>OY282602.1:14462440-15826091 GCA_958298965.1 Chrysolina haemoptera | reverse complement strand
TTTAAAATTACAATTGTTACACACCATGCAGCATCTTGTTAGACACACTATGCCTAATTGTCTTCCACAGTCATGGCAGGAGATACAGCGTTCATGCACACTATCCACTGTTCCAGAGTAGTGGTTTGAAACTTGCTGGCACTCTATATTCGAATTCACCTCTGCCGCAAAGTCGTAAAAACACACAATACACATTTTTCTCTCTTTTTCTGAGATAGTGGTAAAGTAGTGTTCTGTAATGCACATACTTTGGTATACACTTGTGGTCACGAATTCCATACTTCCAATAATTTGGATATCTTCCATTTTATCATCGACTTCTTCCATATCACAAATAATTTCATCGCACTCAGATTCAAAACCTAAGTCAACTTCGTCAACCTCCATAGTTGATAGATTAATCATACGAAAAAGCAATATCCTCAGATATATACAAAAGTGTAGAAATTCCATTTGGGGTATTAAGTAACCCTGCGTCGACAAATATCGATGACCTGCTTACTCGAAACTTTTAACATCTAGATGCTCACATTACTGATAAGTTGGTGTCTTTCAAGGTTAATGAGTACATGTGTGAATGATTTGTTTCCTGGAATTCGCTGTTGATATTTCCGCTTGCGAAACATATCTAGTTAGTTCAAAGAAATCTGTGATTGGTTCAATGGCTTCTCTCAAGGTTAGGGAGTCAGCACTATATGTTTCCTGAAATATGCTGATTAAGTATCCCCCACTCATACTTAATTTAGATATGCTGAGTATGTATTCCCCTTTCCACTAATTAGTTTTGGATATATAAAGAATGAAATAGCATTATAGTAAAAGTATGTCAACATATTCTACAAATATTTCAGTAATTGAAAGAATTTTGTGTTGTGTGTGTAGAAGAAAAGTTATTCGCTTTTTATCAAGTAATTATTGGTCCAGCCAACCAAAACTCAGAATCGGGTTTTGTTCATTCTGTTTGGATACCAGGCCGCTAATAATTTATACCAGGTTCCTAGTCGACCCCCGAGGAATACTGAACTCACCAGTTAGGGATTTGTTGAAGCATGGAGAACTGGGATGAGGACAGCTATATCACCACCTATGTACCTGACTTGTTGAGCAGGGATATCGTCAGGTGCCCACCCATTGGCGCAAGTAGGATGGAGAAAACCAGATTCACAAGAGAGGAGATGCTCCGTTACAGCAGGCTGGAGGCGGAAAAAAACCAACAAGTTGGGGTCGCCAATGAGGTGGAAAGCTGGAATGAGGATAACTACACCAGCTACATACCTGACTTGAACAGGGATATCATCAGGTACCCACCCATTGGCGCAAGTAGGACGGAGAAAAGCAGATTTACAAGGGAGGAGAGGCTCCGTCACAGCATGCTGGAGGTGGAAAGAAACCAACAAGTTGGAGACAACAATAAGGTGGAGAGCTGGAATGAGGACAACTACACCAGCTACATACCTGACTTGAACAGGGATATCGTCAGGTGCCCACCCATTGGCGCAAGTAGGACGGAGAAGAGAAGGTTCAGAAGGCAGGAAAGGCTCCGTCATAGTCAACTAGGGGAGAAAAGTGATTAGTCACATGCCCACCCAGGAACATAGAACTCACAGAAGAGCAGGTTATGCAAGGGATCCGACACTCAGAGGGATTAATTATATACCTATATACAGATAAATAAATAATTTTCGGATATTTATGCTTTCTTTTCCCCTTCCATCCTGCCTTTTTCATTTATCACTATAATGAATGGATTTTCAACTTTAGTTCATGTGAACCATTCAACATGTTCACAAATCTTATAATTTTACAAGCTATTTGGCATGGTGTTCTACTCATACACCAACCCAGTGAAGTTGGAGAAATTTTCATTTGCTTCGATAGCAATGGTACGTGGAATGAAACTTGGCCATCTAAGTGGGTGAAAATGATACCACTTGAAATTAATAATGTACGAATCGTCAAAACTTCAGTACCCACCAATAGTACAAAGTATAAGTTATTAATAAGAAAACATAATTCCACTGAACAAACGGACATAATCGAGCTATATCCCTCCCCACCATCAGCTAATATAAAAGATGATTCAGAGTCTAGAACAGTTCACTCTTTAATTTACTACATAGCTGTGTGCTCCTCAGTGATCCTTCTTTCTTCATTGGTGGAAATATTTCAGAAAATATGGATAGTGTTCAGTGCATAATTGATCTTATAACCAAACATGAGAAGCACCTCAAACCCTTATACGAGTTCACTGAAGAAGAACTGCGACAATTTCCGTTACAATATTTGATTCGAAAAGCTAGGTCTTGGGAACTTCTTTCAGCATGGCACAAACTACCAGATGAGTATACGGACAAGTTTGAACTACAGGTTCAGCTACCTTGCTTCATTCATCATAATCGACCTGAGTGGGAGGAACATGTAGATGGCCCGCCACCTCCACAATCAAGATGTTATTCATGCTTACGTAGTTTGAAATGATATGTATTAGGGTTTTTAAATAAAAAACATCATTCAATATCTTTGTTTTATTTACCAATTAAATATCCAAAATTTATTCATCTATTAAATTTTCTGACATTAATAGTAAGAGATCCAACACTGCGTCTTCATCTTTAGGACTCAACTTATAGTGACCCCACGCCAATGTTTGTACATTATTGGGTAAAACAAATCTTTTGTCATCATTAGATGATAACGCAATTTTGTTTCTCAGCTCCGTGTAAATGGTGTGTAAATAAGAAGTAAAAATATACATTTTTCGTAAGATAGAGCCACCTCTTTCAACAATTCGAATGTAATCTGAAATTTGGAGTGCATTCTCTATTACATTTTTAGAAACTCCTTTGGCTTTTTTCATGACTTCTGTTGTCTTAACACAGTATGCCTTCGCGCCTGTACCATAAAAACATTCTATTGGTGATCCATAAAATTCGTCTTTCATCTTGCCGACAACTGACACTGTTTTGGGAATTTTGTGGATATTGTCAATTTTGAAATTAGAAGTGTCAAATAATTCAATATTTTCCCTAATATCATCGTATACATTTTCCGTGAATATCTCCAAGATCAATGAATCGGTATCTGTGTAACAGAGGTTTGCTTTGTCACCATATTTTGTTTTGATGTAGCCATACAAAAAATCATAAATGACCGTTTTTGAAATATCCAAAATTGAAAACCCTACATAAAGTGGCTTGTCATAGGTAACTGTCAATTTCTCCATTTGAATGGCTACTAAGTTCTCATCAAATACTGAACATGATTTAAAATGAGGTTTTGATATGAATCCCTCAGCTCCCACAGAACCTGGCATATTTTCCCAGTGACTGCATAGTTTAATGTCTTGTCTCTTGTCCACGTTTTCCATGGTTTTTCCAAAAATTGAGTTTATGATGAATTTAAAGAGGTCACGTTCAAATTCATTCCTGGCAGAATTCCTGAGATTCGTATTCAAATCAATATATTGCTTCAACCATGCTGATTGCGTGAACTCCAAAACTCTATGAATCCTCGTCAATTTCAATCCATATTTCAAGCATTGTTTCAAATTTCTATAGTGTATAATATATCTTTCCTTGCTCATCAAATTTGGAGTCAACTTGGAATACTTGCTTCCTGGAGGCTTAATATTCTCCGGGCAAAAAGGAAGGTCATTATGGTCATCATGTAAGTGTGGTGGATATTCCAAATCAACTTCCAATACATATCCTTTCGACAATGTGTCTCCAATTTCAAAGATGTCTAAGTTTTCTTGCTCATACCGCTCAAGCCATCTGAAATCTCGCATTGGAAGGTATTCACTCATAGCAGCTCCATACAAATTGGTTGCATCGAGATACAAAATATATGAGTTAGGTTTGGAAGCATCATAAGATGATATAAATGGGTTATTAGCTATAGCCTTCCTTTTACTGCACTGACTTACTCCGCCACGAATCCCTTTCTTGAAAAAGTGAACCATATCTATATCAGTTAGGAGCTCTAATTCTACTTTGGTTAAACGCAACATTGCGTCCCAACTGAGTGAAGGAGCTGTTACATACTGGGCAGGATCAAGTTTATATTTGTCCAAGCACACCTCCCGAAAATTTTCGAAGACATCTGCCAAAAGTAGAACATCTGATTTCAGGTAAACATCGGAGTATTCTCCTAGAGTTGAACATCCGAATTCCTGCCATACTTCACAAGCTCGTTTATAGTTTTCTTCGGAAATTTCTTTACTACTCAGAATATCGAAGAATTCAGATTGAGTTGGTAATGTAGGTTGATTCAATTTTTCATATGAGTCAACATATGAATATGGAAAAACACCTTTGCGTCTTATCATATTAAATTTCCTATGGTCTGGAAAATATTTCCTCACCTCCCGACATTGAGACGGCTCCAGTGTTTTACTCAGATTATCTAGTGATTTTGATAAGAAGCGGAAAGAGTCAACAAATCTCAAGGTGATGAATTTGTCTCTAATTTTCGGGTTTTCTGATTTTTCAACCAAGTATGTTTTGGAGAATGAAATATACTTCTCTTTATTTTGGGCAATCACTGAGATATTCTCTTTATTCGAAGCCAATTTTTTTATGAAGAGATGACAGTCATAATTTGTTAAGTTATGGAAAAAGACAGGAATGAATTTCACTACTTTATAGTGCAAATTACATCTCGAATGAGCGCTTGCGCGGTACACACCAGTCAAGTGACAATGATCTCGAACTTTGATGTCATCAGGTTTATAGGAGTCACCACAAATATGGCATTTCGTAGAATTCTGAAATTCATTCTCTTCCTCTTCAGTGAGTGGCAGCATCTCTTTCACATGTCTCAAATGTTTGTTGTATAATTCCAAGACAAGATCATCCAACCTCCTGACAAATACTCGGAATTCGTACAATATCGTGGAAGTGATTGTGTCGAGGTTTTTGTCAGGAGGTTGGATGATCTTGTCTTGGAATTATACAACAAACATTTGAGACATGTGAAAGAGATGCTGCCACTCACTGAAGAGGAAGAGAATGAATTTCAGAATTCTACGAAATGCCATATTTGTGGTGACTCCTATAAACCTGATGACATCAAAGTTCGAGATCATTGTCACTTGACTGGTGTGTACCGCGCAAGCGCTCATTCGAGATGTAATTTGCACTATAAAGTAGTGAAATTCATTCCTGTCTTTTTCCATAACTTAACAAATTATGACTGTCATCTCTTCATAAAAAAATTGGCTTCGAATAAAGAGAATATCTCAGTGATTGCCCAAAATAAAGAGAAGTATATTTCATTCTCCAAAACATACTTGGTTGAAAAATCAGAAAACCCGAAAATTAGAGACAAATTCATCACCTTGAGATTTGTTGACTCTTTCCGCTTCTTATCAAAATCACTAGATAATCTGAGTAAAACACTGGAGCCGTCTCAATGTCGGGAGGTGAGGAAATATTTTCCAGACCATAGGAAATTTAATATGATAAGACGCAAAGGTGTTTTTCCATATTCATATGTTGACTCATATGAAAAATTGAATCAACCTACATTACCAACTCAATCTGAATTCTTCGATATTCTGAGTAGTAAAGAAATTTCCGAAGAAAACTATAAACGAGCTTGTGAAGTATGGCAGGAATTCGGATGTTCAACTCTAGGAGAATACTCCGATGTTTACCTGAAATCAGATGTTCTACTTTTGGCAGATGTCTTCGAAAATTTTCGGGAGGTGTGCTTGGACAAATATAAACTTGATCCTGCCCAGTATGTAACAGCTCCTTCACTCAGTTGGGACGCAATGTTGCGTTTAACCAAAGTAGAATTAGAGCTCCTAACTGATATAGATATGGTTCACTTTTTCAAGAAAGGGATTCGTGGCGGAGTAAGTCAGTGCAGTAAAAGGAAGGCTATAGCTAATAACCCATTTATATCATCTTATGATGCTTCCAAACCTAACTCATATATTTTGTATCTCGATGCAACCAATTTGTATGGAGCTGCTATGAGTGAATACCTTCCAATGCGAGATTTCAGATGGCTTGAGCGGTATGAGCAAGAAAACTTAGACATCTTTGAAATTGGAGACACATTGTCGAAAGGATATGTATTGGAAGTTGATTTGGAATATCCACCACACTTACATGATGACCATAATGACCTTCCTTTTTGCCCGGAGAATATTAAGCCTCCAGGAAGCAAGTATTCCAAGTTGACTCCAAATTTGATGAGCAAGGAAAGATATATTATACACTATAGAAATTTGAAACAATGCTTGAAATATGGATTGAAATTGACGAGGATTCATAGAGTTTTGGAGTTCACGCAATCAGCATGGTTGAAGCAATATATTGATTTGAATACGAATCTCAGGAATTCTGCCAGGAATGAATTTGAACGTGACCTCTTTAAATTCATCATAAACTCAATTTTTGGAAAAACCATGGAAAACGTGGACAAGAGACAAGACATTAAACTATGCAGTCACTGGGAAAATATGCCAGGTTCTGTGGGAGCTGAGGGATTCATATCAAAACCTCATTTTAAATCATGTTCAGTATTTGATGAGAACTTAGTAGCCATTCAAATGGAGAAATTGACAGTTACCTATGACAAGCCACTTTATGTAGGGTTTTCAATTTTGGATATTTCAAAAACGGTCATTTATGATTTTTTGTATGGCTACATCAAAACAAAATATGGTGACAAAGCAAACCTCTGTTACACAGATACCGATTCATTGATCTTGGAGATATTCACGGAAAATGTATACGATGATATTAGGGAAAATATTGAATTATTTGACACTTCTAATTTCAAAATTGACAATATCCACAAAATTCCCAAAACAGTGTCAGTTGTCGGCAAGATGAAAGACGAATTTTATGGATCACCAATAGAATGTTTTTATGGTACAGGCGCGAAGGCATACTGTGTTAAGACAACAGAAGTCATGAAAAAAGCCAAAGGAGTTTCTAAAAATGTAATAGAGAATGCACTCCAAATTTCAGATTACATTCGAATTGTTGAAAGAGGTGGCTCTATCTTACGAAAAATGTATATTTTTACTTCTTATTTACACACCATTTACACGGAGCTGAGAAACAAAATTGCGTTATCATCTAATGATGACAAAAGATTTGTTTTACCCAATAATGTACAAACATTGGCGTGGGGTCACTATAAGTTGAGTCCTAAAGATGAAGACGCAGTGTTGGATCTCTTACTATTAATGTCAGAAAATTTAATAGATGAATAAATTTTGGATATTTAATTGGTAAATAAAACAAAGATATTGAATGATGTTTTTTATTTAAAAACCCTAATACATATCATTTCAAACTACGTAAGCATGAATAACATCTTGATTGTGGAGGTGGCGGGCCATCTACATGTTCCTCCCACTCAGGTCGATTATGATGAATGAAGCAAGGTAGCTGAACCTGTAGTTCAAACTTGTCCGTATACTCATCTGGTAGTTTGTGCCATGCTGAAAGAAGTTCCCAAGACCTAGCTTTTCGAATCAAATATTGTAACGGAAATTGTCGCAGTTCTTCTTCAGTGAACTCGTATAAGGGTTTGAGGTGCTTCTCATGTTTGGTTATAAGATCAATTATGCACTGAACACTATCCATATTTTCTGAAATATTTCCACCAATGAAGAAAGAAGGATCACTGAGGAGCACACAGCTATGTAGTAAATTAAAGAGTGAACTGTTCTAGACTCTGAATCATCTTTTATATTAGCTGATGGTGGGGAGGGATATAGCTCGATTATGTCCGTTTGTTCAGTGGAATTATGTTTTCTTATTAATAACTTATACTTTGTACTATTGGTGGGTACTGAAGTTTTGACGATTCGTACATTATTAATTTCAAGTGGTATCATTTTCACCCACTTAGATGGCCAAGTTTCATTCCACGTACCATTGCTATCGAAGCAAATGAAAATTTCTCCAACTTCACTGGGTTGGTGTATGAGTAGAACACCATGCCAAATAGCTTGTAAAATTATAAGATTTGTGAACATGTTGAATGGTTCACATGAACTAAAGTTGAAAATCCATTCATTATAGTGATAAATGAAAAAGGCAGGATGGAAGGGGAAAAGAAAGCATAAATATCCGAAAATTATTTATTTATCTGTATATAGGTATATAATTAATCCCTCTGAGTGTCGGATCCCTTGCATAACCTGCTCTTCTGTGAGTTCTATGTTCCTGGGTGGGCATGTGACTAATCACTTTTCTCCCCTAGTTGACTATGACGGAGCCTTTCCTGCCTTCTGAACCTTCTCTTCTCCGTCCTACTTGCGCCAATGGGTGGGCACCTGACGATATCCCTGTTCAAGTCAGGTATGTAGCTGGTGTAGTTGTCCTCATTCCAGCTCTCCACCTTATTGTTGTCTCCAACTTGTTGGTTTCTTTCCACCTCCAGCATGCTGTGACGGAGCCTCTCCTCCCTTGTAAATCTGCTTTTCTCCGTCCTACTTGCGCCAATGGGTGGGTACCTGATGATATCCCTGTTCAAGTCAGGTATGTAGCTGGTGTAGTTATCCTCATTCCAGCTTTCCACCTCATTGGCGACCCCAACTTGTTGGTTTTTTTCCGCCTCCAGCCTGCTGTAACGGAGCATCTCCTCTCTTGTGAATCTGGTTTTCTCCATCCTACTTGCGCCAATGGGTGGGCACCTGACGATATCCCTGCTCAACAAGTCAGGTACATAGGTGGTGATATAGCTGTCCTCATCCCAGTTCTCCATGCTTCAACAAATCCCTAACTGGTGAGTTCAGTATTCCTCGGGGGTCGACTAGGAACCTGGTATAAATTATTAGCGGCCTGGTATCCAAACAGAATGAACAAAACCCGATTCTGAGTTTTGGTTGGCTGGACCAATAATTACTTGATAAAAAGCGAATAACTTTTCTTCTACACACACAACACAAAATTCTTTCAATTACTGAAATATTTGTAGAATATGTTGACATACTTTTACTATAATGCTATTTCATTCTTTATATATCCAAAACTAATTAGTGGAAAGGGGAATACATACTCAGCATATCTAAATTAAGTATGAGTGGGGGATACTTAATCAGCATATTTCAGGAAACATATAGTGCTGACTCCCTAACCTTGAGAGAAGCCATTGAACCAATCACAGATTTCTTTGAACTAACTAGATATGTTTCGCAAGCGGAAATATCAACAGCGAATTCCAGGAAACAAATCATTCACACATGTACTCATTAACCTTGAAAGACACCAACTTATCAGTAATGTGAGCATCTAGATGTTAAAAGTTTCGAGTAAGCAGGTCATCGATATTTGTCGACGCAGGGTTACTTAATACCCCAAATGGAATTTCTACACTTTTGTATATATCTGAGGATATTGCTTTTTCGTATGATTAATCTATCAACTATGGAGGTTGACGAAGTTGACTTAGGTTTTGAATCTGAGTGCGATGAAATTATTTGTGATATGGAAGAAGTCGATGATAAAATGGAAGATATCCAAATTATTGGAAGTATGGAATTCGTGACCACAAGTGTATACCAAAGTATGTGCATTACAGAACACTACTTTACCACTATCTCAGAAAAAGAGAGAAAAATGTGTATTGTGTGTTTTTACGACTTTGCGGCAGAGGTGAATTCGAATATAGAGTGCCAGCAAGTTTCAAACCACTACTCTGGAACAGTGGATAGTGTGCATGAACGCTGTATCTCCTGCCATGACTGTGGAAGACAATTAGGCATAGTGTGTCTAACAAGATGCTGCATGGTGTGTAACAATTGTAATTTTAAATTTCCTGAATAAATTTTTATTGCATATTTGAATTACTTGATTATTTACTCCACTATCAAAATTATAAACAGATATAAATTATGCTGTACCCGAACATTTCCCAAATTCATTATTATTTTTTGATTCAATTAAAATTATATTCTTCTTTAGTTATTCAATTATTACAGAATAAAAAATAAAAATACAGTACTACTATATACCTGATATACTATATATCAGTTCAACCAAATGGCTCTAGATGTCGCTTCCTGTGCTACATGTCTGTATTATTCGTACTACCAGTGTACTACGAATTTTACAGTCTGTCAAACCAAACTAAAATTATAAAGAAGAAGAATGGGGCTATCTGCTCTGTGGTTTCAAACTTGTATTTTGTTTATTTGAAAATCAAAAAATTCGTTTTTCAAGTAAATAGTTTTGAAGTTTTGTGTAGTTGTGTAGAAAACAGTGTATTTTGGTTGAAGATCTACAAAAAATGCACTGTTTTTCAGACAGGGACTCTGTTTGCAAATTTCTGCATAATCAGCAAAACTTATGCTTCTGTGTGAGGTGAAGGTATTCTTCAAACATTTTAAGTGATAATAGTTTTATGAAAAAAGAAAATGGTTAAGTGTTCACAAGAAGGAATTGAATTCAGTGCTGTTTTGATCAGATAGTGCTTTTTAAGTGAGTGTTCAGTTTTATGGCTGTTAAAGGATAACTTTGATTTTGGTGAGTTTATAAAAATAATTGGACCAATTTATGCGCTATTGCCATAATGATAGTCCTAATTATTGGTCACTGTCTCATAAAATCAAATTTTACTGTACATTTATGATTGAGACAGTGCCAGTAATAAAAACTATGATTATCGCAATGGTGCATAAATTGATCCTTATTAATTCACACTGTGATTATCTAAAACATATTTCAGTAATGAACGTGGCTCCCAAACAGATAAAAGACTAGAAATAATAATAAAACAATAGAGATACTTTGAGTTTTCATTTATTTTTTATATATGCAAAAGCTAATAATAAAAAATTGTATAAATAGGTATGGTATAAAAGAATATTATATAAAAATATGTACATGAATATACACCAAAGTAATGTTTGAATATCACTAAATTCACTGGGCCAATTGTACAGGACAAGTTCAACAACGATTCAAGTGAACCAAGTTTAGCTGTTAGGGATTAGCCAATCAAATTTCTAGTTCCTTAGCAACCGAACTCGGTTCACTTGAACAGTTGTTGAACTTGTCTCGTATAACTCGCCCTAGGTCAGAAAAAATGTAAAACATGTATCCATGAATAGGCACCGAAGAAATGTTTGAATATCACTCAGTCCACTATGTCAGTTTATCCACACCTATCGTAATGGCCCGATCCAGATCGTCAATCTCCCTCTGCTTTGTTTTGTTGTCACGGAGCAACCTTTGAATTTCCAGCTTGTTCTCCTTTAACTGGTCCTCCAACTCTACCTTCCTTGCTCGCTTCTTCTCTATGAAGGCACTCAGTAAATTTTTTATCTCAGCGAGATGAGTGTTATGCTCCTGAGTGCCTTCGAGGGAGTTCGCAGTTTCATTCGGGCCCTGTTCGCCATCATCTCCTGCCTTTTCTTGGATGGAGTTGTCCTGTTCACCATCTTCGCCATCTTCACTCCCTTCATCTTCTTTGGTTATTGTCTCCATTTTGATGTCTTCCCCATCATCACTCTCCGAATTGCTGGGGCTCTCAGCTTCGCTTATATCCTCGTATATGGCAGCTGGTGTTGAGGTATAAGCTGGTACGAAACCCTTCCTCGCAGCATTAATCGGCCTCAAGTTCGAAAAGGTTCCGTCCAATATTTCAATATCACTGCCAATACTAGAAGTTGATGTATTTTTCACTAAGCGGAAGCCCCCATCACTCGGAAGCTTCTTAAAATGCGACAATAACCTAAGCTTCTTCACTGGTGCTAACTGACTTTTGCTTCCAACTCGCGATTTCATTTTGTAAGTATAGTGGATTATTAATTCGCTTCACTAAAAAAGTTTTACTAATAATCGAAGACAGTGAGTTTGGCTTTACATATTCCTATCCCCTCATAATCCCATTTTCATGAAGCATCTTCAAAATGAATTTGCTTCTGCCTTTAAGTTTTCAACCAATAGAAACACTCCTTCACTCCCCCCAGAGCAGTAAGTAAATGTCTACATTAGTAGAAGGGCTTTCTCAAATTTTCCCATGAAATATTTGCCACAAAATTCTGAATAAACATTTTTTCCATAAAATTATGTTTCTCATAGGTTTCTGCAACAAAGCAACTTGCAATCTGAGACCATCTTCAAATTTCAATATCCTACAATGAAAGAAGAGACATGCTCTCAAAATAAAATCATGTTTATGTTATTTGATAAAAATTTATGCAAGTCTGCAGATTATTTATCACTCTGTCTGAATATTTGAAACATGGGAATCAAAAAATGCGGAATTTTGTCACTAGACACTTGGGTGTTGAATTATATAACTTATGAAAATTATTCAAGAGGTATTTCATTATGGTTATCATTTACAGGGTGTACCTAATAATTATTAAAACATATTTTTGAAAGTAATGGTAATATGAAAGTTTTATTTCAGTAATCCCTTAAGGGTGTCTCATGATTATTAATATATAATTCTGAAGCTACTGGTGATATAAAAGTTTCATTATAGTAATCGCATACAGGGTACCTCATGATTATTAAGATTTATTTCTGAAGCTACTGGTGATATAAAAGTTTCATTATAGTAATCGCATACAGGGTACCTCATGATTATTAAGATTTATTTCTGAAACTAATGGTACTATAAAAGCTCCATTTTAGTAATCGCATACAGGGTTGCCTCATGATTATTTAAGATTTATTTCTGAAACTAATGGTAGTGTGAAAATTACAGGTTGTCACACGATTATTAAAATTTCTGAAACTAATGGTAGTATAAAAGTTTCATTGAGAGGGGCTCATTTGAAAAATTTGATTTTTATCTTTATATCAAATTATCAATATTCTGGATATCTGTCATGTATTGACCTTGAAAACGGTCATTGAACCTGTATTACATTTTTCTAACTTGTTGAGACTTGTAACCGGACGTTATCAAATTCCAGGAAATCTCACACGTGCACTGTGACCTTTGAACTTGAATCCTTTTGCTCTCTCATAGGGTTTGACCTTGAATCCAAAAGCTCTCTCATAGGTTTTGACCTTGAATCCAAAAGCTCTCTCATAGGTTTTGACCTTGAATCCAAAAGCTCTCTCATTTCTTATCTACTGACTTATTTGTAATATCTAACAGAAAACAACTACTTCCCCGGCACAAGCCACGCTGGACATTGAACTACATCTGATAGATATTGTGAAAAGACTCTAACTGAAAAGGAAAGAAAAAATCTGAAAGTGAAAATTTGCATTTTCATTCAGATAGCTGACTTTTTTAATTCTTTCTAGTTTTCCTTGAACAAATCATTAAATAAATTAGAAAAGGAGAATGTTATTAAAAAAATATCACTCACAGAAATCGTTCATTTCATTGAAGCAAGGTTCGCTTCTCTCGCATTTAATCCCCAATACATTTTGGTCGACAAAAATCTATTTCGCTTTGCCAAGCTCTTCAGGAGGATTGATATAGGATTGAAATAAAACAGGCTCTTGAGAAGCATTCACATCAGGGATGGATATGAGAGAAACGTTTCTTCTGCGGTGACACTTTGAAAATTATTTTTTGACAGACGTGTCATGAGCATTTTGATTTTAGTTCGAAAATATGAATAGGAAATTCATAAAATCTTAAAATCTTTTGTGGAATCATCTGCGACTGAAAGACAAACTTTAGTCGCTATTTTCCATCGTTCAAGATAACCTCTTGGGAGGTATTCATGTTGAAAAGGGGGAACATTCTCCATGAAAATTGAAAAATGAAAAATGTGACTTATTTGTAATATCTAACAGAAAACAACTACTTCCCCGGCACAAGCCACGCTGGACATTGAACTACATCTGATAGATATTGTGAAAAGACTCTAACTGAAAAGGAAAGAAAAAATCTGAAAGTGAAAATTTGCATTTTCATTCAGATAGCTGACTTCTTTAATTCTTTCTAGTTTTCCTTGAACAAATCATTAAATAAATTAGAAAAGGAGAATGTTATTAAAAAAATATCACTCAGAGAAATCGTTCATTTCATTGAAGCAAGGTTCGCTTCTCTCGCATTTAATCCCCAATACATTTTGGTCGACAAAAATCTATTTCTGTGAGTGATATTTTTTTAATAACATTCTCCTTTTCTAATTTATTTAATGATTTGTTCAAGGAAAACTAGAAAGAATTAAAAAAGTCAGCTATCTGAATGAAAATGCAAATTTTCACTTTCAGATTTTTTCTTTCCTTTTCAGTTAGAGTCTTTTCACAGTATCTATCAGATGTAGTTCAATGTCCAGCGTGGCTTGTGCCGGGGAAGTAGTTGTTTTCTGTTAGATATTACAAATAAGTCACATTTTTCATTTTTCAATTTTCATGGAGAATGTTCCCCCTTTTCAACAGAAGAGACATTCTTGAAAAAGTCATTCGTGTGGATTTTCCGGCACTGAATTTCCCAATATTTTTACCTTGCATGGAAGCGACCTTGTCCCAAATTATTCATATATGTCTCGACTATGAATAACAGAAGAAAAATTCTTCAAAAAACATTCGTGTGGATTCGTGTGGATTCGTGTGAAAATATCATTATGTGACTGAATGAGAGAGCACAGAAAATTGAGGAAATAGCATTTTAAAGAAAGCGTCATTTATTTTCAGAAGAAATGGATTTTTCGATTTTCCTCGGAAAATTCTTTTAGTTTTAGGTAAAATTTTCCGTTTTTCCGCTACTGAAATGCTTTGTGGTCATGAAAAAATATGTGCTGAACCCGTTTTGATTGACACTATAAGTAATTCGTCCACTGCGTGAGCTTCGCGAATAAAAAAATGCCGGTTTCATGCAAGGTAAAAGTATCGGAAAATTCAGTGCCGGAAAATCCACACGAATGACTTTTTCAAAAATGTCTCTTCTATTACTCATAGTTGAGACATATATGAATAATTTGGGAGAACTTTGATGAAACGAAAGAACACTCTTTTGTCTTATTTCCACTAGATTTTTAGTTAGTTTTTATACTTGATAATGGGATAAAACCCGAAACCGGTCGTAACAATAAAAATCTAGTGGAAATAAGACAAAAGAGTGTTCTTTCGTTTCATCAAAGTGATCATGAATTTCGACAAAATAAACAAGTCATCAATCACACAAATTTGGGAGAAGGTGATCCTGAATATATTATCATGTGACTGAATGAAAGAGCACTGAAAACAGAAAATCGCATTTTTTCGAATTTCGAGCACGTTTTACTGGAAAATGGTGCATTTTCGAAAAAAACTTGTAGACACCTTTTTCGTAGAGAATTTTATGCAAAACATTATGACATTATTTGTTTTTGGAAAAAATGGATTTTTCGATTTCCTTCGGAAAATCGTCAATTAAAATTTCCCGGATGCTTTCACGGCTTATCACCCTCAAAATTCGGATTCAGCGGGTCAAAATACATAAGAATAACTTGGATAATCCCGTCGCGCTTCATCGGCTACGAAAACCCTCCCTGCTACCGGACTATACGTGTTCTCACATTTGAAATTAAATTGATCGGTTCAGGTTATTTGCAAGTCATACCTTCCATTATTCGTTAATATAAACTGTTCTTCTTTGATCAGCAAACATGTATTTTTTGTATTCGCTACAAAAAGAGGTATTTTGATACGACCACTGACAAAACAGTTATAGCAGTGGTTGTTTCATGTTGTAACGAGACACACTATGAGTTTTTCACAAAACTCATCGCCGTTTTCAATTAGGTTCGTCTCCCGATATAACTCGACCAATCTCCTGTTGATTTATTTTCAATTACTCACTCGAACTTCCCAATTAATTCTTTCACACCCACTTGCCTTCCAATCCGCCAGAGCCCTTTTATTTCCGCCCTGAATCGAAATAATAAATGATTTATTTTATGATGATTGAGAACGTTATGCTTGTTTGGGATATATACCCACAATTATCTATTTCAATTTAAGGAAATAAAAGCTCCAAACCCTTTGTTACGAATCGCGAAGCGAAGGAAACGAAAGATGTTCAAATTATGTTTTTACTGAAAAAGCCTACAAAGGGAACATCGTTTAAGTCGAACGCTTCCTTCATAGTGTTGACCTTAATGACCGAAAAACTCGGTAGAGAATGGAGAATTTTTTCAATCGGATTGCACTAATGGGGGATGAAGAACTTCGAATGATGTCTTCCGTCATCTGGACATGGAAACAGCTTGTATTTGCTCCAGTCAGTCTGATGGCGCTTTCTGAATTCCAGTGCGTACAATCGTATGCGAGAAAAAAGAAAACCAACTTTGTGATTTTGCGAGTCAACTATTGATATCTATCATCATAATGATTATTATTTAATAATTGTTGTGTCTCATTCCTTATTACAATTTGTAGCTTTGTCCCTAAGAAATCAATGAAGTTTGATGAAATATTGATTAGGAAACAAAAACCAGTTTCATGGTGAATTTATTTATTCGCTCAACAGAACTAATAATTTGGTTGGAAGGGAACCTACTCATCAAGAAGCTCTTATAACGATGGCCCTCAAGTCATCTTTTATTGAAAATATGAGCCCTATATGAAATTACATGCGGAATTCGAATTCAGGAATCCATTTGATCTCCTGGATTGCGAAAAAACAAAATAAAATAAATAAAAAATACGCAATTTGAAAATTATATTTTCCCCATATTACTCATTTATCAATGTATTCTTCCCATTCGATAGCTAGATCGCCATGAAGATACAATTATCAGCTATAATATCCCAAGGACATTGATAACTAACGAAATAATTTTATCACAGTTTTCGAAAGCACGTTATTTGGTAACATCCCGACGCCGAAGGCGGAGGGATGTTACCTAAAATAACGTGCTTGAGGAAGTTGTGATAAAATTATGAGTTATTTATCAATGTTAGAGGGATATTCGGTGAGAAAATTTTTTGCAATTCGAACAAAATTATTTATTGAACACACAGTTATTAAAAGAACAATTCGTATAATGATATTCCGTTGATCTTGCTGTATTCGCCTCGGTTACTGCATAGGTGTTTCCACGCATACTATTGATTATTTGGTTGTGATGGTCCTGATCAATATTCAAATAAGGTTTTATGGAATTTCCATTATTGTGCCCAGTAATTTTCAACAATTGCTGTTCTTGAACTCCACTCTTGGCTATTGGTTATTTTCCTCTGTTTCGTATCCAAGCCAATTGCTTCAGCAGAAGATTTCGTCCATTCGTTGATTATATTCCTACCCAGAGGCATATTGTCGTACCAGTTATCGCTTTCTGTCTTCCAGTGACGATTTGGCCTTAAAAATAGTCTATTTGTCTTGATATTTGTGCCTCGTTTTGATAATAATTTAATGAATAATCTGACAGGACAAGCATTGTTATCACTATTTTGAACTAACCATTTGCTAGAGGCGCAGTTCTTTGAACCCCCTTGGCAGGTTTTACTGAAAATTCGATTATATTCTATCCTATTAGTTGGAGATCCATTGTTGTCCTTTTCGATATGAAAATAATCAACTAAGCAAGCAGCACCTTCACCACCTCTCCAAGCCAATTCCACTGCTGCTATGTGAAATTTGCGTAGGAGTCCTATAGGGGTATTTTCGTCCCAAAAGTTTATAATTTTACTCATTTCCGTTGAAGTTAATGGTACTGAGCTTGTTTTGCGTTTAGTGGGATCTATCTGTAAATTTCTTCGTGCTGCGTCGCGTGCATTCCGCGCTTGTTTGAATGCAACACTTTTAAAGGGGTCTAGCATGATATTATACTCCTGGTAATACTTTTCTTGTAATAATTTGATTGTTATATTCCATACTGTTTTAACAGTAGCCTTCTTAAACTCTGTGCTATCCTTTTTTCTCATATTAATCGCCCAATCCTTGCAAGTTCTTCGAGAGTAGGATTTCCATCCAATTCATATTTTCTGGCATCACAAAACTCCATAAATATTTTCCGAGTGTATTTTTTACTATTGACAGTATTTTTTGGTGTATTTTCTTCAATGATTTTGTCAATTGCCGCATCATTTTGAACACCAAAGCGAGGAAGTGACATTTTCGAAATAAATTGAATTACTGAAATGTCATTGTGTTGGTTGCTTAGCAATGTCATGACATAAGTGATAACTACCCGTGAAAACTATCCATGGGTAGTTCAGTGTAATGATGGTTTCATTGGTTATTTCGACACACATGACTAGAAATAGACAAATTTGATAGGATAATTTTTTGAGCAAAAAATTTTCAGTAGTAATAACCCAAAGACATTGATAATTATAGCAGATTCCGAAAGCTTGTTGCTTGGAAACAGACCGACGCGACGCCGAAGGCAGAGGTCTGTTTTCTATAAGCAACAAGCTTGAGGAAGTTGTTATATTTATCAATGTTCGAGGGTTATTCGAATAGAACATTTTTTTGTTAACCAATACTGTGTAACATTGCAATAATCTATAAATTATTTCCATACGAATTTGTTATTGTAAAGAGTTTATTTTGATATATTTGATAAGAAATTTTCATTGATCTTCTCGTCAATTTTACAACCAAATCATGACATCACTGACATTTTGACGTTATTGAATATTTGAAACTTCAAAATCGAAATAACTTAAAATATGTATATCCATAGCAACGTGCGTGACAGTGTGGTCTGTTATCAGTATGATGTTCTGATTGGATTTCCGCTTGAGCAAAAAAATTTCATACTAAGCAATATAGTTATTTATGTATCAAGGGCGTAAAGTAGGCGTTTATGGCATGTGGCGTGGATGATGGCCCGAAGGCGTCAGCCGATGGCCATCTCACGCCGAATGCCATAAACGCTTTTTACGCACGTGATATATACAAAATTTTATACACTAGCGGTTTATTAGCGCGATGGTCTACACGTTTCATACGTTATGTTACAATGGCAGACCATTTTTTACTGGTAGATTGGTCAATTTGCGGACACATTTTTTTTTTAATCCAAATTGGATTTCCGAAATTTAGCGAAAACTGAAGATTCATTTTATCAGCATGTCGTCAGGGCTGCATACCAAATAATTATTTGGAAAATTGCTTTTCTCGTTACTACTCTATTACCGATTTCCAAAGATTCTGGACAGTCATTGTATGAGAATCTATTAGTACCGAAATTGATGATAATTAATATCTATTCAAATGTAGAAACTGGTAACTTATTTTGTAAGTGTAAACTACGTAATTGATTTTTCAGAAAATTGGATTTGTGCTAAAACAAAATTGGATTTTACAGTAATTCAGTTCAAGCAATGAGTATATGTTGGCACAGAAATAGAAAGAGGACATAATGGAATAGGACAAAAGTTAGCTCACTTTTTTCCATTAGTTAATTTGGTAATTCCGTTTTATAGGTGAAATATCAACATACATCTTTCGTCTTTCACGAAATTGAAATTTTTCCATTATAGGGATATTTACGCACCAGGTTATATGATCATGAACCAAATACAATAGATGTGAATATCTGTCAAATCACAAACCCGTTATCAAAATCATTCAGCTTTGGCTAAAAATCAATATCTTTCAAAAAAACCTTCCAATGGAAAAGCTGTCATCATAAAAAAGTTTAACCAATATATTTCACAACTTTCATCACGAATGAGCCTATATCTATTTTCAATAATATTTCAGAAAGTCCCTCAATGCGAAAATAATAAATACAGATTTTGTATACGTATAAATTAAATAATTCTTCTGTTTTTTAATCAGATGCTGAATTTTCCTGATTGAATACGTCAAAAATAGTCACAGTCTAGAATACTGTAAGCAAACTCCATACATGGACTGGAAATATATAACTTTCTACATCAGCTACGGTTGAACAGCTTAGCTACGAAGTAATCACATTTTCACATTCTACCGTCAAACTTCCGGATAATTATTGAATAATTAGCGCGTTCTTTCCAAGAATAATTATATATCCAATCCTTACCTCTCTTGGAGATAATGTAAACTGATTTTAACTTTAATAGTTTTCAATTAAAAGTTTCACAAATTTCCGCATTCGTGTTCTCTGCAGTAATTAGAAAAATGTTTACTTGGAATATAATTGAATTTGTTATCCAATTTTCCCAACGAGGAATCAATTAATTTGAAATCATTCTATTCACCAAGTCATTGGAATGTTTCTCAACAATAATATCCAAGAAAGTAACATAGTATTATCTTTAAAATGTAAAAACATATAGTACTCCAGTAACGACAGACAAACTCGACCCAAAAGTGGAGAATGAACTGTGGCACTCGACATCATGTATTATTGGGAAAAAAATTGTTCACCAAAAAATCAGGGGTGGAACCTAAAACATTTTTCATTCAAAAAAAATATAATTTTTTTTGTTGTTAAATCAGAAATCAGAATTTTTTAAAAAACGATTTCTATAAACGAGTTGAGATATAATTCAATTCTCCACAAGAATGATTTTTAATAATACCTTATGAAATACGTTCTTTGTTTCAGAAAACGTGGTTTAACGCCGACGTCACATTTCATGCTCGCACTAACCCGCCACTGCAAGTTCAGGCAGGGCCGAAAATAAAATTTGTCATAACTTTGCTAAAAATTATAGTAGAAGGAAAAGAAAAAATACATATCGTTCCTGAAGACTTCTACTTCCTCATGCAAATATAACATGTGAATATCTGAGTACCTAAAATGTGTTTTGTCCCACTTCACATAACCCTTCTACAATATTAACGGAGGATCCGAATATTTTAGTTGATATGGAATATACTGAAGCAGGAATCAGTACCCTCTTTGGACCATATGCAACGATTTAAGGCTTGTGAGACAAGTCTCACTTATACATGCCAAAAAACTGGGTTTTACTCCTGCCTCAGTTTTCAACTCACCCGCATAATCCCGGTAATTTCTTCAGTAAATGTTGAAAATAATCGCTCATACACATCCTACATAAAAAATATGAAAAATGAAGTACGTGATTTCAAGCTTGAGGTTTGTACTTCACAATAGTGTTATTAAATTAATATATATATATATATATATATATATATATATATAAGAAAAAGATATGCTTTCGAGGGGAACTGTAATAAACAGAAGAGGAAAATTTAATGGACACGCCCTCTATTATATGCATAAGCAACCGTAGACACGTGTTTCGAGCTTGCTCAAGGCTCTCATCAGTACGGTGAAAACAAGTGTAAAGATGTGCAACACTTGATTGCAGGTGAAACAACAAACAAACAGAGTCAACAATAGGAAGCAGCAGGCAAATAAGAGTACTCTAAATACACAGATTCCAAGCTTTCAACAATTTTTTATTGTCATCTTCAGGGAAGCTACAATATGGAAAGACATTTTTGAGATATTGGTAAAGAAAAACCAAGAATCAACTCACAGTGTTGTGAGGTAATGTGGCGTATATCATAATATATAATAATAATATATTAATGATTAATCTTATGAAAGTTATGAATTATTTGAAAGGATTGCTCCTATTATGTGAGAAATTATGTTGTACCTGACAGATGACATGAACCAACAAGGAATCATCAAGTACCAGTCCTAGTGTTACAAAAATAATGAATTAGTCTTAAGTGGAACAATGCATTTATGCAATTTTGTTTGTAAGAATGTAAGTTAAGTAAGCTTATTAATAGTAGCTTCCCTGAAGATGACAGTAGCCACTGTTGAAATATCGGAAATATAGCGTTAAAAGAGTACACGTTTTGCTGGCTGCTTAACCCAAAAATCTCCCCTTTTGAAAAAAAAAATTATTAAACAAAAGAGCGTAAATTTTCAATCCATGAAGAAAGTGTTTTTGATTTCCAACATTTCAAAAAAAAAATCATCAAAATTGGAATAGTTTTGACCAAGATAACACAGTTTTTTCGTTTAGTGCTCCTCCACTAATGAGAAAGCGAGTTTAGACTTAAGGCCAACTGAGTTGAAAACACGGAAAGTAACAATATGCATACATTTATATTGGTATCAACCACATATTATGTGACTTACAAATGAATAAATTGAAAAATTAAATATTCACAACGCGACTAACTCTCTGTAAAGAAACACTAATTCTTGTTCATCATGAATTGTATGTCCAGGGACAATATTTTCCATAGCGTCGGTTTGCGGACGAAAACAGAAAAGATTTAGTATATGTTTTCAAATATATCATATCACTTTACATAACACAGCTTGATTCATAAATAACTGCTTTTATCGTTACGTGGCTACTAAAAATTCACAAGCCACTAAGCTATCGTGAACTACAACTCCAAATTGTCACGGAAACGGTCTCATTACTTAGACGCGCAGAATAATAAACTTTTAACTGTTTTTTTCCGCAATGAAAAATTCATAGAACAAACAATATATCGTAGCATTCAGTGTGAAAAATCGTCCAGATTACCCGGCTAAATTCTCTTTTGAATTATATCCAACAAAGAATAATAAGGCATTTTTACAAATTTCTGAACAAAGGGATATTCCCACTGAAACAAACAGTCCTAATCATTTTCACTGAAACCATGTAAGTAGTTTATTTATGTGAAACAATAAATTCTTTTTCCTTTCATATAGTATATCCACATAAAATTAAATGATGTGAAATATTCTTTCGTTGCTGAATATCTTGAGGAACGACCGATAGCAGTAAACGGTTCGTATAACGAAATCATATATCATGAACTTCTTCAAGATAGGAGGATAATTCTACATTTTGTCGGATGTGTGGGAAATGGGAAATCGAAACTACCTCCACGTGATACGGTCACTTAATCATTATTCTCAATATGTCAATTTTTATGGTAACTTAATTCGGTTTGACAATTGAAATTTCCAGAATGGGATTAAGGAATGTCCTAATAACTGATATCTCTGGTTATAAACAGACCCTTTGGACATGAAAAAAAAATCTCAGCAAAACTCAATTGAGTCACCTAAAAAATTGACAAATTGGGAATGGCTATGTTGAGTTAACGTATCACGAATTACAACTCGAAATTAGCCTAATTTCGAGTTGCGACTCGAAATTAAGGCTGACTTATGAAAATAGACCAAACTGAGCATTGGTGTTCAATAATTTCTGCCGGAGAGTATCAAATAAATGAAATAGTAAAATAGTAGATAGGAAATGAGAGAGCAAAAGGAATCAAGGTCAAACCCTATGAAAGAGCAAAAGGAATCAAGGTCAAAGGTCAAGAAGTGCACGTGTGGGATTTCCTGGAATTTGCTGACATCCGGTTACAAACAAGTCTCAACAAGTTAGAAAAATTTTAAAAGGGTTCAATGACCGTTTTCAAGGTCAATATATGGTTATCAGATATCCAGAATGAGTTACAAATTTCTCAAATGAATCCCTCTCAATGAAATTGTCATACTACCATAGTTTCAGAAATATATTTTAATAATCGTGCGACAACCTGTAATGAAACATTTTCACACTACCAATAGTTTCAGAAATAAATCTCAATAATCATGAGGTACCCTGTATGCGATTACTAAAATGAAACTTTTATACCCACATAGTTTCAGAATTATATATTAAAAATCATGTAAGGGATTACTGAAATGAAACTTTCATATTACCATTACTTTCAAAAATATGTTTTAATAATCATTAGGCACACCCTGTAAATGATAACCATAATGAAATACCTCCTGAATAATTTTCATAAGTTATAAAGATAAATTCGACACCCAAGTGTCTAGTGACAAAATTCCATATTTTTTATTCCCATGTTTCAAATATTCAGAGTGATAAGTAATTTGCAGACTTGCATACATTTTTATCAGATATTTGTGCAACGTTTTTCCAAGAAGAACCAATTGCAAAGGCTTATTGTAATTAAACAGTAGATTATCATTGATTTGGCTGGGCAAGACCACCTGCTGACGCTTTCAGAGGTTCTTGCCTCTCGTCAGTGACAGGGTAGGCCGGACAACATTGAAGTCGTCGTGCCCCAGCCCAATGAGTTATAATCCACTGTATTGCATAACTAATATACAATAATAATAATAGATTTCATTTTTCAAGAATGCCTTAACATACACTAGTACAGTTTTTCATTGCTCTAGAACATTATTTTCCCACGAATGAATGAGCAGTGACTTACAGTGAATTCAGTCAAAATGCCACCCGCGGGGAAAAAACGAAAACCATTCCTCGGTAACAAAAACTCCAGCGAGTGGACAGCGTGAACAGTGACAATGTCGAAGTACCCTTCTCTACAAATATTTTCTCCATGTGGAAAATATGGGACAAACATCTAACAGAAAACAACTACTCAACTGGCTACTACCACGACGGACAATAAACTACATCTGACAGATATTTGTGTAACGTTCTTCCAACAAGACCCAATTGTAAATGCTTATTATGATTAAGCGGTAGATAATTCTTCATCGGGCCCTTCTTCCACCTCTTGCCCCATAGCTACAGTTAGAATGGTGAGCACTTCAGCTTGGAAAACTGTTGTGTATCTTTCCAGAGCGTACCTTCCAGAAATATTTCTGCGCCCGAAGCCTGTTTGTCGGTCAGGCGCGAACCGTCCGTGTAACATAATAGGCTTCCTGGTCGAAACTCCACTGTACTTCCTTTCCATTGTTCTCTGCTCGGAATGGTAAGAGCAAATTTCTTATTCCATCGCAGTCTGTCTTGTGCGCTTCACACTCTGAGGGCGGAAATAGCCCCTTCTCTGTCCACTTTTCGATTTCCGAATGCCCTATTATCTCTCCTTCGTTTACCCAGACCTCCGAGTCTCGCATCCTCAAATGGGCTGCCATTGCCTCCTTCTTGATCCAGACTGGGAGGAATGGCAGCCTCAACAGTACCTCCAATACCGCAGTTGGGGTCGGTCTGATTGTACCTGTTATCGATCCTCTAGACCTTACTGAGCTTTCGACTTATTGTGCCACTCTGTGCGCCTGGCCACCATACAGCTGACCCATAATGGATCTTTGGTCTTACGATTGCCGTGTATAGCCAGCGCATTATCTCTGGATTGGTTCCCAAATTTTCCCTACAACCCTCCTCAGTTGCCATAGGATTGCTACCGACTTTTGAATAACCCTATCGACATGCAGACTCCATGAAAATTTGGAGTCCAGAACTACCTTCAGGTATTTGACCTGCTGAGCCAATTGCAGCTCTTGGCCAAACATGGTGGGTGGCCTGAGCCCATCTCTTTTTCTGCGTTTGGAGAATAGGATCTTCTCTGTTTTTGTCGGATTAACTGAGAGACGTGCTTCACCGCACCGCCTTCCAATTATCCCACATGCGGCCTGCGGTCGCAGACGACTCCAATAAATCTTCCGCTGACTAGGGCAACTCCATCATCCACGTATGCTTGTGCCTCGAAACATTCGTCTGTGAGGTTACTCAGGAGTTTGTCCATGACCAAGCTCCATAGGTGGGGAGAGCACCCTCCACATCGAAAAACACTCGTAGCGTTACCTCTTCAAACCTCAAAGTCATTTGCATTACAGTGTGGAGGGCCGATTCAGTTGACCTCTTTTTTTCCGTATGGGTAATGATTTCTGTGGCAGGGACTCACCCTTAGAGGCCCCTCCATCAGGAATGTGTCCATCACAAGGCTGCAGGTTCAGAAGGACTTTGCTACTGCCAGACCGGCCTGGAAAATCTTCTCTAGCATTGCAGTGAGGTACTCCAGGCTCTTCTGTAGCATTGGTGGAAAATTCCATCAGGTACCGCTGCCGTATATGGGCTGAACTCGGCCACGGCCCAGGCTATGACATTTATCCGAGAGGATAGCTCGAACGGTGGAGCGCGTGGTTCATCTATATCAAAGCCAAGCAACGTGATGCAAAGTTATGGTTGAGATGGAGACTTACGGACGACCTCCTTTCGACTTCTGAGGACTGCCGTTCGTAGGGGGACGACAGCAGGTTAATGGAAAGCACAATACGCAACAACCCTCTCTGCCATCTGCTGCTGCTGTATTGGAAGAAACCGTTGGTCGTCGTCAACACCAGCCGGAAAGTGAACCCCCAAAAGATGTCTGAGCGAATCTTCTGAGGATATTGCCCATCTGGTTTTTTCAAGCTTGTTATAGAACCTACTGTCTCTTTGCTCAGTATTTCATGAGTCTGGTGGATTCTGTTAGGGACTTGATTTCCCCACAATAAGACCTCCAGCAGGCTCGCTTACTTTTTCTCGGTTCCTTCTTGAATTTTCTTCCCGCGGTTTTGCAGTCTTTCTACGCTTCCTGCTTGCCATTCTCAATTGCTTTGATTGTCTCTTTTCTCAGACCTTTCAACGACTGGTTCCATTAGCGAACCGGGCGCTTTGAGCCGCTTTCAAAGGACATGCCTCTTCTAATACTCTGAGCATTGTGTTTCCTAGTTTTTCTACTTCGTGATCGGGTTGTTTCTCCGAGATAATCTCTGCCTGATACCCCGAGAGCCCTGAGAGTTCTTCTGAAAAGGTCTCACAGTTGGTTGCCTTACGGTTTTGGCCTGGAGGAATATTCTCCATCTCAGCGAAGACGTTAAACCTCATCATTCGGTGGTCTGACATCGGAATGTCTTCCGATATTCTCCAGCCCGTTATATTACCTAATATATCCCTCGTTACCAACGTGACGTCAATCACCTCTTGTCGCCCCCCCATTTAATATCTCCAAGTTGGTCGTTGCTAGATATTTGAGCAGCGCTTCCTCACGGGCATTGACGTCTGTGCTACCCCATATCGTGTTTTGCACCCCAATGTCGTGCACAAACCATTCACCCTACTATACTTTACTATTTTTAAAAAATCCTGTGTTGGAGGCGAGTGCACATCGTCGTATGGTAAATATACAATTACCACCATTACTTTGTGCTTGATTCCTCTTACCTTGACTGCTATGACGGCAACTGTAGCGTCTCTTGTCCCCAGCTGCAGCACTTGAACCACCTTGAGGTCTGTGGATGCCAGGATCGCCGTTCTTGGTACTTCCTCCTCGTCTACCTTGACTACGAGTAGCTGGTAGCCGCTGCCTCTTAAACCTCTCACTTTCTTACCAGTTTCCCGGTTGCATCCCTTTTGTGCTGCAGATTTATTTGACCTACCTTCAATGTTGCCATTGCGTCTTCTCATTTGAATGTGGATGGTCCTTGCCCGGATTCAACCGAGGGACCACCGCCCTGATTGGAGGAGCTTGGCCCGAACCACGGTGGTACTTTACATACCGTCAGGGTGAGTGACTCGTGAAAGAGCGTCATGCCCTACTCCTCCAGGCTACGGGCGGTCTCTTGGCTGACCATAAAGGTTAGGAACCACCCACCTGCCTCTCCTGCCGTCTCTTTCTGAACCAGAAGCCGGTCCTCACTGGCCACGAAGCGTCCGCTGAGCGCATAGCTCTGAATGTGATGCCCCTTATGGCCAGCGCAGCCCAGCCGTTGAGAAGCCACTCCAGCGACGTTTGGTTCTGGACCATTCTGGCTCCACGACGCCGGAGTTACAGATGCGCAGTTCTGAGTATTGAGGTTTCCCTTCAGAGCCCTCCATTGTCCTCAGCATCTGCTCAATCAGGTTGCCCCTAATTGTTTAAAATTGTTTTTTCCGTTAAACAGCTGTCGTCCCCTTACGAACGGCAGCCCTCAAAAGTCGAAACTTGGGCTAGCCAAGGATTAACAAGGTCTTACCTTTTAACGTGCGATTTCTAGTACTTTCTCGGGACATCAGATAAAAATCTGTAGTCCTTGAGGATTCGAACCTAACCGACCAGCAGTCAATGGTTTCGAACGTGAAAGTCTCAATCACTGAGCTACATGGCTTCTCTTTTCTCTGGGAGAACGGTACCGTTTTCCCTGTCACTTCAGATGACCACATGCAAATTCCTCTTCACGGCCGAACTTCAAGAAACAATTTGAGGAGTTTGGATCCCCGCCCCCCTATCTGCGGCTGCCGTCGCTCCCATGAAAATACATAAGAATGGTCCGTCTGGCCAGTGAGACGAAACCTCCCACCCTCCTTGCCCCTCTTAGAGGGTCTATCCAGGAAAGTCTCTTTTTCCCGAGTCCTCTTCTTCATCCCCCGTGGCTACGCTGGGGTGGTTCGGTCCGTTTAGACCCCGAAGTCCCCGTTGGGTCTTACGTCCATCGCCGACCTAGGCGCAGTCGATAGTTCGATTAGAGGCTTCGCGAGAATCTTCTGCTGTCTCCTCTGCCTTCTTGTTTCTGGTCGCTTCTTTTGTTTGGACCAAGTTTCCGGTCCGCGGTGCCGGGCCTAGGGGACATCCTGGTCCGGCTTGCTGCGTCTCGGACTTGGTCAGTGAGGTGGTCCCGGATGGTCTGGTAGGACCTTTTGCTTTCCTCAAATTCTTCTCCTCCTCCTCCCGGCTTTTCATTTGGGCCTTCTCCCTCTCCTTTTGGCGGATCTCAGCTGCAGAACTGTCCGTCGAATGAGGCCTTGATGACCCCTCGTCGGAATCTCCGCTGCTGGAGTTTGTTGTTGTCTGGAGGAGTTCATCCTCTCCTATTTAAGAGCCAGGGCGCTCTTACATTAGTTATAGGAATACTCTACAGTATTCAAAAATGAAGTTAAGTGAACCCCGGCAATTGTTTTTATTTACCATAATAAAATATTTCCCTCAGATACAAGTCTATCGTTACTATTTCACCCTGTTCAAAAAATCCTTGAAGTTCCTTTACTTTATGCTTCAACTGTTTTCTCGAAATGTGCTCCATACTGCTTTGAGGAGTATTCAATAACGTTTGCAGAATCACTCGTTGAGTTTCTGGTATGTGCTTCGAAATAAGGGCAAATATTATCAAAATGATTCGATCAATTTGTTGAAATATAGATCAGGTGCTGTGGAAACAACTGAATTGAGATGTCAATAACCATGAGTGATAGAAAAGGGGAACATTCTCCATGAAAATTGAAAAATGAAAAATGTGATTCATTTGTAATATCTAACAGAAAACAACTACTTCCCCGGCACAAGCCACGCTGGACATTGAACTACATCTGATAGATATTGTGAAAAGACTCTAACTGAAAAGGAAAGAAAAAATCTGAAAGTGAAAATTTGCATTTTCATTCAGATAGCTGACTTTTTAAATTCTTTCTAGTTTTCTTTGAAAAAATCATTAAATAAATTAGATAGGAGAATGTTATTAAAAAATATCACTCACAGAAATCGTTCATTTCATTGAAGCAAGGTCCGCTTCTCTCGCATTTAATCCCCAATACATTTTGGTCGACAAAAATCTATTTCGCTTTGCCAAGCTCTTCAGGAGGATTGATATAGGATTGGAATAAAACAGGCTTTTCAGAAGCATACACATCAGGGATGGATATGAGAGAAACATTTCTTCTGCGGTGACACTTTAAAAATTATTTTTTGACATAGACCTGTCATGAGCATTTTGATTTTAGTTCGAAAATATGAATAGGAAATTCATAAAATCTATTGTGGAATCATCTGCGACTGAAAGACAAACTTTAGTCGCTATTTTCCATCGTTCAAGATAACCTCTTGGGAGGTATTCATGTTGAAAAGGGGAACATTCTCCATGAAAATTGAAAAATGAAAAATGTGATTCATTTGTAATATCTAACAGAAAACAACTACTTCCCCGGCACAAGCCACGCTGGACATTGAACTACATCTGATAGATATTGTGAAAAGACTCTAACTGAAAAGGAAAGAAAAAATCTGAAAGTGAAAATTTGCATTTTCATTCAGATAGCTGACTTTTTAAATTCTTTCTAGTTTTCTTTGAAAAAATCATTAAATAAATTAGATAGGAGAATGTTATTAAAAAATATCACTCACAGAAATCGTTCATTTCATTGAAGCAAGGTCCGCTTCTCTCGCATTTAATCCCCAATACATTTTGGTCGACAAAAATCTATTTCGCTTTGCCAAGCTCTTCAGGAGGATTGATATAGGATTGGAATAAAACAGGCTTTTCAGAAGCATACACATCAGGGATGGATATGAGAGAAACATTTCTTCTGCGGTGACACTTTAAAAATTATTTTTTGACATAGACCTGTCATGAGCATTTTGATTTTAGTTCGAAAATTAGTTGCTACCTTGATAAGCTCATTGTTAAATAAAAGATTCCTTCCTGTTATGATATGTTAGTTCTTTACGAACAAGTGGGTATGGTTTAGTGGGGCTGAGGTAGAGATGGCGCTCGTGGTTTGGTTAACACCGATCTACGGGTGGTGTCTCAGCTTTTGCCTTGACATAGATTGAAAATTGGACCATTTGTTGCAGACATTAGTTAGTACCTGCAGAGACCTACTCTACACTGATGAGGACAAGAACCCAGAAATCGATCTATAGGTGGTCCAAATGTTTCAATTGACATTTTCCATCCAACTAGCAATTGCGGAGATAGTCTTGTAGGAACTCTGCACGGAAATTCATTGGATGTAATCCAACGTTCGTCGTGGTATCAGCCAGGAAAGTAGTTGATTACTTGTACTTCGGATGAAAATGTCGCGAATCTAGTGGCGTAGTCAGATTTTTGTCTAAAAAAATCGCTAGTAATTTTTTTAGACTTTTGACCTTGAAAAATATGATTATTTTTCCCTGGAAATGGAGATTTATCAATGAAATTTGGTGTCCTAGTAGACTTTTTGAATGTTTACCTGACGAAAACAAAATCATTCGAATCGGTTGAAAAATGTAAGTTTTATATGGGTGCTTCCATCTTAAATGGGTCACACTGTATATATATATATATATATATATATATATATATATATAATAACAATAATAATACTCCCTCATAAACACTCGTAGAGTGTACCCCCAAAGGCATGGCCTGTGCGGGTAGAGGACGGCTATTATTATTATTTGCCGTGGCGCTCCGGGGCGACTCACTGATTTTTGGTGTCGTATTCACTTTTCAGCTGCAGGAAAACCCGAAGAACCTACAGCAACACCTCAGGTGTCCGGCGTGCACTCCATGCTAGCACTAGCCGAGATTGGCATCTAGACAACACACAATACACTTGCTTTCAACAAGGAATATACAGGGTTGGTCACGGTCGATGGTACCTTAGACGTTTACGGAGAACGGGACATAGGATCATTCTGAAAATTTGGTTTTTCAAGTAGTTGCTCTTGGTCTATCGATCTAAAATATTTTCAGCAATGCAGCGTTGCAGCTTATACCAGAAAGTAGCAGCATCTTTGTTATTTCAAATAGGTCACCCTGTATATTACCGCATTTTTGAACTTGTCATTTCTTTCTGATTATTTCTGCCTCATACTACCCTATACCTATCTCTAACGGTTTTTGAGATATTGGTTATTTTCCATATTTTTTATCCAAAACAGCTCGAATTGAATGTTTATTTCTGCTGTATTTGGATTTTTAGGAAGTTGCAATATTTTTTTAAGTATAAAATGTTTTAGGTTCCACCCGCTATTTTTTGTTAAACAATTTTTTGTCTAATGAAACATGATGTCGAGATGTTATGTGCCGAGTTTCAGAGTGCTACAATTCATTCTTCACTTTTTGCTCGAGTTTGTCTGTCGTTATTGGATTATTAATGTATCCTTAATATAGCGGAGGAGCGCCCCTGAATTAAATGGAAGAAGTTGCAGTCGAAACGTCCAAAACCAACCAGAATATTGATAAATTAGCTAAAACTAGTGAAAACAATAACTGTCGTAGAAAAAACTTTGTATGATACAATTTCGTAAACAGATTCTTTTTGTTTTGTTGAACTTCGACATGGTCTCATTCAACAAATGTCACGCTCATACAAAAAATACCTACTTTACACGAATTCTACGAAACATATATAGCTATTTTTGTTAGTGACAGAACCGGAAATTGAGTAGTCAATCCATCCCAAAGTTTGTTGTTTATACAATGGGCGAACTATTCCCATTTGCATGAACCGATTGGTGCAAATACATCCATTTCGTGTACAACGATGTCCTTCCGTGTTCCTTATCAGGAACTGGGCTGGATGAGTGTACTCTCGAGTATAACACAGTATTTGCCGAATCGTCAAATAGCTTCAATCAAGTTTGTTGAAATTGCTGTGGGTAATTGCTGGTAAACCGCAAGGAAGGGGAGATCTTCATTACGTCGATGTTCTCGCCTGAGTTCACCCCAACATTCACGAACGCGCGGCCTTCTAGTGACGGTTACGATTTCGGTATCAACACTGACATTAATTCAGGTGCATTTTGGTATAGCTTCACAGTTAGTTTGTAACTAGGAAACGGTAGGAAATTTCCATGGTAGACGGAATATTATCTTTGGATTATCCCCTTCTCCATAAGACACTTCGTATTACGAGGCGATGAGAGTTAACCAAAAATATGGTTTCAGAAATTGTTGAATTTTAAAACGTATAATAATTCTTTGAAATGGAGGCAAGTGAAGGCTTGTGGATTCAGTTCAATGAAGTTGTGGCCTAATGCATAAAAAAGCGTGCAAAAACTTCATAACAAGGCTGTGGCTAGGTAAAAACGCTACGTTCACAGTTTTATTATATGATATGTCAAATAAGTCTCGATGTGAAGAATACGTAACTTCAGATACCTATGTATTACTTCGAACATTTTTGCCGGAGAGTATCAAATAAATTAAGTTGTTGCCTAGTGCACAAAAAAGCGTGCAAAAACTTCATAACATAATGTCGAAGTACCCTTCTCTTCAAATATTTCCACCATGTGGAAAATGTAAGGCAAAAATCTGACTAAAAACAACTATTCCTCTGACTAATACCACGACGGACATTGAATTACATCTGACAAATATTTGTGCAACGTTCTTCCAAGAAGACCCAGTTAAATAAATATAAATAAATATTGTTAAATAATAAGTTTATTCAGATTCAAATTATAACAAACACATTGTAGAAATATTATGATTGAACAAACAGAAGAATCACTGAAGCTGTTGTAGTCCCAGCAGCTTGTGAGTGATTTTACAAATATAAATATAATATATAATGTGACATCATGTAAATATATAGATATTAATTTAAAATAGTCCTAGACCTAAGTAAATGATTTAATATTAGAAGTATCTGTATTAAAATTTGAAGATTAAGGATTTGTAGTGAGTGGATAGAAATAGAATAACAAATAAAGTCTGTAATAATATTTTGTTTTCTTTGGCATATTTCTAATAATTTTGGGGGAGTGGATGCATCACAGGGTGTTTTCAACTTCAATGACTTAAGCCTTAGCTTGTGCGTCTGGAAATCTAATATACCCCGTGCCATCTTTTCGTTGGGCAATTTTTCCTAGTTTTCAGGAGATTATTTTATTTATATTTATTTGTCCACTATCAATGAAATTTTCTATGACATTGACATCTTGTTTTGATAACCATATTTTCATTTCTTTTTTGTATTTTATTGGGTTTGTTATTTCTTTAATATTTTTAGGTAATGTGTTATATAATCGGGGGGCTAAGTAGGAAAAATTTTTCATACCTATGGTTTTTTGAGCTCTTGCTACTTGTTCATTCACGTGTGTTTTTGCTCTAGTGGAATATTGGTGGGATATTTTGACATTTTGGTTTCTGTTTTTGAAATGATTGTTCAGAATGGATTCACTGTAGATAGTTCTTAGGTGAGGGATTTTGGAATTTTGGTAGAGGAGTTCAGTACTATATCTTTGAGGTTTATTATAAAGTATTTTTAAAAATCTTTTTTGAATTTGTATTAGTGGTCTCATATGTGTCTCATTTGCAGCTCCCCATCCTATTATTCCGTATTTCATAATTGACTCTATCATTCCAATATACACGATTTTTGCATGTTTTTCGTTGTTTACAGTGTTGCATATTTGTTTGAAGCAGTACAATAGCGATCTTAGTTTTTTTACGGTATTCTTTATATGACTATCCCACTTCATATGTGAGTCCATTGTAATACCTAAGTATTTTGTTTTATAACTTATTTGTATATGTAAATTGGTACCTAATATTTTGATTTCGGAAAAATGGGGTAAAGATTTTGTATATGAAGTTTTCTCAATATTCATTGTTAAATGATTTGCATCAAACCAGTCTTTGAGATTTTTCAATTCTTCTCCAATTAAAATTTTCATCTCTTCCCAAGAGTTTCCCGAGTAAAAAACTGGTGTATCGTCTGCAAACGAAATTATATTTCCTTCCATGTTAAGGTTTAACATGTCATTGACGAATATGATGAATAATAGTGGGGCTAATACTGTGCCTTGTGGTAAACCATATTTAATTTCTCTTTGTTCACTAAGTGCATCATCAATTTTCACATGTTGTTTCCGCCCGTGGAGATAGTCGTTGAGAAGAGTGTGGCAGACACCTCGGATACCATAGTTCTCAAGTTTCGCTAAAATTTTTTTGTGACAAATTGTGTCGAATGCCTTTGCTAGGTCTATACATACACAGATTGATGGTTTACTTTTGTCTAACTCCTGGTATATTTGTTCTGTGAGGAAGGCTATTGCATCATTTGTGGACATTTTATCTCTGAATCCGTACTGTTTATTGGATAGTGATTTATGTTTATGAAGGAAGCTTACTAATCTTGTCTTGACCGCTTTTTCAAAAATTTTTGATAAGGTAGAGACTAGGGAAACTGGCCGGTAATTTTCAATGCGGTTTTTTTCCCCTTTTTTGAAGAGAGGTTTTATAACTGATATTTTGAAATTTTCCGGGCATATGCCAGTTTGGAAAATATTGTTCACTAGTTGCAATTGCTTATTGTAATTATACAGCAGATTATCCTTCATTTGGCTGGGGAAGACCACGTGCAGACGCGTTTTGCGATTCTTGCCGCTCGTCAGTGACAGGGTAGGTCGAACAACATTATAGTCGTCCTGCCCCATCCCAATGAATTATAATCCACTGTATAGCTAATACTTCCTCACAAATGAAGCAGCGACTTACAGTAAAGGTCAGTCGTAGCGCCACCCATAGTTATACAGTGGATTATGATTCAATGGGCTGGGGCAGGACGACTCTAATGTTGTCCGACCTACCCTGTCACTGACGAGCGGCAAGAACCGCGAAACGCGTCTGCAGGTGGTCTTTCACAGCCAAGTGAAGGATAATTTGCTGTATAATTATAATAAGCAATTGCAACTGAGTCTTCTTGGAAGAACGTTGCACAAATATCTGTCAGATTTAATTCAATGTCCGTCATAGTATTAGCCAGGGAAGTAGTTGTTTTCTGTCAGATTTTTGCCCCATATTTTCCACATGGTGGAAATATTTGGAGAGAAGGGTACTTCGACATTGTCGGTTTTACTATTTCATTTATTTGATACTCTCCGGCAAAAAATCTCTAACTCTGTTCACTTCCTGGTGTCTTTGCTACCAAGGATTGCTTATTGGTTTTCCCACAGGTGGCGCTGCGACTGACTTTTATTATGACATATTTTATACTGAGAAAACAAAAACTCACTAGCACAGATAATTGACATGCTGAACATCCACTAGTAAACATTGATGGATTTGTCATAACTTTGCTAAAAATTATAGTACAAGGGAAAAAAGTGCATGTCGTTCCTAAAGACTTCAACTTCCTCATGCAAATAAAACATGTGAGTATCTGAGTACCTAAAATGTGTTTTGTCCCACTTCACATAACCCTTCTACGATATTTACGAAGGATCGGAAAGTCATGGATATTTTAGTTGATATGAAATAATTATACTGGAGCAGGAATGAGTACCCTCTTTGAACCATATGCAACGATTTAAGGGTACTGATACAAGCCTCTTTTATATATGCCAAAGAAAAAGCTGGGTTTTACTCCTGCCTCAGTTTTCAACTCACTCATAATCCCGGCAATTTCTTCAGTAATTGTTGAAAATAATCGCTCATACACATCCTACATGAAAAATTAAGTATGTGATTTCAAGCTTGAGGATTGCAATCCACAATAGTTTTATTAAATATACATATGCAGGATATGAATGAGCGATTATTCTCAACATTTAGTGAAGAGAATGCCGATTTTATTGGTAAGTTGAAAATGAGGCAGGTGTAAAACAAAGTTTTTTTTTGGCACGTATAAGTGGGACCTGTCACACTACTTTAAAATTGTTGCATATAGTCCAAAGAGTGTATGGGTTGCTGCTTCAGTATAATAATTCAATATTTACTGAATTATTCATGATTTTCGGATCATCCGCAAATATTTCAGTGAAGTGCGACAAAACACATTTTAGGTACTCAAATACTCGCATATTATATTTGCATGAGAAGGTAGGAGTCTTCAGAAACGATATGAACTTTTCCGTTCCCTTCTCCGATCATTTTCTGCAGAGTTATTATCAAATATTCGGCTCCGCCAGAACTTTTAGCGGCGGGTAAGGGTGAACCTGAAATTTGATGTCGGCGTTCAATCACGTTTTCTGAGAAAACGAGCGCATTTCATAAGAAATTACTGGGAATAATTTTTGTGAAAAATTTAATTATTTTTCACCCTGTTGAGTTGTTTTTCTGATAAATCATATACTTTCAAAGATTACAGCAAAAATCGATTTATTTATTTTTAAACGAAAAAAAAAAATTCCACCCCTGCAATTTTGATACACAATTTTTTTTTTTCGTTTTTCGTGTTTAACATGGTTCCAACAACTAGCATACCAAGTTTGGTGATGCTAAAATCGATTCTTGTCTCAAAACCCAATCGTACTGTATTATGTGTCAATAAAAACATTATGTTGGGATCCAAAATACTGAGAAATATTTTTATTTCCGTCATATTCACCAAGTTTCAGCTCCAAACATTTTAAAGAAAATTATGAAATAGTTTTTTTTTTCACTGAAAGTGACTCATTTTGAGGGTAACAAATTCAGATTTCAACTGGTTTGCGGTAAATGATGAAACTAATTATTTTGTTAAATGAGGCGATATCAACAGAGAATATCTCCAGTTTTCATGTAAACGGAGAAGTCATTATAGTCAAATTACAAACTGAAATATCATGGACATATTCAAATTTTTGCTGTTGTCTCTACAGAGCCCCTCACAATTCCACAAATGAATAATTATTACCACACAAAGCATACCAAACCGCTTTCAAGTTCTGCTCGAAACGATTTAATAATGAAAGCCGTGAATTGTACAGTTTCCATGATGTATGTAACATAATATGTGTAACGCGTGTACTTTATTAATTTTTCATTTGCGTTAACAAAATGTCCTTGCCGGTCAACATCATAGTTAACGACACAGAATTTAATCCAGAATAACCATTTACACAGGGCATTCCGCCATTGTTATTAAAATGAATTAGTTATTGTGATGGTAATGCTCACCATAAACTGAAATACGCCGAAGGAAAATGTAAATACGATTCGGTGAATAATGCTGCGGGTTTGCAGGATCATACAAAGGCTCAGGAAACGAATTATACTTTTTGATAGTATACATTTTTGTTGTTCGTTTATGACCCACAGAAATACCAACTCCTATATGAGCTATTTGGTGAGCATTGATATCCCCGACTTGCGAAGTAAGTATTATGAAGTAATAATCATTAGGTCTCTTAATTTTCCAGGAAAACTCATTGACACTCTAATCCAGTACGGTAAGCTGGTTGTTGGAACCATGATACACACGAAAAAAAATTGTTTACCAAAATTCCAGGGGTGGAAGATATTTTATTTCTCGTTTAAAAACACATAATAGTTATTTATGTATCAAGGGCGTAAAGTAGGCGTTTATGGCCTGCGGCGTGGATAATGGCCCGATGGCGTTAGCCGAGGGCCATTACACGCCGAAGGCCATAAACGCATTTTACGCACGTGATACATACAAAATTTTATGCACTAGCGGTTTATACAGTGTCCACCAAAATCTTGGAACAGCATGAAAAACCAACTTTTATGAAGAGTGCCATTTTCTGAGAAACTATTAATAAAAGTTTCCCATATGGTTCCAAGATTTTGGCGGACACTGTAATATGTATATCGCAATTATCGTGTCAATAAGTATCTCTGTATACTGAAATAGATTCATTTATTCGAACTGTACACAGAATACCCAGTATATACACACCTAATTCTGACGTTGTTAAGCAAGCTGGTGGCTGTTGTCTAGCAACAAATTCAATAAACAAGGTAAACGGTCATCTTCATGTTTATCCAAAAAAGTACGTGAGTTAACTCAACACGAATATGGAATCATCAGATGAAGAACATAATATATACATACCGATGGAAATTATGGAATCGGCTGAGAGTGCAAAACTCGAAGTGCTACCAACAAAGTCGAAGAAACTTTACGAAAAGACGTATAATGAATTCATCAAATGGGGCAATGGAAATAATGTGATGGTGATTACAGAAGATATATTGCTGGGATATTTTTTTGAGAAGTCCAAGAATCGAAAACCATCTTCTTTGTGGTCATACTATTCGATGTTGAAGTCTACTTTGAATTTGTATAATAATATAAACATAAGCAAATTCCCAAAATTGATAGCATTTTTGAAACGGAAGAATGAATGATATAAGCCAAAGAAATCTAAAATATTGAATAGAGATGAAATAGGACTTTTTCTAAAAGAAGCTCCAGATAATGTATATCTGATGATGAAGGTATGTCATACCTATATTTTTCAAGTAGTTAAAAAACTTATTGATTCTTTTATAGGTTGCATTAATATTTGGGATACATGGTGCTTGTCGTAGAGAAGAATTATCAAATCTGAAGCTTGATGACATTCAAGACCTAACATATGCTTTATTGATTACAATTCTAGAGTCAAAAACTAAAATACAACGAACATTCACCATCTGCAGTAATGAAAACCAATCAGTTAATTATTTGGATATTTATAGAAGATATGCTAGTCTACGTCCCGCAAATACTGCACATGGGCGTTTTTTTATATTCTATAAGAATTGCCGGGGATGGTGATGGACCGATACCAAATAATTATTTGGACCTACCATCCACATCTAAAACGAGTGATGAGGATGTTTCAATTGGGAATAATTATTTTCAAGAGAATAGGCAATATCCCACCCTCAATATTCATGATTGTAACAATTGCATAGTTTATATAAAATTTTAATTTTCAGTGTTATAATGGTCCAAAATATGTAGATTATGAATAAATGTTGTTAAATGAGTATTTCTTTAATGAACTGAATTGATTGTTTCGTGGTAGGTCTTCCGTGAAATGATGTGCGTATATATGGAAAATTTGAGTATATTGTTCACTTTACCGCCCGCGGGCCATAATGCGCCCGCGGGCGATAAAGTGCCTCTTTACGCCCAGCAAACCGGGCGGTAAAGTGTACTTTACCGCCCGCTAGTGCATAAATAGATCTGTAATCTTGGAAAGTATATGATTTATCGTAAAAACAACTCGACAAGGTGAAATACAATTCAATTGTCCAGAAAAATGATTCCCAGTAATTTTTTATGAAACGCTCGTTTTCTCAGAACACCGACATCAAATTTCAGGTTACCGACTCTGAAAGTTCTGGCAGAGCCGAATATTTGATTTATCATAACTCTGCTAAAAATGATCGGAGAAGAAAAAGGAAAAGTGTATATCGTTTCTGAAGACTCCTACCTTCTCATGCAAACATAATATGCGAGTATTTGAGCACCTAAAATGTGTTTTGTTGCACTTCACGGAGATGTTTGCGGATGATCCAAAAATCATGAATAATTTGGTAAATATGGAATATTTATACTGAAACAGCAACCCATTCCCTCTTAGAGTAGTGTGACAGGTCCCACTTATACATGCCAAAAAAAACTTTGTTTTACTCCTGCCTCATTTTCAATTTACCCATAAAACAGGCATTCTCTTCAGTAAATATTGAAAATAATCGCGTGGTAATATCCTGCATATATGTTTAATAACACTATTGTGAACCTCTAGCTTGAAAACACATACTTAATTGTTTATGTAGGACGTGTGTGAGCGATTATTTTCAACATTTACTGAAGGAATTACCGGAATTATGGATGAGTTGAAAACTGAGGCAGGAGTAAAACCCAGTTTTTTTCTTTGGCATGTATAAGTGAGTCTTGGCTCACTAGTCTAAAATTGTTGCATATAGTCCAAAGACGGTCCTGATTTCTGCTTCAGTATAATTATTTGCAAAATATCTATATGATTTTTTGGATCCTTCGTAAATATCGTAGAAGGGTTATGTGAAGTGGGAAAAACACATTTTGGGTAATCAGATACTCACATGTTATATCTGCATGAGGGAGTAGAAGTCTTCAGGAACGATATGAACTTTTTTTTTCCTTCTATTATAATTTTATGCAAAGTTATGACAAATCTAATTTTTGGCCCTGCCGAAAATGGCATTGGCGGGTTGGCGCGAGCCTGATTTTGATATCGGAATTCAATCAGGTTTTCTGAAAAAAAACGAGCGCATTTTGTGAGAAATTACTAGGAATATTTCTTGTGTAGAATTGAATTATTTTTCGCCCTGTTGAAATTGGTTCTTGATGAATCTTATACTTTCCGAAAAAACAGCAAAAAATATATATATATGTATTTTTTTAAAATAAGAAGTTGTTTGGCTTCTACCCCTGATTTTTTAGTAAAAAAATTGCCTATGAAATAGTTATTTACCTAACAAGTGCGGAAAGTAGTACTTTTCCGCACGCGACGGCAGTTGCACGAACGACGCGGAGCGGAGTTCGAGCAAGCCGTTAAGGGCGGAAAAGACATTTTCCGTAAGAGTTAGGTACAATATTTTTCCTACGAGTGTTTTTGTCCATCTTATTTATGAAAAAACAAGATTTTTAATAAACAAGTTTTTATAATAATGCTACAAAATGACTAATAAGACAAAATAGTTACATAGATCATTTAGTTAGTCCTAAATATCATCATTTTCAAAAATACAAAAATCGTGCGGAAAAGTAAAAATCGTACGGAAAAGTAAAAATCGTGCGGAAAAGTAACTTTTCCGAACGATTTTAAATCGAACGGAAAAGTACAACTTTCAAAACGAAAAATCGTGCGGAAAAGTTACTTTTCCGCACGCTCGTAGGAAAAAGAATATAACAAGTTCATCAAATGGATGGAAGGGCAAACGTTAAAGATATGAATGAACGAGTTGTTTGTCAATAATATTTTATTTGACCAAGTTTCCATAGTGTGTTCAACGAATAGAATCGCCATGGTAACATTTTCAAAAATGGTAATTTTTGTTAAGTGGATAAAAAAAAATGTTAGTATGGTCATGCTGATATAACTCATATGAGTCTAACCGAATCTCGTGTTGTACACAGCTTTAATAATTTGCCGTGTAGCTCCTTGTCAAATAACTTAAAAACAGGAAAATATTCGTCATTCTTCCTAGAAGTCTTTTTTTTTTCGTTTTTTTCTCAGCATTTTTTTTTTCGGGTTTATTTTTTTTTTCTTCATTTTTTCCGTTTTTTTTCCTAGATTCAAATAACTCATTCCTGGGAAAGTATTCGCCATATCAGCTTTATATTTAAGCACTCATAATGGTTCTGTTATCAGAGCATTTCATCAAATTCAGTACCCAAAAACGAAAATGAACATTCTCCGTCCCGGTACCGGTACCGGTACCCCATAAGCGTTCGCGCCAAATGCGCCCTCACATAAGCGCCCTGTCATTAGCGCCCTGACATAAGCGCCCTGACAAGTTGGGGTTATAATATGAATTCGTAAAAAAAGTACGGTGTGTATATGTCAAGCATTTATGAACTCTTCGAGACAATTGTTTTTTAAACAGTCGTTCCGCAACGCTGCACTCGTGAATAATATAATCATTACTGAAAGGACGTTTATCACTCTGCTAACATATTTCCTACGAGCGTACGAGATTTTTCGTTTTGAAAGTTGTACTTTTCCGTACGATTTTTACTTTTCCGCACGATATTTGTATTTTTGAAAATGATGATATTTAGGACTAACTAAATGATCTATGTAACTATTCTGTCTTATTAGTCATTTTGTAGCATTATTATAAAAACTTGTTTATTAAAAAAACCTTGTTTTTTATAAATAAGATGGACAAAAACACTGGTAGGAAAAATTTACGGAAAATGCCTTTTCCGCACCCTTAACAGCTTGCTCGAACTCCGCTCCGAGTCGTTCGTGCAACTACCGTCGCGTGCGGAAAAGTACTACTTTTCGCACTTGTTAGGTAAATAACTATTTTAAAGGTTTTGATAATAGAGATAGATTTGGTCTCCGATACGTCAAGGTAGTTTGAAAAGAAGAAGTAATATTTAGTTATTTTGAATTTTTAGATAGGGAAAGTAACTGACAAAATTTTACAATGTTTTCAAGACAGTAATTTTCTAAACGCTACTTTACTTACTTTCCGGACGATTTTTCTTTGAGGAAGTATCACTTCACGGACTAGTCCGGGAAATACGTACTTTCCGGACTAGTCCGGGAATGGTCGAATTTTAATATAAATGTTTATATAAATAAGAATTAAAATGTTTCTGTTAGTTCCTATCTTCTGTTCGCATTTCGATATTTAATACAAATAAGAATTAAAATGTTCGAAATTTTCTTCTACAAAGAAATATAAAAAATAAATGTGTCTCAATTATTATTCTACACGGTTGCCGAAAAAATTGTGTACGCAACTCGTCCGAAAACAGTTTTCCGGACTTACGTAAATTACTATTTTGGTAGGGGTGCCGCCGGGTGCCATCTGCCGCGACTTCATGTTTCGACAAGATTCATTTATATGGAAAGGCTTAGTGCTTAGTGCTCGCGAGCCTTTTCGTTAAACGCTCCGGAGCACTAAGCACTGAATTAGGAAAGTGCTTGGTAGCACAGTGCTTAGGAGCACAAAAGTGTTTCGAGCACTAAGCACTGTACTTTGGGACAGCTGGAATAAAGGAGGGACACAAATTAGGGTACCTATGCCATGTTGCCCTTATATCCCATGCCAACATCAAATCAGTGATATGATCTATGCTCAGAATTTCTTCATTTGATTGAAAATTTTGTTGATCGCCCGCTGTTTGAAAACAGGCCTAATTATACTGAAATTGTTGATATTAGCAATCATAGAAAAGTGGTAATTTACGTTTTTCTCAGAATTTGAAATAGCCAGACCGTAGAAAATAAATGAAACGAAATAAATTATTTCTCCGTTTCCTAAACTCGAACAAGACAAGAGAACTGCAACATAGTAACTCTTTCCACTCTGCCTAGTGCAAATTTTTCGTTGAAATGGGTCCGGTAACATTAAATAAATTAAGTGCCTCCTTCAAGAACTTGTTCCGCGGTGAAGATATACCAGATACCGAAGGAAATGGAGTAAAAATTCTGACTTGGATATGAGTATTTATTTTTCTGCTGGGTAGCATCGTTGTTGTGAGTCAAGATTATTATTTGGTTCCTTACATGCTTGCACGATGGAAGAGTATAAATAGTTATTTTTGAGAAATTGGAATTACCAGCCTTACACCAGGATTTTCTCAATGAATGTTTCGGGGGTAAATTGAATTGTGGTTTGGAAATTATGTCTATTTATCTACCGATGTTTAATTACCGGTATTGATTAAGGTTACCTTAGAACTTGAGTTGTTCTTACATTATTTGCGCCACAAGGACAACATAAGCCTTAATTGAGATAAGCCTTAGATTTCCATGCTCAGGTTCAACTCAAGTCACCTAACCTCACTTCTGGTCTGTAGTATTGATAGTTCTACTTTAAGATGCCTAAAAACTTCTCGATCCCACCAACAAGTCTTCATTTTGTATTTCGAAATATAATTCTTTTGATTTTTGTTCGAAATTATGAATTCATTCAGATAGATGATTTTTTTATAATTTTCTCTAGTTTCCATTAAAAATTCTCAAATAAATTAGATATGGAGAATGTTATTAAAAAATATTACTCACAGAAATCGTTCATTTCATTGAAGCAAGGTTCGCTTCTCTCGCATTTGAGCCCCAATATATTTTGGTCGACGAAAATCTATTTCGCTTTGCCAAGCTCATCAGGGAGATTGATAGAATTGGAAAGCAGGCTCCTTCAGAAGCAATTATGCACATCAAGGATGGACATTGATGGAAATATTTTTTCTGCGGTGACACTTTGAAAGTTATTTTTTGACATAGACCTGTCATGGGCAATGCATTTCGATTTTTGTTCGAAATTATGAATAGAATATTCATGAAATCTGTTGTGGAGTCATCTGTGGTTGAAAGACCGCTATTTTCCATCGTTCAAGATAACCTCTTGGGAGGTATTCATGTTGAAAAGGGGAACATTCTACATGAAAATTGAAAAATGAAAAATTTGATTTATTTGTAATATCTAACAGAAAACAACTACTTCCCCGGCTAAAGCCACGTTGGACATTGAACTACATCTGATAGATATTGTGAAAAGACCCTAACTGAAAAGAAGAAATCTAAAAGTGAAAATTCGCGTTTCCATTCAGATAGTCAATTTGTTTTATAATTTTCTCTAGTTTTCATTGAAAATTCATGAAATAAATTAGATAAAGAGAATGTTATTAAAAAATATTACTCACCGAAATCGTTCATTTCATTGAAGCAAGGTTCGTTTTTCTCGCATTTAATCCCCAATATATTTTGGTCGACGAAAATATATTTCGCTTTGCCAAGCTCATCAGGGAGATTGATAGAATTGGAAAGCAGGCTCCTTCAGAAGCAATTATGCACATCAAGGATGAACATTGATGAAAATATTTTTTCTGCGGTAACACTTTGAAAGTTATTTTTTGACATAGACCTGTCATGGGCAATGCATTTTGATTTTTGTTCGAAATTATGAATAGGATATTCTATTTTATTTGAAAATTAACTATCTGAATGAAAATGCGAATTTTCACTTTCAGATTTTTTCTTTTCAGTTAGAGCCTTTTCACAATATCTATGAGATGTAGTTCAATGTCCAGCGTGGTTTGAGCCGGGGAAGTAGTTGTTTTCTGTTAGATATTACAAATAAATCACATTTTCATTTTTTCATTTTCATATAGAATGTTCCCCTTTTCACCATTTAATTGTTTTTTCAAATAGTCATACAGGGGAAGTGATAGCTAATGTTAATCATTTTATGAGAAAGCAGGCGAAAAATAATGAACCATTTTGATAATCAAAATAATTTTATACAGAACAGTTCCTATATTTGTGTATCCTACTGTACCTGTTTTTACTCACTGACCCGAGCGTACAGTCTTTCCTTCTCCTTCCGATTGCCTTCACACATTCTTTGCGTATTAGAGTGGGAATTTAATATTTTCAGCTATGTTTGTTCCACTGTATCCTGCAGAATTCCAACTTTTGTTCGATATTCATTTTGTTATCATCAGTTATGGAAAAACCACGGACAGTCAAATTCAATTATCCTTTCAGCCATCTAAATTTTTTTGAATTTTGGTAATGATTTTTTTTTGCTGTCCGCATTCGAAATATCAAGAATAAGTGCGGATCGGAAAAAACAATGTGCTCTATTTTTCATATGGAACAGAATGCCTACAATTGTCATAGTCATGAAAATATTTTCATCTACCTACATTTCCTTTATATATTTTAATTTTGTCAATGAATTTTCATTTAACCATGGAATGGAATTGCTTTAGAATTGCTACGATTTCGTCAGGTAGTGTCAAAATTATCCCGAATGTTCAAAAAATTATAGATCGGGGTAGACCAGCATTCACCATACAACACCCTGTCGTACAGACGAATAATACTGAACCAAGTAGTCTAGCTTATTTTACTCCGGTCCATATACCTGGACGTACTCAAATTTCTTCGAATTATTTGTTCATATTCAACTCAATATCGTGATTAAAATTTGATGAGCGATGATCATACCAACATCAACACCGAAAGTTCAGCACAATATTCGAGAACTCCAATCTTCATACCACTTTACACCCAATCAAAATGAAATTTTACCGACATCAAATTTCAATTTCAGCGTTGGCGCTATATTTTATCCGAACCTAATCTGAATAAAATTGCATAGTAAACTGGAGAACAACATGGAGAGTTTTCCGGCTTCTCGACACGTGTTCGAGTATCCGGAGATGCTTGTAACTGCAAAGTGATAGAAACTTTGTTGCTGGAGCAGCGGTTAGGCGTGTTCCATATAAAAAAGACGGTTATGCTTTTTCAGCAATAACCACTCGAAACGAGATGGCGAAATCTCAGCACAGAATAAAGCAATTCCATTTCAACCATGAGAACGCAAAAAGTGGGGTAAAATGGCAAGATATCAAAAAAAGTGATTTGAAAAAGTTGCTTAGAATTAAATTTTATACACATATACGAAGTTTGAAAAGATAATGAGAGAAAATTGAAAATATAATTTTTTTTTTAAATATTTTCCTAGCTGTATTAAAATATCAAATTATTATCATATGAATAGCTTGACCATACTGAAACATTTGTATTTCAATGATAATGACAAAACTTCCTCATTTTCTCTACACCAGTGAGCACTAAATTAAAAAAATTGGATTTTGTTAAAACCCTGGCTGTTACATTGGTTCGTATCTAACAGTTATATCAGAATTCCACGACCATTGTGATGACATGACACTTCAGAACCATGATGTTTTCCAGATTATAATCAAGATTCGATGATAATCGTGCCAGAGCGTTTCACTTCGCATGCAATGTTGGAAACTCAAGCCTCTTTAATTTGACGCACTATTTTTAAGATTATGTGCGAAGTGAAACGTTCGTGCACGATTATCATCAAAAATTGATTATAATCTGAAAAACACGATATTTTTGGATTTCCCTATCATCGCAATAATAGTGGAGTTGTGATATATCTATTAGATACGAACCAATGTAACAGCAAGGGTTCTGACAAAATTCAATTTTTTCAATTTAGTGCTCTCTGGTGTACATCGGAATACAAATATTTCAGTATGGTCAAGCAATTCATAAGAAAATAATTTGATATTTTTAAAAAGCTAGAAAACTATTTAAAAAAAAATTGCTGTTTTCAATATTCCCACATAATTTTCTCAAACTTTATACATGTGTATGAAATTGAATTCTAAGCAACTTTTTCAAAGAACTTTTTTCGATATCTTGCCATTTTATCCGACTTTTTGACTATTCATTATAATTTTTTTCAATTTGTCGCCATACCAGCGATCATGTGACATGTGTCAAAATCGATTTTTAGGTTATCGGACATGCACAAACTTTTCCCAAGAATATTTTTTTCAATACTCTAATAATAAACTTTTTTCCCATATGGTACATACTTTTTGGTGGTCACTGTATACAGTGTGCCCAAGATAAGGATGAATAGCATGGGGATCTCGAGAACCGTAAGAGTTACACAGTAGGTCAAATGGGAAAAAAGTTGCGCAATTAAGGGGTCAATAAAGAGATGCTGAGAAATCCCAAAAATGTTGTTTACTTCCGGATATATTCGGAAAAAACCGAAATTTGGCGATTTGGTTTTTATTTTTTTCTGAAGTTATTTGAAAAGTTTCGAAAGGCATTTCTCATTGCCACTTTTTTACCTCTACAAAATGGCGTCCACAAAATCTCCGTGAAAGAAACCATCATCAACTTTGTTTTTTTATATGGCACGAAAAAAATGTACACCCTGTATGACATAGCATTTTTTATTGCGAATGCAACGACGTACTTACGGTACAATATGTTTTCCTATGGTTTTAGTCAGAAAAAAATTTTGAACATAGGCGGCTTAGAAACAATCCATGGCAACATACATAGCTGTCAGTTTCCATAAATAATTTTCGTCTTGAATGAGTATTTCATTGTTGTTATTGCGTTCGTTTTTTCTACATTAAAATGGAGGAAGGTAATTTCACAAACGAAGAAAAGTTTGATATGCTGTCCCGCTACATTGTATGCCAAAGAAATTGTGTAGAAGCAGAACACGTATTCGACCAAATACCCGGAGCGAAAACAACCTGGCAAGTCCATTTTCAGGCGTTTAGTACATAATTTAAAAAATTATGGTTCATTTAAAAAACCTGTGCTATCCCGACAAAAACCGTCTGCTGAAGAAAAAGAATGCCTAGTTTTACAATCAGTCATTGAAAACCCAGAAAGTTCCACTAGAGAAATTGAAGACCAGACTGGGGTACCTAAATCAACAGCTCAATTTATTTTAAGAAAACATAAATTCAAGGCATATAAATTTCGAATTTGTCAAGGCTTAAGACCAGGTGCTGACGAGCGGCGTAGACATTTTTGCGAGTGGTATACAAGAAAGTGTGATGGCGATGCAAATTTTCCTTTCAAAGTGATCTGGTCGGATGAAACTAGGGTTACCAATAACGGTATTTTCAACAGGAGCAACACACACTATTGGTCACAACAAAATCCACGTGTGAAGAGATCGTCCAGATACCAACATCGATTCGGATTTAATATTTGGTGTGGAATATTTGGCACAAAGGTTATAGGTCCATTCATCTACCATTCGTCTTTAACTGCTCAACGATACCTTTGTCTGTTACGACAAGATCTGGAAGATGCCTTGGATAATTTGCCATTGGACGCTGTGCATACTTGCTGGTTTCAACAAGATGGTGCACCAGCTCATAATTCCGCAGCTGTTCGCCGATACCTGTGTGAGCGATTCCCAAGAAAATGGATTGGTACTCATAGTGATACACCCTGGCCAGCAAGGTCACCAGACCTAACACCTTTAGACTTTTTTTTATTAAAAATGAGGTATACAAAGAAAATTTTGGAAACGAGGAACACTTACTTCACTCAGTACGATCAGCATTTGCTACAATTACACCTGAAATGTTGAATCGTGTTATAGAATCAACAGTGAGACGGGCATACTTATGTCTACAAACTGGAGGTAATCTATTTGAATATATGCTATAGAACTTACTCTTTACAATCTTTAACAATAATTCTTTCCTTCTTAGTTCTCATTATTTTAGTTTCTTTTAGTTAAATATTAGATTATGTTGAAAAACTATTCATAAGCATTTTTTCTTAATAAAAACAAAGGAAAACATATTGTGCCGTACATCGTTGCATTCGCAATAAAAAATGCTATGTCATACAGGGTGTACATATAAAAAACAAAGTTGATGATGTTTTTTTTCAAACGAAACGTTGTACGGAGATTTTGTGGACGCCATTTTGTAGAGGTAAAAAAGTTGCAATGAGAAAGTGCCTTTGGTTTTTTCGAAACTTTTCAAATAACTTCAGAAAAAAATAAAAACCAAATCGCCAAATTTCGTTTTTTTTCGAATATCTCCGGAAGTAAACAACATTTTTAATTTCTCAGCATCTATTTATTGACCCCTCAATTGCGCAACTTTTTGCCCGTTTGACCTATCGTGTAACTTTTATGGTTACATCCTTATCTTGGACACACTGTATATATTTTAGTACGTGTGCTTATTGTACAACGGCAATATTTCAGTTCAATTTACATTGTTTTCGTCTATTTGGGTAAACAATTTTGCACACCACACAGACTATAACGAAACCAGTAGTTATGATTTCAAAAAAAAAACGTAAAGTATTCGTGGATAACTGATCTTTCAAACACTTTCAAACACGAAAAGAGAGAATCTTTTTGTCCACTTATACTTCAATATACTAATTTAAGATAGTTATGATATACCTTATAATTCATATTTTAGGCAGAATGTGCATCAACCACTATATGGGTTCTTGGGTATTTCATTGTAGGTATTATTTTATACTAATACTTCGAATAGCATAATTTTTTATCCGAGCTTTCATCAATCATACTATAAAAAAAATTAATGGTATTTATTTTGTATCAAAAGTAAAAATAACAAATCTCCCACACGGAGTTTAATCCCTTATTTCACCCCTATGGAATTTTGTGTTGCTTATTTGATTGAAGAGCCTGAAATAATAATTTCATTGCTCTTGCTTCAAAAATAAAAAAGTCTCTATTACAAATTTCCATCGCCCATTTCATCCCTTCAAGGGTGCCATTTCCAAAAATTCTGAAATGCATGTGAATATATTTTCAATGAACTAGATGAAAAAAGTTTCATGGCTCTAGCTTTGAAAATATCAAAAATCCTTTACGAATGTTCAACCCCCTTCAACGCCTTTGGGATAGATTTTCTGAAAACGTTTATAAGTTTCTTGCATATAGAATCAAAAATAATAAAACTCCCTTACAGATTTGAAAACCCCATCTCACCCCCTAAAGGGATAATTTCCGGGATAAAAACTATCCTATATCCTTTCCGAGATCTCAAACTATCTACATACCAAATTTCATCTACAATGATTTAGTGGTTTAGAGTTTGACAAGGTGATAGACATATAGACAGATATACAGACAGAGTTACTTTCGCAATTATAATATTAGTATGGATTATAATAAGGTACAAGAGAAACCGCTATAACACAGAAGTATCGCATATCCCCAAAGAAATTCAATCAACAAGAGATTTCAAATTATTCAGGGATAAAATTGAAAAATGTATGGTTAGTAAACAATGAATAATTAAAAATTATATCTTGATTCGGAAAATGAAACGACTGAGCCGACACTCAATGAGAATCAATAATTATGAAAATGATAAATTTTATACTGCAAATTTGATATACTAAAAATTTTTTTGAGCTTTTTGTACCGGAAAAAATGTCCAGCTATTAATTACCTTCAATTACTAGGTAAAACACATTTGAAATGCAGCTTACCCTGGACAGCCTTATGTCTGAGATTTGGATGCAAACTAGGACTCAACCTTTCTCTCTTCCTGTAGTTTCGGTGTCTGAATAATAATATAAATAATTTGTTAGCGGCAATTCAATTTCCATTTTCATGTCTGCATTGCCGCTAAAAAATTTCTCCATATTCATAATATTGTAGTCTGCTATTGCCGGGTGACCCGGAACTAATGTACCCCTTCGCTGTTATTCTATATAAATATTTTGAATATGGTACATCTGTTTGATGTCATATTTTGCAAGCATCAGACCAAATATAACACTTCCGGTTTTACCGAAAGCGCATTCAATTTTCGTCCAGTTCGATACATCACACATACCATTTGAGCTAAAAAAAATGGATGTGCTTCTGGTCAAACCGGAACTGTAATATTTCGTCTGATACTTGCTAAATTGTACATTCATGACATCAAATAGATGAACCAAATTTTAAATATTTTTCCAAAAAAACAACGAAGACACAGTTAGTTACATTGGTTCCGAGTCACCCGGTATATTGCGGCTTATGAATGCCTACCACCCATTTATATCTTAAAAAACCCAACTATAATTTGGAGTCACAACTATCGTCGTAGCTTGCAAGATGCCAACCCATAGAATACCATTTTGATTTTTTCAATGGAAAGGAGTTTCTTCTGCTAGATGATTACTTACCTCATATTTCAATAATATAATATCAAGATATGGTTCCAATAGCTAATTCAGTGGTGTCAGAACTGGTGATCAAGCAGGCCATTCGGTAGTACCACGAGACCAATGTAAGAACCCGGAAAAATTGTACCCAGATGGCCTTGAATAGCTGTGCTGAGCACCATTCTATTGAATCCGATGAATCAATATAGCCATTTTGAATTCATTGGTTTTATTGGGATATATGACATTTAGAGATACTAACAGGTTTCCTATCAGGTTGTGATTGTTGACGTGGGGAAACCTCGGTTAGATTTTTCAATATCTCCGTACAAATATTATTGCATGTATGTCATGAGTACGTCATTGTGTTTGTACTTCAAATTCCTTCTGTTTGACTTACCCCTATTAAGAAGTGCGATGGCGTTAAATCGGGTGATCTGGAGGGCCAGTTGGTCAGATAGATTCTATCCAGATAGACTTGAACAGCTCTGCTATATGTGGATGTAGCACGGTCCTATTGAATTACTTCACCTATGATGAATGTATTGGACTGTCCAACATTTAGAGGATCCAAATTTATTTTTCTGTTAACTGTTACCAGATTTGTTCAAATTTCGTTGAAAATTTGGTCATTCCATCAACCAACCGCACCCTTACAAGCAACCCTCAGAAGAAAGAAATTCTCTGAACGTGATTTCCAAGAATTATATCGAGTCAAGGACCTGTTAGTCGAATGGTGTTCAGTGTAAAATATAACCTATATAATAACAGTGTACAAGGCCAAGTAGCTCAGTGGTTGAGACTGTCGCGTTTAAAACTATTGACCGCTGGTTGGCTAGGTTGGCATCCTAGCGACTACAGATTTTTATCTGATGGCCCAAGAAAGTGCTAGGAATCGCACGTTAAAAGGTAAGACCTCGTTAATCATTGGCTCGCACAAGTTTCCACTTTTTAGGGCTGCCGTTCGTAAGGGGACGACAGCTGGTTAACAGAAGAAACAATTTTAACAAAAATTTACACCCAATACCTTTCGTGAAAAAACCGAATCAAATCAAAGCCTTTCCTCTATGTATGTTGACAGAATGAGAGTTTTCAGTATTATACTATAGCTTTGGGATTCACGAAATGAAATAGAGTACAGTCTTTTTTTTCCAATCCTTATAAGGTTTCATGTCCTTATCTGATACGCGCATCTCATATCTTATATGGAATTTGACAAACTGTTCTAACTATAAAAACGCATTAGCCTGAAACAAAGGTAAAGGTTGAAATCATAGCACTGGAGTTACTTCTGGTCCAACCGAATGCGGAAAATGGAATTCTGTTATTGAAATAAAATTGAAATGCTCTGAACATGGAGTATAATTAATTCTTGTATTTCTTAGTCCAGCTTAAACTAACTTCATTTCATTCTTAGTGGAAAAGGAGCATAATGAGGTTTCATGAAACACGAGAAGATCTTTCTTATTTAATATAATTTAAAGGAATGTCTGCTCAACATGAAAGACAAGTCTTCACAAATGACTATCATTGGAATTACAATAACTGTTGAAATAGCTTTCAGTATTTGAAAGTATTACATTCATATAAATTCACCAAATTCATTCTATATTTTCTGTGAAGTGTAATTTGTTCATGTCTATAGATGAAACAAATGGATATATATTAATTCGGGTTAGTTGTTTATTAATTTGACTAATTTTCGTTACAAATAATTGATGAAATATATCCGTTTTACTGAAGGCACCTAATTCCTCAATATCACTCGAAAAAAATATATATATATATATGATAGTATACGTGATACTTTTTAACATTTTGAAAAATATTGTTTTTATGACGCATAAACGAAATTTCAAAGTATAAACATGGCTGTCTCACTTGACCCCCTATTTCATTTGGGGTCGCTATCACTTTCACGGGGGTGGAAAGAGGATGATTTTTTTATGTCTCAGAGTGCCTTTTTGAAAACATTATTCAACGAGTTTCAGGTTTTTTTTCTCAAAAAAGGCTTATGGCGTAGAAAATTAATTTATTCGTTACTTTAGGACCTCACTGTATGTGAGAATCGTTTATCTCATTCTCACCCATTTTCGAACCCAAAACTTTACTACGATAACAAAAGAATTTGGAGATGAATTTTATCAGAATTGAGATTGTTATGTGACTATCAAACAGACGCCATTGCGTCGAAAATAACCGGCAGGATTACAGGCTAAAAGTCGGACTCATTTGGAGAACAGGAAGCGAAGTTGTCGGACATTTACGATCTTTTTACAAGAATTAGGTTTCACCATTCCAGAAAGCAATCCATAAAAAGTTTCAACTTATCTCGAATGAGAATAAACTTTGCCCCATTCTTGTAGCCGCCAAAAGTTTTTAGGACACACGACTGAACCAATAAGACAGTTTCTTATCGTCATTTTTATATCGATTAGGTCAACTAATATTTTATAGTTGGAGACTTTTGGGATTTTTGGTATTACTCCAAGAAGCTCTAGGAAAGTTTGATTAATAACATTCTGTAGATTTCGATAATTTGTGCTCGTAGATACCAATTCAATGAGGGCGTCTGGTGAAATAACGGTTCGGAGAGTAGTGCGGATAATAGCACCACCAAACTCGGTATGCTTATAGTTGGAACCATGATGAACACGAAAAAAAAATTGTTCACCAAAATTCCAGGGGTGGAACGTATTTTTTTTTTCGTTTAAAAATAAATATAGAGATTTTGCGGTATCCTTGGAAAGTATATGATTTATAGAAAGAACAACTCAACACGGTGAAAGACAATTCAATTCTCTACAAAAGTGATTGCGAGTAATTGCTTATGAAATTTCTCAGACAACGTGATTGAACGCCCACGTCAGATTTCAGGTTCACTCTTAGCCGCCGCTGAAAGTTCTGGCGGAGCCGAATATTTGATTGGTCATAACTCTGCTAAAAATGATCGGAGAAGAAAAAGGAAAAGTTCATATCGTTTCTGAAGACTCCTACCTTCGCATGCAAATATTATATGCGAGTATGGTTGCGGATAATCCGAAAATCATGAATAATTTAGTAAATATGGAATTATTATACTGAAGCAGCAACCCATACCCTCTTTAGACTATATGGAAGAATTTTAGAGTAGTGTGACAGGTCCCACTTTTACATGCGAAAAAAAATGTTCAACTTACCCATAAAACCGGCATTATCTCCAGTAAATGTTGAAAATATTCGCTCATACACATCCTACATAAAAAAATTAAGTATGTGATTTCAAGATTGAGGTTTGCACTTCACAATTGTGTTATTAATATATATATAGGGTGGGTCACGGTCGATGGTACCTTAGACGTTTACGGAGAAAGGGTCATAGAATCATTCTGAAAATTTGGTTTGTCAAGTAGTCGCTCTTGGTCTATCGATCTAAAATATTTTCAGCAATGCAGCGTTGTCGCTTATACCAGAAAGTAGCAGCATCTTTGTTATTTCAAATGGGTCACCCTATATATTACCGCATTTTTGAACTTGTTATTTCTTTCTGATTATTTCTGTCTCATACTCCCCTATACCTATCTCTAACGGTTTTTGAGATATTGGTTATTTTCCCTATGTTTTATCCAAAACATAGCTCGAATTGAATGTTTATTTCTGCGGTATTTGGATTCTTAGGAAGTTGCAATTTTGTGTTTAGTTCATCAAGATCATGTACATTGATTCTGTATAGAGAAGTTTGTTCTGCGTTATACAGGGTCGTTAAAAATTCATGATCTTACTGCTAGATACGAAAAGGGTTGAAAGTGGGTTTTTTTAAATGGAACATCCTGTATATTATGAAATATCCTGAAAGATGACTAAATTCCCTTCGAATTGATATATCATGTTCCTATACCTAAATAGCCAGAATTCCGAGATAATAGCAATTGTCACTTGTAATCTCCCAAGTGCTTGAATTATTGCCGGAAATTTTTCGAGTACATGAATTTTCTTTGAAAATTTACTTTGAAAATTCATGTACGAGATAAATTTACGGCAAGCAATTCAGGCACGAGGGGGATTCGGTAAGAAAATTTCACACCGAGAAATGAAAATCATCCAACAATTCATTAGAAATAACTAACGATGGTTTCACCTGAACTATTTATAACCACTGAAATATTGATATGTAAAATACTTTCATCAATAAATGTGTTTAAATTTAGAACAAAAAAAATAAAAAAGTTATGTTCTCATCGTGGATTGAACCATCGACCTAGCGACTCATAAATAAATAAATTAAATAAATAGACGTTTTATTACACAGTTTTAAAATAACATTTCACAACACAGAACATGGCACATATAATTCAGTCCGCATGCTTCTTAACCCAGGGGGGTTAGGGAATGATGGATAAAAAATATGGAAAATAACCAGTATCTCAAAAACCGTAAGAGATAAGTATGGGGAGTATGAGGCAGAAATAATCAGAAAGGAATGACAAATAAAAAAATGTGGTAATATACAGGGTGACCTATTTGAAATAACAAAGATGCTGCCACTTTCTGGTATAAGCGGCAACGCTGCATTGCTGAAAATATTTTAGATCGATAGACCAAGAGCAACTACTTGAGATACCAAATTTTCAGAATGATCCTATTTCCCGTTCTTCGTAAACGTCTAAGGTACCATCGACCATGACCCACCCTGTATATATATATATCGGATATGAATAAGCGATTATTTTCAACATTTACACTGATAAAAAGGATGTCTTCAATCAAATATATATATATATATATATATCCTCTTGAACAAAATCATCTTCTGAGAAGAATAATTATTTCTAATTGATGAATATACTCTTATTTCAAACTTATTGAACTGTTTGCTTCTTTACATAAATTATCTTGAAATAAATTTGTTTGCATTAATACATTCCAATTATTTACCCTAGAGAACTCCTACTTGTGAAAAATGCTCCTTTTGACTCAAGAACATGATTTCTTGGCGAAACACCGCTATACCGGAACGACGCGAACCCACGCGAAAACGCGCACTGCGACTGCCAACTGGGGGTCTATTCTCGAAACGTTCGATTTCAAATCGTATACGAAAAACAGAGAAGAATATACATATTCCAAGTGCATTGGTATGAAACAGTATATCAAAATCGCATACGTACAAACTCGAGAATAGCACCCCTGGGACCTCTATCCTGCTTTTGCTCACGTTTGGTTTGGGGGTTGTGTTTGAATCATAATTTAAGTTGTTAATTTTGTATTTGACACAGTGGTTATGTGCGAATGTGCTACTACAGAAGTGCAATATGGAGGTCCAATTATGTCTGCACGATTTGAATTTAGGTCATTTATGGACCAGTTGTGGGGGTAGGTTGAAGATATTTTTGTTTTTAACAGGTGTGTGATAATTGTGAATGACGCTGTCGGTTCTATATTCAATCGCATTTCTATACGTCACCTACGTTGATTGCCTACGTTGATTATATAGTTTCTGAAATTAAAATATTACAGAACTATTCTCATATATAACCATTATACCTCAATTGTTCGCAGTTGTTCTCTGTTTGTTGAACTGTACCATAAGAACATGGCTTCCATGGCATATTTTTATAACCAAGTGCACATTTGTACTGAGCCTCCAAATGCAGATAATCTTGAATCAAAAATGTATTGCATTATGAAGAAGAATATTGTTCGTTATTGAAGGTGTAAATATCCTTGCCCCAACCAACTCACACCATCGAACAAAAAAAGTATTCACAATAGTGTTCATTATCAAAGTTGAAATATTCTTGCACCAAACAACTCTCATTATTCAGGGAAGAAAGTGTTCATATGTCTCAAAACAGTTTCCTTTCAAGTGTTCAAGAGGATTCTGTCAAAAAATCAAACTATTATTTGGTTGGACCTATTCAAGAATACAATCTACTTGAATCAATGCAATTATGCATTGATGCAAAATATCCTTTTTATCAGTGTAGTGAAAAGAATGCCGATTTTATGTGGGACCTGTCACACTACTTTAAAATTGTCGTATATAGTCCAAAGAGGGTATGGGTTGCTGTTTCAGTATAATAATTCCATATTTACTGAATTATTCATGATTTTCGGATCATCCGCAAACATCTCCGTAAAGTGCGACAAAACACATTTTAGGTACTCAAATACTCAAATACTCAAATGACCAATCAAATAGTCGGCTCCGGCAGAACTTTCAGCGGCGGATAAGAGTGAACGTGAAATTTGATGTCGGCGTTCAATCACGTTTTCTGTCAAAAAACGAGCGCATTTCATAAGAAATTAATAGGAATCATTTTTGTGAAAAATTGAATTGCTTTTAACCCTGTTGAAATGTTTCTTCGATAAATCATATACTTTCCAAGGGTACAGAAAAAATCTATTTATATATTTTTAATAAAAAAAAAAAATAAATAAAATTTCCACCCTGGAATTTTAGTAAACTATTTTTTTTTCGTGTTTATCATGGTTCCAACGACTAGCATACCAAATTTGGTGGTCGATTTTTGTCTCAAAGCCCAATCGTACTGGATTATACACAAATATCAAACTTCATTCCAATTCTCACTTGATAATTTCGAATTTGCAATACCTGAAGTCAGGTTGTTGAATAACGCACGAACTCAGAGCAATTTGAGCCAACCCTAAAATCCAGCTAAAACAGGTCCTACTAATAATGTTCGTATATGGCATATATATGGCGATCGAGCCGAAAATGGCGGAGGGCAAAATATTTACTCAAGCTTTGGGCGAATCTTATCGAGCAGAGAAAATTGAGGATTTTATCTTGATGGGGTAATAGGGCACGTATACGCCTAACATGAGGAACCAAAAGATCTGATATAACGATATTTACTGAACATAAAACAATCGTAAAACGGAGACTGGATCTCGTCCAAGAAAAATATAAACAACGAAGAAGGGCATATCTGGCATTTTATAGGACGGAGCAGTTCTCCATGTTTTTAGCACTTCACTTAGATCGTTGCGAGATAGTGCATGTCCGCCGATTAGAAAAAATTGCCGAATGACTGAGTTGGTCGAAAAATATATTTACTACATTCATGCAAAAAGCAAAACTTTATTGAATTATATTTAGTGGAAAAAGTTTTTTATTGCACTAGTGCAATAAAGTATGTAACAAGTAAATTGTTACATCTCCTCTGAATCATTAAAAGTCTCACATCACAACAATTCTTTCTTAATTATCTACAAATATTTAAATAACTTACCTTTGAAACGCAAATAAATGCCTATCTTAATGCTCGCGAATAAACAACTATTTCAATACTCGCCAATAAACGACTATTGATCGCAGTTCTGTCTTCTGTCATCTGTCACAGAATTTCTTCGATTAAAATCGTGTAAATATATTGTCGACCGGAAACAATTTTTTATGTGTTGTAAATTAATAAAACTAGTGAGCACCTTGCTTCATATCCTTTTTGGCTGGTGAACTTCAAGTGCTACAAATTAGAGGCGTAATTGTTGTGCCTGTGCACGAGAAGCCATCTTTATTATTTACTAATTTGAAGATTTTCACGATTTCCGATCCTTCAGGTTCCTAAAGGGACTAATAAAGGTTAGTTTGAATAGTTATTCACATCTTTATATTATTTGCTGTGCATAGAATTCCTTCCAGGCACCAAACAAGGTTGGTTTTATAATTGATCATTTTTTTATTTTTGAGATAGCGTCCTACAACTTCCTGCATTTTCCTTTACTAAATCCCATAGCCATCAGGCTTATTAAATGCTATTTTATTTCATTGAAGGTCCCTTTTTATCCTGGAGTAAATTCCAGCAAAGCACATGGGTAACACTGATGATTTAGGATAATCTTTCCACCACTGTCCCATGTAACACTGATGATTCATGATAATCTTTCCACCACTGTCCCATGCAACACTGAGGATTCAGGATAGTGTTTCCTGAGCTGCAGTCCCTCACCTAAGGATTCATCGATTGGAGCAACAGCCCTCTCCAAGCTAAGTACACATATTGTTTGCTCTCAGTGTTTCTGCCAAAAAAATTCTCTACTCTTATACAAACTAAGTGCATATTTTTCTACAATTCCATAAATTATTCAACTGTTCCAACTGTTACAACTGCTCACTTTATTTGTGAAAATATATGTTAACGATTTTACATACTAGGTCTTGTTCAATTCTCTCTAACTATTGATTCTTGGTGGTGGCGCCCTTTTATAAATAAACATTGTGAGGTCTCAATAACGGCAGTGCAATGTCCACCAGGAATGAATGGTATCCAGTCTAACCCACCTGAGAAGAGTCTCTGCTATAAGTCTTGTCGGTGTTGACCTACTTTAGGCAACACTCTTTCTATTTGAGCAACTTATCGTTACAAGTATTTATTGCACTCATCTGTCATTCTACTTCAAATGCTGTCATCATGACAAACATGAACGTTCAAACCTACTACATATTAAGTAGATATTCTGTGAGATTGGCAATAAGTTTTAAACAGTTACATATTTCATATTATTTTGTATTAATGTTAGCAGCCAGACTTGAAATAATAATGTCTTCCCGAGAATAACTCCATAATCAAAACTGATCCGCTTTATTCTAAACCGGTCTACCTGCATAGAGCAAAGTATCTGTACTATGACCACACCTCCTGATAACATACGCGCTCACGGCTACTATAATTTTGATTTTTATAATGCAACTGTGGTTATAGAAACGTCAGTCAACAATTAATTCTGACAATTACAGAATTGAAAGTTTCAAATTGAGTAATAATAATGGAAAAATAGATGAAAGTGATTTGTTTCGATGCAAATCGATAGTAATAATTAATTATTTAAGTTGCGATTTTTATTTTCCTGCACCTAGTGCCGCACCCTAATAATTCATTTTTTGCCTTTTGCATGATCGTAGAAAAACTGCTGTATGCAACTCGTGCAAAAATTGTTTATTGCACTCGACGTGAAATTGTTCGACGAGGCCGTTAGGCCGAGTTGGCCAACACTTACTTTTTGCACTAGTTGCATAAATAACTATTTTCTACATTCATGCAAAAAGCAAAACTTTATTGAACTATATTTGATGGAAAAAGAACTTCTTTATTGCACTAGTGCAATAAAGTTTTTATTGTACTCATCTGTCATTCAACTTCAACGTGCTGTCATCATGACAAACATAAATGTTCAAACCCACTACATATTTAGCAGATATTTTGTGAGATTGGCAATACGTTTAAACAGATACATATTTCATATTATTTTGTATTAATGTTAGCAACCAGAGTTAAACAAACTATGGCTTCCCGAGAAAAACTCCATAATCAAAACTAATCCGCTTTGTTCTAAACCAACCGTATACCGTCTACCGTGATAACATACGCGCTCACGGCTACTATGATTTTCATTTTTATAATGCAACTGTGGTTATAGAAACGTCAGTCAAAAATTACAGAATTGAAAGTTTTGAAATGAGTATTATTAATGGAAAATAGATGAAAGTGATGTGTTCCGATGCAAATCGACAGTAATAATTAATTATTTAATCGATATACAACACAGTGTCTGTCGGGACCGGTGGTTTTTAAGTAAAAATAAGTTTATAAATGAAGTTTTGTTGTATTTTCAGGTTATATTACAGTCTAAAAAGAGTATTGGTAAGAAATTACCATGCAGTAATAATATACGACGCGACTGTAAAATAAGCAGGAGTTGGTCGTCAATGATATCCTAAATCCAGGGCCTGTAATGAGATCCTGGGTCCAGGGCCCGTAATTGAATGTGGGGGCCATAGGAAAAATACTACCTAGAATTTAATATAAGTTTCAATCCGTTCAAAGATTTGGAAATCAAAAGAGCGAGAGATGTCTGAAATGCCAAAAGAAAGAAATTGCAAAGTTGTATAGAAAAAAGAAAGCAAAGTGCAACAGCACTAGAAGAAGAATTTATGAGTATGATCGATTCGTGTGACGAAAATATGCCTTCGAGTCTCCAAATGAAGTTCTTTCATATTATTTCCTATGAATTAGCATGGAGCGGAGGCGAAGGTGTTAATTGCCTTATCCATTATATCAGGGAGGAATTAAATAATGCAGGTGAAAAAACTGGTCGATTAGAATATACTCCTTTATTCAGTTAAACTTGCCAGGGTGGAAATAAAAAATGCACCGACACAAAATTGTTGACATCGAACTCAGAGAATCTTGAATGATGCCCCATAAGATGATATTATAAGCTTATACGCGTTCAAAATATCATCACTGATAGATTTTTTCTTACTCCAAATTGGAAAAATGCGAATTCTACTTGGTATGAAAATGTACCAGTGGGTAAGAATGAAAAGAAATTAGCTGAAAATGTGGATTTGACACTGAGAGAAGAAAAATTATTCATTCCAGCCGATCAACTTTAGTTTCTCATCTAATGAAGAAAGGTTTACAGGAACAAGAAGACATCAAAATAACACGTCATGCCACAGCATCTTCGTTGAAGCCATATTTACATATTGATGCCGAACATCATAAAAATTTCATGGGAAAAGTTAGAACGAATAAATCGGCATTTATTGTCAATACATCAACAACTTTACTGCGGCCACATTAACCAATATTATTACACACATGAGTTTGAAGAGATAGCTGTTCCCGCTCGCCAAACTATTTAAAAAAACTGTGTTTTCAATAATTTTCAAATATTTAATTCTTTCTCTTGTTCAAAAAGTTAATATATTTTCAGTTAGCTTATGTATGTATTCTTTGAATTAATAAAATAATAAAATGAAATCCTTTTTGATTGTTGAAAAAAATAATATTCCCAAATACAACTCGTTCTTCAAATTTTTTCACATAATTTTTTATTTTCATCACTCAAACTTCTTCATTTGAGGCAAAAACATTCAAATAAACCGAATTAGATAGAATCACTTTTACTGAAGGATTTTATCAATAGCTTTGTTTTCATATTTTTGCCAAATATATAAGTTTTCGGAGGTAAATACATTAGAGATCATATTTTTATCGATGAATACATCTTTACTTGCATGAACATTTTATTGCCATGACAAAATATCGAGAACCAAGGTAGAGAAATATCGTGTGAGCTTGTTCCTTGATTCGAGATGTTTTGGTAAAAGACAATAAAACTTGAATGCAATTTAAAATGTATTTATCTATGAAAATATCATCTCGAATGAATTTTAGGGAGATTAATACACAACTATGTGATACTGCCAATGTATTTGGAAATTTTATGATATGTTGACAGTTATTGGGAAAGCTAGGTAAGTTTTTATCACTTATAATTACACGAAAGCTCTTTTTTTGTCGAAGTAAACTTGACATGTATTATTAAGAATTTTGCTGCCTGACAATTCATTTAAAAAAACTGGTTCTGATTTTTTCTGGCAGTTTTTTGAGTTGAATTGCCTAATGGCAACAAAATTAGAATTATAAATGTCAAGTTTACTTGGACAAGAAAAAGCTAGTAATTCGGTAGAACAATTTAATGAATATATGACATAACGTCACCAAAAATTTGTTTACAATGCTGGTTGTCATGCTTTGAAAAGTTTGGTTCCGTTTTGTCGCTGGAAAAGTTAGGGCAAACTTTTTTCGCTGTACTTAATAATGACAAAACACCTCCACATATGGCATTTTTGGTGCATGAATTAAATTGTAACTAATAATTACACGAGAGCTTTTTTTGTCGAATTTAACTTAACATGTAGTAATGAGAATTTTGTTGCCTGACAATTCAACCAAAAAAACGACGAGTCCGCAGGACGAGTAATTTTTTCTGGCAGTTTTTTGAGTTGAATTGTCCTAATGGCAACAAAATTCGAATTATAAATGTCAAGTTTACTTTGACAAGAAAAAGATAGGGTGTAATTCGGTAAAGGTGGATTTACGCAGCACAAATTTACACTAAACTAGAATTGACATTTACACTTCTACTTCAACTAAGAAGATAAACCTCTCATTTGACATAGTTCATTTTATGCAGGGAAATCAAAACTAAATTTAAATTAATAGTTGGCCAACTTTCATCTTTCTAGTGTAAATGTTAATTATTGACACTACTGCGCAATTGTTGGCGCACATTTTGAATTCCGCGGGCTGAACGGAATATATAGGTTAAAAGATATACCAAACACATATCCCGCATGCGTAATTTGTATCAATTTTTTCGCATAAACCATAGTTTAATTTTTCCTCAGTTGAAGTTTAATTATTCAAGTTGGAGTTTAGTGTAAATTTGTGCTGCATAAATCCACTCTAAAGGCCGGTTTTTCAATGTACTTTAACTTTAAGCTAAATTTAACTCATGGTTAGAATGTGAGTCGATTCCTTCATTTAGCAAATGTCATATTCATTCTAACCACCAGTCAAATTTAACCGGGAGTCAAAGTATGCTAACACGACATTGATGAACTGGCACTAAGACAATTTAATGAATATGTGACATAACGTCATCAAAAATATGTTCACAATGCTGGTTGTCAAGGTGGCCTTCCATACCAGCTTTCAGCTTCAACTTCTTTCGGAAGAAGTGCTGCTATTTTCATATGAATTGTCAGTTTTTGGCAAAAACACCGAAGAATAGTTTGATAACACTTCCTAATTTATTTGGTTTGGGTTTTATGACATATCATTTTATTCGTTTCATTTATATGACTTACATGTCTAAAAAAAGAGATGGCAATATATTCATAAACAAAGATAGTCAACGGCATGACGCTAAAAGTAAAACTTGAACCAACAAACAGCGGCATGACCTTGAAGAAGCGGCGGCTACTTTTGAAGTACTCTGATTGGCTAGAGACAAGAAGCCAGCGGCAAAAAGCTGGTGTGGAAGGCCGGCTTCATGCTTCCAAAAGTTAGGTTCCGTTTTGTCGCTGGAAAAGTTGGCGCAAACTTTTTTTAATGACAAAACACCGCGACATATGGCATTTTTAGTGCAGGAATTAAATTGTCATTGTAATTGATCGTTGACTGATCGGTTTTGAGAAATTGAAGGAATTTCTTTGGCTGTCAGAATAGGCCTATAATGATCGTGAAAAAAGAAAAATTATCATTAAAATTTGAAGCACTCGCGGTTATTACTTTTGATAATTTTAATGATAGTTCCATTACCCACCATACAAAAATTACAATAAGTAGAGCAGTATAACATGAAAATGTTATCGAGAGTAAGCTAACAGAAATCCTTCTAGAAAAATTATACAAGGGGCTAGTAAATGGCAGACTTGTTCATATAATAGTAAAGTACTGTAAATGAAATAGTAAAATCGACAATATCGAAGTACCCTGCTTTCCAAATATTTCCACAATGTGGAAAATATGAGGCATAAATCGGACATAAAACAACTACTTCCCTGGCTAATACCACGACGGACATTGAATTACATCAGGCAGATATAATTATAATCAGCAATTGCAACGTCTTGGAAGAACGTCAATGTCCGTCGTGGTATCAGACAGGGAAGTAGTTGTTTTCTGTCAGATATTTTCCTCATATTCGATTTTACTATTTCATTTATTTGATACTCTCTGGCAAAAATTCTCGAAGTAAAGTACTGTTTATGTTCTTCCATCAGTGCCAAACTCAATGGAATCAATAATTCAAGACAGCATATTGACTAATATGGAGAGATGTAAGAAAACTAAAAATGAGAGAAATACGAGGGGGCATATATAAATATAATTTATCTAGAATAGAATCTATAAAAATAATTCTCACGTATTATATATAAAAATAAAAAAAAAAATTCTCAACACTGCTAATTGATATATCAGTGAGAACATCTTACATGAAACTAAACACTTATTCAATAAAACATAAACTCAATAGAAATAATAAACTTGATTGTTTTTGCAAACGATTCAACAGACTGCGATATTGTTTTACTCGATTTTTCAGTCATCTGCATTGATGAAAATATTAAACATTAATGAACCCAATTACAACAGAGCTTCCTAGAGTACTTATTGATTTCTTATAATAATTTGTTCCCTGTCCGACAAATATGATTTGAACCACGTCAACAACACTCCATACAACCGAAATTAGATAGTTTGTTAATGAGTGTGGGATGGTGAACTTTGTTGAAAGTTTTATCAAAATCAGTGCATATGACGTCCACTTGATATGTCTGCCCTATCAAACTCTGAATTAATTGAGCTGTGTTGTTCACCGCTCTTCGATAAATGATTGTTGTTTAAAATATATCTTACCTTGAAAAATATGTCATATGTGATGATGGCCTCGTATATCATAACGGGGCAAGATAACAAACAGATAGGCCGGTACTTTTCAATTAGATACTTCTGTAAATTGGCGCATTTTGGGCTTTTCCATAATTTAGGAAACGTACCGTGAGACAATGACTCATTGAATGTAATGTGCAATGTTAGGTACGACGTTTTTCTTCAGCATTTCCAAACTTTAATTAATATATTTATTATTATCATCATATTATTTTTTGTTTTGAAGGAAAAACCCGCTGAGAATATTGTGTACACTAATTTTCAAAAATTGTAAGTAATGCCACTAATACCCAAGTAAGTCCCAAGTAATACCCAGTAAATCCCGAGTAATACCCAGTAATTCCAAGTAATTCCCGAGTAATACCCCCAAGTAATGCCAGTAATGCCCGTCAGAAAAGTAAGAAAAATATAAAATCGTATTATTGTTAGGTTTGTTGTCAAGTACAAGTGCCGGATGACCTTTTGTTTTTTATTTATTGCACCATTCGGATTTTTTCGTTTCCGCTAATGCTCTCTTATTTTTCAGACAATTCCAATTCCGATATTTTGCTGACTTTTTTTTTGCCCTTCACTGATTAATATTAAAGTTATTGTTCTCTCACTTCCGAATAATTCCTGTAATACCCATGTAATGCTCGAGTAATACCTCCCCTTCCCGTGTAATGCCCAGTAATTCCTCTAATGCCTGAGTAAAACACCAGTAATACCTGTAATGCCCAAGTAATACCCCTAATTCCCAACTAATACCCTAGTAATGCCCCTAATTCCCGACTAATTCCCGAGTAATGCCACTTATATCCACGACATGTACACCAGAAATTCCCCAGAGGTTTCCCCCTCGGTTTGAATTATGGACCAAGAATGCGTACAAGATGTACTGCGTCCTAGGCATATAATCTTTGATCAGACTTTTGGTGTGAACCCTCCTGTCCTGATATCTATAAACATTAAGAAGAATACATTAGGTGGTTGGTATTCAACACAGTTGATGGGCATATTAAGAGATTTCCTTTCTGGAAGTGAGAATTTTATTATAGATATAAACCCCTGAGTGGGTTGTAAAAGAGGGATACGAAGATAGTGAGGGATCAGAAAACGGATTGCATGGAACCAACTCAATGTACGAAAACATAAAAATCATTGAAAGTTTGATTCTGTATGCCTTGCGATTGTATCTATCTCTTCACGGTTATATTTGTGTACATTAATCGCCTGTAATTCAAAGTATTTTATTTGCGCTCTTATGAAAGCGACTTCAAATATAATCATGAGTGTGCAAACGCCTTCACAGACATTATTGACAATCTGTCTCAGTACAAAGGGTAATATCAGAACAAATTTCAAGATGAAATTATTTATTTGGCGTCCAGTTGCTCATAAAATAGGACGTACGCTTCTCCACTGAAAAGGGATTTAGATGATATTGGTGACACCATTGAGTCATCAAACTTGTGCCACTTGCCTGCGTATGGGTGCCTCCAATAGGCCATATAGTGTCCGGAATATGTAGTGCCACTATGGTTACAGAGAGCATATAGATTGTATTAACACTGAGACACACTGTCTTCTACATAATTGGCCATGTCCGATCCTTCCAAGGGAAAATCGATGGACACGTTCAGTCTTTCTGTCTGCGAGAACCGCTTCAAATGAATTACTAATATTTTGGGTAATTTGTGTATAGACAAAGACTCAATGCACTGCCCTTCTCTCCTTTCATTTCGAACATGTGGGTTTGTCGTCATCGTCCAAAGTCTCCTCCCTGGTAAAAGAGTCTAGACATTGTGAAAGTCTGAGCTGGTCCGTTCTCTGTAGAATCGGCAGTGAGAGATCCCAGAAAGGGTCAACGCTGGTAGAGCAATTCCCACAAAAAGGTACATTTTGATGTCGGTTTTAATTGGCCAACAAAGATGTCTACAATTTTTGAGTTGTTCACTCTTTGGCTTTCTCATAATCTCTCAGTATTTCATCTAATTCCGTCATTATTGGATTGGGGTCCACTCTAATCCTGTTGATATCTTCATGAAGGCCTTTGAGGAGGTGTATAAGAAATTCCCACGCATCCTGTTGGGTGTAACCCCTAAAATGTAGAGAAAATCTTTGTATCTGAATCGTCAGAGTTGATTACGGTGATTACAATCTCTCGACCACAGTTCTTTGATAACTTCCGCAAATGCTTTCATCAAAGCTCCCTCCATGCTCGATGTGCTCGTGTTGATGTCACTCATATAATTGTTTTCTCTCAGATACTCCAACAACAATCTGGTGTTCGGTAAACATTGTATGACGCTGTTCATGAAACAACTATTTCCAATATTTTTCAGTCCACTGAGACCAATAGTTTTGACGTTTCCGTGCAGCCGAAGCCCGATAATGTTGTAACTATTAGAGAACTAGAGATGCTGCTTAATAAAGAGTTGGATGAAGATATGGATGAACCCGTTATTTTTGGCAAATCACTATCAAGAACTTCACCGAGTGACTTATCTTTTCACAGAAAAAAGCGTTGATGGTTCAAAAGCAATTCATCCAATTGTCGAGATACAGGAATGGTTCCCAATGCAGAAGAGGCATTGCCCCTCTGAATGGCAATACTAATTCTTTGGAACAAAAACGAAGTTGATCTTCTATAACTGGTCACTTTATTGAACTCCAAAGCATTGGGACCAAACACTCCAAATGTTTCAACAGCAACAGAATAAAAAATATAAAGGTGTTGTAAATTTTTGTACTTTCTACAGCTATGAGACTCAGAAACGGTGACTCAAGGCCATATAGCTAATATCACACACATCCCCAACTATATCTTTGAAACTATCCATATGATCACTGGGCCAATGGACACTTTTGATCAGAGTGTCGAGAACTATAACATATCAAAATTTCAGCCAAATCTAGCGGGGCCCAATTTATATTCATTTTGTGCGGGGTCCTTTACAATTCGTTGTTTTAACGACAGGGACTACAGCCACGAATATGAACATTGAAAATACTAGTTCAAATTTTATACTGACCTTGAATCAATTGAAGCCTCAATCAGAGAGTGGAGCAACTAGTTCACTGGTTCCTGAAACAAATCAGGAAAATATTAGTCAAATATGTAATATTCTGACTTGTCATGAAAATAATAATATATTATACCGGGTGTCCACGGAAAGTACCCTCACCCTACAACTTTTTTGGTTTTGTAGATATTGAAATGAAATTTGAAGGATCTGTATGAGACATAAAACTGCATTTCTTGACAAGTGACTCAGATTCGTGCAACTTTCGGTCTCATCGGAAATGATAAAACTTTTGATTTTCAAATGAGACACCCAGTATATTTTCATCTTTTTTTGTCTACATCTGACATTTTGAATACAACCATGTATCACTTGTTACTTTTTGTAACCATATTTTTATTTCGATATTTAATTTTTAATCTAGAGGGCTATGGATACGTTCAAATTATTAATTTTAGTCCCAAAGTAGGTATTGGGAAAAATACATCTTTACGGTTTTCGGTTTTCAGTGAATTAGCTGTGTAAAATTTAATTTTTAATTTATTTCTACTATTTTATTTTCAGATGACAACATAGTGGCTGGTTAGGTCAGAAAAAAAATTTGAATAATTTGTATACGACTTAAAACTGCATTTTTTGACAAGTAACTCAGCTTCAGCAAGTTCTAACATTTTTGTGGAATATTGTTTTCATTCGAAGTATTTCTGCTATGTACATACAATTCGATTTTAGAATTTGTATTACTAATTTTTTGTAAAAGGAAATTTTGTCAATTTCATTACGATTATGTTATAGGTTTCAAAAAAATTTTCTTTAAAGAAACTTGAAAATAAGATTCGAATACATTGGGTAACCTGTGACCTACATAACTGATAGAACAAGGTAATTGAGGTGTATTGAAAAAAAAACATTACTTGTCGATGTTATCTCACCTCACTTTTCCAAATCTAAATTAGGAAACTATTGTGCACGCTATTGATTGAAAAACATGTTAATAATATCATTTTTACAAGGAGATGTCCGTTTTTGGATTGATTGCTTTGTTATATCATTTGTGTCACAAGTTATTCGATGAATTTTAGTATTATTTCAATGTCAAAAAGAAATATCTACCGTAATAATTTTAAGTTTGTTCACAAAAGTTTCTTCGAGACCTAATAGTGTACGGTATCAAATTAATCGTAATGAAAAGCTCATTTTTTCTGACCCGACGAGCCACTATGTTGCCTTTTGAAAAAAAAATATAGTAATAATAATTTAAAAACTAAACTTCACCCAGCTTAACCAAAAACCGTAAAGTTGTTTTTTTCCCCACTATTTTATGACTAAAATTAATAATTTGAACGTATTCATAGCCCTCAAAAATGATTTTCAAAATTTAATCAATTATTGGTTTCAAAAAGTAACAAATGATACATGGTTGTATTCAGAATGTCATATGGAGACAAAAGAAGTGAAAACATACTGGATGTCCCATTTAAAAATCGAAACTTTATATCACTTCCGGTGACACCGGAAGTTGCATGAAGTAGAGTCACTTGTCAAAGAATGCAGTTTTATGTATTATATAGATTCTCCAAATTTCATTCCAATATCTACAAAAACAAAAAAGTTATAGGGGCGAGCCACCTTCCGTGAACACCCGATATATGAAGATGAAGTGAGGGGGAGAGTACAAGAGGCTAGATATCAGTTAGCCAATGAAATATTTAAATATTCAATTTTCAGAAACTTAATTGTCAAGGATCTTATTCTGAAAGATTGCCCGTAGAAGTTTTATAGTTATCTTTTCTGCACCTTTCATATTCAACCCTTCTCCATGAATACATAAAGCTATATAATGGAAATTTTTTGTTCCGCATTTTCAATTTTGAACAACTTCTCTATGAAAGTGGCACTATGATTGACACAAAGATTTATTCTCGCTCACAAATTGTTTTTGAAACGGGACAATAGGTCTCATGCATGTTTTTTCCTATTTGTTCCAATAAATTATGCCATCCATTCAAATACTGGGAAAATAAGATAGCTGCCAAAAATATCAGTAATTAACAAGAATAAAAATGATTGAAAAATAGTGGAAATTCAAACGATTGTCTTTTGGCGGTAGGATGTGATGTTAAAATACATGTAAACAAAGATTATCCAAAAAAAGATAGTTTCGGTAGGTTTGCAGTAACTCAATAATAAAAAGATAATAATCAACCACTTGAAAAACTCTAGATAGACTGATCAACAAGTCCATACCATGAAAAATACATTTTGTTTACATGAACTTTGACGTCATACTAAGGCGCGCGTTTTACCAAATTCAAATTTGCTTCACATTTTAAAATCTGGATTGTTCAAAACTTTCAAAAGTTACAATTAAATGAAACAATGTTTAATGATTTAATAACAAATTAGATGGTGCACACAAAAATTCCAGTGATTTTGTGATACATGCATGTGACCTATTCACCGGTTTCGATGCGGCGAATACATAATTCATTGACTATATTTCAAAATTATGTGATACGATCGAAAGATAACAATAATTATTCTGATGAAGAAAATTCGACAGCAAAGTATTCAAAAGTTGTCCCAACCAGAAGGAAACTGTACTTTCATGTTCGAACTCCAATTGAGACGCCAACTGTAACTAATAACGTTGTTCGAATCGCGAAGCCATTCGAGCGAGTTGATTTGAATGTTTCAGCTGAATCTTATTCTTTTTAATCACGGTAGAGTTAGTTCAATTTCGGAGGAACTTATTGTTAAGAGACTAGAAAGTCTTGTCGACTTTTATCCGTTCTGATTAAAGTGCAATACATTCCAAGGTTCAGGAATTACTCTGTGTACAATGTTCGTCCAATGAACGAGAAAACAAGTTTTGACGTAGAAGTAAATTTAATGAAATCCGGATAAAACTACTAAAATCAAATGTTATGTTCTTGTGACTTGTTTGTTTTGAAATTTAGAATGTTCAGCTAGTAGCTTATAGCTTTTGAGAATGCCACCTTAGTTGGCAAAACGCGCGTCGAGTGAAAGTCAGGTTGTTTTGGTGTTATTAGGTAGCTTTTATTTCGTGAAATCATATTTTTCATTTCAAATTTAATTTCACTCTTGAAAATGTAATTGCCAGGCTAGTATTGTACTTTCTATGCTTTTCGGTTGCTCGTAAGTCTGAAACCACTCACTCTCAGTTGAATTCCTTGAAGCTTGACGCTGCTAGGTTGTAGTGTATTCAAATAAAATAAATCATTTCGAATGAAAATACTTTTTAATTAAACTATTCTCAGATAAATAGAATGCTTCAATGGGTCAGCTGAATAAAATTAAGGAAATGCCCGGAACATAGTCACCTTCATCTAACCTCAAAAAGACGAAGGTAAAGTTCCGTTTATCAGGCGCCACAAGCTATCGGAATTTTTTTTGTACTTACGTACTTTGGGATCCTGAACAAAAAATCCAATTGAAATTTTCGGCGGTGTCAGGTAATTTCGGAGATACAACTATTTTTGGATTTTCACTGGCATTTTCTAGAGACATTCCGCAAAAAAACACTCTATATGTCTCCTTCTTTTCACCAGCTTGATATACACATCCTGATTTCTCCGTCTCACGCTTTTTTTTATTGGCAACAGCACTAAAAAAAAAAATCGTGTTTTTTATAATGATGTCAGAAACAACAAACTCTCTAATATGACAGCGATGTACTAAGGGAATTGTATTTATGTGTTGGTGGTAACACTGAAATTAATTATTGCTAGCTGCATTTTTTTGTGATGATATGTGACAGCTCCAGATCCAATCACATTAACCATAAAAGCAGCGAGCACCTATTTTAATTTACGTTTCAGGTTACGTTGGGTAGGTTAGGTAGGTGAAGTTAGGCAAGTTAGGTAGGGTACGTTAAGTAGGGTAGGTTAAGAAGGGTAGGTTAAGTAGGGTGGGTTGAGTAGGGTAGTTTAAGTGGCGTTAGGTTATTTTCCCTTATTTTGCTTTAAAATATTGGATCTGTGTTCAGTTAGGTCGGTACGTAATAAGGGCGAGCGAAGCGAGCCTAACCTAACCCAAAAACGTAAATAAAAGAAGGCGCTCGCTGCTCTTACAGTAGTTAGGTTCGCTTCGCTCGCCCTTATTACGTGTTAACCTAACTGCACACAGATTAAGGCAAAAGAAGGAAAATAAAGCTAACCCACCCACCTAGCCTACCCTACCTAACCTAACCTACTCAAACCAACTAAACCTAACTTACACCAAACTAACCTAACCTACTTGAACCAGCCTAACCTAAAACGTAAATAAAAATAGGTGCTTGCTGCGCTCGCCGGTAATAGGATCGCTTCGGTCGCTGTTATTAGGCAGGATTTTCATGCATACCATATCCGACGATCCGATGAAACAAACATGTTCTTGTTGGTTGAAAAAATGTTCTGCTAGCTTGAATTGTAGTCACACCTACCAATTCAACCGATAGGATCATTTTCGTGCCATCGGATCGTCGGATATCGTATGCACGAAAATTCGGCCATCCGTCCTGACCCAACTGCACAATTTTTTCTGGTTTATGTGATTGGACCTGGTTCTGTCACATGTAGTTCTGTTACTATCGTATAGGATACCAAAAAAACGCAGCTATTATTCGCTCACATTGAAATCAGTAAAGTTAATTTATTTCAGTGTTACCACCAATACATAAATAAACTTTCCTTAGTATATCGCTGTCATATTAGAGAGTTTGCTACTTCTGACATCATTATAAAAAACACGATATTTAAAAAAAAAGTGCTGTTTCCAATGAAAAAAAAAGCGTAAAAGGAAGACAATGAATCTGTTGGAAGCCATGGAAATTAATAAATCAATTAAAAACCCGAAATTTAGAACCCTCAACGAGCAACTCGATTTGTGTAGGTCTCCACTTTTGAATTTATAAATTTGACAACCCAGGTAATTTCCATCACCTCCAGGGTTTAAATTTATATTGTTTCACCTTTGTTCTCTTAATTACCTCTCCATCCAGCCTACCTGCAAACTCCCTATATAACTAGGCTTAGAGTTCAATTGTATTAGTTAGTTTTTATACTTGATAGTGGGATAAAACCCGAAACCGCTCGTACCAATAAAAATCTAGTGGAAATAAGACAAAAGAGTGTTCTTTCGTTTCATCAAAGTGATCATGAATTTCCACAAAATAAACAAGTCATCAATCACACAAAAATAGAGCATGATGTTGAAACAACAATATATGTGTTTCTGTTCAAATAAAAACTTTGATTATGCAAGATAATGGAATTGTTGTATTAACAAAATATGGAATTTGTTTCTAATATGCAAGTGATTCAGTGGACAAAATAACTAGATTCATGTGACGAAATAAACATTATTGAAAATGAATAAACTCTTTTTTTAATATTTATTTTTATGATTGTTAAATGAACGAAATGCATTTTATTGGTCCAACACCAAGAATAATAAACTGTAAATTTTGACGAAACAAAATATTGTTCATTTGTACTAAAACTAAAATCTGAATAATTTCACTCTGGGAGCTGTAGTAGATCATTAATAAGAAAATACCGTATGGGGCAGCTTTTCAACAAAAAAGATATCATCAGCCTCAGTAAGTGACATGGACAAAAGTCAAAGTATTTTATCATTCTAAACTTTATATCATTCAATGAAGTTCAAACTATTTAGAACAATTTTGAATTATCTCGCACATTCCAGGTTGATTCCCTTCACGTTTGAACTATAAGTCCTAACAGCCGATGGTATCATTTCAAGATAAAATATATTTCTTATACGGTCACTATTTCGGAAGGACCGAAAGAAGTATTCCATTGTATATTCAAAGCACACAGTAGAAAAAATGGATGACTATCAAGATATATTATATTTATTCTACTTGATCAATGTGGTGCAGAAAGTAATGGCTTCTGGAAAGTAGTGGCTTTCCGGAGTTTATGTGATACGGAAGAATTATAGTTTCCGACCTAATGGAAAATATGAGGGCAGAAGTTTGATAGTGAACATTACGGATTGAATGATAGAAAATACTCAGTGCACAAGACTCAATGAAAGAAACACACTTGATTCAGATTGAATGCTAAATAAAAACCTATAGTTTTTGCAGGTAGAAATAACTGTATTGACATCAATGAGTTGATTGACTTATAAAATAATTCATTCATTTTGAGAGTGGAGGAAGTGTTAATTTTATGGAAAAATATACAAATCGACTTCCACCATTTTAGAAAATATAACGATATTTTCCTAAGAAAATAGTAAATATTCTCATGCAGAAATTTTGAATGCGAATCTCACACAGAAATAGAAACAATCATTTCTTCAGGAATCGTATAACAATTACCAAAATTTCAAAAAAGTTCATTTGCATTTCTCCTTACCTATACTATGAATTAAAAGAAAAGAGAAGACAGATAATTGAAAGCATCGAAATCAACATGAATCACCTAAGTCAAGCAAATAAACAACACTACACAGCCTCTACCAATCAATTATTATTGATCTTCTGGCTCCTTCAAACAAAAAAAACCGTGCTATTAACATATGTGTCTTTTGTAAGTGTGAATTTCACTCTGGGTTCACCAGTTTCAATATCCGTAACTTGACCAATGTAGTCCACAACTTTAATTTCATTTGCAACTCAACTACAACACAGTTATTGATCACAGGTATAGTATAATGGTCCTGTGTGTATCACTTTGCAGTTTTCTAAAGTATTCTCGAATTTCAGGTCTAAATCATCTTCTCTCTGCATGTCCTGTATTAAATCTTCCCTGTCGTAATCACTGTCATCCTCATCTACAAAATCAACTCAACTCGGGATATACCGTATCGGAAACTTTTTATCTGTTGTATAGACAGAAATCTACGCGAGGAACAAGGAACGCAATGATATGATAATACCATATAAATAAGAGAGACGCACTACTGCGCGCCTCTCCTACTACCACGTTTATTTAATTTTCTCTGTCTTTGTATTCTGAATTATGTGCCTGTACTTATAATTTTTTTTTCTACATTCATGCAAAAAGCAAAACTTTATTGAACTATATTTAGTGGAAAAAGAAGTTCTTTATTGCACTAGTGCAATACAGTTTTTATTGCACTCATCTGTCATTCAACTTCAACGTGCTGTCATCATGACAAACATAAATGTTCAAACCCACTACATATTTAGCAGATATTGTGTGAGATTGACAATATGTTTTAAACAGTTACATATTTTATATTATTTTGTATTAATGTTAGCAGCCAGAGCTAAACAAACAATGCCTTCCCGAGAAAATCTCCATAATCAAAACTGATCCGCTTTGTTATAAACCTGCTACCTGCTACCTCTACCTGCTAGAGCAAACTGTCTGTACTATGACCACATCTCGTGATAACATACGCGCTCACGGCTACAATGATTTTGATTTTTATAATGCAACTGTGGTTATAGAAACGCCAGTCAAAAATTATTTCTGACAATTACAGAATTGAAGTTTTAAAATGAGTATTATTGAAAAGGTAATAGTCCATACTCGAAGTGGAAGACCAAGTTTTTTTGGAAAAAGAACACAAAGTCGTCTCCACAAAGATTTTAATAAGACTAGGATAGAAATCCTATCTTAAAGACATGTTTCGAACATATATATGTTCATCATCAGTTTGGTACAAAATTCATAATAGAGAGAAGAATGTGTGGAGAGAAAAATAGTATAACATAAGTCGTTGTCCAGTAAGACTTCTAGATAAGCTAATGAAGCGAAAGCATCAATATTAAAACAGATAGGTTATTTCTGACAGTAAATCCCAACTGGAGAAAAGAAAAAACCCTTGGCTGGTACAAACATATGCCAATTGGAGTGCATGAAATTATGAAATGGACCAAAAAGTCTGCAGAATTGGCAAATTTGAATATGACAAACAAAATATTATCAAATCATTCTCACCGAGCCACTGCTGTTTCACAATTGGCAAAAGCAGGTGTATCGGAACAAGAACTTATTAAAATAATAGGACATGGTAATAGCAATTCTATCAAACCCTACCTACAGATAGATGAACAACATCACCAAAACATAATAAATAAGATGAGATCCAATTTTAAAAACGCTGCAGGTTCAAGTAATAACACCTCCAGTATTTCCAGCACTTCAATGAGCAGTGGCTCAGTTAAAAAAAAACGTAGTATATAATAATTGTAACTTTCGTTGCACCAATTAGTATTTAAATTAATAAATTGTTCATATATTTACTTAATTTACTCAAAAAATAATCGTATCAAATACTTACAATGCGTACTTCAAAATAAATACGGTTATACATCTCAAACTTCCTGTATAATTACAAATCGTGTCAGTTTGACAGAATAATTTAAACTGTCAAACTGACACTCTTTAAAATTATGCAACAAGTAATCGATGTATAACCTGATTATTTTGAAGTACTTATAGTATTACTACTGAATATCCAATTGACTTGTAGACTAAGAAGAAATAAGAGTTAGGTTGTAGCTACATTTGGTAGATTCTGATAAGGTCTCAGAGCAGTGCTACGGGGGATGGGGGGCAGAGGGGGGCAATATGCCCCCCGCCCTTTGCAAAATGTCGTTCTTAGCGCCCCCTTCTATTTCAGATATCTTACAAACATAGTGTACATAATACATTTTCCCACCAAAAACATGAAAACCGATAAACTTGGCAACATTTGCTTTCAATTCCTTGGACAGCTGTGAATATCATACCTCTCGCTGTCTCTCTCTCTCTCTCTTTCTCTCATTTTATCTGTATAATGTATACTGTAATTATTATCTAAGAGATTTTACCCTGGCAGTAGTGTCACTACACAGTATCGGAAAGTTTTCATCTTGCTTGCTATATTATTATCAATGGTGATGTCAGTAATAATTCAGTACATCCATATACACATAAAATATCAGCATACCATAGTATGATACACAGATTAGTAAATATTCCACTGTCCGAAGAAAATTTCAACAAAGAATTAAATGTTATAAAACAGATAGCAGTTAACAATGGATATCAAGTTAAATTAATAGAAAATATTCTTGCTAAAAAACTACATAGAAAGGCTATCCAGGAAGTGTACCCCACTTTGAAGAACTTTGACAATAATTATAGAACTTTAACTTATTCAGGACCCGTCACGGAAAAAATAGCTTCATTTTTGCATAAGCAAAACTTATGAGTAGCATATAAAACAGATAACACACTGGGAAGGTTTATCAAGAATAACAAAGATAAAACGCAGAAATCTGAAAAATCAAGAGTTTATAAATTGAATTGTGGATCTTGCTCCAAAGTATATATCGGCCAGACATGTAGACCATTAAAGAACCGCATACGTGAACACCGTATGAATTATATAAACAATAAAAGCACACTTATTATATGCCAATCATATTTTGGAGGAAGGCCATGACTTCGATGAAAACTTCGAAATTCTTCATGTGGAAAATAAGGGCATTAGGCTTAATTATTTAAAATTCTTGGAAATTAAAAAATTAAAAAATTCATCTTGTGTATTGAATGTTCAACTGGACCTGAACGGCTTCCCTTTGTTAAATTTATTCAATTAAGTAGTAGCTATGTTTTGAGATTTCCAGGTACGTTCATTGTTATGTCAATTTTATAAGTTGTATGAGTCTAGGTATTAGCGATAATTATAGGTAGTCCCTAGTTATGTTAATGGGTAAAAAAAAAAGGTATTTAAGTAATTTAAACGAAGAATAGTTTAATGTACTACATTCGCTTGAAAAAGATACTGTGTATCTAAACATGTCGCAAAGACAATAAATTTTGTGGAAATTTTAATCGTTTTTTACCTTAGTGTCATAACTATGGATTTCCATCAAGTAACGGCCACGTCAATCCAAAAAATACCTATGTAAATGTAATTAGTTTCAAATTCTATCGCCTGATTGATTCGATTTCTATGCATTCCAGATTCGTCCAGTATATTTGTCTATATTTGGTTAGAAATCGCTATTTTAAATCCAGTGATACTAGGTTTGATGGGATTATGTCAAACGGCTGCGGAGATATGGGCAAAAAACTTTTCCGTATGCCCAATGAGTGAGGCAGAGACTTTCAACCTTCCGAATCGGGTGGGTCTCCGTCATACTCATTAGACATATGAGGAAGTTTTTGCTGATATCTCCGCATCCGTTCGACATAATCCCATCAAATCTGGTATCAGTGGATTGATGATGATTCCTAACCAAATATAGAAAAATATACTGGGTGTCCCATTCAAAAATACCAACAGATAATTTTTACTCAAAGGCGGATAACCCTATATATTTTGACCCATCGGAAAAGAAAATCGACCTATCCGAGGATTTTTTTTACATAGTTTATGCGCACACTGTTTAATCTAAAGTCTGTTTGAAAAACACGATAACGGTTAATTCAAACAAATGAACAAAGAAGAGAAAATTCCTGAAATATTCAAGAAAAATTGTCTAATTGAAGGAAAATAATGTTACTTATTGCGAAGTTTGTTCTAGAAATGTTTCTGTTCACCCAGTCATCTAATTAAATTCTCATTATCGATCATTTTGCCATATTATGTGATTTAGTCTCAATATATACGTTTTTCCATTAAAAAGAAAACAACATTATTTGAAATAATGGATTGATGAAAGAAAACCTCTAGTTAGACTTTCCACAGTTTCGAGGGCAAAATTGAAAATGCATTTCTCGTTAGCGAAATATTAAAGTAAATATGCACTGGCGGTTTTTCCTTCAGTGAACCCGCAATTAGAATAATTTTTATGTTTCTTTCAATCGCCTTTTTACTCTTTCAAAAACATTAATAGGTATTTGACGTCTCCAAAACATCCTCTAATTAGTTATGTATTCAGTACGAATGTTTAAAGAGTTCCTGGTTTGAATCTTCAACAGATATTACTACAAAATTCTTTAGATTCGCCTCCGATGGATTTCATTCCAGAGTGAAAAAAGAAGTTGAACAAATAGTTTATATAGTATGGGCCATAATGGGAAAGAGTCAAAAAATATAAAAAATATATAACTCATTCGAGATCGTTTCTGCATATCGAAAAACCTAAAAATCGATTTTGACTTGTCAGGTGGCTACCAATATGGCGGCAATTTGAAAAAATTCATTACGAATGGGCAGAAAGTGGGGTTTAGTTTTGATAATTTCCTGAACATCAATTTTTCGTACTGGAACATTTGCCTATGAAACTTCACCCATATTCAGTCACCCTACAATGAATATGAACAGCAGCAGGCATTTTTTCCTCAACTCCAACTATAATGTTTCTGGGCATCATAACCCATTAGATTTTTTTGTCATTACGAATCTCCCAGGTTTTCGCAGATAACCCTTCAAAAGCAGAGATTGTCCTACCAAGGTAGACCCGGGACCCACAGCTTAAAAAGTGGATTCCGAACCACTTTAGCTCCGTGACGGCGGTGGGGATCCAACCCGGGCCGCCTGGGTGAGAACAAAAGCTCTTAACACCTTGACCAATTCGCCAATAAGTGTACAGGCCATTTTTTTTTATCATTTGTTAACATTGCTATATTATAAACCGTAATGGATACAAGGGCTATTAAATGGGAAAAGAGATAATTGCCACAGAAACTGTATGGACAGACAACTTATGTGCATTCAACAAAGAGGCCGCCAATTCGAGTTTATCATGCAGAATTTATTTTCTGTATTAGTTTTATTTTTACTCAAAAATTTATTATGAAACTGATAGTTTTCTATTTGTTTGATTTCTTCTACTCTTATGTAAGATTTCCGGGGTAAATTACTCCCGTTCGTTTCTGAAACTACAGATCTGATATCTTTTATGATAATTTTTATATTGATGCGTTAGGTTTTGTGGAATCCATAAACCAAAAAACGACATGACCGTCATCAAAAACTGTTGATCTAGTCTAGTAGTCTAGCCAGTTATTTTCAATAAGACGCTATAAAAATATCAAGTGTGATATACAGTGACCACCAAAAAGTATGTACCACATGGGAAAAAAGTTTATTATTAGAGTATTCGAAAAAAGATTCTTGGAAAACGTTTGTGCTTGTCAGATAACCTAAAAATCGATTTTGACACATGTCACGTGATCGCTGGTAGGGCGGCAAATTGAAAAAAATTACTATTTAAAGGCAAAAAGTGGGATAAAATGGAAAGATATCGAAAAAAGTAATTTGAAAAAGTTGCTTAGAATTCAATTTCAACGTTTGATAAAATAATGTGAGAAAATTGAAAATTGCATTTTTTTTTTTAAATATCAAATTCTTTTCTAATGAATAGCTTGACCATACTGAAATATTTGTATTTCGATGATAATAACAAAACTTCAATCAATTTTTGATGATAGCCGTACATGAACGATTCAATTAGCACATAATCTTAAAAATAGTGCGTCAAATTAAATAGGCTAGAGTTTTCAACATTGCATGCGAATTGAAACGCTCTGGCACGATTATCATCGAAACTTGATTATAATCTGGAAAACACCATGTTTCTGGAGTGTCATGTTTTCAAAATGGTAGTGGAATTCTGATATAACTGTTAGATACGAACCAATGTAACAGCCAGGGTTTTGACAAAATCCAATTTTTTTATTTAGTGCTCACTGGTGTGGAGAAAATGAGAAAATTTTGTCATTCTCATTGAAATACAAATGTTTCAGTATGGTCAAGCTATTCATAAGATAATAATTTGATATTTTCATACAGCTAGGAAAATATTTTAAAAAAATAGCTATTTTCAATTTTCTCTCATTATCTCTTCAAACTTTGTATAAGTGTTTAAAATTCGATTCTAAGCAACTTTTTGAAATAACTTTTTTTGATATCTTGCCATTTTACCCCACTTTTTGTCTTTTCATAGTAATTGTTTTCAATTTGCCGCCATACCAACGATCACGTCAAAATCGATTTTTAGGTTATCGGACATGCACAAACTTTTCCCAAGAATCTTTTTTCAATACTCTAATAATAAACTTTTTTCCAAGTGGTACATACTTTTTGGCGGTCACTGTATGACTGAATTGCGATTTTATCATTTTATCAATATTTGCAATAAAATAGACGTGTTTAAAAAAAAGTTTATGGTGGCAGTGTTGACACAAAAGGTTGAATCAAAGATTTATCGCTACATCGTTGTAGAACATTTTAAATACTATAAAACTTCCCTTCTACATTTTTTTATATTTTTTGAAATAACAATTCTATTCGTAAAAACCAAAAATAGCATTTTTGGATATCCCTGTTTAACTTGGAAATGGTGATAGTCCCGTAGATTTTCTCTGACCAATTTACTGCTCACCACAATAGTTACCTTTTTTCCCATTTGATCGTCTTTGTATCTATTACGGTTTATGATATAACAATGTTACCACATGATAAGAGAAAGGGACTGAATAGAGCAAATATGAAAAATTATTATTAGTCACTATCATCCGGGAACTTTGAATTGAAATATTTGCTTTTGTTTCACAAGCCAAGCTATAATCATCATTTGACTTGGTTTAATCGTTTGGCTTTCTAACTGTGTGTCTGTCTGCCTGTCTAACTGTGTGTTTGCCTGCCTGCATGCCTGCCTGTCTGTCTGTCTGCCTGTCTGTCTGTCTGCCTGTCTGTCTGACCGTCCGCCGGTCGGTCAGCAACTTTATATCTTTCAGTCCCTCATAAGAAAGAACGAAAAAATCGTTGATATATTGCGGAAGAATTGGCACCCAACGTGTAAGAAATATTTTCATAGTCGATATTGTTTGGTTGTCAAGAGTGGATCTTGATAAATAGAATACTATTTTGATTGAAACTAATTTTCGAACGTATGCTATAATGATTCAAGTCGGATTCCAAAATAACGTACAGCCAAATTCATAAATAGAATCTATAATAGAAATATATAATGATTTATTGAAAATATCAAGAACAACAAACATCATTGCCACATATTGATTGAAAGTTTGGTTTTGTGGAGGAAATTCATTTCTTGACATGATTTTTTGGGTTTGTAACCATCATAGAAATTATAATATATATACTTACTCTAGAATGCCAATCCCCTTTTCGTGGGACACTGAAAAGTGTTGTAAAATTCCAAATGTTTTCATCAATGCGCATGCCCATAACCGGTCTCCTAGCTCTGCAGCGTTGACAAATTTCAGAAAATTTTTTCTTTGTAGTCGAGATTCTGTCGAAAATAATCTAACATACTGTGAAGCCTACCCAAATTCCCGTTGACTTGTTGGGATCGTGCAACAGTGTTATGAGTTTTCAATTGTCGCAGAGGAAGGAAGGTAGTTTGCCAGAGCCGGTTTGGGTTAGTTTGGTGGTTTAGGCGATTTGTGTTCATTGTGAAATTAACGTTATTGTGTTTATTTAGATGTGCTTTTCTTATTACTGTTGTTTACTTCAATTATTCATCGGTAGTGTGTATGTTATTGGTTTTCGGGTTTTTCTGTAGTGAATATTTAATTTTGACAATGTTGACGTGCTTGGTTCTATGGTGTGGAAATGAAGGAAATATTTATTCCTGGAATCCATTATTTTTAGTAAGTACCTACTTGAATATGAATTGTTGATGGCAAATCTAATAAATAACATAAAGAGAGCAGAAATAACTCCCATCTTTGATAAAACTGAGAATATTAATCCTTTCTTTACGTTTGGCTTATTATAAATCATTTTAAGCTTGACGAGAGCAAGCTAGCTCACTCCTCTGGAACATCGCAGAAAGGTTGGCGATCTGTCTGTGTTTTATAGATATTTCCAGACCCGTCGAGCTCCAGTCCTCAGCACATCCATATGTCGAACATCTGTTTCCCAGAAAATCAATTCCTACCTACCTTCCTTTGGTTCTCACGATGTTCTCTGAACAATACAGGATGTTTCTTTTCGTGGGAATCAGAACTTCACCAATAGTTACCAATTTAAGATATATTTTTTCATTGTTATTTTATTCGATGAATTTCTCGGATATAATCAGTTTCACAACATAGGTATGCCCACCAAAACTTTTCGTGTCTCATAGACTGACCTGACACCAACGTATTATTAAATCGATTTTACTCAATATCATGAATCATTTAAAAATCGCACTGAAACCCACCCTGGTATGAATGAAAATAGTCCTGATCATGCGCACTAAATAATGCATCGAACTTTTTACAACACTTTCGTCCCATTGAATTGGCATTCTAGAGTAAGTATATATATTATAAATTTCTATGGTAACCATCCACAATATGAAAATGAAAAAACTGTTAACCTTTTATAGATTTTCGATTGTTTCTAGTTTCAGAATAAATGGAGTATGTATTGCTGAATTTTTTGAACTTTTTGAATAATTCTTATTACAAGCCTTTATTTAGTTTCTTTCACCTTTCCCGGTAACTGTCTGTCTGTAATCAAATCTTGCAAGTGAATTTTGACCCACTTCTGGTCGTCCTATTAACTTGAAATTTGGCAGATGTTCATAAATCCGGTGACAATACATTATGGAATTTTTGTAGGAATAAAAAAAAATGTCTGCTCCAATATGGCGGACAAGATTTGTGATTATGGTCCGATTCCATTCAAAATTGGTATGTGGGGGTTTTTGAGGTCGGCGATCATGATTTTTTTGTTAAAATTTATAAATTCAAGATGGCGGCTTCAAAATATTTTTTGTTTTTGTATAAATGACGATAACTCCGTTGTTATCAATACAAAACCATTACTGCGACATATCATCTGTAAGAGAAAAAAAAGTTATTTGTAACTAAGTCATAGTGGGCTATGACCTACATTTGAAAAATTAAAGTTGGTGCTGATATCTCAAATTCTAGAAGAGTTGGTATAAATTTCATATTTTTTTCGAAATCTCTTTGAAAAACTGCCATGAGAATGTGAAATTCCTATTTGAATATTTTCATAAATAAAGAAGTTACGGAGGAAACATGAAAATGATCAAAATCTGTTTTGTGCGTATAAAACAAAAACGAATAGATTTTTTCAAAATATTTTTTCACATTATAGTTGGCCTTGATAAACTATAAACTATAACTGTAAACTATAAATAGATTTTTTCAAAATATTTTTTCACATTATAGTTGGCCTTGATAAACTACACATTTGGTGTCATTTAACCGACCTCGTATCTCTCACCGTTAAAAAGATACCCATAGTGAGCATGGTAAGTGGGACACACTGTATATATAAATATATATGCAGAATATGAATAAGCGATTATTTTCAACATTTAGTGAAGAGAATGCCAATTTTATGGGTAAGTTGAAAATGAGGCAGAGGTAAAACAAAGTTTTTTTTGGCATGTATAAGTGGGACCTGTCACACTACTTTAAAATTGTTGCATATAGTCCAAAGAGGGTATGGGTTGCTGCTTCAGTATAATAATTCCATATTTACTAAATTATGCATGATTTTCAGATCATCCGCAAACATTTCCATGAAGTGCGACAAAACACATTTTAGGTACTCAAATACTCGCATATCATATCTGCATGAGAAGGTAGGAGTCTTAAGAAACGATATGAACTTTTCCTTGAAGGTAAGAGTGAACCTGAAATATGATGTCGCCGTTCAATCACGTTTTCTGAGAAAAGAGAGCATTTCGTAAGATTACTAGGAATCATTTTTGTGGAGAATTGAATTGTCTTTCACCATGTCGAGTGGTTTTTCCGATGAATCATATACTTTCCGAAATTACAGCAAAAATGTATTTATATATTTTTAAACAAAAAAAAAAGTTCTACCCCTGGAATTTTGATAAACAATATTTTTTCGTGTTTATCATGGTGTCAACTACCAGCGTACCAAGTTTGGTGGTGATGCAATCGATTCTTGTCTCAAAACCCAATCGTACTGAATTATGAGGAGTTTCAGTTTCAGTTTTTCAGTTTCAGTTTATTCAGTTTAAGTGTCGTACAAATATTTTTACATAAAATTGTCAATGTATATACCACAATGAAGGAAAGAGATAGCACCTAAGCATATAAAATGCTTGTTTTGTGACATATCTCTCTCCCTGCTAGAGGCTATAATAAATAGTACAACTATGTTATAAAATTGCTGAAACAATAGTGAGTATTATGTTAAATCAATATATGGGTGGGAGAGGTAACCAAGTACGGTCCATTTCTTTGGATTAACATTTTTTTCATTTCCAGATTGTGAAAGGTTACAAACCCAAAAAATCATGTCAAGAATCATTGCCACCTTTAGCTTTCACAAGTTTTCTGAACACTACCGGATTCCCGTGTTTGTGCGAATTTAATAAACACTCGCCTTCGCGAATATAGCTACAGCAAAAAAGCCTTCTAGTAGCACCGGAGGCAACGTACAAACAAAATTAGTTCAGAAACGTGTTGTCCGCCAAACTTCCAACTCCACATACGTTTTTCATCCCCGATTTAATTAGTCATGGTAGCGACAAGATACACATCATCCATTGTGTAAATTGCATGATACATTTATCTCGCTTGCCAGATGGAGTTATTCCAATGTTATTTCCCGTGTGTACACACGGTTAAAAAAATAAACAGTATCTCTTTGGGAAACAGAATCTGCATAAAAATGACGTAGAGATAACATGACGCTTGCAGAATATTGACTTTTTTTATCTTCAGGTGCACACATTTTTTGTTTATTATCATATTCAGGGTTGTCTAGAAAACTACATTATTCTCAACTTCGTATTAAATAGTTATTTGTATTACTGGGGAGGAAAGTGCCACTTTTCCTCCTGCAGGATGTAGTTTACTGTCATCCAAGGGAGGAAAAAGTACTTCACTCCCATATAATACATATGATTTTTCCTCCTACTCACTTAATGACTCTTTTTTTGTAAATTTAAAACGCATCTAAACTGGTTTTGTCTAAAACGGACCTATACTTGCATAATGGAAAGTATAGACAATACAGTCATGTCCATCTGAGAATCTGCGGAGGTGCAATGGCTGGCGTCTTGGGTTTGTAATCCGAAGGTCCCGGATTCAGCTCCTGGCAATTGCAATTTTTTTTTTAAGAACGTTATTTTACTTTTTTCTCGGATTGCTATTGAGTGATTTTATCATAAGTAATGATATGTGCCTATTTAAATGAAGTGTCGATAATTTTTTTTCTAAGAGCTGCGCTTGTAGAAAAAATAATGTGTGTATTTCGAGCACAAAGTGTCATTGTCGTTCTCCAAAGATTAATCTTTTTGTCGAGCGACAATCAATCACTTTGCACTCTAAATACACAAATAGCTATTAAATAACTAAAATAGAAGTAACATTCATGTTTGAATTTTACCAGAATACAGGATATATAAGATGTTCTAGAAATTACGGAAACAATTTGATTACAATAGATTCAAAAGTTTCATAGGTTACAACTTACTTGAGATGAGGGGGAAGAAAAGTATGAGTTTCCTCCCTGGTTTGAGGAAGGAAAGTGTGTAGTTTCTAAGGGGTTGGAGGAAAATTAGATTAAATATAAACTATATTCATTTGATACCAAAAATGAATATTGAACTAAAATATGAAAACATATGAGAATGAATATAAGAACAGCACAGAATAATATACAGTGTTATTGTTGTCGAATAATTGTGAAATTTGCAGATACGATGGATGAGTACATAAAAAATAAACGAGTTGGTTTTGAGGAGTTATTTCAAATGTTATACACTGCATTTAAAAGAAATATAACTTAATTGACATTACATGTCAAGAATTACTTGGACAAATAATATTAGTGAAATATTGTCGAAGCCTCAAAATATTTAGCGATATTGGTAAAATTTTATTTTGTATGTATTGGTAAAATATTCGAAACATTTATGAAATATTTCAAGAAAATGTTGAAAAATCTAAAAATTCTACAATTTCATTTCTACTTCAATTAACCACTGAGTAGATTGACTTGTAAACGCATTGTGAGAAGTCCTATTTAATATACGTTACTATGATTCAACTGTCGTTCCATACGTGGGGCCACCTAGCGGTGTTTACCCGCGTTTGATCATATTTAATTCATTTCAATATTGTTTATTGAATATTCGGCCAATATTAAAATCTCAATGATACATTTATTTTGTAATATTGTATCAATATTGTTTTTCAAATATTGGGTTGAGGTTTTCGTAACAATCTCAATCGATATAGGGTCAATATAATTTTTCGAATGGTAACATTCACGCTCTTGATATCGAATAAATATTCTAAAACACTTGCTGCCTTATGCATTTTGCGTGTATTTCATTCAATCACTTGTATAAGAATAATATGCTGACATTGTTGTAGCAATAATTACGTTGCCTTGACTGGCATCATAGTGACAAGATGTGAAATGAAATATCAAAATAATTTTTGCTTTGCTTTCCATTTGATTATATGTGAAATTTGTGGTTGTGGAGAAAGCACATCTGTTACTCATGGTGCAAATTTTTGAAACTCACTGTATATAGTCTGGAGCATATTTTGGTAGGCAACCCATATTCGTCTAGTTATGAAACTTCATAAGAAGTATATTTCATCCGTTAAACAGCACGGTGAAGGTCGACCTCTCTTCGGATCCTGTACTATTAAGTGAGTCTTGAAGAGAAACTTTTGGAAAATTGTTGTTTTAAGTTCATCATGTCTATATGATGACAAATTATTGTGTGAATGCTATTAATTTTATAAAGTTCAAATAATGATTACGAGAATAAATAAGCAATAATTGATATATGAAACATTGCAGCTGAAAATTAGATGTATTTATGCAATTCAAACACTGTGTTGTTGCTTGAACTAACAAATAATTCATGAAGATAAATTATATAATTTCGTTTACTTCAGTTGAAGAATAATATAATTGGTATGGTTTTCTAAGGACACTATACTCTCAATATACAACCATATTGATGTTTTGTTGGAATGATGTACTCTTTGAAAACAGTGTCAGTATAAAATATTCCTCAATAACTGGATAAACTTTTCATTCATTTATCATTCGAATAAATTCCCTCCCACCGGGTGTGTTGAGAATGCTTCATCCTGTAATCCCTCTTTCACAAGTACTAACAGTTCTCATATTTCTATTTTCTAGTCTCAAATATTAATAATGAAAATTCGTTATGCTCGTGATTCCTCGCGCTCGCTTTTAGCTCGCGCTCGGAACTTCCCACTAGCATCGAATTTTTCATTTTAACCTTGTTACAGAATATACTATTCCATTCGTGCCTAATATGCCTTTTACAACACTTGTTACGTAATATAGTATTACGTAACAGTGAAATATCGTATGTGTTGAGAAACTGAATATTTGCTGGAGTGAAAACACGTGCAATAAAACATTGATATTTATTATAAAATAACATTTTGAATTCTTGTTTTATTAAATATGATTAATACATAACTTCGTTATGATCATTATCAATTTTTGAATAGTAATTTACGTAACAAGTCCGGAAAAAACTGTTTTCGGACGTGTTGCGTACACAATTTTTTCGGCAACCGTTTAGAATAACGAATTGAGACACATTCATTTTTTATATTTCTTTGTAGAAGAAAATTTCGAACATTTTAATTCTTATTTGTATTAAATACCTAAATGCGAACAGAAGATAGGTACTAACAGAAACATTCTTATTTATATAAATATTAATATTGAAATTCGAGCATTTTCCGGACTAGTCCGGGAAGTGATACTTTCTCAAAGAAAAATCGAAAAATACGTTTATTGTATCTACTGAGAAAGTTAGCTGTTCAACACTTACGAGCAGGTGCCACTTCTTCAACGACAAGCAAAACTTGTTGGATAAGTTTGAGTATAAATTGGAAGGAATAATGGAGGTTCATCCTTGTACATGCGTTGCGATGAGGAATAAATAAACACATATTCGATGCTGCATTCCAATTTGAATTTCAGAGTAGTTGGAATGTTTGCACGCATAAAGGAAACAGACGTACAAACAACAAACTTCAGGAAATTGAATATTGCGTTTGGGGTGCACGTGGTGGAATCATTGTACGAGAAACATCTGACAACTCGTAAATGAGACTGTTCGAATACCCAACTGTTATATAATAATTATAATAGAAATATTAATGATAATAAATCCTTTTTTGTACATTCATGCAAAAAGCAAAACTTTATTGAACTATATTTAGTGGAAAAAGAAGTTCTTTATTGCACTAGTGCAATAAAGTTTTTATTGCACTCATCTGTCATTCAACTTCAACGTGCTGTCATCATGACAAACATAAACGTTCAAACGCACTACATATTACGGATGTGAAGTTATCCACATCCACAAATGTACACTGAGAAAAAGTTAACTCGGTTGGTAAAATTTTTCTTTCTTATTTGAATGATGAATTAAGCATTTCTCAATGGCTCCATCACATCAGGAATGTTGATTACCATGGGATATGAGTATAAGGGTAATTTTTTATGCTATGAGAAATGGTGAAATGGGGGTGATATTATTTAAATGAATAAATTTAGTATTAAAAGGGCGTTGTAGAACATGTTTGATGGAAGATTTGTTTCAAGGAAGGTAGACTACATATTCGTAGGTATAACAATTCATTTGTAGCCCCGTCAAAGGGGGTGTGATGAGGGAGAGTTAATAAAATCAATTTTCTGGGAAAACGACATTGTAGAGTTTTTTGGCTTGGATATTCTTTTTCGGGAGATTGAAATACATAGCTGAGGGCATATGAATTCATTTGTAGCACCGTCGGAGGGGGTGTGGTGGGGGAGAGTAAGTCGAAAAAAAGTCAATTTTCTGGGAAGACAACATTGTAGAGTTTTTTGGATTGGATATTATTTTTCGGGAGATTGAAATACATAGCTGAGGGCATATGAATTCATTTGTAGCCCCGTCGAAGGGGGTGTGATGGGGGAGAGTTATCGAAATAAAATCAATTTTTTGGGAAAACGACATTGTAGAGTTTTTTGGATTGGATATTCTGTTTCGGGAGATTGAAATACATAGCTGTGGGTATGTGAGAATTACTCTCTCCCCCATCACACCCCCTTTGACGGGGCTACAAATGAATTCATATGCCCTCAGCTATGTATTTCAATCTCCCGAAACAGAATATCCAATCCAAAAAACTCTACAATATTGTTTTCTCAGTAAATTGATTTTTTTTCGACATACTCTCCCCCACCACACCCCCTCCGACGGTGCTACAAATGAATTCATATGCCCTCAGCTATGTATTTCAATCTCCCGAAAAAGAATATCCAATCCAAAAAACTCTACAATGTTGTCTTCCCAGAAAATTCATATTTTTTCGACAACTCTCCCCCATCACACCCCCTTTGACGGGGCTACAAATGAATTCATATACCCACAACTATGTATTTTGATCTCCTCTGGAAGAATATCCAATTCAAAAAACTCTACAATGTCGTTTTCCCAGAAAATTGATTTTTTTTGACAAACTCTCCCCCACCACACCCTCTCCGACGGTGCTACAAATGAATTCTTATACCTACGAATATGAAGTCTACCTTCCTTAAAACAAATCTTCCGTTAAAAATGTTCTACAACGCCCTTTTAATACTAAATTTATTCATTTAAATAATATCACTCCCATTTCACCATTTCTCATAGCATAAAAAATTACCCTTATACTCATATCCCATGGTAATAAACTTTCTTAATGTGATGGAGCCATTGAGAAATGTTTAATTCATCATTCAAATAAGAAAGAAAAATTTTACCAACCGAGTTAACTTTTTCTCAGTGTACATTTGTGAATGTGGATAACTTCACATCCGTCTACATATTTAGTAGATATTCTGTGAGATTGGCAATACGTTTTAAGCAGTTACATATCTTATATTATTTTGTATTAATGTTAGCACCCAGAGTTAGACAAATAATGTCTTCCCGAGAATAACTCCATAATCAAAACTGATCCGCGCTTTATTCTAAACCGTCTGACTGCATAAAGCAAACTCCTTACTATGACCACACCTCGTGATAACATACGCGCTCACGGCTACTATGATTTCGATTTTTATAATGCAACTGTGGTTACAGAAACGTCAGTCAAAAATTAATTCTGATAATTACAGAATTGAAAATTTTATAATGAGTGTCAATAATGGAAAAATAGATGATAGTGATCTGTTCCAATGCAGATCAATAATAATATTTATTTATTTAAGTTGCGCTTTTGCTCTTCGTACACCTAGTGCCGGACCTTAATGAATAATTTTTTGCTTTTTACATGAACGTAGAAGAAATGTTGTATGCAACTCGTGCAAAAATTGTTTATTGCACTCAACGTGTTGTCCAACTCAGCCTAACGGCCTCGTCGAACAATTTTACGTCGAGTGCAATAAACACTTATTTTTTGCACTTGTTGCATAAATAACTATTATTGGTGTAGTAATGAAATACAGACAAATTTTCCATACTGGATGAGAAAATATTCTCTTACACTCAACCTGATCGGAATGAATTCGGAAGAATTCGACGGGAAAAAAATAAAATGATCTCATGACGATCACGATTCCCGATAAAGGTGATAGTCTGAGAGTCGAAGGGAAGTCGACCTTCACCGTTCTGTTTAACGGATGAAACATACTTCTTGTGAAATTTCACTATATATGCCTATAAAAATGTGGTTACAAAAATTTGCACCATATGGAAAACTTTTTTATTATCGATTTGTCAGAAAGTTTTTTTCATCATAAAAATTAGTGAGTGCATTGCAGAATACTTGCATATGAGTTGTCAAAATTTTAAATTTCCGAACGGTGCACAGGGGGAACAAAAACAGAATTTTGATCAAGAGTAAACTGCCTCTTATTATTGACATTAGCAAAAAGTTCATTCAAGGTGGTTGTTCAGAATTGCAAACACTATTTAGCACGCGTAGTTTACTCTTGATCAAAATTCTATTTTTTGTTCACCCCTGTACACCGTTTCGAAATTTGATATTTTGACAACTACACAGTAAAAAAAATTGTTGTTCTAACAATCAATTTCTTGTCAAATTTTTTGTTTTGAATGATTTTTTGCAAAAATAACAAGATAAACGTTTATTTCAAAATAGCACCTTATTCGAACTAACAAATTATTACGATTGTAGTTTTAGTACAAATGAACAAAATTTTGTTTCGTCCAACAAAGCTCATAGTTGACACAAAAAAGAAATATCTTGGTTTAATACTATTCTTGGGTTGTTTCAATGAAATGTATTTCGTTCATATAACAATAATAAAAACAAATATCAACCCTTCTACACATTTCTATGGATTAACATTTTTTCATTTTCAGATTGTGGAAGGTTACAAACCCAAAAAATCATGTCAAGAATCAACGGAACGGTTTATTCATTTTCAATAATGTTTATTTCGTCACATGAATCCAGTTATTTTATCCGCTGAATCACTTGCATATTAGAAACAAATTCCATATTTGGTCAATGCAACAATTCCATTATCTTGCATGATCAAAGTTTTTATTTGAGCAAAAACACATATATTGTTGTTTCAACATCATGCTCTATGTTGAATGTACAAAGCAAAGCTCTGAATGATCTCTATGCCCGGAGTGCTTCTTCTACCTCTCGCAAGGTGGCGCGGCCTAGAACCCGTTCCATCGCGTAGGACCAGAGTAAGTAAATAGCCAGTCTGAGTGATGTAAATTGTAATGATCCTGAAAAGGAACAAATGGCAACAGAGCCGTCTTCACTTTTCAGTGATCTACCATCTCCTTGTTTCTATCAGAAATAAGTGTGAGAGTGTGTGAATAGAGTGAATAGACTTATTTGAGGATATCAATTCCATAATTTTAACTAAAAGTTGTGAAACCCCAACAAAACAATTTGTTAGATGAAAAAAAAAAAGTGTCAATAAAATGACAAAGTTTTTTGTTGAATCCGCTTAACAATTTCATCAATTCCACCATATTAATGTGTTATTGAAACCAAAAATTTTGTCGAATTGAAATACTACTGCATTGATCAAATACTATGTTCAATTACATTAAACAGATATTTTATCATATTGACAATATATTTCCTTGCTTAACCATCAATCAGTGGATTTCAAATTTTGAAATTCAGCCAATAGAATCGGAACTACAGTGAAAATATAGCTTGTCGCTGTATTTTCACGGTGATGAACTTGTTCAGTTTTTGTTTTACTATCTGTCAAGTGAAAATAATGATTTAAATTATAAACGTCAAATTTATGTGGTTTGACTAGTTAGTTTCATAAGGCAAAGAAGAGAAAAATTAATATAAATTGTTCAAATGTGTGACTAGAATGTTGATATTCAACAGGAAAAAAGAAGAAAATAGCAAATTTACTTTCGTCATGAACGTCAAAATAGTGAAAATTACAATGATTATACTAAAACAGACTGCAAACAACATTTCGTTAACTCAAAAAAAAAACTATCTAATTGACAATAAAATACCTAACGTGTTAGCTTACCACGACCATATTTAAATACTCAAAACTGATAAGAAGTTCTAGTGACTGATAAAATAATTAAGAAACTAAGAAACCCTTCAACTCTGAGAAAACTTACCGGTATACCCCAGGTCAAAGCGAAAGCCTTGACCTGGGAATTTTCACTCGTCTTACTGATTTAAATATAACATTTCAACTGATTCCTTGTTCTCAGAGTTCAAGGCACGCCCCCTCCAGGAGAGCGGATAGTCTCATCCTTCAGGATTTTAACTTGTTAAATAGACTTGACCGATCTTTGTATTCTGAACCCTATTTTTGTGTGCTATTTACTAATTAGTTACGAATTAACTACCTATAACTTTTCCTATTAAGTATGTGGGTGATCGCCCCGTACAAATAGGACTCGCACTGAATGTGAATTAATCTTTATTGGTAGAAACGATCACAAAAACTGCCGAAATATTATTTTGCTAATCCAGTGCCCTCAGCTTGCCTGCGCACTTTCAAAATAACAAAATTTGCATACATCCTACAAAGAACGACCTATTTCCATATCAGTATTATTTTTGACGAAAATAACTAATTAAAAGATCGAGTTGGGTTGATTTCTAGGAAATACCCTGGCCTGCAACCGGGCAGTACACAATCGCCAGCATTTGACCTTTTCTATTCAAACTGCAATTCCCAAACGTTACAACTACTTAAAACTGTCCATATTATTTATGCTTATCTGAAATCTACATTGTTGGTGGCACGTCCCTAATAAATTTGGAGTTCGATCATTGTAACTAGACTTGATAATTTCTTTAGAGTTTAGGCCCCTTGAAGGAACCCTCTCCGATTCAAAATCGTGCTGAGGATATTTGTTGCGGCGCGGCGGTCAAATTGATTATTTCGGCCGTCTTCTCAGAATTTCTAGAAATGAGCTCATATCTTCCTTACACGTCAGACCGATTCCTTCGGACATCGAGCGAAGTTGCATCGCGAACACTTTTCAGTTAGATTCCCCTTGTCTGTACATCGTTGTGATCAGCCATAGTTATATACAGTGCTACCCTATATTATGGAATAAATTCATTATTCCTCAATATAAAGATATTTCGGAAAAATCCTCGGACAGGTCGATTTTCTTTTCCGATGGGCCAATTTTTGAACCCCACCCAGAATATATAGGGTTATCCACATTTGAGTAAAAATGACTGTGGTGATATTTTTAAATGGGACACCTAGTATATTTTCCCATTATTGGTTAGGGATCGTCATTACGAATTCAGTGATACCAGGTTTGATGGGTTTATGTCAAACGGCTGCGGAGATATGGGCAAAAAACTTCTCCATATGCCTAATGAGTGCGACAGAGACTTTTACTTTTTAAATCGTGTGGAGACTCGCAGTCGCACTCATTAGGCATATGGAGAAGTTTTTTGCCCATATCTCCGCAGCCGTTTGACATAAACCCATCAAACCTGGTATCACTGGATTCGTAATGACGATCCCTAACCAAATATGGAAAAATATACTGCGTGTCCCATTTGAAAATATCACCAAAGTAATTTTTACTCAAAGGCGGATAACCCTATATATTTTGGGTGGGGTTCAAAAATTGGCCCATCGGAAAAGAAAATCGACCTGTCCGAGGATTTTTCCGAAATATCTTTATATTCAGGAATAATGAATTTGTTCCATAATTTAGGGTCGCACTGTATTTCCATGATCGCCCGAGATAAGTCTACTTGAATACATACCAAAAATATCAGTTGTGTTCGCCCCGTTTGAGTCCTTTCAACATCCACTATGCCTGTCTGTCATGAATAACAAGACATTCTCTACTAGTTTCGCCTACTTAGGACATTTCATAACGTAAAATAAAGGGGTGATTTCACTTCATCGTTCAGATTGCCAATGGCAGGTACACCTCACCAAATTCTACACACTGACAGAGAAAGGATATCAGCAAAAGTTTCAAATCTTCAGTGATTATCTCGAGACCACCTTGATAAAAAAATGACCACGAATTAAAAAAATGAATGTTCCCGTCAACGTAAAAGGTTGCAAAGGTTGTAAATCTGTACAACTGTTCGGGATATTTTTCCGATGTAGGTATCTGTTAAGTTTGCAGATCTTTTGAACTTTTTTTTATAGTATATTGAAGAAAAACATTAGGTTTTGATAAAGAATGTTCCGTACACTCGAATTAATTGCAAACTCAATTCATGATATGAAATAATAAATTTTTTTCTGTGACTGGAAAAAATTTTGACATTTTATCTCTGTTGACAGGTAAATTACTTTTTTCCCCGGAAAAAAGTAAGTACCTTTTTCCAGGATAAGTACATATAGGTAAAGGTATTGCAAAAGCTTATCTCGCAGGCATCCGATGTTCAGCTCGGGGCTCTAAACCAACCGCCTACCTTCATCACTCAACCTGCAAACTACTAACCTAACCGCGCTTTATTCCCAAGTTCAAAATAAACTGATAAAATGAAAAAAAGATGCCTGTCGCTTTGAACCACGCAGCTATGGCGTAAATAAATAAATAAATATATAGGGTTTTATTTACAAATTCCTTCAGTTACATTTCACGTGTACAGACAAGCCACTTCACATATATTACATTTCCACAATCCAGGGGGAAGGGGAAAAGGATAAACGGGCGCAATAGTAGCAACCCCCTACACCTTTTCAGGGGTGCAGGAGGGGTGCCTTGCCGAGGCGAACAGAGCGCCCCCGCGAAAGGGCGCGGTAGTCCGCCCGCGCTGGTGTTAACGCTGGGCCGGACTTTTCATTACACAGTGGTTATGGTCAGTAAAACACGCCTCCTGCAAAGCTTATGCGTGTTGGTCGAATTTCTATTCCTTGCAGATACGCCATTGTTGCAGTTTGTGAGGATGGTTGTTTCGATGCTAAACCCCGGAAAAGAACCTATGGCGTAGTAAGCCGCAATACTATCGATGTGGCTACACGCTGACAAAAAAAAATTGTTTAAATCAACAGAAATTGTATGGATTTAACAGAATCTGAGGGTCATATATATCCACGACAAAATATTTTGTTATAACAACAATTATTTTTGTTATTTTCCAATTGAATATTTTGTTTACGTAAAGAACTATTATGTCAACCCTAACATAGTGATTGGTTAATACAGTAAAACATATTTTGTTACAAAAATACAATATCTGCTGTTATAACTCAGTTTATTTGTTGGAATGACTTAGTTAAGAATTGAATAGACATATATTATAATGTGTATCTGGTTACAAAAATTTCAGTTATAAATTTGGTTGAAGTATTTGGAATACAAGATATATTTTCAAGATGATAAAATATCTGTTTGATGTAATTGAACATAGTATTTGATCAAAGTGTCACCGCAGAAGAAATATTTACAACAATTCCATCCTTGATGTGTATAATTGCTTCTGAAGAGCATGATTTCCAATTTGATCAATCTCCCTGATGAGCTTGGCAAAGCGAAATAGATTTTCGTCGACCAAAATATATTGGGGCTCAAATGCTAAAACACTTATACAATAAAAAACTATTAATAACATTCTCTCTATCTAATTTATTTCATGAATTTTCAATGAAAACTAGAGAAAATTACAAAACAAATTGACTATCTGAATGAAAATGCGAATTTTCAATTTCAGATTTTTTTCTTTCCTTTTCAGTTAGAGTCTTTTCACAATATCTATCAGATGTAGTTCAATGTCCAGCGTGGCTTTATCGACCAAAATGTATTGGGGATCAAATGCGAGGAAACGAACCTTGCTTCAATGAAATGAACGATTTCTGTGAGTAATATTTTTTATCCATAGTCACCTTATAATTGAAGTTTTATCCACACTTATGAACCGTATAAAGTACCACTTTATCCACTAGAGGAATAATGAAATTACTTTATTCCACTATGGGAATAATGAAAAATACAATCTTGAATATCAATCACATTTTACTTATTTATTATTAATATTAACATTAACATTTATATTAATAGACATTTCGTTCTTCGTTTTATCATAATTCAACACCTCCCGATATTTTTGTATGTTATTTCAATGATTTTTGAGGAGGTGACAGCCGCTGTTAGAGCAAAACGTCAAATCATTTTGTGATGAAAAATTTCCGCGATTCTGATTCTAAATGAATGTGATTGTGAATAAAACGTTGTATTGCATGCGTGTTTTAGATACATTTTATTTGCTTAAGAAATTTAAACGCTCGAGCTTCGCTCTCGCGTTTAAACATTCTTGCGCAAATAAAATGATATCTAAAACACTTATACAATAAAAAACTATTAATAACATTCTCTCTATCTAATTTATTTCATGAATTTTCAATGAAAACTAGAGAAAATTACAAAACAAATTGACTATCTGAATGAAAATGCGAATTTTCAATTTCAGATTTTTTTCTTTCCTTTTCAGTTAGAGTCTTTTCACAATATCTATCAGATGTAGTTCAATGTCCAGCGTGGCTTTATCGACCAAAATGTATTGGGGATCAAATGCGAGGAAACGAACCTTGCTTCAATGAAATGAACGATTTCTGTGAGTAATATTTTTTATCCATAGTCACCTTATAATTGAAGTTTTATCCACACTTATGAACCGTATAAAGTACCACTTTATCCACTAGAGGAATAATGAAATTACTTTATTCCACTATGGGAATAATGAAAAATACAATCTTGAATATCAATCACATTTTACTTATTTATTATTAATATTAACATTAACATTTATATTAATAGACATTTCGTTCTTCGTTCTATCATAATTCAACACCTCCCGATATTTTTGTATGTTATTTCAATGATTTTTGAGGAGGTGACAGCCGCTGTTAGAGCAAAACGTCAAATCATTTTGTGATGAAAAATTTCCGCGATTCTGATTCTAAATGAATGTGATTGTGAATAAAACGTTGTATTGCATGCGTGTTTTAGATACATTTTATTTGCTTAAGAAATTTAAACGCTCGAGCTTCGCTCTCGCGTTTAAACACTCTTGCGCAAATAAAATGATATCTAAAACACTTATACAATAAATAACTATTAATAACATTCGCTCTATCTAATTTATTTCATGAATTTTCAATGAAAACTAGAGAAAATTACAAAACAAATTGACTATCTGAATGAAAATGCGAATTTTCACTTTCAGATTTTTTTCTTTCCTTTTCAGTTAGAGTCTTTTCACAATATCTATCAGATGTAGTTCAATGTCCAGCGTGGCTTTATCGACCAAAATGTATTGGGGATCAAATGCGAGAAAACGAACCTTGCTTCAATGAAATGAACGATTTCTGTGAGTAATATTTTTTAATAACATTCTCTCTATCTAATTTATTTCATGAATTTTCAATGAAAACTAGAGAAAAGTATAAAACAAATTGACTATCTGAATGAAAATGCGAATTTTCACTTTTAGATTTCTTCTTTTCAGTTAGGGTCTTTTCACAATATCTATCAGATGTAGTTCAATGTCCAACGTGCCTTTAGCCGGGGAAGTAGTTGTTTTCTGTTAGATATTACAAATAAATCAAATTTTTCATTTTTCAATTTTCATGTAGAATGTTCCCCTTTTCAACATGAATACCTCCCAAGAGGTTATCTTGAACGATGGAAAATAGCGACTAAAGTTTGTCTTTCAACCGCAGATGACTCCACAACAGATTTCATGAATATTCTATTCATAATTTCGAACAAAAATCGAAATGCATTGCCCATGACAGGTCTATGTAAAAAAATAACTTTCAAAGTGTCACCGCAGAAAAAATATTTCCATCAATTTCCATCCTTGATGTGCATAATTGCTTCTGAAGGAGCCTGCTTTCCAATTCTATCAATCTCCCTGATGAGCTTGGCAAAGCGAAATAGATTTTCGTCGACCAAAATGTATTCGCTTCAATAAAATGAACGATGCCTGTGAGTGAATTTTTCAATAACATTCTTCCTATCTAATTTAATTAATGAATTTTCAATGAAAACTGGAGAAAATTAAAAAAATCCAGTATCTGAATGAAAATGCGAATTTTCACTCTCAGATTTTTTTTTTCAGTTTGATTCTTTTCAAAATATCTACGAGATGTAGTTCAATGTCCAGCGTGGCTTTACCGGGGAAGTAGTTGTTTTCTGTTAGATACTACAAATAAATTATATTAATAGGGAAAGTGGCCCCCTGTCGAATCGGCTGAATTTTTGATGTGTTGTAGTCGAAGTCATTCTAACCAAAAAGTCCAGTAGGCACAACTTTTTCTTTAGGCTAGTTTTGGCCCATGAAAACCTGCATTTGTTCTCCATTCTTGTACAACACAAAATGTTATCCTGGATAATCAGTATTCTGAGTAATCAAGAAGAATCATTAATATGAGATACTATTTAAGTATTGTTCTTTGGAGTTGTTACATTTAGTCAATTATATTAGCAAAATTTTCTTTCTATATCTATCATTGTAACGTCAGGGTATGATGCATCTACAAATGGACTTATTTCGACCAAAAATTCCTAACTTCCAACTGATTCAGAGACAACCAATAGTAGTAGAGAGGTGATTGAAGGTTACGCAGATGTTATAACTAATATTTCATTTTTAAATAATGTGTTCCACCATACTACCCCATTTTTTTCGTATCGCCCTGTATATGAGGCATTAATTCTATTTCTGACCTATTTTTATTATATTCTCCTTGATTTTCATTATCTACCAAGTATTAGTTTGACCATACCAGATAAAACACACTGTATATGTCCATCTGATCATCTCATATTGATGAATGTTTGGACCTTAATGACTCAGAATAGTGAAAATTATTCAGGGTAACGTAGTTTGATGTTTAACAATAAAGAAAAAATGAGAATTTTGAACGCCCTCTAGCGTTAAAACTAGCCTACAGAAAACTTATGCCCATTGGACTTTTTGTTTGGAATGACTTTGACTACAACATATAAAAAATTTAGTCGATTCGACAGAGGGCCACTTTCCCTATTAAAGTGTGCGGTGTCCTTTTATCATTTTTCAATTTACCTACATGGAGAATGTTCCCCTTTTCAATACTGATTTCCGTTCATCATCAAACAATGGAAATTTTTCGTAATAGAATCTTTCAGTATACTATAAAGACTAATGATCAATCAATAGGAAAATTAAATCAACGTGGGTTTCAAACATTGCTTTAATCAACGATGGATGTAAACGCCGCAACTAGATTACCTGGTTGAAACACCTGGTAATCAAATATTCCTGCTCGTTAGCGTAGTTCCACAGTGAACGACATAGTTTTGTATGGGATACAAAAAGAAAACATTTTTCTTTCAACATTCTCAGTGAACTGTATTCTCAATGGAACATTCTCCACCTTTTCAGGAGAAACTTGTAAAGTATATACAAAGTCAGTTTGAACACCATAAAAATTAAAATTTGATTCACAATCTGCGAATGCCTTGCATAGCATGAGTGACAGTGCCGGAGACTATTAGCCCCCGGCGGTGAAGTTTAAGAGTCGATAAAGTAAGCAGCAATATACTCGTCGCCGACGAGGCGACAAGTATATTATATTGTGTTACGGGTTCAAACTGATATAAATACTGTCAAAGTAGATTTAATTTCATATATCCCTTCTGCTCCGAGTTGGCCAGCTTGCCCTTAGAGCTGAGGCCACATTCTGTCATGTTCTGAAGGTCAAGGATCGAACTTACCTTTTGTCTCATTTATGATATGTCTTTCTCTTTTCTCTCTTTTTGGTAACCTTAATGGAAGCATGTGCTCATAATCACGACAAAGTGGATTTTTGTATGCCAAAAAAGAAAGAAACTACAATAATTTTGCAATTTATATTATCTTTGGTGATAATTTACCATTATATTTGGGATTTCGCAAATTAACAGTCGAACTGACTTCTACGAGGCCTAAGGTAAGGACGCCTCTTCCATGTCATATAAGAAGCTTACAGCTTTCTTTGTAGCAATATTCTTATACCGCTATTATATGTATTTTAGGCCTTTTTGTGCTTCTCCTCCTTCCTTCCCTCTGCTTGCGCTTCTGTAGTTTGCTAGAGGATTCGAGCTCTCGTCTACCACCTGGGAAGCTCCAGCTTCCACCGTCCAGTCTCCACTGACACCCGGAACTGAATTCAGCATCATTGGTGATGAAGCTAATATTTATTTCACGCTTACGCTTATTTGCATGACGCTTGCTTAGTTAGAACTCTACTGAAGCCATAACCAGCAGACACGGACCTGCCACATTCCCAGGAGACCGCAAGTAAGATCATTCCTTATATGCATGGCAAGATTCAATCTTGCACGTACTTCATTAATTGAAACCGCAGCACCTCACTATCCCTCAGAGTTCTTCATCATACTATCGTCCTGAAAGGAAAAGATAGTTAACTCACTTGGGCTATTTGAACTACGTTATAATCAGTACAAATTCAAACCCTACATTATAATCAGTATAAATGCAAACCGCGTAGGTTAAAAGGGTACTTACCTTCAATAATTATATTTGTCAACCTCAAGTATACTTTGGGTGCATTGTTAGCTGTTTGCTAACGGTGCTATAATTCTGTTAATACCTCTACGGTTGAAGTAGCTACTGTACAAAGTACCAATAGACCTCCTACTTGTAATATTATCGATACTTTGTCTTATTTATTCTTTTAACCCAGGATCCCTCTCCGACTGAAGCTTTGTTCGGGACAATATTATAAAGAACTCTATTGCTACCCTCCTGCTAACTTACTAGCAGCCCAGAGCGTAGCAATTGCATCTTGCTTTTTATATGCCGCCTCTTAACTCGCCGCCTTTTGAAGCGAACGCGCAATTAGCGACCGCCGGCACTGCATCAAAATGATGTACTAGGTTGGGGTACTGTTTTTCTGAAAATAATAACATTTACTAATCAAGCGTCTCACAGAGCGGTGCCTTGGGCGCTACAATGCAAAAGCGGCTGTGGTCTCCGATCAAGTAACACAACCTAGATGAGTAATTCGCCGCTCACGCCTTGAACTTTGTTTGTAAGGGACAACTTCTGAAAGAGAGGCCCCTTATAGACGAAGATAACAATAGCCGTTCCACTCACCGGCAGTGGCGTGGGTTGTTTATAGAAATATTAAGGTTCAATAAAACACAAATAATGAAAACCCAATATCAGAATAGTTTTTTGCTGAGAATCTGACTGTGGTCATATTATATGGTATGCCTTCTGAATTTCACCCCATAATAAATCTTTAACTTAAATGATTTTCACAAAAGAAGTTTGCAAAACCTGGACAATTGTTTCGCTATACAACAGCTTCTTCAAGCGGAAGAGATATTACAGTAATTACATCAAACATAAAAAGAATAGTTTTTCTGAAGAATGATTCCTCTACGAAAGATACAAGTTGTAAACGGCGGTAACTGAATACTCTGTTTTGTTATTTAATTGTTAAGTACGTATCAGTTACCAACACTGAATCACTGGATTATTCGCATAACACGAATTGAAAATATTTCATGGTAATTAAAGCCATGAACTACCCTCGTCACGCAAGGAGAAGATAAAATAATACAAAATGCTTTCCGCTCTTGGGTCGGTCTCTTACGTTTTTATAAAGACACATCTGGAAACAAACAGAATCGTGTGAAACGAGTTTTCCATGGTCCGTATATTTATGGAGAATCAATCTATGATTAGCCTGCAGGTGGTATCAAACCTTCCTCTTCTGCATTTGCATAATGCAACGTACGCCAGGCTTGATAGAAGTCTTCATACTATGAAGTGCCTGGGTCATTGGAGGGGCATTCACCCAGGTCACTCCTATATAATGTAGATTATAAGATTCGATACATCTGAGATGCCGTCGGACACAATTACTCCAACTCACTTATCTGATGGAATATACTCTACCATCATACAAGATGGAGAAGTCACATCAAAGGTCACACCAATGCTGTCAAAAGGCAAATCTGGTACACGGATGGCTCTAAGACAAACAGTTTGCTAGGCGCTGGAATATACGGAAAGAGATCGAGGTAGGACATTAGTCTAAGCCTCAGTAATCAAGCCTCTATAAGATGAGAATTTCCGTTTGCACAACAAAGTTTCTAGGATGAAGAGGAGGTCCCAAAAAACAACCCATAGTCATTTTTCCGATAGTCAGGCGGCAATATAGCCCATGCGGTCATGCAGGTTTCCTTTCAAACAAGTTTAAAATAAAAAAAAAAACTCAGCGACCTAGTAGTACAGAACAAGATAAAACGTGTCTGGATACCAGGTCGCAGGAGCAGGGTAATGATAGCACAGATGCCCTAGTAGAAGCTGGGGCAGCATCAGCTCTCATTAGAGCGGAACCAGCGGAATCCTGTGTGGGGACATTGGGCAGGACACGAAGAAACGTGTTAATAACCATTATCAATCTTTTTGGGCTCTAAAGACTTCTCGAACTGGGGCGAAACTCTTTTGGGAAGGTGGTGAGACCCCTTACAGGCCAATGCCACCTGATATAACACCTGCACGTGCTGAGGATGCATCAAGACTACACACTGTAACGTAACTTATTTAGGCAGCTCGTTCTACATGAACGCTCGCCGTGTTCCCCACAGGTAAGGGGCATCGCGTATCCGACGAGTGTCGATGTAGGTGGCGTAGACCATTTTCGAGGCCGTTTAGCAGTTGAGGCAGTGACAGTTGTAATTTAATCCATTCGAAAATCTATTTAGTTGTCAATAAACTGCGCTTGGTCATCCTGGTGCTAACGAGATCAGCTGAAGCTACCCATTACCTGTCCAGTGTCTTTATTTCATAAAGTTCGGTATTTAGGGCTGGCTGGTAGGCTGTATGGGTGGCAGTTATTCTTATACCGTATTGTATTTGTATTTCAGGTGTATAGAAATTGTCAACCAAAGCTTGTATACTTAATAAATTCTGTTGAACTTATCGAGTCGTAGTTGGCTGTGTTCCAGCCGAACCCATCCACAACCCACTGAGAACCCTACTCCGTTACAACACTATTCATGTTTTGTGATGAGGAGAAAGACACAGCCTTCCAAATAGTGTTTGATTACAGAGCTCTGCCTTGCATGAAGATCCATCTTGATTACTTGTGCTTCGGACTTCCATCGTCTTAATGGTTGAAAGATTTCTACTTCTTTCAATTTTTCACTACGTCTTCAGGTGAATACTGAAGACGATTGCAGATTCAAGCAATTGAAACGTAGTGAAAAATTGAAAGAAGTAGAAATCTTTCAACCATTAAGACGATGGAAGTCCGAAGCACAAGTAATCAAGTTACTACATCGTCTGCAACCTTCAAAACAAGATCCATCTTCATGTGAACACTGCAGTTCAGAAGATATCATTCTATATTGGAACCTCGTGAGAAATCTCCAGAAGTTCATCATTAGATCCGGAGTACTCAAGAGATAGCGGGGAGCAGACACCTGACAGCTGGGAGCAGAGTTTATCTGAAAAATAATCTCTCTACGAATGATAAAAGGTTTGTACAGTATCAGAATACTCTGTTTTGTTATTTAATTAGTGGGTACGTATTAGTTACCAACCCTGAATCACTGGATCATTCGGATCATTTCGAACTCGAAACACGAATTGAAAATGTTTCATTATAATTAGAGCCATGAACTACCCTCGTCACGCAAGGTGAAGACAAAATATAACAAAATGCTCTCCGCTCTTAAGTCGGTCTGTGACGTATTTATGGAGACACATCTGGAAACAAACAGAACCGTGTGGAACGAGTTTTCCCTGATCCGTATATTTATGGAAAATTAGGCGGTTTCTCGCGCCATACATCAACCGGTGGCGGCTAAGTGTAACAGCAGGGCCGGGACTAATTTATCAGTCCGCACGGTTGTATTTACACAACGATGTGGTGGGGTGGTTCTTTAGTTGGGCACCCCTTTGACTTTCCGCAGACAATAAACGCCGGCCCTCTATAAATAACGGTAATTGCCGAATAATATGATGAATTTCACTCCACGTTCGCAGGTGAGATATTTCGTGATGATAAATGGTCGAAGAGGATTTCAGAATATTCGGCCTAGCCCATTAGGGATTAGTGCCGAAAAGGATAAAAAGTTATTTTGGAGAGACATAAGAATATTTCGATGATAAATCAGCAATGTTGGATCGTTTGCTAATACTTTTTGGGGGGCTAATACACAAACGGCTTTTGTTTTATTTTATTTTTTTTTGTACGAAAGTGTGGTTTTCACGGAGATTACTCCAAAATTAAAAGCGAAAAAATTATGGGGGCTTTAGCTTGATAGACTTTCTGTACCTTTGAGTCCAGTTTGATTTTCAGATGAAAACAAAACTTGACTCTACCAAAAAATAGCTATTTATGATACAAAGTTTTTCTTCGATAGTTATTACATTGCCAAATTGTAGCAAATATATTCGATGGATTATCAAATGATGAATTCGGATTTAAATTTGACGAAAAATTCTTTATTTTTCAAAAATGCCCAAATGTATGAACAGTGCGTAAAAATGTATTTTACGCAAAGGTGATTTTTCACGCACTTGTGCGCAAAAGTCACTTCACGCACTGTCAACATTGCGTAAACACCTAGTTCACGCACTGTCGTAGAAAAACATGTTTATACCATTTCAGAAAAAAAAACTTTAGTGTATTTCAAGGAATTAGTAATAAAAAATGGATTGCATAATCCAATCTTCTATAAAAACACCCAATACAATAGGTAATTCGTCGGCAAGTATCCAAAAGAAAACACCTACTGTCCCTTACAACCGTTGATATCTGTTTGATACTTTTAAGTAACGAATACATTTTTTTTCAAGAACAACTTTGCACTGCTTTTCAAATACAAATCTGATTTATGTTCGATTTAAATGGGGAATATCGACGAATCGTTTCCATAGTACTTCCAAGTCATCAGCTAAGTCTAGTTCCCTATTTAACAGAATAGTATATTGTACAATGGGCATGAAATGACATACATTTCCCACGACCAGGTATATGAAATTTTGTAGTACCAGCGTAGCAAGTACTTTTTAGGTTATGTTCGGTAATCACGATCGAGTCGCATGAAATAGAAACTCATTCTGAATTTCGATTTCCTATACGCTCATATTTTTTGTTTTCGGATATCAATTTTTGCACGCACTTTTCCCTATTGCTTGGACTATAGATATGAATGGAAGTTGCGTTTTATAATAAGTAGAAAATTGAAGAAATCTGCGGAGACTCATATGATTGTATGTATTCATTCCCATTCCAATGTTATTTTCCTCCGAATAAAAAAATATCCTGAATATACATGAAAGCATGCAGTCGCTTATATCCATAGTAGCACACGAGGATACTTTTCTCTATTTTCCCTCATCTTCCTATGCTTAGAATTTTTTTTTTCGGCAACCGATTTTTATTTGAGAAAGTATCACTTCCCGGACTAGTCCGGGAAGTACGTACTTTCCGGACTAGTCCGGGAAATGCCCGAATTTCAATATAAATATTTATATAAATGAGAATTAGAATGTTTTTGGAAGTACGTACTTCCCGGACGATTTTTCTTTGAGAAAGTATCACTTCCCGGACTAGTCCGGGAAGTACGTACTTTCCGGACTAGTCCGGGAAATGCTCCAATTTCAACAAAAATATTTATATAAATAAAAATTAGAATGTTTCTGTTAGTACCTATCTTCTGTTCGCATTTCGATACATGTAATACAAACTCAAGAATTAAAATGTTCGAAATTTTCTTCTACAAAGAAATATAAAAAATAAATGTGTCTCAATTTGTTATTCTACACGGTTGCCGAAAAAATTGTGTACGCAACACGTCCGAAAACAGTTTTTTTGGTATAATCTTGTTCACTCGTCCAAAAAAACAGTGTTTTCCGGACTCGTTACGTAAATTACTATTTCCGAATCTGCATATTAATTTATTCTTTGGTTGTACCAAAATCAACCAAATGATCCATAAAGTAAAATTGAACATTTTCCTATATAAATGAAATAAAAGAAAATGTTTTGTCTTTTACAAACAGCTTCCGAGTTGGAGAAATTCCAACATTCTGGTTCAGGAATCACATGAATGTTACGAAATTGTATGTGGTTAATTTTCCACTAGAAATAATTCATATAAAGTACCCCTAAAAATCCACTCTCCTCTCTGTGAAATTCCATTGGAGTTCGGTAGATATAATTGGATTCCTAAGTGGACCGCTTCGACTTGGAACATTTTATGTGTCTATTCGATACGAAGGTATCTGGAACTTTGTCCGATTCCGTGCGTAAAGTTAATTGTAGAAGGTTCTTTGAGGTTGTTGCATCAGTTCGACTTGATGAAAGAATCTTCTCAACATAGAAGGTGGAATCAGATATATCTTGAAAATCCTAACAAAAATTCAAATCTGTTTTGGATGAATTCAATAAAAATTTAAAGAAACAGACCGGGATTGTTTGAAAAAAAAAACATTCACGGTCACTAGTGGACACGTTTTATGAAAGAAACAATATGAAAATATACGTCAGTCTGGCTATCTAGTGGGAGTCAGCCACCATTAAACGGAAGAAACGCCAAACTGACGATGCAAAACAAATTGCTGTAAGGCTGTGTGCAACGAAGTACTTTAAACGAGATTAAATGTGGATTCATGCAAGCATAAATCTAAACTTGAATGAATTTGAAACTAAAATTAAGAATATAAAACAATGTAATGAAATGGAGGTGTTCACGCAAAAAATTAGGTAATTAAAATTAACAATAAACCTAAGAAAGATGGCCAACTTTCAACTAATAACTTAATTTCTTCCATAAATTAGAAACGGCGCATGCGTAGTCTCTTTACTCACAGCCAATTGCTTTCAAAGAGGAAAGAGGTTGTTTATGTTCGAAATTTCAGCATAGGTTTGACGCCATATTTTTTATATCTCTTATTCCTCACAACACCAGTGGCTTCCGCAGAAGCATTAATGTACACTGAAAAAAATGTGGTACGTTATATCGATAAATGCCGTTTTTTACCTCTCCGTTCATTGGCAAAATACATTTTTCATCGTGGCAATGAATAAATATTCACTGACTTTTGTAGGTATTTATTGATACAACGAATTCAAGTTTATTGAGATAAAAGATGATCGTTTCTTACCTTTATGAACAGTTTTCGTTGCTCCTGCGGAAAAGTTTATTGAGGTGAGGAAAGGGGTACAATGAGATCAATGATGATATAATTTCAGACCTATGAACATATTTCGTTACGGCTTTGAAAAATATTATCGAATTGAAGAAAAAAGTACATTGGAACAATGTATTTTATTTCATGAAAAAAATGTGGTATATAATATCAATGAATACCGTTTATTACCTTTCCGTTCATTGGCACAATTAACTTTTCATCGTGATAATGATTAAACATTCACTGATGTACGAAGGTATTTATTGATACAATGAATTCAAGTTCATTGAGATCAAAGTTGATGGTTTTTATATTTATGAACAGGTTTCGTTGCTGCTATGGAAAGGTTCATTGAGGTGTAGAATGTGGTACACTGAAACAATTTGAAATTGTTCATCACATCAATGAACATAATTCATGGTCCCAGAGCACTGATGTACATATTTAAAAAAAATATGGTACATTTTATTGATGAATACCTCTTCGTTTATTGGCGCAATACATATTTCGTCGAGTCAATGAATGACCATTCACTGAAATATGTATGTTTTTATTGTTACAATGAATTCAAGTTTATCGAGATCAATGGTGATCTATTTTCAGACCTATGAACTTGTTTCATTGCAGCTATGGTAAAGATCATCGAAATGAAGAAAGAAGTACATTGAAACAATGTAAACTATTTCATGAAAAAAATGTGGTACATTATATCAATGAATACCGTTTATTACATTTCCGTTCATTAGTACAATACATTTTTCATCGTGACAATGATTCAAGTTCATTGAGATCAAAGATGATTTTTTTTTACATTTATGAACAGGTTTCGTTGCTGCTATGGAAAAGTTCATTGAGGTAATGAAAGGGGTACACTGAATCCATTTGAAATTGTTCATCATATCAATGAACGTAATTAAGTAATGTACTCATAAATTTTCCCGGCATCTGTTCAGCCAAATCCTCGCATAGAAATCTCCGTTGCTGGCAAGTTAGCTTTAGCTGGTAGTACACAGCGCCTCCACTAGAGGGACCACTCCGCACGACTTCGTTGATTGCACAGAGCCGGTTAACTTAAGCAGACAGAAGCGATCGTTGAAGCATCTTCTCAGGTAGCACAGACTACAGAGACATCCGAAGAGCTCCGAAAGGAGCCAGCCGAAATTAAAGACAACTTGGAGATACGGCTTCCAATCAGGATTGCGATGTTCTGATGAATGCATGTCAATTATTTTGCACATCTTTCGGAAACTCACTGTATGCTCAATATCAGTGGGAGGCCTTCATTGCATTCACGAATGATATGCAATGATTGAATAAATACCACTTATTCAAATGATAAACAAAATAATTAGTTCAATATGTGAAAGCATCACGAGAATAAACTGAAACATAGATTTAATGAATATCAATTATTGAATCAAGGAATAACCGATACTTAAAAATCACCGTTCATTGGATTGATGAAAAATATCCATCGTCGAACTAATCTGAATCATTATATCAATCATACAGCATTCATTCGAAGAATGGACAATAATAACTAATTTGATTAATACTGTTTCATCAGTTGAATGAATACAATTTATTGCTTGGGTGAACACTCTTCATTCGTTTGATGAATGGAATTCATTACAATAACGAACCAATTTAATGTACTTGATCATGGTATCAATGAAAGCATTCATTGATATTATTGAGATCCGTATTCATAGTATGGATAACCAGTGGTACATTGACATAACGATTGCGTTCATTGGACCAATATTGATAAAAATATTCATTGAGTCACTGAACTTTTTCATTGTATTCAGGTACCAATTTTTTTCTGTGTACTCAGTACTAAACCATACCCACTTCTCTTGGTGATGGTTTTCATGCTGTACCGTAAACACCAGACCAGAATAGATAAAACAAAAAACAACAAACCACGATAATCTCAGGTTACGGTTCACCTTCTGTTTTCTGATCAAAGAATACCATAAGACGTTTCAAAAATTGACAGTTGGAACGATATGCGCATGTCTAGTACTTTCTTAATTTCGTTAAATTGATGCTGCGTGAACACCGTCATATTCGTAATTTAAAATTCATCTAAATCTTAAATTTATTTTAGTTTTAGTGATGTTGCATGAATCATTCACCTTTAAAATTAATCTTGATTAACTCTTCATCTATGTAGGTAACGTATCGAAATACACTTTGATCGAGATTAACACTGCTAATCCTAATTTGCTCAAAAGAAAATGTCACTGTTGGGTTGGTTATCAGTGGACCCTTATAGTACAGTAAAGACAGACAAATGTAAGCCACCAGTGAAGAATGAATCGTAGCACTTTGAAACTCGACACGTGACTTCTTAACATCATGTATTGTTGAAAAAAAATTGTTTACCAAAAAATCAGGGGTGGAACCTAAAAAAATTTCATTTAAAAATTAGAATTTTTTTTGCTGTTCTTTCGGAAAGTATAAGACTTTTCAAACAACAAGGCGAAAGATAATTCAATTCCCCACAAGAAATATTCACTTATAATCTCCCTAGTGCTTGAATTATAGCCGGAAATTTTTCGAGTACATGAATTTTATGATTTGTGATATGTGATTTTCTTAAAAAATTCATGTACGAGATAAATTTCCAGCAATTAATTCAAGCACGCGGGGGATTCGGTAAGAAAATTTCAAACCAAAATATATTAAATTAATGGTTAATTCAACTGACTTGTAGATTATTCTGAGAGAAAACAGGTTGTAACATCAGTGGGCCATGAATGGTTTTTGTTGATATAATGTCAGTTACGCGTTAGTATTAGTTGCGGTGTTTGTATGTGAGAAAGGAAAATTCATTTTGCGACATTTTCTACCTAAAATTACATTGCACATCACGCAGAACTAAAATAGTTTTGACTGGTCCATGCGGATTATCTATTGGGAAGTGCTGTGGAAAGGAATTCTTGCAAATTTCAGCCAAGTATTCACGAAAAGATAAGTTGAATAAAATTGTTTCAAATATTAAGTTCATCAAGTCAAGCATAGATAGATTTGATTGATATACATTTTTTATTCATCGTTGAAATGCAAGTTCTCAAAATATTTTCAGACACATTATTCGAAATATTTAGTGAATATATAATTATGAAATATTATCTCCTTTCATATGAAAAATAACATTACATTTGTACATAAAAGCAAAATGTTAACTATCACATGTCAAATATTTGACAGAAAAATTTCCACTTATTAATTTCGCCCAGGGTACCCAGGAGGATAAAAATTTCCGGAAATTTTTTGGGTTACCATGGCAACTAAATAAAAACCAATTTTTTGATTGGCTGAAAAAGTGAGGTGTGAAATTTTCTTAGTAATTTCTCACAAAATGCGCTCGTTTTCTCAGAAAACCTGATTGAATTCCGATATCAAATTTCAGGCTCGCCTGCAATTTCCGGCAGGGCCAAAAATTATATTTGTTATAACTTTGCTAAAAATTATAGCAGAAGGGAATGAAAGTGTTTATCGTTCCTGAAGACTTTTACTTCCTCGTGCAAATATACCATGTTAGTATCTGAGTACCGAAAATGTGTTTTGTCCCACTTCACATAACCCTTCTACGATATTTACGGAGGATCAAAAAGTCATGGATATTTTAGTTGATATGAAAAATTATGCTGAAGCAGGAATCAGTACCCTCTTTGGACCATATGCAACGATTTTAGACTGGTGGGATAAGTCTCACTTATACATGCCAAAGAAAAAACTGAGTTTTACTCCTGCCTCAGTTTTCAACTTACCAATAATCCCGGCAATTTCTTCATAGCCTGGGAGGTACTGTCACTTTGGAATACGTCATGGTATGCAGGCTGGATTTTTTATCATTGGTAGATTATGTAATACTCGTCACAAAATCAATCTTCAGACTCTTGAGTAGCGGTGGGTTGCACAGATACAGGGTTTTGAGTATGAAAAATCAAATCTATTTTCAATTCATAACTTCCACAGTTTTGGAAATTTTACAGTTTTATTCGAAGAAATGTTTTTTTTTTCAATAAGAGCTTTATTTAAAAAAAATACACTTTTAGTTGCCACCAGTGGCGTACAAAAAGGGTAAATTAGTCCTTTTTCGCGAAACTGGGTAGGTCCATTGCTCCTGGCGAGCATTGTATTTCACTCAGATCAACCACAAGCAAAATTTAGACTCATCCTGAAATTAACAGAGTTCTTCTCAAATAATTACGGAAGATACGGGGGTGTTTCCATGAGAAGTGAGATACACTGTATGTTAGTTAGGAGAAAAATGCTTTATAATTTTCCAGTGTTAAAACCCTGTATTTCTGCAAGAAAGCAGCTTTGCAAAAAAATGCATGTGAAAGTAGCATTGATATTTTTGATAGAATATCCAGTTATTTTAAAATCCACTTCAGCAAAACATTTTTTTCAATATTAGTATGTATTCATAAAAGCGCAATTATCTTGAAAACGATTGATTTTTTCGTATTCAAATAATTTTGAATTTTCAATTTGAAATTGAATGAAGAAATAAAAAAATAATGATTTTCCTGATTTTACCAGTGGCGTAAAAAATAGAGGAGGAAAGAGACCAATATACCATTTTTGTACGTCATTGGTGGCAACTAGAAGTGTTATTTTTCTTTTAAAATAAAGCTCTTATTGAACAAAAACAGTTTTTCGATTCAAACTATAAAATTTCTAAAACTGTGGAATTTATGAATAAACAATAGATTTAATTTTTCATATTCAACACCCTGTATCTGTGCAACCCACCGCTACTCAAGGGTCTGAAGATTGATTTCGTGATGAGTATCACATAATCTACCAACGATGAAAAATCCAGCCTGCATTCTATGCGGTCGCGCGGTCTGACTCTTGGTATAGTAATAAATGGTATGTGTATTATAATAAAAACTGAATTTCATCGTGTATACTATGACGTATTCCAAAGTGCCTCCCAGACTATCAGTAAATGTTGAAAATAATCGCTCATACACATCCTACATTAAAAATGAAGTATGTGATTTCAAGCTTCATGTTTGCACTTTACAATGGTATTATAAATCATATATGCAGGATATGAATAAACAAATATTTTCATAAGTAACTGAAGAGATTGCCAGTTTTATAGTCCGGTGGCAGGGAGGGATTTAGTAGCCGATGAAGCGCGACGGGATCACCCAAGTTATTCTTATGTATTTTGACCCGCTAAATCCGAATTTCAAGGGTGATAAGCCGTGAAAGCATCCGAAAAAATTTTATGGACGATTTTCCGAGGGAAATCGAAAAATCAATTTTTTCCAAAAACAAATGATGTCATAATATTTTGCATAAAATTTTCTACAAAAAAGGTTTCCACAAGTTTTTCTTGAAAAAGCACCGTTTTCCAGTAAAACGTGCTTAAAATTCGAAAAAATGCGATTTTCTCAATTTTCAGTGCTCTCTCATTCAGTCACCAAATGATATTTTCAGGATCAATTTTTCCCAAATTATTCATATATGTCTCGACAATGAATAGTAGAAGAGACATATTTGAAAAAGTCATTCGTGTGGATTTTCCGGCACTGAATTTCCCGTTACTTTTACCTTGCATGGAACCGGCATTTTTTTATTCGCGAAGCTCACGCAGTGGACGAATTCCTTATAATGTCGATCAAAACCGGTTCAGCACATATTTTTTCATGATCACAAAGCATTTCAGTAGCGGAAAAACGGAAAATTTTACTTAAAAGTAAAAGAATTTTCCGAGGAAAATCGAAAAATCCCTGTTTTCCAAAAACAAATGACTCTTTAATATACTTCATAAAATTCTCTACAAAAAAGGTCTCCACAAATTTTTCTTTAAAATGTGCTCGAAATTCGAAAAAATGCGATTTTCTCAATTTTCTGTGCTCTCTCATTCAGTCACATAATGATATTTTCAAACGAATACTCATGATTGATTGTTTCAAGAATGTATCTTTTGTTAGTCATAGTCGAGACATGTATGAATAATTTGGGACAAGGTGATCCCGAAAATATCATCATGTGACTGAATGAGAGGGCACAAAAATTGAGAAAGTCGCATTTTTTCGAATTTCGACCACATTTTACTCGAAAACGGTGCATTGTAAAGAAACGTTTGTATACACCTTTTTTGTAGAGAATTTTATGTAGTATATTGAAGCGTTATTTTTTTTTTGAAAATGGGGATTTTTTTATTTTCTTCGGAAAATTCTTTTACTTTTGAGCAAAATTTTCCGTTTTTCCGCTACTGAAATGCTTTGTGATCATGAAAAAATATGTGCTGAATCCGATCTTATTGACACTATAAGAAATTTGTCCACTACGTGAGCTTCTTGAATAAAAAAATGCCGCTTCCATGCAAGGTAAAAGTATCAGGAAATTCAGTGCCGGAAAATCCACAAGAATGTCTCTTCTGTTATTCATAGTCGAGATACATATGAATAATTTGGGAAAGGGTGATTCTGAAAATATCATTATGTGACTGAATGAGAGAGCACTGAAAATTGAGAAAATCGAATTTTTTCGAATTTCAAGCACGTTTTACTGGAAAACGGTGCATTTTCAAGAAAAACTTGTTGATACTTTTTTTGTAGAGAATTTTTTGCAAAATATTATAACATCATTTGTTTTTGAAAAAAAATGGATTTTTCGATTTTCCTCGGAAAATTGTCCATAAAAAATTTCCGGATGATTTCACGGCTTATCACCCTCAAAATCCGGATACAGCGGGTCAAAATACATAAGAATAACTTGGGTGACCTCGTCGCGCTTCATCGACTACGAAAACCCTCCCTGCCACCGGATTATTATGGGTAAGTTGAATATGAGACAGAAATGAAATAAAGTTTTTTTTTTTGGTGTGTATATTATGGGTAAGTTGAATATGAGACAGAAATGAAATAAAGTTTTTTTTTTTGGTATGTATAAGTGTCACACTACTCTAAAATTGTTGCATATAGTCCAAAGAGTGTATGGGTTGCTGCTTCAGTAAAATAATTCCATATTTTCTGAATTATTCATGATTTTCGGATCATACGCAAACATCTCCGTGAAGTGTGACAAAACACATTTTAGGTACTCAAATACTCGCATATTATATTTGCATGAGACGGTAGGAGTCTTCAGAAACGATATGAACTTTTCCTTCTTCTTCTCCGATCATTTTCAGCAGAGTTATGACCAAACAAATATTTGGCTCAGCCAGATCTTTCAGCGGCGGGTAAGCGTGAACCTGAAATTTGATGTCGGCGTTCAATCACGTTTTCTGGGAAAACAAGCGCATTTCGTCAGAAATTACTGGGATTTATTTTTGTGGAGAATTGAATTGTTTTTTTTTTTTGTGGAGTTATTTTTCCGATGAATCATATACTTTCCAATATTACAGCAAAAATCTATTTATATATTTTTAAACGAAAAAAAAAAAGTTCCACCCCTGGAATTTTGGTAAACAATTTTTTTCGTGCTTATCATGGTTCCAACTACTAGTAATCCGAATGTGGTGGTGCTACAATCGATCCTCGCCTCAAAACCCAATCCTACTGGATTATACGTGATTCGTAAATTTGGTAGGAACTGTTAATCTTATCACTGATAGCAACGGGCCTATTTCATTCCCGAAAGCAATATCCTGCAGGGTCAGACACGAGTGGAAAAACGCAATGAACGAATAACTGAAATATCAGAAAATCAATGATATATGGCTCAACAGACCTAAAAACCGATATCGAATAAATGAATACACAAAGATAATCAAAATGCTGCTGGAAAAATGGAGAGATACCAAGCTCGACTCATTGGTAATGGATATGCCCAGAAGTGCGGATTACTTAATTAGATTATGGAGAAACATATAATCCGGTTATGAAATTTGAATCACTTCAAGAAATACTTTCAATTGTATTTCAAAACAATTCGTTTCAGCACAATTCGATGTGAAAACAGCATTTTTGTATGGAAAATTACAATAGACAATCTATATGGATCAAGCTCAGAAAAAATGTAATTTGAATATATGAGCAACAACAGGTGTCAAGAATGAGATATTCGTGAAATGTACCCCGCACGAAGACACACGTAAAATTGGCTCTCTCGGTCAAATTGGCTGAAATTTTATTGTGTTATGGTGGGATGGGTAATTAGGAAAATGTGCGAGTTTAAATGATTTTGTATGTGTCGTTTCTGAGATATGAGAAGCCAATAGTTATTTACCTAACAAGTGCGGAAAGTAGTACTTTTCCGCACGCGACGGCAGTTGCCGTTAAGGGCGGAAAAGTCATTTTCCGTATGAGTTAGGTACAATATTTTTCCTACGAGTGTTTTTGTCAATCTTATTTATGAAAAAAACAAGGTTTTTAATGAACAAGCTTTGATAATGATACAAAATGACTAATAAGACAGAATAGTTACATAGATCATTTAGTTAGTCCTAAATATCCTCATTTTCAACAATACAAAAATCGTGCGGAAAATTAAAAATCGTACGGAAAAGTAAAAATCGTGCGGAAAAGTTACTTTTTCGCACGATTTTCACAACTTTCACAACTTTCAAAACGAAAAATCGTGCGGAAAAACCGTTGGAGTCGGGTAGGGTTGACAAAGGAAAAAATTTTTTTGTTAGTCGAAATAAGACGAATTCAGCATGAAAATGTATTTATCGGACCTCGTTTTTAACATGTCCAATTATAAAGTTATTAATGAAAATACATTAGGGTGAATACGGGGCATAATAAAACCAACAATTTATATTTTGGTAGAATATCATAGTTTCAGTCTATTCTAGGCGATAAAATGATGTTTTGTTTCTTGATGACTCTCTCTTTTTGAAATATGAATTTTTAATATTTTTGATTATACCCTTATACTGAAAACAATTAACAGATCGTTTTTAAATACACAAAAATTATTTATTGCCACTGTTGATTGAACAAAAGATAAGGGTGGATCAAAATGTTCTATTTTACCTTTCATTTATTTAGATTCAGGATGCGTTTAATTTTTTTTTAGGTCATTTACAAAGTTTTTATTCAATATCTCAAAAACTGTTGTTCAATTTGGACCTAATTTTACTATCACTATTATGAAAGAGTTGACTAATAAATATGTTTGGTCAACTTTATAAGTTGCATTTCTAAGATATGCATTTTTAAAATTTACGGATTTACTATATATGGGGTTGCTGCTATCGATTAAACAAAGCTTTAGTTTAGGAGACCTTATGATAAATTAAATTCTGTTACATAAAACAATACAAACTACATTCAACAACAAAATTGAATTCAAATATATTCACAAACTTAAGAATTAATTCGATATGTTATGTTTTATGTTATGAATATAATGTATCATAAGGTCTGGTAAAGTTTTGTTTAATCGATAGTAGCAACCCTATTTTATATTTATATAATCCAAAATATTAAAAATTCATGTTTCAACAGATAAAGTTATCAAGAAACAAAACAAGTTTTTATCACCTAGAATAGATTGAAACTATGATATTCTACCAAAATATAAAATGTTGGTTCAGGACTAGAGCTACAAAAAAAAACCTGAAAAACGATTTTTTTGACTCTATGCTCCGTATGCATACTATCTATTCATAATTCAAAGTGGAATTCATTAGAATACATATTTTTGTCATTTATGGTGCTGTTGAAATTATTTAATTTTCAATGAATTTTCATGATTTCTCAAATGGCGCCAAAAGACATGTTTTCTGCGTCAAAGGAGAAGTTTTACAACAAAGTCTGTTTTTTTATTCAGAACTGAAAAGCTTATTTATACTACAAAAATTTATAATTTGGAAGCTTATTTAAAAGCTTACTCAAAAGCTTCATTAAAATTATTTAACACTTTGTGAGTATTCAAGACTCCTAAATTCAGTTTTCAGAATTTGAGTTTTTACTTCTCAAAATAGCAGAATACCGAACAGGTGTAGCTACTTATAATAACTGGCTGAATTACACACTCGATTAGGTGTCCAGAACCAGGTGGTGGATTCAGGAGTGTGCCAGAGCTGCGGTCACTGTATATAAGAACCAAGGAACCCGAGGAGCTTAAAATATAATATATATTCACAGGAGAAGAGTTTGGTTGTTTCTGAACAAGAATACTATAACTTATTGGTCAGGAGAAGTATGTAAGGTTTAAATGCATTCAACCCAATATTTCACAACATGTAAGTAAATAACGCACAATATATAGTCCAAGAAAACAAATTTTCTTCACACAGCCTGATTTCAATCATTATTAATAGACTTTTCAAAGTATCATCAAGCCCTGAACTTGGTTTAACAAACGCTTAATTTATTAAATACTATTTTTTTACACAACTTTACAATCAGTATTTGTAGATTTTTCAAGGTCGTCAAGCGCTGAACTTGGCTGAACAATACTATAACTATAACTCAATAACTTATTTGTCAGGAGAAGTATGTAAGGTGTAAATGCATTCAACCCAATATTTCAAAATATGTGAGTTGATATGACCATGAATAACGCACAATATAGTCCAAAAAACCAAATTTTCTTCACACATCCTGATGTCAATCATTATTAATAGACTTTTCAAGGTCTCATCAAGCCCTGAACTTGTTTTAACAAACGCTCAATTTATTAAATACTATTTCTTTACACAACTTTACAATCAGTATTTATAAATTTTTCAAGATCGTCAAGTCCTGCACTTAGCTTAACAACATTTATTTAATCAAATACTATTTTTTTAGCAATTGTTCTAATTGTATGTCTAGAGTGTTTTCTCTTTCAGTATAATAAAGACTTCCTACAGAGACTGGCTTTGAGAATGAAATACTTCATCAGAATTTCTGTAGATGGCGTCCAAATGACAACTTTTATTTAGCTATTTCATTCTCGCTGCCATAAATTGAATTTCTAGGAATATCTTTCGGTTCATTCACCACCAATCGTACCACGACCTTTGCCTCCGCAATAAGAGTTAGCCCTCCGCATCGTCTATATGAGGTTAAGGTGAAAAACCCATTAAAAAGGGAATATAACCTTATATAGATTTGGCGCCCAACGTGGAGCCCGAACCCAAGACCCTGGGATTAAGAGTATCATGATCTACCGACTGAGCTACGTGAAGTGCTAACAATAACATAAATCATTCATTCATCAGAACAACAGTCTATCTTTAGCCGTCGGTTCTATCTCGCCAGCCGCCCTAGAGACCTAGAAACAACCGCAACTCCATCCTATACCATTAACAGAGCCTCAGCGAGGATAATCCATAACATAATAAACATTTCATTAACCATCAACGGAAGAGTTTCTCTGAAGAACAGTCTTCCTACGAAAGATGAAAGGAGTAAACGGCAACCAGCAGCCAATACGCCAAAGATATTAGGGCAAGTTTTTCACATTTCTTCGTAATACTCGAAAAACTTTTTTCTGCACTAACGCCATTGAAGTACATGCGACGTGTCGGGAATGAGAAAAAGTCATTTCAAACGATTAGTTGTGCAAGAGGGTTTAGCAACGAAGTGCAAGACGGTAGGACGTGATCTGCTCTCAAATTCTGTAATCGGCTTTGGAACTGTATCAGACAATCGGTAGAGTGTTACGACACCACTTCCGTAAACTGGATTTCCTGGAATAAGACACTCGGCAATTGAATTACGAAATGAATTTTTAAAAGGGTTCCGCCAGTCACCGAAGCTTTTATCTTTCTGGGATTCAAGGAATATCATGGATATTAAACATTCATATATCTCTTTTCTTATTTCCAGTTCTGGTAAATCCTTTGCAGTTACGTAGAGTTATTCCTTTTTCAAACAGTAAACGGATGATGGATGTCCCAACATGAAGAGATAGAAAATCGGCTGCTTCAGCGAATTTCGCAAGGTTGGAAATTAGTTTCTCATTATAAGAAATGTTTCTGGCACAAGAAAATATAAGTAGAAGTTGATTAGAATGCTTCGACTCACAGATTGAATGAATAGCAGAATATTATGTTAGTAGCGGTAAATAATGTGTTATCGACTGGATTAGTTCAACTGAACTAGGTGAATATTGGCCGAATCTTGACTTTAACATGCTTCACTAGTAACTGACAAAGAAACCAACTAACTGATCAACAATGCAATCAAATATTCAGTCAATTTCCACCTACTTCCAATCGTGCGAATAATTTGAAAATTGGGAAACTCATCCAGAACCGCTGAAAATTGAATAAATATTCTACAACACTTGCTGTCTTATGCATTTTGCGTGTATTTCATTCAATCACTTGTATAAGAATAATTATACTGACATTGTTGTAGCAATAATTACGTTAGCCTTGACCGTCATCATAGTTAATAAAAAATATCTACCCTCCAATTTTGAAAGATTTTTTCAAATGGCAGGGGGGTCAAGTGATACCTCATTCGAATTGTCTTTTAATTTTCTATACGACTGCAGAATTTCAGACAAAAATGTTCATCAAAAAAAAAAATGGCGGCACATTATGTTAGAAATTTTATACGCGATTTCTTTGAATAAATGGCTTTAAACGAGCTCAATTAAAATGAAAAAATAATTTTTGATATCTACAAAGGTTATCTGTCCCTCAGAATCGTATATGGGACATGATTTCTGAGATTTGCTGAGATTCAATAAAACGAGGTATTACACTACTCACCTACTTATTTGTTTTTTTTTCTAATCTCTGCCATTTTGAGTGACAAGAAGCTCTTGCAGAAACGAAAAAATATTTTATCATTGCACTAAAGCTCTTTAATAGCCATTTATTCGAAAGGATCCTCTTGTGAGAGTTCTAAAATAATATACCACAATTTTGTTTTGAACCAATATTTTTTTTTAAATGTGCTGTCGTATAGAGAATTGAAAGACGAATCGAATGAGGTATCACTCGACACCCCATGTCATTCAGCGCTATTTTGAATAATAGATTTTTTTATGACTGTCAAAAAGTAGCTTATGAACTACCATTCAACCAGAAAAAATTTCAAAGAAAAATTCCACTTCGTTCAAAAGTTACCAGGGGGGGTGTTTATGGACAGACTGTAAAATTTGTGGTTATGGAAAAAGCACAGTCTGTTACTCGGTTAGAATGAGACTTCGTTATGCTCATGGTTCCTCGTGCTCGCTTTCAGATCGCGCTCGGAACTTCCCACTCGCATCGAATTTTCATTATAACATTGTTACAGAATATACTATTCTCCACGATCATGGCAGAATTTTCCCATTCTGAAATCAAATTTCAGAAAAACTTCTGTACACCAGTTGTAACTAGTTTTATTTGAAAGCCGCGTAGCCGAGTGGTACAATGTACGGCTGATGATGTTTTTGAGGCTGGGATTGACATCGAAATAACCAGCCTCAAAAACATCTGCTAGCATTTTTCTACATTGAATAAAATTAACTACACGCATTAGCTATGCAGGAGGCGTGTATCTTACAGAATATCACCGCAGGTAATGAAATGTCCCGGGGTTTCCTGCAGCTGAAAAGTGAATACACCACCAAAAATCAGTAAGTCGCCCCGGAGCGCCACGGCAAATAATAATAACCGTCCTCTACCCGCACAGGCCATGCCTTTGGGTACACTACGAGTGTTTATGAGGGAGTATTATTATTATTATTATTATTATTATTATTATTATTATTATTATTATTATTATTATTATTATTATTATTATTATTATTATTATTATTATCTTCTTGTTGATTTGCCCTGTCTGAAACCAAATTGCTTATTCGAAAGGAGTTCATATTTGTCCAAGTATTTCGTCAGTCTAGTTTTAAAGTTTTTTCGAAAATTTTTGTTAAGCTGGTGATCAGTGAGATAGGTCCCCTTTTGAATATTGGCTTCACTATGGCTTCTTTGAATTCGGATGGGCACACTCCATTTTTATACGTTTGGTTGATTAAATGGGTTAAGGGTCGACAAATTTCTTTTTTTATGGATTTTAGTGTTTCTGTTTCGATGCCGTCTATTCCTGGAGCTCTATTATTTTTGAGAGAGTCTATAGTTTGCTCAATTTCTTTTTCATCGGCGGAGGGTTAGGAAAATGTGTGTGTAGTATAATTTCTTACAGGGGGTGGGTTCTTGGATTGAGAGAATCACCCCGAAAACACTCACATACCAATTTTGTATCGAAACTGAACATATGTAATAAAAAAAATCTTGGGATGTCATCTTGGATTCACAGACAAAATTGGTGTCTATAATCGCACTATAATCATAAATCTCGTCGTCCATCTGGAGGACGCCATTTTATCTTTATCTCCACCAAAATTGTCATATGAAATGACACCGGAATTACGAACAATTATGAAGCTAATGTAAGCGTGTTGAAAAAAGCTAATTCTCATCTATAAAAATGAATCCATCGAAACGATAAGTTCAGTGCTCGAGGATTCCACAAAGACACTTTTCGGTTTGTTATTTGATACAAAATAGTTCAACTTCCAACTTCTATGCTAACCAGAGAGATACATTGTAAATATTTGAATGCTCTGAGACTGGTATATCAGTTGTTAGTAGAATAAATTAAGTGTTTTGTTTGACTTGGGCGGTAAAGCTCGAAGCTATTAACTATAACGGAAAATATCAGCGCCATTTATTTCATGTCCACGCGGCTCGGATGAATAATAGTTTCTGAAACTGTTGGGACATAGGGTGGGTTGAAAAACCATCACAGAACTTTTGATGAAAATCGTTGGTTCGTGATGTATTGTCAAGAAATTAACTTCTTCCGTTTCTGAACAAGATAAAAGTAAGTAAAAAAACACTGTGTAAAAAAGTAAGTAAAAAAACACTGTGTATAAAAGAGAGCAACAAATACCTTCATTGAAACACTTCAAAAATACATAGACGACTGTACATATACGAAGACATTTAAAAGGAAAAATACGAAGATCGCTCCTTGGATGACTAATGCTCTACTTAACTCAACTATCACAAAAAATAAAATGGCTTAACGTTTGAGAAGAAACCCAAATGATAATGAACTAAAACTCCGTTACAAAACATATAGAAACAAATTGTCGACTCTAATTGAAAAAACTAAAATCGAATACTATAAAAACAAAATTGAACTCAATAAATCAAACACAAAAGCTTTATGGAATGTAGTTCAAGAAGTTAATAACACCAAAAAATCGAAGATCTCTATTGATAATATTGAAAATGAACTAGGAGAGATATCAACAAATCCTAAGGACATTGCTAACGAATTCAATACATCATTCAATAACACCGGAAAAAAACTTGCTCGAAGTATAAACCCTGATCCTAACTACAAAATCAATAGACCCTCCCTTCCAAACTCAATTACACTCTTACCTACAAACACACATGAAGTAAAAAGTCTTATTCATCAGTTGAAAAACCACAAAGCCGTGGGATCAGATGAAATTAAATCGGATACGCTAAAAATTATCGCGACATTTATAGCTGAACCATTAACTTACATCTTCAACAAATGCATAGAAACTGGTACCTGGCCTAGAGCATTAAAATATTCAGTTATCATCCCAATATATAAAAAAGATAACAAAAAACTGACAGAGAATTATAGACCTATATCATTAATCACCCACTTATCAAAAATATTTGAGAAGCTTCTAAAAAACAGGCTACAAAATTTTATAAATAAATATAACATACTTTCTGAGAGACAATATGGTTTTCGAGAAAAAACGTCCACCGAAGATGCTACTCTGACTCTTACTGAAAAAATTTATAATTCATTAAACAACAACAAACCCTGCCTATGTGTATTCATTGATTTATCGAAAGCATTCGATACTGTTAGCCACGACTTGCTCTTTGAGTCTCTAGAGGATATCGGTATCAGAAATACTTGCTTAGATTTATTCAAAAGTTATGTTACAAATAGGTATCAGACAGTCCGAATAATGTCGACAGTGAATCGTTAGTCATACAATGTGGAGTGCCTCAAGGTACGGTTCTCGGACCCTTACTTTTCAACATCTACCTGAATGGATTGTTCTCTATAAAAAGCAGGGGCAACATTAACGGCTTCGCAGACGACACCGCGATTTTCTACGAAGCAGATACCTGGACAGAAGTAAAGGAAATAGTAGAAACCGAATTTATTATCATTAAAAAATGGCTTGAAAGCAGGCTACTAACTATAAATTTTCAAAAAACCAACTTCCCACCGTTCAGTTGTAATGAAACGAATCTTCCTCACTTTACTCAGCTCAATATCCTTGATGGGAAAAACAATCTTACAATCACATCTGAAAGTAAAATAAAGTACCTAGGAGTCTTAATAGACTGTCACATGAAATGGGCCACACACATCAACTACGTCACCAAAAAACTACAATGTATCCTTTATAGACTAAGATACATGAAAAATATCCTTCCGGTTCATCAATTGCTCACGCTATATCATGCACTCGTTGAAAGTCACTTTCAATACGGTTTATTATCATGGGGAGGTGCATTAAAATCCCACATCCGACCCCTTGAAGTCCTACAACGACGATTCCTGAAAATTATTAAGCAAAAACTCAAGATATCCAAGTGATCTACTTTTTCAAGAATCAGAGGTACTCGACCTTAGACAACTCTATTTCTACAATGTAAACATAAAGTATTATACAACAAAACACTCGTCAAACTTACCAACACATACCTATAACACTAGACAAAGACATAACTAGCTTTTCTTACAACGCTCCAAAAATGTTCAATTCTCTACCTGAATCAATTCGCACTATACAGAACTTACTCCGAGTTACTCCATTTCAAAAAACACTTGAAAACTTTCATAAAGAGATCTGAAGTACGGGTCTTTTGAGAATGATAATTGCAATCAATATTGACCAAGAAACCTCCTCGTTATATCATGTGTGAATTTTTTATCTCTATCCCATTTCCGTATGTGTTGAATATGAATACGCTTCAACAAATATTGTTATTTTATTACATTTTTACATTTTATATATATATATATATATATATTTATCTTTTATACTTTTACCTGCAACAAAATTGCTATTATAACAAATTAATATTCCATTTAATTTGTAATTGTAATATGTGTCCTAAAATAGTGAATTAAATTTAAAATTCCTTTTGTGGATGATTCAAATTTTATTCATATAATATATGGTGTTTTTATTTATATTAAATTCAAATAGTTTATAAGTAATTCTATGGTACTGTATATGATTCAGTTGTATTTTTTTGCGAAACAAGTGTAATAACGCTTATCGCCTACTACTACTTTATTCACTTTATAGTGTTCTTGTAAACCCATTCTTTCTTGGAATAAAGTTATATTATTATTATTATTATTATTATTATTCGTTTGTTGCAATGGGAACATACAGGGCGTGAAATGCAATTATTTTCGCGTGAAGTGCAATTATTTTCATTGAGATACCAATCAAAAAATATGCGTTTTGTTCGATGAAGAAAAAAAACAAGGAGAAACCACCGAGGAAATTGTGTACAATAAATCGTAAGTAATTCCTGTGATACCCAAGTGTAGTGAAACCAACCTCCAACCTAGCTTCAGACGGAATTACTTGCTGCGCACTTGTCCGACAACGGATTATGGTCCGTGATATATCCAGTGATAAGGTACTCTACATGAGCCTACCGCGCAGATCAGAATAATAAAAATTAATATAGTCAAAATCGGTCTTAACGTGCGGGTGTGAGACTTTGTCACCGACAATTTATTTAGTTTCCTCTCGTTCCTTTGTGTTGAATCATACCCGTTCAAATAAAATCACAATGATACATGAGACGGGCATATACGATTTTCACATGCAAAAAGCAGATGTGTTGATAATAATAATTTTCAGCTGCGCTAACCCGCGCGATAAGACCGATTTGGACTGTAATGAAATTGGTTTCACTGTAATTCCCTAGTAATACCCCCTAAATAATGCCAGTAATGCCCAAGTCAGAGAAGTGATAAAAATAGTAAATCGTCTCCTAATGTTAGGTTTTTTGTCAAGTACAATTTGTGGAGCTTTTTTTCCATTCAACAATTATGATTTTCTTCAACGCTAATTTTTGTAATTCCCAATTCCCATGTTTTGAAGACCTGATTTTTGGCCTTTTTTTCAACGATTATCATGTACAGTAATGTTCTATAATTTCCGAATAAGTCCTGTAATAACCATGTCAATCCATTTATCCTCAACCAGGGAAATAAGTTCATAGTACACAATTATGTTTTTAAAGTCATCACACTTCAGACAGTTGCAATTTTGAATAAAAGACTCTCAAGTTTCTAAAAAAAAAAAAATATCTTTTACCATATACGTACTGGATCTGTGAACTGTAATAATAATTGTATGTTTTAAATAAGTTAGACTATAGTTCGAAAATATGAATAGGACATTCATAAAATCTGTTGTGGAATCATCTGCGGCTGAAAGACAAACTTTAGTCGCTATTTTCCATCGTTGGGGGGTATTCATGTTGAAAAGGGGAACATTCTCCATGAAAATTGAAATATGTGATTTATTTGTAATATCTAACAACTACTTCCCCGGCAGAAGCCACGCTGGCCATTGAACTACATGTGATAGATATTGTGAAAATAGTCTTTTCACAATATCTATATTGTATTGTAGTTGTTTTCTGTTAGATATTACAAATAAATCACATTTTTCATTTTTCAATTTTCATGGAGAATGTTTCCCTTTTCAAGTTGGACTAGTTCCACAAAATTGGTTTTATAATTGTTTGTAAAAAACGAGGCTATTCCACTATGTTCAATCTTGGATTTACGTCAACAAAAAGAATCTAGTTTATAATCGGGAATATTGTCGAAATTCCAAATGGGTATGAGATGATATTCATTGATAATGCCTCCTCTGTATACTTTATACACCCTATTTTTTCATGTGGTAAATCCACTAACATTAGTATTATTTACAAGCCACTGAAGCACGGACTGAAAACAAATCCCGAAAATCCTTTTAAAAAGCTTTCTCGAGGAACCCTTTGCAAGTGCACGCCCTCACGGATGTACATACAAACGGTAAGATGAGGGTGAAATGGGCGTATTCCAGAATTATCATGTACGAAAAAGGTTTTATGTTCAAGAGAAAACCATTTCAGTGGTTAGCGGTCGAAACTCCAAAAATAATTGTTATGTCTGAAAAATTGAATCGTTTTTCTTTGTTTCCTTTCAGGACTCATTCTGGTAATTAATGGGGTTCCGCTGATAATAATTCATGACTGTTTCCAATGCGGATTTGGCAATCAGTGGAATAGAGTGACAGGAGAAGAAAAACGAATGGAAAAACCTTTTTATCTTTATTCTCCCTTACTCATTTGTGGCGAGTAAGCCAAATAATCTTTATTTCAGAGGGAATATTTTGGCGACATCGACAAACTGAATTGAATTTGATTTGATTTGATTTGAATTACAAAAAGAACAGAACAGAAATGTTTGTTTGAGGGTTGTAGGCAATATAGTAACTTAGAAACTTACATGTCAAACGTCCACGTCTTAAAATTTGTAAGATTCCTACTTCTTTCAATTTATCACAACGTTTCAATTGCTTGAATCTGCATTAATAATAATGACCAATCAAGATGCTCTGCGATGTTTTTTATATATCTTCAATATATTGTATACACGGTATAATTACGCGGTTTTGTAGTGCGCAGGATTTCGCGCCTTTTTTTTTCTCCAAAACGGTTAATGAGCGTTCTACATACGTTTTAAATTTCCAAGTTCGTATGAGTGAAGAAACAGTTGTCTCCGATAAAGGCAGTTTGTATACAGTGTGTCCCAGCTGAAACTTGTCACCCCCCTAATATCCGAACTCATGAAAAAAATTGAAAATCGCTCAGACCCGTCGATTTTTATTTCAAGGGGGAACACTTTCACCAAATACACCATCATTGTGTTGTCAACCCCCTCAACCCCAGCACCCCTACTTCAGAATTTTCAATGGGACTACTATACTTGTGATACATCGTTTTGAAGGGAAATCAATCCCAAATACATCGGTGTACTGAAATTGAGGATCGATCAAGTGTTGTTGAAGTTTTAATGAAAACTAAGTTTTATCAAGATATTTTTATTTTTCATCACCTAAAATGTTATCATCGTAAGAAAGGTTCAAAATGTGAACCATTCAGTTCCATACAGAAGTATAAGCGATTTTAGAAATGTCTTCGCACATTGCTCAACATTTCTGGAGTCACTGCACGACACTCCACAACAATTCTCCTGCGTAGATCATCAAGAGAAGCTGGCTGTGTAATATAAACTTTGAATTTCAAATGACCCCATAAAAAGAAGTCTAATGGTGATAAATCAGGAGATCTAGCCGGCCATTCTATTGGTCCTCGCCTTCCAATCCATCTCCCTGTGAAATTGTCATCTAAAACTTGACGTACAGGTGCAACAAAATGTGGAGGAGCTCCATCTTGTTGAAAGGTGAGCTGACCTTCAAGTAACCTATCATCGTCTTCAAGTAACTGAGTGATTCTGGGGTTCACAGTTGTATCAAGAAGTTCAAGATACGTTTGTCCGTTGAGGTTACCATCAATAAAATATGGACCTACAATATGGTCTCCCAGAATACCAGCCCAAACATTCAATTTCTGGGGAGTTTGTGAATGAGTTTCCCTGTACCAATGGGGATTTACGTCACTCCAGTATCTGCAGTTGTGCCTGTTCACATGTCCATTTAAATAAAAAGAAGATTCGTCAGAAAAGCACACATTGTAGAGGTAATTATTATCACCAATCAATAATTGACCCATGATTTCACAAAACTCTGTACGTCTGTCAGGATCATCTTCATTTAATTCTTGTACATTCTGCATTTTATAAGGATGGAATTTTGCTTCTTTCAAAATTCGATGTACGCTGCTTTTAGAAACTCCAGAAATAGTCTCAAGTTGTCTTAAAGATTGAATGTTGTCCATCACTGCATGTCCTACAACTGCAACAGCGACCCCTTCATTTCTCATAGGCTTCTCTCGTTCATGTTTTTTATTCAGCACTGATCCCGACTCCAAGAACTTATTCATCAATTGAAGGACGTACTGATATGATGTGGTTTTTTCTGGATGAATTTCATTGAAAATTCGAGCCGAAGCTCTAGCACATCGTCCATTTTCAAAATACGCAGCTACAATGGATATTCTCTCTTGTACAGTATAAACCATTTTCGAATGTTTTCAAATTGTTGAATGAAGTGACTCGAATACATCAATTACCAAGGCGTAAACAAAGATATGCGTATACAAAAACACATGAGGACAATTTTTTTTTTTCATAAAAACGTCTGTCTCACCTTTTAAACTATTATTTCTGACACCATATTATTTTTCAATACAGTGGCATACCCACAGTGAACCTTTCTTACGATGATAACATTTTAGGTGATGAAAAATAAAAATATCTTGATAAAACTTAGTTTTCATTAAAACTTCAACAACACTTGATCGATCCTCAATTTCAGTACACCGATGTATTTGGGATTGAATTCCCTTCAAAATGATGTATCACAAGTATAGTAGTCCCATTGAAAATTCTGAAGTAGAGGGTGCTGGGGTTGAGGGGGTTGACAACACAATGATGGTGTATTTGGTGAAAGTGTTCCCCCTTGAAATAAAAATCGACGGGTCTGAGCGATTTTCAATTTTTTTCATGAGTTCGGATATTAGGGGGGTGACAAGTTTTAGCTGGGACACACTGTATATTTGATGGGTTTGAACCAATGTTCCCCTCTATGAAGAATACTAGCCTCATCACAAACAATTTGATGTTATTCTATCCAGGCGTGGTCAGAAGCTCTGAGTAGTACTGATTGTTTTTTGCCTCTTAAACGAGTTTTTTTAAGGTTATTACGTGCAACTGTCATTCAGGATCAAGTGAAATGAGTAATGCCTAAAATTTTTAATGACGAATATAAAACAAACAAGTTCTAGGTGTGTATTGAAGAGTTACAATTCAATAAGAATCAATATTTACACAGATTAGAAAATATCCGTCTCCCCACAAATTCCCATAAAGTGAAAAATATGAAGCAAACAGGTGCCAGACAGAAAATAACCACTTTCCTTAAAAGATATTGACTCATATCTGAAGTTCGTTTGGGCAACGTTCTTCGTAAATACAATTGCATGTGCTAATTGTTATAATTGTAATGAAGTAATTGAATATTATCCTTCATTCAGGTGGAAATGAACACCTGATTACATGCATGTTTCGAAGTTCTTGCCTCTCATCAGTGCTAGGATAGGTCAGACATCACAGTCGTCTTGATCCATGTAACGAACAATAATATCCAAAAGCCTGATAGTTTCCAGCTATGAATGAAGCTGTGACAATAACAAATGACAATTGAAGCTATTGGTGCATGAAGGTGTTAAGTGACTTTTTAACAATTTTGAGATATTAAGAGTTAAAGTAATATTCTTGGAGCTTTTTCTGTTCAAACTGAAATCAAAATCAAATTGAGTCAAAACGTAGTCAATGGAAGTACTTTCAATATGATGGTTCAGCTTTTATAACTTTTTGTGGTTTGCGAGTGGTTTTTTAATTTTTTTTAGAAAAAAACTGAGTTAGCACCTTCATGCGACACCATTTACTGTATTAATTGAAATAATAACGAATTAAGAAAGGATCAACTAATATTTATTAATATAAAAATTACAAAAATATGAAATACTAAACACTTTCACATCGATTTAAGCCCATATAAAATCCCCTTAAATTTTCTGGAATAAATGGAAGTTGCTCCTGAATGTTGTCGAATTTTTTGGCTCCAATAGAGGTCGGGACTGATTTAAAGGAACAAAAAAATTTTCGTGTTGTCCTGTTCGGGTTGGTTGGCGTTTAATAATATTCACTTCTTTCCACTCTTCTTCTTATCTAGTGAATATCTATACTTCGTTGTACCAAATTTATCAACTCTTATCCATCTTGCATTGCGAAAAAGTATTTTTTCGCCCTTGTTACTTTTTTTTCTGTTTGATTTTTGTCTTGTTGATCTGAAACAAAAAATGCTTTATAATTTTTAATACGATCACACTCGAAAAAAATAAAATTATCACCATTTTGTTTGTTAACCACTAAATTTCAAGAATCTTTCTGCACGTGTTTAGAAAATAAATCGAAAAATATCATAAAAATTAATATAGGTACCTAAATCCTGTGGTAAATTTACTGTGTTGGTAGAGTACTCAACGCCAGAAAAAGTGACTTTCTTGAACTGGGATTAAATTCTTTAAAAAACTTTAAAAACTTTCAACTCTTGATATATAGTATACTATTCTACTAAAACTAGTATTTACTAAAAAAACACATACCTATTAGGACTTGTTCTTGGTTTTCGGAAAAAGTATCTGTATTTTGCTTTGATTTCTTCTTGGCTATTTCTTTTCTAACTCTTTTTCTTTTAGGAGATGAATGTTCATCTATTTCTTCGTCGGTTGAATCAGATTCTGGTTGATAATCTGAACCAGAATCTAAATATGGATCATCATAGGTTTCTATTTTCTCTTCACTTATTTTAGCAGCATCCATAGCTAGCTTATGAATTCTACTAGTTCTTCCACTAGGTCCAGCCATTAGGAAGAATTTTCCAAACTAAAATTCAAAATATTTGGCTATTTTACATATTTTTCATTTTGAGGTAATGTTAAAAAACTTTTTAATTTATATCTATATATATATACCTTCTTGCTCCAACTAGGTTTGACAAAGCTTGAGTTAACGTGTTTTGAACTTGAGTTTTTAAGGTTCCTGGCGACATCCATAAACCAGGGTCTGTACTAACGCAAAGAAAATGAGTTAACACCTTCTTTCATGCCATATTCGCTATTTCAGTAAAACAGTGAGTTAACACCTTCATGCACTAATGGCTTCAATTACAAATGAACGTCAGTCAACAGCAAATTGAGGGACACACAGATACAACAGGAACTACAAAAGTGAGGACATTAAGTGACAGAAAACCAAAAACTTCTCCAGCTAGAACAAATAGGGGACTAATGGGGACAAATGGGGAAAGTTAGTATTAACTTGAGAACAAAAATTGAAATCATATTTCATTGGGGATAGGATTTTCAACATTCTATATTATACACGCCTATCTGTGTCTGAGTCCCTAACTTGTCGGAGCAGTTAAATTGGCAGTCCGGTCGACATATATTATCGCATTTTTATTTCACCTCTTTCAATTATTCTCTAGATCATCAAACACTATCAGTATCGCAGTTGATATATCTTCATTCAAATTCGTTCATTTGAAATTTCAATATATCCATTCATAAGAAAATACAAGTTACACATAATAAATTGGCATCCACCGTGAAATCATCAATCATTTCAGTTCCAACGCAAAAATTCATTACTCGTATGAAACAGAGCTTTATTATATCGTTGACAACTTGATTAATCATGCTATGTGGACTATTGATTTCTTCTTTTTTTCACGAATCAGAAACGAGATGAGCTCTTGTTGACATATTCAAAGTTGATTAAATGGAATAGATCTGCCTCACACAAGATTACTTTCGTATTTTCGCTAAACTCGCGATGAAAACTTGAAATAGAGAGAGAGAGAGTACGAATTTCGTATTTTATTAATGCGTTCTTCATACAAATGAACGTTGATTGAAAACTGATTTGAATTTCTCATTTCCAGATTCATTTGAGAGGGAAAATCCTGACAATCATAAGAATGAATCAGGAGATTAAAAAGAATTGGAAGATTTTCACAATGTTTGAAAGTTGTTAGCTTCCGAATGAACAGACCAAGGCTTCTCGTGAAAGTTTGATGATGTAGATACAGAGATAATGGAGTATGTACTGGAAAACCATAGCTATTTGTATTACTAGGGAGGAAAGTGCCACTTTTCCTACCGCAGGATGTAGCTTACTGCGAAGTGGAGGGCCATAAACATCCAAGGGAGAAAAAGACACTTAACTCCCATGTAATACATATGATTTTTCTTCCTACCCACTTAATGAACCTTTTTTTTGTAAATAGAGTCATGTCCATCTGAGAATCTGCGGTGGTGCAATAGCTAGCGTCTTGGGCTTGTAATCCTAAGGTCCCGGGTTCAGCTCCTGGCAATTGCAACTTTTTTTTTAAGAACCGTATTTTCTTTTTTCTTGTTGGTAATTTGAATATTATACATTTCGGATTGCTATTGAGTGATCTCATAAGTCATGTTATGTGCCTGTTTGAATGAAGTGTCGATCATTTTTTTTTCTAAGAGCTGCGCTTGTAGTAAAAATAATGTGTGTATTTCGAGCACAACGTGTGATTGTCGTTCTCCAAAGATTAATCTTTCACTTTGCGCTTTAAATACACAAATAGCTATTAAAGAACTGAAGTAGAAGTAACATTCATGTTTCCTCCCTCAAACCAGGGAGGAAACTCATACTTTACTTTCCTAGGGAGAAAAGTACTTTTGCTCCCCCTCATTTCAAGTGAGTTGTAAACGATGAACGATGAACGATGAACATCTTATATATCCTGTATTTTGGTAAAAATCAAACATGAATGTTACTTCTACTTTAGTTCTTTAATAGCAATTTGTGTATTTAGAGCGCAAAGTGATTGATAGTTGCTCGAAAAGATTAATCTTCGGAGAACGGCAATGACACTTCGTGCTCGAAATACACACATTATTTTTTCTACAAGTGTAGCTTTCAGAAAAAAATGATCTACACTCAATTCAAATAGCACATAAGAAATGTATAAGCTATCTAAATGTCCAATAATTCAAATCACTTACAAAGAAAAAGTAAAATAGCGTTCTTAAAAAAAAAAGGTGCAATTGTTAGGAGCTGAACCCGGGACTTTCGGATTAAAATAAATAAATAAATAAATAAATAAATAGGGGTTTATTTCCAAAGTTAACAATACAAAACATTTCACAACATATGACATGCCACTAACATCCATTAATTCTTCTTAACCCAGGGGGGTCAGGGGAGGATGGATAGACGGACGCAGAAGTAGCGATCCTTTCTACTCTCGATGAAGAGAGCAGAAGGACGCCCTGCCAGGTCGTGCCTAGAGCCCCCGCGAGAGGACGCCATTACCCGACCGCGCTGATGGTAACGCAAAGCCGGGCATTTCATAACATTGTGGTACTATTCGGTAAGACACACGCCTCCTGCAAAGCTAATGCGTGTTGTGTATTGCATTCAATGTAGATAATGCTTGCAGTTAGTTTGTGAGGCTGGTTGTTTCGATGATAACCCCGGAAAAGGCTGAGGCAAAAAACCGGGTCAAGGTACTTCGCGTTTTAGTTTTTACTTTCGTCTAGGTTCCCTACGGAACCGGTTCCTCCCTTCGCTCCTGGAAGATATCCAGCGCTTGATATATGAGCCCCCCGTGTTTGCGGGGCTCATTATCGTACACCCTGAGCCTGGTAATATCCTTGGTAAGAAGACTTTTATCGATGTGGTATTTATAGAACTTGTATGACAAGTTGCGTATATATGTCGGAACTGAGTCGACGCCAGCAAGCTCCCTTAAAGTCTCCAATCGAAGGTATCTTCTACTGTTTGTAATAACACGGAGTACCTTGTTTTGCATCCTGTCTAGCCTCATAAGAGGGGTCATTTTCAGGCTGCAAAACACCGGACAAGCGTATGTCATCGCAGGTCTGATTATCTGTTTGTAAATCAGGACTTTATTGTCCTGACTCAGTTTCGAGCCTCTGGCTATCAAAGGGTAGGTGCGTTTGAGCGCAGCTCCAGCCCTCTGAATAGCCAGGGTTATGTGTCTACCGAAGTTCAGACGCTTGTCCAGCTGTACCCCCAGGTATCTCGCAGTGTTCACGTTCTCAACAGCCTCGCCATTGATCATCAACTTCCTATAAAGTTTTGAGTGCGTATACTTCTTAGTGAAGTTGATGGTCTCTGACTTGGCCGGATTAACCACAATCTTGTTCTCCGCCAAATAGGGTACGACCTTTCTATCCAAGTGAACTTGGATCCTATACTGGGCAGCGATGCTTGAGAACGAATGGGCAAAAATGGCGATATCATCTGCGTATACCGCCGTGCCCATATCCGCTCTCCCGCACTGAGAAAAGTCGTACGTATTTAATGAGTACAAGTGTGGCGACAAACTTGAGCCCTGCGGGACACCTGCCTCGATCGTAAACTCAGCGGAGCGAGTGTTATTAACCCGCACCATAAAAGTTCTCCCAACAAGGTAGGAATTAACCAGTCTTACCATGTATGGGGGCATGCCTGCCAACAGCATTTTAGCGATAAGACCCTCAACCCATACCGAGCCAAAGGCTTTTTTCATGTCCAGCAGGACCATGACTGTGTTGAGTCCACGTTGAGCTGCCTCTTTCACCCCGTGTACAATTCTCACGACTTGCGACGTGGTGCTATGACCTTTTCTGAAGCCGAATTGTACATCGGGGATCATTTTGAGTTTCTCCTCGAGACTCAACAACCGTCTTAAGAGGATCTTCTCGACCACTTTGGCGACCACACTCAAGAGCGAGATCGGGCGATAGCTGTCTAGTTTGTGGCCATCCTTACCCTGTTTCAGAATAGGTATCACCAGTGCCTTCTTCAGACAGTCTGGGTAATACCCCCATTTGATGATGGCGTTTATTAGGTGGATGAGCTGAGCGAGGACTTTCCGCGGAAGGTTCCTAAGCAGAATAGCGTCCAAGCCGTCAGGCCCAGGCGCCTTATTCGTCGGAAGCCTTTTCAAGACTTCCGTCAGCTCCTCATAGTTTGTCATTATTTTGGCAAATCTATGAGGGCCAATAGGGGGGAGACAGACTCTCTAGAGTCTTCCGTTATCTTAGATTTTCGTCTATGTCCCTCACTAACGTCCGGCGCCTTTTTATGGACATCGGCGAAGTGCACCCCGAACAACTCTGCCTTCTGAGGGTCCGTCGCTAGTTTCTCGTTACCTCTCTCCATGGCCCGAATAGGCGCAAAGCGTTTCGAGATACGCTTCGACATCCGCCATAGAGAGTTGTCTCGAGGATCTAGTTACAAGCCCAAGACGCTAGCCATTGCACCACCGCAGATTCTCAGATGGACATGACTGTATTGTCTATACTTTCCATCATGCAAGGATAGGTCCGTTTTAGACAAAAGCGCTGAGATGCATATCAAATTTACAAAAAAGGTTCATTAAGTGGGAAGGAGAAAAATCACTAGTAGTTTTCTACACTGGTTCAAATTGCATAAAAATACCTGGCACCCTTCCATTGAAATAGATGCTGTTTTACTTACTTGCGTTCTCTTATATCCTCTGAGATGAATGCAACAGGGTAATTCTGCATCAAAGAACAATTAATTCACTCATTCTTCTCCTAATTGACTTAATGAAATATTTTGTAAATCATTCTATATTCTCAATGTCGATTCCCAACAGTTCGTTGAATCAAAATTAATTCCTAACCGTTTTTCAACTGCTTTGTTTGTGGCGCATTACATGGAACGAATATCAGACCCTATTAATTCTGCTGTCAGTAAAAAACGGATTTCACTTAAGGTCGTTAATCATCTTCCTCCTCTACGCAAAAATACTCGTTCGTTTTGAATGGAATTTTGTTAGTAATTCAGCCATACCACAAATATCAAGAAGAATGAAAGACAAATGCAGCTCGACGTATTTAATGGTGGATATTTGCGAAATATATGAATTTCGTTTGATAGATTCGTAGAAAAAAAAATAAAAAAAACATTTTTTTTAAGATTGTAGACGATGTAGTAACTTGATTACTTCTACTTCGGACTTCCATCGTCTTAATGGTTAAAAGATTTCTACCTCTTTCAATTTTTTCACTACGTTTCAATTGCTTGAATCTGCAATCGTCTTCAGGTGAATACTGACAAATTTAGAATCTACACGATGTTTCATATGTCTGCCGGTAGTTACGGTAGATACGTTGTAATTACGCGCGGTCTTGTGGCGCGCGTGCTTTCGCGCTAATTCTCCCTCCAGAACGGTCCATTCACCGAGAAAAAGATTTTTTTGCAGATAATAAATCAATTTGTTCAAACGTAGTTAGCTCAATATTAGCAATTTTGTTTAGTATTCAAACTACCTCGTTAAACATAACAGTTATTTTAGAAATAAGTATTAACATACATCAAAATACTTATTCGTTATACCTGCTGATTTTTTGACATTAAAACATATTACTTTCTCTCTCCATCGACGTTCTTACAATGCCCCTCTTCGTGGAATTCGGGTGATTGGAGCCATAGTTGAAGTTTTGTCTGTCGACAACAACTTGAGTACAATTAATCAAACAAAACATCGGTACTCAAAAAATATGAAAGTCTTTGTGAAATCCAAGGTAATCATCAATGACATTACGCTTACACTCCGTTATAAACATTTCGATCTGCGGACACATTCCAAGCACAATTTTTATTGGCACTTGTTTCGCGGAACATAGTTGCCAGTCAATCCAAAAATCGGCAAAGCTGAGTTTCTGCTCAATTATCTGATTATATACAATGTAAAAAAGCAGATAATTGCCACGAAAGAAGCGGGAAAAAATTTTGTGCTTAGAATGTGACCCTGTGTTGACCGCAGCTAAAAGTGTAAATAATGCAGTCTAGCCGTAATATGTCATTGGTAATCACCGAACGATTATTATCTTGTGTACCGTCGACACAAAAAATATTATAAGAAAAAGGACCAACCAAATCAAAAATTTGCGTTTGAGAAGCATATTGTCCGCCTTCTCGAAGAGTGTTTGAAAACAATATTTTCGATGAAAGTAGAATATTCCAAGATGAAATTCTAATAATTTGTTTGTTAAAATTTGTTATAACGAATCTCCCAGGTTTTCGTAAAAAAATCCTCGAAAGCCAAGCTTGTCCGAGCAAGGGAGACCCGTGACCTACTGCTTGAAAAGTGGATCGAACCCGAGAAGGGTATATAGGAACAAAAGCTCTCTACACCTCGATCACTTCGCTATTTCTGACATACAGTCTAGGTTTGGCCAAAAAACAAAGAACTGCTTTATTCAAATTGATCGATGAGATCGAGAAGGCTGAATCAGGATGAATTCATTCAAATAAATGAATATTCGGAACCTTTGGTTTGAAAAGAATTCTAGATGAAGAAACTATCCAAAATTTCCCCCGACACGCGTTTCGCCAACCAAGTTGGCATCTTCAGGATCTTAACGCTTAATGAGCCATTTACAATATAACGGAAAAAACTGACTTAGAACGACGGTACTATAAAACTGTATCATTTACCAAGTATATGAAATTCCAATATTCGCTATATAATGTACGTTACATTGAAACCGAAACCCTTTCCAATACTGACAACAAAATAAATCTCACTGGAAATCGCCGCCTAAAGGCAGATTCCTAGCATATTAATTTAAAAATATATTGCATACGAAATATGCTCAGTTCTATTGTAAATTTCATATAATCCATATTCTCTTTATGTGAACGAAAGATTCTCAGTGATTGAACCATATTGGTTCAATATTATTTTTACATTTACAATATATCCATATTGGCCCAATATCAAAACAAGATTCAGCCAACATGAGGTGCTACCTGGGGAGATAACTAATCATCAAATCTTGGGGACCTAATTATATTCGACCAGATTCTCATTTTCACATGCCCAGGTTACTACATTGGTAGAACTGGGTTTCTAGCTCAATATACCAAGAGCATCTGATTCTCTGGAATTGTTTTTTTGGCAATATATGAAAGTAGTTTATTTCAAAATACCATGCCGGATACATGAAATTAAGCTAATAAGTAAATGATTTTCGTACACTAAGTATCGGATTTTTATCCGTGTGTGGATCAGACAGATCTTTGCTTGTTTAACTAATATTTGCGCCTTTAATTTGTGTTCATTTACCGGCATCGAGCGGGAAATCTTTATGTTTGACGAATATACCCTCAATAGCGATTATTTGCCTTTAATCACTCCATACACATATTCGTTCATATGCCAAATATTTGGATATTTGTGACGAATACCCGAATGTGAGGAGCCGCCTTAAGGATAATATATTTGAATGGAATGGCGATTGTTGAATATGATTTCAGGTGTTGAATTAGCGGGAATTCGGTCGAAATGTTAAAGAAAACCAATTATTGAATTGTCGACGTTTCGAAACTTTATTGTTTCATCTTCAGGACTCTGAAGTATAAACAAGAACATACATATGAAAATGGTATTCTGAAAGGTGATTTTGATTAAAACAAAATAAATTATGTAAAATAACAATCGTTGAAAAATAAAACGCTTTGGACACTTTACAGAAAAAAGGATTAAAACGGGTGAAATAAATAGATTCGACATAAAGTATAAATAAATACACAGGTTCATGAAAGACTTTGACACATACACGATCGAAGACATGAACAAACTGAACTGCCGTTGAATCGTTTCTTCATATTGTAAAAAAGGCTCGTGATCTACAACAAAGGATGACTGAAAACAGCAGAGATTGTGAAAATATACACAATCCGCTGAAAACAATGAAAAATCCCACTAGCCTGGCAGAACATTGCAAGTCATCACTCCATACTTTTGACTTCAATTCTGTTAGTATTTTAGGATAAGACAATATTGAAAAAAAAACTCTTGAACGGAATGATTGAAATAACAAAACATGGAACAAAATGTGTTAACAAAAGATCGGATATTGAAAATTTAAACAACTCATATCTCAATCTTATAGGAAAAATTAAACATTAATTCTGAATCATTAGCAGGCAACTTTTTCCAATCCCGATGGTCATTTTTTTCACGAGCGTTTTTTACAATACATATAAAGAAACGATTCAACGACAGTTCAGTTTGTTCATGTCTTCGATCGTGTATGTGTCAAAGTCTTTCATGAATCTGTGTATTTCGTTATACTTTATGCCGAATCTATTTATTTCACCCTTTTTAAACCCAGAAAGCCACCTTAAATGTGAGTACCGTTGTTGTTGTTGTTGTTTTCTGTAAAGGGTCCGAAGCGTTTTATTTTTCAACGATTGTTATTTTACATAATTTATTTTGTTTTAATCAAAATCACCTTTTAGAATACCATATTAATATGTATGTTCTTGTTTATACTTCAGAGTCCTGAAGATGAAACAATAAAGTTTCGAAACGTCGACAATTTAATAATTGCTTTTCTTCGACATTTCGACCGAATTCCCGCTAACTCAACACCTGAGATAATATATTTGTTGTTCAATTTGGTTTTTTACACTTCAATTGACGATTGTTATCAGTCATTTATTTACCAGAAAAAAAAAATGAAATGCTCTGATATTCACTTATCTATGTTTACTGGGAATGTAGCGTCACATGAAGGATATTTTTCTTCATTTCCCCTCAACGCGTCCTTCCGAACTCATTCCGACGTATAACGGCCGGGTATCCGAACAGTCTCTTTCACGGATTCTTTGATGTTTCTCGTGCACAGATTTCACCACATGCACATCAAACGCCGAACCCAATTTCCTTGATTTTGTTGTTTGCTCGCCGGTTTCGTGTATGTGTGCAAATATTCCAAGTCTGAATTTCAAATTGGGGCGCAGCATCAAATCTATGTCGATTCATTTCATACCTGCAGATGTTGAGGTCGTATATGCAATAATAAAACTCACAAAAGTTTTATCGAGGCAAAGGCATATCGAGTTGTTTCAACTGAGTAGTCAAATCGAGTTCGATTACTAAGAAACTGATTGAAGTCAATTAACCACGTAACATATCAAATCAAGGGTAGGATTAGTAAGTACATTGTTTTTAAAGGACTAAAAATAGCACATTTGAAGGACCATCTATTCGCATTGGTATAATACATTTTTATTAGAATGGTAGAAGAGTCAACGAACAACTCCATATATTGGCCCAGAACCCGCACTCGGGATTAACAAATCCGACATTCGAGGATGCATTCGGGACTGGGTCAAACGAAAACAAAGGGAGAGATGGAACGAAGCCCCTCTCATGCACCACGGGAAAACATTTATCAAAGAACCGTCAAAACACAAAACTGAAGAACTGCTCAAGTTGAGCAGGAATCAAGTTAGAACAATAACGGGCCTTCTCACTGGTCACAGTCCAATGAAAAAACACCTGCACAATATGGGACTGTACAACGGAGAACTTTCCTGCAGACAATGTGGTAAAGGAACAGAAACAGCCAAACACGTACTGTCAGAATGCGAGGCACTAGACCGCAAGAGACAGGCAATATTCGGAAAGCCTAGGCTAACCTCCGAAGAATACAACACCCAACCGGTGAAGAACCTGTACAGACTGGTACAGGGGACTAAAGTTACGGAGTGGGTGATGTAAAACTAACCCGGAAAGCACAAAAAGCCCAAGAGGCTGAGGTGCAGCTGGCGAAAGGACCAGCATCCAAGGGGAAAAAAAAAAAAAAAAGAGTCAACGAAAAATTTCCAAGTATTTTTACGGATTATTTTTTTCACTTATAGTTGCAGAAGTGGTTTGTATTTCATCGGGTAAATTTGGGTTGTTAAATGAGAAACTGCTTCCTAGCAATTCGATGAGAATAACTGGCAACTATTAAAAACACGACACCGAATGATGATGCTGTGAGTCTAACTGAAGGTATGGCTTCAGAGAATTGGCGTTCGAATGTCCGGTCAGCTTGATAATTTGTTGTTCTGAGACTCCTGCTTTGGCAAGAGCAGAAATAGTGCTAGCCCTATGGGAGTGATTACTAATTTTATTTTTCAGAAGAAATTCAGAAACATATCAAGGTCAAACTATTCATTTTGGCAACCAACACCGCGATAATTGATAAACAAATGAATAAGTGAAAAAACCACTAGTGAATTTGTCGAGGGTAATACCACAAGAGGTTTTTATTTTATCGGATAAACTTTTATTTTGCACGAAAACTTGGTTGCTTTGGTAATTGACGAGAGCAAATAACATGATAAAATCACGACACCGAACGTGGAGTGATTTTATCTAATGTTATTTGGTCGAGTCATATTACAAGCTACCAAGTTTGAGTGGAACAAAATTAAAGTTTATACGATGAAAACAAAACTTCGAGTGGTAGTTAGTGAGATAATTTAACGAATCAAAGAAATGAATTATTAAACAAAAGTGAATAGAACATAATTTATTAAATTAAATCAATAATTCATTGAACAAAAAGTACATTTAACAGGAAATATTATTTAAATGTACAATTAGTGAAAGTACAGTTTTGGTATACAATCCTACTCAAGAAGACTGCTGAATTTGATTATTTTCCTTTCTCTTAGATTTGGAATGATGCTGTGAGTCTAACTGAAGGTATGGCTTCAGAGAATTGGCGTTCGAATGTCCGGTCAGATTGATAATTTGTTGTTCTGAGACTGCTGGTTTGGCAAGAGTAGAAATAGTGCTAGCCCTATGGGAGTGATTAGTATTTTATTTTTCAGATCTAGACCAATTTTTTCTGCAGAAATTCTGGTTCACTTTGAAATTTCGTTTACACCAATGGGCACATTTTTGTACCATCCCTTGGCATTTTCATTTTTCCAAAACGGATTTGGTGCTAGAAACAATCTATCTGAAGAAATATGCTTTTTTTTTTTTTCGTTTTTCTATAAGCATTTTCAACAATCTTACAGGACACACGTTCGGATTTTCTTCATTTGTAGTCAACCACTTACTTTCGCTGCACCTTTTATCTCCACCTTGAACTGTTTTAGAAAAGACCGTGTTATACTCCACTCTGCCTGTCAATGTTCCATTATTGTATTTTTCGGCTTTGAAATAATAAATTTTACACTGTGCATTTTCACCACCTCTTCAGGCTTCAAAAGCGGCGATATGAAAAAGTTTTTTTTGAAGTCCCATTGGAGTATTTTCATCCAACTGCTCTGCCAATTTATAACTACATTTTTTTTCACGAAATCAAGTGAAAACTCAGCTTGTCATGTCCCAAATACACTGTAATTTTTTGGTTTTGAAATATTCATTGTTTCCCCTCATTTTGATTCAATGTCTAAGAAGCACCCTAACTTTCAATCAAAAATTGTTCCGTCAAAATATCTGTGTTTTTGGAAACATCGGTGTGCTTTTTATTCGTTGAAATCTCTACTTTCTGATGGTATAGAAAAATACGTTACCATGGCAAATTGTTTCAGAAAATGCAAAAAAACCAAAAACTTGAATTAAAAAAAATTAACTTTAATCATTGTGTAAAATTTTGATACTCCAGTAACGACAGACAAACTCGAGTAAAACGTTAAGAATGAATTGTTGTAGCACTCTGAATCTTGGCACATAACATCTCGACATCATGTACTATCAAAAAAAAAATGTTCACCAAAAAATCAGGGGTGGAACATAAAAAAATTCATTTAAAAAATATATATATTTTTTTTTTGTTATTTCAGAAAATATAAGATTTATCAAAAAACAATTTCGATAGGTTGAGAGATAATTCAATTCTCCACAAGAATTATATTTAGTAATACCTTATGAAATACGCTCGTTTGCTCAGAAAACGTGATTTAACGCCGACGTCACATTTCATGCTCGCGCGTATCCACCACTGCAAGTTCAGGCAGGGCCGAAAATAAGATTCGTCTTAACTTTGCTAAAAATTATAGTAGAAGGAAAAGAAAAAGTGCATAAAGTTCCTGAAGACTTCTACTTCCTCATGCAAATATAACATATGAATATCTGAGTACCTAAAACGTGTTTTGTCCCACTTCACATAACCCTTTTACGATATTTACGGAGGATTCAAAAGTCATGGATATTTTAGTTGATATGAAATAATTATACTGGAGCAGGAATCAGTACCCTCTTTGGACCATATGCAACGATTTAAGACTAGTGAGACAAGTCTCACTTATACATGCCAAAGAAAAAACTGGGTTTTAGTCCTGCCTCAGTTTTGAACTCACCCATAATCCCGGCAATTGATTCAATTAATGTTAAAAATACACATCCTACATGAAAAATGAAGTATGTGATTTCAAGTTTGAGGTTTGCGCTTCACAAAAGTTTTATTAATCATATATGCAGGATATGAATAAGCGATTATTTTCAACATTTACTGAGGGGAATGCCGGTTTTATGAGGCAGGAGTAAAACAGAGTTTTTTTTTTGGCATTATATTTGTATGTGAAGGTAGGAGTCTTCAGAAACTATATAAACTTTTCATTTTCCTTCTCAGATTATTTTTAGCAGAGTTATGACCTATCAAATATTCGGCTCCGCCATAACTTTCAGAGGCGGATAAGAGTGATTTGATGTCGGCGTTCAATCACGTTTTCTGAGAAAACGAGCGCATTTCATAAGAAATTAATATGAATAATTTTTGTGGAAAATTGAATTGTTTTTCACCCTGTTGAGTTGTTTCTCCTATAAGTCATATACTTTCCAAGATTACAGCAAAAATCTATTTATATATTTTAAACGAAAAAAAAAAAATGTTCCATACCTGGAATTTTGGTAAAATTTTTTTTTTCGTGTTAATCATGGTTCCAACTACTAGCATACCAAGTTTGGTGGTGCTACAATCTATTCTTGTCTCAAAACCCAATCGTACTGGATTAATTTCAATTGGAAAATCCATGCATCTTCGTTGAGAAAGACTTTTGAAAAGAGATTAGAAATATTTATTTTACTACGAATTGAATTTGAATTGAATGTTGCATGTTAATTCCATCGTATTCTTACGACTCCCCGGTTTCGCGTTTTGCAAATCTGAAATTCCCCAAGTATTTACTTCCAAGCGCCGGAGTGCCAGGCAAAATTAAACTCAAAGTTAACTGTAATTGCTGAAGAGAAACGTAGAATGGGTTTTAAGATATTTAATGTGGTTGAATGTGATTGTGCGACATATTGGGTTAATTTGATAAATCCGTTAACAAGTGTTTGAAAGCTTGAACTTAGGTTCATTAAATCATCAAACACGCTATATGCGGTTAAGGGAGAAAAATAAAAAAAAATTAACTAAAAATGAAAAATTAATTATAATTAGGAACTAAATGAAAAACACTTGTTTTTATACACAATATATTTCTATTTGTAATATGTGACGCGTTTCGCTATTACTATAGCTTTCTCAAACAAAAAATTGTATTCAGTAAATGTACAGCCATATCCACGCGCAGGTTAGCCTTTGTGGATTTTCTCAGTGTTTATTTACTTATATTTTTTTTTAGCATTCAACTGGAATTTTATATATCATGTGGTAAATAAATATTATTATTATTATTATTATTATTATATTTATGGTAGTTTGAAATTAGGTAAATAGAAGGAGAGTATTAATTATAAACAGATAGCATAATGATAAACAGGTAGTTTGCTTAGTATAGAATATCCATTCAAGGTAAGTAATATCATAAAAATGCCATTAGTTAATATCACACATATAATAATAATAATAATAATAATATTTTATTGCTCATCCGATTCATACATATTGTATAATATACATACATGATGATATATACAGGGTTGAACACATAAAAAAATACATATGAGATCTGATGAACAAATGGCTTCTTGGTTCAGATATCAAAGGGGTGAGCCTTTGATTCTGTTCTTCCACCAGTGCCACGAGAATATGAACGAAAAGTATAGAACGAAAATGGCTAGGAGAAAAGAAGAGAAAGAAGACGGAAGAGCAGAAAGCGAAGAGAAAGAGAGAAAAAAAAAATCAGCTATTCAATAGGTGCTGTTTATATTTTATCTTGAATGCATGTAGACTCATGTTGACGTCAAAGAAGCTTAGTTTCATCAAATTATTGAGATTAGTGGCGATGCTGTAGGAAAAAGATCTCTTGAAAATTTCTTTTCGGTGGGTTGGTACTGTGAGTAAGTTTTTTCGCCGAATATTCAGATTATGAACGTCAGTACGATATTTCAATTTGTTATGTAAGTAAGGTGGTGTCTTATATTTTATAATTTTAAAAAATAAACATGACATATGTAATTGTCGACGATTTTGCATGTTGAGCCATTTACATTCCTTAAGTTTATGAGAAACTCTCTGAGCTCGACGAATGCCGTACATCAAACGCAGACAGGAGTTTTGAACTTTTTGTATACGATTTTTATCAATATTATCTAAACAGGGACCATAAACATTATCGCAGTGATCGAAGTGGGATAGTACAAGATGATCACATAACATCTTTTTGATACCTAAATCCAAGCAATTTCTCTGCGCATAAATTAATTTGAGAGTTGAGTAAGCTACTTGTAATTTTTTCGTAACATGATCCTTGAATCTGATTTTATTGTCAATAATAAGACCAAGACTTTTTGCATTATTAATAAAAGGAATATTATCTTCTCCTATTTTCAAATTTAAATTTTTTAGAATAGTGTGTCGAACTGAGTTATTACAGAAAAGAATTGCATATGATTTGTTTGCATTTATTTGAAGTAAATGATCTGAAGATGCTTTATATAATTTATCCAGGTCGGTATTGATTGAATTTAAAGCATAATCCAAATTATCATATTTAAAAGATGTATATATTTGGGTGTCATCGGCGTAAAAGTGATAGTTGCAGAAGGTGAGTACGTTTTGAAAATTTGATGTATACATAGTATAGAGTAAGGGTCCCAAAATACTTCCTTGCGGCACACCTGATTTAACATGGATTGTTGAGGACCGTTCATCATCAACTTGGACTTGCTGGCATCGGTTGGTAAGGAAGGATCCTAAAAATCGCGTAGAACTGAATGAAAATCCTAAATAATGAGATATTGAAAGTAGAATTCTATGATTAATCATATCAAAGGCTTTTGTATAGTCAAGTAGTATCAGTATGCTCATTTCGTTTCGATCTTCTGCTCTTATCAGATCATCAACAATGTCCGAAAGAGCAGTTGCACAACTATATCCCTGACGAAATCCTGATTGTTTCAGAGGAAGGAGATTAAACTTTGACATGTGTTCTCTAATTTGGATTTCCATTATCTTTTCAAGAACTTTAGAGAGGGTTGGTAGCAGACTAATTGATCTCAAGTGACTCATTTCCTTCGGATGACTCATTTTAGGAAGAGCTATAACATTTGCAAATTTCCATGCATCAGGAAAGTATGATGCTGAAATACATTCGTTTATAATATGAGTTATGAAAGGTACGATGAATGGACAGAACAGGATTATAATATCTATGTTTAAGTTATCTGTACCGAAAGCCTTTGATTTGATATTCGATAGAATTTGAGTTACCACGTCTTCCGTCGTGGTTTCAAAATTGAAAGATGAATTTATATTACTTTTCAGATCATTATTGTAGAAATTAATAATATTTTCATTTGGTGGCAGCTGATTGTCACTGAAGCTGGTAAAAAACGTATTTAAAGTTTCAACATTTCGTAACTCTGCGGGAATATTAGTATTTCGCTGTTTTGACACATTCAATTTCTTCAATTCAGTCCATTTTTCTGCTATACTACAACTACTGAACTTATATCTCAAGAAAGCTTTTTTTTCTTTTTTTATAGCGAAGTTGGTATAATTGCGGAGTTGCTTATAATATGACCAGCTTTCAGCTGTTTTCAGAGTTCTGGATCTCACTAGTGCTTTGTCGCGTAATTTTTGCATGAGTTTTATATTATCAGTAATCCATGGCGCATATTGTCTCTTTTTAAAAAAAATTGTTTTCATAGGAGCGTGTATATCCAAGAGTTGTAACATGTAATCAGTGAGTAAAGAGATTTTATCGTCAATAATTTCATTTTCAAATATTAGATTCAACTGGAACATAGAAAAGTCTTTTTCAAAATTTGCTAAATTTATTTCTTTCAAAGGACGATATGTAATTTTGTTCCTTGACACTGAAGGTGAGGGGTTGAAGTCGAAAATAGTTTTAACTAAAGCGTGATCAGAGAAATGAGTTGGAAATACTTGTGTATGACATTTGTCCGAGTGAATATTTGTAATAGTCAAGTCAAGTAGGGAACCACAGGAAGAAGAAAAACACGTCGGTTCTGAGACTATCTGATTCAGAGTGAAGGACTCGAGTATTGTGCTTAAGTGTAAACTCAAATTCAAGTTAATGTCAAGTAGATTTATATTAAAATCACCAACACAAACAATAAAATCATACTTCGCATACATATTAGATAATATATCTTCAAATAGGTTAGGGCACTTAGTTATTGAAGAGAAGTAGATTAACTAAACTTTTTAACATAAACATCTAACATAAACTTTCCAGACCTCACGATAACAAAGAACAGACAATATACATAGCTTTTCCATCTACCATAAACCATCACACAAGGACATAACTATTCATAAAAGCCGATTCACATACATGGGTGCCCACCCAGGGTTTTTGACCACGGAAGATCAATTCCTCCAGTAACAAAATTATTACTTCTGAACCATAGAAAACGCCAGTGAAAGGAACGTATGTGAAATGTCTTGCAGTTTACAGGCACAAGGATCAAAAATATATCTTGTAAACTGCACATGCTTCAGAAACCCTGCAAGGGCAATTTACAAGACATATTTTTGACCCTTGTGCCTGTAAACTGCAACACATTTCACGTACGTTACTTTTTTTTGCGTTTCTATCAAAAAGTCTTTTTTCTTTGATTCTGATGCATTAACTCTGTTGATACTGAAGGAATTTATCATGCGGGGTGGGCATCTATGTATCTGAATAGGCCTTGAGTCCTCATGACATCCTTATTAACATAAATAAGCAGCATATCCCAGGTAGCACCTCATGTTGGCTGAATCATGTTTTCATATTGGGCCAATATGGACATATTGTAAATGTAAAATAATATTGAACCAATATAGTTTCATATTGGAAAAACAATATTTCATTAATAATATTGGTTCAATAATTTTCACCAATATCGATAGAGCGATATTGCCTACATATTGTTTCCAGCATCTAGCTCCAATATTGCGATTTCAATTTTACTCTCATATCGATTTTAGAGATTAAAAACAATATTGTATATCCAAGTTTGATAGCAATTGGTGGAATATTATTTAATCCATATTCTAAAGATTGAATTGACCCTATACTGATTGAGATTGTTACGAAAACCTTACACCAATATTTGAAAGACAATATTTATACAATATTACAAAATATATTCATCTACTAAGTGGTAAATTGAAATAGAAATGAAATTGTAGAATTTTTAAATTATTCGACATTTTCTGGAAATATTTCATCAATGTTTCCAAGGCAATATATTCACTTTGGATATTTTACCAATATATGCAAATGCCAATATTCCTAAATATTTTGGGGCCAATATTGCTTCCTCAATATTTCACTAATATTATTTGTATAATGTCCAAGTAATATTGTGCCAATTTCCCGAAATAATTATAATTTTATCTCGCCAATATTACGTCTTAATATTTTGCCAATATTTTACCAATATTATTCCAATGTAAGTGTGCTACAGCGATATTGTACTAATATCGCCTAACATTTTGAGGCTAATATTGCTTCGAGAATGTTGGACCAATATTATTTATTAAATATTGGACCAATATCGCCGAATGTTCACATTTTTTTTCTAGCCAATATTTATTATTTGAATATTTTGCCAATATTTTCACAATATTGTACTAATATTATCCCAATATGGGTGTGCTTCTTGGGATGACGGCAATATACATAGAATACTAAATATCCCTATGTCATACTCCAACTTCAGAAGCATCTTTTCAGCAAGTTTTGATAACGGAAGCAGATACAGCCTCCAAAACGTCAACATTTTTCAAAAAAAAAAAGTATTCTTGGTTAATTCGTTCTATTTTTTTCAGACAGGCAAATTCAGTGTAGGGTACATTACTGACAAAAAATAATTTCATTCAAGAGCAGTCTTGTGAACGCAGTAACTTATCTGGCAATTAATTAATTTGACCTTCTACACTTGTACAGATTTCTTTGGATTCAATTTTTTTTTTCATTTTCAGATTGTGGAAGGTTACAAACACAAAAAATCATGTCAAGAATCGAATTTCCTACACAAAATCAAACTTTCGATCAATATTGTCTGTTGAATAATTATAACAGTTACGATTGGATCATAATAAAAACAAACAAGCTAGTGCAGCAGACGATATTTGACAATAAGGTATTTTAAATAGATACAGCAAATACCGATTTGTAAATCTTTTAAAAAGGACCCCGCACAAATCAAATGGGAAATGGATCCCTGTCGAATTGCCTGAAATTTGGATATGTTGTAGTTTATACCCTTCTGATCAAAAGTCTCCATTGGCTCGAGACCTAAAAATGAACAGTTTTTTATGTATCGATGGTCAAAATTTGCAACTGGTGCAGATCTCCCAGCGATCACATTTGATGTTGACCCTGTATAATGGCGATGATTTTGTTTAGTTTTGACAGGAATAATAACTATTTCTGAATTGCCAATGAATGTTAAGTTTCTACAAAAGCTAATATTTTGAAGATTCATTTACTCGCATTATTTGAAATAATATGGCTTTTAGAAACATTCTTATTTGTTACGATTTCCCCGAAACTAATGACTTGGATAGATGCAGAAGAAAATACCGACAAATATGAAATCGCCATATGCAGACGAAAGGGGTTGAATAGACCACCTCTTTTTGTCATGTCTAATACAAGAATACAAGAACTAGAGCACTTTCGTCGATACCTAAAAAACTGTCCATTTTTAGGTCTCGGACCAAAGGAGACTTGTGATCAGAAGGGTATAAACTACAACATATCCAAATTTCAGCCAATTCGACAGGGATTCATTTCCCATTTGATTTGTGCGGGGTCCTTTGTGTCTCAAGTGGAATGGCTGTTTTCAGCTGGACCCAGTGTACTGGATAATTGGCTAAATTAAGAAAGTCTAAAATTTCATAACAATATCAAAATTTTTCTTATCAAATGTTCTGCAAATTTTCTGAAACGCTCGATTTATCATTAAACCGTATTTGGAAGTTCGCAATTTTGTAAGATGGCATAACTTCACTGAAAAAACGATAAAAGAAATTTGTTCTATTGTTTCAGTCGGAGCTTTTCTCAATTTATATTTCACTTCTGTTTATTCATGATGATTCAGAAATAACAAGCGAATAGCGGATCAGAATATTGAAATGCATTTCAGAAAGGTGTCTCTTAGAAGTTGTGGGGTTGAATATTGATAAAAAGTAAACCAAACCTACCCTACCGAGCCGTATATTGGACACATTTTCAATGATTTATGCGAACTCGTCGCGTTATAAACTGGGAGCTTTTTACAGTCCTTCACCGAGAATCCATTTGATGGATGAGATCATATATTTTTCACCCCGATAGTGAAGTATGAGTTATCGTAACACTTCAGTGGTTTATTGATATGTTCCATTTCACGCCTTGGAAATAACTGTCTCTCAACAAACATTACCACGTCTGGTCGCGATTATTTGTCTCACATTCAAGAGTGTTTTCGGGGATTTTCCTACTAGATGAAAAAATCGAATCTATCACGGATATCTTAGTTTGGGTTCAATGTTGAACAAAAATATAAATACGTTCCGGGGTATTCACCCGAAGGTTGTGCTTAAAACGTTCGAAGTGCCCGTTTACGGTCACGTCTTTTTGAAGAACACTGTGGGACGTATCAGGTTTTCTTTGATTTTAAGATGTTAGGAACATAACACACGAGTGGCATACAATGTTTTATGAGATAATAATTAAATATGAACGTGAGTTATAATCCATAACTCACTAGTGAGTTATGGATTATTACACACTGGTGTGTTTTTTCATAGTTTGTAATTGATAGTTCACTTTTCTGTAATGACATTGATAATGACAGTGATAACTGTCATGTGTTGGATAAAATAATTAATTTACTCCCATTCCAATTAAAGACGCATTTATCGACAATAATATGATGTCATATGTATTTACCCTCGATAAATCGTTTTCCGTTTATGAAATTATTCTATTCCTGTGTTTTCAAAAATCTAGATTTTTCAGGAATCTAAGCTGACAATCAACTTTTGTTTTCATTCTTGATCCTATAGATAAAACTGGAAGCAGTAATCGCTCAGAATTCGGAAAATTAGAGCCTGCTAGCAACGAAACTAATCTCGCCGGATTCCTGAATATAGTTGGCGCAAAGGTAAACTTCCATCAGGAATAATAGATCAACATTACATCAAAAATACAAAGGAATCGATCGAGATGCAATTTACATAAGGTAGTGTACTGAAATTGTTGGAATACGAGGTGGGATATTTGAAGTTTTCAACCCACTCAATTTTTCATCGGGTTCATTTTCTCTAAAATGCTGGAAAACGATTGAGTTTTCTATATCATTTGAAGAAATCACCTTTTGTTTGAAATTTAACTCAATTTCCTTTAAAACCTTTTGAATAGTTTAAAATTCAAAGAAACATTCTTGAAGAGATGTGGTTAAAAATACCATTGCCCTTAAAATCTATAGGTGCATATACTAACGAAGTAAAATAACAAGTTGATAAATACATTTTCGAAAACCACTTTCATCAGTTTCAAAGAAAAACAAGTAAGTTTTGTGAACAGTTAAATCATTGAAGACAAGGCGTGGATATAACTAAGACATTGAACAACAGTTCTGATGTGCTAGTTGTGATATGACACTAGAACGAGACATAAATAGGGAAAGTTTGAAAAACCATTGGGTTCATAAGACTCAAACCCAAATATTTCTTTTTCTCTGAGCAGTTATATTTCCCGACCCATATCCTCCTAATATAATAATGCAGAAACTTGCCATTAACAGAATCAGCAACAAAAAAGTTTTTCCAATATTCGTCTAAATAACTTTTTTCCGTAGAATAGTTTTCTTTCTCTAATTGATAGCAAGGGTACCATTTTGCCACAATTTTTGAAAACAACCCAAATGGAAATATTCAGCCTATGATAATGCTTTAAAAATAACCGACTACCTTAATATATATCTAAAATAGTTCTTGATAGTTCTCGACGAGTTTAATTCATAACTCACTAGTGAGTTATGGATTATTACACACTAGTGTGTTATTTCATAGTTTGTAATTTGATAGTTCACTTTTCTGAAATGACATTAATAATGACAGTGATAACTGTCATGTGTTGGATAAAATAATTAATTTACTCTCATTCCAAACCTGGAAATGGTTGCAAACTTGAAAAACGATAAAGGATAATATTTTCTTTGTTTGCACCCTTCTGCAACTCTTTTGTATTTTTTGTGTATAAAAATAAATAACCACAAAATGTCATAAAATTTGCCAACAATATTGTATAGTTTTTTCAGTTATTTTTTAATTATTTCTCTATTTTTGCTAAAGTGATTGGTTATGTCTAATTCAGAGGGTATTCCAAAGAGTAGGTATCTGTCAAAAAAACTAAAATTATTTTCAAATGGATCATATATAGCTTGTCTAGTTTAATGAATATAAATATGCGATATACATAAAATAAAATAAAACTAAATATAATATCAAATGTGTGATTTGATTTCCTCCTGCTCGTAGAAGAGTACGTATGCCTTTCCGCTAACAATGGATTTTTCTAAAATTGGGGAAATATGAGAATCGTTGTACTCGTGCCACGTGCCTGTTTGGATGCTTACAGTAAGCAGTGTAGTGTCCGCTACATGTAGTCCCGCTGTGATTCGACAATGCGTACAAGTTATAGCAACAAGGACATACATTGTCCGTTGTGTAGGTGCTCATATCTAATCCTTCTAGAGGAAAATCGATAGTGATATTCAATTTTCGTCCAAATCTTTGTGTTTGAGAAAATCTTTTTAAATGGATTACCGAAATTTTGGGGAATTTATAGATCGATAGCGACTTCGTGAATTTCCTTCTTTCTTTGCACTTCGAACAAGTCGGTTTCTCATCACCATCCATAGTTTCTTCCCTAGTGAATGAGTCTAAACATTGCGAGAGATTAAGTTGACTTGTTCTTTGTGATATCATGGATCATTAGCTGATAGATGAAGGGGCAGTTGGAGTTTCTTCAGTCGTGCATGGGTAGGTATATAATTTTACTGATAATTAAAAAGTTTTATAGATAGAATAAGGTATATATGCAATCCTGAATGAATGTCGAAAGGAAGGTCGGCAAAAGGGGGCTAATAACCGAAAAACTTCTTTTTAATTGTATCTTCTGGGGTTGCAAGCATCTTTTTCAAATATGTTTCATACTTTGCAACAAATTTCGAACAAAAAAATCCATGTTTTAATTTGAGTGTTTCTGAGCTTATACTCCTCTTTCGCGTTTGTTTTCGAGGTGTTCTTCATCTCGAGTCAGTCCGTTTCGCGACATGCTTTGACAGTGGAAAGCAAAATAATTATTCTAAAGGGGTCTAATATAAACCCCTTTAGAGGACAATAGTAAACCGAAGGAAGGGAGCTGAATAAAATTCATATGTATTTGCACAAAAAAAAGTTATGAAAATAATTAAGTTATATAGTTAAATAAAGCTCATATATACCTAATGTGGGTCATTATTGTAATTTATGGAAAATTAATTAAACTCGTCGAGAACTATCAAGAACAATTTTAGATATATATTAAGGTAGTCGGTTATTTTTAAAGCATTATTATAGGCTGAATATTTCCATTTGGGTTGTTTTCAAAAATTGTGGCAAAATGGTACCCTTGCTATCAATTAGAGAAAGAAAACTATTCTACAGAAAAGAAGTTATTTAGACGAATATTGGAAAAACTTTTTTGTTGCTGATTCTGTTAATGGCTAGTTTCTGCATTTCGCAGAATTATATTAGGAGGATATGGGTCGGGAAATATAACTGCTCAGAGAAAAAGAAATATTTGTGTTTGAGTCTAATGAACCCAATGGTTTTTCAAACTTCCCCTATTTATGTCTCGTTCTAGTGTCATATCACAACTAGCACATCAGAACTGTTGTTCAATGTCTTAGTTATATCCACGCCTTGTCTTCAATGATTTAACTGTTCACAAAACTTACTTGTTTTTCTTTGAAACTGAAAGTGGTTTTCGAAAATGTATTTATCAACTTGTTATTTTACTTCGTTAGTATATGCACTTATAGGTTTTAAGGGCAATGGTATATTTAACCACATCTCTTCAAGAATGTTTCTTTGAATTTTAAACTATTCAAAAGGTTTTGAAGGAAATTGAGTAAAATTTCAAACAATAGATGATTTCTTCAAATGATATAGAAAACTTAATCGTTTTCCAGGATTTTAGAGAAAATGAACCCGATGAAAAATTGGGCGGGTTGAAAACTTCAAATATAGCACCTCGTATTCCAACAATTGAAGTATTCAGCACACTAACTTATGTAAATTGCATTTCGATCGATTCCTTTGAATTTTTTATGTAATGTTGATCTAATATTCCTGATGGAAGTTTACCTTTGCGCCAACTAAATTCAGGAATCCGAGATTAGTTTCGTTGCTAGCAGGCTCCAATTTTCTGAATTCTGAGCGATTACTGCTTCCAGTTTTATCTATAGGATCAAGAATGAAAACAAAAGTTGATTGTCAGCTTAGATTCCTGAAAAATCTAGATTTTTGAAAACGCAGGAATCGAATTTCATAAACGGAAAACGAGTTATCGAGGTTGAATACATACGACATATTATTGTCGATAAATGCGTCTTTAATTGCATGAAAATGTTATTTTTATGACAAAATATCGAGAATCAAGAGAGTGAAAAAATCGCGAGAGATTGCTCGAGCGATTTTTTACACTTTCCTTGATTCGACATGTTTTGTCGAAAGACAATAAAATTTGAATGCAATTTAAAATGTATTTATCTATGAAAATATAATCGCGAATGTATTTTAGGGAGATTAATACACAACTACGTGATACAGATAATCTATTTCGAAAATTTGTTATGTTGACAACTCCAAAATAATCTTACAGATACAGTTTTCCAGATAAAAATGTTAACACTACCATTGACAAAGTGATTCATCAGGTGGTCAAGATGAATATTTATTTATCAGTTATTGGGAAAGCTAGGTAGGTTTTTATCACTGTAATTGACCGTTGATTGGTCGGTTCTAAGCAATTGAAGGAATTTCGTTGGCTATCAGAATAGGCGTGTATTATTCCTTTTAACTAACTAAAAAAATATGCTGTTTCTTGGCAAATATTGATATTTATGTGTTTTTCATTATATGATTTCTAATTACACTGGCACACATCAATCTATATTTTGAAATATGTGAAATTTATCAGAAGTAACTTGAGATCCTTTGATATACCAATGCTTCTTCATATGCTTACAACACACGTCATGGTGGTCAACTGAATATACCAAACCATTACACAAAAATTCAGGAATTCTACTCTCTACAATGCATTTAGTTTCTACAAAATAATAAACTTTCAATAAATTTATTAAAAATTCTGAATGTGACAATACTTTTTATCAAAATAAAATGTTTGCTGACCAAGAAAAGTTACTATTCCTATCATCAATATTTGGATAATCCATAATTGTTATTTATTTTACTTTTTAATATGTAACTTGCAGTGTGGTGTCGTCTTACATGTTTTGTGATAACTTCAATTCAATGAATTGAATCATACGAATATGGTCGTGGTTCATTTATAGGCCAGTAGAGAAAGACATAAAAAATCGAAAATTTAACAAAAATTCCGAAAGTTTTCAAACTTTGGTCAAGTGAACGGTACATCGAGCAAGCAATTAGTCTCAGTTTGCAACCTCTTCCGTAGTACGCAACATTGTAAAAATGGCAGTCAACTTGAATTTTGCTGTATACTCGTTGAGAAAATTCCAAAAGTTATGCATCTATTCTAATTAATTTTTAAAGAAGAGTTTTGCAAATTGCATGAAGTTCCCGATCATGCACAAGGTTGCAAATTAGTGAATGCATCAGAATAGATATTTTCAAAATTTGCAAGAAAGTTGCAAAACTTAGACCACCTTAATCAAGAAAATGACCACGAATTGAAAAAATATATGTCACGGTCTACGTAAAAGGTTGCAAATTCACACAACTGTTCGGAATATTTTTCCGATGTATCTGTCAAGTTTGCAGAACTTTTGGAATTTTCTCATATGGTATATCAAAGAAAAACATTATAGGCCCATAAAAAAAATGTTCCGAATTGGTTACAAACTTGATTCGTGATAAAAAATAATATATTCCATACTACCCCAAGTTTGCAGAACTTTTGGAATTTTCTCAACGAGTATACAGCAAAATTCAAGTTAATTGCCATTTTGACAATGTTGCGTACTTCGGAAGAGGTTGCAAACTGAGATTCATTGTTTTCTTGATGTACTATTCACATGACCAAAGTTTGAAAACTTTTGGAATTAATGTGGATTGATTGTCTATTTCTACTGGCCTATTACACTCATACATTATGATTTTATTCATACTGGTATTCGATTCATTTTTGAACATACATTCAAGGACACATTCCGAAATATACGGGGTGTCCCAGAATAAAGGGGACAAACTATAGGGTAGAATCCTCACTTCATTTCAAGGCTGAAAGTTTCAATAAACATCAGTATTAACCGAGTTACAGGGTGTTGAAAGTAACACAAAAAATATATATTCCAGAATAACTCCATAACGGCTTAACTTTTCTTAACGAAATTTGGTATGTCATTTGACAGTATTCAGTTTCATATTTCAAGGCAAATCATATGTTTGTAAGTCTAAACAGGGGCGTACGGCAGGTGGATTAATATAGATTTCGTCTTCTTTTTCTTAATTCCCAATATTTCCTATACAAAAAAGGAATACGTTTCGTTTCACAAATATCAACGGTTTTCGAGATATTTAAAGTTGAATAAGTTCGTCTTGAGGAAAGGCTCGAGTCCCAAAGCCCACACCCTGGGTGCGCCAGTGGCCTCAAGAATCACAAACGAGAGATATTTCAGCCACAAGACCGTCTGAGGCCCGTCCGAGGCCCGTCCTAAGTCTTTTCAGTTGTAAGCATACACCTTCTGATGATGTTATCTTGGAGAAATAAGCATAGAATAAAACTACTTTAGTTTTGGTGTTTGGTTTAATAAACATTCTCTGGTATTGTATGAGTGTATGATTTTCGATTGTTAAAATTGTTTTTTGTTGTTTTCCTCTGTGACTTTTTTTGTTTCGGTGGCATTTTTTCCAAAAAAAAAAAACATTTTCGATTTTTTTTATGTATTTATCTCCGGACATAATATGTTCAATAGGAATTTTTTTCTTGAAACGACCTAACGTACCACATCTGTAGTTTCGCACCGTAGTGGAAACACGAGGAAAATACATAAAAAAAATCTTTTTTTTTTAAACGCCCCAGAAACAAAAAAGTCGCAGAGGAAAACGGTGGCAGACTTGGTCCGACGAATCCATAGAGGAAGTTTGGATAGAGAATATATTAGTAAATTTTTTCTAATAAAGTAATATTATTATGAATTTTTCGTCCGGAAAACTTTCGAAGAATCATCTCCCGAAGTTTGTCAACGTACTTAATTAACACCCTGTATATCTGAGCGATCTTAGGCAAACATTATTAAAAGGCAATTAGTCATGGCTTACAATCGTAATCCTAGAGGCTCAAACAACTACTCCTGGCACCGCTGTAGCCCGTCCTCGCTTCTGGCGGGAACGGGAACACAAGCAAATATATTTGTATGCCCACGTCGTATGACGACATTAAACCAAGTAGCAGAGGTATCCTATCTCAGAAGGCACTCATTATCCACAGAGGAACACTTCCCTTTTCCATTTGCACGAATTCCACTGTTATGTTTTATCGCCCACGGTTACGTGGGAAGAAATGGGGTGTGTTATAATTGGGTTTATTTGTGTGTTGCGGTAGCAAGATAATAATATGTATCATTATATAAGCAGAGAATGATGAAACTAATACCAGTTGCTATAGACCACTTTAAATCAGAATACCTAGCAAAACACTGAACTTTTCATGTAGGCCAGTACAAATAGACAATCAATTCACAATAATTCCAAAAATTTTCAAACTTTTGTGAACTGAATGGTATACATAGAGAAAGCAAAAACTCTCAATTTGCAACCTCTTCCGAAGTAAGTAACATTGTGAAAATGGTAATTTACTTGAATTTTGCTGTATACTCGTTGAGAAAATTACAAAAGTTCTGCAAACTTGGAGTAGTATTGAATATATTATTTCAAATCACGAATCAAGTTTGCAACCAATTCAAGTGTATGGAACATTTTGTTTTTCATCGAAAACTGATGTTTTTCTTTGATATACCATGAGGGGGCGTCCATAAAATACTGAGATGTTTAAGGGGGGGAGGGGGTCGAGTCAAATGTCATCTAATCTTACGTTGGAGAGAGGGAGGGTCTCGGCAAATATCACGCAATTTTTTTTCTAATTGAAACAAAAAAAAATTATACTATTTTGGTCCATTTAATCCAGATTGTACATGCTCAAGATTTAATCTTACGATTAAGATCATTCACCAATTCGTTCGAAAGAAAACAATTTCATTCATACTTCGACGGTATACATCTACTAACTGTTAATCCACCATATTTTTTTTATACCAAATCGCTCAATATGTCTCACGATGTTCTTTGAACAATACAGGATTTTCCTTTTCGTGGGAACCAGAACTTGAAAAAAAAAGAAGACATGCACTGAACTCTGGGGGGCATGATATACAGGTTCTATTTTCATGAGTTAACGCAACCTATATATGGGTTGAACTATGACCACTTACAGAAAATCATACAGTGTGCTGTCCCCACCAAAATAAGTAGAAAACAAAGTGACATTTGGAAAAAATACCCTTTCTAAGTGTAGAAAAGCGCCGCTCTTGGATGAACGCACGTGGAAATGCAGAATAAGTGTTTCTCTGTTCCTCTTCCTTGATCAAACTGAAGCTGGTTATTTGAAATAACGCCAATAGGAAGTTGCAAAATGAATGATTTTTGAAAAACACACCACATTACATCAAAAAAGTTCAAGTGAATACTATTGGTGTCGAACAAACTCTCCGTTTACGTGACCACAATGTTCTTCAGAGCACAAATCACATTAGATCAAATCTATTAATGAATTTTTGAATAATGGATTACCAAAAATACATCTAAATAAATATCTCAGTAGGCAAAAACGTTGAGTAATGCTCTCAAACTGACAGTCTGCAGTTGTTAATTCGCGTGGAACCACAGATATTTTAGATCGAGAGTCTATTCAGGCGGAGTCAAGCGGAGAGACAGGTTAATTCCACTGGCGCGTTAGGGAAGGTTGGCGACAAAATAATTATATAAATGATCACTGATTTGTCTGGAATTTCACAGGGGTGTTTCAACGACTAGTACCCCATTCAATTTTCGTTAAGTAGTGGTTGTTCACCCTGTACAGAGAACTGAGATTCAAATGATTCTAAAAAATTGCAGAGACCATGGAGGAAACATTAACATCGTTATTCCCATAATTTAGTTGAGCCACGCTTTTTGAATATATCCTTTTTTTTCAAGTTATGATTGTCATATGTTTTTAATTTAAATGTCCCCACGCATGCATCGGCGTCACCAATCAAATTAATAATTTATTGAAATATTATGTATAACTCGGAATGATCTATGCAAAGTGGTTTATTGAAAAATCCACCAAAAATAAAAGGTATACTCTTCTCCAGTGTTGAACGCTCCAAAATTATCAACTGAATAGTAAAAAAGTAGGTATTCAAGAATGATGATTCAACGCCTGCTTTTACAGGCTTATTTTTGGTGTTATAAAGATCACGAAAAATAATTGCAGTGCTTTTTAGAAGAGAGAAACGTATTCAAATTCATTTTCGTGGACTAATACCAAAAATACAACTCCGAAAAAGCAGACCTTAAGAGGAAACCATACCCTTGGTGAAACAGGGAGGATCGGTTTTGATCGCTCTGTTTTATTTTTTGCGAAAATTTTTTTTGTTCAAATGATTCAATTCGTTTGTGAGAATTCGAGAATCTAACTGATTTTTGGTTTTGATGATTTTGAAAAAAAATATGTTATCGTATGACAAATTAAATTTTTTTGATGATTTCCAACCAATGGTTAACTACAATAGCTCTGTTGTTCAATGAGAGATTTTCGCCCGTCCTTTGTTTTCGCGCCACTGTCAGCCGAACGCGCGACTCAATGAACGAGAGCGTACGAGCTGAGTGGCAGCGACACACGGACAGGTTCCAACCTGCTTTGTTTATTCTTGTAAATGTTTTACTCGACTCATCAGTGCATGCTCTTACTAATTTAAAATAAGTTATCAAGATTTTTATAACGCATACATCAAAAGATACGTCTATAAAACGAAGAAGTCCTGCAAGGACGATGTGATAAAATTATGGAATACAGGAGCAGATGATTTTACTGAAAATCATATGGACATGTTGGTTCCAATAGTCTGTCTGCTTGAGACCGCGTATCATCTCCATGGACTGAATTAGAGTAGATATTCTTTTTTCAATCACAGTAGTTACGATTTAAGTATTCTATTGTTAAATTTGTATTACACTTATAATTAAAATGTCAGCAATATTAATTATTAGTCTTAAAAACTAGTCGTAAATATTTATAAGCACGAAGCAATTTTTTTTTCTTTTTATAATAAAACAATCCAACGCGTTTACGTAAGAAACCCACATTTTGAAAAATCTCACTGATGGGGGAGGGGGTTGAATAAAATCTTACGACATCTCACCAGGGGGGGAGGGAGGTACAGAAAATTAAAAAAAACACCTCACGTAATTTATGGACGCCCCCTAAGAGAAAATTCCCAAGGTTCTGCAAACTTGGCAGATATATCGGAAAAATATTCAGAACAGTTGTGCAGATTTGCGCAACCTTTTGACCGGAACATATATTTTTTTAATTCGTGGTTATATTTTTGGTGAAGTTGGTCTCGAAATAATAATAAAAGTTTTGAAACTTTGTTCCAAATTGTGAAAACATCTTTTCTGATGCAGTTACAGATTTGCAACCGTGTACACGATCCGGAATTTCATGCAATCTGCAAAAACCTAATTTGTAAATTAATTAGATTTTTCAAAATTGCATGACCTTCCGGATTGTGTACAAGGTTGCAAAGGACCCCGCACATTTCTTATGGGAAATTGCTTTCCGTGAATTTCGCTAAATTTCTGGTATGTTGCAGTTCTTGATAAGCTGATCAAAAGTGTCCATATCCACAAAGCTCAAAAATGGACAGATTTCAAGCTATGGAGATATGAAAATGGTTTTTTTCAATTTTTTGGAATATTTGCTCATCCATCGGAGAGCTCTCATTTCTTGTTAGGATGGAACTTCAATATTTGATGCCTAGAACCACTGAGAAATGGTCTTCCTCAGTTATAGGCACCGTTACCAAAAAAATTCCATACACTGCTCCACAGTGCCTATGGAATGAGGTACAAATTCTAAGATCTTCCATACACCTTTTCATGCTCAGGATGACACTAGAATAATTTATTTTTTCAGAAAATCACATATTTCGTGTATTTTTTGAGGAGAAACGATAATAACCGATTCCAAATATATCTGATGTCCAATAATATCTAATATGTTTTCCAAAATGTTCATAACGAGGTCCAGCGCTCTGTAATGAGGAAAAATGAAAAAATCTTAATCAAGTATCCTCAGAGATAACAATTGTTATCATTATTGATGTCATTTATATGTTATAGGTGATTTGTTTCTCACAAATCTCGAACGAATTGAAAAAATATATGTCCCGATCTACGTATAAGATTGCAAATTCACACAACTGTTCGGAATATTTTTCCGATGTATCTGTCAAGTTTGCAGAACTTTTGGAATTTTCTCTTATGGTATATCAAAGAAAACCATTATAGGCCCATAAAAAAAATGTTCCGAATTGGTTACAAACTTGACTCGTGATATAAAATAATATATATTTATCACTAACCTAGCTCCTGCAAGAATTTCCATCCAGCAAGAGATAAATAATCCGAGTTCAGGTACAAAAAAACAAATAATAATTATACTAAGACGATAAACGGTATGTTTGAAATGGTATACATATATTGGTATGATGTGGAAGTTTCTTGTATAGAAAATACTTATTGTATAGAATTTTGTAAATTTTTGTAGTTAGGTAAATGAATATGCAGCTTCGTAATTTTTACTTTTACTTATTACCTTTCTACTTGTTTTACCTTTTTCCGTTCGCTAGCTCGGTTGAACGCATATATGAACATATAGATCTCTGTTTCTATAGAGGGTTCCAAATTGTAAATTCTTCATATTTTTGATGACACATAAAAATTATACCATTTATCTTGTGAATATAAATAGAAAATAAGTTATATTTATCTTCCTTTTAATGAAATATCCTTGTCCGTTTAATTCTGAATGTTAGAATTGTTGAAATATAATACCTTCTAATGCTTATAAATAACTTATTTTCCGTAGAATATCAAATTCAGATCTGAATTGGCAAAAATAACACATGAAATATACGATTGATTCGAATACGACAAAACGGATTAACCCAGTATAAGAATGAGTTTTGTGATCTGGTACGCAACTGTGAAATTATTTCAAGGTCTCTTTCATCCCAAACGTCCGTTATGTTATGTTAGAATGGTCCCTAAATAGATATTTTTGGAAACAACTCAAAATGTTGACATTTCCATTAAAATCTCAGTAAGCGAAATGTCTCTTTTTCGTTCTAGAACGTAAAAGACTTACCTACTACCAATATGTAAAATCAAATATTACTATACTGATATGAGTTTCGTAATGAGATACTTACCGCACTTGTGCGGTAAAGCAAAATTCATTTGTTTCTCTTTTTAAATGTCAGTCTATTTAATGGAAAAGGATAACAAGAACTAATTTATTATAAATGTGAGTATCTATGCCGGGATTTATCAGGTAATAAGGTTTAATTTTTTTTATTTGTGGCTGATTCTATATTTGAATCTATTCTCTAATGGTCTTAACTAATGTCGATGAAATTTTACTAAATTGGAATGAACGTGTCAAAGTTGACAGTTCGCAAAATAAATCAACACCTAACCTAACCTAATAAGTAACACGGAATGCATCGACTGTTAGCATCCTCGGCAAGCGACAAGCCTCGGCTCGTACACGCTCACCTCGAATGTTAACACGTCTTTACATTCCTTGTTACTTTGAATAACTATTAGGTTCTAGAACGTAAAACACGTTGTTACCGTTGAGCCGGACTTCCACCAAACAGACAAAACCGGAACAAAACAGAAACTCTTGTCGATCTCAACAAAACCGCAACTTTTCAGAAACATTACAGTAACATTCTGAAGACAAGTGGTGCCAGCGATTGTTTTTGTTGTGTTTTCGAAGTCATGGTCAGAGGCGGTAACTACAAAAGGTTTTTGAACGACCACAGACATAGTTAGTAGTACGTTGACAGTTCTTTATGTGAACGTTTATTTTCCGTTCAATGTTCTCTTCCTTCCTCTTTAAAACATCAATATTGTTTGTAATATTTATAATTTGCACCGAATATCAACGGTAACTAGCTTCTGCACTATATTTTTGAATCAATATTGTCTCTAGAGATACTATTATGCACGTATTGTAGATTCCATTTCGTTGAGAGCTGTATTCAACTCAATAATGTGGGAATTCGCCCGTGATATCTGAAAGCCATTCGCGATGCACTCCAACGTTAAAACCACTCCAGTTATTCTTATATAAAAGTACTCTCTATATCACAAAGACATCATATCTTACCTTTCTCCATACCACATCATATTATATCAGTCGAAACAGAATAACAGAAGCAGTTTGATTTTTGTTCGAAAATATGAATAGGACATATCCTATTCATATTGTCACGAATATTCAGACTTTAGAACGACTGACGCCATCTAGTGGAGGATAGCAGTAGTAATAGTGGTCCCTAGACTCGAAGGAAATGGAAATTGGGGAATGCTCTCGAAAACGACGAGAAGAAATGTTTTACCGAGTCGCCGTTTGACAAGTATTGAATACCGAAGTATTTGAATTGTATAAATAAATTATAGATTGTGGTGTATATAAATTAGCGTAAATAAAGAAATTTTAAAGTGAAATCGAAAAAGTTTATTACAATTGGTGTACAGAAGTGGATGTTGAAAATAAATACAGAGTGTTCGTGTAAGTAGACAGTTGTGTTGTTCGAGTTTTGTTTCGCGAATAATAGACAGTGACTGATAAACCTTTTTGCTGAAGTGGACAGTTGTGTGCATTAACGGGAGTATAAACTGATACACTTCTTGCGTATAAAAACAATAATAATAATAGACTGGCGGCCCGTGAAACTAACGTTCTTGTGAAAAATTCAATAATCGAAAAACTGTTTTCAAGGAAAGTTCTTTTGGCCGATTTAACCGCAACATTTTTTTTTTAAGTTTCTGGAATGGATGAGTTCCATAATGAGTAAACTCGACGGAATGGAAGACAAAATGCAACAAAATTCGGTGAGTTTGAAGGAAGAACTTCAAAAGGATTCAAAGAATTTGGAAGAGAAACTTCAAGAGAATTTGTAAAAGAAACTTCTAGAAAATTCGAAGAGTTCGAGGGAAGAACTTCAAGAGAAACTTCTAGAAAATTCGAATAATCTGAAGGAAAAATTTCAAGAAAGTTCGAAGAATCTAGAAGAAAATCTTCTAGAAAATTCAAAGATTCTGGAAGACAAACTTGTCGAAAATACAGAGGGTTTCTGGTGTGGCGAATCGTTTAGAAGAAATAATGGGGACGGTCGAGATAGAGATGGAGAAAATCAAAGATGAAATTGAAGAGAAAATGGATTCAGGAAATCCTCAAATGAATATGTTCTGTGATCTTCAGATGAGGATACAATAAAAATACACCTAATGGACTCGAAAGCAAAAGAGTGCCCAAGAAAATCACAGACAGCGCCGATGACGCTCCGAAGACGAGACAAATTGAAGAATCGTTCGAACCACCCACTTCACCTCACGCAAATTAGTTTTTACATTCTCGTGTTCCTCGGCTACTTGATCCAGGCGCTGTTTCCGCCGAAAATCGCCAAAGAAAAAAACAGGGACGGCTACCGACCCCTGATCGATAGATTCTCCGCTTTTGACTCCAGATACGTGTACAGGAGGATACGAGATTGTTGGAACTGTCCATTTTGTAGCGTGCCCGGTCTCGAGGTGGTTCTGAAAGAACGCGTTACGAAGGATAACGGATGGACGTTCGAATTCACAGAGGAAGTGCATCAACCTGGCTTCGAACTACTACCTAGGAAACTGAAACATCGGGAATTGGCAGCCGACTGACACTGGTTGAAGATTTTGTCAAGTTCGACAGTGGAAACGAGCGGGATCGCCTGGTGATTTTCGCTACAGAAAAGGGTCTCAACTTGCTAGAGAAAGCTGATCATATATTTGCCGACGGGACCTTCAAAACGCAACCGCTTTTGTTTCGCCAACTTTTCAGTATTCATGCTCTTCGAATTGACGGGGAAAATGTAATGAGTTAACCAGTTGCATACTGCTTAACAACAAGACAAAATCGGGCCTGCTACAAAAAGATGCTTGAAGAAATTAAGCAACTTCGCCCAAATCTGGCGCCAAACACTGTCATGACTGATTTCGAAGAAACCTTCATTTCGGCAATCAAGGACACATTTCCAAAAATGCTCAGCATCGAGGCTGCTACTTTCACTTCCGCCAGGCGAACTATCGGCAGATTCAAAATTACCCGGAAGTGAGAAGACTTTTGGAAGACTCGAGTACGGCAATCTACATGCGAATGCTCATTGCGTTAGCATTCGTGCCAGTTGATCATGTTGTAGAAGCTTTTGAAACCCTAGGAGATAGTGACTTTTTTCTGTTCGTAAGTCCGAACTACAGAAGGACCTTGAATACTTTTCAAAAACCTGGATTGGACCGGAAGGAAGACGAAGTGGCGTTCGCAAGCAGCCGCTTTTCAGCATCAGTTTGTGGAATTGTTACGATAGTGTTTTACAATCTCTGCCGAAGGATTCCATCGTGGACTAGTCTCGCTAATGGCGGTCATCACCCCAGTTTTGGCAAGTTTGCAAGAGTGTTACTCAAGCAAGAAGCTATCAATCGTCTTCGAGAAGAGCTGTTTTAAGCAGGACGGTTCGAACCTAAGGATTCGACTGCGGTGAAAATCCAAGAACGTCTTAGAAAGGCAGTCGAAAAGTTTGATAACAAGAACATTTTGGACTACCTCAAATCAGTAGCTCTTAATATTAGTTTCTAAAAATCTATCATACGTAGATAGTATAGATTGATTCTGAAACTTCTAGTACAATGTTTTAAGCACATTCATTTCATACACATTGATTCATGTTTCATATTTTTATTACTTTGCTGAAACTTGTCGGTAGTCTATTCAACAGCAGTTACTCTCTCAGTTACTTTTTGGATGATGGTTTACTCGGAAGTCAATTACTTAAAGGTCGTTTGCATCTCAAGTCCATTTAATTCAGTGTCCGATGGAACTGTCGTCGTTTACGCTGAAGTCGGTTTACTTTCGAGTACAGTTAAGCTAGAGTCGGGACCTCTGGAATGCTTTTACGCCTAAGTCGGGTTACTGTACTGTCGTTACTTTCGAGTACAGTTACTCAAAAGTAAGTACTCTAAAGTCTCCGTCCGACCATATAATTCTGTGAATTTTTTTAATTTTTTGTCTCTGACAAGTCGCTTGGGAATCTTCTGGGAATACTAGAAGTAACCACTGGCTTGGCATTGTCTGATGATTCAGTTTATTAAGAGTTAGTTTCGAAATATTTGAAACAGTCCACATGTGCTTCATGAATAATATACAAATTATAGTGAAATTATTATACTTCAAGTACTTGAGTTAACAAACTGCAGAGAGATTCATACTGATGGATTCAGCTTGGCGGAAACTCAACATTTATCATACAAACGCCAACGAAATTAAACTCTACTGTAATATTTCAATTCAGAAATTCATTACCCTTTAAGAGCACTCGAAACTTTATCAAGCAATCCAACCCATCATCTTGATCTAAGTTATGCAGTTAGTTTGTGTTTCGTATTATGTTCAATTATTTACCTGGCAGAAATTACGAATATCTGTTAGGAATATAGACTGATTCAATTAAAACTTTTGATTTATTAGTAGTTTGTTGAACGGAGAACAAGGAAGTTGGTGTTAGCGAATATTCTACCAGTGCTATAGTTAGGTTTGAATACAATATGTTGTTAAAGCTTTTATATTACATTATTTTTCATACTACTGTATCTAAACATACTACAGCTAGTTCAAACAGAATTACAGCACTCTAAGCAGAGTTCCAAGCAGAGCAGAAATTGGCAGAACCCGCAAGCAAGGAATATATTCGAAAAGGACGGCTCGGCGACTTACTGATTTTTGGTGGTATTGTTACAGACCTGAAAGTTGATAAAGACTTCTCGAATTGTTCGAGATCGTTCGATGAAATAGATGGAAAAATATAGAAGCACTAACTTTTGTTCTAGATCAATCGTCGAACATTCTTATTGTGTTCTATGAATTTCTTCATTTTTCTAGAACTTTATTTATACAGTGTGTCCCACATTGAGCAGCCACATCCTCGTATTTTCTTGACAGTAAAGTGATTTACAAATTTGTTTTTTATCACATATGGTACCCAGAAATATCTACCTTCAGGTTGATGAAAAATTCGTATATCCATTTTCCACGGCTACCTACAAACAATTGAAAAGTGAAACGTTGGGAAAAACATTTTTTTACCGCAAAAATAATACCAGGATCTATTTCAGAACACCCTGAAACTCCCAAATCTCAGTGATAATTCACACACACACATACAGGGTGTCATCTGTAACTAACCTCATTTTTTATTTGTTATTCATCCGCAATGTTTGGTAGTTTTTGATTTTTTTCCTTTGTCACGAAGTACCTGAAAATGTTCAAATAATGCTCTAGGGAATGTTCCAATATTACTTTTTCATGGCTACCTACGACCAAATTGAAAAGTTAAAAATTGGGAAAAATATACCAGGGATTTTTTTATCGCAAAAATAACACTAAGTTGTATCCCAGAACACTCTGAAACCCCCAAATAGCAGTACTTAATTATTTAAAATATACAGGGTGTCACCTGTAACTGACAGTATTGATTTTTATTCATCCGTAATGTTTAGTTGTTTTCGATTTTTTTCCATAATCACTAATTACTTAAGAATGTTCGAATGATGTTGTAGAAAATATTTAAATATTACTTTTTCATGGCTAGCTATGACCAGTCGAAAAGTGAAAAAGTGTGGAACACACATCAAGGACTTTTGTAGCACAAACGTAACAGCGGATTCTGGTTCAGGAGACCCTAAAATTCCAAGACCCCAATTCTTGAATCATAAAAATATACAGGGTGTCATCTATAACTGGCAGATAACGCTTATTTATTCGTAGCGTTTAGTTGATTTAAAAAATTTCTTCTCGAGTCATAAAGTACCCAAAAACGTTCAATTGATGCTGTACAAAATACCAAATTTTACTTTTTGATGCCTAGATATGATCAGTTGAAAGTTGAATTATAAAGGAAAACATACTGAAGATTCTTTTTTCTCCGAGCAAACACCAAATTCTGGTTTAGAACACCATAAATGCCCCGGATCTGTAAATGGAAACATGTCTAACCTTTATAAAATAGATTTTTTTACTATATAGTTTCACAGATGACACTTTGTATATTTCAATGATTTAAGTAATTTGATCTGAGTGATTTAGATTGTTTCGAACCACAATTTTGTTTTGTGATGAAAAGAAGCACTGAAATGTTTCCCATTTTTTCTATTTCTGAATATTATAAATGAAAATATAATCACGAGTATAATCATTTCTTTCACAAAACTAACACCGGATTCTCGTTCTCAACAAGCTTAGCAAGATTTATTATTAAAAAGTGAGATATGTTACCATTTACCATATCCTGTATAATTTCATTACCCGGGCAAAGAATTCTGGAGGTTTTGCGGTATATTCTGAACCAGGATATGTTGTCTCGGTAATAGAAGGATGTTTACCACAATTTTTCAATTTTCAACTGGTCATAGACATGGAAGTATAATATTTCTTTTTTTTTTACACAGTATCAATTAAATATTTTGGGTGCTTCTTGATTGGAAAAGAAATATTCAGAAACAATTCAACATTACGGATAAATAAAAGTTATCAAATTTGCTAGTTACAGAGGTGGGGATTTCGGGATGTTCTGATCTAGTATTTTCCCCATTTTTCGTCTCTCAACTCGTCATAGCAAGCCATGAAAAAGTAATATTTGGTTATTTTCTATAGCAGTAATTGAACATTTTAGGTACTTCGTAACTATAGAAAAAAAAATTCAAAAACAACCAAAGATTACGGATGAAAACAAGTTGAAAATGTTGTGTATACTGTAAAGAGAAAGATTTCCCGGACGACTAGGCCATGCACATCAAACCCTTTCAGGAAAAAAAAGTTTTGAATTCAGTCACTAGATGTCTGATTATATTTGATCTGTTCTAAAAAATAGATCTACAGCGTAATGGGATGATTCTGATTTTTGTTCGAAAATATGAATAGGATATTCATAAAATCTGTTGTGGAATCATCTGCGGCAGAAAGACAAACTTTAGTTGCTATTTGCCATCGTTCAAGATAACCTCTTGGGAGGTATTCATTTTTGAAAGAAGAACATTCTCTAATAATAATACCTAACAGAAAACAACTACTTCCGCGGCTAAAGCCACGCTGGACATTGAGCAACATCTGATGAGTATTGTGATAAGACCCTACCTGAAAAGAAATCTGAAAGTGAAAATTCGCATTTTCATTTAGATAGTTGATTTTTTTAAATTTTTTTTTGTTTTCATTGAAAATTCGTTAAATAAGATAGGGAGAATGTTATTAAAAAATATCACTCACAGAAATCGTTCATTTTATTGAAGCAAGGTTCGCTTCTCTCAATTTTCATGGAGAATGTTCCCCTTTTCAAAGGTATAATTCTGTTATAGCACATTCATTTTGAACATATATGTGATGGAATATAACTTCAAACGTTGGCGTTGCTTGAAAAATTGATTGGAAGAAATTATTCACGTTGTTTACGAGCAATTATTGACGAAGCTCGTATTTGATTGAATGTGCGATAATGGATATTAAAAACGAATTTGTCCAAACTCTGAAGTCAATTATGAAAAGTGAATCAAAACGTGTCAATATTTACCTGGGTAATTTGATCAATATATAACTAAACGCGTTCGTTTATTTTAATAAAATAAAAAGTGTATGTTTGGAGCTGCACTGAATTGTTGATGAGGGTGTGTTTCCTGTTTAATATCACTTGAGTAGGTATAGTAGAGGTGAAGCATTTGACATCATCGACCAGAAATTCTTTCTGAGAAGCCAGTCACTTTCGGGCTTCTTGGTGGATGAGGTATTTTTATTGAAAAAAATTATTTGTCTGATCGTACTCGAACGATTTTTCTTAAACAAGTCATTTCAGATATGTACTGCAAGAGTCTATTCTCGGACTCTCATTGTTTAGTTTATATACTTAGTTACCCAGGGTTGAACCGCCAATCGTTCAGTATCAGTTTTCTTGACAAAAAAAAATATTTTTTCGTCATATAAGCATGCTTCCCCACTTGCCTCGTTTTCAAGATACAGCATGTCATAGTGTTAAGGAAAAATCCGTTATTTTTTTTAATTCTCAGTAAGTAAATTAAAATAAGTCTTTTATTATCGCAAATAAGCATGCCAAGTTTTATTAAAATAAGCCGAAAGGTTTGTTGATAATGAATCGACAACTGATTTTTTCTAAAAAAATGTACACCCTGTATCTCAGAAACGAAGCAAGTTGGGACACATGCTCAATATGGAAGAAAAATCTCATATTCACCTAAAAAACTGATTCTGAACGTTTGGCGGTTTAACCCTGGGTCATACCCTGTTAATAGAAACATACGCCATACTATGCCGACGAATTTTCATTCGCAATCTAGACTTGGCACGAGACTTGGCACAAACTGAAATAAACATTTATCTCCAAACCATCTTCGATATTTCTTCTACACATAAATTCATACTAGATTCAACAAACATAAATTTCTCAATGAATACCATAAAAATACGCATTGAAAACGACTTGCTCAATATTATGAGAAAATTAGAAAACATAGAAATATAGCGAGATACTGAGCTCAAATTTTCTAAACACGTCATCTAAAATGAGCGTTTTCGCTTCCAACCCTCAACAATTATTGTCTGAGGATTTCTGCCATTATTCATAAATATGATTATAGTCTGCTTATGAAGTAGGTAACTCCTCCCGTCCTTGTTAACCTTTGATAGGATTGGAATTATTTTTTGCACTTCCGGGACTAAAATTTATATTTTAGTCCATAGGGAGATAAACTTGCACTTCGAATCCCTAGGGACATAAAGTAAAAATCGAACATTACCGCAGCTAAACAATTAATAACTAGGACAAAAATTAGGAAATATTCCATTATAAATCTTTATTGATTAAATTGTGATATTAATGTGATATTAACATTATTACAATTGATGAAACTAAATGGGCGATTATTTTTATTTGATAAGTGAATATTAGAGGAAAGTGAAGAGATGTCATGTTCTTGACATATCGGTTAATGTCAACATTAACTGAAATGACACAGAATTGAAAAAGTTTGTTGACACCGTTGCTATGACGTTACCTACCGAGTAATCCAAGTACCATGTTTATATAACTCATCAAAATAATTAGTTATATTTTTATTGAAATTTATAATACCGGGAAGTGCAAAAAATAGTGTATATGCCGCAGGACTAAAGTGATATTTTATCCCTTACGTGATTATAGGCCCTTGGGCAATAAATTTCACGTGCAGGATTAAAACATTCACTTTAGTCCCTTGATATATAATATACTATTTTTAATCTTTCTTTGGTCAAAGGTTGGTTCATAAACTACTTGTTGATAATGAAATTTGTCTATACATTTTGAGATATTTTTTTAAACGGTATGGTGTATCAAGTGGTACCTCATTCAATTCTCTATTTATACGACAGCAGAATTTCTAACAAAAATATATATCTTGAATGCGGTACACGACGGGGAAACCGCTGGAATTTTGGTGTATATTGGGTATTAGTGGTGTATAACTCGGTATTACTCGGGTATCAGAGGAATTAGTTGAAAATTGGTTGAAAAGGAAGTATTACTCGAGTATTACATAGGTATCACAGAAATATTTCGGAAGTTACAAAAAAAAGCTCTTAAAAACATGAGAATTCCTACGGGAATTATACGGAAATTTGAGAGCACTGGAGGATATCATAATTGTTGAGTGAAAAAAAAGGCTTCGAAATTGTACTTGACAAAAAACCTAACATTAAGACACGATTCAATATTTTTTTTTACTTTTCTGACTTCGGTATTACTGGCATTACTTCGGGGTATTACTCGGGTATTACTCGGGAATTTCCTCAGCGGTTTTCCCCTCGGCGGTACATAATGTTAGAACTCTCATAAACTAACCGCACCCCTGTTAACTTTCGACCAGATTGAAACTTTTCTTAGGATTCTTCATGGTTGAACGGTACTTTATGAACTACCTTTTATATGATAATACATATTAGCATTTCGTCAAGAATTGTCAAAATATTTAGTATACAGGGTGTTCCTAAACACTATATACATCCGAAGGAGGGACATTCCTTGGCTCATTTTACGACTGAAAGTTTAAATAAACATAGTTGAAATTTCAAGATTGTTTTTCTTCATAGACCCTGCAGTTTTTGATATATCTGTCTCGAATTAGAAATATATGTTATATTATAGGGCTCAAATCGATGGACATCTCGAATGTTTTTGTTTTCTCCCACTGAACTTTTTTGCGGTGCGCCGTTGGTGAATTCTAAAATGAAAAATCAATTTTTTGGTTTGCTTGCAAACTTTTTTGTATTTTGTAGTTTTTCGGAATCTTCTACCGTTATCGAGTAAAATAATTAAAAAAGATTTTTTGTAATTCGCTAAAATTTAGTTTATTAGCAGCTGTCTGCAAAAATTAAAGCTTAAAGCGTTTGCAACAACGATTCAACATACAAAACATCTAATTGAAAGCCATAACAAGGAAACTACGTTATAATAATTGTTGAAAGTGACCTCATCCAATCCTTATACATGCGTCCGCTCTTCTTCTCATTGATGCCCATACTCTGCAACACAAGTTGCCTTTATTACTTGAAGACTTACCTATTTTGCTCAGAAATCAAATGTGATTCACGCAGGATGGCGCCCCACCATATTTTTATGTTTCGGCTCTGCAATATCTAGATTTTGTGTTTGAGAACAAGTGGATAGGACGAGCTGGACCACAATTATGGCCCCCAGGACTCCTGACCTATTTAGGTCTTTTTCCTATTGGGGCATCTCAAATCTCTAGTGTAAACAACACCACTAAATACCATTGATGACTCACAAAGTCGAATTAAATGCATTTGAAACCGTAAGAAATACTCCGGAGGTGTTTGACAGAGTACGGGCATCAATGAGAAGAAGAGCGGGCGCATGTATAAGGATTGGAGCAGGTCACTTTCACTAATTGTTATAACGTAGTTTAATCAGATGTTTTGTATAATAAATCGTTGTTGCAAATGCCTTTAGCTTTAATTTTTAGCAGAGAGCTGCTAATAAACTAAATTTAAGTGAATTACAAAAAATCTTTTTTAATTATTTTACTCGATAACGGTCGAAGATATGGAAAAACTGAAAGATACAAACAAGTTTGAAAGCAAACGAAAAAATGGATTTTTCAGTTTAGAATTTACCAAGCACCGCAAAAAAGTTCAGTGATAGAAAAGGGGGCATGACCCATAAAAAATATCACCCTGTAGATTCTCGCAAACATTGGAGATATTCATCGATATGAGACCTATAACGTTACATTCAGTTCAAATTTGAGCCAGATGTATCGAAAGCTGCAAGATCTATAGAGAAAAAACAAAAAAAATCTTGAAATTTCAACACCCCGTATATCGGTAACGAATCGTTTGCGGACCTATATTTATATAAACTTTTAGTCGTGAAATAAGCCAGGGAATGTCCCCCTTTCGGATGTACGCATACCCGCCGCTGGAAGTTCTGGCGGAGCCGAATATTTGATTGGTCATACTATGCTAGAAATGATCAGAGAAGGAAAAGAAAAAGTTCATATCGTTTCCGAAGACTCCTACCTTCTCATGCAAATATAATATGCGAGTATTTGAGTACCTAAAATGTATTTTGTCGCACTTCACGGAGATGTTTGCGAATGATCTGAAAATCATGAATAATTTAGTAAATATGGAATTATTATACTAATGCAGCAACCGATACCCTCTTTGGACTATATCCAATAATTTTAGTTTAGTTAATGTAGGATGTGTAAGAGCGATTATTTTCAACATTTACTGAAGAAATTGCCGAGATTATGGGTGAATTTGAAACTGAGGCGGGAGTAAAACCCAATCTTTGGCATGTATAAGTGAGTCTTTTCTCACTAGTCTGAAATCGTTGCATATGGTCCAAAGAGGGTACTGATTCCTGCCTCGGTATAATTATTTCATATCAACTAAAATATCTATGACTTTCGGATATTCCGTAAATATCGTAGAAAAGTTATGTGAAGTGGGATAAAACACATTTTGCGTACTCATAGATACTCACATATTATATTTGCATGAGGAAGTAGAAGTCTTCAGGAACGACATACACTTTTCCAATGTTTCAGAAATTCAGCCCATACAGAATCTACTCATTCATCACCTGAGACCAGAATACCTAACAGGTGATAGTCAACTGTACTGTCAAAGCTGTGCCATAACAACAGACAGTCATAAAATAACAAGTATAGTTAAAACATCTGCAAATCTGATCATAACTCTGAAGCTCTTCAGTTATGACTCAGCAACCCAAAGATGCATCAAACTATTTCAACGAATCAAGCTAGAAGAACACCACAATCTAGCCGACTGCAATTACGAGCTTTACGCAGTCATTGTTCACTTTGGTTCTGGAGCAGATTTTGGCCACTATTACACCTTAGAGAAAAATAAAACGGACTGTTACAAATTTGATGACAATTGCGTAAATAGAATACCTTCTTTGGAACTGGGCCTTTTGGAGCCTTCGAAGACACCATACATCCTATTTTACCGTAGAGCAGATTGTCACAATTCGTCGGACCTCTTCAGAAGTTCTCTATCAAGAAATTTCAACTCTTCAGATGATGTGGTGTTGCAGGTTTTTCCGGGTTTCCCTGCAGCTCTGAAAGCGAATGCGCCACCAATACCATTTAAGCCGCCCCGGAGCGTTAGTTTCACTATGTTAAATATATATATTTTGTTCTTTTCCTTTTTCTTCTACTATAATTTTTAGCAAAGTTATGAAAAATCTTATTTTTTGCCCCTTCCTGAAATGGCAGTGGCGGTTTAACGCGAGCCTGAAATTTGATATCAAAATTCAATCAGGTTTTCTGAGAAAACGAGCGTATTTTGTGAGAAATTACTGAGTATATTTTTCTTGTGGAGAATTGAATTATCTTTCACCTTGTTGAAATTGTTTCTTAATAAATCTCATACTTTCCGGAACAACAGCAAACAAAAATTATAATTTTCATAATTAATTTTTTTTTCTCCGAATTTGATTGAAATCTACTCAATAAAAAATCATGTGGTGTAGTCAGACTCTTTCAAATCGCAAATAATATTTTCTTCATAATTAACTTCAAGAAATAAAAATAGTTGTCCCTGAAACTGATTACTTATTCATGGAAATTGATGTCCTAGTGATCTTTCTCAATCTCAAGATTATAAAAAAATATCAATTCAATCGGTTTCAAAAATATATCTTTCATAAAGGGTGTTACATTTGAAATGGGTCATACTCATTCCTAGTTTCTGCAAGAGTTAATCAAACTAAATAAATACCGATTATTGAGCGGAAATATTGAGTGAAAATATGCCAGATCAAAAGTAATCTCTCTCTGAAACAATCGTGTTGAGTAAATATTGGATCTTCAGAATGAATCTGACTTCGCATAGCCCATTTGAAATATTCATGTTGATGGCGATGCTTTATTGGAATATCCTCCTAACTCAATCATAACTTAAGTCTGATGGAAGTCTCAAATTAGTGATTAGAAAAACATTTCGGCTCATTTTAACACAATTAAGAACTTTCAGAGATATATTATCCCTCAGGGCAGATGCCAAAAATGAAACCTCCGTCTTTTTTCATTGTAATAGTCTTTCGTGATCTCGTTAAGAGATCCTTGAACGAGTAAAGTTTCCTCGAACTTTTAAATGGGAATTATGTGAAATCGAAAACAAACCCAAATTATGTAGTCTCTTCCGGTTTTTTGTACCGAAGGGAGCTCAGACTTACACGAGCTGAAATTGTAGAATTCGTTTTCGAAACTTTGTTTCCACTCGGAACTCTCGATTCTCAGGAAAAACTTCGTGACTGGAATCTGTGACTTTTTATTTGCGAGGGTGCCAGAATATGTTCATTATTCGTGACGTGAGTCGTATGACAAACTCATTTGAAGTAGTTACTTAGGTATTAATTTCCAATAACCAGTACCATGAATATGTTGTGGAAATATTAAAGATTGGATAATATTTACTTCTTACGAAAAACACTTGCCCGCATATGGAACTGTAGAAATAAATAACATACCAATTCCTCTCACAAATTCAGCTAAATATCTCGGTATTGAAATTGACTCATTTTTGAAATGGGACATTCACGTCAAATCAGTTGTCAATAAACTCCGCAAACTCGTCTACAAGTTTAAACAATTGAGCTTTTTACACTTGAGACATCTCAAGATATTATACTATTCACTAGCTGAGTCCATTGTGCAATACGGTATGATAGGTTGGGGTGGAATTAGGATAACAAAGCTAAAACCACTGGAAATCATACAAAAACGCTTACTCAGAATTATCTTCAAAAAACCCGTACAATATACTTCTGACCTTTTGTATAGCGAAACACAAATTTTAGACTTGAGACAACTCTATTGCAAAACCATTTTAGTTTTCACATATAATAGACCTGTGACCACTGTAATTGAACATCGATACGAAACTAGAAGAAAAATAGCTGCTTGTGAAATACCACGGGCACATAAGTCGATTGGCCAAAGAAGCTTTGTCTATATTGCCCCAAGGCTGGGAAACTTACTACCTGTCTCATTAAAAACTATGAATTCAAAAAATCTCTACAAAAAAAAACGAAAGCTTGGATTTTGTCTATGAACAGACACGTGTTCCACACCCTAATTGATACCTGATATTTGTCTTTCTACATTTTTTTATGTATAACGTCCTAAATATTTTTATTTTTTGCGTTCTTCCATTCTGTGCTAAATTTTTCTAGTTTTGTGGACTAAATAGTTTTTTATTCTGTACTTCTAAAATACCATACCATGTATATTTTACCCTGTATATACAGGGTGTTTCTTAAAGACATGCTAATATTTGAGGGGGTGATTCTTTGACTTATTTTAAGGAAAAAACTTTCTATAAACGTATGTCCTAAAAGTCCTAACTTTTGAGATACAGGGTGATAAAGTTTTGAAAAAAAATCAGTTTTTTAATAATAACTGAGATAATATTGTAGACGTTTTTATAAAATTTGGTACATGTCTTCTATGCATCAAGGTGCATTTTTTAATGCACAAACATTTTCATTTTCTCAACCAGTGGCGTCCGTACGGGTTTTGCATTGAATATTTTTGGAGAAAAAAATACTACGCCACTGCTTTCTCCTGAAAAAAAAATACTTTTGAGATCCTCATTTATTTTTGAGCAAATTTGATCTCCTGAGTTTTCTTTGTTCGCCGCATGGTTTTCGCTTAAAAAAATAAAAATCGTTTCATTTCAGGATCAATTCTTCAAAAATCTGATGCGGTGTGGAAATGTTTGTGCATCGACTGAAAGCAAATTGAGGGATCAGATTTGTTCCAAAATGAATGAGAATCCAAAAAAATGTCTAATTCTTGTCAGATGCTCGGTTCTTGATTAAAATAATTAAATTGAAATTGCTTCATATCGCAGTAGGTACCTAACGTTTTGTTGACTTTGCAACTCGGAAATCGCATAATTTCGACTGCACAACTCGGAATTAGCATAATTCAAGTCATTAGTTTTTATCGCCTAGAATAGACTGAAACTATGATATTCTACCAAAATATAAATTGTTGGTTCAGGACTAGTGTTAGAAAAAAATCCTGAAAAACTATTTTTTTGACTATGCCCCGTATAAACCCTAATGTACTTTTATTAATAACGTTATAATTGGACATGTTAAGGAGTTCCATACATTTTCATTCTGAATTTGTCTTATTTCGACTAACAAAACAGTTTTTCTCCTTTTTCAACCCTACCCAACTCCGTCGTTTTTTCGAACTTTGGCTGCTTATATCTTAGAAACGACACATACAAAATCATTCAAACTTGCACATTTGCCTAATCACCCATCCCACTATAACAATAAAATTTCAGCCAATTCGACAGAGAGCCAATTTTACATGTGTTTTCTTGCGGGGTCCTTTTCTGAGTGGTCTGTTGCCTGTTAGCCTGTTTCACCAGATGCGTTTGATGTACCATCCAGCGTGAATCAGCCAGTATACTTGAAAACTGGTCTCATAGTGTTTGCCAACCGTAATTGCATACTGTTCTGCTCGCTGCTTTGCATGAATTCACGGCTTGCTGGTCGACTAATCACTTATAAACTTGCTTGCTGAAATTCAGGGTTATGGATTAAATAACCTTCAACTGTACAAATGAAATCAACCTTACCGGTGGAATAATAGTGTGACAACGTCTTGTATGTTCATCAATTCTAGGGAGAAGCTGTGAATCACTGAATATGAATGTTTATCATAAACAAAGAATTTCAAAACATTTGTTTATATCTGCCTTTCCATATTGTAGCTTCCCTGAAGATGACAATAAAAAATTGTTGAAAGCTTGGAATCTGTGTATTAGAGTACTCTTATTGGCCTGCTGCATATCCTAAATATTAAAAACTCATTTCCTATCTAGTCAGCAAACAAGACTACCCTTTTCTATATATATATATATATACCAATGATTGTTTATTTCGGTTTGTGGTGAAATTTTCCCCAGCTTTTTGACTTGTGTGTAATAGAGGGCACAACCCGCGCTATACTAGACTTCATTAAGGCTGAGGCTTACTAGCAAGACCAAAGGAATCTTCAACACCAGTACCATTCAGCCCTCGACCGGCTAGGAAGGAAGGCCAACTACGCAGCAAAATATTTTTTCCGCATTTTTTATGGTTCTAGCCTCATGAAGAGTAATAGTACCCCAAGCATATACACTTTAGACTGCTTCCTCATATTTCTGATAAAAATTCTTATTTTTTTTCTTCCCTGTACACTGTTCGGAAATTTAGAATTTAGATGACTCTTATACGAGTTTTTCGCAATGGACCAATTTTTATGAAGAATACATTTTACTGACAAATGAATAATAAAAAAGTTTTTTATATGGTGCAAACTTTTCGAAGTCCACTGTATAACATAAGAAAAAATATGACATTCATACACAGAAAAATGCCTTCTTATTGAAGTTATTATCGAAATAGGGTATTGCCATAAAAAAAAATTATATATATGATGACGTCATAACTCGAACGGTGATAACGTCATCAAAAGTTGAGGTAGACCAGAAAATACGCAACTGAAAAAGAAAATTGTCGTATCTGAGCTTTTTTGCCCCAATGGCCACATCAAGCATTTAACGAATTTGTTCCAAGTTTTACGGGCTCACTGTATACCTATAGAAATGAAAAATAATATTGTTTATCAAACAAAGTTTGATAGCACTTAGTTGAGTATTATTTCATCAATTCAGGAAACCATATCAAATTATATTGAATAAGATTGGTACGAATGCCTAACGCCAATATTGGAATGATATTATTGGTACAATATTACAAATGAAACTTATTATCATTATTGAAATGTGAATATTCAATGAAAAATATTGAAGTAAGTTATGATCAAACCTGGGTAAAAAACTACTAGATGTTTCCACAAATTGTTCTAGACAGTCAGTCTTCTCAGAAGTTAATAGAAAAGGAATGACTTTCCAACGGGTTGAAGATATTTAATTTTTTTTTTGAAATATTTCATCTCAGTGCATCAATAGTTTCGAAAAATAAATTTGGAAATCATCGATGGAATCAACTGTACTACCAAAATGACAGTTTGAGTCGATATTCACTTTATAAAAAATGACAATCAACAACTCATGTTCGTTGAAGAAGGAAATCCAGAAATATTGATACTGATAAATCAACTCCTGAAGAAAGGAGCCCATTCAAATATGACGTCTGAGTCAATTTGACACCGATAAAAATGATGCTTCCTTCTTTATTGTGATAAAAATACATGTTCCTCGAAACCAGACTTCATCTAGTAGGCGGCCATCCCTCCCAATTCTGTCCTGACAGCTATGATCTCTGGAGCATTTAAAGATTGACAATATGATATCATCAAAAACGTCAAATTCTGCAGATTTTGGGGTGTTGCCGAATTATTCTTTGGAATAAGTAATCCACACTATTCATATATCGGAGAATTATAACTCAACCAAAGATTACTTAATCCAATTGAATCAATCTGGATTACGCAGATAAACGCAGAAACGGTGCATATGGCTGTTAATCTCGCAATTATTGGCAATGCATCAGAAATCGTGGATTTTCCTGAAATGGTTGTTTTGTGTTTATGACATGGACGGAATAACTAAATGCCAAAATAATCTGAGTTAATCTAAAAATAATATATGTAAGTTAGGTGCTTTATAGGTTATATTAACATATAATATTGTTGTTTCAACTTTTGTAGTATGTAGTATTTCAAGTTAGGGCGCGGTTCGCACTTGCCCCTCAAGAATCTGCTTACGGGGCAAGTGCGATATTTGTTGGTGAAGTAAGTGCGTTTGCCCCCACTGCTGTGGAACCTGGTTGTGGAGGATCTGCTAATCACACTAGGAAGGGGTGGACACAAAGCACTTGGGGGAAAGAATGCAAATGGCCCTAAATCGGAATAGTACATGGATGGATGAGGAGGGCCTAACTATTAGTCCCTCCAAATCAACCATTGTAGCGTTTACTCGTAGAAGGAAGTTAGAGAGCTTAGGACCTCTGACCCTTGAAAGTACCCCCATACAGCTGTCAGGAGGACTTAAATATTTTGGGGTGATTTTAGACTCGAAACTGGCCTGGAACCAACAGCTGGTAAAAGTGAAGAAGAAAGCCGAAATGACATTGATGATTGTCAGGCGGGCACACGGGAAAACATGAGAGCTCAATTCCAAAATCCTTATCATTGGTATGGTGGATAAAGATAACACAAAAAATAGCCGCGGCTGAGTTGAGCAAGGTACAAAAACTTGCATGCCTTAGTGTAACGGGAGCTAGGAAAACAACACCAACATCAGCCATGGAAGTACTGTTGGACCTCCCACCGATTGACATAACAATCATGGGAGAGGCAAGAATGGGACTTCTAAGACAACAACACACGAGCAACAGATCGGATCACAATGAGATGAACGAGATAGTGGGAGGCAACATTCTCGAGATGAAACCAACGGACCACATGACTCCCAGGTACTTTTTGAATATCAACTTCGAGGTTATTATACAAGATCGAATGGAATGGACAAATGACAACATCAAGGACAAACTTGTAGAGAGGATCTGGTACATGGACGGATACAAAACCAGGGAAGGAACTGGTGCTGGAATATACAGTGAGGTAGTCAAGACCAGATTTGAGAAAAAGGCTTCCGTTACAAGTCTAGAAGCAAATCATATAACATTTGAGTTAAATGTGTTTCATAGGTAATTCGACCCTGCTGAATCCGAAAATGCTTGTTATTAACTCGAAATCCGGACCGGAAATGAGATATTCAAGATGGCGGCCTATTTTTTGCAGTTTTTTGCATATATCTGGAAAGCTATGAGGTTAAGCGCAAAAATTGTTCTATACAAAAATAATCTACATAAAAGGAAAAAGTTCCCAACAAGTTTTTTCTGAAAATGAACAGTGGCGGAGATATGGGAGGGAATAAAATTTAAATTTTGAAATATCTTGAAAAATATAGTTTTTAATAATTGTGCCACTGCAACTATATATTTTAGTGACTCAAAAATTCCATAATAAGATATGTACACTGTTTATAAGACGATGTATGTACCTCATAAAAATTACCTATTTATACATATTAGTCAGGACAAGAAATCGAAAAAATCAAGTTTTAGAAGCAAATTAAATAACATTTGAGTCAAAGTTGTTTTCTAGCTAACTCGAACCTGCTGAAATCGAAAATGCCAGTTACCAACTCAAGATCCTAACTGGAAATGAGATATTCAAGATGGCGGCAAAAACGGAAATAAACACATTTTCTGTCTTCAATGACCTAAGAACGTGATTCAAACATATATGTTTTTGAGGACAAGAAATTCGCACATTTACCTAGATGAAAACAGCATTCGGAATCTAAGAGAACATTTTAATCAAGAGAAAATGACACAAAAAAAAACGAGTCAACAAATAAGTATAATCGCTTTGCGAATTTAAGCACAGTGCCCGGCATTTACATATCTTCATGCATGGGTTCAATCCTTTTCTGCACCGGCACTGGTTTGTCTGGCACATTCCTTTGCAACAACATGCACGAAGAGCATCGCAGGAGGCAGGAATAGGCGGCAGCCTCATGAGGATTGGTTCGAGACTAGTGCCGTCAACTCTCCAGCCACAGTTCTCCGGGTTGGGAACACTTGGTTTGGCGATATGGGCACTCCCCCAAACGCACACCTACGAGAGAGAAGAAAAGTGTGTGAGTTTCAAATATGAATATGGAATACCATTTCCATATCCAACCTACTCACTTGGTAGTGACACCTTTGAATAGGCAGGCGTAGAGCATCGGAGGTTGGAGGCAAATTCGTGGGTTTCTTTACAACACCAAACAAAAAACTCAGAGCAGCATCGCCTGTTTCGATTTCTGGACTAACCTGTAGGGAAACAAAACATAACATTAAAAAATAAAAAAAAACAGCGATTCTGTTTTTACAGACATTTATGTACCTTGTACAGTTGGACGACGAATTTCTCTACTTTTGCAATTACTTGATCTCTTAGAGGGATTGACCCAAGACCTTCTAGAAGTGAACAAGCATCTCCTTTGAATACCTTCCATGCAGATTTTTTTGTGATGGAGGAAATCTTCGATGTGCTGTCGCACCTGGTGATGGCATGGAATGCCATAAGATAAGTGACTTGCTCAGGTGCCAATCTCTCACAGACGTCATGGATTGGTATGAATCTGCGATCCCTTTCTGTACCACTCATGATCCACAACTTCGAACATTTCATTTTCGAGAAGTGGTGCGAATTTCGAGTTGGTAACAAGCATTTTCGGATTCAGCAGGGTCGAATTATCTATTAAACACCTTCAACTCAAATGTTATATTATTTGCTTCTAGACAGATTTGCGATTTCTTGTCCTGACTAAGGGGAGAAACTCCCAAATAAGCGTCTCACAGGAACAAACATCTCCGTATTCCAAGCAGAGATGTACACCATCTCGCAATGCGCGAGAAAAATCAATATGAGGAAAATGCATAATGCACGGATCAAAATATGCACAGACAGCCAGGCGTCACTAAAGGCCCTCTGAATCCGAAAGTGACATCAAGACTGGTATGGGAATGCCAAGGAGAACTCAGTGTTCTCACAGAACACAACAAATTAACTTTGATGTGGGGTCCAGGACACTGTGGAATCGAGGGCAATGAAAAAGCTGATGAGCTAGCCAGAGTGGGCTCATCAACTTCATACATTGGCCCAGAACCAGTACTCGGGATTAATAAATACGACATGCGAGGATGCATTAGGGACTGGGAAAACAGAAGGAGAGGTGGAACGAAGCCCCTCCCATACATCACGGGAAAACGTTAAGGGACCGTCAAAACACAGAACTGAAGACCTACTCAAGTTGAGCAGGAATCAAAATAGCAATTACCGGCCTTCTCACTGGTCACAGCTCAATAAGTGAACACCTACACAAAATTGTTTTTTTTTTTTTTTGTTTTTTTTCGATAACCAGCTGTCGTCCCCTTACGGCAGCCCTCAGAAGTCGAAACTTGTGCGAGCCAAGGATTAACGAGGTCTTACTTTTTAACGTGCGATTCCTAGCACTTTCTCGGGCCATCAGATAAAAATCTGAAGTCGCTGAGGATTCGAACCTAGCCGACCAGCAGTCAATCGTTTTGACCACTGAGTTACTTGACCCTATGGGGCTGTACAACGGAGAACTTTTCTGCAGACAATGTGGTGAAGGAACAGAAACAGCCAGACATGTACTTTTGGAATGCGAAGCATTATACCGTAAGAGACAGGCAATATTCGGGAAACCTAGAGTAACTTCCGAACAATACAGAAGTCAACCGGTGAAGAATCTGTAGACTGGTGAGGCAATATTCGGGAAACCTAGAGTAACTTCCGAACAATACAGAAGTCAACCGGTGAAGAATCTGTAGACTGGTGAGGCAATATTCGGGAAACCTAGAGTAACTTCCGAACAATACAGAAGTCAACAGGTGAAGAATCTGTAGACTGGTGAGGCAATATTCGGGAAACCTAGAGTAACTTCCGAACAATACAGAAGTCAACCGGTGAAAAAACTGTAGACTGGTGAGGCAATATTCGGGAAACCTAGAGTAACTTCCGAACAATACAGAAGTCAACCGGTGAAGAATCTGTAGACTGGTGAGGCAATATTCGGGAAACCTAGAGTAACTTCCGAACAATACAGAAGTCAACCGGTGAAGAATCTGTAGACTGGTACAGGGGACTGTAAAACTAACCCGGAAAACAAAAAAAGCCCAACCCCCAACCGAGGGGGCAAATGAGATTTTGGATATTCAAAATTAAAAATATTACTCCATAAAATGACTGGTTCAAACTAATTATTGACTCAGTCAATTAAGTACATCCCAAAGAATACACAAACAAATTCAGTGCAACTTAGACATTGAAACGAATTTTTTCTCGCCTCTTAAAGTTGTTCTATTAAAAAAAGTGGTCGCACTTGCCCCAACGCACCAAACTTTCTCTTACTATATCAATTGAATCATTACCGAATTCAAAAGACACTTTCTAGAAAAAACTGTCTCTCTACGTTTCAATTGCATGGATCATTTTACAATTCAGTGGATACTGCTGGAAGGAAAAGGGAATAACTAGAAATATAACTGGGAAGCAAATCCCAAGTCCCTAAACAATTTGTTTCTCTCGATTGGTTATCTTGTCGATTGAACTTCATTTATCTCGAGACTACGGACAATTTTGTCATGTCCATTTGAAACCGAAGTATAGGGCCAATTTAAAGGTTACCCTTCCGTTATTCTGATATCTGAATACTCTTCAGAGTTCATCGAATTTTCATTTAGAGGCCGTATGAGCACGATCACATTTGGGACGTTTTCTAGGTAAAAGAGTTGATAACTCAAAAACGGTTCGTTGTATCGATTTCAAACAAGGACAGGCTTCTAGAGGACATTTGATTCTATGTACTTATGTCTGCGGCAGTACCTCACGATGCTTTTCATAGATAGTCGAGGTAGCTGCAGTGCAGTGGCGGATCCAGGATTTCTTTCAGGGGGGAGGCGCACAGTACCGAATTCACATGAAAGTTATACAGAAAGAATTGTACAAAATATTGAAAAGTAATTTTTCCATTTTTCAACATGAAATATAAAACATTTCATTAAAAAAAAATATATATATAGGGGAAAGGGATAACGGGGATTTTCAGTCAATAACAAACGGCAAAATCTTTTTATTACAAAAGCATCAAATTATATATATACAGAAAACTCATCGCGGGAGCGCGGGGATTCACATACCGTACGCGGGGATTCACACACCGTAGAGGATTTGAGTATATGTAGGATTGCGTCGCACGAAGACGAAGCATCATTTAACCGTCACCCTGTCGTCCCTTGTGTTTCTTTGCTTTCTTTTCGTGATGTCGAGTCCTCAACATTGTGAAACTCGCAAATTATTATGTATCCAGATCAAAATGTAAATCGCCCAGGGGGGGGGGGGGTAGCGTGACATTTTGAGATTTTTTTTTCATCACAGACGTAACGTTTTTGAGTTATCAGTTGACTCTTTTACCCTAAAAAGCGTCCCAATTGTAATTGCGCTCATGGCCTCTTAAATATGATAAGTTGAGTGAAACCCATTATTTGAATAGAAGCAATATTTGTTCGAATTAGTGAACTAAGAGTTCATCATGTATAGTCAACGTACACCTAGTGATAAATGAGAGCCAACAAAAAATAAATTAATATTAGGAATTTCTACCTATTTCAGATGTTATTTTGAGAAATTAATACTCATTCGCTGGTACAAACATATACAGTGCGACCCACTCAGGACCGGAGCACCCTTATAAAATCTACATTTTCCAACCGATTGGAATGATTTTATTTTCAATAGGTAGACATTCAAAAAGTCTTCTAGGATAAATATGCCATTTAATCAACCCACCAATTCAATATCAAAACTTTTTAGAACTTTGACTACACCCCTGTATTCAGGAAATCTCTAAATATCATTGACTGTAATTCCATAAATCTGTTGATAAATAAAATGAATAAAAAATTAGGAGATAAAATAGCAATTCCATTAACATGTTTTTCAAATTTTACAATCTTATGATTCTCTTATTTATGATCAGATTTTGATAAAATTTTGGCCACTAATATATCGAGACTTCCTGATTACAGTGGTGTATTCCAAATTTTCATGAAAGTACTGAAATTGATTTGGTGAGTCGATTGAGCGGCATATTACTAATTCGATCTTCATAAAATGTAAGTAAGAACTTCGTTATTGATGATCCTGAAGGAAAGTTATAATGAATTTTGTGGAGTATTCAGTGGAAAAATAATTTTACATTCTCATATTTGAAAACATTGGTTTCAGTAATGAGTGTAAAATGGAATACTGGTTCAATTATGATTTAATATTCCCTACAGAAAATGATTAATTAGTGTTATCGAAACACGTGTCGAGGTATATTCATATGAGTGATTCATTATTTGGACGGCGAGTTCTTGAGCCAATACGAGACATTGAGCCAATCTGTGCACAAGTTCACCGTTCATCGTGTTCTACATAACCATCGGTGGCATCGGTTGCCAAAGGTTTTGGCGGTGTATATTTAAAATATTTTGGTGAAGGCGCAAATTTCGGAGACTTTGGCGAAGGCTTATATTTTGAAAATCGTCGGTGGTTCTCATAGGATCAGTATTTTACTAAATGTTTGGCCCGAAAGTACATCCAAAACTTGAACATCCACATTTCGATAAAACACCTATAGAGAAATATTCTACCTATTATAGAACTGCAGATGTACATAAATTATGGAAAACTCGGTTGCCTTTACAGTATTCTGTCTTGCTGAGAACTAGTTGAATATTTCCTGATAGTAGGATAGGGCGAAGACGATCAATGAAACAGCCACCTAGATCACCAGATTTTACACTTATGCATTTTTTTGAAATACTTGAAAACTACAGTATGCGTGTATATGCCTCAAAATATATATGATCTCCATGACACAATACGCATCAACAGGGATGAAACATCCAAGAAGTTATTAGACCGATTAGATAGAATTTCATTGCTTCCCTATCTCACTGTATTTTAGCCTATGGTCACAATTGTGTTGTGTAGTCACGTTGATGTTATCAAATGTGCAAACGTTAGATATGTTGCAACTGAAAGGTAGAAAGTTTGTTTTGGCCATACTATTTGTCAAGAAACTATGATCAAACCGCTGTTTGAGTTGAACAAAATCTGTCTCTACTTTATTTCTAAGCTCGTTTCATGTTTCTGCTTCATAAAAGATTGCAGTATCGTCAGCATAACCTATTATGTTGCCGACGGTGTTCAATCTAAATAAATTGTCAAGGTACAAATTGAACAAAATTGGACCCAACACCGTGCCTTGGGGCACACCACACTCAATTTTTTTCAGACTACTATTTGTATCACCCATTCTTACGACCTGTTCTCTATTTGTAAGTAGTATTCAAAGATTTTTAGACAAATTCCTCTGATACCGTTATCTTCTAAGGTCTGTAAAAGTAATCGATGATAGCATACTTATGAATACAGAATACACGGGAATCGGTAGATAATGAAAATCGACAGATTTTAGGACTCAATAACTCTACCCAATTACGGAATAATTATTTCAGTTTGCATCACACTGTATTTGTGGCTTCACCTCGGGCTTCACATTTCCCGAAGGCGCATTTTATTTCTTTTCCATTTCCCTTGATTTCTTTTTACTGCACTTTTTCTCCATTATTTCTTTTCAATTTCCTTCACTTTCTTTTTACTACACTTTTCCCCATTCACTTGTCGTTCTGTAGATAGATAACGTCTACATAACAATAACCCTAGCATGATTGGACAAACCGACTAATCAAAGCAAACTTTTTATAACCGAATCTTCACCAAGCAAGACTTCGAAAGTGAAATCTAAATTTCCAATTCGTTTCGCAACAAGCTACGAATTCGAAATAGTTTTAAAGACGAATAAAAGTTTCCACTCGGAATTCCTTTGAGACTATCGGTAGCATGCGAGAATACGTTTCATGTAATGATGTTATATGAGATTCCAAACTCGACCTCTGAACCTGGGCTCCAAATTGGCGTGACAGTTGACCCTCGGGAAATTGTGCACAAAGTTATAAATTTCCCTACAAACTATCCCAAGCTTCGACAGGGTCGATTCGATGACGTGACTTCCATATTGACTTGCGGAATGATCTATGTCGTAATATTTTGGTGAACTAGGCGTTGTGTAATATAAAAGCTACTCCCGAAGCAGGAAATACGGGAGAGATGGAGAAAAGTATTTTCTGAACAAACAGATGGAAACAATGTGTATCATATAAGTTCTGTGCTATTCGATATATTCCTATGTTGGCAACATTGTTAGAGAAGATGGCGGTCAGCTGTCAATAAATGTAAAGTGAACTACAACAGACAATTATGATGAAAGTGCTGTACTGTAATGATGGTTTTCAGAAATAAAACTATTGATAACGCAGTTTTGATATATATTAATACATGGATTATACATGGTGTCAGGTGCACCGGATTGAAACCTGGATACTGTAATTTGACTTATTTGCACCCTGGAAAGCCATGAAGTCGTTATTAACGGTTTGACTTGTTCATGCTAGCAACCGGATTGAATGAAAAAGCTGAAGATAAAAAAATTACATTGCTATTGAGTATAATTGGTGAAGACGGGCTAGATATTTCCCCTCTCCTTCACCTTAACTGAAGAGGAAAGGGATTCTTTGGTTGCAATTAAAGCCAAATTTGCAGCACATTGTACTTCCCTAAAAAATGTGATATTTGAAAGATATGTTTTCAACTATATTGTTCAGAAGGATGGTCAGAGTTTTAACAGTTTTGTAACTGAATTGAAAATTGCTGTCAAATCAACAGAGAACAAAGACGTTGACGATATGGTTCGAGATCGAGTGGTAATGGGTATCCAGGATAAGGAAACTCAAGAAAGATTACTGAGAGAACCAAAGTTAACATTAAAAAAAGCAATAGATCACTGTAGGGCGATTGAGGCAAGTAAAAGTCAAGCTCAAGCTTTCCAGACTGAAGCGTCAGTGAACACAGTAAAATCTAAGATTTTGAGCAACCCAGAAAAGAAAAATGTGCCTTTTAAACTTTTCCAAATCCTCATATATATTTGATAAAAATCAAATTGAATACAAAAGCTGTATAAAATTTTTATGACTATATATTGATGAATGTCTAAAGGTACAAACATAGAGGAGCGACGCGAATGGCGAAGAGACAAAAAACATGCACATAGTACGCGACACTTTTAGAACTCAAGTCAGCTTGGAATATGAGTTCGATTATATTAATTACCTGTTAATTTACTTTCTTCAGCTACTTCTACCCATAATTCATCAGTGAATACCGTTTTCGGTGATCCGGATGGGATTGATTCCGCATCTAGCTCGTCTTTTGAACACAGAATTTATTATCTGTTCGGTTTCCATCGTTCGTTAATAAACATTGTCGCTCGAGATACGTTGGGTGTTATCGCGACGCTTACTTCCTCACTTTGTGCACTCTAATATAAAACGCACAGATATATTCTAGTCGCGTCGCTTGCCGCTTGACGCGTCGCTCCTCTCTGTTTGTACCTTAAGTTGGAAAAACATATTGACAAAATTAGGAAAAAAATCTCTCCAATTATCGGCAAACTTTACAAGATTAGGAACTGTATATGTCGTAAATATTTGATGAATATATCTTATTCCTTCATATATTCTCATTTATAATATTTGATATCTTATCTATATATGGGGATCCGCGAATGAATCTGTATTGAAACCTTTGAAAAAACTTCAAAATAAATCAATAAAATATATTCACAAACTTCCCCATCTCGAACCAACATAAAATTTATACCAACCAAAAAAAATATTGAATTTGGAATTGATTCAAAAAAAGATATACTGGTTTGCATTTTACAGAAAATAAAGTCATTCACAAACACCTAACAAGAAAGTTCAATGAACTATATCCCAGTACGGCAACATCTGAAATTGGAAAGAGGTGCATTTTGCATGATGGTGTCATAATTTATAATCAATTACCTATTAAAAAATATAAAACATCTATCAAAGTTCAAATTACAAGTCTTAGTGTTTTGGAATTTTATCAGATTTAATTTAATTTAAATTAATTTTATTAATTTTTATTTTATTATCCTATATACATATTATATATTGCCAATTAATCCTTGACTTCCCTGTAAAAACAATTGATGTTTCTTGGGTGAATAAATATATGTATATATTGATAAGTGAGCGCTTTACCAACGCTCCACCAGAGCCCATTCAAGTACCTACGCAACGATTGAATAATTGCCATACACCAAGAGTAATTTCTGTAATGAGCCATTTCATCAACTTCGTGTTCAGAAATTACCCAAACTATTCCATATACCAACCAAATTAACTTTCTTACTTAATGACATGAAATTCGACAATTATTACAGTTCTAAACAAATATTACGGAGTTATCACAACTCACTCCAGGGGCTAAGAACATAATCCTTCTCGCGGTTGGAGTGATGAATTTCACAGAAATGGAAACAGGCAGTAGATTAAATCACGGACCTGCTTGCGGCAAAATGTTAACTCTAGAAAATATGGAAACGGCCTACAAAATTCCCCGGCAGGATGAAAATCCCTGGATTTGTGGCATTATGAAAGAGATTACTGATTGAGCTACCGGTCAAATCTTTAGCAACATGTTCAACATCTCAGTTTTGGCTTCGTTTGTTCCTTTTCTGAGAAGTTTTTAGTGGACTAAAAATTGGTTATCTGTATCGGTTTACGAACAACAATTTCACGTGATAACGTCATAAGAAAACTTTGATGAAAAATTGCATACTTTTATGAATTGAATTGAATTATTATCACTGAATTATCATTATTTTATAATACAAAGAAGGAGTTCATTGAAAATTACAATTTTTTCGATAGATTACGATGAAATTGAAATCATGAATCAAATTCATGAAACTGATGCTTTTGAAAATCCTTCAGAATCGGACCATAATTTCAAATCTTGCCTGACATTCTGAGGCCGCCATTTTGTTTTTTGCCTCAAAAAATTCCATAATTCATTGTCACCGAATTTATGTTAAATTAGCTTGCAAATGAAGTATCATAATTTGGAATACGGAACAGTTGTTTTTCACGCAAGAGGGCGCCAAAATAGGAAGTTAGGTAGAGAAAATTGACATGGCTGAATTCCTTATGAAATTGTCTTTTTAATGATATGTCTCACTCACTACTTTCCCTATTCAAATCGTTTGGGTGATAATGACCAAGGGGAGGGGGAAGAGGTATGACAGTTGAGGTTATGATAGGAAGATGTCCCCCTTGGATTGATAATCGACGTGTTTTTGCATTTTTTTCAGAACACATGCGTTTTGAAGATATTCGATCTGTTTCGATTTCGGTGCCCCACCCTGTATAAATAAAGTATTTCTTCCGAGAACCTACTGGTTACTCGTGTACCGTGAACACAACAGTATGTGTTTAATTTCTACGCACTGACATGTCTACGTAAGGTTAGGTCGATCTGGTTAGATCAGACTAAATAATTGCTCTTCGCACGCACTCAAATGCCTACTTAGAGAATATGCTCGCTATTTAATGACTTGGGGAAAAATAAAGAAGGGGAAATTTCTGATCATCGGGAATTTCAGAAAACCAACATACGAAACGAACCAAAATCACTAACATTGTAGGTATATATGAGAGTTGAAAAGAATGAAAATGATGGAACATTGGTCGACAATATCTATCGTTATTGTAGAAAGTCGAACTTCTGGATCAAACCGCTGTTTTTGGTGCTCGAAATTGTGACATATGTTAATTAGCGTCTGAAAAAAAAAAGTTGAAGTGTTTGAAAATGGTCGATTTTCAAGTTGCGGAAGGGCATAACCCGAAAAGTACTTGAGACCACTTCATTTTTTTTCCGCCGCCGACACTGTAAATAGTTTATATGCTTAGCAACAAAACAGGTAAATGGCCTATATCATTTGTGTACTAATTCATCTTGACAACGGAATGTAAATACTGTCATTAACATGCCTAGGGTAATAATGACTTTGACTTTGAGAAGTAATACCTTCAGCTTCATGTATATCAATTTTTAGGTTATAAGACTCTTTGAATATTATTGTTGTCTGTTTATTTGGTAACATAGTGCACAAGCAACTTAGAATGAAATAGCAGAACGGATAATCATGAAGGAAGGTAAGAAAACAAACTTCAATTCAGGCAAATTTTGAGAAATGTCAACAAGCAGCGGGAAACACGTAATAAATAATACGGAATGTATCGACTGTTAACATCCTCGGCAAGCGACAAGCCTCGGCTCGTACTCGCTCACTTGGAATGGTAACACGTCTTTACATTCCTATTGTTACTAAAATAACTATTATGTTTGTGTTCTGAAACTATAACGTGAGTGACATTACTTCTCATTCAATTTTTGAAGAAGTCCACTGAACTTATCTTTAACCATAATAATGTTTCAGAATTTGTTCGTTCTATTTCTTGGATGTTACTTCCACCAAAGAGATCGATTCCATATTGACAAGGTAAAAAATAATATTGAAGTGATTTTTTCGTTTTACTCAATTATCAAGATGAATATTATAGCAACGTTTCCGCTGTTACGAAAACGTAAGCAGGATAAAAAGGGAAAAGGAATAGATAATGTAATGAAACAAACTCACTCAGTGTATGAATTTCGATGATAATTGACCTTGATTCTCCTAATTGATTGATAAAGATAATGGCTCTTCAATATACGTTCCTGACTGACTGACGAATATGACGATGTTTGTGTTTGTTCGCAGAATTTCGATCTCTGATCAAGGGAATATGAAAAAAATTTGTGATTCAATAACTGACGTTCAGTTCTCCGTTTCTATTGCCGTTTACGTTCGCCGTTCAATTTCCAGTTATATAATGTCACACGAATCTACAATGATTTTTTCAAGAATGTCTATTTCGTCATTCATAGTGGAGATATATATGAATAAATTGGAACAAGGTGATCCTGAAAATATCATTATGTGACGGAATGAGAGGGCATAGAAAATTGAGAAAATCGCATTTTTTCGAATTTCGAGCACATTTTACTTGAAAACTGTGCATTTTAAAGAAAAATTTGTAGACACCTTTTTTGTAGAGAATTTTATGGAGTATATTAATGTTAGTTTTTTAACTAATATCGCAGTGTACAGAAAATATTGTTTGGAAAATTGCTTTTTCAATATAAAATAAAATTACTCTGACGTTCTATTAACTCAGCAATTATATTGACAGACAGTTACATACTTTTCTTTATTTTTCTAAACTCAAATTAACGTGACAATAGAAACCGTTATACAAAAGACTCTAAAATACCGCATTCTAAAACTCCCCCTGGATCTACGATCCCCATATTTTCCAAATGATTCTTCATAAGATTCATAGATATAATCTTCGTTAATTGGTCGGCAACATTTGACTTGGACTCAGTATACTTCAGACGAAATATTTTATCTTCTATCAGGTCCCTTATGTAAAATAGTTTCAGATCTATATGTTTGGATCTCTCCGAAGTGGTACGGTTTTCTGCAAGTTTGATTGCTCCTTGGTTGTCAATATTGATGTGGCATTCTTGAAAATATCCCTTTTGAGAAATTTTTTCAGCTAACTTCTCCAAAAACACAAATTCTTTGGCTGCTTCATTTAGTGCAACAAATTCGGATTCTACCGTGCTTAATGCTACACAATGCTGTTTGCGACTTGCCCAGCTCACGGCTCCTCCTGCTAATATAAAAACATATCTACTATATGATTTTCTATCCACTTCATTAGCACCCCAATCTGCATCACAAAAGACTTCAATTTTCTTTCCATCCTTATGATATTCCAATCCATAATGTTTTGTTCCGTTCAAGTATCTGAGAATATGCTTCATTCCCTTCCAATGTTGGCTAGTTGGTTTGTGATTAAATTGACTCATGAATGTCGCTGCGAATGCTAGATCTGGCCTAGTAGATATCGACAGATATAAAACACTTCAAATGATTCTCTGAAATATGGCTTTTTCATTGTCGTCTAACATGTCTTCGTCATTTTCACATGATTTGTATTTTTCTCCAATTGGTAGAGGAGTAGATACCTTTCTAGATTCTAGCATGTTCATCTCCTTCAATATTTCGACAACATAGAGTGTTTGGTCTAGTCTGATGGTATTTTCTCGTCTAGATACTCTCATAGATAGGACATGCTTGACTTCACCTAGGTCTTTTACTTCAAATCGTTCTTTGAATTTTTTCTTCACGCAATCTATTTCTTCACTCCTCCCTGTTAGTTTTTTAACTAATATCGCAGTGGACAGAAAATATTGTTTGGAAAAATGCTTTTTCAATATAAAATAAAATTACTCTGACGTTCTATTAACTCAGCAATTATATTGACAGACAGTTACATACTTGTCTTTATTTTTCTAAACTCAAATTAACGTGACAATAGAAACCGTTATACAAAAGACTCTAAAATACCACATTCTAACAATTAAAGCGTTATTTGTTTTTGGAAAAAATGGATTTTTTTTCGATTTTCCTCGGAAAATTCTTTGACTTTTAAGCAAAATTTTCAGTTTTTCCGCTACTGAAATGCTTTGTGATCATGAAAAAATATGTGCTGAACCCGTTTTTATTGACACTATACGAAATTTGTCCACTACGTGAGCTTCGCGAATAAAAAAATGCCGCTTCCATGCAAGATAAAAGTATCGGGAAATTCAGTGCCGGAAAATCCACACGAATGACTTTTTCAAGAATGTGTTATTCATAGTCGAGATATATATGAATGATTTGGGAAAATGTTATCCTGAAAATATCATTATCATTTGTTTTTGAAAAAAATAGATTTTTCGATTTCCCTCGGAAAATCGCTCATAAAAATTTTCTGGGTCAAAATACATAACAATAACTTGGGTGATCCCGTCGCGCTTCATCGGCTACGAAAACCCTCCCTGCTACCGGACTAAATACACGTAAATGATTTCGGCAAATCTATAGCACATAGCAATAACATCGCATCATTGATTTATAATATAAATCCCGCCGTACCGTATCCCACTTGACATATTTATCTGTAGAGTGGTGGAATTGTGCACGGCCCATGTAGATGAGTGATTAATTTCGGAAGACATTTGGTGTAACTCCATGTTCACAAAAGGCAAACCTCTACATAAATCTCCGTTAACGATGGGTTGTTCTCATAAGCATCGGAGCCATATTGAATTGAATAGCCCTGTTTCAATCATAATTTGAAGATAATTGTAAGTATAAAAAATGAGCTGTCACATGTGAGTTTCAAATGTTGTCATGGATGTTTTTCAACATGTAGTCAACTCCCATACAGCACATGTACGTCCATTGCATGTTCATTGGACGTATAAAATGGATATTATGGACGTACATTATACGTCCGGGTACGTGCAATGATACATCCTGAAAATATCCGAACCTCACTGGATTCAACATCCTATGGATGTACATTCAGGATGTGCACTGAACGTTCATACAGGATGTCCAATGGACGTACATAAATGACGTCCATTGGATGTACGGAAACGTATCAAATTCACGTCCATTGGACGTACAACATGGATCTTAAGTACGTCGAAATAAGAAAATAAATAAGATTTCACGTCTTTAACGTGGATACAATGTATAATGATAATAACTAATTATGTGATAACTGACAGAAATTTTAATCGAATATTGAAATAACATATTTATCGAAGTCAATATTATTATTATTAGGTTAACTTGACTTTAGAATAACTAGTACATCGGGGATAACTTTACATTTTCTCAAAATCGTCGTCAAAATAATCAAACAGTACTCGTGAAACTACAAATACCTTTTTCCTATGAGCGTGCGGAAAAGTAACTTTTCTAATTTCCAATTTCACAAATTTTATTATTTATTGATGTCAACTACAGTTCCCTTAGATTACCTAGTGCGGATTAGGTCCAACAGTTCCTTAGAATGCTATTATTATGAATATATTCGCTAAGAATATTATTGGTAAAACATTTTTAAGTCAGATATTCATAGGTTATTAGTAGCAAAGAAAATGAGAACTGGCTTTATGATTCGTTAATATTCGGATCTGTCATTGTTGTCAATATTGTCCATCGCCTAGCAACAACCTTTTTAAAAAAAATGGACTTTTTTACGCTTTCCGTTTAATAAAGAAACCGTATTTTGATAGTGAAATATTGTAATACTTTACACACACAAACCACACAAAAAAATAATAGTTTAAAAAACTGAAGAACACGCTTTACTTCCCATGGACTAAAAAGTAAAAAATAATTGACAATTTAATTTCTCAAATAAAAAAAAAGCGCGGGTGCTTCCGATCTATTTTCTCATATTTTTTAGTTTAATTTAACAATACAGAGCGTTCAAGAACTCAAGAGAATTTTATCAAGCACCCACGCTTTTTTTACATTTGAGTAATTAAATTGTCAATTATTTTTTCCTTTTTGTCCATGGGAAGTAAAGCGTGTTTTTTAGTTATTTTAAACTGTTATTTTTTTTACTAATAAAACGAAATCTTCGACCCCGAAAACCATACCAATTTTGAATCGAATCTGGCCATAATCACAATACTCGTCCATCATCTTGGGCCTCCATCTTGAATTCATAAATATTTACGAAATTTTCATAATCTCTGACCCCGAAAACCCTCACACACTAATTTTGAATCGATTCAGACCATAATGACATCTTGGAGCCGTCATCTTTAATTTATGAATTTTGACAGAAAATTCGAAATATACTACCTAAAAAACCTCACGTACCAATTTTGAATCGAATCTGACCATAATCACAAATCTCGTCCGCCATCTTGGAGCCGCCATTTTGAATTCATGAATTTTGATAAAAAATCATAATCTCTGACTCCGAAAACCCTTATATACCAATTTTGAATGGAATCGGACCATTATCACAAATCTCGTCCACCATCTTGGAGTCGCCATATTGTTTTTTTATAACAAAAAAAAAGTCATATTGTATTGTCACCGGAACTATGAACACCTGCCAAATTTCAAAGCATTCGGACGACTGGAAATGGGTGAAAATCACGCCCTCATGAGTCAGTTAAAAAACATACAAACACACATACAAAAGTGAAGCTACTTAATATAAAGCGTGTAAAAAGTGGACTTTTTTGACAGTTGTACAAAAGTGTTCACAGAGTTGAAAAAGAATGGTTATCTAGAAGTTCTGAAATATGGAGACAGAATTGTCAACTCCGAAGAAACAGCGTTCTTACTCTGTCCCTAAACGTCAAGTGGTAATTCATAAGCCACTTTTTGACAATAAAAAAATGTATCTTTCAAAATGACGGTCAGGCGCCATTTTGAAATAATTTTTTAAATGGCATAGGGGGTCCAGTGAAACCTCATTGGATTTGTCTTTCAATTCTCTATTCGGCAGCAAAATTTCAGACAAAAATATTGGTCCAAAACAAAATGGCTGTACATTATTTTAGAACTCTCACAACAGGATCCTTTCGAATAAATGTCTATTAAAGAGCTTAAGTGCAATGATGAAATATTTTTTCGTTTCTGCAAGAGCTTCTTGTCACTCAAAATGGCAGATGGGTACCATATTAGAAAAAAATTCAAATAAGTAGATAAAAGTAGTGTAATACCTCGTTTAATTGAATCTCAGCAAATCTTAGAAATCATGTCCAATATGCGATTCTGAGGGACAGAGTACATTTTTAGATATCAAAAATTATTTTTTCATTTCAATTGAGCTCGTTTAAAGCAATTTATTCAAATATATCGCGTATAAATGTTCTGAGATAATGTGTCGCCATTTTGTTTTGGATGAATATTTTTGTCTGAAATTTCGCAGTCGTATAGAAAATCAAAAGACAATTCCAATGAGGTATCACTCGATCCCCCATGCCATTAAAAAAAATCTTTCAAAATGGCGCCTGGCCGTTATTTTTAAGGGTAGAAATTTTTTATTACTGTCAAAAAGTAGATTATAACATACCATTACACCAAAAAAAAAAAAATCACTCCGTTCAGAAGTTTACCGAGGGGGAGGGTTGCTTTATGGACACACTGTATATTATGATGCAGCAAAACTTTGGAATAAAACGTTACAGTTATTTCACTGTATCAGGTTCTGGAAATATTGCCCTCCTTTGCCAGTGTCACTCCCAGCCTATTCCAGTACTATTCCCAGAGGATGGAGAGCAGATATTCGGATTCAGGCTGGACTACTGGTGAAGTTTTCTGTAAATATTGTATGTAATCACAGTAGTCGTTGCTGACCGATGTATTTACCCTTTCTTCTCCCATATACACCTACAACGTAGGCTAATTGTGGCAAATATCTGTCAGAAAACAACTACTTTCCTGGCTAATACCACGGCAGGTATTGAATTATATCCAACAGATACTTTTCAGAACACATTCGTGTTGAAGATATTCGATCTGTTTCGTTTTCGGTGCCCCACCCTGTATAATGTATTGATGGAAAACGATTGTGAAGATAACAGTAATAGCCGATTTCAATCTAAATGATTGCGTGCATATTTTCAGGAGACTCATGTTTCGAAAATCACTATATTCTTCTATGTTAGCTAAGAAGGACATTGATTGGTTATTGCTTTCCAAAGCTTCTTAAATGTTTAATAACGTGGAAATATTCTGAAAGCCCTCAAACAATGCAACCGCCTTCATCATATAATATTCAAACAATATATAAAATGAACGAGACTAGACACGAACTCATAAACCAACTCACCGAGGAATAATGGATATCTCAATACCCTCGAGTACCGTGACGAAACTATTACCTTATATTATATTTTTATGACTTCCTCAATGGAAAATCCGGATAGAATATATTTTTTATTATACTTCATTGAAATCACCTTATTTTCATCTACATAAGCGACGGGAACTTTAATGTCACCAAATAATAAATTCCAGAAAACGTATATATGTTAACCGTTAACTAAAAGGATTTGGCGGTTGCAAATTATTCGACACATCCAACCCCTCCACAGAGTCACGAGTCATCGCATCAGCATTTCGATACGAGGATCGGCTGGAACTCTGAAAGCGTGCCCTTCTACCTTTTATAACGCCATTGTATTCAAGTCTTGTGTGTTGTCTTGTCGCTTGTCTGTCAACCTGTTCAACCATATCAAGATCATTAATTTCTTTGTTATTGGCAATAGGGGGAGTAGGGGCAGATTCAATTTTTTTTAAGAATTGAAAAATGGGTGATAGAGCTAGTTTGAGATAAAGTTTGATGCACCAATGCAGACACAATTTTATCTAGTTTCGTGGTGTATTACAGATTTTTTCATAACGTTAAATGAAAAAGAAAAATGATGGAATATGTGAAAAATTGGATTTGTATCAAACCACCCCACATACGGGGCACATTGAACCAGGGTATGGGGCACATTGATATTTCATATACTTTTTGCAAAAATAAGAATCTTAAACGACTTCTTTCAGTGAATTCTCTTATAATAATTAAAGAAAAACACATTATCGCTCACCGATTTAACAAGCTAACGAATTGCTGCTCATTTTACGTTATAAATCAAAGAAGTAGTTAAAAAACGAGTAACCAATGCTGCTCATTGTACATTATAAGAATCAAAGTAGAAAGAAAGCCTAAAGAACGAAGCAGTCCGGTTGGTTCCTTAAGTAATATGAGGTTTTGGTAATATGGATAATGAAAACATAAGATGTCGATTTCTTCCTCAAGTGGGCTAAAAATAAAATTCGAAAAAACTATTCAGAACTAGTGGAATCTGAGTCAAGTCCGCATCGACGCGATCTTTTCTCGCTATTTTCCTTTCGAGAAGTCCAACCCAGTAGTTTTTTAGCATTTTTCAATTGTGTTGCGTTTTCTTTCATTTCTTTTTTTTCTCTTTTCTTGTACTGAAGCATCTGCAATTTATTTTATTCTTTTTTTTATTTTGGATTTTTTTATGTTGGGCCTTTGGATATGGTCATTTAAGGTGTTAAGATGACAGCCGAAGTGCATGGACGTGTTGTGTGTAGTACACGAAAATTTAGATGATATCCTTCATTTGTAAAAGGGGCACATTGAAACACACCAAACCGCCCCATGCAGCTTGTATCAATCTACCCCAACGTGTCGGTTTTTGTAAACATCTACCTGACGAAAAAACTATATAAGATCAACAAGTAACCTCTTATATGTACCTGAATCAGACATGTACTTACATAAATACAAAGAAACCTAACAAAACAAATACGTAATTTACGTAAACTGATTGATTATCTGAGACTCTCTAAATTTACTCAATCGGCTCTGAAATGCACTTGTATTGGTCAACAGCGGAATTTGCATTGTAAACGACCATAGTTTCGCTGGTAATATTGAATCACTAGAGCCATCTATTGAAGGATAGTCACGTTTCTATCACTACTGTACAGTTCGAGTGAGTGGTTATGTATAAATGTGCCCCTTGCATCAATTTACCCCCATTCCCCCTATAATCATCATTATTTTTGGCGGGAAATTTGACTAAGTGAACTGAACCTACGCACGAATGTGCATATGGATTGAAGCCACAGGTGAATGTGAATGTTTGTGCCGGTTTTCGGCTCGTATGGAGTAGACGCAAGGGTGTTCGTACCTGCTAGTGCCGCGGTGATGAAAGGATTGTTGAGGGATTGGAACCTTCACGAATACATTACATGATTTCAAGGTAATCATGTTTAAAAGCTATATTTATGTGTAATTATTTCCATAATTGAAATCATTGTATTATTAGTAGTTCCCTGACCCAGCCTAAACCAACCTAACCTAGTTCAATGCTGCCAAAATGGCCAGCTGCCTCTTCTAGTAATACAATGATTTCAATTATGGAAATAATTACACAGAAATATAGCTTTGAATGATGATTAGCTTGAAATCATGTAAGGTATTCGTGAATGTTCCAATCCCTCAACAATCCTTCCATCACCGCGGCATTAATAGGGTAGGAGCACCCTTGCGTCACCCTTGCGTCACCCGCACAAACATTCACATTCACCTGTGGCTTCAATCCATATGCACATTCGTGTGTGGGTTCAGTTCACTTAGTACACTTTCACGCCAAAAATAATGATGATTATTTCGCCAATAACATTGAAATGAATGATCTTGATATGGTTGAACATCGAATAATAATAAATTGGTTTACATTCAAATCATACATTCTTAGTGGATATTATATATATAACATATATATTTATATTTAAGTTACTGTGAGATAGTATATATATATATAAAAACTGAGTTTTGGAAAGTATCATAAAAAGAAATTTGTTAAATTGGCATATCCACTGGCCGTTCCCAATTTGACTGCAACCTCAAGGAAAAGTTTCTTTTTATCAAACTTTCCAAAACTCAGTTTTTTTCAACTAGTCCAGTCAAGAGACTTCCATATATATATATATATATATATATATATATATATATATATATATATATATATATATATATATATATATAGAAGAAGGGGAGCAGAAGTATTTGCTGACTTGTTAGAAACAAAGCTCGGAAACTATTTGGGATAGCAGCAAAACGCAAGTGTACTCTTATAACATTATATTTCCAATATTTCGACAATGAATATTGTCATCATCAGGGAGCTACAAATTTTTTTTTTATTAATTAATATAAATGAAAAAGTGAAAAGCCAAAAACAGTACTTACAATGTCATTGAGATTGGTCGTTTTTAGATGTTGTGAGAAATGAACAAGACAACATTACAAGCATGTAACACATGGAGCAACAATAAAAGTTAATATTAATATGTTTAAAAGAAAACTACACCGGTTTACCGAAAAAGCATGGCAACAGGTAGTAGCAACGGCGTTGAAAAGAAAATGGTGGATTAAATTTGAATTAATTTTGAAAGGAATGTCAATTGTCACTGTCTGCTAATTGTCTCTTTCTGCTGTGTATGACAGTGACAATTGACATTCCTTTCAAAATTAATTCAAATTTAATCCACCATTTTCTTTTCAACGCCGTTGCTACTACCTGTTGCCATGCTTTTTCGGTAAACCGGTGTAGTTTTCTTTTAAACATATTAATATTAACTTTTATTGTTGCTCCATGTGTTACATGCTTGTAATGTTGTCTTGTTCATGTCTCACAACATCTAAAAACGACCAATCTCAATGACATTGTAAGTACTGTTTTTGTCTTTTCACTTTTTCATTTATATTAATTAATAAAAAAAAATTTTGTAGCTCCCTGATGATGACAATATTCATTGTCGAAATATTGGAAATATAATGTTATAAGAGTACACTTGCGTTTTGCTGCTATCCCAAATAGTTTCCGAGCTTTATATATATATATATATATATATATATATATATTGTGTTCAGATAGGTTCATATATATATATATATATATTGTGTTCGGATAGGTTCATATATATATATATATATATAATTTAGGAGAGAGGAAGTCTTTGCTGACTCGTTAAGATCAAGCTAGGGAAACTTGTTGGGTAAGCAGCATGCAGGAAGTATACTCTTATAACACTTTATTCCAATATTTCGACAAGTATTATTGTCATCATCAGGGAAAGCTACAATAATGTTAAAACTATAGTGAAAACAATTGACAACTGTGGATTCTAAACTACTTACGTGTTGATGAGATTGATTGCAATAGATGATATAAAAAGACGTGTACAGTAATTAAACATATTAAAAAACAAGTTATGAGATAATCTTAAAGGTAATCGTCACACATTATTAAAAACTCAGTTATGCATAAAATCTAGTTCTATTCAATTTTATTAAAATGGATATCATACCGATGTCACACCGGTTGATAGGAAAGCGTGGAAAAGAAAGAAAATTTATTTGAGGTTATGTATACAAAGTGAAGTTTGTTAAGGTACGTTCCTGCATGGAACTGTACTAGAATCTGAAATTAGACAGATTGGACCACTCAGAACGAGAAAAGTGTACATCAAGCTTGGAACAAAAAGACTAGACATTGTTTCATGAAAATGACACATGACTATTGCAAAATTATCAGATCGGTATTCAAATTGAACAACGGTTATTAAAGTTTTTTTTAAATTTATAACATGGATTGAGAGTTAAGCTCTCTGACATTATGTTTCTGCTTATCCAAGTGCAGTAAAAATGAATATATTTCACTTAAATGTTTTATGTCAGTTTTCTTGTTCAAACATGAGGATGATTGTGAGATGAAGGTCATCTCCAGAAAGGTTCTTTTATATTTGTTGGATTCTTTGGCTAAGATTTTTGCAGCCTCAAAGTTCATATTGTGACCTTCTTTTTGTACATGATTACTGAGTGCACATCTCTCTGGGTGCAATCTACAATCACTCTTATGTGAACAAATTCTGTCCTTCAACAACCTATTGGTTTGTCCTATATATTCATTTGAGCAATTGGAGCAAGGAATACAATAAACTACATGAGATTGATGAGTTAAAGGAGTTCTGTCCTTCACTTTTGTAAAAAGAGAGTTGATAGTTAAACTAGTTTTGTTTGCAATTTTAATATTATTGAAAGATTTGAAAATTCTAGTAAGTTTTGGAGTCATATTAGTTATATAAGGAAGAGATGCATAAAAAGTATTAACTACATGGTCCGCATTATCACCAACTGCAACATCCAAACCACCTGTATTACTAATATTATCTGAGGGAGCCTCCATTGTTGAGCTATATAGAATTTTTTTCAAAAGAGAATGAGGATATGAATTGTTTCGAAATAAATTGTACAAAATACCCAAGTTTTTATTCCAGAGGGTACTATCAGAGATGTTGAGGACTCGTTGTTTCATTTGCTTGACGAGGTTCACTTTGATAGATTCCTTGTGGTACGACAAGTAATTCATGTATCTACCAGAACTCATGGGTTTTCTGTACCAATCGATGAGAATACTATTGTTCTGTGTTCGTATGAATTTCATGTCCAAGAAAGGAACACTATATATTATATATATATTAAATAGTAACACAGATTATATCACAGCCAAAGTGATATTATTTTATTGTTGATAAATTAATTTCTATAGTAAACTTCAAACAAGTAAATAAAAACAAATATTAGTTAATATTGAAGTAATATGTTTCTTCAAGTTAATAAATATTTATTTGAAATTTTCAAACAAATCATTTATTAGTAGTAAAATTACATTAGTTTGGCCATATTCAAAAGCATAATTTGTTAACATTTAAGAACGTTTCTTTACTGCTAACAAACTGTTCGTTCAGTGTACTCCAAACATAATTCTCTCATAAAGTTAGTTGGGTAGGCAATGCCCATTTCCCCCAGAAAATTTTGTGGCATTTTATCTTAACTTCTGTTCCCGAAAGCTCCCCCAATTTGGAACACAGCTCATCACCACCTCAAGCTAATTATTCAGCCTGTTCCCAACGGACACAATGAAGTATTGTTGGTGAGTCGAGACCAGCTAGAGAATTATATGATACACATTCATCATACATAATTCAGGAAGTTTCACGTCGAAACTCGTTATTATGCCATAATCAAGATACTAGGCAGATTGCTCTTCTCACTATTGTAATTTCGCTGAGAGATTTTGGATGGTTGATTCTAACAGTCTCGCAAAGCACTCTTTGATCCTTCCAGCCTAGTATTAATTTTAACTTTCCTGTTCGTGCATTCGTTTAGGCCCGGATGTTCATATAAATTGGAAACAAGTTGGCCAGGAGCGTACGTCAAACTTCTCTCGTTTGATGATGGATTTACACCAATGAATATTGGAAGTTTTGTAATAATTGAATGAATGACGTCACGAACGATTCTTTTCCGTATTCTGGTTCACTTTTTTAGTTGTTTACATACAGACGAGTTTCTGCATGCACGGAAAAAATGTGTGTAGTTTTTTTCCACAATTGTTTGAAATTTTTGAACAAATTGTTTCTGGAATGGTTACAGGAATATTTTGTGTAGAAATTTCGCACATCACCATTGTTCATCCTAATTTTTTTGTGATAATATGTCCACACTGTGTACATTTCTTTGAATCTATTTTTTACATTGTTTAAATTGGTTAACAAAACCGTTCTTTTTTGTACAATTCTGTGGACTATATAATTGAATAATACACAATATTGTGTTATTATTTTACACAATATTTTGTTTTTATTACTGTTAGTTCTGTGGACAAAATTGAAATGCAGAATGCACAATACTGTATTAGAATTTTACACAAGGCTTAAAATAGCTGTTATGGAATATACATTTAAAATAATCCCTATTGTGTGAGAACATTTACATAACGAGTTTTTTAAATATTTCATCACTGCTTCCTTGTTCTCTAGCAGTCCCTTCCTTCTTAAGCAGTACGCTCAACTCGGAGGAATGAAATAGCATAACATTTTCTACAAATTTTACAATACAAGTTTTTTTCTACGACGAACCATTCGGGCTCAAGGACTACTTGTAAATTGGCATATTTCAGCTGACTGGGGAAAATCCCACTTTTTCGCTACAAAACTAGTGGATTCCCCCCAGTTCTCTTCGCATACCTCATTTAGATCATACAATAAAGGTACAGGTCACTTTTTCAAAAATTACTAGTTATTAAATGAAGTCTGAAATCGTACAAAACTAGAAATTCCAAGAAAAATCTTGAAAAAATATTTCAAATGAATATATCATATATTATAGGATCTAGTTACTCCACCACGTACTTCAGTTGAATATAGAAACTGGAAAAGATACTCAGCGGCACTCAGTGAGTCTCTCGAGAGGCCCGTGACTGAAATACGAGACAGGGAGAGACTTGAGAGGGCAGTAGACGAAGTAGACAAGACAATAGTCGAAGCCTACGAGAAAAGCTGTCTTGAGAAAAAAAGGCTCAAAATAACAAAACGGTCTGGTGGAATGAGCATCTAGAAACCCTTGGAGGTAGGGTGCGGAAACTTTCCAACAGAGTAAAATTTAAGCAATATTGGACCACATATGCTAAACTCACGCACTACAACAAAGAAATCAGTAAGGCCAGAAGACAATCACGTGCTCAAGAATCCAGTAGGTTTTAGCCAAAGAAGGTACTGTAAACCAAGTAGGTTTCTTGAAAAATAATAACAATGCTTATACTACAACATTCGAGGAAAGTATAACGATGCTCACAGAAGCACACTTTCCATCCAAACAGGTTAACAACAAAATTCGCAAGGACAGTCTCAGAGCTTACACAGTTAGCCCTAGATATAATCGACAGGTGGTGTACAGCTGACAGTGAACCCTCAATGATGACCTATGATAACGTATAGTTCGGTAGTATGGTGGCAGGTAGGAATGGTGCCACCGGGGACATAAGAACCACCTCAACAGCCGCCTTAAAGGTCTTGCTCAACCTGCCTTCCCTACAAATATACATACAAGGCGAAGCCAGGTCAGGACAAGCACCCATAAGCAATATGCACGAGAGAGACTACAACAACCTATACGAATAGTTGAAAAACGACCCGGTCACAAGAATGCCATCAGATGGCATACTTCCCAGATATAGGTATGACAAAACTTTCAAGACCAGTTTAACGGAGATAGATGCGTGGAAAGAGGGACCTCCCAAAAATGATGAGCCTTGGCAAACAAGCGACGATCTTCCAAACGGAAATCGTCGCAATACACCATTGTGCACAAGAGCTAATAAGGCATAAGTATTCAGAAAAAAGCATTGTCATATACTCAGATAGCCAAGCTACAATAAAAGCAGTCAACACAATGCAAGTTACCTCAATACTTGTTTGGGGCTGCATAGAAAGCCTAAAAGAGTGCGGCCTAGACCATATTTCATAGGGCGGGATCAGAGTGGGCAAATAGCCAGCCACGGAGGATGCGAGGTATGGAATACCGAAGAGGAACCGGAAGGTCCGGAGGAACAGATGGTATTAAAAGTGTCTGCATAGATCTTCCTCCTTTCCGGTTTTGTTGAAAATTAATGACTGATTTACATATTTTTCTACCAACAGTTGGAGACGTTGGAGTCGAAAGTGACTTTGTCATTTCTGTATGTGCATTTACTGCATTTGTGCATATAATAAATACATTGGATTGGATTACTTATTTGTATCTTCATATGGAATGTGCCAGTAACAAAACAATCTCGCAGAATATCAATGATTTTTTTATTAATCCCAGATGTTTCCATTTACTTTCAAACTGCATGACCTTATAGAAACATGCAGAATTCATCCCAGGAATCGCTTATAGAAACGGATAACCGTTATGTCCGTTAGGAAATATTACATTAGAAATTAAAGGAATATATATCTGTAATGTCTCTTAAATACTGATGAAAATTGGATATGGCTCTATACGGATTTGCTATTCAACTTGGATCTCATAAATTCTCATATATTTTTTTTACACTTCCGGGACTAACAGGGACTAAAATGTATCTTGCAGTCCCTAGGGAGATAAAGTTGCATTTCGAATCCCTAGGGACATAAAGTAAAAATCAAACATTACCGCAGCTACACTATTAATAACAAAAATTAGGAAATATTCCATTATAAATCTTTATTGATTGAATCAAGATTGTATGTAATATTAACATTATTACAATTGATGAAACTAAATGGGCGATTATTTGTATTTGATAAGTGAATATTAGAGGAAAGTGAAGAGACGTCATGTTCTTGACGTACCGGTTAATGTCAACATTAACTGAAATGACACTGAATTGAAAAAAAGTTTGTTGACACCGTTGCTATGACGTTACCTACCGAGTAATCCAAGTACCATGTTTATATAACTCATCAAAATAATTAGTTGTATTATTATTGAAATTTATAATACTGGGAAGTGCAAAAAATAACATATATGCCGCAGGACTAAAGTGATGTTTTATCCCTTACGTGATTATTGGCCCTTGGGCAATAAACATCACGTGCAGGATTAAAACATTCACTTTAGTCCCTTGCTATATAATATTCTATTTATCAGCCTCTATGAAACATTTTTGTCAGGGCAGAGCAAATATGTAGTTAAGTAAACCTTCTCCATTATTAATACAATTAATACTTCTGAACGAAAGAAAATATGACTTTGTGATAAAAACGCAAGTGACAGATATGTATGTGAACTGTCTTGCAGTGTACAATATTTACAAGCAAATATTTTTTACCCTTGTGCCTATAAACTGCAAGACAGTTCGCAAAGTCATATTTTTTTGGTTCAGAAGTATTCATTTTATTAATACCTACTGCATAAATGTATCATGCAGGGCAAAAACCCTGGGTGGGCACTAAGATGCCTGAAAACCCTGGTGTACCGACTTATACCTACAAAACTGTGGGATAAAACGCGAGACATTCGCCAACTTGATTTCGAGAAAACAAATGAATCCGTGGGCTGCTTTTCGAATATCCCGCGACACTTGAGTGCACCGCCACCATCGGTTTTCTTGTTATGGTTATGATGATGATTTATTAATTTTTTTTGCTGAAAGAGAATTAACTCACATTTCACATAGAAGTATTGCAGTTCAGCTGCATCGCATGGAAATTCACCATTAGCACCTGTCAATTTTATGCGCATGCGCATGCCCTCGCGCTCTGATATCTGTGCAAAGATTTTACCATTTCAAAATAAAAGGAATGAATGGTAAAATAACCAAAACCTAAACAAGCCTTCTGAAGACAAAACATTGATAGATTTCAGTGTGCATGGAGAAAAATTTATATTTTTTACTTTATCGCGGACTTTCGCGACTTATGGAAAGATTTTAAGAAACGGTAAGATATAAAAACGCATCAAGAGTTGATTGAATTGATTAGAAAACATTTTTGCCATAAAATATTGTCAACATGCATGTCGAGTTTTGAAATATATGTCTGTTTCAAAGTATTTTAAAGATTCTAAGTGGTAGGAACTCACTTTCTGTATTGAATAAAAATTAGTTACCTACTTTGTTCATCTTTCTGGATTGTCGGCACAAAAACGGAACATAATCAAATTATCAATTGAATGTGTTGAAAAATACTATAAAATATAAGAAAAATTAAGAAACACATCAATAATATAAGAAAATTGCACAAATTGTTTTATTACACCACAACTATTGACTTTCAAATCGTTTTTAGATTTTTTTTGGAAAAAACTATAAAATTTTAGTAGTGTTATTTTTGCAATAAAACTTGATCTTCCACTGCCAGTATGGACTATCACTGTAGTATGGTATTAAAAAAGTTTAACAAAATTCCGTAAAATTCAATTAACAATCAGAATCACCATATCCTTGGAATGTTGACACAAGGAAGATGACGCCATCTCTGGAGCCGATTACAAAAGTAAACCACTATTTCATTTGTTTTGTCTTCAAAAAAATCTAAACAAAATCTAATCAGTCGATACACCAGGGTTTTTGGACATCCCCTATCAAAAGGCAGGATTCAATAGACGAACTAGAGACCTAGGTGTCTAGCACGTTTCTTGATCTTCCATCCAACCCTACATACTAGTGTAATAAGGAACAATATGTTAGCAATTTACCGATAGTAATGTACGTTTAAACTTACTGATCAGATATAAATTGTATAACAAAACTAATATAGAATAAAATAAAGCAGAATAAATAGTAGAGAAGCAGCTACACATACAAATAAATAAGCATAATAATACTGAAGATATAACTATTATAATATACTGATAGAAATATCAACCAATTTATAAAAAAGGGGACGTTCACGATATTTCTAATTATAGGGGGGTGGCCTTGTTATCAGTATTCTCCAAAGTTTTTGAAAAAGCATTCTACCAGAGACTGGTGACATTTCTTGATAAAAATACATTTTTCAGTCCCTTTCAATTCGGTTTTAGAAGGGGAATGTCTACCAATCAAGCAATTATAGCTTTGTATAATGAAGTTCTTCAAAACTTAGACAAAAGTAGGTTTGCAGCCTGTCTTTTTTTTGATTTGCAGAGAGCATTCGAAGTAATAAACATCGAACTCCTACTTCAAAAGTTATGGAATAAGAGGAAATGCTTTACAGTGGCTTGAGGAATATCTATCAAATCGTAAGCAACGTGTTAGGTTTCGCCTTAACGATATTTCGTACTACTCTGGAGTAGAACCGGTAAACAGTGGCGTCCCTCAAGGGAGTTTGCTGGGGCCTCTGTTATTCATCATTTTTGTAAATGATATAACATACAAAAACATGTCTGGAACTCACATATTGTTATACGCAGATGACACTTCTATTGCCTGCTCTGGTGAATCACTAGCAAATCTGAACAACACATGCACTGAGGCCGCAAATTATATCAATAGTTATTGTCAAAAGAACAACCTTATATTAAATCAAAGCAAGACTGAATTAATCATGTTCTCCTTGAAGGATTTGAACAAAAGCCTTGTGATAAAATTACATGATGAATTTATTGAACAAAAACAAGTAGTGAAGTACTTGGGTGTCTTAATAGATTCTAAACTTTCATGGACGTATCAAGTCGATAACGTTCTAAAAAGATTAGCGAGACATTGTTTTGTAATCTGGCAACTTCGATCAAGAATTGACCACGATCTTCTGAAATTGTACTACTATGCATACGTTTATTCAACTACGAATAATGGGATTCTAGCCTGGGGCAACAGTTCTAGGTCTAATGAAGTTTTTATTCAACAGAAAAAGATTGTACGTAACATGATGTTCAAACCTAGGATGTTTTCCTGTCGCCAGTTGTTTAAACAACTTGAGCTTTTAACGTTCCCTTCTCTCTTCATTTATAATTGTATTATATATATATATATATATAAAAAATAACCCAGCTATTCTCAACCAGTCTCGTGAAAATATTGTACACAACTTAAGGCAAAACTTCAATATCAATATACCATCCCACCGTTTATCAACTGTGGCTAACATTCCGTTGTTTTTGCCGATCAAATTATACAACCACTTACCCACTAGGCTGAAAATATTATCAAGTGTGAATAAATTCAAATATGAAGCTCGAAAACTTTTAGTTAAAGGGGTTTTTTATTCGGGTTTCAGAATATTTGTGTTGTAACCTGGTATAACCACCTTTACAAGTACTCTTTTATATACTGTAGTTTATATAATAATAATAATAATAATAATAATATTTATTTACCAAAAGTACAATATAATTTACACAATATAATAATATAATAAAGACAGCAATTGTAACCATTAAGGCAAATAAATAACAAAATCCACAAAGGCATAGCCTGTACGTGGAGATTAGATATAAATTTGATAAAATGGTTTTCAATAGATAAAGTTGTAAAATTGTAAAAAAAAGAATTATATAAGTGATACATTTTGTAACATTAATTATCACAAGAATTATTTACTTTTTTTTTTTTACAGGAAAACACAACAGACATAAACATTTTCTGAACCAATATTGAGAAAACAAACGCAGGAACAATACATTATTCAATTATTTTTTACATCAATTAGTTGATGTATTTGTTTTCTGGGTGTATCCATTATCCATGTTTTTATTCTGGATTTAAACAGCGATAACGAGTTTATTACTTTGAGATAGGAAGGAATAACGCCATATAGCTTTGGAGCCAGATATGAATAGCTTCGTTGTCCAATAGTCTTCAACATTCTTGGTATTTCAATTGAATTTAATCTAGATCTGGTGTTATATTCATGTTCAGTACTTTTTGCTTGTTTTATATTCTTGCGCTGGTACACCAATAGCGTTAAAGTGAAAACTTGTCGAATGTCCATTATCAGTGCCTCCTTATACAGATCATCGCTTGGGTAGGTATATGGCTTTTTCAATATCATTTTCAGTATCCACTTCTGTACAGTTTCTAAATTCTTTAGGTGATTGTTAGTGACTCCTCCCCAAGCGATTATACCATAAGACAGATGCGTCTGAACCAGGGCATGATAAACCATTTTTAGGTGTTTGAGGCCGAGGATATTTTTTAGGTACTTGAATTTAAATACCAAGAATCTAATTTTTTGAGTCAGATTCTTCATGTGCTCATTCCATTTTAGATTACTGTCCAACGTAATACCTAAATATTTTACAGTTTTTGAGGATATTATTTTAATGTTGTCGCCGTTAATTGGAATATCAAGAGCAGAATAACTGGGAAGATTAGATTCATAGCTAGTGAAAGGAAGAAAAACTGTTTTTTTGAAGTTGATTGTAAGTAATTTACTATTGAAGTATTCTACGATTAGGGGAAATGCAGTAACTATTTTTTGTTTCAGGTCCATCCAATTTTTATCTTCGAAGAAGAAGACTGTGTCATCAGCAAAGCTTGTTATTTCAGCAGGTACCAGTAAGTCGAACAATGAATTCACATAAAGAATGAACAAGATAGAACCGAGCACCGTTCCCTGCGGAACTCCATAGCTGATTATTCTTGTATTACTTACTTCATTATCTATATTGACGCATTCTTTTCGATCTTTCAAATAACTTTTAATTAAATTATACGCATTACCTCGGAATCCAACCTGTTCGAGAGTTTCTAGCAAGTTTGGATGGCTGACCGTATCAAACGCTTTAGCTAAATCAACGAAAAGACATATAGCAGGGTTTCTTGCATCCAAAGCTTTATATATTTTCCCTGATAACTCCGCTATAGCGTCTTGAGTTGACCTGCCCTCCATAAACCCAAACTGCTTCTCTGATATCAGGTTATATTTTCTTATGAATCCTACCATCCTGGACTTAATGATTTTTTCTAGAATTTTTGCTATATTCGAGAGAAGCGATATGGGTCTATAGTTCGAAACGTCACGTCTATCACCAGACTTGTGAAGTGGTTTGATGACTGCAATTTTTAGAGATTCCGGGAATGTACCTGTTTGGAGAGATTTATTTATTATATAAACCAGCGGTTTTACAATGTATTCGACACATTCTTTCAACAAGTTCGCTCCAATACTATCCAGCCCAGGAGCTTTATTCGCTTTCAACTCCTTTATCAATATTTTAACTTCTTGTTCATCTGTAGGATACATATATATTGAATTTACCTGTTTGGAGAGATTTATTTATTATATTATTATTATATTATTTATTTATTATATAAACCAGCGGTTTTACAATGTATTCGACACATTCTTTCAACAAGTTCGCTCCAATACTATCCAGCCCAGGAGCTTTATTCGCTTTCAACTCCTTTATCAATATTTTAACTTCTTGTTCATCTGTAGGATACATATATATTGAATTTACATTCCTAACACCTTGACATTTTTTTCCACCTTTTATTTTCTTAGCTAGGTTCGAGCCGACACTAGTGAAAAATTCATTGAAGCTTTCAGCTATTTGCTTTTTATCTTGTATTATACTATCCCCGATTTTTATTTCTTTTATTCCAGCCTCACACTTCCTGTTTTCAATATTCTTCAAACAACGCCACATATTTTTTGGATAATTTCCGTTTTTTTCTACCTCACCTTTGTAATATTCATGTTTGGCAGTCCTAATCAAATCATTCAATTTATTCCGGTAAGTTTTAAATTCATTTTTGAGTTGTTGATTATTCGTGTTTTTATGCATTTTTTTGTACATATTATTCTTTTTATTTATTGACGCCACTAATCCATCTGAAGTCCAAGGATTCTTCTTGATTTGTTTTTTCCTTATCTCGAGTTTTCGGGTACATGCAGAATTACACCGTTTAAATTCGGTGATGAACACATCAGTTGCTTCATTTATATTATCTTTTTGATAAACTTCAAGCCAGGTCTTTCCAGCGAGCATTTTTTTTAATCTACTATAATCCACATATGTTTTATATATCAATAGCCACTTCTTTTTTTTTTTTTTTGTTCAAACTCATACTGCAGTATCACAGAAAAATGGTCAGTTATGGTACTCTCGAAGACGAAAGAACCAAACTTCTCAATCATTTCTTTTGTTTTAACAAAAATATGATCCAAGCATGTTTTGCTTGTACCTTGTATACGGGTTTCTTTATTTATCATTGACATGTAATTGTTCTCTTGTAAAATGTTCAGGTATTCATGGCAGTAATCATTTTCACTTAGAATATCTATGTTTATATCTCCGGTAATGATATTTATATCACAAGCTTGGTTGTCGGTTTTAAAATATTCATATAGTGCCCTATTGAATGCTACTGGACACGTTGATGGCGAGCGATATATAGACAAAATTTTAATTTTTTTGTTATGTTTGGTTAAATATAACTCGAGAGTTTTGGAATCATTCAAAATGATTGTTTTCGATTCATATATGAGACTGCTTTTGATATATATCACAACGCCGTCACACTTATTCAAACTACCCCCCGAGTATATCGCGTCATATCCAACCAATCTATATAGATTTAAGTTATGTATTCTCCATGTTTCCGAAAGTACTATACAATCAAAAACATAGTCGAATCCCTCTAGCATAACCTGTAGCTCATCAAAATGTTTTTGCAAACTCCTTATATTTTTGTGCAGTATAGAAAATGCTTTGTTTTCAGTACTGTTAAGCATGCGTTTACATTCGTGTAGATCTGAAGTAGAAATTGAATTTACATAACACTAACAATTATAAATATATATTAATGTACAGAAAAAATGATAAGGGGAAAGAAAAAGGTACAAGTATATAAAAATCTAAATTTTAAAATCAACGATTATTGAGGTTTTTTATATACCTTTGAGCGGGTTTCAACTTTGTTCTTTTCTTCTTGGTCTTTCTTGATGTGTTGGTTTTTTTTCACGTCTGTGGGTGCAGGAGATGAGATAGAAGTTGGTCTCTGTTTTCTGCTGATGTCAATGAGAACTGGTTTATCAATAGCCTTCCGAGTTTCTTTACTGTGGTGGCCTTGTGAAACTGGTGTTTCAGGAGCGCTATTAGATTTTTCGTAAGATTCCGCACTGGTTTCTGATATGGATACTTTTTTATTCTCTGTTTTTCGTCTCTATACACTGTTCTTTATATACATTATTTTATATTATATTATTATATATTTATATACTGTACTGTTCGTTTTTCAACAGATTGTATAAAATTGACTTGACAATATCCTATACTTATGTATGTATAAGTCTGTTTGGAAATGAAGAAATTGAATTGAATTCAATAGATAGAACTAACACTAAAATGCACATGTACAAAATTATTTGCGATATTCGTTGGCGATTGAGTGGCGGAGGAGTATGGCTAGAGGATCATGAAAAACAATCCAAAAGATGTGGTAGTTTGTTGCTTGAAAGTTCAGACCTCAAATTAATTTTCATTACTTTATTAGACATTTCTTTGTAAGAGAATAGGACCTTGTTATAGAGCCAGTAGCAATAATATGTGAATGAACCTTTATATCTGGTGGATTTGTATCTAGGCGGAGATATCATATCTTTGAATCTCAAATTGAGATTGTGCACATCGGTCCTGAATGTGATTTTATGATACAGATACATAGGACGTTGTGTACGTATTATTTTGTGGAAAAGAAGACAAGCGTGTAGGATTCGACGTATTTCCATATTTATCCAGCCGAGGTGAATTAAGTGGTGAGAGATATGCATGATTTGCATGTTAGAGCACTAAGGTTTCACATAACATTTTCTTCACTGAAACATTCAGGACATTCCTGTTGGAGTAGATCAATTTAAGGCTGCTGTATCCTTTTTTCAAAATGTTAGAGACGTGACTAGAGAATCTTAATGAGCTATCTAAAATCAGACCCAAATTTTTCATTTCGTCTGTCACGGGTAGAGTCACCCCGTCGATTAATATGTTGATATTATTTGCACCGTGCTGATGGACGACCAAAGACCAAAGACCATCACGTGAGATTCTGTGTTCGCCTACGGTTGACTTCAAAACCTTTTCGCGTGATTTACATACGTTTGTTCTTTACACGAGCGCCAGAGTGCCCAAACGATAATTATTACTAGAGTGAGATTCGGATGTAATTATGCAAATCCGCCATGTAATATAACTTTTATGAAGGCTCCTATGGAAGCTTGATATTTAACCCTTCATGAGAGTAATTGGATTAAGCATGGAAATTGGTTAGGAAATTTCGGAGGAAAATATTAGGAATCTTCCAGAATGCAATTTGGGGTGATAAAATAATAAATCATTCAACAGATTGTTACCTTTGGCATGCTCTATTCTCATTTATAATGAATCTTTAATATGGACTTTCACAATTTTTGGTGTACAAAACCGCGACATATGTTTCGTTATACAAGAAGAAAAATATCAAATTATTTTCTTATGAATTGCTTGACCATACTGAAACATTTGTATTTCAATGATAATGACAAAACTTTCTCGTTTTCTCTATGCCAGTAAGCACTAAATTAAAAAAATTGGATTTAGTTAAAACCCTGGCTGTTACATTGGTTCGTATCTGAGAGATATATCACAATTCCACTATTGCGATGATAGGGAGATCCAAAAGTATCGTGTTTTTCAGATTATAATCAATTTTTGATGATAATCGTGCACGAACGTTTCACTTCGCACATAATCTTAAAAATAGTGCGTCAAATTAAAGAGGCTTGAGAGTTTTCAACATTGCATGCGAAGTGAAACGCTCTGGCACGATTATCATCGAAACTTGATTATAATCTGGAAAACATCATGTTTCTGGAGTGTCATGTCATCACAATGGTCGTGGAATTCTGATATTACTGTTAGATACGAACCAATGTAACAGCCAGGGTTTTAACTAAATCCAATTTTTTTAATTTAGTGTTTACTGGTATAGAAAAAACGAGAAAGTTTTGTCATTATCATTGAAATACAAATGTTTCAGTATGGTCAAGCTATTCATATGATAATAATTTGATATTTTTATACAGCTAGGAAAATATTTTTTAAAAAATTCTATTTTCAATTTTCTCTCATTATCTTTTCAAACTTCGTATATGTGTATAAAATTTAATTCTGAGCAACTTTTTCAAATCACTTTTTTTGATAGCTTGCCATTTTACCCCACTTTTTGCGTTCTCATATTAATTTTTTCAATTTGCCGCCATATCAGCGATCACGTGACATGTGTCAAAATCGATTTTTAGGTTATCGGACATGCATAAACTTTTTCCAAGAATCTCTTTTCTAATACTCTAATAATAAACTTTTTTCCCATATGGCACATACTTTTTGGCGGTCACTGTATAAGCGTGTCATAATAGTATATTGTATAATTTATGCGGCAAATGGGATATAGATGATGGATCACGATCCGTGGGCAAGTGGTTCATCATCTTGTCACACGATTGATTAAACAAGCATATTAGAAAAATGTATTACACAGAGAGAAAACATTATATTGATCACTCATCAATATTTAGGTTCACACCGGCTTGATACACGGGGCCAATGTTAAGGCCAACGTTTATACCAACTTGACCTTTTTAACTCCCAGCACCATGGCTAACGTTGTTCATCATATTTTTCAATTAGAATTATTATGTACTTTACAATCCATGAAATTTGCGTTATTATTGAAAACAACTACTTTTCATTATCCATTATCATTATTTAATGAAGACCCATCAAAAATTCAATGAGATTCAGCCTGTACAATAGTTTCATGGAAGCAAGTGATACTGGATATTCATTTGATGGATATATCGATCAAATATGTATATTATTTTCCAGCACCAATTTGTGAAATATTTGTAGGCTGGTACATTTCTGAAATGTTACAATAACTCGAATTGGTGATAGTGATATAGTTGATACAGACGCAATCAGTAATAATAGACCTTGTTGGGAATAAAGAGAACATATTGGTTTACTTTGTATAAACCATAAATATTGTTTTCACTTCGACGATTGCATGTAGTAGAAACCTAGACCAAAGCTATGAACTAAAGCTATTAATAAACTACGTCATTCCGTCTACAATCTACTTTCCGAGTGAAATTCTTATAGTGCTATTAAAACTCAAGAAGATTTATATAAAACAAAAAAATTATATTTTTGCACGGCATCAGTTAAATGGTTCATTCCATAGACGTAGAAATTGAATGAACTTGACCTAGTTGCTAACATTTCGAATTGAAGTCGGAAATGGTCACCTTCTGTATTACTGCTATCGAGTTGCACGTTGTCACATCGCATCAGTGATAAGTCTTTATGATTGGGTTTTGAGACGAGGATAAAAATGACTCATGAATAATAATATGAAGTATTTTTTCTGAAATACACCTAAATATATAATCTGAGAACGCTGTTTATAATGGCATGAAAGGTGTTATCGAATGCGAAGTCTAAAATCAAGATTATTAGTTCAAATAAATGATACGTGTAGTGTTATTTTCTTAGATTATCTTTAAATGTGGTTCTCAGGCGAACCTTTTAGCTTGATTTGATATTCTGGCACCATACCTATTTTTGAGGTTAGAAAGGGGTGATTGAAGATGAGGGCTGTTTAGAAATATCAATCTGAAATTAATTAAAGGCGATCACTTTGCAATAATGTTCAGTTGTAACCAGCTAGCTTTAAAATGATTTAAATTAAGTTCCACCTAATAACTAAACTAAAAAGTCAAAAGTGACATTTATATATTCCTGCCACCATTTACCGCTGTTCAAATTGCTTTTAATTATCAGTTATATTCAAATCACTTTACAAAATCCAAAAAACAATATGACACAGCAGAATAAATACTAAACATCCACTGAATCCACATTTCAAAGTAACAACTAAATCATCACACCCCAAATATACCTACCTACTTTACGGTGTGACCCCTTATTATAGCGGATACGTTCCATGAAACATCAGAAGAAATAATTTTTTGAATTGAACCATATTTCTAATTTTATTGCAGTCATTGGTGCCCCCTACCTACTCTATTTACAATTCATCACATGATCCGCCATCTACTTTACGGAAATTCAACGTGACTGCCAAATTACGTACTCTGCCATTCAAGTTGCGACATGACTTGGATGCGAACACCACTGACGCCATCTACATGTCGCCTCCATTTGAATCCAATATTAATCCCATAAGATTGACCAACTATCTTCCTTATATTTAAACAATGCTATTATTGGTATATCCCCAAGCACCGCTATGAGCGTACACAGAATCCTAGGTCGATGATTTTTCTCTAGCAATTTCTCGGTTTAAATGGGAGCGCAAGAACTTCAGTTCGCCGGTTTCCATTTAACTTTCGCGAGCAGTTTCCACGCCTTGTTGTCTGTTTTGTATCATCAAATTAATAATTGAAATGGCCGTGTCTGGAGCATGCACTAACGCGAAAGATTCTCGAATGTGGAACAAAGCGTGTTGGCAAACTGATGTTTTGTATGGATTAAAAAAACTGCCTTCCCGAGAGATTTCTTCGATCGGGTTGAACAGCTGAGATTGCAAGCTAGCAAAACAGAGTTGGAATTGAAGGGTGTAGCATTAGGTCACAACCCCTACCGGAAAATATTTAAAACTCTATAACCAGTGTTTGTTAACAACTGTACCTGTGAACATCACAGTTATTATTCAAGAAAACTAATATTTTCACTTGAAATTAACAATCGAGGGATATGAAAAAACACTCTAGAGATATGAAAAAACACTCGAGGGGAGTACAACAATACGTCGAACAAGATGAAATTGAACAGAACTACAAATCGAAAATGGGATATTGGACGCCTGTGGTGTCACTCAATGAGAACAAAAAGTATTTTACCCCTTCACCACACAAGTAATTTAATTCCTAGATGCGCATTTCGATAACAAAGTTACCTTCATCAGTAGGATTACTAAACTAACTGTAAATAGGCATACCAGTCTTTTTTATATCAAATAATTAATTACCATGGGTTAATCTGTGTACTGGAAGGTACCCTACCTGATGGGTAGGTATGGCCCACCCAATAAACAATACACCATAGGCACTTAATTATTCCTTTACTGGTATCAATTCAAATAGTTTGGAATTTAATGGACCATTATCATTATTGAGCAAGGGTTTCGAGCCCCTTTTTCGAATAGCGATACTCTCATAGCAATCTAATTTTCTGTAATCATCAACAGGTGTTATTAATTTTAAATTTTGGATATTAATTTTGTGATGAGTTTCTAATAAATGATCCGCAACACTCGATTTATTTTCTCGTGAATATTTAGCACGTGCCAAATGTTCACGGAAACGAACATTCGTAGATCTTTTGATTTGGCCATAATATACACTATCGCAGTTTTGACAGCTAATTTCATAGATTCCTGATCTCTCCAAAGTTGGAATTTTATCTTTCGGATTACCTAACAACTTTTGGAGATTGTTCGTACTGCTATGTACTAGCTGAAGGTTTGCGTCTCGGAAAATAGAGTTGAGACCTCTCGTAAGCCGTGTATCGTGTGTGATTTTAATGAACTTTTTCCTGTCTTTAGGTTGCTCTAGTGTGGTTATTTGTCTTAAGGACGTTCTGAACTTTTTCTTTTTCAACAAATTATCTACCATTTTCGGGGAATACCCATTACTAATGGCAATTTCCTTAATGGTTTTTATTTCTCGTTGAAACCGTTCAACACTGAGTGGGAAGTTCAACGCCCTGTGAACAAGAAAATTGAAACTGATATATCATTTGAACGGGCACAAAATTATCTTCCCAATGATACCCTATTTGTTGAAATTTACTGAAGCAGTTAATGCGAAAACAGCTTTAAGAACATGAACCCGATAATGTTGGTATTAATGAAAAATACAAATAAGTTTTGGTTACTAGGAATAGGAAAACATGTACAAGTAGTACTTAGTACGTTTCAATATTTGTTACTTGTAACAGTGCTTTGTAAAAAAAAACAAGCTGTTAAATTGATTTATTGAAATGTTACTTCAACAAGTGTTCAAATTGTGACCCATTTGCTTCCATACAATAATACAGCCTTTGTTCAAATCTATGTCTAACATTTTGTAGCATATCAGGTGTTATGCTTCGGCACTCTGCTATAATCCGTTGGCGAATATCTTCTATGGACTCGGGCTTCGTAGCAAAACATTTATTTTTCAAGTGTCCCCATAGAAAAAAGTCCAAAGGCGATAAATCAGGTGACCTGACAGGCCATTCCATTGGGCCTCTCCTGCCAATCCACTGTCCGGGGAACCGGTGATCTAAAAATTCTCGTACAGGAACAAAATGGTGCGGAGGTGCTCCATCTTGCTGGAAATAAAGCCGATCAGCATTATGATTTTGGTCATCTTCTATTATTTGTGTGATGAAAGGATCAATTGCGTCTTCAAGCATGTTTAGGTAGATTTCACCATTTAAATTTCCAGGAATGAAAAGTGGTCCTATGATATGACTTCCTAATATGCCACACCAGACGTTTATTTTTTGAGGGGCCTGTCATCCCAGTAACGGCAATAATTATGCCTATTCAAAGCTCCATTTAAATAAAATGCACACTCATCTGTGAAACAAATGTTACACATATCTGCAGTTTTTTTCTTACACCTATCTGCAGTCGTTTTCGACAAAATCACGCAAACGATAAATGGGGAATTTAGTTGTGATAACAAAAAATTATCATTAAAATGTTGCTTTCGGCAAAATAAAGTAATTTAGAAATGATTGTCGTTATCCTGATTCCTAGTAACCGAAACTGATTTGTATTTTTCATTAATACCAAAATTATCGGGTTAATGTTCTTAAAGCCGTTTTCGCATTAACTGTTTCAGTTAATTTCAACAAATAGGGTATCATTGGAAAGATAATTTTATGCCCGTTCAAATGATATATCACTCGACCCCACGTTCCATTTAAAATTTTAGGGTTGTAACACCCCCTCGCTAGGGGGTTGAAGACAAGTTGCAAAATATATCTAAAATGTGTACCCTTCAAAGGCACACTTCACGTGTCCGAGTATATTTGCTATGAATTCCAAATAAAGGAGAAAAGCTAGGTGCATACTTTTCGTTGGACCACTCTGTATGTAGACAGTTCAATAGGTTAGGAAATGTAGATATTTTTTCTACTTCTCTAACCCAGTTTAGAAAAATCCTTTTTCAACATATCCCAAATTAGATAATTATTAGTTAAGACTTGCACATCACATAAAAATGTATCACAATAATAACTGTTATATCTCCAGCTAGTGGATTTATAATCTGTTTGGATGTATTACAAATAAATAAATAAATAAATAAAGATTATGATAGTGGTCCGCTAGATTAAGGTGTTCATCTATTTCGAACTTTCGTAAGAGTTTGGTGCTTCCGCCGGTCGAGTCGTGTTTGAATAGCATTAGTGTTATTATTAGATTGACTGGTGCCTCATAGCTATACTTATCTTATAATTGTTAGTCATTTCGGCGCATATTCGGCAATATAGCCGATCATCACCAGTTAAAAGTTCTATTTCCAGATGATGACACAGTAAGCTTTGCACGGATTGGTTATCAGTCATATCAGGAAATGCCAGTTGAAGCTTCAGAAAGTCACATACGTTTTTGCTAACTCTTGAACATGTACTACAACGTAAACTAGTGAGGATTCTTCCAGCAAGAGATCCACAACCACAAGACGAGATAGATTGTACGGAATCATTCAATTCAGAGCGGTCAGGAGCATCGATTTTGTTATTATCCTGCTCACGGAGAGTATTCAACACGAACCCCAAGAATTCGGAACAATCCTCTTGTTGTCCTAACGAGTATCTAGTGGACTTACTTCAAAGACTCCAGGAAATCGGTAAGTGGAAAAGATGATGAATTTTTACGAAACTGTAGCTGCATGAATAGGTGTTTGAGTTTTGAGAAAATAACACTTGTAAAATGCTGTTCATGTAGCAGCGCCCGCTCTAGGGGCGGACCACCCGGACATTTGTCTGGGGTGGCAAATATAGAGGGCGCACTGATAAAAAGGATATTTTGCATCAATGCATAATTGCATTGATTCAAGTCGATTGTATTCTTGAATAGGTCCAACCAAATATTAATTTGATATTTTGACAGAATCCTCTTGACCACTTGAAAGGAAACTGTTTTGAGACATATGAACACTTTCTTCACTGAATAATGAGAGTTGTTTGGTGCAAGAATATTTCAACTTTAATAATGAACACTATTGTGAATCCTTTCTTTGTTCGATGGTGTGAGTTGGTTGGGGCAAGAATATTTCAACTTCAACAACGCAATACTTTGATTCACGATTATCTGCATTTTGAAGCTCAGTACAAATGTGCACTTGGTTATAAAAATATGCCATGGAAGCCATTTTCATATGGTACAGTTCAACAAACAGAGAACAACTGCGAAGAATTGAGATATGATGGTTATATGTGAGAATAGTTTTGTAATATTTTAATTTCAGAAACTAAATGATCAACGTAGGTACCTCTTCGGTGACGCATAGAAATGCGATTGAATATAGAAACGACAGCGTCATTCGTCATTATCACACACCTGTTGAAAACAAAAATATCTTCAACCTACCCCCACAACTGGCCCATAAATGATCTCAATTCAAATCGTGCAGAAATAATGGGACCTCCATATTGCACTTCTGTAGCAGCACATTTGCACATAACCACTGTATCAAATAAAAAACTAACAAATTAAATTATGATTCAAACACAACCCCCAAACGAAACGCGGGCAAAAGCAAACAGGATAGAGGTCCCAGTCGGCAGTCGCAGTGCGCGTTTTCGCGTGGCTTCGCGTCGTTCCGGTAGCGGAGTTTCGCCAAGAAATTATGTTCTTGAGTCAAAAGGAGCATTTTTCACAAGTAGGAGTTCTCTAGGGTAAAGAGTTGGAATGTATTAATGCAAACAAATTAATTTCAAGATAATTTATGTAAAGAAGCAAACAGTTCAATAAGTTTGAAATAAGAGTATATTCATCAATTAGAAATAATTATTCTTTTCAGAAGATGATTCTGTTCAAGAGGATATATACAGGGTGTTCCTTAAAGACATGCTAATATTTGAGGGGGTGATTCTTTGACTTATTTTAAGGAAAAAACTTTTTATAAACGTATGTCCTAAAAGTCCTAACTTTTGAGATACAGGGTGATAAAGTTTTGAAAAAAAATCAGTTTTTTAATAATAACTGAGATAATATTGTAGACGTTTTTATAAAATTTGGTACATGTCTTCTATGCATCAAGGTGCATTTTTTAATGCACAAACATTTTCATTTTCTCAACCAGTGGCGTCCGTACGGGTTTTGCATTGAATATTTTTGAAGAAAAAAATACTACGCCACTGCTTTCTCCTGAAAAAAAAAAAAACTTCTGAGATCCTCATTTATTTTTGAGCAAATTTGATCTCTTGAGTTTTCTTTGTCCGCCGCATGGTTTTCGCTTAAAAAAATAAAAATCGTTTCATTTCAGGATCAATTCTTCAAAAATCTGATGCGGTGTGGTGCGTAATTCCATGCGTAGACGGGCGGAAGCATGCCTATTAAGTGAAGGTGGCCATTTCCAACAATTTTTATAATCAGTGTTAGTATTGTCAATAATTAATGAATTTGATCCGTTCATTTAAACTTACTTTTATAAAATAAAATAAAATTCGTTTTTGTACAAGCTGAAATCCATATTTTTTTGATTCTCATTAATTTTGGAGCAAATCTGATCCCTTTATTTGATTTTTGAGGAATTGATCCTGAAGTAAAACGATTTTTATTTTTTAAGCGAAAACCATGCGGCGGACAAAGAAAACTCAGAGATCAAATTTGCTCAAAAATAAATGAGGATCTCAAAAGTATTTTTTTTTCAGGAGAAAGCAGTGGCGTAGTATTTTTTTCTCCAAAAATATTAAATGCAAAACCCGTACGGACGCCACTGGTTGAGAAAATGAAAATGTTTGTGCATTAAAAAATGCACCTTGATGCATAGAAGACATGTACCAAATTTTATAAAAACGTCTACAATATTATCTCAGTTATTATTAAAAAACTGATTTTTTTTCAAAACTTTATCACCCTGTATCTCAAAAGTTGGGACTTTTAGGACATACGTTTATAGAAAGTTTTTTCCTTAAAATAAGTCAAAAAATCACCCCCTCAAATATTAGCATGTCTTTAAGGAACACCCTGTATATATTTGAATGAAGAATCCTTTTTATCAGTGCGGCATTTTGACTGTGAATGTGACAAAACATTGAATGTCACTTGATCGCAATTATTGATACTATGCTTGTCGGCGAAATGAAAATTAATATGTAATTTATATTTCGTATTCGGTAACTGTTTTTGCCTGAAACCTAAAAAAAAATATGTGAGTTATAATTCTGTAGAAAGCATAAAAAGCGACACGTTCAATCAAATAACAGAAATGACTAGGTACACCAAGTCGCGCACTTCATAAAATAAGAGGAAGGGCGCTGCATGAACTTGTTTGACCAAAGAATAATCACGCCTACACAAATAAGAAGCGAATCACACAAATTCGACAGATACACGCCTTAAATGCGCAAGTTACTGAATTGTATTAAACACTTTTTGTGTTCAATTGTTATTTGGTATAAAATATTAATCAAATAAGCAAGCTGATCCAAAAAAAGATTTAGATTTAACATCTGCACTTGACCTTTTATAAAACTGCAGAAAACTCTTCAAGGATTTTCGATCGGATGAGTCATTGAAACTATTGTTTATGCGAGAGAAATTGGCTGACGAAATTGACGTTGAGGCTAATTTTGAATCAACAATACCACGACACCGTTCAATGAAAAAAAAAACAATTTCTCATATGAAGCACGAGATGAACCAATCGAAGATCCCAAAGAAAAATAAAAGATAGATTTTTTTTATTTTACAATTGTTCAAGCATTAAATGCACTAGATGCTAGATTCGAACATCTTAGCCACCATGGTAGATATTTTCAATTCTTATATCGCAGTAGACGTTGTCCTGCTCACCGACTAACCCATTGTCTAGTTTATGACGAAGCCGCTGTTACTCATTTGTGGCGAATGCGCTGACATCAGATTTCAACTTATAAATAAAAAAAATTACTAAAAAAATTTGTAGTGGACCGAATTGTGACTTCAAACCATTTCCGAATCCACTTGAATCCACACAAATTCACTTTCGTATGAATATAATGAATGAATATAAAGATATACGATTTAAAAACCATGTCCAAAGACACGCTGTCAAAACTGCAAAGATTTGGAAAGTATTTTAACTAATGGCGACTCTGTTGACATAAATCTGTTAGAATTAACTGAGAAAATTACTGCGGTATCTGCGCTTTTGGATAAAAAAGAAAGCCTAAGCATTGTATTGAAATTAAAAACAATATTAAATTTTGCCCCAAACCTTAGTGTTGCCTTAAGAATATTATTGACTATACCAATTACTGTTGCATTAATTAAGAACTACTACTACTACTACAAAATTGTCAATGGTTTGGCTATTTTGGCAATTGAGCATGAAATTGCTGATCAAGTGAACTTAAAAGGGGTAATGAAAAGGTTTGCTGAAATAAAAGTGAGAAATAAAAATTTCTTGTAACTTTAATTTTTTTAATTAATTAATTTTTACAGTTTTGTTTATGTTCCTTAATATAAGTTTTTATTAAAATTTTAGACAAGTCGTGAGAAATGAAATATCCTGTACTGAAATGATCATTACAGTACAGTTTGCGATGTAGAAATGAAAAAGTGTTTTACTATCGGCCTACTTCCTTGATCGATAAAGCGTATAAAATGTGCATATTTCCATGTGGTCGTAGAAAAAATTATTCTCCAATGTGAACTATATGCGTTACATACAACTCATAACAGGTGGAGTACCTCATCAAATAATATCCTAACCGGAATCATTTCATGCACAATATCTCAAGACTTTTTATGTCAAGACTACAATTCATAATGATCAAAGAAATAAGTCTCAATTTTCATTGAAATTTTATTCCACGTATTGTAACAAGTGATAGAAATGCAGTAACGTAAAATAAATGACGGTTAATTTAAGGAAAAATATCAACAATGTATATCTGGCAGCCGAAAGCATGTGGAATTTCGATTATATCAATCATACATTTCTTTATTAATTTTCGTTTGAATCGAACCTAAATTCAATATTGAAATGGTAATGAATGCGGTTATGCGTTGACGTTTGTGTTACCGAATGTTGGTGGCAGCTTATTTGAATTATAAAGTAAATTTGATGAAAACGTGACATATTCCTGATAATATTGTTTCAATATTGAAACTGCGGTATTTTCGATACATTGGATTTCGCTATTTCAATCAGTTACATTTTGAAATAATTTGGTTTCACTTGAAGACATACTAATGTGAAACTACTATTGCCTCCCAATTATCATCCATAGTCATCAACTCATACATGGAAAGATTTGAGAGACTGACTGCCAAAGAAACCAAACACAACCCGAAACTGTGATAAACATATTTTGATACTTTCATACCGTGGGAACATGTGGATTTATGAAAGTTTTATAAAGGTCAGGTAATAGCCAATTTGATTTATGGTGGTCATATATTCTTCCTAATACGCTCCCAGAGCGGATAGATTTGTAAATCCGATTCAAAATACTCAAAGGCTATAAGATGAAACCCGATAAATCCTTTTGGTATTTAAATAATCCACATAGAAACTTAGAAAACCATATAAAAGTTTTATAATAGTTTTATAGCACTCCTCAAGCCCATGCATTTATTTTGTCACAAAACTAACGATGAGGTTTTATTGAGGTTTTGAGAATCGCTATAAGATCAAAGCATAAAACTATTTCTAATGTGATTCCAGTAGCTCCCTCTGAACGGTAATGAATACATCATAAAAGTGACAAAGTTTTTTGAGATCGATAAGATATTCAAATGATTTTTTCTATGGCCATCATTAAACCGAACGAAAGTGATGAAATGTCCAAGTCAAAACATGTACCTATCGTTATTCACCTTATAATATATGACCAGAATTTTATTTCATATCAATAATCACCAATTATTCAACAAAATTGACATAAAAAGTTACTAAAGTTAAAACAATTAACGATGTACATGCAAAACTGTTCGACATTTCGCCACTTGGGCACAGGTAAGTATCTAATTTTGAAGTCTCAAATGTCGAGGAGTCGCTTCAAAAATATGAAACATGCAAAAGTGTTATCTCCAATAATCCAGTAACGACAGACAAACTCGAGCAAAAAGTGAAGAATGAATTGTAGCACTCTGAAACTTGGCATATGACATCTCGACATCATGTATTATCAGAAAAAAAATTGTTTACCAAAAAATCAGGGGTGGAACCTAAAAAATTTTTCATTTGAAAAAAATAGTTCTTTTATTGTTGTTATTTCAGAAAATATGAGATTTATTAAAAAACGATTTCGATAGGTTGTGATACTTTTCCACACACGATTGCAGATGGTCGAACGACGCGTTAGCGATGAGACGTCAGGAGTTTGCCTGGTCAGCTAACCACACAACAAATTAGTTTCCCTAATTTTGAACGGTTTACAAGAAACTGCTACGGTAGTAATTTTCTCAGTAACATCGACATATCTCAAAAACTATAAGAGAAGGGTCAACAAATCTTTGGTTGTCTATCTCAGAACTATAGACGGATCGAAAACATGTCTTGTAGAGGTAGTATTTATATCCTGATCTCTGATTAAACTTTGTGTAGACGAATTTGTGTTCTTTTTCAAAAAAAAATTAAAAAATATGTAGGTTTTAATTCAAATTAAGGAAATTGGTACCGGCTTCTGAAACACTCTGTATAGCTATGTAAATGAAAATATTTCATGTAGAACATAATCAAATGAGACAGTATACCAAATTTCAAGTTTCGAATCCAATTGCAAGTTGGAAAACGTGTGAAGCACGGCCGACGTAAATCACCTTGTATATATGAATGATAGTGTGAAACAAGCCACGAGAAAATAATGAGCGATAACAATTCTATAACAATGAAATCAATCCGATATTGCGAATCGTTATGGTAAACTTTACTGCAACTTCGTGGATGTTTTATTCAAGCGCGGGGATAAACTTTACGAAGTCAGAAACTTGAATCACTGCTTCTCATCTAATTTGGTAATATGACATCCCATCATTTCGGGAATTTCATTCGTGTTTGATTGTCATAAAACAAAAAGGGGTTGAAATTTCAGTAGAAGGAAAGTGGAAGGGAAACGGAAGCCCAGGGTGGTTTATGTTAAGTATTTCACATCGCAATAACTCATATTTTGAGCACCCAGTTTTTTTAAGGGTCCATTCATCATTTGTCGGCCTAATAGTAAAACCACGCAAGTCCACAAATAGCAAATTTGATATTTTTATGCTCATATTTACTGGCTGGCGAATTCTGCATATTTACAGAAAATCTCATAACTTCAATAAAGTGTATGATACGAAAGCGCTGAACGGACATGATGAAAAAATATTATAATTGCCAGTTTGAACTGACAATTAGCTATAATTGCCAGTTTGAACTGATAATTAGCTATAATTGCCAATTGTCAGTTTGAACTGACAATTACCTATAATTGCCAGTTTGAACTGACAATTAGCTATAATTGTTAATTGTCAGTTCAAACTGGCAATTATAGCTAATTGCCTAGTTTAACAATATAATACATAGTGCTAGTCTAAAGTCCGTTCCCCCCTACTAATTTTTGAACCACCTGGTATATCGCAACGAAATTTGGAAATCTCAAATAGGAGATAAAAACCTACTCTTTCATGAGAAAATTCCAGCTAAAAGTTTGAAAATGGCAGCTTCAATAATTTTTTTTAAATAGAACACCCGGTATATCATTGCATGATCGGTTAGGGACGATCTTAAGGAATCCAACAACACCAAGTTTGATGCTATTATCTCCAAAGACTATGGAGATATCACCTATTATTTTCTCCATAAGCCGAATGAGTATGAGAGAGAATTTATTGGCCCGCCAGAAAAACTTTCTCTCTCCCACTCATTCGGCTTATGGAGTAATAGGTGATATCTCCATAGTCTTTGGAGATAATAGCATCAAACTTCGTATTGTTGGATTCCTTATGATCGTCCCTAACCGATCATGCAATTATATACCAGGTGTTCTATTTAAAAAAATTAGAAGGCGCTAAGCTTGCATTTTGAATCTTTTAGCTAGAATTTTCCCATGAAAAGTAGGTTTGTATTGAGCCATCCAAATTTCGTTGCGATATACCAGGTGGTTCGAAAATTAGTAGGGGGGGAACGGACTTCAGACTAGCACTGAGTATAATATTATAAATGCCAGTTTAAACTGGCTACAGCTAATTGTCTGTTAAAACTGGCAATTATAGCTAATTGTCTGTTCAAACTGGCAATTATAGCTAATTGTCAGTTCAAACTGGCAATTATAGCCAATTGTCAGTTCAAACTGGCAATTATAGCTAATTGTCAGTTCAAACTGGCAATTATAGCTAATTGTCGGTTCAAACTGGCAATTATAGCTAATTGTCAGTTCAATGTCCGTTCAGCGCTTTCGTAGTATGAAGTCGGAAAAGAGAAAATTTCAAACCACGTATCATTTAGTAGGGTATTTTGTTTTTGAAAACCTGCCAACTCCGACTTGTTTACATTCATCGAGTGGTGGCACCATCACGCGCTTGTTCCAACATAGTGTTTTCTTTGTTTCTCGTCACTTCACATCGTTGCTGTTGACTTTCATTGAAGTAAGTATCTTTATCGTCTTGTATCATTAGGATTTTATATTACATTTTGTTCATCAAGACGTTGAATCAAGAGAAATATACTGTACTTGGAGTTACGTGTTGTCGAACAAGTTTCATACCAAGCCGTTCATAAAAATGGAGTTACTTTTATGTTACAACAAAGTATTCAAATTCCAAATAACTTGCGACTGATTTGTTATTATATTGTTATTTGATGAGAAAAATGGAGATACGCGTTTTGACACCGTTTGCATCATGTCAGAAACATCAGTAAACAGTTTCAAGTGGATATACAATATGAGGGCATCATGAATATTTCTCCCCGATTGAATTAATAGCCATAATATCAAATTTTCGACAATGGTCAGAAAATATTTTTCCTCTTAGCCATCGAAGCTCGATAATATTATCGGCTCTCGAACTATACCATTTTTCCGATCTAAAATTATCTCCAATTGATTTCTCACAATTATTCCAACCACCACACTTTTCAGTCTTCAAAGCAATTGCAACTGTCGTCGATATCACTCTTACAAAATGCATGCGGTGTACTCAAATCTGACAGCTCATCTTATGCAGCCGTTTATGATTGACTGAAATTCTATATTTGGATTCATGGCAGCGAAGGGTAGGTTGCGTTAGACCCTGAGGTCTGGTTTCTGTGACGTTGAAAAAACACGTACAGTGAAGAACATTCACTAATAGATATATTTTCAGGACTGATGACTTCAGGGAAAAATGTAGGTTAAGCGAGAAACAAATTTTGTGCGTTTCGTATAAAGGGTTTTTCCGAAGTTGGAGCGATTGAGAAAATGTGTTGTTACATGGAACGTAATGTAACAATAAATGGGGAGAATTTTCATTTTTGAAGCAACCAGTCGAAATCTTTATAAAGTTTTATGAAGTCGCTTTCAGTTACCTTCGATTGGGAGACACTGGTTTGATTCTCTAGGCCACAGCGCGTCCGTCTGCTGGCAGTGTTTCAGCGCAGTTTGCGCAGGTCGTAGACCTCTGTGATTACCAAACAAATTTGGAAAATTTTAAAATTCAATATATCCCAAAATAATGTTTTCTCGACAAAAATGTATTTTTTTATTTCGCTTTGTTTTGTCATCTTCTACTTCCCACTTCATGTATCGCTCCAATTTCGGAAACAACCTGTATAGTAAAATCGGTGTTGATATGTCCCACAAAATTGGTTGACATGAAAATTTTATTTCATAAACTATCAGTAGACTTTCCATACATCATTAAACCACATACAGTATCGGAAAGTTTTCATCTGGGGTATGGTGGTTGTATGAGAGCGTGAAGAATAGTTTGCTATAATATTGAGAGAGCATTACAATTTCTCCTCTACTCGCTCGAGGAAGGGATATCAACTGAGCTTTTGATTCGTCGGGCGAGACAACAGGAGAGGCGCGCAGTAGTGCGTCTCTCTTATTTATGAGGTATTATCATATCATTGCGTTCCTTGTTGCTCGCGTAGATTTCTGTCTATACCCCAAGTGAAAATTTTCCGATCCATTTGTGTTTTTATCTACAGTGACCGCCAAAAAATATGTACCATATGGGAAAAAAGTTTATTATTAGTGTATTCGAAAAAAGATTCTTGGGAAAAGTTTGTGCATGTCCGATAACCTAAAAATAGATTTTGACGTATGTCACGTAATCGCTGGTATGGCGGCAAATTGAAAAAAGTACTATGAATAGACAAAAAGTCGAGTAAAATGGCAAGATATCGAAAAAAGTGATTTGAAAACGTTGCTTAGAATTCAATTTTATATACATATACAAAGTTTGACAAGGAAATGTAAAAAAACTGAAAATAGCAATTTTTTTTTAATATTTTCCTAGCTTTATAAGAATATTAAATTATTTTCTAATGAATAGTTTGACCATACTGAAATATTTGTATTTCAATGATAATAACAAAACTTTCTCATTTTCTACACACCAGAGAGCACTAAATTAAAAAAATTGAATTTTGTCAGAACCCTTGCTGTTACATTGGTTCGTATCTAACAGTTATATCAGAATTCCACGATTATTGCGATGATGGAGGAATCCAAAAATATCGTGTTTTTCTGATTATAATCAATTTTTGGTGATAATCGTATAAGAACGTTTCACTTCGCACAGAATCTTAAAAATAGTGCGTCAAATTAAAGAGGCTGGAGTTTTCAACATTGCATGCGAAGTGAAACGCTCTGGCACGATTATCATCGAAACTTGATTATAATCTGGAAAACAGCATGTTTCTGGAGTGTCATGTCATCACAATGGTCGTGGAATTCTGATATAACTGTTAGATACGAACCAATGTAACAGCCAGGGTTTTGACAAAATCCAATTTTTTTAGTTTAGTGTTCACTGGTGTGGAGAAAATTTAAAAAATTTGTCATTCTCATTGAAATACAAATGTTTCAGTATGGTCAACCTATTCATACGATAATAATTTGATGTTTTAATACAGCTAGGAAAGTATTTAAAAAAAATTGCTATTTTCAATTTTCTCTCATTTTATTTTCAAACTTTGTGTATGCATATAAAATTCAATTCTAAGCAACTTTTTGAAATAACTTTTTTTGATATCTTGCCATTTTACTCCACTTTTTGAATGTGAACAATAATATTTTTTCTGGTGTGCTGGTTTCTTTATAACGGCTGTATTTCTGCAAACGTTAATTTTTTTCATTTTTACCGTGGAGCGTGGCAATATGAACAAAACACCAACTGAGTTATAAGTTCCTGAATGTGACTTACAATGTTTTTGTTGATAAATTCTCATTTTACAGCTCTAAGAACCCTGCTGAATACTCCACCAAGGCTGGATAATTATATATTTAATAAAATGTTTATTTGGTTATGCTCAACGTCAAAGTCAAACGTCAAAGTCATTTTTGAATCATTTGAAATCTTCTCAACAATTCGTAGATAATTCTTCTTCTTATTTGGTTTTTCAGAGCAATTACCCAGTTCCGACGAAATGTGAGAATTCCGTCCAAATCATAATGTAATTTATAACCATCACGCAGAGGGAGATAGTATAATTGAAGCTTTCATGCATAGGCAAGATAGTGGCTTCATTGTGTCTAAATATGAGCCAACAGTTGATAAGCTGTTCTTTGATAATGTGACAAATGGTAAAACTGTTAACATTGGTCCATTTCTGTGTCTGGTCTCGCTTAAAGAAATCGCTGATGATTTAAATTTTTATTTTGAAAATATCCAATCAGTGTCTACTGGTAACATTTATAAAGAGGTACCTATCTGTTTAAAATTCAAAGTGGAATTCATTGAAATGCATATTTTTGTCATTTATAGTGCTTTTAAAATTATTTTATTTATAATAAATTTTTCAAAAAGCGTCGTAGGACATGTTTTACAACAATTTCTTCTTTTTTATGTCTGTAGTTCTATCAGATTTAAAACTGAAATGTTTATTTAAAACTGAAAAGCACCTTTAAAATTCAGAAGCTTATTCAAAACTGAAAAGCTTATTTAACTCTTTGTGAGTATTCATACTGAAATACTCCAAGACTCCTAGACTCCTAAATTAAGTTAAGAGGCAACATAAGCGCGTCATCACGTCAAATTTTATCATTGCGCCGCACATGTTGGGTATGTATGTATGTATGTATTTTTATATTGAAACTTGTACTGCCTGTTTCTTTTCTGTTTTTTCAATTAGCTGATGGGAACTAAAGACCTTTATTATTATTATTATTATTATTATTATATATTTTTCAAGAGCGATAGTGGAGCTGACGAAGCACCTGTCCGTGACAAAACTACGTAGCTGGGAGCGCCAATAAGGTAGATAGCTCCTAATCGTAGAATCGGTTTTGCGTTAAAACCTTGGTTAAAACTAATGAAATTATAAACAATTTTTTTCTTATTTTGATTCTATGATTCCCCTAAGAATTCGGGAATTTGCCAATTTTTTTCAGTTGTCAAACCATAAAAAAAATTTCCCCTCAAAATCATCAAAACCAAAAATCAGTTATTCCCGAACTCTCACAAATCAATTGGATCATTTGTTCCAACAAAATTTTCGCAAAACCGATTCCCGTTTCACCAAGGGTATTGTTTGCTCCATGTTGGTGGCCGATTGCCAAAATAGCAGAATACCGACCAGATGTAGCTACTTGTAATAACTGGCTGAATTACACAGTCGATCAGGTGTCCAGAACCAGGTGGTGGATTCAGAGGTGTTTCAAGAGCTGCAGTCACTGAGTAGAAAAAACAAGGGACCCAAAAGGAGCTTGAAATATAAATATATTCACAGGAGAAGAGTTTGGTTATTTCCAGAGTCCTATAACTTATTGGTCAGGAAGAGTATGTAAGGTTTAAATGCATTCAACCCAATATTTCAAAAATCATGTCAGTTGGTATGACCATTTGAATAACGCACAGTATAGTTCAAAGAACTGAACACAAGATAAGTAAAGATAACCTCAAAATTCTACACACATGCAATAAAGGGAAGACAATGAATCTGTTGGAAGCCATGGAAATTAATAAATCAATTAAAAACCCGTAATTTAGAACCCTCAACGAGCAACTCGATTTGTGTGGGTCTCCACTTTTGAATTTATAAATTTGACAACCCAGGTAATTTCCATCACCTCCAGGGTCTAAATTTATATTGTTTCACCCTTGTTCTCTTAATTACCTCTCCATCCAGCCTACCTGTAAACTCCCTATACAGTGCGGCTTTTAATAGTCCCCCCCCCCTGGTAACTTTTGAAAGGTTCGACGTAGAAACACGAATAAAAAACCGTTTCGAGAGTTTCACCAATACTATTTTTTGAAAGGAAAAATATGGTGATTGCTCAATTAGGGGCGCGGGGGGGCCCAACGTCTCAAAATTTTTAAATAGTCAAGTGGCACATCGTTGAAAAGAGAATTCAATTTTCTTTACAGTCATCTGAATATTTTTGAATTTTGTCCATAATTTTATTCCCAATTTCGATGTTTATGCTTTTCGAAATTTTTAAGTTAATGTGCCCCCAGCACCCTCTGTCGAGTAATTGCAATGTTTCTTCTCTCAAAAAGTAGTATCGGTGATACCCTTCAAAAAATTTTTGGTTTAATTGTTCCACATCAAACCGTTCAAATTTATCGAGGTATGAGTAGTATTCAGATCCGCATTTATATTCAATATTTCGATTTTAAATTGCAAAAAAACTATTAACGAAATTCGAAAAAATATAGATGGTTGTGAAGAGAATTGAATTTTCTTTTCAAGGATGTGCCCCTCGACCCCCCGTGCCATTTAAAAATTTTGAGTCGATGGGCCCCCCGCGCCCCCTATTGAGCAATCACCATATTTTTCATTTCAAAAAGTGGTAAAGGTGGAACCCTCGAAACGGTTTTTCATTCATGTTTCTGCGTCGAACCGTTCAAAAGTTAACAGGGGGGGACTATAAAAAGCCGCACTGTATAACTAGGCTTAGAGTTCAATTGTATTAGTTAGTTTTTACACTTGAATAATGGGATAAAACCCGAAACCGGTCGTAACAATAAAAATTTTGTGGAAATAAGACAAATGAGTGTTCTTTCGTTTCATCAACGTGATCATGAATTTCCACAAAATAAACAAGTCATCAATCACACAAAAAAGTTTTTTATTTTGATGTTTCTCTTCTGTTCACGGATAGAAACTGTCAAAACGTTCTAATGGGAAAACAAGACCCATGAAATAGGATCTTGAAAATGAAACGTGTTTCTGTGATGTACCCTTATCTTACTTCATTTTCAGTGGAACTGATATTGTTTCCTGGTACAACCCTCTTGTCACTCGCGTAGCGTTTATGGGACGCCCCTGACACTTTCGGTTACGATAACTTTTACACCCAGATAGCTACGGACTTCCCCAGCCACAGCCGCATGTACCTTCTTCCTCAAGTGGTTAGAATTCAAGCCAGAAACATTCGCAGTATTCCATGCTCTGTCACTGAAGAGTTTAGCAATAATACAAGTTGCGATAATAAATGTAAAGGAGGGTATTTTTTTAATAGGGAAATTAGGGCTATTCATGAAAAAACATTTGAATTCTTTCAAATGCTCAGAAATGAGTAATGTAGTGGTACATTTAAATTTTTTTCAATCTAGAATAAGTTATCTTCTATAATGTTTTTATCAATTATTTTCAAAAGAATGCAAGTGGTAACATTGCTCTGTAATTCAATAACTAATTGTCAAAACTGACATTTTCCATTTATTGTACATTGAAACCCAAGATAAACACATACGCTTTGTTGCCAGAATGTCTATTTTATCATATTTCGCCTTTACAAACTCTGCTCCAAAGGTACTTATTTGAAAATGTTCCTAAATGGTTCAGAAGATGAAATTTTAGGAAAATATTTTTTTTTAATTGATCTAAAAGTATGCAAAATCTTATAACCGGGAGTAGTTGGCCCAGAAAAGCATACTTAGTACGAAAAAAAAAATCACATGACTAGATGTAATTAAATAATTGTTTTGAATATTAATTTTTTTAGGGCATTAATGGTTATTTAACGAACAAGTGTATTAATAAGGGCGATTAACAATCGAGATAATTTAACGCGTGAGCGGAGCGAGCGCGTTAATGTTTGAGATTGTTAATCGCCATTTTAATTCACGAGTTTGTTACAAAACTTTTCCGTCGACAGTAGTTTTCGAAAATAGAATCTCACTTTCAATGTTTATTTATTTAACGTTACGATAAAAAACAATCACTATTTCCTATTTATATTAACTCTACTTAAAGATAGTTTAATTTTTCTCAGTGGTAGTTTTATTTTATTTTTTATTATTTATTTTCAAATTGAAATAAAAAAAAAAAAATTACCCTCGGTGGGTATTGAACTCTCGACCATAGTGTTGCAAGCCAGGTGAACTTTACCGCTACGCCACGGGACCATATATGGTTATGAGTGACAACTGGTGTAATGAACATTTTCTGAAATTTTATTTGAAAATTGACAAATAAATAATGACAGATAGTACTAAGCAATATAAAATGTATGAAAGCAATGTATGTTGGGTTGCATATAAACAAATCGTTGATTAATAGAAAATCATTCATTAACAGGGGTCATTAATCAACGATTTTGAGTGCGTTAAAATACATCATAAATGAACGGTCGACGGAAAAAATACATTTCAGAAAATGACAGAGTGAAATGCCAATATCAGTCCCGGTGAAGCAAAATAGTATATTCTGTAACAAGGTTAGGATGAAAAATTCGATGCGAGCATAACGAATTTTCATTCTAAACGAGTAACAGCCTGTGTGCTTTCTCCACTATCACAAGTTTCACATACTTATAATCAAATGGAAAACAAACGAAAAATTATTTTGACATTTCATTTCACGTATTGTCACTATGATGCCAGTCAAGGCTAACGTAATTATTGCTACAACATTCCTATACAAGTGATTGAATGAAATACACGCAAAATGCATAAGACAGCAAGTGTTTTAGAATATTTATTCAATATCAAGAGCGTGTATGTTACCATTCTGTTATCAAATATAATTTCAGAATTGGCAAATTCTGTGGAGGTTGTGGAGAGAACTATTTCTGTACAACTGTCATTAGAAATAACGTTCTTAATAATTGACAGACATATGAACTGAAACTAATCCAGAGATCGTGTGTTCGGATCCTATGAATCATATAAACTTTTTTCTTTTTTTCTCACTAGCAGTAAGTATTGTAGAAAGAAATGTGTATAAAACATTTATTTAAAGTGATTTGATTTCGCTCGTAGGGTTGCTCCACTCGCTAACGCTCATTTGGCAATATTCCCCTCCGACAAACCAAAATGCGACTTTTGACACTTGTGTAATAAATAATCATTGTTTGCGTTCAAACTACACGAAGAAAAAGAGATGATCATTCTTTACATCACTTCTGGTGGTATGTGACCATAGAAATTATAATATATATACTTACTCTAGAATGCCTAGAATGCCAATTCAATGGGACGAAAGTGTTGTAAAAATTTCGATGCATTATTTAGTGCGCATGATCAGGATCAGTTTCATTCATACCAGGGTGGGTTTCAGTGAGATTTTTAAATGATTCATGATGTTGAGTAAAATCGATGTGATAATACGTTGGTGTCAGGGCAGTCTATGAGACAAGAAAAGTTTTGGTGGGCATACCTATATGTTGCGAAACTGATTATATCCGAGACATTCATCGAATAAAATAACATTGAAAAAATAGATCTTGAGTAGGTAACTATTGGTGACGTTTCTGAAATATACCTATTTTATGATTTTTCAACAGGGACTACTTGAATAATTATGAAAACATACTTTTTCAGCAAACAATAATATTATCCATTATTTTCTCTACCCCCACAGGCTATGCCACCAAAAGCAAATTTTATGCATATTATAAATATCTTACCTGACTGCTATTTCACTAGTAGGTGTACAAGAAACATTAAGACTAACACCACAAACATTTTCTTTTTCAACAAAAAGTACTTCCAAGTTATTATTCATGTCAATACGTTGGGGATCTATATTTTGCATCGTATGATCATGCAATTCTTGAAGAGTTCTTAAAAAAAAAATTGTTAAGTAGTAAGTATTGGTTTGCATAATTTCAGATGTGGTTTTATAATTATTAATCAGAATTCCTTAAAAAATGCAATACTTTATAAAACTTACATCATGAATGAATTGAACAGATTTTAAAGATTTGAAAATTCCTACAGTTATTATATATACTTACCTTTCTTGGGTGGGAAGTTCATAATTTTTTCGTAAAAAAAGACTTTGAACTGCATTTCGTTTCAATAACATTCGACTACCCTTCATATATACATCGTTTGAAGTAAAATGTTTGCTGCAAATGCCATTTTTTTCAGTCAGATGCTCGCATCCACGGTAGGAACTCTTCCCAAAATGGTCTCATCCAAATGTCATGCCTTGCTCTCGTCAAGCTTAAAATGATTTATTTAAGCCAAACGTAAAGAAAGGATTAATATTCTCAGTTTTATCAAAGATGGAAGATATTTCTGCTCTATATATATATACATTATTTATTAGATTTGCCATCAACAATTCGTATTCAAGTAGGTACTTACTAAAAATAATGGATTCCAGGAATATTTCCTTCATTTCCACACCATAGAACCAAGCACGTCAACATTGTCAAAATTAAAATTTCACTACAGAAAAACCCGAAAACCAATAACATACATACTACCGATGAATAATGAAAGTAAACAACAGTAATAAAAAAAGCACATCTAAATAAACACAATAACGTTGATGGTTAATTTCACAATGAACACAAATCGCCTAAACCACCAAACTAACCCAAACCGGCTCTGGCAAACTACCTGCCTTCCTCTGCGGCAATTGAAAACTGTTAACACTGTTGCACGATCCCAACAATTCAACGGGAATTTGGGTAGGCTTCACAGTAATGTTAGATTATTTTTGACAGAATCTCGACTAGAAAGATAAAATTTTCTGAAATTTGTCAACACTGCAGAGCTAGGAGACTGGTTATGGGCATACGCATTGATAAAAACATTTGGAATTTTACAACACTTTTCAGTGTCCCACGAAGAGGGGATTGGCATTCTAGAGTAAGTATATATATTATAATTTCTATGTAGGTGACTGCAATAAAATATCGAGAAAATATGTCCAGTCTTAACATAACTTATGTCATCTATTCCTGAATATTTAGCTTATTTACTTATTATACAAATCTTAAAGAAAACTAAAAAACGTCGTTAGTTTTTTAATTTTTTTCAATTCTATTTTTCTCTGGATTTTCCTCTGTGTAACGTTCTGTTGAAATGATGGCAGCCATTCCTTCAACACACCGTATATACACACCACCAGTTTTATAGAACAAGCCAATATATAACATCCGAAGCGGGGCGTTTTTGCTCGATTCAGTTCACAACGAGATAGGGAGGAATAAATCATATTGGACCGTAGTCAATTGAACTACAGACGTGATTTCTATAATTGCACTCCGCACATGACCCGGATTCCATTTATATGTGATCGCATGCTAATACTAGTAATCACTATGAATCCCTTTTTGATACTTGGCATCAGATGTTCAAGTTTGCAATGGAATTTCGCAATTCTGAAGTGGTTTATAATCCTTTGTGATCAACGATCAACGAGTACTGCATTTTGTATGAAACAATGTTCGAAACTGTACCTAAATGGTTATACAACTGGGAACTTAGTTTCATTCATTACGACTCGAAGTTGTACGGAACATGATGATTTTTATACACTTTTGTTCAAGCAAATTCCAAACTCTGTTACTAGATCTTCAATTCAATATATTCAATATAAAAAATATCGGTTAGTTTGGGTGAAAATTATCATAATATTAAAAAATATTGTTTGGTGGTCAAAATTTGGCCAACTATTTCATTCGATCACACCATATTCAACTTCTCGTCAATATGTATGAATTATTCAATAGTATCTACCTATTTCACTTCAATATTCTATTATACGAATACGTTCTATACAGTATCGGAAACTTTTCATCTTGGGTATAGACAGAAATCTACGCGAGCAACGAGGAACGCAATAGGATGATACCACATGAACAAGAGAAACGCACCACCGTGTGCCTCTCCTGTTACCTCACCCGACTCATAAACGGACCATGTGGCAATGCGACTCACCGATAACAGCTCACGTCGATATCTTTTCCTCGAGCGAGTAAAGAGAAATTGTAATGCTCTCTCAATATATAGCAAGCTATTCTTACGCTCTCTTGAAACTACCATAGCCAAAATGAAAACTTTTCGATGCTGTATATGTGACGCAAGGTGGCTATCGTTTGTTTTGGAGCGGATCAGTAATTCGACAGGAAAAATGCTGTGTTGCCAAGAGTGAGAAAATTATAGTAACCGCTCAAAATTTTCAGCGTGCTCAGTGTATTTCATCAGTTGAAAACGACATATATCTTCCGCTTAGAAGAATTTTTTCCATCTCTCTGGAAACTAATATTTCCCTCGAAATTTCAGAATAATAAATATATCAAGATAAAATATGGTGATTACGCATTGATTGATAATCAAGTAAATATTTTTTTAACAATTTGACAACAGGGAGTCGATAATTCAAAACAACATAGATGGGAGGTGAATGTTTATACAGTATCGGAAAGTTTTCATCGGGGGTATAGACAAATCTATGCAAGCAACAAGGAACACAATACCACATACATAAGAGAGACGCACTACTGTACGCCTCCCCTGCTACCTCGTCCGACGAATTAACAGCCCCGTCGATATCCCTTCCTCGAGCGAGTCGAGGAGAAATTGTAATGCTCTCTCAATATAATAGCAAGCTATTCTTTACGCTCGTATGAAACCAGCATACCCCCGATGAAAACTTTCCGATACTGTAGATACTATTTATAATGGCATCGACAGGGGAAAATTTGTGGCTGCACTTTCCTTCGACTTCCTTCGACAAGGCATTTGACACTGTCTTCGGTTCACTGAATATGGTGTTTGCATAGCATCGTGCCTATCTAGGGTTTTTTATTGATCTGAGTTTCAGACCTAGAAAGTCAACTATTATTGCAGTAAAATACGTCAATACTGGTACAATCAATGCACGAAGAGCATGGGGAGCTAACATTGAAGACATTTAAAATGCGTTTGAGACTGCCAAACGGCACCTAATAATAGTTGACAGATTGCAGAAAATCAGCATTAGCGACTACCTCAAGAATATTGTTAAAGAGTACCTATCGGAGAAAAGCGTGAGATACAGACAAGAAATGACGCAAAGAGTTCCACAGGGTTCGGTACCAAGACATACTCTGTGGAATATCCTCTACAATAGCATACTTGAACTAGAGTTTCCATAAAATTGCCACACAGCGGCTTATGCTGATGATCTGCCCATGATTGTGAAATCAGGTGGAAAGGAGGTAGTCCAACCAATATAACAAAAATAAAGCCTGTTTTGCAAATTAATTCTAATAGTAAGCGACTTGCGCCATGACTTCGGGGATACTTTATAAATAACTAAAATCCAAATTGCAACTCAAAATTTTTTTTGTGCAATTGTTTAAACAATTATCCACTACTACCTTAGCACGACTCGGCGACGAATTTTTACTCGAAGCGCTGTGTTCAGAAGCATTTTTAACAATGTTCTCCAAACTTATGGGAAAATGTGAGATAGACAAATTGTAGTTTTTAACCTCAACTTCAAAATGCCGCTTTAAAAATTCAAATCGGACCATTTCCCGAAATATGACGCATCATGCAAAATATGGCTGTAATTTTTTTAAAACCCGATTGTAGGAAAACTATTGAAGCGACAATTTCCACCTTTCGGGAGCTCAACGTACATGATATTAGCTACCATTTCCCGAAAAGTTATTTCTTAATGTTGAAAATTGAGGGAGATACGAATTTTTGAAAAAAGGCCTTTTTTCAAGAGTTTTTCCGGCTTTTCTAGGCGAAAACTGGTCGTATCGGGATTTTCCAAAAACTATTTTGTAGGTTTTTTCATTCTCCACAAACGGTCTTTGATGAGTAAAGCCATTCGTCCAGTACCTTTTGAGATATTTATAAAAAACCAAAAAAAGGACCTTTTTTTAATAATCATTGTTTAAACAATTGCACAAAAAAAAAATTTGAGTTGCAATTTGGATTTTAGTTATTTATAAAGTATCCCCGAAGTCATGGCGCAAGTAGCTTACTATTAGAATTAATTTGCAAAACAGGCTTTATTTTTGTTATATTGGTTGGACTAAAATGATATAATATCGAAACCACTGTTCAAAAAAAAACCTAAAGTTGTTTGTTTTCCAGAGAGACAGACAATTTGTTAGGAATCTGATAGAAAAATAATTTTAAAAAAATTGAAACTTTGCTCTCCACGTTGTAAATATCGCTCTTCTCATACATTATCGTCTAATTCTCTTCATTGTACCGATTTATTACTTGTTATGATGTACAAATCATATAATTTTAATATTTACGTAGAAATCCCTTATTAACCATTTCATAATGTGTTGTATCTCATCGAATTTACTGTTTTCTCATGAGTATAATTTATTTTTTCTACATTCCTGCAAAAAGCAAAACTTTATTGAACTATATTTAGTGGAAAAAGAAGTTCTTTATTGCACTAGTGCAATAAAGTTTTTATTGCACTCATCTGTCATTCAATTTCAACGTGCTGTCATCATGACAAATATAAATGTGCAAACCCACTATATATTTAGCAGATATTCTGTGAGATTGGCAATACGTTTTAAACAGTTACATATTTTATATTATTTTGTATTTATGTTAGCAGCCGGAGCTAAACAAACAATGTCTTCCCGAGAAAAACTCCATATGGATCCGCTTTATTCTGAACTGTCTACCTGCATAGAGCAAACTGTCTGTATTATTACCACATCTCGTGATAACATACGCGCTCACGGCTACTATGATTTTGATTTTTATAATGTTATTTAAACGTCAGTCAAAAATTATTTCTGACAATTACAGAATTGAAAGTTTTAAAATGAGTATTATTATTATAAATAGTATCTACAGTATCGGAAAGTTTTCATCGGGGGTGCTGGTTTCATACGAGCGTAAAGAATAGCTTGCTATTATGTTGAGAGAGCATTACAATTTCTCCTCGACTCGCTCGAGGAAGGGATATCGACGTGGCTGTTAATTCGTCGGACGAGGTAGTAGGGAGACGTACAGTAGGGCGTCTCTTTTATTTATGTGGTAATATCATATCATAGCGATCCTTATTGCTCGCATAGATTTGTCTATACCCCCGATGAAAACTTTCCGATACTGTATAAAACTTGCAGTCGCACCTTCGGTCCATCTACCTGGACAAAAACCATTGAACTATATCTGATTATTATTTATGCAATATTCCTCCAAGAATGTATTTGTTGTCATAGCCACACTTGAAAACGTATTACAGCTAGTACAGCTTTACATACAGCATTCTAAATTCTCACTCGATATGATTCTCCCCCAATTTATTTTCAACAAATGTTTGTCGTGAATGAACTTGTATATATTCTTGTGGTATAGCGAATACGTTGTTGCAGATGAATGTAAATTATAAATAGTGAACTAGTTGTTTATGTCCGGATTCGGTCGACGTATTCTGCGTCGTTCCAAGACCGGAAATGCTTGATTGAGTGCGTGAAGTAATGACGGCTTGGAGAGTAACTATAAAATCAACCATTTTAAACACGTGTTGGTCTATAAAATTCAATCACGGCATTAATTAACGGAGGGATGGTGATATTGGTGTTTAGATTTTTGAATTATTCATGAATGCCGACGAATTGTGGGCGAGAACAGCCATAAAAAAGAGAACATTAAAGAGAAATGAACATTGGATTAGTGAACATCAATGAAGTGTTGTTGTTGTGCTAGATCCTGAAAAAGACGAACTTTGTGCTTTGCATAATAAAGGGATTCATTCATAGAAACTCTATACTTATTAGCTATTTCTCGAATAATCAAGAGGCAGATAAGCCTTCGTCAAAACGGAGTTTGGTTTTCTTTAGTTATTCAAATATACTTTTTATTGAACGACCATCAGTTGAAAAATACTAGTGTTGATAAGATAAGTATTAATTTTGGTCTTCAGGTCAACAAGTACGGCCACTGTGCTCAGGTTTCGAGGGGAAGTGCAATGAAGGGTGGTCTGGTGCCAATCAAGTAGTGCGTCCCTTTTTGTGACTATGTTGGTATATCTGCTCTGCTAACAAGTATATCATATTTAGGAAGATCTAATGTTTTATATTGCCACATTGTTACGGTTCAAAATCAAATTTTGTCGTTTGTATGCAGATGAGATCTGTTACCTTCTTTAGTATAAAATCACAAAAAACCCTGCTAACAATTCTACCTTCCGTTTTGATGGACATTTGCCTATAGTATAGAATAATGACCACTGATTTGATTTATACTTCTTATAATCGGTATATTGGTTTGTGAATTTTTACTGGACGTTTTTTATGCTAATCATATTTCATTACTGGATCACCTACCTTGATTTTGAGCTCATAACTGTTGGGAACAACTTCTGAAAGTCATAAAATTATGTAGTTTTTGTTATATCGACCTTTTGTCTTTTGTGTTGCATTATTAGGCAATTTCCAACTGGATATCTATCATAGTCAGAATGGTTATTATTGTTTTGTAAATTTTGTAGGTTACTTCGAATCTGACATTTAGTTATTTTCACTTTAAGGGTCTTTTAGTATGCTTCGAGGTACAGTTCGGTGTAGTAAGATTCACACCCAGTGTAGAAAGTGCTTCACTTTTTATGTAAACCAATGAGCCTTCTGTTGAATATTTCTGTCCTTGTTTTCAATTATTGTCTCATGAAGAAGACGTATATTTGGGTTGGTTCAGTTACGTCAGTCGGTTAGGTTACTGAGTTTATTGGTCGGAAGACATTACTTGCACTTTGATGGACTTATAATTAACTCAATTTGGATCACATCTTCTGATTTTCACTAACAATTTTTCTCATGTTCTTTCTATAAGTGTTTTTTTTTATATAATCACCAAAAATATTCTCTATGTCTATGGATGACATTGGACATAATCGGCTTGGTCAGTGGAACGAATCCAAAACAGACGAACAACCCTGAGTTGAGAAGAAGTCGAAGAAATCCACCACCAGTTGACTTGATTTTTTGTTTTGATTTTCGATAATGTGAGGGAGTAATCTGCGCATTTCGCTCTCTTCCGTTTGCAACGTTCACGAAGGCAGGTGTGTGACGATACGCATGTGATCAATTTTTAATATTTTATCACGTATTGGTGGATTTCATTGATTTTACATGATTCAATAGTCTTGGCTGATTTTTGGACTGGAATAGTCATAGTTTTATGGAATATATCACCAAGATTACCCTGATGAATGGGGATTTAGAAGTATTGATGTCGCCCGCCGCCATTTTGTGAAGCCCAAGGTATCTAGGAGATTGTTGCTGCCTTTATGAAGTGATACTTCATCTCCACCCATTAACCGTTATTATAACAATTAATCATCAGTTTCACCGAAAAACCGTTACAACGAATCATTGAACCTACTAAGACACGAGTGTTGGATCTCGAGCCGTATAAAACTACGTGGTTGCCCTGTATCATCTGTGTGAATTAAGCAGGACCCTGGAAGCCTTGTGAGGGACAGGAGAGACCAGGCATCAGTAGTCAAGGAGTAACGCTGCCTCGGATACGGCGAAAGTGTTTGACTTCCCAGTTGTACTAAGGCCAAAGGTGAAAGGTTGGATATACCAAACTGTCTTGGTTGCCCTGTATCATCTGTGTGAATCCAGCTGTCAATTCCATCCATAGGTAGTCTCAGAGGCGTAGTTGTTGGACCAAGCTACCCAGTACTGTAGCGTAGCTCCTGTAGTTATTAACAAGCCCATTCCATCCACCTCAGGACACTGGAAGCCTTGTGAGGGAAAGGAGAGACCAGGCATTAGTAGTCTAGTAGTAATGCTGCCTCGGATAGGACGAAAGTGTGGGACTTACCAGTTGTACTAAGGCCAAAGTATCCTGAGTATCTTGGCTGAAGGAGCAGAGACTGGTGTAACTATAGCATTCTTTGACAATTCTACGTTTCATTAAATATTTTCCAAGTTTACAAAATCTCTTTTGGCCTAAATTCAGTTCTGAAGCTTCACTTATTCAAATATTAATCTATTGTAACGGTTGTGGGGGTGGGAAAAGTAGGGGAGAACATAGCAAACGTAGAGCAAATTATTTTTCCAAATTTACAAAACCTTTCTTGGCCTAACTTCATTCTTTTAAATATTACATATTGTTTTGATTCTGTACTTCAGGGGAGTACGTACCTTGTAGAAGCACTTGTTTTATTAACATATTTGACTATTTGTGCGCACCCTCGGTGCCAAGATAGTATTTGCTGCATACCCTTAGGGTGCAGATTTAATTGCGTAAGCTATACTTTTGGTTTGTGATAGGATTACTGATTTTATTTGTGGCCCCTATCATTGTGGGTTGTTTTGTATATATATATTAATATATAGTGGTTTACAAACCTACCTCTACCATAATCTATTTCGAACAATATTTGTGTTATGTGTTATTGCCTATTGGACTTTTAGTCCCATTTAATAAGTAATTTCTAGGTTGTGACCTTTCCACTTGTCGACCCTTTGTGATCACAACGGAGTTTGGAAGGCACTTGGACAACACCTTACCAGGTATTTCTTACTTGTGAATATTGCTGAAATCCTTGTGGATATTAATGGTTATTACTGACATCCTGAGGGAGAAATAGAGGTTTGTAAACTGAGCGTTTGGCTTTTCATTCCCATCCTAACCCCAACACTCGAACAGCGTAGTCATCAAACTACATATACCAACGAGAGCTTTATATACTTTATAACAATTTAACTTCCATTTAGAAATCTCCATCAGAGATCAGGAGCAGTCTGTGTTTTGGGCTGGCTTTTCAAATCAGTGGCGCGGTATAAATTTGTGATAGAACCCATGGCACCCCGATTGAGTTAGTCGGTGATTGCTATGTTACCATTTGCTTTCTAGTGGTTTTGATTGTTATTATAAATATCTCTTTTTTTTATAAAGTAGTGTAGCAAGATTACTATGTTACATTTGCTTTCTAGTGGTTTTGATTGTTATTATAAATATCTTTTTTTTTTATAAAGTAGTGTAGCAACATCATGTGGAACAAGGTGAAAATGTCCGGTACCAAACTCTATACAGGGTGATTCAAAATTCGATGTAAATATTTCAAGGGTGTATTTTTGGGATCAAAATAAGACTTTTTCTTCCAATCAACATGTGTCCTAAAATGCACCCCCTCCGAGCTACAGCCCCTGTAAGTTAGGAAAAAAAAAAAAGATTATCGAAAACTGTGACTATAATAACGAATCGAATCTTCTTGCATACCCCTATTTTTTTAGGCACTCTATTCTTTTTTTGCTTCAAAAATTATGTAAACCCAGTTTTGGGGGAATTGGAGGGGGGTCCACACTTTTATCGGTCCAATTTTTATGTTCAAAAAGAGAAACTCCGAATTCGAATAGCATAATCTTATTGACCATAAAAAAAACTAAGAATTTGGTGTCTTGCATTTTTGTCATACAACTAACTACTGTTTGCCAGAAAATCGTAATCAACGAAAGGGGAGTACTTTCACAATATCAAACTAACAAAACATTTATTGGGTAATTAAATAATTAATAATCTCATAACAAATGTTGAAAATGTCCTTCCCTTGCTGCTATACAACTTTCCATTCTTCTTTGCATAGAACGTCGAACAAGTTCTAAAATCCCAAGAGTGGTTATGTTTTGGAAAGCATCAATGATGCGTTGACCGAGGTCCTCAACCGAATGCACGGGCCCAGCATCATAAACAGCACTTTTCACATATCCCTATAAAAAAAAGTCTAATGGGGTGCAATCCGGGGAACGTGGCGGCCAAGCTATTGGACCGGCTCTAACTTACAGTGGCTGTAGCTCGGAGGGGGTGCATTTTAGGACACATGTTGATTTGAAGAAAAGTTTTATTTTGATCCCAACAATACGCCCTTGAAATATTTACATAGAATTTTGAATCACCCTGTATAAGCCGGAAAAAGTTTTAAAGTCAAGACCACAATTACGTTGTGGTAAATTGAATAATTCTGAATCCAGCACATATGCGCTATTTTATTAGCCGATATTTTTAAAATTACCGAAACAATCAACGGGTCAATAAAAGATTTCTGTGTTCCTGAATCAATGAGAAAGGAGAATATGCTTTTCTGGGCTATCTGCTCCTGGTCATAAGTTTCTGTACACCCTTGGGTCTATAAAAAAAAAGATTTTCCAAAAATTTCAGCTTCCACAGCAATCCGGAACATCTTCAACTAAGCTCTACAACAGCAGATTTGCGAAGGCAAAAAAATTATAAAATATATATTTTGGCTACAAAGCTTATCTGTTCATCCCGGATTTCGTTATACAGTTCTGACAACTAGTTATTGAATTAATTGAAGAGCAATGTTGCCACTTTGCATTTTTTTGAATAATTGAAAAGAATATATTACAGAAGATAACTGAATAACATTGAAAAAAGTTAATATGTACTATTACGTTACTCATTTCTGGGTTGATATAATTCAAATTCTTCTCCAGGAATAGTCCAAATTTATATATTATATATCAAGATAGGGAGAATATTATTAAAAAAAATATCACTCGCAGAAATCGTTCATTTCATTGAAGCAAGGTTCGCTTCTCTCGCATTTAATCCCCAATACATCTTGGTCGACGATAATCTATTTCGCTTTGCCAAGCTCATCAGGAAGATTGCTAGAATTGGAAAGCAAGCTCTTGAGAAGCGATGATAGAAATTGATGGAAATATTTCTTCTGCGGTGACACTTCGAAAGTAATTTTTTATGATAGACCTGTCATGGGCATTCCATTTTGATTTGTTCGAAAATATGAATAGGATATTCATAAAATCTGTTCTGGAATCATCTGCGGATGAAAGTCGCTACCCAAGTTAACATTAACGATCTTATTCTGATCTTCAAGATCGCTTTAAAACTACACAATAAAATTTCGAATAAAACCAAGTGATCTTCAAGACAGCCCTGAGACCATAAAGCAGCTTCTAGCCAAAAAGGACCCATCCTAAAAAGGCCTTCAAGACTTAATTTTAAAACTGTTTTAAAACCATTAAGTTTTAATTCTATATTCTTAAAGAGTTTTTCAAGGCAACTTTAAATACATAAATTGAAACTTATTACCTGACGTTTTGCTCTTAAAATGTATTTACAGCGGACTAAATTAAATTAAAAATAATTGAATAATCCTAAAAGAGTTTTATTTTGTTTACTAACACTCGACAACGTTTAAGTCTGTATAATGGCCGGCAGAGTGGTAATATTTTAAACCGCATAGATATACTAAGCATATCATAAAATAATATTCGAAAGCAAACTATTCTGAAAAATTCACCAACGAATGGCACTTTTCTAATAAAATGTAATAAAATACTTCAACATAACTCGAGCGCCACTAATTTAATGTATTTTTCTCTTACTTGAAAAATTAAAAAAATATCATCAAATTTTATTTTGCATCTAAGCTTCTAAATGCATTTTTTCAATTGAATGGCATATTTCGAAAACACCTCTCTTCAGTTTTCTAAGAAGATCCAAGACGCAATTCTTTGAATAATAATATTCGTTTACTATTGAAAATGTCCAAAATGGCGTGATGTAGATTAAAACTAATTGTTCATTTATTGAATGTTTTAAATGTCACAAGATTTAAAACAGCGTTTTATTTACCACTTTAAATCCAATGACTCTCGCAGGACTTTGTTTACGTTTCCTTTTAAAACCAATATGCGTTAATGTATTCAAACTCGTGACCTTATTGATTTAAAGTGGTCTTGCTCTCGAGTGGAATCCTAACCTCACAAATTTTGCCGGTTTTGTGAAACCTGTGGTGCATTTTCATCTTTGATGAATTTCATTTAAAAAGACAAGGTAAGTTTTGTATATTACTATTATTCCGTTACATTTTGTTACATTAATTATATTTCAATAACAGATAAGCACACCTCAGCACCCTGCCCAATTATTAACAGGTGTAATTACCCACAAGATGGCGTTAATCCATATGTGGAGGGGATATAATTAGTTTCAATGTAGTCGTCCAAAGACCAAAAGTTATTTCTGTAAACCAAATTGACTAAATTAAAACATTTAAACTTCATAATACCCTTAATGTACTCATTAAAAGGTATAAATTGTGTTTTTGGATTTCAATGTGGTATTATATTGAATGTATAGTCTTAGGATAAATTATTTTTCCTAATGAGTTTTAAAGAATACATTAAGGGTACTTACTCCATAAAACTGCATTAAAACTATTTTTCCCCGAACGGATTGTTTTAGAAACAACTTGCTATTTAATTCTTAATAACAGCAAATTGGTTTTAAAATAGCTACTGTTAAGAGTAACATGAAACCAGTATAAGATCAATAGGACATTAAGAGCAAATAGCATTTTAATTTTGATTTGAAGAGTGAATTACATTCTTCGTTAATGATCAAGTGGTCTTTAAGAACTTCTAGTTTATCTTAATGTTATTTTAAATCCGATGTCATTTATTGAACATATTAAAGCATTTTTAAAACCTAAATAAATAAAAACTGTCTTAAAATTGTTACTTGGGTATTTTCCATCGTTCAAGATAACCTCTTGGAAGTTATTCATGTTGAAAAGGGGAAAATTCTCCATAAAAATTGAAAAATGTAATTTATTTGTAATATCTGACAGAAAACAACTACTTCCCTGGCTAAAGCCACGCTGGACATTGAACTATATCTGATAGATATTGTGAGAAGACTCTTTTCAGTTCGAATCAATTTCATCACAATTCACTTATTGCCGTTCTTGGTTTCAATAATCATTGACAATTTCTTGCGTCGTTCTGATAACCTATTCCACTCTGTACAGTTGTTGACTACTGGCTTCCTCTCTTTCGGTCCGTCGAAAAGGCAGAAGAGAGAATTTCATCTCCCCTTTGAAGGAACGTGTATCTGGTAGGCCACATTACTAGACTTGATCGTTTGATTTATGAGGTCCATTCTCAAGTAGAGACAATAAAGAACGACTGACCCTATTTTGTACCAGTTAAATCAATCGAAGACAAATTTATGTCTCAGAAGTTTCCTTTCGATCGTTTCATTCGGAATCCAGTAAACAAAAGGTTTGGACATAGGCCAGATCATCAGTAATTAGTTGATGGAAATTTCGTTTTTATAGGATAGGAAATGATTTCATTCTTATTATTGTTTTAGATATTCAATGATGATAATGATAGTAATCATTACCATCAGTAGTTTACAGGCGTATGTATGTGAGCAAAATTTAGAGGAAATCGGACTGCTGGTAGAAACTGCTTAGTATACAATAATTCTGATTTTCTGATTATTTTTATTAGATTTTTTTAAGGGGCCTCTTCGGTCAAGGCGCCCAAATTGATAAACATTTTTGTTTTTGGTGAATATTTCAATGTAGATGATAAAATTCATAAAATAAAGAATGATTTTCTGTATATGATGGAATGGAATAATAGCAAAATTTTATTGAGAGAATCAAATCAAGAAAAAAGAAAGTTAAAGGAAACTGCGTGCATTCTTTTATCGAACAACTGCTTTTCAACCAATTCCATCGAAATGGACCGCACCTGGTTACCTCTCCTCAGAGATGAAATAAGAACTAATATAATGGTGATTTATTGATACCGAACACCCTATGTATCAAGATACCAAATGTCAATCAAAAGAATGTATGACAGATTTCATTTGACTCTGTCAGGGAAAGATCTTATTTCCAAAACCGCAATTCAAATTCAGTTTCTTCAGCGTCTTTCCAAGAAGTTTTGATAACGGAGGCAGATACAGCCTCCGAAACGTCAACAATTTTCAAAAAAAGAGAAGTATTCTTTGTTAATTCGAACTCATTTTTTCAGATAGGCAAATTCAGTGTAGGATACGTTACTGACAAAAATTAATTTCATTCAAGACAGCAGTCTTGTGAACGCAGTACACGCTGTACAATTGTACAGATTTCTTTGGATTAAATTTTTTTTTAATTTTCAGATTGTGAAAGGTCATAAACCCAAAAAATCATGTCAAGAATTGGCAGGACAATTTAATGAATAAGAAACTCAGAAACATATCAATGTCAAACTATTCATTTTGGCAACCAACACCGCGATAATTGATAAACAAATGAATTAGTGAAAAAACCACTCATGTATTTGTCGCTGTAAAAGTTAAAGCTAACTTTTGCCGCTGTCAAAGTGACAATTGCACTGTGGCATATGCGATTTTTTACACATGAATTAAATTTCATTAGTATTTCATCCCTTCATTCATATATAAAAACTGAGTGAGGAAATTATGATTTTTGATAAATATGCTGGTCATTTCAGGCATTTCCACGAATGATTCCTCTATGTATTTCAGCAATAACAACAAGATATAATCGAATCCAATCAATAGACATTGAAATGATTTTCTCCATTTCTATCAACATCATTCAAGGACATTTCATGACAAACTCATTCAGCAATACGAAGTTAGAAAAAAAAAGTAATCGAATAATGGTAGGCGTCTAGAGAAAGGACAATTCTGGATCACAGACGGAGAAATATGATGGCATTGTTATTGTCGTTTCAGAAAGCCCCGCTATTCATCGCCAAATGAAGCTAAGTTATACCCATTGTGCTAAACTGAATATACCGCGTACGAAATGGAAGATTTTTCACATACACACACACACACTGTCAGAGCATTTTGTATACCTCTACTAAATCTCGCTTTCGACATTTCGTCGGTTCGTTCACAGAAGATTCATGGAATTTCTAGGCTCCTTTCAACACAACCATTCGGTTCATTTATTCGTATTTGAATATAGTGACATTAAGATTTTTCTAAAATGCAAGGAATAACAGTGAAAGAGACATCTCGAATCATGAAACGGAAGAACAAAAAATTTTTTTTCCAATAATAATAATCTCAATAATTGCATGAAAGTACAAAGTATCGATCTGCGCTACAATACCTAACCTGCGGACAAAGTGAATTTTTTTATTGTTGTACAAAACAAATCTTGAAACAAAATTTGATAATTTTGATTTCAGAGAGTTGCAGATAAAAACTAAAAAGACATCGTTAAAAGACCTTCATCCATTAAGATGATGAATATTTGAAATGGGAGCAATCAAGATAGAACATCATCTACAACTTTCACATGTACAATTGATATTACTTATAGTGCCTGTACATTTACATTAATTATTTGTGGAGTGAACGTTCAAATAAAAATGTATTTATCAACTAGCGACAAGTAATTTACTTCTTAAAGGAGAAACAAGATGTCCCGCCCTACCAGAGCGACGCTTATTGCCATAATCCTATACAATAGAAATAATTGGGTCGAAAATCCATCAGAAAACAACTACTTTCCTAGCTAATACCACGACGAACGTTCAATTACATCTAATGAATTTCCGTGCAGAGTTCCTACAAGGATGTCCCCGCAATTGCTAGTTGCATGGAAAGTTTCATTGAAACATTTGGATCACCTATATATAGATCGATTTCTGGGTTCTTGCTCTCATCAGTATAGGGTAGGTCTCTGCAGACAATAACTAATGTCTGCAACAAATGATTCAACAAACTATCCAGTCAAGGCAGAAGCTGAGACACCGCCCGTAGCAAACCATGGGCGCCATCTGAACTCCAGCCTCTCAACCAAAGCCATATCCAATTATTCTTATTGTATAGGAATATGGCAATAAGCGTCGTCCTGGTAGGGCAGGACATCTTGTTTCTCTCTTGACAAGCTTATTGTGAACAATGCAGATTTCTTCATCTGTATTGGTGGTTAAATTATTAATCACGCAAGTTTTGGGCATTGCTTTGGTTGAGGGGCTGGAGTTCAGATGGCGCCCGTGGTTTAGTGAACGCTAGGCTGCGGACGATGTCTCAGTTTCTGCTTCAATATGGATAGTTTGTTGAACCATTTGTTGCAGACATTAGTTATTGTCTGCAGAGACCTATACCCTATACTAATGAGGACAAGAACCCAAAAATCGATCTATAGGTGGTCCAATTGTTCAATAAACATTTCCATGCAACTAGCAATTGCGGAGACATCCTTTTAGGAACTCTGCACGGAAATTCATTAGATATATTTTAATTTTCATCGTGGTATCAGCCAGGAAAGTAGTGTGAACAATGCCGATTTATTCATGTTTATTTACTTCTTAAAATTTATTGGAAAATATTTATAAGATTCTGTCGATGAATAATTGGGAGAAATACCGGTATTAGGTGGAGCATGGTTTGAATATACAGAGTACACTACGACCAATTACACACAATAATACAATGTGCTCTACACACCAGAAGATGTGGAAAATGAGTGAAATTTGAGAATTTTGAGAACACCGCCACTGGATGTCAACATACATATAGTCAGAGGATTCCGACGGTCCTAGTTCATCGAACGTGGGATTGAAGCTACTAACTTAATATGAGTATTATCTTGGCTCCCAGTGTTAAATTGTAAAATAAATTGTTTTTCAAGAGCTCTGCACAATGCAATATTGAAGTTGATGTAAATGATGTTGGTGTCGAATAATCTCAACCTGTACCCGAATACAATGGTCTTTTGAACAGGAATGTTATCCGGACCATATGGTATTATTGCCATTTGAACCATTTGAAAAATACGTCAAAATAATGTCTCAGTAAACACTGCAACAAACTAACAATCAATAAAAATAAAATAGTACCATACAGTGAGTTTCAAGAAGTTTGCATCATATGGGAAACTTTTTATTATGCATTTGTCAGAAAATGTTATTCCACACAAAAGTTGGTGCTTCGCGTAAAACTTGTATTCGAGTTATCAAAATTCTGAATTTCCAAACAGTGTACAGGGAAGAACAAAAAATTTAAATTTTTATCAAGAATAATGTACTCTTATTTTTGAATCGAAGAAATTTATTTGGAAAAGTTGTTTAAAATCGAAAACAATATTGATATTTGTGGAATCATGGCCACCTACGCATAAAGACTACCTACTAGGGTGAACGCGCCAGTTTTTGACCGGTTAAGGATTTTTCAATGCCATTGTTTGACTGAGCCATATTAATTTCCTTGTAGATACTTCAAATATATATAGTAATGAAAATGTGATCATACATTCATGTTATTCATTCAAAGGGTCTTACTCCACATATTACATACTGAAAAAAATTGTTGTACCAACAATCAATTTTTGGTAAAATTTTTCTTGTTATTTAAATGATTTTTTGCAAAAATAACAAGATAAACGTTTATTTTAAAATAGCAGTTTATTCAAATTAACAAATTATTCCGATTGTAGTTTTAGTGCAAATGAACAAAATTTTGTTTCGTCCAACAAAACTTACAGTTGACACAAAAAAGAAATGTCTTGGTTCATTATTGTTCTTGGTGTTGGATCAATAAAATGCAGTTCGTTCATTTAACAACAATAACAACCGATATCAACAAAAAAGGTTATTCATTTTCAATAATGTTTATTTTTTCACATGAATCCAGTTATTTTGTCCACTAAATCACTTGCATATTAGAAACAATTTCCATATTTTGTTAATACAACAATTCCATTTTCTTGCTTGATCAAAGTTTTTATTTGAACAGAAACACATATATTGTTGTTTCAACATCATGCTCTATGTTGAATATACAAAGCAGAGCTCTGACTGATCTCTATACCCGCAGTGCTTCATCTACCACTCGCAAGGTAGCGCGGCCTAGAACCCGTTCCATCGCGAAGGACCAGAGTAAGTAAATAGCCAGTCTGTCATAAACCCCCGAAACACTAGTTTCTAAAATGAGTGTTTCACTTATATTTCCGTTCCCGGGATATTATCGAAAAATAATATTCCCCAAAAATTATATTCCGAGAGTATATCTCGTGAATATTTTCTGATAGGCCCCGCCCACTAGCGGCGCGGTTGCCTATTGGCCGGACATAATGTGCCGGATTTCTATTTATACGAGCATGTTTGCCGTATCAATCGTCACTCTCACCGCAGGCATAGCCGGGTGTGGAGCTATCTGTTAGTCTTCGGACTCCGATATTTTCCAGTTTTCGTTTTTTACATTAAATATCAGTATTTCGGGAGTTTTATCTACTCTTTTGACTGTTTTGAAATCTACGGCCTGGCATGTGGTATTAGTGGAAGCTCGGTGGGAACCACCACAATACTTCCGAAGAATTCGTACAAACCTGGTACATCTAATTGGCTTTGAAGTCTTTTTCAAGATTCAAAGACCATCTTAGTTGCAGTCGGTTTTAAACCGAAAAATATTCCAAGAAGTCCCAAATAAATAAATTTTTGCGGTGATGGGGCTTGCGTGGATGGAAATCTGAGCTACCCGATATTTTTCCGAATATCCAGCACCCCCATTTTACTGAGTTTGAGTGATCTAAATTGTAATGATCCGGAATAGGAACAAATGGCAACAGAGCCGTCTTCACTTCTCAGTGATTTACCATCTGTTTGTTTCTGTTATTCCGTTAATAATGAGTGTGAGAGTGTGTGAATAGACTTATTTGAGGATATCGATACCTTTCAACTGAAAATTGTGAAATTCCAACAAAACGATTTGTTAGATGAAAAAAAAAAACGTGTCAATAAAATGATAAAGTTATATTGATACAAACAAGTTTTTTGTTGAATCCGCATAACAATTTTATCAATTCGACAATTTTAATATGTTATTGAAACTAAAAATTTGCTCGAATGGAAATACTACTGCATTTTGATCAAATACTATGTTCAATTATATTAAACAGATATTTTATCATCTTGAAGATATATCTTGTCATTCAAATACTTCAAATAAATTTATAACTGAAATTTTTGTAATCGCATTATTGTCTATTCAATTCTCAACTAAGTCATTCCAACAAATAAACTGAGTTTATAACAGCAGATGTTGTATTTTTGTAACAAAATATGTTTTATTCTTTCAACCAATCACAATGTTAGGGTTGACATAATAGTTCTTTACGCAAACAAAATATTTGATTAGAAAATAACAAAAAAAAATGTATAACAAAATATTTTGTCGTGGATATATGGCCAAGATAAAACCAAGATAAAACTAGCCAAACTATATTAAAAACAACAAGGATAGGGTGGAGAAAAAAGAAAAGTGTGGAGTCTATAAATTAAACTGTGGTAGTTGCCCCACGTTTTATCTTGGCCAAACTGGTAGAACCTTCAAACAACGTCTAGCCGAGCACAGAAGTAGTTTTGTAAACGGGAAAACAAATTCCACGTATACTAACCATTTATCAATCGAAAACCATATTTTCGACAATGATTTTGAAATCCTCCATGTTGAAAACAAAGGTAAGAAGCTGAATCTTTTAGAAAGTATGGAGATTAATAAATGGAAAAATTCTCAGTACTTGCTAAATGACCAACTCGAATTAAATTCGTCACAACTCATAAATTTGTTTTCCTGGAAAGGTTAGATGTAATTAATATTAAGGTAAAGGTACTTATCGTGAATTTATTGGGAGTAAGGTATACAACCGAAACCTAATTAATTTTAGATAAGTGTTTAAAGTAACATAGCAAAATGCAATTTAGTATATCTTCACCAATTGAAGAAGCTTTCGTAAAGCGAAACAATTGTCGTGGTTTTGTAAACCCTCTTTATGTGAAAATCATATGAACTATAGTTTCGTTATAGAGATTAACATGGATTTTCATCAAGTATCGGATATATCAATTCAAAAAACTAGAAAATAAATATTTTTAGAGTGAATTACTGAATATTGTTCACAATAATCACTTCATCCTGTTTGATGATTTCTAATCATTCCAACGAAAATGTTGAAAAATTCATTCTTCTCTCAAAAAATTCCTAACTGTGTTTTTTTTTCAAGTGCCATACTCCACATGTCAGTAGATAGCTTCTCAATACAACAAGTGTATTGGTGATTATCGAAATAAAAATTCCTTCGACTTTGAGAAACAAATTATGTTTCGAAAAAAAGATGGAATTTATGATAATCATCGGTACACGAGTTGTATTTGTTAAGACTATTCCATGAATGAAATCAAAACCATTTTTAAAAGTACTATTTGGAGGAAACTGCGCAGAGCAGCTGTCTTGGTATTTCAAACTTCCCGCTATTTCAGTGACCATTCACAGGGCGCGTCTTTCGTTGGTTGTCTTGTTCGCGTTCATAAAATAAACAACGGATGCATGCGCAGTTTCACAGAACTGTACGCATTCTTTGAGTTCTGTGGGACTACGCATGCTTGTGACGGTTTCGGGTTTCGGACAGTTTATTTTGTGAACGCGTCGAACGCGAACAAGCCTATTAAATTGTTTAGTTAGGTAGATAGTGACTCATCGTTCATTTTCATGCTTTTACGAGAATTGAAAGGGCGGAGTTTTGGTTTACGTGTATTCAAAATTTGTCGAAAAGTTGATATGAATGAAAAGTGAAGCGTATCATGGTTTTGGTCAAAGTTCGGTGTTGTGTCAAAAATTTGTCGAAAATTGTGAAGTTGATATGAATTAATAGTGCTCATCATGGTTTGGGTCACAGTTCGGTGTTGTGTCAACTTGCTGGTGGGGTAAGTTTGTTTTATAAAACAACCAATGACGAACCGAACTACAAAGGTATCTATAATAGCCAATCAAGTGCCGAACTACAAAATCGAAAACATGCTATTTTCAATTATCAATATGAAAATGTCCACCAATCAAAAACGCGTGTTTTAGCATGAGTGGAATAGTCACATAAACTTTTTTGATATTTTTCCGTCATCTGTACGACTCAAAGGAGTCTGAAACAATTGGAACATAAATACACCATTTAACCGGCACGCCCTTAGTGGCCCGACTTTTATGTCAGGCTAAACGTAGGGCTTTATACTGGCTAATAATTCACAGAATCGCAATCCATAACCTATTAATTAAATTGTCATTGTCTATTGCTCGTTTGTTTATCTCCGCCCAGTAATTGTTAACTGTTACACATTCGCGATTTTGCGAAATAGTGTTCCAATTTTGACAGTGCGCCTATTAGACGGGGTGTAATCAATTCTGAATTCGATTCGCGTGATCGGAATTTGCGGATGTGACTCAATTGTCATAGGAATATTTGTGGAAGAAGTGAACGATGTCGGTTTGTTCAGGTAGTTACGTTGCACTGCAGAAAATAGCAATTCGAACCGCAAAACTGATTGGTTTAACCTCAACGAAAACTACATGAATAATGAATGAACGGGGATCTGCGGTGCGGCAATTGGAAAAATTTCTTTTCGGCAATCATAGACGAAAACATCTGGAAAGAGGTTCTTGTTGTTTAAAAAACTGCTCCTCCTTTGAGTAAATGAATGAATCTATTTCAGTAGACTGTCATCAGAATTGTAATATATACAGTGCGGCTTTTTATAGTCCCCCCCCCCTGTTAACTTTTGAACGGTTTGACGTAGAGCGATAAAAAAAAAACCGTTTCGAGGGTTTCACCGATACTACCTTTTGAAATATAACGCATTGTGATTGCTCAATAGATGGCGCGGGGGGGCAAAAATTTTTTCAAATGGCATGGGGGGTCGAGTGACACATCGTTGAAAAGAGAATTGGATTCTCTTTTCAACCATCTAATTTTTTTTAAATTTCGTCAATATGTTTTTTCACAATAAGCATTTGAAGTGTCAAAGCAACAAAAAGAAAACAAACTATTATGACATGTAGTATTTAAATAATTAGAAGCAAAATTGTTGTCAATTAACGAAGCAGGTGTTCGAAATGTCCACCTAATACTTCTTGACAATAAAAAAATCGATTCACAAATTCCTGCCGAACATTATTCAACATGTCTGCAGTTATACCAGCACAAACCCGTGTTATTCGTTCTTTAAGTTCTTCCAAAGAGTTGGATTGTTGCTCATACACTTTGGATTTGACGTATCCCCACAGGAAGAAGTCACAGGGTGTAAGGTCTGGTGATCGTGCCGGCCATTCGATTGGTCCACGACGCCCAATCCATCTCATAGGGTATGTTACATCCAAATACTCTCGAACTTGACGTTGGAAGTGAGGGGGGGGCCCATCTTGCTGGAAGGTGATGTGTTCCTGAAATTCGTTCTCATTTTCTTCTAATATTCCAAGTATGAGTGGTTCAACCGTATCTCTTAGTAAATCCAGGTACAAATTACCGGTTAAGTTTTCTTCCAGAAATAAGGGACCTACAATATGGTCTCCCAGAATTCCAGCCCACACATTTACTTTCTGTGGGAACTGTGTGTGACCTTCTCGAAAGATATGGGGATTTATATCACATTCCTAATGTAATTGGGGTTCCTAGCTATCTTTTCCTCCATAATTTCACAAAATTCCATTCTTCGGTCTGGGTCGTCTTCTGTGAGTTGGTGTAACCTTACTAATTTGTATGGATGGAACTTGTGTTTCTTCGAATATTTTTTTAATGTAGCTGTTGAGACCCCAATCGTACTTGCTACACGAGAGGTACTTTGTTGCGGATTTACCACCATTTCGGCAATTATCGAAACCTTTGTCTCTTCCGGAATTGATTTTCGACCAGCTCCACCTTTCCTACGAACACTGCCAGTTCTGTTGAATTTTTCAACTAGTTCCCTCAAATATTTCCGAGTTATAGGATGTTCAGGAAATTTTTCATTAAAAATTCTCTCCGCTTCGTGGTAGTTCCGATGGGCCTAACCAAAATTATAAATTTCTTCAATTTTTTCTTCGAAAGGACGTATACGAACCATGATGATATCAAATATTCAAAGTAAATAATAATTATAAGTAGACAAAACTCCTCAGTGAATATGAATACAATAATTCATCAATCCATTGTACTTTTATAGGTAACTAATTAATTTATTGTCATTTAAACAAATCCAATAAATAGTCCTTTCGTAATACCTGTTATTACTTTTGTCATTAAAAATAAATGAAATGGGTATAATTTCGATATCCTAATACCTAATTAAGCTTTGAAAGGAATTCAAAATGAATAATTATTAATGTTGTGAATTGTCTTTATTGACCGTATTTCGTGGTATTGATTGCAATTGTGAATCACTAGAACAATTAAGGTATTTTTCTTCAAACATTATTATTTTAATACCACCCAAAATATTTTCCGTCCCATTATTTCACATCAAACCCTTCAAAAGTTATTGAGGTAAGGTAAGAAAACGAATTCAGATCCGCTCTTACACTTCAAATGCTTATTGTGAAAAAACGTGTCAACGAAATTAAAAAAAATATTAGATGGTTGAAAAGAGAATCAAATTCTCTTTTCAACAATGTGTCGACCTCCCATGCCATTTAAAAAAATTAGGTTTTTGTGCCCCCCCGCGCCATCTATCGAGCAAATACAATGCGTTATATTTCAAAAAGTAGTATCGGTGAAACCCTCGAAACGGTTTTTTTTTTATCTCTCTACGGCAAACCGTTCAAAAGTTAACAGGGGGGGGGACTATAAAAAGCCGCACTGTATATGTAATATATAGGTCTAGTTCCGAAACTCCCAACCAGCACTGACCAGTATTTTGAATCGTTCCGAAAGTACCGAAAACTACTGGTGATATTTTCCCGCGTATTATTCGTATACCCTGTAAGAGGCTAGAAATTTACTGTTTCCTACTGCCAGCAAAAGGTCACGTAGCACCAGTATTTCTTCCACAGAACCACAGAATACATTTTGCTTCTTCGTCGAGAGTGGGTTTCTAACCTCGTTTGTTTTAATTTTACTGTTTGTAGAGAAAATAAAAAATAAAATGTTTACTGTGCATTTAGCAGAATTCCAAATCAAGGTAGATGTAGAAACCGCAGAAAATATTCAAGGAGGTTTGTACTGAAATCAGATTGAAGAAAATAGAAAATACTCAGTATTTTTGTTTAGAAGTAGAGTTTGATGAGAAATATCTGAATATGTTGCGGAGGCAGTTTCCAATTGAAGGCGGTAGTATTGAAGACATGGAGGAGGATAGTCAACAAGACATGGACAGCCAGAGGACAGAACTAACTGAGGCAGTCAACCAGCTCCAACAAAAGTAATTTTGGAGTAGGTAAAATATTTCAAAAGGGTAAATGGCTTTTTTGTAGAGAACTTCAAGCACAAAATTATAATGCTCCTTTTTGAGGAGTATAGAGAAAATAAGGAAAATTTTAAAAACGGGAACCATAAAGTAGCTAGGCGAAAGGTTGCAACAGAAATGACTGATAAAGGGTATGTCCTAAACTGGCAGCAGTGCCAGATAAAAATGGATACACTGAAAAGACGGTATAAAAAGATTGAAGACTCGGAAAAATCAACAGGCACATCTCCCATCACTTGGGAGTATTACCCTGTAAGCTGTCTATTATTTCTCTACTATAAGAGTGAATAATTGCTTTGATTTATTTCAGATCATGGATGAGTTGTTTGGAAACAAAAAATGGGCAAAGCCATTGACAGGAGCTATTTCTTCCACTGAGGTGAACAACGCAACAGCCAAAATTGATCAGCCAAAACCAGGTGAGTTTAAAACAGAATTTAAGAAAACTGAATATCTGAATTTGCAATCAATAATAAATACTGTTGTTACTTTCTTCAGTAGATTTCTCAGTCTCAAGCCAATAAATCCAATTTTAGTCAAGAAGGAACTTTTATTGACGTTTTACTAAATTCTGACTGATAATCAACAACACAAATTTTTGTTTTTTAATATAAACATGACAACATATTCAATTCACATACAGCGTGATAAAAAAATATCCACAACTGTACTAAGTAACTTAAAAAAATATCGAAATTTAGTGCTAAAAACCCTACTGCTTATTTCTGGTTTCTCTATAAACGTGTTATTGTAGGGAGTTCAGAAAGTAGTACAACCAAGAAAAAAGTAGAAGAAAAAATTGAGGAGATATTGCATGAGTTTCGTGAAGAAAAAAAGAAAAGAAATGAAGATAAAAAAAAGAAAGTGACGAAAAGGTTAGAAGGAGGGAAGAAATGGAAGCTGGAAGAGAGACAAGACACAGAGAAAATGGAACAGAAAGAAAAACTGATAGAATTATTAAAGAAAAAAATGAAAACAGATGATTCAGATAGTAATTAAATGTTTAATAAAAATCTTAGTTGAAATTGTTTCTCATGCAAATACCCTCCATCGACATGACATATCCATACAACAATGAGAGTCCTTGATGTTACAGAATGGTCATATATTTCTTACCGGAAATGTGACTTAAACAAATTTGGTGAATAACTATGAACAACACCTAAATAATTTTGTATCCTTGGGAAAGGAATCAGCTGCCCTCTCAAATTGACAAAATATAAATAAACTCCTGCAATACGCTAGAAATTCGTAATTGTCACTACTAGTACTACTAGTACTACTTGAGCTGCTGCTATCATTCGATGATTCAGATGAAGTTCTTAATAATTCATCTACTATAGCCACAAAAAACTCATCCATGGTTTTTGGTGATTCATTTATCAATTATTGATATTTTTGTTAAATAATATTGCTATTGTCACAAAGTGCGTCTAATCGAGATACATTTTTTCAATGTTGCCGCTCAAAGGCATCGCTTGTCATAAACGCAAAACACACATTTCGCTGTGATATTTTATTATTATTATTATTCCTTTTTAGTGTTTTACTGGAACTGATATTGTTCCGTTATTGCTGACTGTCACCAGTAGTAACAGTATTTTCGGAACTAGACCATAGTATATCATAAAAGAAGTAGAAAAGCAAAACTTTAGTAAATGAGTGCTTTTTATACCCAAACATTTTCTTTATCGGTTAACTATTTGAAAAGCTTTATCGGCGGAGGGAAATTACTACGAAGGCGTAGAGCGGACATGCGATTTTTTTTTTAATTTCCAGTTTAAACTCGAAATTAAGCTCAATTTCAAGTTTGAACTCAAAATTACCGTTAATTTCGAGTTACAACTTGAAATTAGCTTAATTTCGAGAGTAAACTCGAAATTAGTGTAGTGAAACTGTATATTAAGAGTGACTTAACATACAGTAGTACAGTTTTTCATTGCTCTAGAACATTATTTCATCACAAATGAATAAGAACCGACTCACAGTAAATTCAGTCGCAACGCCACCTGCAGGAAAAAACAAAAAACATTCCTCCTTAGCAAAGACTCCAGAAAGTGAACAGCGTTCAAAGATTTTTCTGGAGAGTATCAAATAAACGAAATAGTATAATAGACAATGTCGAAGTACCCTTCTCTCCAAATATATCTTCCATGTGGAAAATATGGGGCAAACATATGACAGAAAACAACTACTTGCCTGGCTGATACTACGACGGACATTGAATTACATCTGACAGATATTTGTGCAAAATTCTTCCAAGAAGACCCAATTGTAAATGCTTATTGTAATTTAACAGTAGATTTGTGGCGAAGTGGTCGATGTGTTAGAGCGTTTACTCCCACACAGGCGGCCCGGGTTCGATCCCCATCGCCTTCACGGAGCTAAAGTGGTTCGGAATCCACTTTTTAAGCAGTAGGTCTCGGGTCTACCTTGCTCGGACAAGATCTGCTTTTGAGGGATTTTTTCTTTTCAATTAGAGTCTTTTCACAATTCTATTAGATGTAGTTCAATGTCCAGCATGGCAATAGCCGGGAGAGTAGTTTTTTCTGTTAGATATTACGAAAATAATCACATTCTTAATTTTTTCAATTTTCATATTGTTCCCCTTCTCAATTTTTTTTCGAGGTCTGCATCGCGAAATAGTTCTCCTTTTAGTGTTCCTAAGGCGTTCTTTTGTCCATTGGCTGAACACTCGTGAATCCGTGGAATTGGGAAGTCCCTCCCGTTTCTCGCACTATATTTCTTCTGAAATTCCAAATTTCCTACTTACCCTGAGAACTGAATTTTCAGCTAGGTCCAGTGGCTAACTTGCCGTGGGCCGTGAATGAAATTATTTGTAGTGGCAAATATACTGTGTATGTATCAAATCAGTTAATCCGAACACATTCATTTCGGGTACTGATACTCCGAATTTCAAGTATCATACCGTGTGTTTGATAAGTTGCTTAGATTACCACAGATATAAATCAACCTGATTGGAACACCCGTGCAACCAACCCCTCCTCGAAAGGCCTAGAACATCCGATGGGTGCATGTCTAAAACCCTCTAACCGTACATAACTTGTTTCCCCGACCGATATTTAAATTCAGATTATTGTAGTTCAGTGTCTATTCCTTGATCGTCAAGTTATGTGCATTTTAACTGAACAATAAATTCCTAGTTTGTAACCATTTTTTTTTTTCTCTTCATATCACCTTGCTAATCGAAGTCTGATAGTTAGCAAAGTAGTCGGTATTTCGGAAACTTCGAGGATTGCAATTGAAACCTGCAATCTCTTGGCCATTTTTGTTCTGGAATCATCATATCTGACGCGCCATAGTGACGTCCGCCTTTTTGTCCAGTTAAGGAGAAAAAAGAGCATTACAAAAGTTAGAAATTCTATAGATATAAAAAAATATAGGGTTCTACTTCAAAAATTACGGAATTGATTCGATGAGAAGTGGGATAAACTTATTTGGATTTTTCAGAACAGATTTTTTTATGGGAACCTAAAGAATAAGTAGTAAATTAGTTGTTCCAATCACGAATCCGAAGACATTTTCGACCCATTTTGCCTGTCTGTTCCATCGCCGCGAGCGTTCGGTATAGAACACTTGTAGTGACTCCTTCTGAATCATTTTGTTCAGTTTTCGAGTATCAATCGATTCTGCAAATTCCACAATTTTACGAAAACAATAACGGAAATAACACCTTCGTTATCATGAGAAGTGAGACACACTGTATATCATTACAAAATTTCACCCACTGCCATCATTTGTTGAAACAATCCCGCTTGTGCTTTAACCCCGGATAACCAAACCTTGTTACCTTGATTAACCAGATTATCTAGACTCATTTCCGTGAAATCGCCCACTTTGCACAAAATTACATCAGCTAGCCTCATACTTATATGTACAGATTGCATTAGAACATTGTGCTTGATTTCCTGATTTTGACAAAGATATGGAATTCAATTAGTGAGATACAACAAAATAGTAATTTACGTAACAAGTCCGGAAAACACTGTTTTTTTGGACGAGTGAGCGTAGCGAGTTCTGGAAGTCTGAGAGTCCAAAAAACTGTTTTCGGACGTGTTGCGTACACAATTTTTTCGGCAACCGTGTAGAATAACAGATTGAGACACATTTATTTTTTATATTTCTTTGTAGAAGAAAATTTCGAACATTTTAATTCTTATTTGTATTAAATATCGAAATGCGAACAGAAGATAAGTACTAACAGAAACATTCTAATTCTTATTTATATAAATATTTATATTGAAATTCAAGCATTAACCGGACTAGTCGGGAAAGTACGTACTTCCCGGACTAGTCCGGGAAGTGATACTTTCTCAAAGAAAAATCGTCCAGGAAGTAAGTACTTCCCGGACCGTTATCGAAAAATATATTTTATTTTGGAGTGGGCTGTTTTTTACTAATTTTTCAAGCACAAACTAACTGCGGTGTAAAATTTTCATTATATTTGTTAATTAAAAAAAACTTCCATATGTAGCGAACTTTATGTGTGACACTGTATAACTGTACGAAATTTCAGAAAAATCCTTTTACAAATGCAGGAGTTACAGGGTTGGCCCGATACCCTTTGATTCCTGGCCTAACTGACTTAACTTTCCTTTAGCAACTCTAGGAGATATTGTGGTTCCTCCTACATTGTTCAGATTACTCAATGAATTATTTTTATTATTTAAATCCAAAGTATATTTTATTCAAAACTGCTCCTGGGAAATTGAGGAAAACCTCATTCGGTTTATGTTATTACTCAAGCTACTTTTTCAATAAATTCTGCATTTTCCGCGTATCTGAACTATGAATATGATATGAGATCGAAAGTCAATACTTTCAATCTGAAATCTCTCTTGCAATGAACCTCGAAACTTTTGCATCATTGCAAGGAAATTCTTGTCTTCGAGCGAAAAATATAAATTCGATATCGATGAAGTCTTTTATTCACGATTCAGTGAGGCTATCACACGAAGTGACACGTCTCCTGTGCTGATATTCTTGAATTTACCCCGTCAGAAAATGAAGATGTGTCATTCCCAAACTGTTCGGGATTGCAAACTTTATTGACGAAATCTCACCAAATTCAACGTATTTATATATTCGTTTTCCGTTTCATCGGGAAGTTTCGAAACATGAAATAGGTATTATAAAGCTCATCATTCGATGTGGAACGCGTTTAAATAAAAATTTCATTATTGATCGTTGATTTGTCCATTTGCACTTGAAATAATTCGAGCTTTCGAATTTCATTTACTTTTAACTATATCATTTACGGTTGGAATATTATTTGCTACAGCAGTCAATTGAAAATAACGCAATCAAAATCATTTTATACGTGTATTTTCAAAGAGAGTTATTTGAATAAAAACAACTAATAATGCACATGCGGATACACGGATATTTAATATGTTCGAATTGGGACGGACGTTTTTTGGGTTTCAAATTGAGCACGGATTCATATCCATGATGGATCAAACGGACTATGGTCTATGAGAACGTGGCTTGAAGTATAATTATCATTAATGATGTTAGGATCAGGAGTGAAATTTAGCTGAAGATTTCCCGAGTCCGGGGGACAAGTGGAATGTCCTGCTTCAATTCCACTACTTAATATAATAGGTGATTTCTAATCCCAAGTGTTATATCTGATGGGAAAAAATATCAAATAAAATGTTTGTCCTTCGTTACTGTCTGAGGAAATTCCATAAAAATAGTTAATTGGAAGAAGGAATCAAATTCTTCTTTCTTTTATTCTGTTTTTCCAACTATCAACTGTATGAGCACAGAAATGGTGTTCTGAGGTGGCCAACTACAAGATCTGAATGTGAAGAAATAGATGAATAATAGAGTGTCCTTACATTTTTTCTGATAAATAAATAGTTTTTGTCATATTGTTATAATTTTTCGGAACTCGAGAGTATATAGTGATCGATTACTCGAAGGCATTCGATACAATCAGCCATAAACTTTTCCTAGTTCTACCTGAATATCTTGGATTTTCTGTTAATGCAGTGGAACTAATGAAACAATACTTGCGTGACCGTTCACAGTGTGTAACACTTAACCAGACCAAGTCTCATTTTCTGAAAACACTAAATGGTGTTCCTCAGGGCTCTATCCTTGGGCCTCTGCTTTTCGTAATATATACTTCTCAGTTTCCTAACTGCCTACAGTATACAAACATTCACAGTTATGCTGATGATGCGCAAATCTATATGCCATTTGATGAATACACGGTAGCGGTGGCTTGTCAAAGAATCAATGAAGACCTTGAATCTCTTGTTAACTCATCGAAAAAGTATTGTCTTTCAGTTAATCCCACTAAATCGCTCGTAACGCTCTTGCAATGAGAAAACGTTCCTTAAATGATATAAGTATTAGTATTGATAACTTTGAACATTGAAGGATTGTGCAAAAAATCTCGGTCTGATGTTAGACCATTCTCTCAGATTTTCGTCCCATGTCTCGCTCATCCTAAAACGAGGATACTGTAGTATCAAATCGATTTATCGCCATAGAAAAATACTCAATCAGAAATCAAAATTAATACTTTGCGAAGCACTTGTCCTCTCTCATGCGAATTATGCTGGTGTGGTTTATGGTACTTACCTTCTACAAGCAGACAAGAGAACTCTTGCCTCCGACTCATTACTGGCAAGAGTAGAAGGGATCATATATCTCATCATTTAAACACTCTTGGATGGCTGAATATGGAATCCCGGCGTATTTTTCATGCTTGCAGTTACCACCACAAAATAATCACGCAGACTAAACCAGCTTATCTCTACAATAAAATTAACTTCCGGACAGATATTCATAACCTGAATCTGCGATTTTGGAACCTGCTGACACCTCCTCAGCATTATACATCTCATTACCGCGGTTCCCTTACATTTTTCATAACTTGGCTATACAACCGGCTTCCCAACGAACTGAAAGACTTGTCTACTTTTATTTTTAAAAGAAGAGTGAAAAGTTACTTGTGATTGAACAAAATTCCAAATATTTCTGGATTTAAATGTTAGATTTACCAATTAATCAATTTTTTTTATTAATCATTCATCTACTTGGATTATTGCCATTATTGTTATACTTTATATTCTTTACCCGACCCCTTGAATGATATATACTATCAATGATTTGATGTATTAACATACTCAGTTTGTATTTTGTGTATATATGTATTTTTGTAATCATATATACACCTTTCATGGTTGGATGGAAGATCAAGGTATGATCATGGTACTCTATCATGGTCATACATTGAATCCTGCCATTTGATAGGATATTCTATTTATATATGATGTACTTTCCTTCAATCTGTCTGAAACAAGAAGTTGCCAGATTATTTGGGTTTGGTCACCCTGTATATTTGGGCAGTCCCATATTTTTTGTGATGATGAAAACAGGGCAAAATTATAAAAATCATCCATATTTTATTAATGAACGTCGTGGGACAAAGAATATTGAACTACCTGTAGTTCTTAAACTAATCGTTTTAGACCACAAGTGTGATAGTTTGTTAGAATCGTTTTATCACGAGGAACACAGAAATTCCAAAATATACAGGTTGTCCCAATAATAATTTTGAATTTGATGTCACGTGACCGAGAACAAAAAGCTCATTGGGTAACATATCATAATCAGAGAAAGCTACAATAATACTTTCAATTTATAACCCCAAAATTTCAATTCTCTACTATTCTCAAGTTCCGAAATATTCCCTGGCCAAAACCTCGTGGGCCACCCTGCGGTTTCCAAGATTTTCCGAATTTCCAACAAAATTTTAAATTTCCACAACTCTTTTTTTCGAATTTTTCACACCTGCCATTCGTTATAGAATGGCATTATACACCCGTCCTTCACGGGAGTGCAGGTTAGATTACACCCTGTATAACTCAGACCCGTCTTCGGGCTTGAAAACGTTTTGTTATGTTAAACAGTCCAAGGGCTTGGGAGGCACAGAGGATGAAATTGCAGCTGGGTTCGAAAAAGCGGTAAAATTATAATTTATATACAGATTTAGTTCCATCATTGACCTTGTAGGGGGCGCTTCTATTGGTAGAGTATATGATATTTAATTCCGGTCATTTCACCAACTAATACCAACCCGAGATTTGGCAACCGCGCCGCTTATGTAGTGACGAACTTCTGGTGGCAGATTTGAACCTCATTGCTGAAGAAATGTCCCAATGGGCACAAGGACGTGGAAATAACGTTGTGAAATGGCTAAAAACCAAACGTTTTTTTCAACGAAAAAATGTCGCGTGGAACAACGTTATTTTAAACCAATTGCCTACTAATTATCGCTTCATTGCCGTTTTCAATCGGTTTTTTGAACGTCGTAGATACTTAATAAAACAACCTTGTTTTGACCAAATAAAAGGTTAAGGAACGTATCATAAACATTGATAAATGAATCGCATAAAGGGAGTTTAATAAACAATTCTTTTTGAATTAACATAACGATTGTTAAACGTATATTTAACGAGTTGTTGAGGAAGTAACGTTGAAAACACATCTTTATAACGTATTCTTTCAACGTGGAAGATTACACTAAATTATTGTCGTTAAAATTTTCAACCAGAAACGTTTTTTTAACCAATGCCACTTTTATAACACGTACGTGTGCCCATTGGGGTAATTTTATATTATTTGAGGATCCTATATTACGTTGATAATATTTAAAAGCGCTGGATTGTTTGTTTTTTTCTCATTCCCGAATATGTTTTTAATGATACAAGTCAAACAATACACTAATATTTTTTTTTGGTTCGGTTCATTTGACTGACTTGGAATAAACTTTCTTGTAAAAAATAGTCGAGATCACCAAGTATTTCTCGCACGAGATGAAAACATAATTTTTTCTACAAACTTCAAAAAAAAATAGGTAGTATAAAATTTTGTCACAATTTGAAAAGTGTTAATAAGCCTTACTAAATTATTCAAGGAAGGAATTTAATTTTTCCTACTTGAAAGTCGGAATTTTGAAGTTTTAACTCAATATTTCAGTTCTTTTGCTTCATACAAGTCACACATTCTTAATCTTATTCAGTATAAAGAAAGCTATTTTTGGTTACTGAGTATCAACAATCTAATTGAACGATAGTCGTTCCTGACCGATGGTTCCCCCTCTTCACTTCCACATACACCTACGATGTAGGCTTATTATGACAAATACCTGTCAGAAAACAACTACTTCCCTGGCTAATACCACAACGGATACTGAGCTACATATGGCAGATATTTGTGAAACTTTCTTTCAAGAAGACCCAATTGCTAATGCTTATTGCAATTGAACAGAAGAAATATTTGGAGAGAAGGGTACTTCGACTTGGTTATAATGTTTGTTACATGGAGGACTTTTAATTGTGCATATAATCTAATAAGTGTGCAAATATTGTAATTGTGCATTAAATCTGTTAGACAGGGTATTAGCCAGGGGACTAGTTGTTTTCTGTCAGGAAAAATAGCTTTCGTCACACTGAATAAAATCAGAAATGTGTGACTCCAAAGCCGGAATTTACGATTTTAGTATCGGAATTTCCAACTTTCAAGTCGGAAAAATGAAATTCGGATTCCAAAGTCGGAATTTCCGAGTTTAAAGTCGGAATTTCTGACTCCGAAGTCGAAAAAATAAAATTTCGACTTCAAAGTTGGGGATTCCGTGTTTGACGTCGGAAAAATTGAAAAAAACTATGTGGCCTTTAGACGCTTTCTTAGAAATGAATGATTTTTTGGATTTTGGCTTGATTGAGGACCACATAGGTGAGAATATGAAAATCCCATATAGTTTACTTGCATTGTGCGCACGGTGTCATGGTAACGAAAGAAAATTAAAAAAGTTTTACTTCGCATATTGGTGTCAATGCGCAAACCTTTTAATTTGTTGACGTTTGTAGAAAAAAATTATTTTTAATTTTCTCGATAATGTTTCATGCGGAAATATACGAAATAAATTTACTATTTCTCACTGATAAATTCATAAAAATAAAGAGTGAATTGATGAAAACTCATCAACAACCCAAACCCGAATAATTCTCATGCAGAAAAAGTTGATGAAATGAATGTTTAGGTCGGACATGATTGAAATGTTCATTGAGTTCGACTACGCCACCGAATAAAGCACGAAAACATATAAACATAATATATTTCATGCAGCAAACCTAGCTATTATTGATTTTTTCTTCGAATAATACTACTGAATACATTTGTTCGCCATGGTCACAGAAAGTCGATATGAAAATATACGAAAACACACACGCATGGAACATTTTCATATCGCTGTAGAAAAAACAGAAGATTCAAGTCCTAACAATATCGAAGGATATTTCAGTTCTCACCTTTTTCTTAGGACGTATCTGAGTAATCAATCTTCAGCTTTATATATATCTGTCAGAAACATTTTCAACATTTCACTCATCAGACACGCCATAAATCTATCGCACTTCACTCAACAACTGAACATCACCCAGGCACACTTTGATACCTTCCTCTTAACGCGATCTCCGACGTATTTGGGTTACGCGGGTGGGAGGGCAACGCTTCGCGTCGCGGTGCTTTCTGTTGGAAGCGACGGCGAATACTGCAGATTGGAGCGGAGAAAGCTCAAGTTCGGCCGCTTCCCCTCCAGTTTTAGTCCATTTTATATTAGTTGAATGGGTTTGTAAGTGGAAAATTCACGAGACAGATTATTCGTGGTATGAAGTGATATGTCTGGATTGACAGGATGAGTGGTTTATTTTCGTAAAGCGTTTTTGACCGTTTGAAAATGGTTTCGATTACATCACACGTTTCAGATGAGGAAAGGGTGGTGCTCCAATGGAAAATCCAAGATGTTTACCAGAGTGCTTTCGTCTATGAATGAAATATACGTGGTTATTTGGGGACTTATTAATTTTGATTAAATCTTGACATAGATTCTGTCCGAGATTTTATGCCGGAAAGTATCAAATAAATGAAATAGTGAAATCGACAATGTTGAAGTACCCTTCTCTCCAAATATTTCCACAATGTGGAAAATATGACGCAAAAATCTGACAGAAAACAACTACTTCCCTGGCTAACACCACGACGGACATTGAATTACATCTGACAGATATTTGTGCAACGTTCTTCCGACAAGACTCAGTTGCAATTGCTTATAGTAATTATTCTGCTAAGTATCATTCATTTGGCTGGGGAAGACCACCTGCAGACGCGATTCGCGGTTCTTGCCGCTCGTCAGTAACAGTGTAGGACTCATGTGAAGTTGGCGCCGACTTTTTGCAAAAACACATTTTTTTTTGGATTTCTGGGTAGATTTGAAAGAGTTCTGAAGTTCCTGATACAAATTTTGAATAGTTCCAGCTAACGGTGGATTTTGATAAGAAAAACAAATTAGTGGCGCTAACTTCACGCGGCGCCATCTTTTTCGAAAAAATGAGTTCTGATGATATTTTTCGATAAATATAACAAAGTTCTGGAGTTCTTGACCATTTTTGAAAATAGTTCTGCCGAAATGAAAAAGTTATTGAAGAAAATAAATTTTTTACTTTCGAAAACCATAATTTTGAAATAAAAATAAAAGATACTTCAGTTCTGACAAGAGTTCTGAGTAGCACTCAGCGAGTTCTATAAAACATGTTAATCGAGTTTTACCGAAAAATCAGAACTTTTCAATTTATTTGCTAACATAGGGTGCGAAAATCGAAACACCAACATTTCGAATGAAGATAGAAAGGAATCTCAGAACAGTTCTGATCGGAGTTCTGAGTAGCACTCAGAGAGTTCTACAAAATATGTTATTCAAGTTTTATCGAAAAAGCAAAACTTTTCAATTTATTTGCTGACATAAGGTGTGAAATTCAAGACACCCACGAATTATAATCCACTGTATAACTAATATTTCCTCACAAATGAAGCAGCGACTTATAGTAAATGTCAGTTGCAGCGCCATCCGCGGTGAAACCAATTAGCAATCCCCGTAGCAAAGACACCAGAAAGAGAACAGAGTTGGAGAATTTTTGCCGGAAACGGGTAGTGGAATACTTCTTGGCGCGAAACAGAAAATCAAGTTTTTGGGAGGCACTCTTGGCAATGGACCTCACATGAAAGGGTATTGGATACACCGAGAAAACAAATACATCAGTTAATTGATATAAAGAATAATTGAATAATGAATTGATCCTGTGTACTTTTTTTTTCTCATTTGCTCAATACTGGTTCAGGAAATGTTTATGTCTGTAGTGTCTTTCTGTAAAAAAATATGTTATGTTTATATACTAAATAGTGAATAATTAATATCTGTTATAATCTATGTTACAAATTGTATCACTTTTTATTCTTTTTTATTCAACAAGCCCATTTCACAAATTATAACTTTTGAAAATCATTTTATCAAATTTATATCTAATCTCCACGTACAGGCTATACCTTTGTGGATTTTTGTTATTTATTTGTCATAATGATTATCATCACTGTTTTTACTAAATGTAAATTATATTGTACTTTTGGTAAATAAATATTATTATATTATATATTATTATGCTGATGGTAATACCGAGCAATGAGATGGAAGATTTCATTTGTATGGATACTTCTGACATATTTGTGATGGCCACTGTGAGATTGACCTTCCTAGAGAGAAGACATGCTTGGGTTTTATTCGCATTGAATCCCACCAAGTTCTTGGATCCCCATTCTAGAATGTTTGCCAAGTCCGTATTTATTTCAATCACGATTCTTCTTCGTTCTTTTCTGCATTCAGTGGCTGATATCGGAGCTTTGAAAGAGAAAGCGATATGAAGGGTAGTATCTTCCGCAAAGCTGTGCACTGGACATGGACGTGAAGAAGGAACAGTGTTAGTGCTAGAATGGATCCCTGCTGAACACCAGCGTTTATTGGTAGAGTATCGGATGATACTCCATCGACCACCACGTAGGAAGATCGATCTGAGAAAAAGCTAGATAGCAAGGAACACAACTGGGGAGGCAAGCCATAAGATGGAAGTTTGATTAGGAGTCCTTGTTGCCAAACGAGAGCAAACGCCTTGGAGATATCTAGTGCAACGTCCTGAGTTTCACCATATTCTGCATTGCTCACACAATATTCGCAACTAAAAATACCTTCCGTACACACACATACAGGGTGATTCAAAAGTACTGTGACAAACTTCAGGAGGTGATTCCTCACAATATTCTTATATGAATGGTTCAAATAAATATATGTCCGGAAACGCTTCTTTTCCAAGATACAGGGTGTTGGAGTTTTATTTTTATTTTCGTTTTCTTCAAATAACTTTTGAAATACTATCCATAATAAGACGAAAATTGGTATTGAGAGGTTTTTTAAGGTAGCAAATTCGTATCTTATGTTACTATTGCTGAAATCAAAACATAAGCGTAGAAGTAAACGAATTGCAGGAAAATTAATCGCATATCCATTATAATCTGCTAACATTAGATGTTGGTTAAAAAGATTCTTGAAATGATAAATTGCACCCCCAACAATACTGTATTGAACAAATTCTGAGCAATTGTTGAAAACTGTTGAAACTGAGAATCAGCGTAATTTGTTTTCAATGAAGTTTAGGAAACTACACCTGATAGTGATCTGTGCAAAGAAAACTCAATTATGCAAAATTTATTTCCACTGAGAAAGTTCTAGTGCAACTTTCAGATTGGTGACGATACATTGGTACTTATTCAATCTTGTGTGCGCTCGAACGAAAGTATAGATTGAGAAGTTTCCAAGTTGCCTGGCAGTTTGTGAGTTCGAATTAAACACTGAAATGTCAATAATGAAGCGGAGAAAATCAAATTAATTGCTCTCGTTATCCCTTCTAGGCGCGTTCTTTCTCAAAAATATTTGAGTCGGAACGAAATTCAGTTTCGAATGGAGAAGCGAATATTTGGACAGAATGCCGAGATGCTGAATTACTATAGGAGCACAAAAATCAGGACCACAATATATTGAAATCCTTGAATACTTTTTTAGTCATCTAGCGCATTTTTCTCTCCCGATACACTTTATCGTATGTCAAATTCCAAGAAATATAAAAAAGCCATACTTCAACATTTCAGTTATTCTATCTGCAACCTGTGCCTGAAATTAATGGAATACAATAGGTAGTAGAAAATTGAATAGACAGTAATTTATTGATCAAACATTTATTAAAACTTGGGAATGAAAGTTACATTGTGTTTAGACTTGAAATACAATTTGAATGCTAGTAAGATATATAGATATACAAGGTGAGGCAACAGTTTTATTGCATCAATTCCATGACAGACATAAAGTTGATTTTAAACTCAAAGTGAACGAGAATCAGAAATAATTGCCAAATATACAGTCTGTGCCAAGAAAAATAAACAGTTTTTTTTTAATAAAATGCAAGTATATTAGCACATTTTTTAACATTTCAGTGGCCTTCTTACACTCCTCCACTAGCATTGACAATCTTCCAACCACTATGGAAGTTATATTTTTTGTCGAAATAATGCATTTGCTGATGCATAATCAAAAAAATCAATATCGTTGCGATTTTGAGAATTATGAAGAAATAATCATAATGACATTTTTCAAACAGACGTGTGATATTAGCGATTTGTTCTCATGTCCTTGAATTATACAGGGTGAATAAAAATAATTTCTCCATTCGGAACGTTTTCGTGTTTTTCAAAATAAAGACACCTTTAATTTTTCGACCATATGTTTTAGTACATGTACATCCCTATGACTATTTACAGCTGTTTCCGATTTATTGAATTTTCAGTAGCTCATTTTCTAAAATACCTTGCTTGAAGATTGCATTTTTTTAAGCTTAGCACATGTAAAGAAGTAGACCAAGTACCGAACCTTGCGGTATTCCACAGACGATACATAAACTATCACTATATGTTTAGTTTACAAATTGTTTATGATTTTATTCTGAAATTGTATAACTTGACATCTTATTCCCATGAAACACAGTTTTTTATATAGAGTCTGATGACCAACGACATCAAAAGCATTTTTAGGCCCTGAAAATTGCAACTGCATACCTAGTTAGTCCATTCATATTACTCCTAATATAGCAGAATAGAACAAATTAATCATAAAGTTTTCCCATTTGGGGAGTATACACAACAAAGGAAGAGCTTTCGAAATCAAAAGAGTTCTTAGTTAGTATTCAGTAGGGTGAGCTTCACCCTGAAACTATTGGCCGCACAAAAAATTTTAAACATACATAAAATATTCCTCTGTCAGCAGTGACATTAAATATTGTACATTCTTGAAATTTTCTACCGAAAGTCATTCGTGCATTGAAAATCAACCAAACAATTATTCTGAAAAAAACTGCATGAGTTTATTTTTTTCGTTGCTTCACAGCATAAATTGCCCAACTAGCAAAACATATTTTATAAAGGCTGTAAGAACTGCTATACAGCATATCTTATAGAAACGTGAAAATTTTATAATGTGGCTATAAACCACTATACAATGTCTTCACAACCAAAAAGGGCAACAGTTTATACAACAGTTCAGTTCTTTTGGGACATCCTTTAGTAAACTACACAACCGTTTTAGGATAATCATTATGATGACTATATAAGTATGTCTTTAAGATTACTTATACAATGCATTTACAACACTATTTGGGAGCTGCTATAAAACTATCGTATAGCGGTACTTTTATTCTGTGGTTTAAGAGTATTCAACGAACATTTATAAAACTACTAAGGAAGTATTTCATAAGTATTTTATAATGCAGACAGAATCGCTAATACAATAATTTTGTTTTCTATTGTTGAAATTTGGAATAGAATTGTCACAAGAATATTTTATTAGATATGTAAACGTTTGCGTTGTGTTATGACAGAGGTGTAAGATCCAATATCTGGCATTATTCTGGCAGTGGGTGATGGAGTTATTATTGTATCTGTTGTGGGTCATATTGAAAATATTAAAGACCTTATTGCTATTCCAGGGGCCAAATTTATTTGCGCAGCTAACTTTTCTGACAATATATATATATATGTTTTTTGACAAAAAATTGAAACGCCTCAGTTCAGCATACATTTTATTGAAATTATTGAAAAGTGAAAATAAAAAATGTTTTATTTATTGAATTTTCAACTCAAAACAAGACATGTATTGTGGCTGTTTTTAATGCGGAAAAAAATCTTTATATTTCTTAAAAAATCCAGTTTCATTTCACCTTTTTACGTTTCTATATGATTTTTTCACAATGGAGGCGGTTTCTGAAGAGCCGAGCGTTTATTAAATATGGCGTTTATTAAGTATGGCGTATACAATACAAATTAGAAACCTTATACAATGATTCTGTTTCCTTCTGAGCTGTATACGATATTAAAGTTTTATTATGTTGTTTAATGCAGCGCCATAAAATTGTTTTTGACAGTAAGGAGTCAGGTGCGGTTTGATTCTTGTCCACTTTTGAATGTTGCCAGATTTAATAATACATATGAAATATTTTACCATAGCATTTTGTTTTTTACAGGAAAAATAGGTAGATATTTATATAAAGGATGAGGATTAGACCACGAGTGTAGTGAGTGGTCCAACATATTGTGTGCAAAAAATACACTGTTTTGCATATAAAGTAAAGGTACACAAGATTTTTTGCAATAATTATTCAGTTATATATTAATTATTCAGTATTTGAAATAAAGTTGTTTTCTTAGGAAAAATAAAGGGACCTGTCGCAATATTGTGACGAAACTCCCTTTAGAACAAGTTTACTGTTAAAAGTTACAATGAACCCTTATGACAATCGGTGTTAAATAGATGACTTTTCATAATTGAATGCAAAACATACATTGTAGGTGCATTTTAAACATATTGAACTACAAGATGTATCATAATAAAATAAATAGTCTACCTATTTATTGCTACTAATTTTATGTATGTTGGTATAACTACTAACTGCCCAAGCTAGCAACACTGTACGTTAGATTTCTGTGTTATCCTATAGCGCGTTGACACACCACATCATAGAATAGAAGTATCGCTTAACATGCGTGCGGTACGACAGTGAACAATTATTCAGTTATATTGTAGTGTTGTTCATAATCGGATTATTTCCATAATCGGATTATGACGATTCGAGTGATTGCAATAATCGGATTATCATTCGAATTCGAATAGTTGTCACCTGTCAGTTGCCACTTGTCAGTTGTCACTTGTCAATGTCATCAATCATTTGTCTTGTTCTGTACTTCATTATTTATTTATATTTTGGTTATTAATCACATAATTGGAATTTGGCAGATCCCGCCGAGTTTATACAACAGATTATTTCGACAAATGACAATTGACAGTACACAGTACTGACAGCTGACAGTCACGTGGCAAAGTGTAATAGGTTATTTTTCATTCGAATTCTCCCAAAACAATAATCGGATTATCTATTATTTTTAATTCGAATTATAACATCACTATCATATTGTGTTTCGAATAACTTCTGTATACAGATTCTTTCCAAGCGTGAACTAACCTCAAATTATTGGATTTGTTTATACCGGTATTAATATTCTGTAAAATACGTTCAAGATAGTAGAAACCGTGGAAAATAATAGAAAAGAGTTAACGATTGTGCCTACAAACTGGGAAACGAATCGCACGTTATCCTTTCCCAGAAGATTTGCCTCCAAGTTGCAACGGTTACATGCCACTTCAACTAAAGGTTGATCACGCGAACTGCAAGTCTGAAGTATTCTATGGTATTTCTTTTTAACTGATCTTTTAAAATAACCAATCTCCTTTATTTTTTTCCACTCAGATATTGCCGAATTTATTTTGTAAACGAAACTTGCTATAAAACCCGCGTAATTTTTCTACTGCTATTGGGTTATGTTTATATGTTCGTAGGTTTATGTAAATGATATAAATAGATTTTATAACGCAGAACTTGAGATAAAATTATTCCTGGGAACTACATTTTTATTCTATAAGCTCTTCATAAGAGATAATACTGTTGTAGTTATAAGGTGATTATAAAATACTTTTATATTTATTATGTAATGTTTTACTTCTGCGTAAAGCAACAATCTTATTACTTTTCTTAAGGAACTCTAATGCAACTATTTATACAGCTTCCTTTACAACCAACTTTTAACGTCGCTATTATAACTAATACAATAGCTATGTAACCGTATTATAATCTGTATAACACTAGTTTAAAATTATTTTATAGGAATTTTATAGTACGTTATGCAACTGTTTCTTTCTCGTATGATATGAGTTGCAAGAACATCTATATATACAACAGCATTACACATATCCCTCTATTTTACGATAAAATTGTTGTATTGAGACTCATTAAATAATAATTTTATTCTTTCAAGCGGCGCTATAGGATAATTATGAAATAATTTCGTTCTTTTAGAGGTCTACTTTGCTAGTTGGGTGGTATCCACAATCCACATTCACTCTCATTCGTCATTCGTTTTATTCCGCCACAGATATAAATAATGGATGGTGAACGAATTCCAATTAATTGAAATTCGCTGAAGAAGTCACTATAATGAATCCCTAAGGTCGCATAAAGGAAGTTTCGCTGAACGTGTACGGAGTTCTATTATCCGGCCCATGATTTTCACCACCGTATTTCGTCTGGTTCTAGCGGTGTCGTATATCCTGCTTAAGAAGTCATCTCGGTCTTGAAAGCTTTTCCTTTGTGGAAAACTAACAAACTGTACTAAAGTAGTCGAGAACACAAAATTAATTGTTCGTCTGGGGGTGTGTCGTCTATACTCTATAGTGTATTAGATACGGTTATTAGGCTGGCGTATAAAAGGAAGGAGTGTGGTAAGGTAATGAAAAGCATTCATGGTTACTTGATTCCTTTGATAGTGTGTTGTAATTTGCGGGTATGTGCTATTTGTATCTCGTTACAAGGCTACATCATCCGCAGCATCCATTCCATGCTCTACTTTGTGTCTCATAAAACAGAGACGTTATTTCAATTAGTTCAATTTCAGAGACGAAGACGCTAAAGGTAATACGAGAATATTTTATATGAAACTTAAATTTTGGAAAATTCACTATACACTGATAAAAAGGATGCCTTCAATCAAATATATATATATCCTCTTGAACAGAATCATCTTCTGAGAAGAATAATTATTTCTAATTGATGAATATACTCTTATTTCAAACTTATTGAACTGTTTGCTTCTTTTCATAAATTATCTTGAAATAAATTTGTTTGCATTAATACATTCCAACTCTTTATCCTAGAGAACTCCTACTTGTGAAAAATGCTCCTTTTGACTCAAGAACATGATGTCTTCGCGAAACCCCGCTACCGGAACGACGCGAACCTACGCGAAAGCGTGCACTGCGACTGTCGACTGAGACCTCTATCCTGTTTGCTTTTGCCCGCGTTTCGTTTGGAGGTTGTGTTTGAATCATAATTTAATCTATGCGTCACCAAAGAGGTACCTACGTTGATTATATAGTTTTTGAAATTAAAATATTACACTATTCTCATATATAACCATTATACCTCAATTGTTCGCAGTTGTTCTCTGTTTGTTGAACTGTACCATATGAACATGGTTTTCATGGCAGATTTTTATAACCAAGTGCACATTTGTACTGAACCTCCAAATGCACATAATCTTGAATCAAAAATGTATTGCATTATGAAGAAGAATATTGTTCGTTATTGAAGTTGAAATATTCTTGCCTCAACCAGCTCACACCATCGAACAAAGAAAGTATTCACAATAGTGTTCATTAGCAAAGTTGAAATATTCTTGCACCAAACAACTCTCATTATTCAGTGAAGAAAGTGTTCATATGTCTCAAAACAGTTTCCTTTCAAGTGGTCAAGAGGATTCTGTCAAAAACTCAAACTAATATTTGGTTGGACCTATTCAAGAATACAATCGACTTGAATCAATGCAATTATGCATTGATGCAAAATATCCTTTTTATCAGTGTAGGCCAAACAACAGAGCAATTTTTCTCATGAAAGTTCAACTTGAATCGCTCCGCCGATTTCTTTTCTGCAATTCGATCATCACGGAGGGATGAATAATTAGTAATAAAATTATCACCCCCTGGGGTAGTGCAACCCCCTCAAAATCGTGAAAACTTTTTTCTGGAACGTATTTTCTTGATATTTCAGTTCTGGGCAATGAACATGAGTGAAATTTGGTAATAATAAGGGGGGCGAATTATTTTCAACAATGTAACTCCCTCCTGGGGCATCTTCCCCCCCCCCCCGAAATGAATAAATTTGTAAAATTATCAGTCCTGAGTAATGAATCTGAGTAATGGATCTGAGCAAAATGTTGTAAAAATAATAGGTAGAAATTTTTAGAAACGAGTCACCCGCCCCTGCATCGCGGAAACATTTGGGTGGGAGCACTGAAAAAGGATGTCTTCAATCAAATATATTTATCCTCTTGAACAGAATAATCTTCAGAAAAGAATAATAATCTCTTTTTAATGAATTTCAAACGTATTGAACTGTTTGCTTCTTTACATAAATTCTCTTGAAATGAATTTGTTTGCATTAATACATTCCAACTCTTTACCTCGGAACATACCCACCAAAACAATTTTTTTTTTAACGAATCAGTCAGTTCATTTGAATTGTTTTGTAATAACTATTATGACTTTATTTTTGAATAATTGGTATTTGTTACCTTTTATTAATTTTTCGTGCCCTTGTGTTTTGGGACTTGCTTCAAACATTTCAAAAATGTAACATTGTTTAATAAATACTTTACTTGAGAGGATCTAACCTAAATATTTGCATACTTTGGTTTGCTTATGAAGTTTATTCAATTTCTTTTTCGATCTGCCAAGTAAAAAGATATAATTTAACGGTCGTAGGGGACAGTAGTGGATTTCTGTTGAAAACTTGCCGGCGAAGTACCACTTGTTCGGGTTTTTTGCGGAATATTTGATTATATAATATAATTAATAATATAATTAAGTGATGGTTTTCCGTAAAGTAGTGACGTTTATTCTTCAGGATTTGGTTTGGCTCCTTATTGAAGAAAATACGATAGTCGGAATGCTTTTTTTGGAACCTAGAGATGGCGGCGTATATATACTTCAGTTTTCATCTTAAGAATTCCCAACAAATGCTGAAAATGTTTTTCGAATTGACTTGAAACTAGCCTTCGCAAGTACCATGAAACCGGTACGTAGGTGTTCCTCATTTGAATCGAAAAACAAATTCAGCTATTTATCAAAAAGAATTGCATTTCCAAATATCAAACAGATATAATTCAACGATCGTAAGCGGCAGTAGTTGTTTTCTGTTGGATACTTGCCGATGAATTACCTATTGTATAGGTTTTTTTTTGCGGAGGATTGGATTATACAATACAATATGTCATCCAAAATTAATATATTTAACGAATTTAATGGAAGATTGCGATTAGGAAGCGTTAGAGTCGAATGGTTTGTTTACGAAAATCGAAGAAAGTCTACTGCAGATGTCAAGTGAATATGGCCTTTTGCATAAAAGAGATTTGAACAAAATTGTTTCAAAATACTTATTACATATATGTCTTAAAATACAGATATCTAATTAATTCGTCACCTTCCTATTCACCATTAAGAAGAGAGATGGGTTAGAATTCAAGCAACATTTAAATCTCACTATGTTTGTAGATCCTACGTTTTTTAAAATATAAATTGTTAATGCATAATAATTAAACAAATTTGTGTTTTCTGTTTAATGAAACTTTATAGCGAATAATAAATAATAATGTTAATTCTTATAGAAATTGTGCATTATTCACAGGTATATCTACAATGTTTAATGGTTGTAGATTATATGTTTACCTTTTCAACTGTCAAAAAATTTCCACTTAAATATCGTGGCGCCACGAAAAAATTTCTGGAATTTTTTTTAGTTGCCATGGTAACTAGTCAAAATTAAGGCATCTTATTGGTTAAAAAGTAGAGGTGTGAAATTTTCAGTTGTATCTGATAAGTGACTTTTTTATTCGTATTCATATTGAATTTTCAGTTTTGATTAAACTTCCATTTTCATACTCCGAGTGTATTAATGTTTCATACCTACCCTGATTGTTCAATATTACAGCTGAAAATCCTTCCACCTACAAAATTCTCTGTTGAATGTATATAGATTGAATTCACTCTGACGTTAGCGTAGGCCTATTGTTGTAGTCGCAACATAACATTGTGTTTTGTAGTGATATATGCATGCACAAGCTTCATGAACATGTCCCTATGAATAACAATTCAATTCATTCGACTCGTACAGAGTTCAAAGCTGAACCTGAAGTAGAACACGAAATTTAGCTTGCAAACACAACCTGGATCTGAATAATTTTGTTGGAATAAGACTCTTTGAACAAATCCTTTCGAAATAATTGCTTTGTGAAATTAAATATTTTTTTATCATTCCTTACAAAAAAGATAAGTATACCTAATATTCAGTGGTGGTTATATTATTTAGGTTCATATAAACGTAAGTTCCAAATAGAGAATTAGTATTTTGGAATCCAAATAAAAACATTACAGAGATGTTGAAAAAGATGTGATGATTCAAGAAACCACAAACGAAAATTCATTTTGTGAAAAATATTTTAAATTTACTCAAAAACTGTGTTAATTTTATTAAACACTTCTATTACACAACCGTTTCATGTCGTTTCTATTCCGAGGATACAGTCTAAATTACAGATCCAACCATTTTTATTTTATTCCGTTTTGACTCCGTTTTGAACCAGCAAACACAATTTCCATAACTTTTGGTCCTTCGAGCCGGATTTTAGGCGAAAAGGGTGAGAAGATTCAGGCACATGACATATGTCAAATAAGGCTGGAAATTGATTGACTCAAAAGCTTCATTCATATTCTCAGAAGATCATCATGGTGGTGTTTTTGGCAGAGAAAAAGCGTTTACCCACTGCAAGATTGAGCGAGTGTAAGGTCAGACATTCCTATTTTTCCTTTTTTCTGATTGATTATTCGAATTGTTTTGTGGTTGATTTTTTACCGTTTCTATTCCAAATTCCCAACACTGGAACTAATTTGATCCGTTAACCTTTGTTCGAGCAAGTTTCCCAGAAACAATTTTATATTTTGACAATAATTCTTGATTTTCCATCAGCTTGAACATGGGAAATTGAAAATAGTTAGCTATTACATTGGTTCGTATCTAACAGTTAAATCAGAGCTCCACGATTATTGCTATGACAGGGAAATCCAAAGATATCGTTCTCCGATTATTAGTATTTTGAAGTATAAGTGGATAAAAAGGTCTTTCAAACATGCGCGAATTTTTTTATATACAAATAAAGCAAGTGTTAGTTATCCACGAATACTTTACGTTATTCTTTTCAATTGGTGCACTTTGAAATCATAAAATCATTATTACAAGTGATGGAAATAAGAACTTATAATGTAAAATGGTTGAATTCCTGATGTGACGTCAGTATACCTTTCGTTCATGTTTTAATAAAAGTTTTCCATTTGTTTGTAATATTTCATTTGACGTTACAGGGTACTCCTATCAGATCAATAATCATAACATTGTCATTCAGACTTCACTGTTCTCGAGTTGTTGATGTATCCATAGGAACTTTAAAAAAAAGCGCGTTTTTGAAAGTTTGATTTGCACACGCTGTGGCGTGCTTTAAATACGTGAAAAGGGGCACCAGTTACAAAAAATATTCTTCATGATTATTTTCCTCATCTGTCAAAATGTATTCACTGAAAAACCCGCTTCGTTCCTTTTGCGAATAAACTGCATGATCCTTCTTGACAGTTGCCGGAATGTATGCAACACATTTCACAAGTCGTGCATTGTCAACTCAGGTTGCCTTTTTCTTGTATTTTATTCAAACCTGTCGCCTTTATAGTGTCCAATCACGCCTCAATACCTATTAAGCGCATGCGCAGTTTAAAGATTTTAGTTTGGCATTTAGGTGCTCGTATCATAATATGTACCTAGTATCGAAACGGATCGATAATTGAAGTATCGATATTTTAACATTCGATATTTTCTTGATACAAGAAGAACAATACATATCGATATGCAGTAGGCAGTTTTTAATTTTTTTTTTTTAAATTGATTTCTGACATTTGTCCAATGGTGTCATGAAATATCCTAAATTATGTTGACAAATCGCCAGAAATGCAACTAGTGGGATAAAATATAAAATATAAAAAAAATTGAAATAGGTATAGAGTGGGCAGCCGACGCTCATAGTATCGCGAATATCTTTGTGATTCTTTCACTTAGCCTTCTGGCGTTTTGCAGGCAATCCAGTTTTGAGTCACAGATTAAGTATAGAGATTGCCAGAAGTGCACCGAGTCACATACCTAATTATTGCAAACTGTTTCACAACATTAGCGCCTTCTGGCGGGTCTTTATCTTCCACCTAGTCTTCTGCCAATTTTTTCTTTACTCATTTGTATAACCTCCTATTATTCTGCAAATTTTCAGTAAGTACTGCACCTTATGTCTAAAAAAATGCATATTTAACCCTCTACCCTCGCGTTATTCTTCCAGGTTCCTTCTGGCACGAGTCACCCGTACTCCACGTAGCCACCTCTCCGTCTAAATGAACCTCAGGTTGTGTAATGCAATTTGTGATAGGCGGCGTTTATTAAAGAAATAAAAGTAATGAGAAAACTACTGAACAATCTCACCTAAACCAATCGAACAGGACTCCTAGGAGATCGTCAGTCTGGTCTAGATGTAGGTTTCGTGATGTTTGGGGCGCCCCTTCTTTATCCAGGCATCCGTGAAAGTTGGACACACGGCAAAAAGAAATCACCACACTTAATATGAAAAACGTAATATTGTTCTAAACTGTTAGGGATTTGGCAAGCAAGCGGGATTAAACACGTGATTGCAACTGAACTTTAATGAAGCGAAATACAAGTTAGTAAACATGAAAATAATGTTCTAAGCGGGAGTTTTCATAAACGACGTAGCAGCCTTCAAAAGCACCGTCTCGACCGAGCTTCGCAACAATACTGATTCGCGCGCAGACTACGAGTGGGCGACGAAAACGGGGTGGTTGCCATGGATATCAAGGTCAGGGACGGACCGTTTGGATCGCAACACAGAACAGCTGGAATAATGTGGGTCAAGTTTACGCGATAAAGTCCAACATAAACACACTTAGGGGATGCGCCGCGATTCAAATGCAAATGAAAATAGCGTTGAACAAATTTCTAATAATTGAGTAAGTATTTAAAGAAAGTTCGTGACGAGGAACCGGTCGGCACTGCTTTTTTTGTTCTTCTTCTTCGTCGACGTCTTCTTTTCGGAGGTAGGCAAAAAATTCACTGCTCAGTGGCGTACATATTCTGTCACAAATTGCTTGACATAAAATAACTAATTTAACTTATTTAAGTGAAAACTTAACAGTGCATGTTCACTAGGACCACAGCTAATGAATCTCGTAAATAATGCTCTTAATATCAACGTTTCTATTTTTATGTGGTCCGACTCATGTCGCCCTAAGTTGGATTCAAACAAAACCCAGTGAACTACAAGTTTTTGTTGCCATAGAGTAGCGAAAATTCAATCTTTAACAAAAATTGATAGTATCTTAATAGCAAGAATAATAAGTGGATTTAGCATATCGGGGTGTCGTACCTGAAAACTTAGTTTTAAGTACCTTATGGTGAAAAGGACCTAATTATTTACCATTATCGAGAACACAATGGCCTTGTGTTGATTTCATCATTTGTAAATCAAATTCACCAGTATTGTGTTCTAAAGTACCTACTAGTTGTCCAAATCATTGTGAATTGTTTTCGAAATTTTCCGGTTTGATCAGGTTACAACGTGTAACTGCTTATTGTCTGCGGTTCACTAATAATTCAAAAAATATATTATCTAAACAAATTGTCCTATTAACCATTACTGAACTTGAAAATGCTAATACCGTTTTCATCAAAAAACACAGGAAGACATATTTTTTTCCAGAATTAGCTATTTTGAAAAATGTGAAAACTCTTGATTTATTGGCAAGTGAGGGGAACTGTATTAGCAAAAAAGTTTGTTGAAAATTATTCAACATGTTAACGTCAAGTTCAACCCTAAGAATTTTTTAAGTTCAATGTCAGACTTGCCAGAAAAACACTATTAAAACTGTGGCTTTTCCAGTTGAAATAGTTGGCATCGATTATGCCGGTCCCATTTCTATTTTAAACAAAATGGGAAAAGGCGCGATACATAGTAAAATATTGTTTATTAATATTTTTTTCTGCACAAAAGCGGTACACCTAGAACTAATAACGGATTCAACTAATACATAAAATTTCTTATCTTGTCTTCAAAGATTCACTTCAAGATGCGGCATACCATCAAGCATTATTCTGGTAATGGGAATACATTTTTGGGTGCTAATCACGAATTATTATTTAAAAATTTGAGGGTTGATTGTTGACAATTTCTGATCGCAAAAATTACCTGGGATGACAAACTTAATTTTGAATAAACCAAATCCATAACGATTGAATAAAATTAATAAAATCAAAGTGCCTACTTGATATTTTAATTATTGCGCATGCTTCCTGTAAAAAAGGAATATTGCTATCCACATAGTCAAAATATTATTAGTTTTTCGAAAAGTGGCATTCTGTTTCAGCTTCAACCCATAATTACCCATGAAAAAGTTGATGCAATCGAAGTTTTCAGTTCTTCACATATACCATTAATACGATTCGAGTTGACATACTTGTTTTTCCTACGAGCGTGCGGAAAAGTTACTTTTTTGAAAGTTGTACTTTTCCGCACGATTTTTACTTTTCCGTAGGATTTTTACTTTTCCGCACGATTTTTGTATTGTTGAAAATGAGGATATTTAGGACTAACTAAATGATCTATGTAACTATTCTGTCTTATTAGTCATTTTGTAGTATTATTATAAAAACTTGTTTAATATAAATCTTGTTTTTTCATAAATAAGATAAGATTCCGCACTTGTTAGGTAATTAGTATATTATTTAACGAGCGGTAATGTATGTCATAACTCACGCAGATGAAGTTTGCAGCACGAGCCGCAGGCGAGTGCTGTAATTCATCAAGTTTAATCATTTTGTTTATTAATAAAATTAACAGTAAAGTTTGAACAACCAGTGAACTGAATATTTGGGACCGAATTATGCAAGTTTACTGTTTCTTTTTGTGTTTGTTGCATATATGTTGATGATGTAGGTACTGGTTGAGGTGTTATAGAACTGTATATTTTATTTGCAGTATCTGATGTCTTATTCTTTTCGGAATCATCAACGTACCACTCAGCCACAGTAGTTGATCGCCAACCGCCATGTTGTTGCAGTGTCGTTATATCCCCTCCAGCATCTACTAATAAAGTTGCCGATGAGCGTTGAAAACAATGCCCTGTATATAAATTACAGTCGGGTTGCTCCAAATTTATTATTGCCAATTCTTTGTGAATGATATTTTCCATTTTGAAATTTAAAGAATAATATCTTTTGCAATATATCGGTAGGACGAAGATTTAAATATTTCTTAACTACTGTATAAAAGTTTCCCGTAACATTTCTGGCAATTTTTGTTTTTGTATCTGGTACACTGACCAAAAATAGATCCATGATCTTCTAAATCTGTAATTTGCATAGAGTATAATTCTGCTGCACAATCACCGATAATGCCCATTATTGAAGTAACCTAAAATAAATTATATAATGATAGAAACGATTGAATTATTGTGAGATCGATTTGCCTTTTTCGCCTGATATTTCTCATCAGGAGCTTCATTTATGAAATTATTAAGTTGTTCTGGCGTAAATGTTTTTGCCTTTTTAGCTACATGTTTTTCTGATTGACGTTCAAGAAACGCACGTAATTTTAAATACTTCTCTATATTGATTCCATTATTTATGATGAGTGAGCTTCTTAGCATGGAGTAGAAAGTCCATAGGGACGATGCTTTATATTCAGTGCTTAAAATATGCCAAAAGTAAATTTTCTGTAAACGATGTTAATGTTCTTACTGCTACACCAATCTTGAAAATTTTTGTATACACCTTTATATTTGTTTTGAAATTTTTCAGGCAACAAATTCTGTATGGTAACATTAGCTATTTGTCTTATTTCTGGAGGTGTACATGATAATTCATCTTCACTATCTGAATTCATCTTTTTCAGTACAAAATTCACAATAATAAGAATTCGGTATTAACTTAATTTGAAAACGTCAAAATTAATCAAGTGACTCAAGTGACACAAGTGACATAACTCCCCATAACTCACGCTGTTTGTTTACAGATACTATAACCTGCTTGAAAGCAGTTGAATAATTAGTATATATTATGATAGGAGTAGATAAATAACTATTACGTAGTTCGAGAAACGACTGAAAAATACTCCTTTCCTGAAGTAGAAGTATTATTCGAAAGTAGATAGCAGTCTGAAAAAACACCCTATACAAAAATCTGGAATGGAAATAAAATACAATAACTTTTGAATATTATCCTCTAATATATTTGGAATAACAGCACTCATATTTTAAGTGCACTCTCACGTCAGAAATTCGTGAATATCTCCGTTCTTACCCGGTTGGTTTTCGTTTATGAATTCCGAACGGAATATTTCAAGGCGGCATTTGGAATGTAAGACATTTCAGTTTGTATTTCCTCAGATAGCACCTAACTTTTAATCAGACCGCTTACGTTTCCTTCGCTTTTGGTGAATGAGTTTTTCGCGTGTTCTTGGAATTGTTTACCCAAATAGAAAGCACAGCGCTCTTTGTGAGGATTTAGAAAATATATTTCTCTTTATAGGTGAGCTCCATACGTTCTTTTCAAGATTTGCCTTGGTTGTTTTGACTGGGAGAACGTCCGAATCCCAGTTTAGTACAGAAAAATGTCTGAACAGCACAATTTTCGTTGAGATAGGTATCTGCCTTTTATACAGGGTGTTAATTAAGTACGTCGACAAACTTCGGAAGGTGATTATTTGAAAGTATTTAGGACGAAAAGTTCATATGAACATATGTCCCAAACTGCTTGGTTTTCGAGATACAGGGTGAAAAATATATATTTTTTTCAATATTTTTTGGAGTTAACTTCGACATTTTCGACAATAATCAGTTCAAATTGGGCACGTATAATCCATTCAATAGTACGCACGATACAAAATAATTAATTTCTCAAATAATTCACAGGGTCCTCTTTTTTTCAGAGTCAAACCTTGTTCCACTCTTCAGAAATTTTTTTCCGCCGTCACTGACATATTTTGATAGAGGAATGATCAATGTCGTATCATCTAACATCTTTTTGTTCACTTAAAGTTTTTCATTTACTTGTACGGTTCAGGAGCTACAATGAAAATATTAATGGGAACATTTTCCAGTATCGCATAACATAAAGAAATTTGAGAAGCAAATATTCTCACAAACTCCGAAGGGTGATTCTTTAATAGTTAATACGAGATCAACATTATAGACAAACTTTATTTTCAATTATTATTACAAATACGAAATATTCTTGTATAGAAGTTAAATCAACTATATTCACAGGAGTCCAAATGGGCCTGTTAGCAGAATTTATATGTTCTGTTTTATCTGATATATTTCTATTACTAAAGTTTTTAAGTTGAATTGTATCGGAGAGGTCAAGGTTTCAATCCATGCAACGTTAAACTTTTTTTTATTATACAGTGTGACCCATTTAAGATGGAAGCACCCTTATAAAACTTTAATTTTTCAACCGATTGGAATGATTGTTTTTTGTAAGGTAGGCATTTAAAAATCCCACTAGGACACCAAATTTCATGAGTAAATCTTCATTTCCAAGGTCAACTTGGCTTATTTTTCAAGGTAAAAATCTAAAAAAATTACTAGCGATTTTTTTAGAAAAAATCTGACTATACCACTGGATTCGCGACATTTTCAAATGGGTTTTAAAAGGGTGCTTCCATCTTAAATGGGTCACACTGTAGAAAATTAAATCATTTACGCCTTTCAAAAATATTGTTTTTTGTTCTTCAAATGTAAATATTGAATAATTAAATCTAAATAGAAATAATTAATTTGATGGCTTGACAGCGGTAAATCTGAATTTAAATTATGCATTCGATAGATTATTCCCACGCGTGTGGCCGTGTGGGTATAAACCACTTTCCGTATGACTGTACAGTGCGATATATGTTACTTTCCTAAGTGGTTGTAAGAATTATATTGCACGCCTTGTTAACAAAAGTAGTACCCCTTGTTTCCCGTGTGAACACGCAAATTTTTAAAACAACTCTGTCGTTTTAGATCTGTGGCAGTGTAAGTGTTCTGTGCTTTATTTCATTATTTTGTTTTGCGTGGATGCAAAAACATCGAAAATAGACGAAAAGTTCATTTTTTTTCCCGATTTTTGATAAACCACATAGTTTAGAAGAAATGGACAAAAAACAAAAAAGTCCGGAAAATCACGTTTCCCCCTCCCCCCTGTATATAGCACAGGGTCCTCGTGTTCGAAAACTCATCAAACACACCCTCTACCATCCCTTAACAATCCCTCAAATTTTCGAGAACTTCGGAATTGAGTCCAGCACACCCCGAATTTTTACAAGGCTCTTGGATTATATTGCTTTATTAAATTTCTTTAACCCTTTACGGCCATACCACAGCCGTCCACACCACTAAAAACCTGCCAGACATTCCGATCGATTATTAGTGGTGTTATCGATATATGTATGGATTAGATGATCAATTTTGCAGTCAACTTTTAGACTATTAGCGTAAATACAGGGGAGAGTAGGAAATTAATTTTAATCCATTTCAAATCAATTAGTCTCACGACGCTGCCCTAGTTTTATTCGCGCTACGATTCGTTTCAAATATATTTTTGAAATGTCTGAATATCACTTGAAATTTTTAAATGCAAAAAGTGTTTTTTAAACATTAATTTCAAGTTTCTCTAATTTTCTTCTCTTCCAACAATCAATTCAGATTATTCAAGACATTTTACATTGATAAAACTGAAGATGAGATAATTCACTTTATTTGAACACTTCATCAGAATATACATTCCTCCCATTTTAAAATAACATTTTCACTTGTAATCGGTAGGTTGGAAGTCATCATAATTATCATCAGATTCATAATAAGGGAAGTGTACCATAGACGAAGTGTCTAGACCCATCGTCGAACCATCAGAACATTGGAAAGTCTTTGAAAAAGATGGGTAACTGCTCATCATGATCTGTATTTTCAATGAGAATGGTAGTCGCCTTTTCTCATACAAGTCTCTCATAAACAGTGCTTTGGAGTATTTTCCACAAAACTCTGCAACAAAAATTGTCTATTGGTCTATTGGAAATTGTTTGCGTTGAATTCAACATAATTATATAGTATACACACACACCAAAAAGGAAAGCAACCTCTTCGATTACAAAAAAATCATTGTGTCGTATAAAGTCGAAACAATATGTTCTCAAAGGGAAAGAATAATTCACTTAAATCAACTGTGACAAATACTCACTTATAATCTCCCTAGTGATTGAATTATTGCCGGAAATTTTTCGAGGACATGAATTTTTTGAAAATTACCCGAGTCGCGCAGCGACGAGGGTGATTTTCTTGAAAAATTCATACGAGATAAATTTCCAGCAATTAATTCAAGCACGCGGGGGATTCGGTAAGAAAATTTCACACCAAAATATATTAAATTAATGATTAATTCAACTGACTTGTAGATTATTCTGAGAGAAAACAAGTTGTAACATCAGTGGGCCATGAATGGTTTTTGTTAATATAATGACAGTTACGCGTTGGTATTAGTGGCGGTGTTTGTATGTGAGAAAGGAAAATTCATTTTGCGACATTTTCAACCTAAAATTACATTGCACATCACGCAGAACTAAAATTGTTTTGACTGGTCCATGCGGATTGTCTATTGGGAAGTGATGTGGAAAGGAATTCTTGCAAATTTCAGCCGAGTATTCACGAAAAGATAAGTTGAATAAAATTGTTTCAAATATTAAGGTCATGTAGTCAAGCATAGGTAGATTTGATTGATATACATTTTTTACCGATGGACGTATTCATCGTTGAAATGCAAGTTCTCAAAATATTTTCAGACACATTCAAAATATTTAGTGAATATATAATTATGAAATATTATCTCCTTTCATATGAAAAATAACATTCCATTTGTACATAAAAGCAAAATGTTAACTATCACATGTCAAATATTTGACAGAAAAATGTCCACTTATTAATTTCGCCCAGGGTACCCAGGAGGATTTTTTTTTGGGTTGCCATGGCAACTAAATAAAAACCAATTTTTTGATTGGCTGAAAAAGTGAGGTGTGAAATTTTCACTTCCATTCAAAAGAACCGTATATTCAAAATAAAATATTCTTCAAGTTTACTCCAAAACATCAGAATTTTTCAATATAAGAAATCTGAATAACTCGGACGAAAAAACTATATTCTTGATTCAATAAATTCTACAAGTTCACTTCAAAACAATGGGTTTCGATATAAGATATCAGAATAACTTGGATAAACGATTTCCTTACTCAAATCTACAAATTTTATTAGTTTGCTTCAAAATAATATGTTTTCAGAAAAAGAAATTTAAAGGTCTTGAATGTAAAAGTTAATCAAAATAACAGGTTTTAATACAAGAAATTTGAATTACTTGAATTAAAAATCTCCGTACTCCAAACAGTACATTATCTTTTATTTGGCTGGGGAAGACCACCTGCAGACGCGTCTCAAAGTTCATGCCTTTCGTTAGTGACAGGGTAGGTAAATAAATCTTCTTCTTCTTCTTCTTTTACTTTTTTGGTTTTCTGACTAGGTAAATAAATGAATAAATAAATAAATATGGGTTTTATTACATAGTTAATCGTTTACATTGCATAATGTATGACATGTCACAATATTTCATATTTAGTCTTCTTAACCCAGGGAGGCTCAGGGGAAGATAGATAGAAGGCGCAGAAGTAGCAGCCCTCCCGCTCCTTGACAGGGTGGGTCGGACAACAATAAAGTCGACCTGCCCCAGCCCAATGAATTATAATCCACTGTATGACTAATATTTTCCTACACATGAAGCAGCGACTTACAGTAAAGTCAGTCGCAGCGCCACCGGCGGAGAAAACACAAAAAGAGAAAATCAAATTACTTGGATAAAATGTATATACACTTGAGGTGGTTTTTATGATGAAAGTTCCAAAAACTTATTTGAAAAACAATATTCTCCGAAATTAAAGAAATGTGGTTCATAATGAGTATTTTATAATGCTCATATCGAGCACGGACAATTTTATTCGAAGAAAATGTTCATGTATTTACAAGAAAAAGATTACTCAACGGAAGAAATCAAAAAGTTTCAACTGAAGAAATTTTACTTCTTAGCTGAAAACAACAATTCCTTTGTTGTGAGAGAATGATTCAATAATAAGAGAATATGTTAAGAAAATTAAAGTTTCCGAATTCAAAAATGAAAATTCTCCTAATAAAGCAAACATCTTTACCCAAAAAGTTAGTTTCTCGCTTCAAAAGAGTCCAAGAATATAGATTTTTTTATCAAGAAATTATTTTTATGTGTGTACCATCACAAAATTTGCCAATTTTGAAATCAAATTTGATAACAGAATGCTAAAATTCTATCTCTTGAGATTGAAGAAATGTTTTACAATACCTATGTTGTCCTTTATTCAGTTTTAATGTATTCCATTTTCTCTTTAGTGATTTAAAAAAATGAGCTCGTCCTATTGTAGCCAAAATGACGTTATTCTTGACTGTCATCGTATTAACAAGATTTGAATTGATGTCAGAATAGTTGTAACGTTTCTATTTTATTAGATTTATTGTATTATTGCATATTAAGCTCCCTTTGAGTTGAATCTTAATTACAAATGATCAACATCACAACATCATAACAACATATAATACATTATTTACAATATAATACGTTAGATCCCAAATGGCACGCTAACATAAAACTCTGAAGTTGCACAGGCGAGTCGGCGCAAAGAGCCTCGTCGCCTGGCAACGTCCTCGGTTATTAAAAATCGCATTTTAATCTCGTTACATTAATAGCTATAAAAATTGTCCGAAGGTAGCCTTAGCGAGCAAACATACGTTTATTTAAATAAGTTAGTTGGTCAAGCAAACATCACTTACTTTTTTCAAAAATTGCCTTCCACTTTAGCTTTAGCGCTCCTAAAAAATTAAAATTGTCATTTCCGTTAACCAGCTGTCGTCCACTCACGACCGGCAGCCCTCAAAAATGGAAACTTGTGCGAGCCAAGGATTAACGAGGTCTTACCTTTCAACGTGCGATTCCTAGCACTTTCTCGGGGCATCAGATAGAAATCTGTAGTCGCTAGGATTCGAATCTAGCCAACCAACAGTAGGATATGCAGGATATAAATGAGCGATTATTTTCAACATTTAGTGAAGAGAATGCTGATCTTATGGGTAAGTTGAAAATGAGGCAGGAGTAAAACTAGTTTTTTTTTGGCATGTATAAGTGGGACCTGTCATACTACTTTAAAATTATTGCATATAGTCCAAAGAGGGTGTGGGTTGCTGCTTCAGTATGATAATTCCATATTTACTAAATTATTAATGTTTTCGGATCATCCGCAAACATCTCCGTAAAGTGCGACAAAACACATTTTAGCTACTCAAATACTCCCATATTATATTTGCATGAGAAGGTAGGAGTCTTCAGAAACTATGTGAACTTTTCGTTTTCCTTCTTCGATCATTTTTAGCAGAGTTATAACCAATCAAATATTCGGCTCCGGGGGCGCGTAAGGGTGAATTTGAAATTTGATGTCGGCGTTCAATCACGTTTTCTGAGAAAACGACCGCATTTCATAAGAAATTATTAGGAATAATTTTTGTGAAAAATTGAATTGTTTTTCACCCTGTTGAGTTGTTTTTCCGATAAATCGTATACTTTCCAAGATTACAGCAAAAATCTATTTATATATTTTTAGACGAAAAAAGTATATATACAGTGACCGCCAAAAAGTATGTACCATATGGGAAAAACGTTTATTATTAGAGTATTCGAAAAACGATTTTTGGGAAAAGTTTGTGCATGTCCGATAACCTAAAAATCGATTTTGACACATGTCACGTGATCGCTGGTATGGCAAAAATAAAATGGCAAAATATCGAAAAAAGTTATTTGGAAAAGTTGCTTAGAATTCAATTTTATACACATATACAAAGTTTGAGAGGATAATATGGGAATATTGAAAATAGCAATTTTTTTTTAAATATTTTTCTAGCTGTAGAAATATATCAAAATATTTTCTTATGCATAGCTTGACCATACTGAAGTATTTGTATTCCGATGATAATAACAAAACTTTCTCATTTTCTCCACACCAGAGAGCACTAAATTAAAAAAATTGAATTTTGTCAGAACCATTGCTGTTACATTGGTTCGTATCTAATAGATATATCACAATTCCACTATTATTGCGGTGATAGGGAGATCCAAAAATATCGTGTTTTTCAGATCATAATCAATTTTTGATGATAATCGTGCACGAACGTTTCACTTCGCACATAATCTTAAAAATAGTGCGTCAAATTAAAGAAGCTTGTGTTTTCAACATTGCATGCGAAGTGAAACGCTCTGGCACGATTATCATCGAAACTTGATTATAATCTGGAAAACATCATGTTTCTGGAGTGTCATGTCATCACAATGGTCGTGGAATTCTGATATAACTGTTAGATATGAACCAATGTAACAGCCAGGGTTTTAACAAAATCTAATTTTTCAAATTTACGGCTCACTGGTGTAGAGAAAATGAGAAAGTTTTGTCATTATCATTCAAATACAATTGTTTCAGTATGGTCAAGCTATTCATAGGATAATAATTTGATATTTTTATTCAGCTAGGAAAATATAAAGAAAATGCAATTTTCAATATTCATACATTCTCAATCTTTGTATATGTGTATAAAATTGAATTCTAAGCAACTTTTTCAAATAACTTTTTTTGGTATCTTGCCATTTTACCCCACTTTTTGCCTTTTCATAGTAATTTTTTTCAATTTGCCGTCATACCAGCGATCACGTGACATGTGTCAAATTCGATTTTTAGGTTATCGGACATGCACAAACTTTTCCCAAGAATCTTTCTTCTAATACTCTAATAATAATTTTTTTCCCATATGGTACATACTTTTTGGCGGTCACTGTATATTCCACCTCTGGAATTTTGGTAAACAATTTTTTTTCGTGTTTACCATGGTTCCAACAACTAGCATACCAAGTTTGGTGGTGCTACAATCGATTCTTGTCTCAAAACCCAATCGTGAAAGCCCAATTGGGAGACCCCATTGGTGAATTTCCCAGTATGCCTTTCTGCCCACAGTCCCACGCTGACTATTGAGGTTTATCTGGGATGAGAATTGTTTTTATCGAAGTTTGAGAATTAGTCTGGTTTACTCGAATTCAAATCACCTACCAAGCAAGTATTATGATTTTCAAAAAAAGGAGCTCTATAGCTTTTGCCCACATCTGTCAAAAAACGTACCTTGCGCTGCAGCAATGAAAATAGTTTGATTAGAAGGGATGTTATTGGAAATCCAAGGTAACTGACTATCTTCAAATCCTCGTGTTTCCAAGAAGTATTTGACCATCCTGAAAGCAGTGTCATCAGCTACCATCTCATTTATGAAGTGGGATACGTCCAACTGCTAAAAATGTAACATTGAAACTCAACACTTGTGTTCATCAGCTGAGAAGATTTCTGATATTTTTTAGAAACTAAATCTTTAACTTCATTTTGAACCTTCAACCCGTTTTTATTAGCTTCACTTGAAATTAAAAACAATATTATTAAATTTTGGGGCTCAATTTTCACCCACTTAGTATTCCGAATAATCTGAAATTCAACACACATATCAAGAGCCAAAAACAATATAAGAATTTCATAAAATTGATTCAATACTAATAATAAAAACAAAAATAATTCTATCATAAACATCCGACTGATCTAAAATTTGGCACATATATCAAGGACCGATGACAATACAAGAATGTCATAATATAAATGAGTGCCCTAAATGCAAAACTCTGTATTTGCATCTCAAGTCATTTCGAGTAATCTGCAAAAAACTCATAGTTCACTTACAAATCATCTTGTGCTACTGAAATTGGTCACGATAGATGGAGATAGAATCTAAGATCCTATGTTTTCTGTTCCAAACATATAAGGAATGCTATGACTCCAAAAACAGCGTTTGAAAATTGTAAATACAAAGTTTTGCAATTATATAATGCAAAGAACCAGTTTTGCATCTGAACAAATGAAACTTAACTAGTTTTGCATCTCAATGTAGTTCTACAGACATGGAATTTGTTCATAAAAATCAAGAGTAGAATTTAAAAACAAATTTCATGTCAGTTCTTACAAAAATCACATCAGTGTTTCAAGAAGTTTTTAAATAGAGAGTTTTGCATCTCACCCCGATTTTTGAATGGAATTTGCATGGAAACTACATTTTTTTGCAGCTAGTTCTGATGTTTGTATGGTGAATATTGAAAATACCTTTCATTTGGTACCAATATCTCCATTTTCGACATTTTCGCAAATACCGAATTTTGCATTTAGGGCACTAAAATATAAAGATAAAACAATTTTAAAGCAATTTTCACCCTCTCCCAATCATCCACCCTCTTTCAATCGTCTGAAAAATAAAAAATTTGGCACACTTAGCAAGGACCGATACAACAATTCCATAAAAATCCTTATTTTAATGTTCTTCTCTTCGGTAAAGATTTTGCAATGGAAAGAAACTGTAAACATGGCTCAGAACTGAATGAATATGCAATATTATTGCATTATATGTTAATGATATAATAGTGACAATGAAAATAATAGTTATGTTTGTGTGTTCGGTAAAAAAATTGCAATCTATTTCAAACAAAGCTAAGAACTACATGACAAGGCAATATTAAGTACAGCACAATAGTATTTGAACTTGGAATTGTGCCCTTAAGGACAAATAATGAACTTTCTATTCAACGTTTCGTTTTATTAAGTTGAAACTTCATCAGGACCTGAAAGGGCGAAATATATATAAAAACGCAGTTAACATGTATGTGAAAACACGATACATCAGGATACAAAGTTTTGTTGAAAATATACAAGGCGTTTGAAAAAAAATCAATGCCCTGTATCTCAGAAAAGAAGCAACTCCGGACATATGTTCATAGGAACTTTTTTCCTTAAGGCGACTCAACGAATCACCCTCTGTAGTTTCGTACCGTAAATATAAACACGAGGGAAACAACTAAGCACTGTTCTGAAAAATTGAATTCTCGGTATGTTATCCCCAGCGCGCCCTCGATTAATCAATATGGAGAATAACGCATTCAGTGAGATAACTAAAGTTGAGTTCAAATGTGCAATATCTTACCTCAAATTCAACAGACGTTTCATGAAACCTCAAGGGAGGTATCAAGTGAAAGTTCTCTAGAACTTCGTTAGCATTTGTTTCAATAACTGTGTAGTATTTGTCGGTGTTACTGTCCCCCGTTCGGAATGATCTACCGACTAAATCGAAGTGTTTTGCTATTTCCTGAGACAAAAGCAAACCGAGTTTTGCTACATAAATATTTTTAGGATAACTCGCAGGTACTCTGTCGAAAACTGCAGGGTGTAATACTGAAAAAAAAATCAAGTAGATAGGGTAGTTTTTACATTACGACGGAATATATTGGAGACATGAGGGGTAGGCTCCCAAATTCTTTAAAATTCATTCTAGAGTAGTAAAAAGGATTAAATTTATGTTTATTCATCATCAACTTCATTTTAAATCACATAATGCCAATGCCACAGTAGGCCATGTATTTAGTAGTTTTCATGCAATTATTATTTGTTTACCTAGTTTGTTCATTCGAGAAATTATTATTAGTAGTAATTTACGAATAAAATGAAAGTTTGTTTTCTAGTTCCATGAGTTATACCGGGTGTCCACGAACGGTGGCTCGCCCCTATAACTTTTTTGTTTTCGAAGATATTGGAATGAAATTTGGAGGATCTATATATCACATAAAATTGCATTTTTTGACAAAGTGAATCAGCTTCATGCAATTTCTGGTCTCACCGGAAGTAATATAAACTTTCGATTTTTAAATGAGACACCCGGTAAATTTTTACTTCTTTTGTCTCCATATGACATTCTGAATACAACCATGATTCATTTGTTACTTTTTGTAACAATTTTTTTTTTTATTTTGAAATTTATCTTTGAATCTAGAGGGCTATGAATACGTTCAAATTATTAATTTCAATCCTAAATTATTGGGAAAAATACAACTTTACGGTTTTCGGATTAAATACATCTGCTAGGTAAAATTTTATTTTAAAATTATTATTACTATTTTTTTTTTATAGGCAACATAATAGCTCGTCGGGTTATTACGATGAATTCGATACCGCACACTATCAAGTCTCGAAGAAACTTTTGTCAACAAACTAGAAATTATTAAAATTCAACGAGTAACCTGTGACCAACACAAATTATATAACAAAACCATAAATCCAAAAACTAATATCTCCTTGCATAAATGACATTAATAATGTTTTTCAATCAATGGCGTACATAATAGTTTCCTAATTTACATTTGGAGAAGTGAGGTAAGATAACATAATAAGTAATGCTTTTTTTTTCAATACACCTTAGTTACCTTGTTCTATCAGTTATGTAGGTCAGACGTTACCCAATGTATTTGAATCTCATTTTATCTGAAATGGTGTTTCATTTTAAGGAAGATCTTAAGTAATCGATAGTTTGTTTGAAACCTATAACAATGAAGCGGTATGATCATAATCGTAATGAAATTCACAAAATTTCTATTTAAAAAAATTAGTAATACAAATTCTAAAATTGAATAATACATACATAGCAGAAATATTTCGACTGAAAACAATATCCCACAAAAATGTTAGAACTTGCTGAAGCTGAGTTACTTGTCAAAAAATGCAAAAAAGTCGTATACAAATTTCCAAATTTTTTTTTCATACCCTACCAGCCACTTTGTTGTTATTTGAAAATAAAATATTTTGAATAAATCAAAAATTAAATTTTACACACCAGATGCATTTTAACCGAGACCCGTAAAGTTGTATTTTTCCCAATACCTACTTTGGGACTAAAATTAATAATTCGAACGTATCCATAGCCCTCTAGATTAAAAAATAAATATCGAAATAAAAAAAAATGTGGTCACAAAAATTAACAAGTTGTATTCAGAATGTCATATGGAGACAAAAAAGGTGAAAATATATCGGGTGTCTCATTTAAAAATCGAAAGTTTATATCACTTCCGGTGAGACCGGAAGTTGCACGATTGTGAGTTACTTGTCAAAAACTGCAGTAGTTTAATGTCTCATATAGATTCTGCAAATTTCATTTCAATATCTGCGAAACAAAAAAATTTATAGGGGCGAGCCACTTTCTGTGGACACCCGGTATATTCATATTTGATAATTATTCTGTTCATCCACAATTTCTTGATATCTTTCCTTACAATAGAGAATTTGGGCTGCTCCATCAACAGGTCTTGTTTTTTTTACTTTGTGCTAACAGAACTTAGGTAATGGTTCTTAACTGGATATATTTGATTAAATATAGTAGCCGTTCTTAATAATCGTGGATGCAGTGATGAATTCAAATATAATAAAAAAAATTGTATTGCGTAGGATGTGATAATTGAGAGGAAAATTAAATGAAGCGAATGTTTTGAGTACGTATACATAATGAATAGCAGCTTTAAAAATGTAGAACACAATTTTTTCTTTGAATCAGTCGAAAATTGAAAGATTTATTGGTTTTTAATTTAGATGACACCTCTTTTCCATATTTTGTTATATCCAAACGGATCCTTACCTATAAAATTGCTGGCATAGAAAGTCTTCGGTGAGGCAGAAAACGGACTAACAAAATATGTCAACCTGAAAAATATCAAATCAGTTCCGTGAATGGAAAACTCGATATGAAACATATGGTTTACGGCAGTTCAAATGCCATGCTTTCAGCGTCATGAGAAGTCCAAGGCCTTGGCCTGGAATTCAAACCAAAGCGTTTTCACTTCAGTTGCTGCAACTGTATAAAATATAATCGGATATATGATATAACTAGGTAGTATACAGTATCCGAAAGTTTTTATCTGGGGTATGGTAGTTTTGAGAGAGCGTGAAGAATTAGCTTGCTATTATGTTGAGACAGCATTACAATTTCTCCTCTACTCGCTCGAAGAAGGGATATCGATGTGAGTCGTTAATTTGTCGGACGAGGTAGTAGGAGAGGCGCGCAGTAGTGCGTCTCTCTCATTTATGTGGTATTATCATATCATTGCGTTCCTTGTTGCTCGCGTAGATTTCTGTCTACACCCCAGATGAAAAGTTTCCGATACTGTATGTTACTTACATAACGTTTAAGTTCATCAAGTTGTAAATTAAACAATGTAGTACAGTACAGCAGTATATTCAAAAATATCCCATCCTCTCCAACTTATGACTGACAATAGACAGTTATTAGATATTTACGATATAAGTGTCGTAAAGATTCATATTACGATATGAGATGGAACATTTGTCAAACGAGGCCTTTAGGCCAAGTTTGATAACCTATCAATTATGGTAATATGAATTTACGACACAAATATTGTACAATATTTCACCTTCTACCAATAATGTTAATTATTTACTCAAAATTAGTCAATATTCCTTAAATTAATGATATTAGAATCATGCAACAAGCAAGCGTTGCGTCCATTGTTGATTTATTTTGCGAACTGTCAACTTTGACACGTTCATTCCAATTTAGTAATATTTCATAGACATTAGTTCAGACCATTAGAGAATAGATTCAGGTATAGAATCCGCTACAAATTAAAAAATTCAGACCTTATTACCTGATAAATCCCAGGATAGATACTCAAATTTATAATAAATTAGTTCTTGTTGTCCTTTTCCATTAAATAGACTGACATTTAAAAAGAGAAACAAATGAATTTTACTTTACCGCACTAGTATCTGCAGTTTCAAAAACAATAATTTTAAATTTTGAAAAATATTTATACATATACGGGGTGAGTCAACAAGATTGTCGTGGTCGATTGCTCCGGTGTGAATCACTATTTGTTTGTAAAAGTTGTTTTTAAATTTGTGGATGTTTAGTCACACGCAATATATGCATCAACAAAAAATAAAACAAATAGTTTTTCTTCATTTACTTACAATGTTGCTGCTGATGACTTGGTGTGCACTAGTGAGAATAACATCTTTTTGTAATTCTTGAGGACATTCAATACATTTTCTTTGTAATTTTCCGTAACCATTATATTTTTGTAATTCATTTCTGTGCTACTACTGTCACCAGAAGTTATCAAACCAAGTTCCAACTCATCCAGCTTCTTGACAAAAGATTCTTTTATAACGTCTTTCAAAGAAGACTCTTGCAGAGAACTATTGAGAGTTTCTTTCATGTAGGTGAATAATTCCTTGCAGTTGAGTATTTGAGTCAAACTTGAATTTTTCACTTCATACTGTATCATTGTTGCGATATCAGGCATCAACTCTTGTGCTAAATCCATGCAATAATGTTTTTTGTTTTCAGGTACACGAAAGAAATTTTTGTATAGTTGAAAACTTGAAAATTCTTGAAGTATCTCTACCAGTCTCCTGTAAATTATTTAGAGGTATGCATTAGGAATCAACATATTTTGAACAGCACTTTTGCATTTGAAAGTTCAACATGCTGTTTTCAAGAAAGTGTACCCTTAAAAATTGCATCCTTAAAAAATCGTATTCACTAACTTTTCATCAAACTTCTCCATGAATTCGAACGCTTTCATCAAAAGCCCTGGGTTATGGACTTCGATTATCTCGTCTCCCGTGAATGTTTTGGTAGCTAGTCTTTCAAAAAACAATTTCCAATCTATCCTACCATATTTTTGTGACAGCTCGTTAATAGACATTTTAGTGATTTCGTTCGTATCGTCAGTGATCTACAATTGTATATTTTGTTAATAAATTAATATGCAAAAAAATACTGTATGCAAACGACTTAATAGATGTACTGATAATAGTTTTGTAGCAAGCTCAAATAGTATATACAGTGACCGTCTAAAGTCCGTCCCCCTTCTAATAATTTTTAAACCACCTGGTATATCGCAACGAAATTTGGAAGTCTCAAATAGGAGATGAAAACCTACATTTTCATGAAAGAGTCACAGCTAAAAGTTTCGAAATGGCAGCTGAGCGCCATCTTCAATAATTTTTTTTAAATAGAACTCCCGGTATATCATTGCCTGATCGGTTAGGGACGATCATAAGGAATCCAACAACACCAAGTTTGATGCTATTATCTCCAAAGACTATGGAGATATCGCCTAATATTTTCTCCATAAACCGAATGAGTGTGAGAGAGAATTTATTGACCCGCCAGAAAAAGTTTCTCTGTCCCACTCATTCGGCTTATGGAGAAAATAATAGGCGATATCTCCGTAGTCTTTGTAGATGATAGCATCAAACTTGGTGTTGTTGGATTCCTTATGACAATCCCCAACCGATTATGCAATGATATACCGGGTGTTCTACTTAAAAAAATTATTGAAGATGGCGCTCAGCTGCCATTTTGAAACTTTTAGCTGGAATTTTTTCATTTTTTTATCTCCTATTCAAGCCTTCCAAATTTCGTTGATATACCAGGTGGTTCAAAAATTAGTAGGGGGGAACGGACTTTAGACGGGTACTGTATACTATGATGAAAGTGAAGACGTGACCCTTCGAAGGATGCGCAACGCCTTCAAGGACGAAGCAAAGCAGAGTATGAACCGATACAATATGAAAAAATTTGAAAATATAGCTTTATTCTACAAAATGTTTTGTTGAAAACCAGAAATGTAAACTCAATAAGATGATTATGACAAAAAATTGACAAAATAGGAATAATTAGATTTTTTATTATACTTTCTTGTGAATGATGTTACGACGAAACATTTTCATCATTATCGTAAATATTCAGAACTGATGGGTGCAAAATCATTTTTCTGAAATCTCTCAAGAATTCCTAATATCACGAAGCAACTTCAAACCCCAAAATACGCTAATCTTAATCCGTTGCTAAGCATCGAACTTTCCCGGATCGAAAACGGTCTGAAAAAATTGGTCGCTACCGGATCTTCAAATAAATTTAAGATAGACATCGTCATTCTGTCCATTTTGAATATTTTTATTGTATCCTTCAAGTTAAATCTTCATTACAAATTATCAACATCATAACAACACATGAGTGGCAATTCTGTAAGCTTTATATTGATTTTTACCCATTTAACATTTTTTTACACGTTTATAAACTGTTTACAAAATAAAAAGATATGGTGATATGTGTGAATATGAACATACATGCCATACGACTTGCGGAGGTACCTCTATATTTATATATTTTTCGCAAATAACCAGATATCAAATATGTGTGAAAATTAACATGCGTTAAAAATTAACATCCGTTAAAAATTAATATACAGCTTACAGAATTACCATTATAATATAGTTACAATATAATACGTTAGTTGAGTTATAATTTCTAGATACCAAATGGCACGCAAAAATGACAATAACGTGACATAACCAAAGTTGTTGATTTTATTTTTTTCACATTATCGTCAATGATACGATGAGGCTTTGAATGTAACTTGATTATTATGCAATGATCTCGTTTCATCAATAGCTATTTAGCGACAAGTAGATATCAAACCGAAATGAGTAGTGAATCTCTGACCTTTGTCGCAACAATAATATAATAGTGATATAAAAATTCTTTGATTTATCATAATGTTGATTGCGATTTCATAAAAAATAGTGTTCCCAGCCTGCAATTTGTAAAAATCTAATTATGGACAAATTGCATGAAGTACCGAATCGTGTAAGAAAGTTTCAAAACCTTGATAAAAAAATAGCCACGAATTGAGAAAACATTTGTTCCAGTCAACGTAAAAGGTTGCAAATCTACACAACTTTTCGGAATATTTTTCCGATGTATCTATCAAGTTTGCAGAATTTTCTCAACGGGTATACAGCAAAATTCAAGTTAATGGTCATTTTGTCAATGTCGCGGACTTCGTTACAGGTTACAAACTGAGACTTATTGCTTTATCGAAAACTTTCGGAATTATTGTTAAATTTTCGATTCTTCATGTCTATTTCTACTGACCTATTGATTTGCAATTGGTCTGATTGTGTGAGAATTTCAAGATTAGTAAAATAGTCATTTGAGTAGGTTATTGTGTGTACTTATTCAAATAAATTATGGAAATCGAATAAGCGCATCTCTTTGCAAAATGTGCCAAACCTTAACTCCACGTTATATAGCAATGAATAAATACAGGGTGTTTCCAAAATTGGAGCAATAAATGAAATGGGAGGTAGAAGATGACAAAACAAAACGAAATGAAACATACTTTTTTGTCTGAAAAACATTATTTTGAATTGAAAGTTTTCAAGATTTTTTTGGTTATCACTGATAACCACACTGAAATACTGCCAGCGGGCAGACACGCTGTGGTCTGGAGAATCAATCCAGTTTCTCCCAAACAAAGGTAACTGAAAGCGATTTCATAAAATTTCATGAAAATTTTTGACAATTTTTGACTACTTCAAAAACGAAAATTCTTGCCATTTATTGATACATTATGTTCCATACAACAACCCAATTTTTTTTTGTTTGCTCCAATTTCGGAAACACCCTGTATACCCAGTACAAGAACAAAAAATCGTAAAAAACTGAAATAACTTACCTTGAATGATTTCAATTGCTCTTTCAATATATCCTGTAGATTCTATAAAAATAAATGATTAACGATTTATAATTCAAACAAACAAAGATATTAGAAAATTACCAAGTCTACCACGTTGAATTTATTTTTTAGGAACAGCTTCTGGTTCAAGATATACAATATGATTTTTTTTTGCATTCTATACAGATATGACTATTTCATACTTCTTTTGTGAATATACAGAGAGACCCATTCGCAAACGAGCTGCCTCTCTTAAACTGTTATTTATAATCCGATACAGAACTTTTTTTTTCAATATATAAAGCATCAATAGTTCTAGTTGAGTGCTATTATATCGAAATAAAAATTAAAATATCAAGGCCTAATTCGAATTTTTTTCTAGTTCAAAAATACAAAAAAAAATACAAGCGATTTTTTTAACTAGAATTTGACGACGCCACTGGATTCACGACATTATTACGTAGGACTGCGTTCATCAATAAAAAAATTATATGGAAATAAAATTTGAAAATTATGTCAATAAATTAACCCACCACTTCGATTTCAGAAATTTAATCATAATTCTGACTACACCACTGCATTCAGAATACTTCGAAATATATTTGGTCAGAATTCCATCAAAAACTGTTCAGCAATTAAAAAATATGTAAAATAATAAAGTTAAATTTTTCTGAAAGTCCACTAAACAACATTATTTTCAAATTTAATTCTATTATAATTTTTTTATTTATGAACAGATTTCGATGAAATTTTGACCAAATATATTTCGAAATATTTGAAATCCAGTGGAGCAGTCAGAATTTCGATAGATGTTCTGAAATTGAAGTGGTGGGTTGATTTATTAACATAATTTTCAAATTTTATTCCCATTTTCAGTAATGCATTCCTACGTAATTTTTACATAAAACTCTTGAAAATGTCGTGAATCCAGTGGCGTCATCAAATTCTATTTGAAAAAATCTCTAGAAAGTTTTTAAGATTTTTGAACTTAAAAAAAAATCGAAGTAGGCCTTGAGATTTTTATATTCATTTCGAATTTGCGGCCCTCAACTAAAATCATTTATGCTCTATCTATTGAAAAAAAAAACTTCCGAATCGGATGATAAACAACAATTACTTATGACTCTAGATTAGAAGGGCACAGTGAACCAATCAACCAGTACACCAGCACATACTGGTTGAGACAATGGATATCAATCAGTTCACAGTGATCGGAGTAGATATCTTTATCTCTCTTAAAAATAACCCGTTACATTCATATATACAATATAAATTTGTTTTCTAAAAATATACACACCTTATTATGAGCAATTTGCTCTTGGTGTAGAGCAAACTGCATATCTTTCTGAAACTTTACAGCATATTTCATTATGATATTATCTCTGCATTCTTCAAAATATTTTTGTACGTTTTCCAAATCAACAGTATCAGTAAAGATAGAATTATCCAAGTGTTCTTCACACTCATTTTCTACCTGGTCGACAACATTCCAATCTTTCAGTTCGGTTTTCAAAGAACTCTTTCCTGGTAAATTTATCTAAAAAAATAATAATCGAGTTGGATGTATCACTCGCAAAATTTGTTCAATGATAAGAAAATCAAATATACCATTCATTCCATGCCAATAGTTTATTTATCATCGTTGCAATGCAAATAAGGAAAAAAATTCAAATAAAATTTGGCTTATCGATGTTGGGATGTGCAAAATTGGAGACGGCATTTGCATAATTGCGTAATTTTTTAGGTATTTTGTTGACTGCAGATAGTCTGGAATTATACTGATTTTTGATGACATGTTTTTTTCTACATCCGCAAAAAAATTCTCAAATATAATTTCTGTCGAATTATTCATAAAAACACCATTTTTGTTCTCCATATTAATAATTTTTTTATTCTTTTTTTCATTCGCATAATGTGGACCAAAGTTTATTAAACATAGTATTTCCAATTTCTCATGTAAATATAATATGCTAGTATTTGAGTACCTAAAATGGGTTTTGTCGCACTTCACGGAGATGTTTGCGGATGATCCGAAAATCATGAATAATTTAGTAAATATGAAATTATTATACTGAAGCAGCAACCCATACCCTCGTTGAATATACATGCAAAAAAAAATTGTTTTACTCCTGCCTGCCTCATTTTAAACTCACCCATAAAATCAGCATTCTCTTCATAAAATGTTGAAAATAATCGCTTATTTATATCCTGCATATATATATAATATATATATATATATTTAATAACACTATTGTGAAGTGCAAACCTCAAGCTTGAAATAACATACTTCATTTTTTATGTAGGGTGTGTATGAGCGATAATTTTCAACATTTACTGAAGAAATTGTCGGGATTATGGGTGAGTTGAAAACTGAGGCAGCAGTAATACCCAGTTTTTTCTTTGGCATGTATAAGTAAGACTTGTCTCACTAGTCTTAAATCGTTGCATATGGTCCAAAGAGGGTACTGATTCCTGCTTCAGTATAATTATTTCATATCAACTAAAATATGCATGACTTTCGGATCCTCCGTAAATATCGTGGAAGGGTTATGTGAAGTGGGACAAAACACATTTTAGGTACTCACACATTATATTTGTTATATTTGCATGAGGAAGTAGAAGTCTTCAGAAACGATATGCACTATTTCTTTTCTTTTCTTTTTAGCAAAGTTTCGACAAATTTTTCGGCCCTGCCTGAACTTGCAGTTACGGGTAAGCGCAAGCATGAAATATGACGTCGGCGTTAAACCACGTTTTCTGAGAAAACGAGCGTATTTCATAAGGTATTACTGAAAATAATTCTTGTGCAGAATTGAATTATCTCTCAACCTATCGAAATCGTTTTTTGATAAATCTTATATTTTCTGAAATAACAACAAAAAAATATATATTTATACTTTGTTTGTCACCCATGACCTCCATGTTGAGACAGCTGACAGTGCTCTATAGATTTTTCATTATAAGATAATGATCTTTTCTCAAGTACTGTCATGCACCATTCACGGAATCTTAAAGGTTGCCAACCTAACTTTGTCATACCCGTTAATACCATTACTCACTTGAAAAACATAAGAAGCGTCTTCCTTGTTTATATTCATTCCAACATCAAAAAATGGCATAGACTGGGTTGAAATCAATTCCGTGAATACTCCTGTTAAATTGGTGTTGGTATATTTTTTAACTGAAAACAAAAAAATATGAAGCTACCCTCAGAAGTGGTTTTGATGACCGGAAAATAGCAACACAACTTAGTCAATAATAAGAGACATAAGGGGCGGGGATCAGCACAGTGGATTGCGCATGCGCCTGGCGACCAAGAGGTCCTATGTTCGTTTCCCGGCCAGGGCAAGCTTTTTTATTTTTGAGAATGATTGAATCTCGTTGCATACTGGAAATAATCTACCACGATTCACTGTTGCGTTTAAAATCAACAGTGCTGTTCCTAAAGTGGCGTGAGGAGTTAGTAACACAGCCTACCCAGAACAGTGGCTAATGACCATAGCAGTCGATGCCAAAACACAAAAAAATAAATAATTTTGTGAAATTAGTGTCAGTTGAGTCGTTTTACTGACGTTTCTATATTTACCCTGATGGTTGTATAAAAAATATGAAAGAAGCGAAACACCGATTAAAAAGCTCACTTATTCAGATGTTTCCAGTTTGCCGGCGTGTACATGAGAAATAACCTATAATTCATTATTGTAATTGTCCGTATAGACTACTGTTTAGAGATTCTCCCATTTACGCCGGCGATTGGGGTTCATATCTTGGGCTAGCAATTTTTTTTATGTCAGATATGTGGACTGTTTTTCCGACTTTATCTAAATCCATTAAAAATTTTTAAAATTCTACATTCAATTTTGATCCAGTGGTGAGAAAATCGGCAACACCGCATGGAAAGCAATTTGACGTCCTACCCATTAATTCTTTAATGTGAGTTTCTCGGCTTATTCGGAAAACTAGGAAAAAACATAGGATATTGAATTTTTAGAGTAAAGAACGAAGATTAATGTGGTTATTTAATTTTTTATCACCAACTGGAATCGCAATTACTTCAATTTTTTGAATATGGGAAATCTGTCAACTTTGGATTTTCCATGCCCTAAAATTCACATTCTGGGAGATTTTTTTAAAATATTTTTTCTGATAAATGCAGAAACCACATAGATGATCTCTTATTTTTTTCAGATTTTTCGTTTGAAATTTGACTAATGAAAATAATATATAATTATACAGAATGTGCTAAACTACCTGAGTTTGATACATTTTGTACACTGTACCTTCAATAACATATTATTTTCATCAGTAAAATTTCAAACGAAAAATCTGAAAAAAAATCAGGGATCATCTATGTGGTTTCTGCACTTCTCAGAAAAAAAGTTAAAAAAATCTCCCGAAATGTGAATTTTAGGGCATGGAAAACCAAATTTTCCATATCTAAGAAATTGAATATGTTGCTATTCTAGTTTGATGAAAAAAATTAGATGGCCACATTAATCTTTATTATTTTCTCTAAAAATTCATTGTCATGTTTTTTTTCCTAGTTTTCCGAATAAGCCGAGAAATTCACATTGAAGAATTAATGAGTAGGACGTCAAATTGCTTTCCATGCGGTGTTGCCGATTTTTTCACCACGGCTCGGGAGATTAAGTCGGCTGTGGTAATACGCGAGTAGTAACTCTAATTCTCGACTAATGACCACTAATACCCAAAAATTTTCAACATATGCCTCTAATTTCCGACTAATACTCAATAATTTTTAACTGATTCCTCTAATTCCCGACATGCTGAACTGATAGCACTTATACCCAAGGTACACCAAAATTCCCCAGCGGTTTTCCCCTGGGCAAAAATATATGATCAATAAAGTATCGATTGTTTCTTGTGAATCTGAGATCTGCGTTTGTCAAAAAAATAATGTGTGTAAATCGAGCTCAAATTGTAATTATTGCTCTCTAAAGATTACCGCGCAATGCGATGCGAAACTATCTTTGTCGAGCGGCAATAAATCACTTTGCGCTCTAAATACATAAATAGTTATTTCAAGAAGTGCGACTACAATTATTTTTTATCAAATTTTGAAACTTTGCTGTGACATCCATAATTACATCGTTGAAAACACCAGCGTTGATAAAACAACCGGAATATAAAGACAGCTGGTGGTTTCGCGATAATTCAAGTTGATCTTGTTTTGTGGTCAGATAATGTAAGAATCTTAAGGTAAGTGAAAAGTCATATGAAGTATGTGACATACATTCAGATGAAGCTTCTCGACTAAAACTACAAAAGATTAGACGACGGAATAAATCCATTCAATACATGATAGTTTGATAGTTTCATTTGATCTTTTTCAATTATGTATACTTACGTATTTTCCGGTCAAGAAAAGAAGCCACCATTAATTTTTCGAAAAAAAAAAATATGAAAGAGTTCTTGCAGTGATAACGTTATGACGAATTACCATGAGAGTTGTTATGATGGAAACTTGTCTAATAGATCACCGCCATAATATATTGTAAAGAATTATCCAAATTCCACTGTAAAAATATTTATTTTCAACACTTAAAACAGAATACACTAGTTAATATACAACAGTAACTGGGCTATAATATAATTTCAGTCGGCTCTTGCAAAAGTGTCTGTTCAGCGACACGCAAGGTCACTTATAGTTGAAGATGAATATTCTGGTCAATTCCAGAATTTTCTACTCTCTTCTAGGCAAACAGACTCAAACCACCGCTCCTCGTTTACAGGTGGTGCAGTGATCACTACGAAACCGCTATTATTTTGCTATCATTCCACTAGATGGCGCCAGCCGCTATTTGAATAAGAATATTCCTGACATTAATTCGTCCTAAATTCATAAGACGTCACAGACAAGTCCGCGACCACAGACGTTCTGCTCCAAAATATCTATACTTGAACAATCTATTTCTCAGTCATTTATTGATTGTTTTCGAAAAAAATTTCGTGCGGCTTTTTATAGTCCCCCCCCCACTGTTAACTTTTGAACGGTTTGCAGTAGAGATAAAAAAAAACCGTTTCGAGGGTTTCACCGATACTACTTTTTGAAATATAACGCATTGTGATTGCTCGATAGATGGCGCGGGGGGGCACAAAAACCTAATTTTTTTAAATGGCATAAGGGGTCGAGTGACACATCGTTGAAAAGATAATTTGATTCTCTTTTCAACCATCTAATTTTTTTTAAATTTCGTTGACACGTTTTTTCACAATAAGCATTTGAAGTGTCAAGTGTAAGAGCGGATCTGAATTCGTTTCCTTACCTTACCTCAATAACTATTGAAGGGTTTGATGTGAAATAATGGGACGGAAAATATTTTGGGTGGTATTAAAATAATAATGTTTGAAGAAAAATACCTTAATTGTTCTAGTGATTGAATCACTGCGATTCACAATTGCAATTGTGAATCACTGTGATTCACAATTGCAATCAATACCACGAAATACGGTCAATAAAGACAATTCACAACATTAATAATTATTCATTTTGAATTCCTTTCAAAGCTTAATTAGGTATTAGGATATCGAAATTATACCCATTTCATTTATTTTTAATGACAAAAGTAATAACAGGTACTACGAAAGGACTATTTATTGGATTTGTTTAAATGACAATAATTAATTAGTTACCTATAAAAGTACAATGGATTGATGAATTATTGTATTCATATTCACTGAGGAGTTTTGTCTACTTATAATTATTATTTACTTTGAATATTTGATATCATCATGGTTCGTATACGTCCTTTCGAAGAAAAAATTGAAGCAATTTATAATTTTGGTGAGGCCCATCGAAACTCGGAAATATTTGAGGAAACTAGTTGAAAAATTCAACAGAACTGGCAGTGTTCGTAGGAAAGGTGCAGCTGGTCGAAAATCAATTCCGGAAGAAACAAAGGTTTCGATAATTGCCGAAATGGTGGTAAATCCGCAACAAAGTACCAAGTAAAGTAGCAAGTACGATTGGGGTCTCAACAGCTACAGTAAAAAAATATTTGAAGAAACACAAGTTCCATCCATACAAATTAGTAATGTTACACCAACTCACAGAAGACGACCCAGACCGAAGAATGGAATTTTGCGAAATTATGGAGGAAAAGATAGCTAGGAACCCCAATTACATTAGGAATATTTGTTTTTCAGATGAAAGTACCTTTTTTTTGAACGGAAATGTGAATACATAAAATGTGCGATACTGGAGTGATATAAATCCCCATATCTTTCGAGAAGGTCACACACAGTTCTCACAGAAAGTAAATGTGTGGGCTGGAATTCTGGGAGACCATATTGTAGGTCCCTTATTTCTGGAAGAAAACTTAAACGGTAATTTGTACCTGGATTTACTAAGAGATACAGTTGAACCACTCATACTTGGAATATTAGAAGAAAATGAGAACGAATTTCAGGAACACATCACCTTCCAGCAAGATGGGGCCCCTCCTCACTTCCAACGTCAAGTTCGAGAGTATTTGGATGTAACATACCCTATGAGATGGATTGGACGTCGTGGACCAGTCGAATGGCCGGCACGATCACCAGACCTTACACCTTGTGACTTCTTCCTGTGGGGATACGTCAAATCCAAAGTGTATGAGCAACAATCCAACTCTTTGGAAGAACTTAAAGAACGAATAACACGGGTTTGTGCTGGTACAACTGCAGACATGTTGAATAATGTTCGGCAGGAATTTGTGAATCGAATTTTTTATTGTCAAGAAGTATTAGGTGGACATTTCGAACACCTGCTTCGTTAATTGACAACAATTTTGCTTTTAATTATTTAAATACTACATGTCATAATAGTTTCTTTTCTTTTTGTTACATTGACAGTTCAAATGCTTATTGTGAAAAAACATATTAACGAAATTTAAAAAAAATTAAATGGTTGAAAAGAGAATCCAATTCTCTTTTCAACGATGTGTCACTCGACCCCCCATGCCATTTAAAAAAATTAGGTTTTTGTGCCCCCCGCGCCATCTATCGAGCAATCACAATGCGTTATATTTCAAAAGGTAGTATCGGTGAAACCCTCGAAACGGTTTTTTTTATCGCTCTACGTCAAACCGTTCAAAAGTTAACCTAGGGGGGGGGGACTATAAAAAGCCGCACTGTATATTAATTCAATTGTGTTAAATGTAGTATTACCTCTTCTGCTCCCATATACCTAGTGTTGGCTATAATAGCAGCTTTCATAGCTGAATTCCTCCTTATTATCATAATTTGATTGTATTAACTTGACTGTGCATATTGAATTGTTACTCATGATGAATAAAGACATATTATTATTATTATTATTATTATTATTATTATTAACCCAAAAAGAACGGATTGGTGTCGGTGTTTCATGCCCCTGAGTAGCTCCGGTGCTCCTCAAAAGACCAAATAGAAAGCTGCTAATGTCAAGAAAACCGCCTCAATAAATTGCAGTTTAAATGAAACATTCATCACTTATCTACTAGATATTGTTTTACTGTAGGATTTTAATACATTCATTTCGCTGACAACAAACAGTCACCTGATGATCATCTGAGATATTGAACATCATTCTAGGATTCTCAATTTCTTCAAAATGGTAATCCTAAATTTTGTAATATTTTCGTATTTTTTATACCCGTTTAAGTAAAATTTCCTAATAATATGGCACGCTTTGAAATACCTCCACAATAATATATTTGAAGGAATACTTACTGAACTTCATGTTTTCAACGAAATTGAAGGATGGATCAAAATCGACACAGCTTTGATAGAATTTTTGGAAATCAAGCAAATATTTCTTGGACTGACTACCAACGTTTTCTTTCAAATATTTGTCGACTACTTGGAAATTTTCATTAGAAAAAGAATCGATGTAATTTTTCTGATTTCCACAAACAAATTCATGGAAGTCTTCACAGGGATCAGCAGAATGGTCCATGGAAGAGAGCATTTTTGCTGCCGCTGTTTCACAAACTGGGGTAGAACATTGATCTTTGATATCTCTCTTGTGAACTGGAATAATAACTCACCAAGTGAAATGAACATATTATTATGGCCTCATTTATAGCTCACCTCCTTCTTGAATATTTCCATATTCCTGAAAAAAAAAATAACTTACTATTTCGAAGTGAATTTTCGTTGGTAGCTGCAGAAAGAAACTCAATTGCAGTCGTAGGAGTTTGAATTGCCCTGTATAGATGTCCAAGAAACAAAACTGATGAAATTTTTGTAAGGGCATGGCGACGTGAAATTTTTTTTAATAATTTCTTCTACATTTACACAAAAAGCAAAACTTTATTGAACTATATTTAGTGGAAAAAGATGTTCTTTATTGCACTAGTGCAATAAAGTTTTTATTGCACTCATCTGTCATTCTACTTCAAAGTGCTGCCATCATGACAAACATAAACGTTCAAACCCACTACATATTTATCAGATATTCTGTGAGATTGGCAATACGTTTTAAACATATTATTTTTAAATATTATTTTGTACTTATTAATGTTAACAGCCAGAGTTAAGCAAACAATGCCATCCCGAGAATAACTCCATAATTAAAACTGATCCGCTTTGTTACGAACCGTCTACCTGCATAGAGCAAACTATGACCACACCTCGTGATAACATACGCGCTCACGGCTACTATGATTTTGATTTTTATAATGTAAATGTGGTTATAGAAACGTCAAATCAATCAATTGGAAGGAAATTTGGAGGATCAATATAATATATAAAACTGCATTTTTTTGACAAATGACTCAGCTTCGTGCAGCTTTCGTGAAACTTTCGATTTTTAAAGGAGACACCCGGTATATTTTCACTTTTTTTTTGTCTCCATATGACATTCTAAATACAACCATGTATCATTTGTTACTATTTGTAACCAAAAATTATTTTTTTTGGGGCTATTAATACGTTCAAATCGCTAATTTTAGCCTTAAAGTATTGGGAAAAATACAACTGTACGGTTTTTGGTTGAAATGCATCTGCTGGGTGAAATTTAATTTTTTAAATTATTGAGTATTACAATTTTTTTTCAAATTGCAACATACTGGCTCGTCGGGTCGGAAAAAAAGAGCATTTCATTACGATTAATTTGATACCGCACACTATTAGGTCTCGAAGAAACATTCGTCAATTAACTCAAAAATATTACGGTAGATCTTTCTTTTTGAGATTAAAATAATATTAAAATTATTCGGGTAACCTGTGACTCACACAAGTGATAAAACAAAACTATCAATACAAAAACTAATTTAGATTTGGAGAAGTGAGGTACGATAACATAATATCGACAAGTAATGTTTTTTTTCAATACACCTTAATTAGCTTGTTCAATCTGTTATGTAGGTTATAGGTTACCCGATGTATTTGAATCTCCTTTTAATCGAAATATTATTTCATTTTGAGAAAGATCTTAAGTAATCTTTTCAAGTTTTTTTAAAGAAAGTTGGCTTGAAACCTGTAACTGTAAAGCGGTATCAACATAATTGCAATGGAATTAACAAAATTTACATTTAAAAAAATTAGAAATACAAATTCTGAAATTGAATTGTATGTACATAGGAGAAATAAATATTTCGACTGAAATAATATTCCACAAAAATGTTAGAACTTGCTGAAGCTGAAATACTTGTCAAAAAATGCTGTTTCAAATCGTATACAAATCCTCCAAATTTTTTTTCTGACCTGACCAGCCACTATGTTGTCATTTGAAAATGAAATAGTAGGAATGAATTGAAAATTAAATTGCACACAGCAGATGCGTTTTAACCGAAAACCGTAAAGTTGTATTTTTCCCAATACTTTAGGACTAAAATTAATAATTTGAATGTATTCATAGCCCTCTAGATTCAAAGATAAATTTAAAAATTTTAAAAATTTTTGGTTACAAAAAGTAACAAATGAAAAGTGGTTGTATTCAGAATGTCATATGGAGACAAAAAAAGTGAAAATATACCTTATTTAAAAATCGCTAGTGACATGAAGCTGAGTCACTTGTCAAAAAATGGAATTTTATGTATTATGTAGATCCCCCAAATTTCAATCCAATAACTTCAAAAACAAAAGAGTTATAGGGACGAGCCACTTTCCGTGGGCTCCCGGTATATGCATAAAGGAAAGAATGGAGAGAGTTAATTATTAATTCTGATCGAAGGAGGGTATGCTTTTGATAAAAAAATCTGGGCTCTCCTGAAAAGATATTAAAATTCGTCCAAATGCTCAGAAATGAGTAATGTAGTAGAATATTTTAAGTTTCTGAAATCTAGAATAAGTTATCTTATGTAATGTGTTCTCATCAATTATTTAAAAAAATGCAAAGTGGTAACATTGCTCTCTTAATTAAATTAATTTAATAACTAATTGTCAGAACTGACATTTTTCATCCATTGGATATTAAAACCTAGAATAAGCATATGAGCTGTGTTGCGAAAATGTATACATCATATTTCATCATTTTTTGCCTTCACAAATCTGTTGAAGAACACATTTGAAGATGTTGCGAAATGGTTTGGAAGCTAAAATTTTGGGAAAATGTTAATTTTTTATAAACCTAAGGCCGGTATTAGACTATAAAATTTCTTTGTCAATGATCTTTTATAAAAGATCTTTGATGAAAATTTTTGCGGTGTAATTATACCAAATGTTATAAAATATTTCTTTTATAAAATAAATTTGATAAAATATAATACCAAGCTATTATATTTGATAAAAGATTTTACAATTTCAAAACAATATGTTGGAAGGCAGGTTTGTTTGGTGCGTTGCTGCAACAAAATTGCTAATTTCTGAATACGAAAGTTACGAGATGCTGTACAACCATCATTATCCCGATTATAAAAATAGAAATAAAAGATTGGATATCTATAAAACGATTGTCGAAATAATAAGGACAGTGAGAAAATAGTGCAAAGTAGAGGATATTAAACAAAGTTAAATGGGTTACGAAGCCGGTACATATCGGAGAAAATGAAGATAAGTTTCACAAAAATTAATGCAAATATTAAGCTTATAGGGTACGCCAAAAAACTTGCAAATTGATAGTAAGTATAGGTAGGATCTCGGGTGGCATTGGTGAGGGGCCAGTCAACCAGAAATAGAAAAAATTAACAAGTGTATATAAAACTATTTTTTAAGATTGTGCACTATAACTATTCGTCCTGAAAGCTTTAACCATCAAGTTATGGACCAGGCACAAATTATGAGGTTTTGGGTTTCCGGTAGTAGGCCAAAGTCGGCCAGATTTTCCTTTTTTCTTTTTTAACACCAAACACGTTGTAACCACAGCCGCACTTATCGCAACTGCACAAGCTATTAATCTATTATCACTCATTTTGTAATGGAAGTAACGCCGCAGTTCCTTTAAAACTAATCATATTTCTATGAAAGTGTAATGTACAACTACAAGCAGACAGTTTTATTGTGAAAGAAATATCACCAAAGAAATTGATCAACAATATCAACATATTTTATAAAAGATCTTTGACAAAGAACTTTTATAGTCTAATTACAGGCCTAAGAGTGTACAAAATGTTTGACCGGAAGCAGATGTCCCAGAAAAGCATACCCTCCTTTAATTTTTCATTAGTGCCGTCCTTCCCTAACTGCAATGGCGTTCAGCATCAAAGAAGCCATGCACTCATAATATATTCATGATGCAATAGATGTTATCAAATCCTTTCGGAATACCACGCCTTGTCCCGAGCACTAAATAAGAGCTACCGGAACACAAGTGCACTCAATGTCAAAAAGGGTTTACACGGTATTTTTTCAACTCACCGAAATTTCGCTGAATATATGTCCTACTAATCCCAACGACAAAAGAACAGAGTACCACATTTTGAAACACACCAACAACTGCGAGTGTTCTCTTTAAGTTATGTTGAGAAAATGATAAGATTACCACTATGGTTTCTAAAGGATATTGCAATATCGATTCTCATTATTTTATTCATGATAAACAGCTTCCTTTTGAGCGCGATAAATAAAATAGAGATGGATAAATGTCGGTTTAAAATGCATTCCTTGATATACCAGGTGACCATAATACGTGACAAGAGTTCCTGGAATATGAGAACCAACAAGGCACCTATCCCCTTCACCCACACTTTTTTATTGGATACTTATACAGTGACCGCCAAAAAGTATGTACCATATGGGAAAAAAGTTTATTATTAGAAAAGTTTGTGCATGTCCGATAACCTAAAAATCGATTTTGACATATGTCACGTGATCGCTGGTATGGCGGCAAATTGAAAAAAATTACTATGAATAGGCAAAAGTCGAGTAAAATGGCAAGATATCGAAAAAAGTAATTTGAAAAAGTTGCTTAGAATTCAATTTTATACACATATACAAAGTTTGAAAAGATAATGAGAGAAAAGTGAGAATAGCAATTTTATCTAAATATTTTCCTAGCTTAATAAAAAGATCAAATTATTTTCTTATGAATAGCTTGACCATACTGAAATATTTGTATTTCAATGATAATAACAAAACTTTCTCATTTTCTCCACACCAGAGAGCACTAAATTAAAAAAATTGAATTTTGTCAGAACCCTTGATGTTACATTGGTTCGTATCTAACAGTTTTATCAGAATTCTACGATTATTGCGATGATGGAGAAATCCAAAAATATCGTGTTTTTCTGATTATAATCAATTTTTGATGATAATCGTGCACTAACGTTTCTCTTCGCACATAATCTTAAAAATAGTGCGTCAAATTAAAGAGGCTAGAGCTTTCAATATTGCAAGCGAAGTGAAATGCTCTGGCACGATTATCATCGAAACTTGATTATAATCTGCAAAACAGCATGTTTCTGGAGTGTCATGTCATCACAATGGTCGTGGAATTCTGATATAACTGTTAGATACGAAGCCAAAGTTTTGACAAAATCCAATTTTTTTAATTTAGTGCCTACTGATGTGGATAAAATAAGAATATTTTGTCATCCTCATTGAAACACAAATGTATCAGCATGGTCGAGCTATTCATAAGATAATAATTTGATATTTTCATACAGTTAGGAAAATAATTAAAAAAAATAGCTATTTTCAATTTTCGTTCATTATCTTATCAAACTTTGTGTATGTGTATAAAATTCAATTCTAAGCAACTTTTTGAAATAACTTTTTTTGATATCTTGCCATTTTACCCACTTTTTGCCTTTTCATAGTAATTTTTTTCAATTTGCCGCCATACCAGCCATCACGTGACATGTGTCAAAATCGATTTTTAGGTTATCGGACATGCACAAACTTTTCCCAAGAATATTTTTTCCAATACTCTAATAATAAAGTTTTTTCCCATATGGTACATACTTTTTGGCGGTCACTGTATATGCATTTCGACAGACTCGTCTTTTAATCAGTCATATTAGGGGTTTCCCTTTGGAACGAGAGATAATAGGCTGACAACTAGTATACACCTCCATTTTGGCATTCTAGAAGGTGACTCAAATGTCTCATAAAATATCTTGTCTTCGTTTTAAGTTATTTTAGGTCAAAAGTCACAAAAATCGGTTATTCTCAATTGGAACATTATTTTGTGCCTTCAATATATTTTATCTATCTACAGCACATACCAAATATCAGCCCTGAATTCACAATATATAATTTGCAATAAACAAATAAAGTTATGACTGCCAGCTATACATTTCAAACGACACGAAACGCGCGGGAATGGTCGTGACGTCAAGCTGCTCGTTCGATCGGAAGGCAGTAGGGCAGCCATAAGTATTTACACCATTCTGTCGCCAGGCGCCATGTCTCAACGAGCTGTATGACGTCATAACCGGTCCCAGCCAAGTTTGGCATGTTACTATAATGATTCGAATTATGCAGTTTTGAATTTCTTATATTTATCAAATGAAAAGTAATAACGACTTTTGCCTAGAACCAGTGGTTCTTTTTATAGTATAAATTTACGTTCGTGGGAGTTTTTTTTCTCAACTTTAATTTTTGTGCAAGTTCCTCATTATCTGGGTTGCTACAAATAAGTCCATTAATTTTAACATAAAATCTGCGATAAATTTAGTTCGAAACAAATTTTAATGCGCTCAACAGTTTTTGATAAAGAAGGCGGAGCGTCAAGTCAAGTTCAGGGCTTGACGAGATCTTGAAAAATTTATTAATAATGATTGTAAATCAGATTGTGTAAAAATATTTGTGAAACCAAGTTCAGGGCTTGATAAGATCTTGAAAAGTCTATAAATAATGATTGTAATCAAGTTGTATGAAGAAAATTTGGTTCTTTGAACTATACTGTGCGTTATTCAGATGTCATACCAACTTACATGATTTTTTAAATATTGGATTTAATGCATTTAAACCTTACATATTCTTCCTGGCCAATAAGTTATAGTAATCTTGATTAGAAACAACCAAACTCTCCTGTGAATATATGTTATTTTTCAAGCTCCTCTTGGGTTCCTTGATTCTTATATACAGTGACTGCAGCTCTTGGAACACCTCTGAATCCACCACCTGGTTCTGGACACCTGATCGAGTGTGTAATTCAGCCAGTTATCATAGGTACCTACATTTGGAGCTGAATTGAAGTCTTCGAGTATATTTCAGTTTGAATTCTCACAAAGAGTCAAACAACCTTTTTAGTTTTAAATAAGCTTTTATGTTTTAAATAACCTTTTTAATTTTAAATAAGCTTTTAAATTTCAAATAAACTTTTCATTTTTATATGAACTTTCGAGTTTTAAATCTGGTAGAACTACACACATAAAAAAAGAAACTTTGTTGTAAAACATGTCCTTTGACGCCATTTGAAAAATTAACAACTCAATATCCCTTCCTCAAGCGAGTAGAGGAAAAATTGTAATGCTCTCTCAACATATAGCAACCTTTTCTTTACGCTCTCATAAAACCCCCATACCCCAGATGAGTACTTTCCGATACTGTCCTTCATTGGAAATTAAATAATTTCAAAAGCACTATAAATGATAAAAATATGTATTCCAATTAATTCTACTTTCAATTTTAAATAGGTTACCTCTTTATATGTGTTATTTGTAGACACTGATTGGATGATTTTCAAAATAAAAATTGAAATCATCACCAAATTCTTTAAGCGAGACCAGACGCAGAAATGGACGAAATGGAGGATAATTACGGAAATTAAAAAATTCAATATCCTCTTCACATCAATGTTAACAGTGTTACCAATTGTCACATTATCAAAGAACATCTCATTAACTGCTGGCTCATATTTAGACACAATGAAGCCAACATCTTGCCTATGCATGAAAGCTTCGATTATACTATCTCTCTCTGAGTGATGGTTATAGTTTACATCTATGGTTTGGACGGAATTCTCACATTTCGTCGGAACTGGGTAATTGCTTTAACTCTCGAACCAAATGAAAAAGGAAGAATAAGAACTAACTATCTATGAAATGTTGAGGAATAATTCAAATAATTGGTTTCGTGCACAAGTGACAGACCCTGGAGGTAAAACAACTTAACCTAAGATATCTGACAACCCACCTAACCCCACTTTATTTTTACTAAAACGGTTTTTGGAGTTTTCCAATGGATACGCAATCACTTTCCATTAAAAAAATCTCAATATTTCACGAATTGTTTAAAAATAGGACAACAGCAAATGACACGAAATGGAAATGTGAGGTTAGTTCTTCTTCTTTCTCCACCATTGAGTTTGTTTTACCTCCAGGGTCTGCCAATTGTGCACGAAACCAATTCAAACGTGACTTTGACAGTTGAGTATAACCAGAATTGTTTTGAAATATTGATTTCTATTTAATAATTAATCATCCAGCCTTGGTGGAGTATTCAGCAGGGTTCTTCGAGAGAAACAAGATGTCCTGCAATACCAGGACCATGCTTATTGCCATAATCCTATACAATAGGAATAATTGGGTCGAAAATACATCAGAAAAAAACTACTTTACTGGCTAATACCACGACGAACGTTGAATTACATCTAATGAATTTCCGTGCAGAGTCCTACAAGGATGTCTCTGCAATTGCTAGTTGCATGGAAATGTTCATTGAAACATTTCGACCACCTATAGATCGATTTCTGGGTTCTTGCCCTCATCAGTATAGGGTAGGTCTCTGCAGACAATAACTAATGTCTGCAACAAACGATTCAACAAAATGTCCCTGTAAAAGCAGAAGCTGAGACACCGCCCGCAGCCTAGCATTCACTAAACCACGGGCGCCATCTGAACTCCAGCGCCTCAACCGCAACACCCAGAACTTGCGTGATTAATCTAACCACTAATACAAATTAAAGAAATCTGCATTGCATTGTTCACAATAAGCTTGTCAAGAGAGAAACAAGATGTCCTGCAATACCAGGACCATGCTTATTGCCATAATCCTATACAATAGGAATAATCCATCAGAAAACAACTACTCTCCTGGCTAATACCACGACGAACGTTGAATTACATCTAATGAATTTCCGTGCAGAGTCCTACAAGGATGTCTCCGCAATAGCTAGTTGCATGGAAATGTTCTTCGAGCTGTAAAATGAGAATTAATCAGCAAAAACACTGTAAGCCATATTCAGAACCTCATACTCAGTTGGTACTTTGTTCATATTGCCATGCTCCACGGTAAAAATGAAAAAAATGAACGTTTGTAGAAATACAACCCTTAGTTTGTAGGGTGAATATTAATATAGAATTATTAATATGTAGATCATATTATTTTTTTTAATGAAAAATTTGATTTTGTGATTTATCTTTTACAAAGAAAAACAACAACCTGTTTAGATATTCATCTGTACGTTTACGTCAATTCTCCGTCACTTCTCTTCACTTCTCAATAACACACTACATTCATTGATGGACTCTTTTCAGTCGCTTCTACTCTGAAATTGAATTGACGTAAATTTCTTGAGAGCACCTCATCCCAGAGGTGTCACCATCCTATTCAATGAGGTTCAATTGGATGCTGATACATTCGCATATATTTTCCAAGATTTGCAAGGCATGGGAGTGACGTTCACAAAGAAAAGTTTTTTCCATGAAATTGAGTTTGATGAAAAATTCCTGAGATTGAAATCTATTGTGAATTTCTTCGATGAAAAACTGAAGCCATTTTTCAACTTTCAAGCTTATGAAAATGAGTCGTATGAAATCAAAAGTGTGTATTTACTTCGTTTCAGTCATGTGGAGAAATACGCAAAAAAAATTAATTTTATATCAGATCAGTGATATTACACAATTTTATTTTAATGCTGTGTGCGTGCATGTGAATATTCTATGAATATGTGAATATGACAATTAATAGTTTTTGTTGAAGTATGAATCTTTTTTTTTTTGTAATCAAAGTGTTTGAAAATACTAACTTTCGGAAATTGAACAAAAAATGCAGACTTTTGAAAGTGATTCGTGAAAATACAGAGATTTGATAATTTGATACTAACAACTCTAAAGGATATTGCAACGAGACAGGGCAGTAGAGAAAATTCATATTTCAGACTGAAATATAAAAAAAAAATAACTGATTTGTGAAAAATTTTATGCATAATTTGAATAGATAAAAGATTTCAAATACATATTTATAGTACAGTACCCACAGCCAAATAAAAGCCACAAGTGAAGAAGCACTTTGAAACTCGGCACATGACTTCTTGACAATATATACTGTTAAAAAAAATTGTTTACCAAAATATCAGGGGCGAAACCCAAAAAAGGATATATTTACAAAAATTACAATTTTTTTTTGCTTTTGTTTCGGAAAGTGTAAGATTTATCAAGAAACAATTTTAACGAGGCGGAGGATAATTCATTTCTCCACAAGAAAGTTTGATTTTGTGGAGGAAATCCAGTTCTTGACATGATTTTTTGGGTTTATGACCTTCCACAATCTGAAAATTAAAAAAAAATGTAATCCAAAGAAATCTGTACAAGTGTAGAAGGGCAAATTGATTAATTTGCCCGATAAGTTACTGCGTTCACAAGACTGCTGTCTTCAAAGAAATTAATTTTTGTCAGTAACGTACCCTACACTGAATTTGCCTATCTGAAAAAATGGGATCGAATTAACAAAGAATACCTCTCTTTTTTTGAAAACTGTTGACGTTTCGGAGGCTGTATCTGCCTCCGTTATCAAAACTTCTTAGAAAGACGCTGAATAAACTGAATTTGAATTGCGATTTTGGTAATAAGACCTTTCTTTGACAGAGTCAAATGAAATCTGTCATACATTCTTTTGATTGACATTTGGTATCTTGATACATATGGTGTTCGGTATCAATCAATCACCATTCTATTAGTTCTTATTTCATCTCTGAGGAGGGGTGATCGCCATCAGATGTTAGAATATGTTCGGATATTTTCGAACCCGTTATTTTTCGATTTCTGATGTAACTTTTATGTTCTTCCTGGCGTACAATCAATGGTCTTGATGTTTCACCTATATCATTTGATGGAATGAAATAATACCAAAATTTTATTGAGAGAATCAAATCAAGAAAAAAGAAACTTGAAGGAAACTGCGTGCATTCTTTTATCGAACAACTGCTTCTCAACCAATTCCATCGAAATGGACCGCACCTGGTTACCCCTCCTCAGAGATGAAATAAGAACTAATAGAATGGTGATTGATTGATACCGAACACCATATGTATCAAGATACCAAATGTCAATCAAAAGAATGTATGACAGATTTCATTTGACTCTGTCAAAGAAAGGTCTTATTACCAAAATCGCAATCCAAATTCAGTTTCTTCAGCGTTATCTAAGAAGTTTTGATAACGGAGGCAGATACAGCCTCCGAAACGTCAACAGTTTTTAAAAAAAGAGAAGTATTCTTTGTTAATTCGATCTCATTTTTTCAGATAGGCAAATTCAGTGTAGGGTACGTTACTGACAAAAATTAATTTCTTTGAAGACAGAAGTCTTGTGAACGCAGTAACTTAATTTGCCCTTCTACACTTGTACAGATTAAAAATTTTTTCATTTTCAGATTGTGGAAGGTCATAAACCCAAAAAATCATGTCAAGAACTAAGTAAGTAATTCCTCACAAAATACAATCGTTTTTTCAGAAAACCTGATTGAATTGCGATATCAAATTTCAGGCTCGAGTTAACCCACCCACAGTAATGTTCCTGAAGACTTCATGCAAATAAAACATGTAAGTATCTCAGTACCCAAAATGTGTTTTGTCCCACTTCACATAATCCTTCGACGATATTTACGGAGGATCCGAAAGTCATGGATATTTTAGTTGATATGAAATAGTTATACTGAAGCAGGAATCAGTACCCTCTTTGGACCATATGCAACGATTGAAGACTAGTGAGACAGACACGTCTAACTTATACATGTCAACGAAAAAACTGGGTTTTACTCCTGCCTCAGTTTTCAACTCGCCCGTATTCCCGGTAATTTCTGCAGTAAATGTTGAAAATAATCGCTCATACACATCCTACATGAAAAATGAAGTATGTGATTTCAAGCTTGAGGTTTGCGCTTCACAATATTGTTATTAAACATATATGCAGGATATGAATAAGCGATTATTTTCAATATTTACTGAAGAGAATGCCTGTTTTATGGGTCAGTTGAAAATGAGGCAAAGGTAAAATAAAGTTTTTTTTTTTGGCATGTATAAGTAGGACCTGCCACACTACTTTAAAATTGTTGCATATAGTCCAAAGAGCGTATGGGTTGCTGCTTCAGTATATTAATTCCATATTCACTGAAATATTCATTATTTTCGGATTATCCGCAAACATCACCGTGAAGTGCGACAAAACACATTTTAGGTACACAAATACTCGCATATTATATTTGCATGAGAAGGTAGGACTCTTCAGAAATGATATAAACTTTTCCTTTTCCTTCTCCGATCATTTTTAGCAGAGTTATGACCAATCAAATATTCGGCTCCGCCGGAATTTTCCCTAGCCCTAGTACTAACTAGGGCTAGATAATAAAATAACTAACTATAGTTATTTTTTGACTGACCCACAGCGGTCAGGCAAGTGCTTTCTATCGATTTGATATATCCGCTGCAATAACCACAAAATATTTGGCCAAAAATATAATGTTTTGATCGACTTCCAATCGTTGGGTCACAGCCCGAAATGATTCGTAAACATGCAGGGCCGTCTTGAAAGATTTTGTTCATTCTAAAATGAATTACAATGCCAACTGTTACATACTGGGCATGCTCATTGAATCATACTTCCGTATCCGTTCTAATTTGACCAACTTACTCCATTTTACAACTAATCTCATTAAGAAAGTGCTAGGATTAGCACGTTGAAAGGTAAGATCTCGTTAATCCTTGGCTTGCACAAGTATACACTTCTGAGTGCTGCCGTTCGTAGGGGTGCGACAGCTAGTCAACAGAAAAAACAATTTTATACAAATTTTTAGATCACTGGCTTTCCACACTCTTTATTTTAGTTTGGGATTATCCAATTTCTGAGAGAAACCTTCATGTGGAGAGTTCTGAAAATGTTTTGAGTAACATTGATGTAGTTTTTGATGTTTGAGTTGTAGTTTTCATATTTCTGAATTGTATTCACAACAAAGTTTCAGATTCCTTCCTGAGAAATTCGTTCTGTAATGAAAACTCTCGACCATACCGAGAGTTCAAGTACTTCAAAATGCGCATTCCCAGTGAGTGGTTGAGTAAATGAATCCTTTGCAAATCGTGGCTGCGAAGGCTGCTGGCGAATGTCGGCAAAGTTACATATCCGTGCCGTTATTCCAAACTTTCTAATTATCAGCTAACGCCATCATCATCATTATCGATTAACATCTGTCGCCGGCAAAGATAACATGCATCAAACGTCGGCTTCCGCCGATCGGGATGTCGACGTCGTCGCGTCATAGTGATGGTGGTAGTTTGAGGAATTCTTGGTATAATCGTGAGCTACTCCGAAGGAATTAGTCAGTTGTCTGTTAACAATCTCATTGCCAGCAAAGAGATAAAAGATCTTATGAAATTTTCAAAATCCACATTCAAAAGGAAACTTAAAGCTAAATTAAATATGTGATCGGAAAATCCACATTCAGAAGGAAACTTAAAGCTAAATTAAATATGTGATCGGAAAACCCACATTCAAAAGGAAACTTGAAGCTAAATTAAATATGTGATCGGAAAACCTTAATCTTAGTTTTAATAATGTTGTTTCTGCATGTATAATTCATTTTCATTCATCATCAGCTTTAGCTAAACTTCGCCTATCATGTAATGTTATACCAAATAAAAGTCGATTATATCATTTGAACGGGCACAAAATTATCTTCCCAATGATACCCTATTTGTTGAAATTTACTGAAGCAGTTAATGCGAAAACGGCTTTAAAAACATGAACCCGATAATGTTGGTATTAATGAAAAATACAAATATGTTTTGGTTACTAGGAATTAAAAATGTACAAGTAGTACTTAGTACGTTTCAATATTTGTTACTTGTAATAGTGCTTTTTTAAAAAAAAACAAGCTCTTAAATTGATTTATTGAAATGTTCAAATTGTGACCCATTTGCTTCCATACAATAATAAAGACTTTGTTCAAATCTATGTCTAACATTTTGTAGCATATCAGGTGTTATGCTTCGGCACTCTGCTTAATCCGTTGGCGAATATCTTCTATGGACTCGGGCTTCGTAGCAAAACATTTATTTTTCAAGTGTCCCCATAGAAAAAAGTCCAAAGGCGATAAATCAGGTGACCTGGCAGGCCATTCCATTGGGCCTCTCCTGCCAATCCACTGTCCGGGGAACCGGTTATCTAAAAATTCTCGTACAGGAACAAAATAGTGCGGAGGCTCCATCTTGCTGGAAATGAAGCCGATCAGCATTATGATTTTGGTCATCTTCTATTATTTGTGTGATGAAAGGATCAATTGCGTCTTCAAGCATGTTTAGGTAGATTTCACCATTTAAATTTCCAGAAATGAAAAGTGGTCCTATGATATGACTTCCTAATATGCCACACCAGACGTTTATTTTTTGAGGGGCCTGGGAATGAACCTCACGGAATAAATATGGGTTACTGTAATCCCAGTAACGGCAATTATGCCTATTCAAAGCTCCATTTAAATAAAATGTACACTCATCTGTAAAACAAATGTTACACATATCTGCAGTTTTTTTCTTACACTTATCTGCAGTCGTTTTCGACAAAATCACGCAAACAATAAATGGGGAATTTAGTTGTGATAACAAAAAATTATCATTGAAATGTTGCTTTTGGCAAAATAAAGTAATTTAGAAATGATTGTCGTTACCCTGATTCCTAGTAACCCAAACTGATTTGTATATTTCATTAATACCAAAATTATCGGGTAAATGTTCTTAAAGCCGTTTTGCATTAACTGTTTCAGTAAATTTCAACAAATAGGGTATCATTGGAACGATAATTTTATGCCCGTTCAAATGATATATCACTCGACCCCACGTTCCATTTAAAATGTTAGGGTTGTAACACCCCCTTGCTAGGGGGTTGAAGACACAAGTTGCCAAATATATCTAAAATATGTCCCACTCAAAGGCACACTTCACGTGTCCGAGTATATTTGCTATGAATTCCAAATAAAGGAGAAAAGCTAGGTGCATACTTTTCGTTGGACCACTCTGTATATAGGTTTTCCTGGTGTGATCTTTCTGAAATATTTTTGAAATGTTCTGGCTTAATATGATAATGATAATCTATTCGATGGCTAGTGACCATAGCAGTCGATGCCAAAACACAAAAGAAAAAAAATATCTTTTCAGATATTTTGGTAATATTCTCAGGAATATTTAGTTTAAAATATTCCATTTGGTTTCGTAATGTTCTAACTGTTGGATCTCATAAAATCTCATACTTCATATTTCTTTCCTCGGTATCCGACGCTTTTGTTCTTAATGGGCGGGACCCGGAAACAATTTTGAAAACTTCCTTATATCAATATTTTCCTTAACATTCAATGTACTGTTCAACATTGAGTGGACACTCCATCACGTAGGAGGTTTTATAATTTATGATTTTTCCTCAATTTACCATTCACGAAATTGGTAATATGTTTTCTTAACCTAACCTAACTTGGATTTGGCCGGTAATGTATTAGATACTATTGCATTTGATTTCTCAGATATAACTGATGGGGTATCACTACCACTATTATAATCAACATCCTTTTTCTTGAAAATAACTTGAAATTGAAGCAACTACGAGCAAACACAGTCAAACACGCGGCGTGCCAACAAGCCGTTTATATAGTAATGACACAGAAAGACCACTGGATGCTGTGAAATTGTTACATGAGGGATAACATCATAGAAATTATAATATATATACTTACTCTAGAATGCCAATCCCCTCTTCGTGGGACACTGAAAAGTGTTGTAAAATTCCAAATGTTTTCATCAATGCGAATGCCCATAACCAGTCTCCTAGCTCTGCAGCGTTGACAAATTTCAGAAAATTTTATCTTTGTAGTCGAGGTTCTGTCTAACATTACTGTGAAGGCTACCCAAATTCCCGTTGAATTGGTGGATCGTGCAATAGTTTTCAATTGCCGCAGAGGAAGGCAGGTAGTTTGCCAGAGCCGGTTTGGGTTAGTTTGGTGGTTTAGGCGATTTGTGTTCATTGTGAAATTAACCATTAACGTTATTGTGTTTATTTAGATGTGCTTTTCTGATTACTGTTGTTTACTTCAATTATTCATCGGTAGTGTGTATGTTATTGGTTTTCGGGTTTTTCTCTAGTGAAATTTTAATTTCGACAATGTTGACGTGCTTGGTTCTATGGTGTGGATATAAAGGAAATATTCCTGGAATCCATTATTTTTAGTAAGTACCTACTTGAATATGAATTGTTGATGGCAAATCTCAATTATCTAGATTATCAAACTGATATACTTTCATAGCAAAAAAATACACATACTATAAAACATTTTTCTTTCGAACTTAGTTTGTTCAGTAATCAATATTATGCACTTTATTGCCCAACCATTTATATATTTTTGTAGATTCTTTTTGTAGTTCTATTGGCCATCAGAAAAAACTACACATTTGAAAAATAAACACAGAGTACTCCCTTTATTATCAAAGTATTCATATAATATTTATAAACATTAAAAATGGCAAAGTTCAAAATTTTTATTGGCAGTTTCCTATTTCTTATAATTGAGTCACTCAGCTCTATAAACAATCCATTTATTATTACTCTTCATTTTGTTTTATTCCTCATTTTATTTCACTTGCTGTATTAACTCACCGAAAACGAATGTATTGGGTATAACCCTTAAAATGTAGACCAACAGTCGACACGTGCTTCAGATTGTTGGTCATCATCAGTATGGTGTAGCCAAGTGCAAAGATGTGCATATTGCTTAACTAAACCTTTAGTTTAATTAATATAATTATATTGAATGTTGTATCCTATTTTCAGTTCAGATTCCAATTTGATATTTTGAAAATGGGACTGGGATATTTCTGGATGAATCATTCATCTTATGGCTTGCCTCCCCAGTTGTGGTCCGCAGGATCAGTTCTAGCACCAACACTTCCTTCTTCACATCAATGATTTGTTGGGAGCTACCTCATGTCCGGTAATCAGCTTTGCAGATGATAGTACTCTTCATACCTCTTTCTCTTCCAAAGCTCCGATATCAGCCAGTGAATGCAGAACCGGGAAAAATCGTGAATGAAATAAATACGCACTTGGCAATAATTCTAGCAAACATCGCACCGTGAAGTGCGACAAAACACATTTTAGGTACACAAATACTCGCATATTATATTTGCATGAGAAGGTAGGACTCTTCAGAAATGATATAAACTTTTCCTTTTCCTTCTCCGATCATTTTTAGCAGAGTTATGACCAATCAAATATTCGGCTCCGCCGGAATTTTCCCTAGCCCTAGTTAGTTAGTTACTTTTTGACTGACCCACAGCGGTCAGGCAAGTGCTTTCTATCGATTTGATATATCCGCTGCAATAACCACAAAATATTTGGCCAAAAATATAATGTTTTGATCGACTTCCAATCGTTGGGTCATAGCCCGAAATGATTCGTAAACATGCAGGGCCGTCTTGAAAGATTTTGTTCATTCTAAAATGAATTACAATGCCAACTGTTACATACTAGGCATGCTCATTGAATCATACTTCCGTATCCGTTCTAATTTGACCAACTTACTCCATTTTACAACTAATCTCATTAAGAAAGTGCTAGGAATAGCACGTTGAAAGGTAAGATCTCGTCTTGGCTTGCACAAGTATACACTTCTGAGTGCTGCCGTTCGTAGGGGGGCGACAGCTAGTTAACGGAAAAAACAATTTAAACAAATTTTTATATCACTGGCTTTCCACACTCGTTATTTTTGTTTAGGATTATCCAATTTATGAGTGAAACCTTTATTTGGAGAGTTCTGACAATGTTTTGAGTAACATAGATGTCGTTTTTGGTGTTTGAGTTGTAGGTTTCATATTTCTGAATTGTATTCACAACAAAGTTTCAAATTCCTTCCTGAGAAATTCGTTCTGTAATGAAAACTCTCGACCATACCCATAGTTCAAGTACTTCAAAATGCGCATTCCCAGTTGGCACTTGGCAATAATTCTAGAATGGTGATCCAACAACTTCACTCACAAGCTAGCTCACTCCTCTGGAACATCGCAGAAAGGTTGACGATCTGTCTGTGTTTCATAGATATTTCCATGGACGATGCTCTTCCGAAATATTATCAATCGTTCCACCGTTCGAGACTGACCCGTCGAGCTCCAGTCCTCAGTACATCCATATGCCGTCACTTTGGAGACATGCCGAACGTCTGTTTCCCAAAATACCAATTCCTACCTACCTTCCTTTGGTTCTCACGATGTTCTCTGAATAATACAGGACGTTTCTTTCCGTGGGAATTAGAAGTTAAAAAAAAATCATAAAATATAGGTATATTTCAGAATCGTCACCAATAGTTACCTACTCAAGATATATTTTTCCATTGTTATTTTATTCGATGAATTTCTCGGATATAATCAGTTTCACAACATAGATATGCCCACCAAAACTTTTCGTGTCTCATAGACTGCCCTAACACCAAAGTATTATCAAATCGATTTCACTCAATATCATGAATCATTTAAAAATCTCACTGAAACCCACCCTGGTATGAATGAAACTGGTCCTGATCATGCGCACTAAATAATACATCGAACTTTTTACAACACTTTCGTCCCATTGAATTGGCATTCTAGAGTAAGTATATATCTTATAATTTCTATGGATAACATGTATGGAAAAGAGAAGTACCACCTAGTTATTTTGGATTTATTTTGTTTCTTCAGACAGGAAAAATGTCTAAAAGACGATTTTGAGGAATCAAATGGAAATGTATGTCCGAAATCTTTGAGTTCGAACAATTTTGCAAAATTCCTACGGAGTAGAAGGCGTTGGCACCTCTTAACAGCTACTTAATGGCAAGAGTGAGTGTTACTCATACTAATACCGAACGATGGCTTTTGATTATATCAGCCGCTGCCGAAGTAGTTTGGAGGAGTTTGCAAATTATAATCGTGTATTGGTTAAATAGGGTCGATTACCTCTGATGGAATGATGTAATTGGAATATAGGAAAATCCGAGATCAACGGAACCGTGGAGTTCATGGATGAGTTTTGAATACTACGTTTTATTGAGTACAAAATTTCACGAAATTATTCGAAATCATTATTAAAAGATCTTGAATCAGTAGAGAAATTAATATTCTTCAACTTATTGAATAATAGCTATTTATGATACAACATGTTTTTAGAAGGTATACCTAATACAGAATGTAAGTCGGCTGTGGTTTGGATGTTTATTTTTTATAGACTTAAAAGTGTGCAAAATTTTATGATCGGTAGAAGTTGGCCCAGAAAAGCATACTCTCCTTTGTTTGATGTATGTCTATTTTTTGTATACATCTGATGGATATATTTTTTTGGATTGATCTACCAACTTGGATAATGTATGTTTGTGATTTTTCTTTTATCGTGTTTTCATGTTTCCATCATTCGGAGATTTTTTCAGTTTCTGGTATGATTCGTTGTTTTTTTTCTTTCATTGATTAAGATCCAATCGTGATCCTATCGTAATTTTGAAATACGGAAAAAACACATGTTCTTCTATTATCAATTTCTGACGATAATCTCTGAAATTTAAAAAAATTTCAAAACAAAATGCAAATGGAATGTAGATGTTTTGAATAAACTCTATCAGATAAAATTCAACTATCCACCCATATATTATTATTTGATAACGATCTTTCGTTAAATATTATCGTACCCTTTTATAGATTTCATTGAAACTGAAGGATTCTGTTGAAATAGAAACGAAAAAAAAACCTTACCTTCAGTAAAATGAACTGGTATAAATTCAAAGCCTATATGTCATATGCACGTTGGTTGGTTGTTTAGAAATTTTATGGACTTTATGAATGTATTTCACAAATATTTACATTAATGGAAATGGAATACGGTGGAATAAATCTAACGCTTTTGAATATGGCCTCGTATGGAAAAACATATCTCATGCGAGCAAATATTATTTGAATACTGCAGAGTTGAAGGGTTCAAAAAACGAATTTATCATAAGTATAATTTAGAACTATTAGTGGAATATATCGTTTCCATTTTCCGAGTTATATAAAATAGAAAATGAAGAATATACGAAAACTGGTAACCTTTTACATAATTCCCAAGGAAGAAACAGCATGAAAGAAAAACTACCGATATGAGCTCTGTTTGAATACTATGAAAAAGAAATACTCATTCTAGAACTAATATGAAAAATTCATACAAATTGTTGTGGAAATCCACGAAGCGGAAAATTTTGTAATGTTCAGAGAACAACGCAACAAGTGCTGAAGAAAACTATGTAGGAATTGGTAATTTTCTTGAATGTCTGCAGGCTGTGTGCCTCAGGGAACACCGCCAGAAGCAGCGAGTTCCAAAGTCTTTGCCGCTTGTGGAAATAACAAACTCTGGAAAAGAGATGTTCGGCATATCTTCAAAGTGAGGACGAATGGATGTGAAGACTGAGCTCGACGGGTTTGTCGCGTTGGGACAGGACAGGAGAATACCATCCATGAAAATATCTATGAAACAGATTGCCAATAGACTCCGAGATGGTGACAGATTTCCATGTGACGATTTTCTTGATTATGCTTCTGAGAGGACTGAAAGATATGAAAGTGCTGATGAAAATGATAGAAATTGTAAGCGGTTTCCGCGTGGCTCTCATATGGAAAATTCAATATTCGTCTTTGCACAAAAAACATGTGTTTTGGGACGATCGTCGCTGCTATGTTCATTCAGATAGTTAATTTTTTTAATTTTCTCTAGTTTTCATTGAAAAAAATCATTAAATAAATCAGATAGGGAGAATGTTATTAAAAAATATCACTCACAGAAATCGTTCATTTCATTGAAGCAAGGTTCGCTTCTCTCTCATTTAATCCCCAATACATTGTGGTCGACGAAAATCTATTTCGCTTTGCCAAGCTCTTCAGGGGGATTGATATAGGATTGGACTATAGATTGTAATATCAAATGGAATTTATCAGATGTAGTTCAAGGTCCAACGTGGCTTGTGCGAGGGAAGTAATTGTTTTCTGTTAGATATTACAAACAATCACATTTTTCATTTTTCAATTTTCATGGAGAATGTTCCCCTTTTCAACATGAATACCCCCCATGAGGTTATCTTGAACGATGAAAAATAGCGACTAAATTTTGTCTTTCAGCCGTAGATGATTCCACAACAGATTTTATGAATGTCCTATTCATATTTTTGAACTAAAATCAAAATTACTTATTATTATTTGTGAAATACTAAGACGAGAGTACAGTGACATGCAACGTGCCAGTGTGAGAAGTTGCATGTCAAAGGGTTTACTCTCCAGTTCATTTTTATCATTGTAGAAAAGCATTCGTTGTGCCTAGGCTCATGACAACAATCCTTTAGGTGCGTTTCCGACCATTCCATTTGATATTACTATCTAACAATTCCATTGGAAGAAATTATGACTTTTGAAACTTGGGAGCTTCTTTTGGTATTATTCGCTTGTGATTGAACCTGAAGATTATTTAATATCCTGATATACGTATACATATATTAATGTTCATGTTGATATATATGAATTTGTATTCTCAATTGTTTTAGAAATAAAGAAATTTATTTCTATAGGTATCATGGCTATGAAATCCATACCTCAAATGAACCATAGAAAAAATCTATCAATAGAAACCCTAAAATTAATGGGACACGTCGATTTCCAATGAGATTCGTTCGTATTTTAGCGTTGTGCCTCCTGTGATTATTCAATTGTTTTCTTGCACATTTTTCTGGCCTTAACATAATTTGCTTTTGTCTCAGATGCCGAATTTTTGAGCTGTCGATGGTATGCTGCCTGTTTCTAGGCGAGAGTTTCTGCTAACCCAGGTATAATCATAATTTTTTTCCATGTTTGATATATACGTGCTATTCTCGCCATAATCATTTTGGGAATTGTTTTTGTACATACCAGGTGTCTAATACTTTAGGTGATGGGCCAAATACCTTGTTTAACTGAAAATTATTTTAAATTGAATTCCTAAAACTTTTTTACAAGTCATGATTGTCCGTCTCCTCTAACAAACCAATCATAAGTTTTATGAATTCTAGTTGAACACCAATTCGCGCAAGACACACCACAGCCAACGATTTGAAATTCATACCATCTAGTCACCTGCTAGCTCTGGAAACTACTTCAGATGTCCCATTCACTTTCAGTGACGATCGCCCTGTGTGTTTAATATCGAGCTGAATGTAAAGTTTTTAATAGTCGTAACTTCGACACAGGAGTTTCACAGCATTAATGTTTCCACTGTTCTGAGTCCTATACTTTGTTCTAGGGTACTTAATTGTCAAAGTTTTCTGAGCTTCCCAGTCTTACAGCAGTGCAGAGAATTAGTTTCGCACCAAAAACTTCCTCCTCAATTCCAAAGTATCGATTTATTACTTTGAAGTTATCGCAATAACAATAACAATTCAAGATAAGTTGAAATCATAAATGGGTTCCAGGTAAAATGGAGAACTATTGAATGGGTATTACTTTTTCCAAAACTCAGTAATGTTCTCTGATGCATACTTGGTGGATTATGTTCGACGATATAATTCAGATTACATCTGTTGTTCGTAATGAAGAGCATCACATTCCAAACTACAGTGACTTTTTGAAAACGTCGAAAAGTGGACGAACGGAAGAGTTCTTTGAGGTTATGTTACATAACATTTCTTCTAACTGTAATCTATTTTCTAAGACTTATGAAAACATCAATTCGTATTACAATCATTAATTCCTTGTGCTTTTCGAGTGGAGTCTGAATGAAACACGTCCAAAGAAAAATACGCACATACAATCTCATGAAAAAAAAAATCCGAAGAATAATGAACAAATAGTTGAAATAAAATTTCCATATCATGTATATGTAGCACAAAATTCACATCACGCAGACCTAATGAAACTATAAGAAATCTAACTTGTACGATTGTTGATCTATTCATTTTGTGAAAATCCATGTCAAATCTAGGATGAAAAAAAATAACTTTTGTCCAATCATTCAGTGTAACACTGAACCCAAGGTGGGTGAGACCAATCATCTTTCGATTTACTCCAAAGTCACACCAAAAAAAAACAACAACTCCTAAGTCGCCCACCCTAGGAAGTATTTTTTGTGTATCGTTTAGAAAATTAAAAAAAAAGATTATCATCATTGGCAGTATAATGAGGATGTTAAATTTTGGCTGTCACCAGACCAAAGTATAGTTTTGAAACCACTCTGAGTCGCTCGGATTTAAGCAGAAAAATCAACGCTAAATTCCACAAATTACTGGTTTTCCTATTTCACCATTATTTCGAAGGGCTTGTTGTAGATTTGCAGGTTCGGTCACGGCTTCACAAATGCGTGGAGTTTGTATGAGGGGGTTGAAGGGGTAAACAATAGTCAGCAAAGTTCCACGCACCAGCTTTATTCACTAAAGCAAAAATGGTGGAAAATATTTAAACCATGAAGGTGTAAAATACTGCAACATATATATAACTAAACTAAGAAAAGAAATATACCATAATGTAAATTCCGTCGAAAGAATTCATACACTCGATATTGCAAATAAGCGAAATATATTATAGATTATTTGTCAAGTAAAACGGTCAAATAAAATGGTCACTCTCTAATGAATGAAAGCTTGTTGTACTGTTATATGAATATGTCTAGAAGCCAGCCACTCACCAATATATAGAATTCCAACAATCTCTGTCTACAGGTCTCTTTCCAAATCGTCATCTCGTACGTAATTTCATACACAATAAAATGCACTTCCACAGTGCACACAAAAACAACCCAATTTGGTACACAAACCGCTAGTTCCATTTATATCAAAATATGAAATATTCTCAAGTTTGTATTTAAATTATTATTATTATCATTAACTCATATTCAAATAAGTCATTCCCTCAAACTCACTATAAAACTCCCCTCATTTTGAAAATAACAAACCACTCCCAAACATGATCAAACTGTATTCATTATTATTACTTTTGAACTAAGAAAACTGCCTGTTTCTTAAAAACTATAACCGATTTGAAACAGACACAACTTTAATTTAAAATTCATTATTCTTATTATTATCACTGATATTGAAAGAAAACAAAAAAACAATGTTATTTAACATTGAGTCTACATTCTCTTATCCCCACGATGAGGGTGGTTCCCGAGACCACCCCTGTTATATCGACGATTTTCACACGACTCCAATATCTCTGTCACCGAATCCTAACTGTCTCCGATGTCACCGAATCCTAACTCCTTCAATCTCTTCATCCTACCCAGAATCGGCGAAAGCTTCAACAATTCATCTTTAATCAGCATTATGTATCAATTAAGGGCGACTACCCGCAAGGTAGCTCTCTCTCCCGCCACCTTTGGTGTCTGTTCATGGACGAACTCTTCAAGAGACTAACTTCCAACGGTTTCTACGCCCAGGCAAGCCCAGACAAGCCCAGACAAGCCCAAACAAACCCTTTACTAGGTGTGGTCTGTGACCGAACGCAATTGGTGAGCAGGAAAATAGAAAGGTGGTGCAAGAAAGTCGGCCACGCAGTCAACCCAAGAAGAAATATAAACAGGTTCAAATCACCAGTACAGGGGGAAAAATCCCTAGAGCTGGCTAAAGAGGTGGGATACTGGATTTGAAGTTCACTTGGGAGCCAGACGTCGATCGAGTAGTTGAGACGACGGTGGTAGCAGTACAGACTCTGCGCCTGGCTGTGGGAGGAATGTGATGCCTCAAACCTCGCATACTCCACAGGATCTACATGGCGGTAATCAAACCCAGGTTCCTAAATGGAGGTCAAGAGTGGACCAGATAACCACAACCAACAAGCTGATAAAAATCCAAAGATCATCTTGTAGGGGACTAACCGGAGCGATAAGAACCACCTTCTCGGCAGCCCTAGACATCCTGATGCGTCTGCCGTCGCTTCCAACTTGCATAAACAAGTAAACGAAATCGCAATGATAGCCGAGAAAGAAATCCCATTATCCGCTCTCAAAGCAAAGGGCATAATTAGGTGGAAAAGTATGATCTCTCTAGAGATCAGAGACAGGGGAGAGTTGAAAGTTGAACGGGTGATCTTATTCCCAGAGAGCCTGGTCTGTTTTGAAGAGTGAAGGGGTAAAGTCGGCTGTAGGCTAATAAAACGGATGATATCGAGGCCCGACAGTGCGAGGAAGGCCAAGATAATGAAGCTAAGCGCTAACCTTGACTCTTGGTGGGAGTTCTAACCGGCCCCTGCGGCCTCAGGAGGCATCTGACTCTCATCAGAGTTAAGACAGACCCACTATACGCGAAATGTGTCAGAAGGACTCCTTCCACTTACTGTGCGAATGTGAAGTATTTGGCGGGCTCAGGCAAAATATCTTCGGAGCTGCCAATGGAAGGGTATTTTGACCTTCATAAGTAGGTCAAACAGGTTCTAGTAAGTATCTGCCATGAGATGTGTGAAGATTCCGGGGTTTGAAAAAGAGCCCACTGGATCCTAGTTACTGACGCTTGCGTTCCCATTACCATTACCATTAGTATAAAAGAATTCATTTGAACCATGGTAGCCTTTCAGAGGCCCTCTTTTGTAAGGACTAATTAATCTCTCCCTAGGTAAATCTTGGGAAAGCTTTCAGTTATAATTGAAGTTGATTTGCGAGTTCGCTAGTTTGTTCAAAACCCTCTTGAGAATTATTATTGAATAACGATACCAATTGTTACAACATTCTTTAGAGTTGTTGCCACAGGAGTCTCGTGAGCATGAGGAAATTTACATAAATTCTCTAGGGGAAAAAAGTTATATTTTCAAAGTATAATTTGAGATGAAAAAATGGCCTTCTCTACACAACGTGAGCAAAAATTATGTTAATGGCTTTTGGTAATGAATTCAGTTATGGCAGCGCAGTTGGTCCATAGTAACAGACTTTTTTATTTTCAATTATCCAGTTTACCAACGTTAGTTGTTTGAAACTACTGTCTACTCTATAGAGAAAAATCATTTTCAGCTAGAAAACAAAATTTTTTTTTTTGAAGTTTAGTTGTACACGAGATGTTTATAAGAGAATTTACCACCAAGTTCTGAGAGTGACTGATTATTACTGTTTGTTCACATACTTTGTGAGTCCTTATTGAAAATGTCCATTCATAACCATAGCTATGTAATGTTTCACCACCCCTTGGTATGTAGACAACTATCCACAAGTTATTGGTTGGGTTGAAAAAAAGTGTATTGCTGACACTCCGCCCATTCTATTCGAATGCAGATTATTTATTATTATTATTATTATTATTATTATTATTTTCCTAAAAGGATATTCCAGTCAGGCCCTGTCTCCGGAGCTCCGACACATCTGGAGGGCACGCTGGATCGTTTACCCAGATAAGCACTCCCCACGTCCGTGGGGTAAGCGATTACTGGGAATCATGTGCCCTGAGCAGACACAGTGAACCTTCTGCATTCGTCTGGCTGAGATTTCTGCCATATTACGGCAAGCCGGTATGATTTTTAAGTTCGAGAGCATTGTGACCATCATTCCACCAAGGACCCCTATAATCAGAACCACCATTTTAACAGAATGGTTTGGGTAGAGCCTGCGGAGTTCAAAGAAAGTCTCGATATTTATTCAGTTTCTCAACCTCTTTTCGGACGATGTTCGTTTCGCTAGGAGCCGAAAACTCCATGATGAAAACCGTTTTACTCTGATGGTCGAGAAGGACTACATCAGGCTTATTGGCTTGCCAGTAACATAATCATATCATCGTCGTGGAGAATATAACTTCCCCACCTCATTGGAAATACTGCTTCAATAAAAGGAAATGTCACCCAAAATTCTCGCAATATCGTCTGTATTAAACTTTCGAGCATTCAGTAAGTTTTTACGAACCTTTTCAGTTGCGTCAAACGACACATTTCGACATGTTTGAAGTGGTATTTTCCGTGATACCGACATTTCCTTCGCGCTTTATCTTGGAAACGTCTAAAGGTGTTCATCAATAAAAGATGTCAGTAAAACAACAGAGGAACGCTCAGGCGGCGGCTCAACATTTCGATTCGAGTTACAAACGTTCGTTCAGCAGTTGTTTCCACTGCCTGAACATATTTACTTTGTCAAATTCATTTTCTTCGAATCCATTTCATTCCAGGACAGAGGAACCATGAATGAGTTCTATTGTTTGTGTTGAACAGGGTGGCAGTAAAAACAGACTACAACTACTACTTGATGAAGTGATGAGAAATGCTATCATAACCAGTTCCAATGACATTGAATGATATTTTTGGTACAAAAACTGTTTGCCAAGAATAAGCATTTTGATTAGTATAGGTACAATATCGATAGCAAGAGTATTATGCAAAAATCCAAAGTAAATCTCTTTTTCATTTGGTCCTAGCTGAATTTTTTCTTAACAGAATTGAAGTCGACCAAATTTATGTACCGAGGAAAGTCCTTATCTAGTGTTATCTTATATCCATCACCTTTCTAGTTTTAAGCTTTTGAAGATAGTAATATTTTCAAAAAGTCATTTTCACAACAGGTTTTTAGACAAAAAAAGCTTCGTACCTTTTACACTGTCATACTCATAGTGAAAGTGACCGAAATCCAAGTTGAAGAACATGAAATTTGAGTATGTTACTCTTACCAGAACGAACTGACCTCACGTAGTCTATTGGGCACATTTTGTGAAGATTATGTTTTTAACATCGCAAAATGTGACTTTTTTGGTATTTGAACCAATGGTAGTGGGTTACAATCATTCGTTTTATACTGATAAAACTGCCTGGTCCTTGATAAAACTTTGTTCACCTTCGAACTGTCAAAACTAAATAAGGTTTCCCGAACTTGAATGAATATGGCGTACGATGTGTGTGGAATTAATTTTTTTTTTGTGGTTTGAGGCAGTTGTGTGAAGATCTTCATACAACGACATAACGGATAGTTTTATTTCCCTTCTGGTGCGATTTTCAATTATCAACCGTCTACAATGAGAGGTGTGGCGCCATCTCTTGGTATAGTCAGGAAGCATTAGTAAGGTTTGCTTTATATCATCAGATTTTCTAGATATGCATTGGAATACTAATAAATTTAATTGTTTTTCGTTTGATTTGTTCAATTAATGATTTCTCCAAATACAACTCATCCTTCAAATTTTATCCGATAAATTTGAAGGACACGTGGTATAATCTTTGATAATTTTCAAATCTATTCTAACCGGAATAAAATAACCTTACGTGGAGACTTGGATGGAAGAAAATTAAACAAATACATTTCATGAGTAGTAATTTTCAAGTCGGTTTCAACCAAAACAAACTAACCTAACGTAAACACTCAAAGTCGGTACAAATACTACCAGTGGGAAGCGGGAATTGGCGCAGTGGTTAGTGCCGGGGCTCGTGATCGAAAAGTCGCTGTCTCGATTACCAGGCAAGAAGCGTTTTTTTCATTTTCAGATGTAAAAATCTGAATGATTGGATCTTGTCAGCGGCTGGGAATAGTCCTTCACGATTGACTGTTGCGTAAAAATTAACAGTGCTCCTCCTAAGGTGGCGTATGGAGTTAGTAACAAGGTTTAGATAGAACACATTAGTCTCCATAGTAATCAGACAATTAGGTCTGTTTAGATATATACATAAGTAAATAAATGAATGAATAAATAAATTAATAGTGTGGTGGGTAGGGTAAGTAAATTTCAGAGGAATTGTTCATAAAAATCTTTTCAATATAAATTTTATTTCAAGGCAACTGTCCATATGATTCAGTTCAAGCTTTTTTGTGTACAGTCACACCAAAGAGACCCTTTTTTCATTTACCAAGTACAATCCACTGCATGGACTAAATAGCGAGCGAGTAACAGGAAATTACACAAGAGCAAATGATCTGAGAAGAAATTACCTGACTGCGCATAACCGGAGATAATGTTGTCCAGGATTATATTGGGAAGCCAAAATGATCATGAGGATATTGTGTAAGGGTGAATTACCTACTTCCGAAAGAATCGTGATCAACATAATAATTATAAACGCCAGCAAAGAAAGGAAGGGCAAGGGTTTTGTGGGCCTGAAATCAGTTGAAGATTGAAGAAATTATGTCAACCCTCAATTATTTTTTTATTAAATTCTGTTTATCATCCAATGCAATATTTTTTCATGGTCACGTAGAATGCAATTATCACTGATATAACTGAGATGTAACACACTCAAATTGGAGCAATCTCTGTTGATGCCTAAACACCCCCTTATCACCATACGTAGTCCTTCGTTCGCTTGGGACATGATGGAATATCTTCCGTACGAAGGACTGAAATGAACAATTTTTTTTATTGATTTCGAATTGTTGAAAGTCACCCAAACTTACATTGAAACTTTTCGATTCTGTACAAAAGAGAGCCACTCGTCTCGTCTGTGATACTCCGCTCACAAGCTCGATTACTACTCTGGAAAATAGTTCGAAGGTTGGCGATCTGTTTCTGTTTTAAAGATATTTTCATGGACGATGCTCTTCCGAAATATCATTCACTTCACTGTTAGCGGTCCCATCGAGACTGACCCGTCGAACTCAATCCTCATATTCAAATGTCGTCACTTTGGAGACATGCCATACATCTTTCAAGTCCAAGGGGTCGTTTTTCCACTGAGCAGCAAAGGTTTGGAAATTGCCGCCTCGCGAGGTATTCCCTGAGGCATACAGCCTTCAGAAATTTAAGAAGAACACTGATTTGTACCTACTCTCCCTTGGCTCTCACGACGTTCTCTAAACAATACCGGATTTTGCTTTTGGTGAGAATCAGAACTTAAAAAAATTATTTCAGTCATCGTCAATTTTGATTACCACGAACATCGGCATAACAAGAACAAAGATTTTTTATTGTGAGCCGAACGCCGTACTCAATCAGGCTCAAAATTACCAAAGTTGATGAAAACCATATACAAACAGGAAACCTATGTTGTACATGTGAGTGTTGAAATAAGCACTGGCGCACGGAATTGTACTCAGGAATACAAAAAATACTGCAATTCGAGGGGTCATCCTAGATCAAGCCATACATTGAATCAAATACGAAATCACGCGCAAAATCAAAAACTTCTTTTGGCAAAATGTACAAAATAACCAATAATGCGGTATTTGGGACAATCATGGAGAAGATACTGAATCACTCACCTACAAAAGGAAAAAATATTACTGTATGTGTCAAATCTTCGCATATATTTTCCTTCAAGATCAAGTGCTTTGATGCACAATTCCAGTTGACGATAAAGTCAAGAAAAAAGTGGAAAATGAAGCTTCTAGTAAACGAAAGATAATGATGGCCAGTTAATTTTTTTTATATATAACAAACCTGTATGGAAGCAGGTGTGGTAAGAGAAGATTAGTGTGGACAATTACTCATAGATTATAACACCGACCACAAAACGTCTACTATGAAAAACAATCCTTTACTGATGGAAGGCAGTCATGACAACAAATTAACCATACTAAACTGGTACCTGAAGACAAAATAATCAAACGGCAACTAATCCAAAACTTTTGTGATTGTATACAATAGTCTGATTTCCTAACACTGTATATAAAATATTAAGTGGGTATTAAATGAAAGCAAGCCTCATAACATGAGTTAATCTAAGTAGCCTGAAGGAGGAGCAATTAATCATATATTTCATGAATTTTGCAAATATTGGTTGATGTAGTGGGCGATTATTCTACTTCTACAAACTATTTTGAAAATAATACTATTATGCTCTAGAGCTTTCTTTCAGATCACTTTTGCTCTAACCGTGGCAATTTCTGTCTCCTTCAATTTCGTTTTGTTTGCACTGTAGCTAGCTTCCCTGTCTTCCCTAGTATTTTTAGTATATCCATCTCCAACCACGGCTCTTAAGTAAAAAAGTGGTACAGAATTCTGTCAACAACCCATTTTCAAGCATTCGTTGATTGAATCAATAATACTTACTTTATAACACAGTTGTCATCGTAGCATCAGTCGAATATCAAAATTCCAAGGCCTCTTTGTTATAACGAATTTTACTTATGAAACTATTCTATTCGATTACATAGCGTCTGGAAAGTTAGGTAATAAAAGGGAGAACTTAAATGCCTTGCTTCCACTTTGTCTTTATGTAGTGCAAGATTTATGTATGTACTGTGAACATGGAATACAAATGATGAGGTTTCCTTTTCCTAACTTTCAATTCAATACGGCTTTCCACTTCAAAGGAAAGAGGCGTGAGAGAATACAACTCATAAAGGAATATCCAAATTTATTTATGAATAATATTTTTTTTTATTTGTAAAAACTTGTTATCAAATAAATCCTTAAACAATTTTTTCTTTATGACAAACTCATGTTTCAGGGAATTGTTGAAACTTTCCATGTGGAATGAAACAGAATTTCATTCGATATTTGAAATGATCAATGAAAATAGCCCACAGGGAATGATAGGTATTTTTCCACATAGACAAATAAAGACAAAAGTTGAATAATTTCATTCAAGAAAACAGTATATTGAACGCAGAAACTTATTGTAATGATTAACTCATTGAACTTTTTGCACTTGTATAGATATACATGGATTTACTTTTTTTCATTTTCAGACTGTGGAAGGCTGAAAATACTCAAAAACCATGCCAAGAAATAAATTTACAAAAAAAATTGTTTTCAATCAATGTTTTTGTATATGATTGGTGATTGGCTATACAGGCTATTACCTGGTTTTTCACCAGGTCATAAGCACAGAATACCTTACCTATGCAGAAGCGTCATTCAAGCTTCCTGCCAAAACAAAATAACTTTTCACTGACAAAATATTTGGTTTGTATAATGTCAATTCAGTGGGGTAAATTCAAATTGGGACACCGCATTTTCAATTCGAAATTGTACTAAGGGGGCCTACTGCATAAATAGGGTAAGTAGGTAACTTCTCTCAGAAGAGAACTTTAAATCGCACAAGACCACTTATTTGTTTTCAAAGGCAGCCACTTGCGATGGTTTTCAACCGAAAATTTGTATTTACCGCTCAGAAATGACATTACAAACTTTTGAATTAGGATCTCAAACATTCCACCCCACAAGATCAACTTTTCAACTTGAAATTGAAGAATACTCCTGTCATTCCTCACCTCAGTTCTCCTCGTGGTGAGGCTCTCACTTTCTGAAGGTTTCGATTAAGCCCAAGTGCCTTCTCCTCAATGTCGGCACGGGGGGAAGAGAAATAGCTTTCGGCATGAAACAGAAAACTAAGTTTTTGAGGGATACTGCAGGCATTAGACATCACATGGTTTTTCCAAGAGAGGATACTGCTGATGATAATACTGAGCGTTTGAATGGAAGACTTCACTGGTATAGATACTCCTAATCGTTCATATTCATAGGTTCATCTACACCGGGCCTATGACAAGTAAGGCAGTATAAAGAACACTATTTATCATCTGCAAATATCATCACCATATTTTACAATGGCGTCCAGACGCCATTTTGAGAGATTTTTGTAAATCGCATGGTGGGTCAAGTGACACCTCGAAACGTCTTTCAATTCTCTATAGTCTGCAGAACTTCGAATGAAAATATTCAGCCAAAACAAAATGGCGGTACATAATATGAGAACTCTTCATACATACTTACATACTTTTTGCCACCGAAAAAATGGCAAAATGACAAAATGGCTTCGGGCCGCCATTCACAAAAATGATCATCCACAACAAAATGGCGGAACATAATGTCAAATCTTTGCCATGAGGATCCTCTCGAATCCTGAATTTCCAGTAAAATTATTAAATCCCTCATGGTACCCTTCTACAAATGTTCTCTGTACCTGAAATCAACTCATTATTATCAGCAGAAGGAAACAAAGAAAACTGAATGATAGTAAGAGATCCTCATAGCAGAGCTCTAACCTTATGTACCGCCATTTTGTTTTGGATGGAAGTTTTTGTATAAAATTTTGTTATCGTATAGAAAATTGAAATTCAATTCAAATGAGGTATCACTTTACCACCAGTGCGATTTCAAAAAAAACTTTCAAGTAACTTTTCCGCACGATTTTTCGTTTTGAAAGTTATACTTTTCCGTACGATTTTTACTTTTCCGCACGATTTTTGTATTGTTGGAAATGAGGATATTTACGACTATCTAAATGATCTATTTAACTATTTTGTCTTATTAGTCATTTTGTAGCATTATTATAAAAACTTGTTTATTGAAAACCTTGTTTTTTCATAAATAAGATGGACAAGAGCACTCGTAGGAAAAATAATGTACCTAACTCTTACGGAAAATGTCTTTTTCATAATAACGTTTTCCGAACTACAAAGAATATCAGAATCAAATTAGTTAAATTGGTCCAGCCGTTCTCGAGTTTTGCGATTAGCAAGGAATTTAGCGATTAATTTTTATTACATTATAAAATTTGTTTCAATTTGTATATACCATCATCAGAAAACCTCTCGTAAAATTTATTATTCATATTATTTTTTTTATTTATTCACTCCTCATAATAGGCATGTTATTATTAGGATGTGTCATTATTATATCTTGATTATAATTTTATTACTATGGTACTCTAGAACATTATCTGATCAACCCTGGCACTGGTGATAAACAGCAACCTCGAAACCGGTGAGGCGGTGGTCACGTCACCCAACCATGGCATGACATGAACTATGCCTTTTCATTAAAAGAAAAGTGTTCTTCCATGCACACTGTACGAATATTTATTTGTTAGATGTAGTTAATTGTTCGTCGTCGTATTAGCCAAGGGTATAAATGATTTCTGATATTTTGACCCTGTGAGAGCGTTTCTAGAAAAAGGTATTCCGAACCTGATGATAGCATTCGTTCTATTTCTAGTTCCAAAGTGAAATATTTTCGGTTGTGTATACATTGAATATTTCATGCTCTCATTTCGTTCATTAGTCCACATATCATTAAAATAACAATATCATGCTCGAAAGTCGTTTTCATAGAATAGTATTATTTCAGTGCAAACATCAAAACCACCGAGGGAGTGTCATATTTAGTTTCGTTCCAGTTATTGTTCCTATTGTTCTCCTCTCGTATTGTGGAAAACTTGTGAGGTATGTATCTCTCTACATGGAGGCTAGCATTTCGAATACACGAGTTATCTCTCAAAAGCCCTAATACAAAGTTGAATGTCTGTTTCATGACGGCATATTCGAAAACACTGCTGCAGAAACAAGCCATTTACTCATGTTTTCGTTGGTCAACAACTTTAACAAACCACTTTCGAGAAAACACGTAGTTATTCGTGTACAATTTCCTAGATTACCAGATTATTACGATATGTGCTTTTATGTTCTTGGTTATATTGTGACATTTCATTGAAATTTATACAGTACATTCCCATTTATTTAGATTCCAGATAATCGTATTGCAGTATAGTGGTGCATCAGTAACAAATAATAATAATAATAATATTGTTTATTCAAATAAAAAAATAATTTAACGAACATGAATTGGCGGGGAATACACAGAAAAAATCACAGAAGCAGTGTATATACTGCTTGTACGTGATATTAACATTCCAACGTGAGTACAAATAATTGAATAGAATCGAATGATAAGATGAAGAGTAATAATATAATGAAGAGTACTTAAAATTATTTAGATACAAATAAATGAGATTAAAATAGGTTGAACTAATTATTATGCCACTCAAATTTATTGAAATTCTGATTTAAAAAAAATACACGGTAAAATTTCATCATATTGAGATGTTTATTTTTTTTCTTCTTATTGTCAATTATCGGGCGGTTTTGTCATAATCAGTTTTTTTGTTGGTATTTGGTATTTCTGGTAATTTCATACTATTCGACTGGATTATTTTTTGTTTCCTATTTTGATCTAATTTTTTCCATTTATAAGATATTATATATAAGATTTATATCAGTGAATACATTTCTTTCCAGATAACAATCATAAATTCCTCTCCATGAGTTTTTTGAATCTTGGAAGTAAACCTATTAACTTTCCTGGTTACATTCTCCACGTGTAAGTCCCACATCAAATGTCTGTCAAATGTGATTCCTAAATATTTGACGGAATTGGCTTCTTCAATGTATAAACTTTGACTGACGAATAAGTCTTCTAAATTTTGTAATCCATTGGTATATGAGGTAAATGGTAGGTATTTCGTTTATTCTACGTTTAAAATTAACTTATTACTTTGAAACCAGTTTATAATTTTATTGAAATCATTCTCGACTTCAGTTTTCAACCCATCCCACGAGTCTCCTGTATAAACTATCGCCGTATCGTCAGCAAAGCTGAGCATTTTTCCAGTTGTGTTGAAATGAAGTAAACTGTTCATGTAAATAATAAATAATAATGGATCCGAAACTGTCCCCTGCGGTACTCCAAAAGTAATCATCTGTGAAGGCAGAAAGCCCTTCAGTAGTTCAAGATATTACTAAACTCTTATTTGCTTCAGTTCTGTAATGCTGACAATTGTAATACTGCATAGTGTTTTCTGTAGTATATTCAGGTTATCTGCTGTAATATTTGCATAATTTATTGCAGTGGCATATGTATCATTTATATTTATTTTGTCGTCATCTGACGAAATATTAAGTTTTTTATAAAAGAGGGCAATGATGGAGCAGAAGAAAAAACATACTTGTGTACTTGTAACAATCGCCATATGGGTTATTTTATTTCTCAAATGCATAAAGTCATATCGAAAGACATTTAATTCGTGAAACAAATACAAAAAATCTTAAAACTCGTTCCCATCGGAAATATCTCATTCACGACAAGAAAAAAAACACGTAATCTCCTTATAGAAATTGCGGCCTGTTGTTTAGTCTACCGCGGAAAAAGGCCATTTAAAATATCGAGTTCAGAATAGGGCCTTGTATTAATAGTAAGCAGATCAATGAATGAAACCATTGAGTCGGGAGACTGCTTAGTTGGAAAGCGATACACACGTCCTGACACTTACGAATTTTGCTGACGGGGGTCAGCTTGCATTAATTTTTAATTTAGGCACTGAACGTGGGAAATACTGATTCAGCAGAAAAATTCGACCATCTTGAATTGGGCGGGACTAATTCATTTTTCATCGTGAAGAAATCTGAATTATGGCCCAACGGACGAATGACTGATAATTTGGTTCCTGAGGGAGGACTCGAAAAATGGTACCTCCAACGAATGTTGGGAGGGGACCTCTGATCAGAAATGTCGAGGGAAAGTCAGTCAGGCGCGCGGTTCGGTAGAAATCAGTCAGAAAACTGAGTTTTCGTTTGTGGTCGGGAGGTCGGTTTATATCTGCACATTTTTCCAACGGTTTGTGTATAGTTTTATATCGAAAATTTGCCATCTTAGAAACATCCGAATTCTAGAATCTAAAATTGAAATTATTTCTTGTGATAAATTAAATATATAAAAGACGCGTGTATGACCGGGATTTCAAATAGAGTGTTTCATCCCAGACGATAAATACATAAAGGATTAGCTGTTTTTGTTTTGGTAAGAAACCCAATTGATGTATACATGAACTAACTCATATATGTTCATTTCTCTGCTACGAATGCTTATCTCTTGCACTTAGCCAGATCTTCTCAGAACACCAACCCATAGTTTGTTCAAAGTAATAGTTAGGGACATTGGCTCTGGTTAGACGTAGGAATTATAGTGAGTGTCGCTAAGTGGAAGACACAGTTGATAATTCTGATTTGGAAATCGTTGAAAGAACTCCCTAAGAGAACTTATTTTGTTATTGATGTAGAAACGGTTTTAGCATTTTATATAATTTTTGTTTAATTCGACATTTTCCTTCGTGATTATTTGTAAAATCACCAAGAGACTTCCTCGCAAATTGGACTCATCAAATAGTTTTTTTTTATTTATCTATATATATAGCCATTTATTTGGTTTTGTTTTATTTACATTTGAGATATTTTTAGTATTTTTTTTTCTTAATAGATATCGTTTTTCCGACGGTCGATTATTATTTGTGAATTCCTTCACTACTCCCAAAAATACCTGAGCAAAGACTTGCAAAACCAAAAGACTGCCTCTTCGTGCAGGCAGCCGAATTCTAGCCCTTACGGCCAGGATAAACCAGATAGACCGAACTTTAATTTTTATTCCTATCTGGCGTCTCCGCACCAGATAATTTTTTTTCTAACATCCTAAAAACCGCGGAGTGGTGATAGCATTGCTGCCAAATTATTTTTATCTGGGTTGTCCTGGGTCACAGAGGTTCTTTGAAAACCTTTAAGGAAATCTGGTCTGGGGAACTTTTCCTCAGATACCTGTAGAGTCAGTGTATCACCGAGAGAAAGAAGAAAAAGCAAAAATAAAGACTGGTACAGGTAAAACAGTTTTCCATAATTAAACTTAACGACCCTCTTAAAGGTCAGTACTTTTCGTGACGACAAGTTGATGCGTCACCTTGGGATAAGGTTACACACCTACAAAAGGGGTACCCCCCAAGTTTAGTACAATTTGGTGACAGAGCGGTGGGATATATCGACATTTATTTGGATAAACCGAGTGAAATTTGGTGAAAACAGCTGTGAAATTTACTTGGAAAACCTAGTCACAATTTCACTAACAAGGGTTGTGGGATTTATTAGGAAAATAAACCCAGTATGTTCAACTAACTAAATATTGCTCAGAGATTATAGGAGAAAAAAATACAAAACTAAGGAGTAAGAGAGTAATTTCGGTGGCAAACGGGACTTTTATTTTTAAAGCTATAGTGTTGGAAAAACGAATATTCTATAAATTCTTTTGAATCATTCCTTAAGAAAAGACTAATTGCATATTTTTCTGTCTCGAGATACAGCGAGTTAATTTAAAAGGTTAAGTTCAAGTTCAGAAAGAAAGCCAATTCGAAGCAGAAAATTTTTGTTTGACTTTGTGAGTGTGTTGTTTATCTATTTATTTCTCATCGAAAGCGAAAGGTCTGAAAAATACATTTTCGGGCAAATCCGGTCAGATATATTTAGCTTTGAGTGTAGGGTCGAATTTTGTCGTTTTAATTAGTAGAAAAATCATTAATTTCAATATTTTGGTCACATTGGGCATTTTTTAGCCGCGTTCCTTGAGATTATACTCAACGGAAGAGTCAGTAACTTTAATAAAATAAATATCTTCAATTTTTCATATACATTTCTATATTTTTTTGTTGTTTTGTCTTTTTACCTGCCTTTTGCTGAGTAAATACATAATTTTATGTAAAGTAAAGAACAAGTCATTAGAAAACATATTCCTTCTCATTTTCAGAGATAGATTAATTTTGAGTTAGGGAAAATACGGTTTGATTTTTTTTTTATCAGTTAGGGAATTACAGGGTAGGACGTCGTAGAAGAGGCCATAAAAACAAAGGTTTGAAACTGTCTTGATAACAGCACTCCAAAGTCTAATAACCCTTAGTGACTATAATATTCACCGGCAAGAGAAGAGGACACTGCAGATAGCTAGCTATTCCGGCTAGCTATACACGAAGGATAGTCGTGGGCTTGGGCTGACTCGCAGCTTAAGGAAAACTTGGTTGAAGTTTTCCATTTCAAATTATTGTAGGCGTCGGGAAAACAATTTTTAATGTACTCAGAATAATTCAATTGAATTTTTCTGCCGGGCGGAACGAAACGGTAATCGACAATTTGTCAATATTATTTTTGTAGCGGATTGAGTGTTTTTGGGGAAACCAATTTCCCCTCGTACTGAGAATAATTCAGTTGAATTTTTCTCTCGGGTTTGTTTTTGGCGGTTTTTTTTTATATTATATTATATTTTTTTTATATTTTTGGCATTGACGTCATTTGTCATTATACGGAAAAGACAACTAGAGGAGTTTCGTTGAATTATACGGAAAAGAGAACTATAATCGATTAGAAGTCTTTGTTTGGTCTTAAATAAAAGGCAAAATAATTTTGGTTGCGCTCTTTGACGATTGATTTTTCCAATTTTTGTTTGGAGTTTTATTCGGTGACATTTTGACATTTGTTTTTTATTTTTCTATACAGGGTGAAACGGAAGGGTAGTCTAAAACCCGTAAGGTCAATTAATATTTTTTTAGATTTTCAATTTTTTTTTATTTTTGCGTTGAATCTTGATATACAGTGTGAAACGGAAGGGTAGTCTGAAACCCGGGAAGTCAATTAACATTTTAATTTTTTTTTAGATTTTTTCATTTTGTTCCGAATCTTGCTATACAGGGCGATACTGAAGGGTAGTCTGGAACCCGTAAAGACAATTAATTTTTTTTATTTTATTTTTTTTTTTTGCTTTGAATCTTGATATACAGGGTGAAATTGAAGGATAGTCCGAAACACGTAAAGTCCAATAATATTGTTAATTTTTTTTTTGATTTTTCATTTTTGTTTTGAATTTTGCTATACAGGGTGAAACTGAATGGTAGTCAAATAACACTGTCATTTTTTTTAATTTTGATTTTTTTTGTTTTAAATCTTGCTGAAACTGAAACGTAATCGGAAATTAATAACATCAAATAATTATTTATTTTTCTGATTTTGATTGTCATATACTACAGGGTGATACAGAAATTCAATTCGAAACCCGTAGAGAATATTAATTTTTTTTTAACTTTTGGTATTATATACAAGGTGATTCGGAAGGTAGCTTAAGTCTGAGGACTCCATTGAATAATTTTTGTTTATATTGCGTATATTTGGTGGTAAACCCTAAGTCACCATGCAAACCGGTTCGGGAAATAACCCCCAGGCAGGAGGACCCGCCCCTGCCCCAGTTCTCCGGTTGCCCACTGTCTATTCGTTGGGAATGGTGGCAACCACATTGGATAGTTTTTCGGGTAAAGAGGTGGTTAGATACTTTGAAAAATTGGAATCGCGATCGAAATTGGACGGATGGACTCAAGAGGATACGGGGAAACTCTTTAAATTCAAACTCACCGGAGAAGCCTATAATTTTTTTAAGTCGGATACAGGGTTGGACGCTTTGACTTATCCTGAAATCAAAGCAAAATTTTTAGAAAAGTTTACCCCCATAAAATTACCAGGGGAAAGTCAGTGGAATCTTAGTAAGTGTTTCCAAAGGTCGGATGAGGATGTGTCGTCCTTTTGCACGAGGTTGAGGACACTAGGAGCGAAGTTACTGAAGGAAGATTTGCTGGGAGCCACAACGGAAGAAGAAGCGGGAGTCAAGAAGAAAAACCGGGAACTATTGTTGAATCAATTCAAAGTGGGACTGAGGAAGGATTTGATGAGAGAGGTGGGCATCCTCTTATTGAGGGAAGATAAGCTGGACCTAGAAAAAGCCGAGGAATTGGTGAAATTACAAGAAATGACCGCGATGATGTTGCAGGGAAGAGCAGGAAACTCAAGGGTATCGACAGTGGAGACAGAAAGGACTTGCTATGCATGCGGCAAAAAGGGACACGTCAAGGAAGATTGTCGGAGTTCTAAACCCCATAGGGGAAATTTCAGTTCAGAGGAAGACAAAAGATGTTACAACTGTGGAAGGTATGGCCACTTCGCTAGGGAATGTTACGGCATGAAGTACCAGGACAGAAGCCCAAATAGTTGTTTTGTGTGCCAAGAGAAAGGACATTGGGCGCAAGATTGCCCAAGGAACCGGAATCGAGGAAACGGAGGATACCCGACGAGAGGACAGAGTTCAGGCAGAGGGGGATTTCAACAGTATGCAGGAAGAAGAGACGGAGGTAGAAGAGAGGGTGAGAGACGAGATTGGAGACCATCTACTGGGGCTATCCCAAAGCGAAAACCCGAAGGTAGGTCAGGGCCGCAGGGACCACCAACCAATGACAAAAATCAAGAAAATTTAAACTAATAAGACCGAAATCATACTGCCAAGATGGAGGTCACAGAGAATACTGGCAGAAAACTTTTTATTCAAAAAGGTATCAAAATTTTCATAGACGACCACCCAGGTACCACCGGAGAGAAAAGGTGAAAATGGTTATTCCGGAAGTATCAGCTTTTACAATGAGAGACGTGCCGCATGTTATTAAAATATATTTGAATGGAATATCTTGCTATGCGTTGATAGACACGGGCGCAGCAGTTACGATAGTTCAGGAAGAGATGGTAGATAGAAGAAATATAGACCATAGTGAAGCAAATAGATTCCAGTTGTCAAGCGTGACAGGCCATCCCTTGAGAACAAGAGGAACTTCGAGGGTCATAATAGAAAGTGGAGATGGAAAATGGCGGAAAAATTGGAATGCCATAGTTTGCGGAAACCGCACGTTAGGAAACGTTCAAGCAATCCTAGGAAGAGATTTCCTGCAGGCCACTTGGGCCCACATCAGATATGGAACTTACCCAACAGTGAAAATTGAAAGAAAGATTTTCCAGCTTTTATACCCGGAAGAAATCGAGGACGCTAGAAGCAGTACCCCTAGGAATATTGGGAAGATTTGGAGGAGAGACAGATATACCAGAGGAAATAATTACTATAGATCTAGGCCTTATGAAGGTGGCCAAGGGAAGAGGATTAATGAAAAAAGAAGGTTGAAAAATAACAGAAGAGGGAGAAAAAGATTTTGGACAAACGTGAGAAGAAGAGAAGAAGATGAAGAAGTAAGCCAAGCGACGCCGAGGACGAGTCACCAAGAGAAGGAAGAATGGTGTCAACGAGTAGGAAAATTCTATGCGAATGAGGAAGACGGAAAAGCAGAGGAAGAACAGAAGATAGGGGAAGAAACGACGCTGAGAGAAGACAAGGAAGAAGAGAAAAATATAATAGAAGTATGTCACATTGAAGTCCAAACTGAACCACCTTCGGAGGAGGCGAAAGTACCTGTCGAAGAGGAGGCCAAAGAGCTAGAAGAGAGATGGATGGAGACAGAAAAAGATGAGGTAAAAGAAACAGGAGAGGATTCCATGAGCCAAGGAGGCTCACAGCGACTTTGGGAGACAGATATCTTGCTAGAAGAAGACGTTATTATACCTGCAAGAACAGAAGCACTCGTGGCGGCAAAACTGAAGAAAGAAATAGAAGGAGGACTATTAGTATGCGAACCAGTGGACATAGGAGATGGTCAGGTCCACACGGCAACTATCGTGACGGAGAACGCTAGAAGAATCTGGGTACGAGTCATAAACACTTCATGCAAAGAGGTAAAATTAAGCAGAAAGAAAAAAGTAGCTACAGCGGTGTCGTGCGAGAAAATAGAAAAAGAGGTGATCAAGACGGATAGGACGATTGGCGTAGTTAAACTAGGAAATGAAGAACGAAGAAATAGCGGGTTTGTCTTGGATCATTTGGAGGAAGGTACGAAGAATAAGTTGAAGACTTTGATTCAAGAATATCAGGATCTATTTATAGATGAAGACGTGGTGAGAACCAGCACCACGAAAGTCAAGCATAGCATAACCTTGGAGCCAGGAGCACAACCTATATGCAAGGCACCATATAGAATACCTTACCATCAACGAGAAGTTTTGAAAAAAGAGATTGACAGACTACTGGAAGCGGAAGTTATTCGACCATCATATAGCCCTTGGTCAGCACCGGTGGTGTTGGTCACGAAGAAACTACCTAATGGGGACGAGAAAGTGAGGATGTGTATCGATTATAGAGGGCTCAACAGCGTGACGAAAAAGGAATATTATCCTTTACCAAATATTTCGGATCTGATCCAGGGATACAGTTCAGGGGACGAAGCCCTATTTTCCGTGATGGATGTCGCAGAAGCTTATCATCAGATAGACATGGAAGAAAAAGATATACCCCTCACAGGTTTTAGTACGTTTCAAGGGCACTACGAATATTTAAAAATGCCTTTTGGATTAGTCAATGCGCCGTCAACATTCCAGAGATTTATGAACATAACCTTGTCAGGCTTGACAGGAGACATATGCATGGTCTACCTAGATGACATCATAATTTTCAATTCTACTGGCGCCGAGGACCATATTGGAAGGTTAAGGAAGGTGTTTGAGAGGTTGAGAGAGGTCAACGTCAAATTGAAGCCAAGCAAGTGCAACTTTTTGTTAAAAAGGGTCAAATACCTAGGTCATATGATTACTCAAGATGGAGTATTTCCGGACCCCGAAAAGATAGAGGCAATACATCAGTTTCCGTTACCGAAGAACGTACGAGGAGTAAGATCATTTTTAGGACTAGTGAACTGGTATAGAAGGTTCATACCAAATGCTGCCGAGCTAATTGCTCCACTAACCAACCTGACGAAGAAAGAGGTGAAATTCGAACTGACACCTTCGGTGCTGGAAGCCATCCAGACCTTGAAGGAGACCTTGACATCAGATATGGTACTGGTCTTCCCCGATTTTACACAGCCCTTTGTGGTGGCTGCGGATGCGTCTGGATCAGGGGTGGGAGCAGTTCTTAGCCAAGTACGAGAGGGCTACGAAAGACCTATAGCATATGCCAGCCGAACCTTCAAAAAAGCCGAACAAAATTATGCCACAACAGAGAAAGAACTATTAGGAGTAGTATTTGGGATACAAACATTTCGATGCTACCTGTATGGAAGAAAGTTCACGGTCATATCGGACCATCGACCATTGAAGTGGCTTTTGACCCTAAAGGACCCCGGCTCAAGATTAGTGAGATGGGCATTAACTCTAGCCGAATATGATTTCTCGGTAATCCACAGGAAGGGAAGACTTCACGGAAACGCCGACGCACTGAGTCGAATGTACAACAAAGACGACCACTTTCTCGACCTAGAGTACGAGGAATTCGAGGAATACCGGAAACAACACCAGGTACCTAGAGCCAAGAACATCACTACTCGTCAAGGAGATTTATTCTCCGCTCCGGAAGATTGGGCGCTAGCCCATTGTGTTTCACAGGATTTTGCCATGGGAAAAGGAATTGCGCAACGATTCAAAAGCATATATGGTTCCGTGGACATTCTGAAACAACAAAACAAGAACCTTGGGGAAACAGCGGAATTGAATTTACCGGAACGAAATATCTATTATTTGATAACAAAAGCCGCCTATTATGAAAAACCCTCTTACAGAGCTATGTGGACAGTGCTAAAAGATCTCAGACATTGTTGTGAGAAAAACAAGGATGCCTATTTAGCTATCCCTAAGATAGGATGCGGATTGGATGGACTTTTATGGGACCAAGTGTTGGAAATGTTAGAATTCGTGTTCCATAATTCAACCATAAAAATTGTTATATACGAGGGCACCTCAAAAGTATGTGTTATTAAGGTGAATCAAGAACCGGACACGGGAATGATACCAGAGTGGGATCGCGAAGAATTACGAGCCGCACAGGAAAAGGACATTTTTTGTCAAGAGATTATTAAGCAAGTGAATGGTGATTGGGAAAAAGAAGAGGACTACTATATGACGAAAGATGGCATTTTATATCGCGCTGAAGAAGACGGAGATAAATTGATTGTTCCAAAGAAATTTACAGCTAGAGTTTTGGAAGATTTCCACGATTCACCGATGGCGGGACACGTAGGGCAACAGAAAACCCTATCTAGTTTGAAACGAAGATTCTTTTGGCCAAATATGCGCACTGAGGTAATCCACTATTGCGCCAGCTGTGAACCCTGCAGTAGAAGAAAGACATCCCCCCATTTGAAGAAAGCGCCACTCCAAAGGTTCACCCCGACTACCGAACCTTGGGAGCTGACATCTATGGACATTGTCGGACCATTGGTGACCTCCCTGAACGGAAACAGATACTTGTTGACATTCCAGGATTACTTCACCAAATACGTCGAAGCCGTCCCGCTACCAGACCAGAAAGCGGATACCATCGCACGAGCCTTCGTGGAACAGGTTATTGTGAGACATGGAACACCAAAGAAGCTGCTGACCGACCGAGGGGCAAATTTCACTTCCAGCCTCTTCAAGGAAACGTGCAAGGCCCTGGAGATCGAGAAAATACAGACAGCAAGCTATGCACCGACGACGAATGGGCAAATAGAGAGGATGCACAGGGTGCTCAAAGACATGCTGTCCCATTATATCAGTGAGAGCCAACGAGACTGGGATAACTGGATCCCGTTCGTATTAATGGCCTATAGGGGAAGTACCCACAATTCCACGGGATATAGTCCCTATTTTCTACTCCATGGGAGGGATCAAGTACTCCCTGTAGATGCATTCATAAAATCAGGCAGAGTACGATACGACTACGACGAGAATTACGTAGCAGAATTCCTAGAAAGAATGAGGCAGGTATACACTAACGTATACCAAAATACCGAAAGGGAAAAGGCGAAGAGAATCAAGAGGTTCAATCGCAAGGCAGGAGAACAGGAGTTTGCCATAGGGGATCAAGTGTACATGAAGGACATGGCTGTTAAGAAAGGTTTATCCAGAAAATTGGTACCAAAATGGATTGGACCATACCGAATCATAGGAAAAAAGGGGCCGGTAACTTATAAAATCAAGAAATGCGGAGGAAGAGAGGAACAGATGGTTCACGTGAACAGATTGAAAACCTACGTGGCGAGGGAGGACCCTCTACCAGCGGAAGAAACCAGGAGCAGGGCAGAGAAATACCAAGAATCGGAAGATGACAGGGACCCGGAAGAAGAAATAGAAGAAAGGGCTAAGTCCTACCCAGGGATGATACCGCCGTACGTCGAGATACCGATACTGGGAAGTGACAGTGAGGAAAGTCGGGAAGCGGAAAGCGAGGACCAGTCGGCCAGTGAAGAAGATGGGATATTGGACGAACCAGCAGGTCCAGTAAGGCGATCCACGCGCGTCAGAAGGCCGCCAGATCGTTTCATGTACTAAATCAGCGTTGAGAAAGAGGAAATGAGATGGGTGACACTATATATCTAACTGAACTCCGACCCCAAATTCCTATCTCATGAAGCCGACCAAGGAAACCTTGACCGACCAGGAGTTTTAGTTTACGTCTAATTTTTTTCCGACAACAATGGGTATGATATGTTGTAGAGATAATATAATTTTTTTTCTTCTGTTTCAGTAAAAAGAAATCAAACCAGGGACGGAGTTTGATTTTTATTGGTTTATAGGAGGAGGCGAGGCCACCTGGTAAAATTGGTGGTGACACAGACTTTTGTTTAGTAAACCAGACCAAGCATGGAGTATATTTTTAATGAGTTTATAGGTGAGGCGAGGCCACCCGATGAAGATGACGGTAGAGCAGATAATATTTTTTTTCAGCAAAGGAAACTGACCAGACAAGGAGTTTCATTTTTTTTTGTTATAGGTGAGGCAAGGCCATCAAATGTGATGGTGTGTTAAGTAAGCCGAAGTAGTTTTTTTAGGGCCTTGCAGCGGAGGCCTAAGAATCATGCTGCCGGGAAGTGTGCCCACCGGGAGGGTAAAAGTCCCCCAAAGCATGGCACAAACCGTGGGGAAAAGGAAGGGAGTGACTCTGAGGTATGGGGCCCCGTTATTCATGACCGCAGCCTGGGACCCGGAGCTGGCGCCTGAAGCCCCGGTACTTATGACTTAGAGGACACTCCTAACATCACCTAATTTAGCGCACAGCTAAATAAAAAAATCCCTCACCCCTTTTCTTTTTATTTTATACGCTTTTATTAATTTTTTTCTTTTATTTTCATGTCGGTTCTGTTTTTTCCCACATTTGTTACCACCTACTGACAAGTCAATTCAGTATACCCGTTCAGGTGTTTTGATTGGGATTGGTGTTTTTGTTTTGTATTGAAGTAATTTCTGTCTACATCGGGGTAACTGCTCCCTCATCTGAGCAGGCTGATTTCATTTATTTATTTTTCATTTTTTTATCGATTGTTCATATATGTGTCTGCACGACTGACTAGTAGTACAGACCGGGGTAACTGCTCCCTCATCTGAGCAGCCTAATATTAATTTAATTTTTTTTTCTTTAAACATAAGTAGAGTCACACTCTACTTGATCACATCTGACCCAATTTTTTTTTGTTGGCCATCGGGCCTTATAAGTTTAAGGCAGAGAGCTAAGCTTGTTATCCGTAGGATACGGATATAAAGAGGCATGAATTATTGTATGTTGTGAACGTACTAGAGGTATATGAAAAGCTAGGTGAGGTATCGTACACCGAAGCTTGGGGAATTGGGATTCGTATTGACTATGTAAATTTTTTTTTCTTGTGTTTTTGTTTGATGTCTAATTACTCTGTTGTTGCAGGAATGGTAACGGATGCTGAGGAAGATCAAAACGGCGGTTTAGTATATAAGTAAATTATAAACTGGAGCCAAATAGAATAAGTAAATATTTAAGTGTGTCATAGGGTAATCTGACCATACTATTTTATTGTCTAGATTTTTTTTTATTTTTTGTTTTGTAACCTGTTTTTTTAACCGAACATTCTTTCGTCAAACACGTGTATTCGAGAAGAAAGAAGGCAACATGGGGCCTAGTAGGCCAGCATTAATGGTGGTGGGGATAACCTACCTCCTGTGTTCTGGATTCGTCACTCAGGTGAAGACCATCATTGCCTACGATTGTGATGACAAAGACGCTGAAATTACAGCAGTTTCGATTCGCGACGTCGCGAGATGTCCAGGTATAGAAACTGCCTACCAAAGTGAAGCCGTGGACGTGAAAGTGATTCAGAGAGACGAATTCTCTCTTCAACATGTGTGGACTTGCCTAATGGAAGTCACACGCATCATAAGTCACTGTGGCATGCACAGTCACAGTTCCATAGTAGCCGGAGGCATTACTAACTTTGTCTACCGGGTTGGTGCGGAAGAGTGCCGTAACATACATCGATACCAAACCATTAATTTGTATCGTCAGAAGATTGGAGGGATAACGATGAATGGCACCACTACAGCCTCACTCACATTAGAAGGAGTGGTGGACGCCGCGGGAACCTGCCAGGGGACAACCTACCACGAAAACGGACAAGTATGGAAAGATGTTGTTATCATAGCGACTGTCAAAATTCAAACGACGGACTACACCGCCAAAATCAAGACGGAGGAGAATGAAGTGAGCCTATTGGGAGGAGTCGTCTGCCCATACCTAAAGGGCTACTGCTTCGACACTACTATAGGGGAAGTTACATGGGATGCCACACCCTTGAGGACCTGTGAGGAGCAGCTGAGCTTGCTCTATCAGGGCAAGGCAGAAAAAGTAAGAAACCAAATTACTACTGAGCAAATTATAGTTGTGGAAGACAATACGAAGGTCTTTGCGGTTACCTTAGTGAAGAAGGTCAACCTCTGTCAGCTAGAGATCTGGCAGACCGAACATCCTAGGATATTGGTAGTAGAAGGGAACCAAGAGAAGTTTCTGATGCCGAAAGTGACAATTCTGCCGCACAATGCAGACCTCATGGCTTACATAAATAGCAAATTTCTATATGTGGAACAGGCATACACCAGGAAGCTGGATCGGCTGTATACAGACACCATCCACCGAAGATGTCTCATGCAGCGCGAGATACTGAAAAACAGATTACTAATGGCACCACTAGTTCCCAGCACCCTGAGTCAGTTGGTAAAAGAAAGCGGAGGATACGTAGGAAGAGTAATAGGCGAGGTCCTATACATAATGAAATGCGTACCCCGAGTAGTCACCATAAGACGAACCGAAAACTGCTACAATGAATTACCGATAATGATGAACAACGAGTCCAAATTCATGGCACCCGTTACCAGAATAGTACAAGCCCACGCTGAAGAGGTGGACTGCAATAGCTTGATGCCCCCCCTTTATTTAATAGACGACCAATGGATGGGACTGAGCCCCTATCCAACCGTTAAGAGAAGACCGGAAGAACTAGCACCAGAAACAAGTCAGAGACTCACTTTTAAACCGATTCAACCCATGGGTTCCTTAGGCATTTACACGCAGGAAGAAATTAGTGCCGCGCAGAGGATATTCACTTTTGGGAACGAGCGAAAGGCTGTTGAAAACATTCTAGCTCGCAGAGTAGCTGGCCTTGAAACCAATAGTCAAGGTTTCTCCACAGTCAGCATTTTTGACGTCGCAGAGATGAAAGAATTAGCCCACAATACCATGCATCAAATTTGGGGCTGGTTCACTGACCTAGGACTTTTCATGAGTGGTCTGATGGGTTTTTATGCAATATTCAGAATGCTAAAGTACGGAATTGGAGTAGTCCTGAACGGAGTACACCTTTACCAAACAGTAGGATGCAGCGTCATAATACTAGCCAGCCTATGGAATACCCTAACCATGTGGATAACTCACCGATACCAAGTGAACCGCCAGCGAGACGAGCCAACTCCCCCTGCAGAATCACCAACCCCAATCGAGGAAGCGCCCGCCATAAATATATACCCACCAATACAACACTGGTCCGAGTGTCCACCAGTTACAACCGACCAGCCAAGATAATCCAGTTTCACAAATAGTAAATTCTCGCGCGAGTGAACGGTACGCCGAAACAAGACAGTTATATTAACTCAGGGGCACGTGAAAACCTCAACAATACCAATGTTCGGCAATGGTATAGTCAAACGTAGTCAAAAGTTTGACAACAGACATTCCGCGTACATAGTCATCAGAACGAGAGGAGGAGACCCAAATAGTCCTGAGATCAGCACGTGAAGGCTATTCCCTACCACCCAACGATCATTCTACAACACATGGCAGCGAACACAGTGCGTGGAAATATGAGAAATATTGTAAAGTGCGCGCGAAAAGTGAGTAAATTTGTTAGTAGGATGCTGAATTCTATGTATTGAAACATTGGAAAAAAAATATTGTACTCTTATTCGACATTGATTTTTTTTGTTATCTGTATTTTTTTTTTTGGACCTCCCCAAATATTGAACAGGACCGGCTCTTTCAGAAAAGACAGTTTAGCGTTTGTTTTTGGTAAAGAAATAGTTGAATTCAGTGCTTCTTCTATATACCAGGAGCGATCAGAAATGTCGGTCCCAATCAATAGTTTGGTCACCCTGACAAAAAGAAGGAAAAAGCATGGGCGTGCCCATACTTTTTCCAAGGGGATAAACATAGGTAAGAGTAAATTAAGTGAATTGAATAATATGAAAGTTGGTGGTGTTTTGGGAACGCTGTTCTGGAAAAGTTGTGGCATTGGGTATGCCCAAAACTTTTTGAAAGGAGGGAGTAATGTAACAATCGCCATATGGGTTATTTTATTTCTCAAATGCATAAAGTCATATCGAAAGACATTTAATTCGTGAAACAAATACAAAAAATCTTAAAACTCGTTCCCATCGGAAATATCTCATTCACGACAAGAAAAAAAACACGTAATCTCCTTATAGAAATTGCGGCCTGTTGTTTAGTCTACCGCGGAAAAAGGCCATTTAAAATATCGAGTTCAGAATAGGGCCTTGTATTAATAGTAAGCAGATCAATGAATGAAACCATTGAGTCGGGAGACTGCTTAGTTGGAAAGCGATACACACGTCCTGACACTTACGAATTTTGCTGACGGGGGTCAGCTTGCATTAATTTTTAATTTAGGCACTGAACGTGGGAAATACTGATTCAGCAGAAAAATTCGACCATCTTGAATTGGGCGGGACTAATTCATTTTTCATCGTGAAGAAATCTGAATTATGGCCCAACGGACGAATGACTGATAATTTGGTTCCTGAGGGAGGACTCGAAAAATGGTACCTCCAACGAATGTTGGGAGGGGACCTCTGATCAGAAATGTCGAGGGAAAGTCAGTCAGGCGCGCGGTTCGGTAGAAATCAGTCAGAAAACTGAGTTTTCGTTTGTGGTCGGGAGGTCGGTTTATATCTGCACATTTTTCCAACGGTTTGTGTATAGTTTTATATCGAAAATTTGCCATCTTAGAAACATCCGAATTCTAGAATCTAAAATTGAAATTATTTCTTGTGATAAATTAAATATATAAAAGACGCGTCTATGACCGGGATTTCAAATAGAGTGTTTCATCCCAGACGATAAATACATAAAGGATTAGCTGTTTTTGTTTTGGTAAGAAACCCAATTGATGTATACATGAACTAACTCATATATGTTCATTTCTCTGCTACGAATGCTTATCTCTTGCACTTAGCCAGATCTTCTCAGAACACCAACCCATAGTTTGTTCAAAGTAATAGTTAGGGACATTGGCTCTGGTTAGACGTAGGAATTATAGTGAGTGTCGCTAAGTGGAAGACACAGTTGATAATTCTGATTTGGAAATCGTTGAAAGAACTCCCTAAGAGAACTTATTTTGTTATTGATGTAGAAACGGTTTTAGCATTTTATATAATTTTTGTTTAATTCGACATTTTCCTTCGTGATTATTTGTAAAATCACCAAGAGACTTCCTCGCAAATTGGACTCATCAAATAGTTTTTTTTTATTTATCTATATATATAGCCATTTATTTGGTTTTGTTTTATTTACATTTGAGATATTTTTAGTATTTTTTTTTCTTAATAGATATCGTTTTTCCGACGGTCGATTATTATTTGTGAATTCCTTCACTACTCCCAAAAATACCTGAGCAAAGACTTGCAAAACCAAAAGACTGCCTCTTCGTGCAGGCAGCCGAATTCTAGCCCTTACGGCCAGGATAAACCAGATAGACCGAACTTTAATTTTTATTCCTATCTGGCGTCTCCGCACCAGATAATTTTTTTTCTAACATCCTAAAAACCGCGGAGTGGTGATAGCATTGCTGCCAAATTATTTTTATCTGGGTTGTCCTGGGTCACAGAGGTTCTTTGAAAACCTTTAAGGAAATCTGGTCTGGGGAACTTTTCCTCAGATACCTGTAGAGTCAGTGTATCACCGAGAGAAAGAAGAAAAAGCAAAAATAAAGACTGGTACAGGTAAAACAGTTTTCCATAATTAAACTTAACGACCCTCTTAAAGGTCAGTACTTTTCGTGACGACAAGTTGATGCGTCACCTTGGGATAAGGTTACACACCTACAAAAGGGGTACCCCCCAAGTTTAGTACATACTCTTCGAGATAAAAAACGCAAAAGATTTTTTTTTGGAAGAGGAGTCCCATTGTCTAACTTTACTGCCTATATTCTTGTCGCTCTAGAACATTGACATGTTTCGTTCTGTAGAAATAGACATAGCACAATGATATACAGTGTGACCCATTTAAGACGGAAGCACCCTTGTAAAACTTACATTTTTCAAACAATTTATTGATTTTTTTTTGGATAGACATTCAAAAAGTCTACTTGGACACCAAATTTCATGAATAAATCTCTATTTCCAGGGCCAACCAATTTTATTTTTCAAGGTCAAACAATTACTAGGGATTTTTTTAGAAAAAATCTGACTACATTTTAAACTAGTAATTCATCTCAACAATTTAAAACTCCATTATTATTAACAACAACTGCCCAGGGAAATATTACATTTTCATTAGAACATTATCATATAAAAAAAATAAAAGCACTTCAAATCATATTAATACATAGATACATATAAATGGGAATAATGTTGCTTTCTTCATAAATATACGACATAAATTTCCTTCATAAATTTTTTAAATATCTCAATAGATACACTAATCATTGACTTGAAACTGAATCTCTTGAGATACCCCGAGTCGTATTTTTGATCAGTGGTCAATTTGATAGTGTATACTGAGAAACGTCCATATTTTCCTAGAATTTCGCATAGCAAACCGTGACAAAATAACAAATTACATCTAATTAATGGACAATTTATCGTTCAATGTAAGCCCTTATTCAACGAGTTGTTGAGTTTTTTCAAGAAAACTTTCCATCTTGTTGGACAAAAAAATTTCTAATCAGGATTTTAACGAAAACATGGAAAACTCGCCGCATTTCCATCTTGCGAACTACTACGAAAGATAGGGATGTCGAAATTAATTCAAGAATTTGAAATTCCAATTCATTCAAATTATAACGGAGAGCGTAGTTTCTATGAAGTAGGGGTTTATTTATTTTGATTTTCAGGTGTGAGTTTCATCAGACCATCTGTTACAACCACTACCACTATTCCGGAGTTCTTATTTCCGAACGCCTGTCGTAAGAATTATGCATTCGGATTATGGTAGTACAGGATAGCATTCGCTGGGTGTAGGGTAGATGCACCGGTTGTGGCCACTTTAGGAGAATTCTCAACTTTGATTCAAGCTAGACAAATAAATACGAGTCTATAAAAACCACATGAGTCGACACAATGAGTATAGCTCGGCTTGAGAGAGATAAAAAATGTAGGAAATATATGCTGGATAAGGATATAATAAATAAAATTCGAGTAAAATACATTTTCGCCAGTTGTTGCCACCTTTTTACCAGTTGTGGTCAGTGAATGTACCATTTATGGCCGTCTTCAGACAAACGACTGATAATTAAATAACATGTTTTATTTATTGAATCCATTCAATATATAAAACAGAAGAGGATATAAGAAAAATGAGAACTCTTCGAAAAGCCAAAATAAACAAATTGAAGGATTTTATTTTAGGAACAACGTGGGCACCTCTTGTATTGATGGTCCAAGACTATAACTTTCATGTATACCACAAAAGGTCAGGGTGATCAGGCCATTTCCATCGCACTCATCTACGATTTTTTTAACGGAATTTAGTAGTCCTACAAGGTGTTCCTAAACATCATGTACAACCAAAAGATGGACATTCCCTGGCTTATTTTGCGACTGAAAGTACATAGGTCCGCAAACGATTCGTTACCGATATACGGGGTGTTGAAATTTAAAGATTGTTTTTATTTTTTTTCATAGATACTGCAGTTTTCGAGATATCTGGCGCAAATTTAAAGCGTATGTACCTTATAGGGCTCAAATCGATGGACATCTCAAATTTTTGCAAGGGTGATTTTTTTTTATGGGTCATGCCTCCTTTTCTCCCACTGAACTTTTTTGCGGTGCGCCGTTGGTGAATTCTAAAATGAAATATCTATTTTTTGATTTGTTTGCAAACTTTCAGGTGTTTTGTAGTTTTTCCGTATCTTCGACCGTTATCGAGTAAAAAAATGGAAAAATATTTTGTATATTAATAATTGACGTTCAAAATATAGTTATCGTTGATAAATATGTTTTTATTCGCCATTTTTTTGTTCTGAAGAAAAAAAATACTTTCATTATACAGGTGAGCATTGGTCGTGAGTGGATACAAAGAGAGTTTCGACTGAACCCAGCTCCGCGATATTTTCGTCCCTGAGAATTCTCTCAAATTGGGGAGCATTTTATCCCTGGTTTTCAGCAGTCTCATCTCGCATTATGGCAATCAGTTGTATACACAGAAAAAAATTGGTACCTGAATACAATGAAAAAGTTCATAGACTCAATGAATATTTTTATCAATTTTGGTCCAATGAACGCAATCGTTATGTCAATGTACCACTGGTTATCCATACTATGAATACGGATCTTAATAATATCAATGAATGCTTTCATTGATATCATGATCAAGTACATTAAATAGGTTCGTTATGGTAATGAATTCCATTCATCAAACGAATAAAGAGTGATCACCCAAGCAATGAATTGTATTCGTTCAACTGATAATAATAATAATAATAATACTCCCTCATAAACACTCGTAGAATGTACCCAAAGGCATGGCCTGTGCGGGTAGAGGACGGCTATTATTATTATTTGCCGTGGCGCTCCGGGGCGACTTACTGATTTTTGGTGGCGTATTCACTTTTCAGCTGCAGGAAAACCCGGAAAAACCTACAGCACCACCTCGGGTGGCCGGCGTGCACTCCAACCTAGCACTAGCCGAGATTGGCATCTAGACAACACACAATACACTTGCTTTCAACAAGGACTGTGGTCGTCTATCGATTCCGATATTGGGTACTTGAGAAAAAATCCCTCGTACCTACATCGGGCTCGAACCGACTACCGCTATACAGAAGTTCTTACTGTATTCATCAGATTAATTATTATTGTTCGTTCTTCGAATCAATGTTGTATCGGTTATTCCTTGATTCAATAATTGATATACATTAAATCTATGTTTCAGTTTATTCTCGTGATGCTTTCACACATTGAACTAATTATTTTGTTTATCATTTGAATAAGTGGTATTTATTCAATCATTGCATATCATTCGTAAATGCAATGAAGGCCTCTCACTGATATTGAGCATACAGTGAGTTTCCGAAAGATATGCAAAATAATTAACATGCATTCATCAGAACATCGCAATCCTGATTGGAAGGCGTATCTCCAAAGTTATCTTTTATTTCGGCTGGCTCCTTTCGGAGCTCTTCGGATGTCTCTGTAGTCTGTGCTACCTGAGAAGATGCTTCAACGATCGCTTCTGTCTGCTTAAGTTAACCGGCTCTGTGCAAACAACGAAGTCGTGCGAAGTGGTCCCTCTAGTGGAGGCGCTGTGTACTACCAGCTAAAACTAACTTGCTAGCAACGGAGATTTCTATGCGAGGATTCGGCTGAACAGATGCCGGCAAAATTTATGAGTATATTTAAACACGAGATGGCTTGGTTCGACATAAGGCTTATTATTATATTCATGAACATATTAATTACGGAGTTATAGAATAGGAGGAAAATGATGCTTCTATCTGCCTAACAAAACTGGGACTTAGTAACTTCGTTACACCTTCTATGATCTTTCCATAGCCCCAATAAAATCTGTCTGTAGATCTGGTAGATTATCATTGATTTTTATAAAAAGATCATCTTTGATCTCAATGAACTTGAATTCATTGTATCAATAAATACCTTCGTACATCAGTGAATGTTTAATCATTATCACGATGAAAAGTTAATTGTGCCAACGGAAAGGTAATAAACGGTATTCATTGATATTATGTACCACATTTTTTTCATGAAATAATATACACTGTTCCAATGTATTTTTTCTTCATTTCAATAATCTTTTTCAAAGCCGTAACGAAATATGTTCATAGGTCTGAAATTAGATCATCATTGATCTCAGTGTACCCCTTTCCTCACCTCAATAAACTTTTCCGCAGGAGCAACGAAAACTGTTCATAAATGTAAGAAACGATCATCTTTGATCTCAATAAACTTGAATTCGTTGTATCAATAAATAACTACAAAAGTCAGTGAATATTTATTCATTGCCACGATGAAAAATGTATTTTGCCAATGAACGGAGAGGTAAAAAACGGCATTTATTGATATAACGTACCTAATTTTTTTCAGTGATACAGTTGAAGAAAATCAATTGTAATATTGACCAGCTGGTGAGAGTTTAGTCGTTGGTTCCAGAAAACCATTAATTTTCGTCCATCCCCATTCTTCAGGGTTCTTTGTTTTCCCAAACCACCTCTGATTTTCGTGAAATAGTCGGAATCAATGTTGAGCGGCTACCTGCACCGCACAAATTGGCACATAATGGGCACAAAATACCCATCAAAATTCTGTAAACGTATCACAGCTTGACGCAACTAACAAATTATATTGTTTGTTTCTGAAATGCATTGTCATCTATTTTTTGAGAACTCCACTCAAAAATCCACGAATTCAGGTGGTTAGAAGCAATAAATACTAATAACACATGCCTTTGAAAGAAATCCCTGAGTGAAGTGGCTTGTCGCCAATTTTCTCTTTTCTTTCGTTCATTCTAAGAGTTTTGTATTCCACACTAATGAAACTCAATAAAATTTATATCTCAAGTCGACCCACTTGTCGTTCATGAAAAAAATCTTACTATTCGTTTATGAAAGTAGATGAAAACCGCAATTTTCCTGAAAGTTTCCACCTGGTAATAACGTGAGAACGGTGAATATGTGAGCTATATCATTTTTCTAATTAACATTGGAGTTCTCTGCTCGTGTTATATTCCAGTTTGAACTTTTTCGAGGGTAATTCCGTTGGAAGGATTTTCCTAATGCCATTCTTACATTCTTTTTATAGGTTTTTGTCAACTTATCCGACACGCAACACGCACGTTACGAATAATTCTAATTTGATCGGTGGAGAGAACAAAAGACAACAAAACCACCACATTCACTGAATATACAATGGTAGTGCTTCAACTGAAACGAAGTTATGTTAAATCTCATTAAATTCTGAGAGCTATCAATCGTCCAAAATGACTCATCAATGCTAATTTCATGACACCAAACCCAATGGACACAAGGACGTTATGAAATGGCTGAAAACCGAACGTTTTTTCAACGAAAAAATGTCGCGTGTAACAACGGTATATTAACCAATTGCTTACTAATACTCAATAAAACAATATTGTTTTGACCAAATAAAAGGATGAGGAACGTATTATAAACATTGATAAATGAATCGCATAAAGCAAGTTTGATTAAAAATTCTTTTTAACATAACGTTTTTTAAACGTATATTTAACGAGTTGTTGAAGAAGTAACGTCGAAAACACGTCTTTATAACGTATTCTTTCAACGTTCAATATAACACTAAATTATTGTAGAAATCTTCAACCAGAAACGTTTATTTAACGAATGCCACGTTTATAACACGTTTGAAAAACGTACGTGTGCCCATTGGGAAAGCAACAGCTACTGAGCCACAGAGCAGTGAATTTGGAAGAATTCGTTAAAAATCGAGAAATTTTCAAGCGTGCGGAATCGCACAATTTTTTATAACATTTTAACCATAGCATTCTTTGGAAAAAAACTAACATCATTTAATAGTGAAACTAACAAGAACAAAGTAAAAACATCAAAATGATTGATCGGCGCTCCGGGGCGGCTTAAATGGTATTGGTGGCGCATTCGCTTTCAGAGCTGCAGGGAAACCCGGAAAAACCTGCAACACCACATCATCTGAAGAGTTGGCATTTCTTGATAGAGAACTTCTAAAGAGGTCCGATGAATATGGTGTCTTCGAACGCTCCAAAAGGTCCAGTTCCAAAGAAGGTATTCTATTTACGCAATTGTCATCAAATTTGTACCAGACCATTTTATCTTTGGCTAAGGTGTAATAGTGGTCAAAATCTGCTCCAGAACCAAAGTGAACAATGACTGCGTAAAGCTCGTAATTGCAGTCGGCTAGATTGGGGTGTTCTTCTAGCTTGATTCGTTGAAATAGTTTGATGCATCTTTGGGTTGCTGAGTCATAACTGAAGAGCTTCAGAGTTATGATCAGATTTGCAGGTGTTTCAACTATACTTGTTATTTTATGACTGTCTGTTGTTTTGGCACAGCTTTGAGAGTACAGTTGACTATCACCTGTTAGGTATTCTGGTCTCAGGTGATGAATGAGTAGATTCTGTATGGGCTGAATTTCTGAAACATTGGGAAACGCGAGCTCTAATTCAAAAAAGTCATTGAAGATCCTGCTATTCATTCTGCATTTGCTACAACATGAAACTGTGTCGATCCTTCCTCCAAAAGATTTTTGTACTGAAGAAGCGATAGGTTGTAATTCCTCACCATCAGGGCACTCAAAAATATCGACTGAATTATTCTCCTGCTCATGAAGTGTACTCAGCAGGTATCCTTAAAATTCGGAACTGTCTTGTTGTCCTGACGAAAAACTAGTTGGGACCAAAGACTGCATGAAATCATACGGAGAAAAAGACACCTTTTTGGAAAATTGAAGTTGTTTGAACAAATGTTTCAGTTCCGAGAATAATGGGGTGATATCATTCTTGTTGGTTGATATGTCTTCTCTAAAAGACTCTGTCATAAATAGCGCTTGTAAGACGCTATTCATATAACAAGTGTTTTCCAAATTGTTTAAACCAACTTTACGCATGTGATGTTCAAGATGACTTGTTGACGTTTCCAAACACTTGACTGCCAGATCATGATCAGCAACATCTCCAACCAAACCATTCTGCATGCGGTAATCAATCCTTCCTAAGTAAAAAATGTTTCATACACTTTTTTGGAAAATGATTATTTTTTGAGTTATTTGCGATTGCAAGTAACAGTTTTTCGACGAAAAATTTAACGTTTTTAATCGGTTTTTCGCGAATAACACGAGAAATGTGCATTTTATCAAAAAAAGTAAAATGGTAGCCTGTGATAAAACTAAGAAAATCCTTCAATTATAATTCCTGTACGACCAATACGGACCCAGCTACGGCTTGCTAATTCTTAGTTTTTTGTTTGTAAAATGCTAAATTTGAGAGATTCAGAGTAAAATATTGATAAAACTATGCATTTTACGAGGAAAACTTATGTAAGAAAAAAAAATAGAATTTGGGAAGGGGGAAGGGATTCAAACGAATTTAATTCACATAGCTTTGTAGCTCTTGAAAAATCCTACTAATAGAAACTGATTATTGGATGAACTTACTTTTATTGGAAATGAAGGAACTATGTTTAAAAAACCACACTCACATTTATTCCAAAATATAGGTGAAAATAATCACGCAGACTAAACCAGCTTATCTCTACAATAAAATTAACTTCCCGACAGATATTCATAACTTGAATCTGCGATTTAGAAGAAACCTGCTGACACCTCCTTGGCATTATACATCTCATTACCGTGGTTCCTTTCCATTTTTCATAACTTGGCTATACAACCGGCTTCCCAACAAACTGAAGGACTTGTCTACTTTTATTTTTTTTTAAAGAGTGGAAAGTTACTTGTTATTGAACAAAATTCTAAATATTTCTGGATTTAAATGTTAGATTTATTAATTTTTCTATCAATCATTCAACTACTTGGATTTTCGCCATTATTGTTATTATTATTATTTTCTTTATTCTATACCCAACCCCTTGAATGATATATACTATCAATGATTTGATGTATTAACATACTCAGTGTGTATTTTTGTAATCATATATACACTTCTCATGGTTGGATGGAAGAGCAAGGTATGATCATGGTACTCTATCATGGTCATACACTGAATCCTGCCATTTGATAGGATATTCTATTTTCTATATATTATGTACTTTCATTTAATCTGTTACTGCTATTCCTATCAATAAAATCTATTATTATTATTATTATTAAGAAACATCTGCTCGAAATAGCACGTGCACTGACAATTTCTTTAGAATTATTCAATTGTATTTGTAATAGTTGTAAAAATATCTCGGTTGGTGCACAAAAAAAAATCATAATTATATTCTTTATTGCTAAAGTAGGGGTTGATTTCCGAGGGTTGGAAAATTGCAAAATTTAATCAGTACATATTTTAAGCATAAAAATTCTTAAAATAAATGTAACTTTATCATATTTTTGGGGTGAATATATTTTCTTACACCAAGCTCTAAGGAGGGTTGTTTTTAAGGGTTGAAATATTTTGAAATCATGTCCAAGGCATAAAACTGTCATTATTCAACTAATCCAAACTAAATTTTACCATTTTGAGCCTTAACATGTTATTTTATAAGTTTTTACATAACAACGCCCGTCGGCATTATATAGAATTTGAAGTAGAGGGTAGGATTAGCCTAATTCCAATTTTTTATGCAAATCGATGCAGGAAAAAAAATTACGAGCTTCGTCATCATTTTGTTCGAGATTTTGTTAATTCTTTATAAAGTCAAATTCCATTGTTTGACTGATAAAAGAAAGCATTTTTCTCTATTTCATGGTTGTGTCTTATCATCAGCCATCTTCACACTAGATTCATATTGTACGTTACAGTTTTCCGTCTGAGTATCAGAAAACTTCTCCATAATTCTCTCACATTGCTAAAGTTAAATTTAAACCTTGACGTAATAGCAGCGGAAAGCAATGAACTCATTATCCCATAAAATTCCAGTTTACACGAAAAGGAAAATCTTGTAATTTGTGGAGAACATCGTGAGAACAGAGAACAAGAAGAAGTGAGTTAATGATAATATAAAATTTTTGGAAGTTAAAGCTTCAAGGACATCCGCCCTAGACCACGAATTCCGAAACATTGCCGTCCGTTAAAAGAACACTTCATGAGAAATGATGTTTGACTCAATTCAAAAATGGTGACATATGGAACAGATATATAAACATGATATGAGTATAATGATGGTAACAGCAATATTCAGGAGGTCTACCAGCCATGAAGGCTATTTTTGTTCAGCTTTGCCAAATATTCCCTTCAAAAAATTATAGATATTGTTATGAAATGAATGTATTAATTTGAAAAAATATTCATAATCCAGTACGATTAGGTTTTAAGACAAGAATCGATGGTAGCACCACCGTAGCACCACCAAACTTGGTATGCTAGTAGTTGGAATCATAATAAACACGAAAAAAAATTGTTGACCAAAATTCCAGGGGTGGAAAATATTTTATTTTTTTTTTTCGTTTAAAAATATATAATTAGATTTTTGCTGTAATCTTGGAAAGTATATAGTTTATCGAAAAAGCTACTCAACAGGGTGAAAAACAATTCAGTTTTCCACAAAAATTATTCCTAGTGATTTCTTATGAAACGCGCTCGTTTTCCCAGAAAACGTGATTGAACGCCGACATCAAATTTCAGGTTCACCCTTACCCGCCGTTGAAAGTTCTGACGGAGCCGCATATTTGATTGGTCATAACTCTGCTAAAAATGATCGGAGAAGGAAAATGAAAAGTTCATATTGTTTCTGAAGACCCCTACCTTTTCATGCAAATTATAATATGCGAGTATTTGAGTACCTAAAATGTGTTTTGTCGCACTTCGCGACGATCCGAAAATCATGAATAATTTAGTAAATATGGAAATATTATACTGAAGCAGCAACCATACCCTCTTTGGACTATATGCAACAATTTCAAAGTAGTTTGACAAGTCCCACTTATACATGCCAAAAAATAAACTTCGTTTTACTTCTGCCTCATTTTCAACTTACCCATAAAATCGGCATTCACTAAATGTTGAAAATAATCGCTTGTTCATAGCCTGCATATATATAGTAAATAACACTATCGTGAAGTGCAAACCTCAAGCTTGAAATAACATACTTCATTTTTTATGTAGGATGTATATGAGCGATTATTTTCAACATTTACTGAAGAAATTGCCGCGATCATTGGTGAGTTGAAAACTGAGGCAGTAGTAAAACCCAGTTTTTTCTTTGACATGTATAAGTGAGACTTGTCTCACTAGTCAAAAAAATTAATTTTTTTTTAATGAAAATTTTTTCAGGTTCCACCACTGATTTTCTGCTAAACACATTTTTTTTCTAATAATACATGATGTCGAGATATCATGTACCAAGCCTCAGAGTGCTACAATTCATTCTTCACTTTTTGCTCGAGTTTGTCTGTCGTTACTGAATTATATACTTTTTCGAAGTAGGTACTTCCCGGACGATTTTTATTTGAGAAAGTATCACTTCCCGGACTAGTCCGGGAAGTACGTACTTTCCGGACTAGTCCGGGAAATGCTCGAATTTCAATATAAATATTTATATAAATAAGAATTAGAATATTTCTGTTAGTATACCTATCTTCTGTTCGAATTTCGATATTTAATACAAATAAGAATTAAAATATTCGAAATTTTCTTCTACAAAGAAATATAATCAATAAATGTGTCTCGATTTGTTATTCTACACGGTTGCCAAAAAAATTGTGTACGTAACACGTCCGAAAACAGTTTTTCCGGACTTGTTACATAAATTACTATTCTTTGATATAACAATTCTCCAGCAAAACGTTAGAGATACACCCCTGGATTGTTAATTCAACTGGATTTATGGAAACGGAAACATCAGCTATAGGAATTTCGAAAAGTTGTTTTTCAAAGGGAGATGCTAATTACATGGCTGTAAATATAAGTCTATACAGAGTATGCTTTGAACAATGGATTTTGGAAGATGTTCATGAAAATTTCTATAGAATTCAACGATTGTATCGGAAAAGAGATTATGAAGGGTTCTTTGTCTAAAAGTCTCTCTGATTCATTAGAGACAGCAAAACTCATCGACTACGGGAGTTGAAGTTTACAATCTGTACAGAAATCCCAGAATCCAATACATGAAGCTCAATCTTAAACAATGACAGGTTCTTAGAATATAAGTTGTTAATGAAAAAAATCCATAAGTATAAAGTTTTTGAGTAGTTTCTTTACTTGAGTTTGTAAAATGCTTCACGGATTACAAAGGTTGGGCATCCGTGAGCGCTATCCTAGATTATTTCGCTCATCTGTCAATATTTATTCGCTGATAAACCCATTTCGTTCCTTTTGCGAATAAACTGCATGGTCCTTCTTGACAGTTGCCTGAATGTATGCAACACATTTCACAAGTCGTGTGACATATTGCCGTAAATAATTATGTTCATTAATTTAATAAAAATAATTATGTACGTTGTGAAATGAATGTTATTAGTAAATTGACATATTTGGGAAATAATCTGATCAAATAGAACTCGACCGTCGTTTATCCAATCGAAAAAATTTTGGAATTTCCACTCAAACATTTTTGTTTTAGAAAATTCATCTCGTTAAATTCGAAGATTATTCGAGCTTAAAAGCTCTCGGGTTTTATTCAAAACATAAATCTCCGAATTCAATTCGATAAATGTTCAAACAAAATCGTTTTCGTTGAAATAAAAAAAATTATTCGCTGATAAACGAGGTCTTGTTATATTACCCCCGAAAAAATCTGAATATTGCAGTATATCTGAACAACTTAGTATTCACGAAATAGAAGCTACCGAAAACACTAAAACTACGTCACTTCCACTGAGTCCCAACAGGGGGTAGATTTTTGCTTCCAAACAGAGTTAACCAATGGCAGATAATTTATTACTCAATAAAGAAAAGTAAGAATCTAAGTCGGGCTAAGTGAGATTCAGAGAACTAAAATTAGTTGATGTCGAGAGCTCTTCAAAGAAATACTATATTTGAATCAGTTCATGGCAAGTGTTCTTCAAGCAGCCTTCCCAAAGATAATTCAGTTGTTGTTAAGAAGTTTGGCCTATTCTCAAATTATAGTCATCGGTCATCTGCGGTCGCGATTGTTCGTTGTTATATAGAAGGTTTAACTGGACGCATGTAATAAAGTTGAGCTATTTCGGCATTGTTAGTTTCAAGTTAAAATTGAAATGATTTGTTGCTTCAAGTACACGACTTTGCAAAAATCTCAGAAGGTTTGGAGTCACTTTTTCGTCAATATTCATTTTCTTCCACAGTATTTATTTGTTCTAGTTGTATTGTCAGTAGTAATACTATAATTATTTCAAAATATTCGGTTACACATCGATAACTTGTCGCATAATTTCAAAGAGTGTCAGTGTCTTGTTGTGTATCCTTATTGTGCAGTCTAATTTACAGACCAGTTTCCGAGCTACAGGATGTCAAAAATTCGATTTGTGCTATTTTGGATATTATGCTCTAACTCGAAATTGAACTTTCTTAGAAATAACCTTTTCGCATTTCATTTCAAGATCATGAGTCCCTTCATTTGAATAAAAATAATATCTCACAAAAGTGTTGTATTACAGCATGGCAAGAAACTGTTCACAGAAATAGATAAATACTGCAATATCAATTTCAATTTTCACTCAATTCGTTATAACTAGAAAACAAACTGCTAGAATTTGCCAATTTTTAATAAAATGTGGGTCTTCATCAAGTTTGTACAAGAACATAATGGAGCACCCTGTACAATACGGCTTTTGCACGTAGGACTTGGAAAACCTACCTAGGACAATGAGACATATAATTATACAAGCAAGCAACGGTAGAAAAATCCGCTGGGTACATGTTGGGAGTGGGGGACTCTACCATTCATTTTGTAGGACAAAAGTTTTTTCGAGTACATTGCCGAATTAACCCGAGGTTCAACGAAAAAACTAACTGTTAATACTGACTTTTTTGCACTCACCAAATCGACATGATTGACACCTGCGCAGTTTGTTAGCTGCCACTATCGAGAAATTTCGTAGAGAAAAAAATTGGACGTCTCAGCAAAATGAAGCTACTCAGGAAGATTCAGTCTGTTATTAATCATTTTTGAAAATAGGCGTGGGATCCTGGTCTAAAAATATTCTGAAGTACTAACTGTATTTGACACAATTATTTTTTGAGTGACAATGATTAGATAAACGTCAAAACTCTACCACGCGCTTTGTTTGCATGTAGCGATATGAATTGGTTACTATGCAAAAAATATTCCTAAATTTCTGATTGGTGGAGCTACTTACTCTATATGTATAATCAGGTATTATCAGTAGTAATACTATAAGTACTTCAAAATAATCAGGTTATACATCGATAACTTGTTGCATAATTATAAAGTGTCAGTTTGACAGTTTAAATTATTCTGTCAAACTGACACGATTTGTAATTATGCAGGAAGTTTGAGATGTATAACCGTATTTATCTTGAAGTACGTATTGTATTTGATACGATTATTTTTTGAGTAAATTAAGTAAATATATAAACAATTTATTAATTTAAATACAAATTGGTGCAACGAAAGTTACAATTATTATATACTACGTTTTTTTTTAACTGAGTTATTTTCGGCGCAGGAAACGTGGCCACTGCTCATTGAAGTGCTGGAAATACTGGAGGTGTTATTACTTGAACCTGCAGCGTTTTTAAAATTGGATCTCATCTTATTTATTATGTTTTGGTGATGTTGTTCATCTATCTGTAGGTAGGGTTTGATATAATTGCTATGACCATGTCCTGTTATTTTAATAAGTTCTTGTTCCGATACACCTGCTTTTGCCAATTGTGAAACAGCAGTGGCTCGGTGAGAATGATTTGAAAATATTTTGTTTGTCAGATTCAAATTTGCCAATTCTGCAGACTTTTTGGTCCATTTACTAATTTCATGCACTCCAATTGGCATATTTTTGTACCAGCCAAGGGTTTTTTCTTTTCTCCAGTTGGAATTTACTGTCAGAAATAACCTATCTGTTTTAATATTGATGTTTTCGCTTCTTTTCATCATTAGCTTATCTAGAAGTCTCACTGGACAACGACTTACTTCATTATGGTTAGGTACAAGCCATTTATTATTAGCACATGGTTTTGCTCCTCCCTGTGTGGTTTTGGTAAAAATAGGATTATATTATATTCTACCAGTTGGAGTATCATCATTTCCAGTTTCTTTTTGAAAATAATGAGTCAAGCATGACGCTCCTTCATTTCCTCTCCACGCAAGTTCTACAGAAGCAATTAAGAAAAATTTTATTTGTAATCCTTCCGGTGTATTTTCATCCCACGCTTCTATCATTGCTATGTACTCGTTGTCTTTAAATGCTGATGCACTAACCTTTCTCTTGTCCGGTAACATTCCCTTCTTTTTGAATTTCTTGCGTTTCGTGCGGCTAAAAATATGGGACTAGAGAATGGATCAATTACTCTATTAAACTCCTTCATATATTTTTCTTGTACTTGTTTTGCCGTAATGTTCCACATCGTTTTAACCACAATTTCCTTTATAATTTTCTCCATTACATTTTCGCATATTGAAAGCCCAATCTTTCAAAATGGACGCTATCATTTCAGTGGAAATTGATTCATTTAGCACATAGTTTCTTTCACTGCAAAACGTAAGAAATTGTTTCCATACGTACTTTTTTGTTTTCACTGTATTAAGAGGCTCAGTATTTTGTATACTTTCGTCTATTGCATTTGATGATAAATCTCCGAAACGACTCATTTTTGAACAATTTTTGATAAACGTCACAATTTGACAGTTCTGTTTGTTGTATATTGATATCGATGTGGTTACTATGAAAATGAAATTATTTTAAAATTTTCGATTTGGTGGAGCTACTCTATGTATAATCAGGTATTATCGAAATTATACGAGGTAACTTAACTAAATTGGACATTCTGATTGGTTGAAAACCATACGAAAAAAATAATCAGGGGTAATATACTTAATAAGTGGTATGATTATTACCGATAATTTTTTGGAATATTAATGAATTGCAATCCCAAAGCTGAAAATACGAGTCCGCAAGACGAATTGTATTTTCTTGCATTGGGATTGCCAATGAATTGATATTCCAAAAAATTATAGATTTTTAATCATACCACGACAATATATCGATTTGAAATAAAGAAAAATCGTGTCCCCTGGTAATTGATTTTACTTACTTTACTTTTAGCCGTATTCAACGGAATTTTCCACGGCCTCGTCTATGATACCAATGGACATTTGTCCCCAACGATCGCTCATATTGACAAATAAAGATAACTAGTCAAAACACATAAATTTGACGTCTATAATTTAAGTCATTATTTTCACTTGACAGATAGTAAAACAAAAACTAAGCAGGTTTATCACAGTGAAAATACAGCGACAAGCTATATTTTCACTGTAAGCTTCCGGTTCATGAGATCTTTCACATTTTCTCTTATGAACAATGTCATCTACATATACAAACACGGTTCATAGCCGCATCGCTAGGATTGCGGCTTTCTACGCCATAGGTACGTGGTTCAAAGCGACAGCGATCAATCAATAATGACCATCATATCAATGATGGTGGAACTTTTTTTATACCTATAACTCATGTTGAGTATTTCTTTGCAAGATTTGTATTTGTCTGTAACCATTTCCTTATGTGTTTTTTGTACATTTTTGGAGAGTTCATTTAACGGATTTCTAGTGTTATTTTGTTAAATATCCTTGGGTCAAGAGGCTTCTTAGGGTAATAGTTTCAGTTACTTATGGTATATGGACTGCAAGTGATCGATTTCTTGTTGGATAATTATTTCTAATAGGTATTTAGTTTCTTTCGTTTTTTTTATTTAGTAAAGTCAGGAAGTGAAGCTCTTTGACGTCAAGAACTTGTGACATACCCATATTCAATATCAAAATACTTGTTTCAACATTTGGCAGTATTGACGTAGTTCCTCCAGTGGAACAGGGTAGAAACATTCATTAATTCAACTAAAGCGAGAACCTACTTCCTTTCCTACATGAATAAAAAGAGAGTAGATCTTATTTTGGAAATAAACTCGCGACATGTTCTGGAAGTATAACAAGAGATTGTGCCCGAGACTCCTACCTAGGACAATAAATCTCGCGGGGCAAGTGAGCAAGTTCTATTTGTTAATGGCCACCTCAGTGTGAGCTTTTATATCTTCCTACGTTTCCACGTTTGTCTGGAGTGAATCACGGAGTAGTCTGGATATAAAGTGTGTTTCGGAGATATTTTCAGGAAATTCCGGATACTGTTTGAGGATAATGGTATTTCCTTACAGAAGAATTTCGTGAGTTGTTATTCTTTGATATATTATTCAGCAGGGGTTGTCACCAAAAAGTATAAGATAAAAAATCGCATATGCCACAGTGCAATTGTCACTTTGACAGCAGCAAAAGTTAGCTTTAACTTTTACAGCGACAATTTAATTCATGCATTAAAAATGCCATATGTCGCGGTGTTTTGTCATTATTACAGCGAAAAAAGTTTGCCCCAAGTTTTCCAGCCACAAAACGGAACCTAACTTTTGAAAGCATGACAACCAGCATTATAATATGGTCAACAAGTGCAAAAAGTAGGTGTTTATTGCACTCGACGTGAAATTGTCCAACGAGGCCATCAGGCCAAGTTGGACAACACTCTTTTTGCACGAGTTTCATACAATATTTTTTCTACGTTCATGCAAAAACCAGAAAATGCTTCATTTAGGTGGCACTAAACTGAAGGGAAGACATCATTTGTTTAAATCTATCTGCTAAAAGTAATTAAAAAACATTTTGTGTAATTCAGATGATATCGTGTTTTTCAGATTATAATCAATTTTGATGATAATCGTGCACGAACGTTTTACTTCGCACATAATCTTAAAAGATTTGCGTCAAATTAAAGAGGCTTGAGTTTTCAACATTGTATGCGAAGTGAAGCGCTCTGGCACGATTATCATCGAAACTTGATTAAAATCTGGAAAACATCATGTTTCTGGAGTGTCATGTCATCACAATGGTCGTGGAATTCTGATATAACTGTTAGATACGAACCAATGTAACAGCAAGGGTTTTAACAAAATCCAATTTTTTTAATTTAGTGCTTACTGGTGTAGAGAAAATGAGAAAGTTTTGTCATTATCATTGAAATACAAATGTTTCAGTATGGTCAAGCTATTCATATGATAATAATTTGATATTTTTATACAGCTAGGAAAATATTTAAAAAATAATTCTATTTTCAATTTTCTCTCATTATCTTTTCAAACATCGTATATGTGTACCTATAAAATTTAATTCTAAGCAACTTTTTCAAATCACTTTTTTTGATATCTTGCCATTTTACCCAACTTTTTGCGTTCTCATAGTAATTTTTTTCGATTTGCCGCCATACCAGCGATCACGTGACATGTGTCAAAATCGATTTTTAGGTTATCGGACATGCACAAACTTTTCCTAAGAATCTTTTTTCTAATACTCTACTAATAAACTTTTTTCCCATATGGTACATACTTTTTGGCGGTCACTGTATAATGAATTTGATGAAACATGCAACTATTTAAAACGAAATACAATCTCACAGAAAATGGGCTAAATTTGGCGTCGATTTGAAAGTTTTTGTCTGTCATGATGACAGAACGCTATAGTAGAATGACAGATGAGTGCAATAAAGAGACAGTTTTTCCACCAAATATAGTTCAATGAAGTTTTGTTTTTTGCATGAACGTAGAAAAACATATTTTTGATGACGTTATGTCACATATTCATTAAATTGTCTTACCGAATTACACTCTAGCTTTTTCTTGTCAAAGTAAACTTGAAATTTATAATTCGAGTTTTGTTGCCATTAGGACAATTCAACGAAAAAAACTGCCCCTGAACAAATTTACTCGTCCTGCGGACTCGTAATTTTTTCTGACAGTTTTTTGAATAGTCAGGCAACAAAATTCTCATTACTACATGTCAAGTTTCCTCCGACAAAAAAAAGCTATCGTGGAATTATAAGTGACAATTTAATTCATGTATAAAAAATCGCATATGTCGCAGTGCAATTGTCACTTTGACAGCGGCAAAAGTTAGCTTTAACTTTTACAGCGACAAATACACTTGTGGTTTTTTCACTTATTCATTTGTTTATCAATTATCGCGGTGTTGGTTCCTAAAAATGAATATTTGGACATTGATATGTTTCTGAATTTCTTATTCATTAAATTGTCCTGCCGAATTACACTCGAGGTTTGTATTGATATCGGGTAAATTTGTGTTGTTCAAATTCTAAACTGTTTCCTTTAGCAATTTGACTCGAATAACTGTCAACCTAAAAATACTGGTATTCATTTCAAAAAATTACTTTCTATTATATCATTAGATAGAAAGTTATGGACCTACAGAGTATTGTTTTTTTCCCAATTTCTCCAATCTTCTCCAAATATAACAGTAGTAGCAACTGTTATCAAGTGACGTATGGTTTCCATAGCCAACTTTTCAATTTTGGGCTTGTATTTTGCTTCCACGGCCTACTCAGTGAATTTCAATAATAATTTTGTCTGATCGAGTTTCTGGTTACATACCAACTTGTTATGTGTTGAATGCTGAATAACGTGAAAAGAAAAAAAAAATAGGGTTGCCATTTAAAATAAGAAAGTCGATGTTACTTCAGGTCAGACCGGAAGTTAACTTCGACATGTCAACATGCTCAAATTCTAGCTCTTATGTCATTATATCGATGCTCCAAATTTCACAAGCCCACCTCATACAATAACTGAGATATTCCGTAGGCAATACTTCCGTAGCCACCCGGTATATAAGAAGTATACTTGAGAATGTCGCATTTATACACTTGAAAACGACTGTAGATCTCAACAGTTGAAACGTCGTGAATAAAAAATTGTAGAGAATTGAATTTTAACTTTTCTTTGTCCGTATAGTCATACATTCAAACAAACATTACAATCTTAGTTGTCAATTTTAATCGGACAACTAAAATCATGCACCTTTAAATTGTGAATCGACTTACACATACACTAGCAAGTCTAGTTGTTCAGTTTGTTCAAAATACAAAAAAATCTTTTCAATAAGTTTCGTCATCCATTTTGAGTTTTTTCATTCATTTTAATTTTAATTCACTATACCCGAGAAAATAACCACAAAGTATAGTAGTACTTTAAACTGTCAGTTTACGATTATAAATGCCATATAGTGTCAATTCTGAAGGACTGTCAGAATTGTATGGGTTAAATTATGGTCTAGACCGTGATTAAAATCACCTGGTTAAACTGTCAATTTTAGACAATACACTTCAATGTTGCTTGCACAATTTCAGTTGTCCGACAAAAATTGACAACTGAAATTGTAATGTAGGAGGCCCTTCAAGACAGCACAATAAATTGAATTAAATATTCAATGATAGCACAATTTCTCCAAAGTTTGCCGATCATTTGGATGCAGACAAATTCTGCATCTCTTCATTTCTATTCATCACCAGAAAATTCCTCTCTAGACAAAACTTGTCGGGCCCAGAAACCAAATAGGACTCTCAGCATCAAATTCATCTTATAGATGGTTAATTTTCAATTCGCGTCCCGTTCTTGTTAATGTTCGGAATTAGGATTCAGGACGAAAACCGATTTGTTTGAAAAGCTACCCGATGAGGAAGGTAATCAGGTTGCTCTCCTTTGAACATGAAGCTTCTATTTATATTATTTATAGGAACGAAAAGAAGGAGATGGCATATAAATCAGTCGGTTCTACGTTCTTTTCAAGAGTAACTTTCTGCATTAATATTATTGCGTCCAGGCCTAGCGTTTTACTTCGCTAACGGACTGAATCTTAATCAAATAAATCTTTGTTGTGCATAATATCTTCTACAGTCAGATTAAATTTTCATTTTCGACCATGGTAGTGGAAAGCCGAGTAAATATAAGGATATTCGAATATCCGAATATCAAAAAATATTGATTTTAGTTCGAAAATATGAATAGGACATTGATAAAATCTGTTGTGGAATCATCTGCGACTGAAAGACAAACTTTAGTCGCCATTTTCCATCGTTCAAGATAACCTCTTGGGAGGTACTCATGTTGAAAAGAGGAACAGTCTCCATGAAAATTGAAGAATGAAAGATGTGATTTATTTGTAATATCTAACAGAAAACAACTACTTCCCCGGCACAAGCCACGCTGGACATTGAACTACATCTGATAGATATTGTGAAAAGACTCTAACTGAAAAGGAAAGAAAAAATCTGAAAGTGAAAATCCGCATTTTCATTCAGATAACTGATTTTTTTAATTCATTGAAAAAATCATTAAATAAATTAGTTATGGCAGGAAATGATGAACATTCTAGGTGTGAAGAAGACTCGTACCACAGCCCTACATCCACGCAATTAGATGGTATGGTTGAACGACATTTTCATGGAGAATGTTCCCCTTTTCAAGATCAAAAAATAATTGAGACAAGCAAATACTCATTACAAAAAATTTGAAAACCTCGTGAGAGCTCAAGATTATTTTCTCTACTGGAAGAGGAAAACACACATTAGTCAATGACTGTAGAAAAAACTCCCAAAGACGAAAGACAGATCTGGGAATAAGAGAGAGAGAGATTGGAACTACAATTGAACGCTCCAAGGTATTTTTTTCTCATTTATATACATTCATGAAAAGTTTTACTTAATTCAATAATGATCATAATTTTTTTGTATTCCTTCACTGTATCAATAAAAATACCGGAAGATGGATAGTTGTAGTAGAGATTATTCGAACAAAACTATTGGAAAACATTAGTTGAAAATAGGTGTGATTATTCCGATCTTTAAAAAAAATCAAATGAAATGTTGAAACAAAGTCTTCTATGGAAGAATCACTGACAGAAAAAAAAATTGGCTCTCGATCAAATTGGCTAAAATTTCTTCATGTTATTAAAATGTTATGGGTCATCGGAAGAATGTGTGAGTTCAAATCATTTTGTATGAGTTGCTTCTGAGATTTAAGCGGTGGAGATATAGGTGAAAACGTCGTATCTGGGTAGAAATTGACAAAAAATAAAGAACTTCTTTTTTTTAGCTGAAATAAGACGACTCAAAGCTACACAAGTATTGATAGGAAGTCATGAACATGTTCAGTCATAATCTCAGAGATGTTATTACCTACATAAGAGTGTATAGTCAAATGAATCGATTTCGTTAAAAAATCACTATGACTATTCACTATTCCAAAACCAACAAGTTATATTTTGGTAAAATTTCATAGTTCCAGTATATTTTAGACGACACAAATGTGTTGTTTATTTCGATAATTCCCTCTGTTTGAAATATAAATATTATAATTATTGGAGTTTACCCTATACTGAAAACAATTGACAAATCTAATAATGAAAAATGGATTATATAACCCAATCATCTTCCGCCAGACACCTTATACGATAAGTATTTTCGTTGGCAGCTATCCCACAAAAAACAATTACTGCCCCTTACGACCATTAAATTATATATGTTCGAAACTGTTAAAAGTTTTCTACAAGAACTACTTCACAATAATGCACTATCATTGCTGAAATTATTTTTCGATTCAAATGTGGGAACACCTACGGACCGGATAAATGATGCTTACCAATCTCCTGCACAGGCTAGTCCAATTGAAAATTAAAAAATAATATTTTTCTGTAATAAATAACAGAAAATAAGTAATAATCGTGAAGAATGGTTTCCGGGCTTTGAGGCCGTGGTCTGTTCACCTCCCTGGAGGCGGTTTCTTTGGACGTTTCGCTCACAACTGCGGTGAGCATCTTCAGCATAGGTTTAGTCTTCTCGAAGAACGACGTAAAACTGACGTAAAACTGATGAGAAAAAATAAGTACTTCCCCGGCTAAAGCCACGCTGGACATTGAACTACATCTCATAGATATTTTTCATATTTTCAAGTGAAAGAGAAAAATACTGATTTCACGTCGTTCTTCTGAATTCATCAGGAAATACATGTACTCTCCATTCAATAATGCCAAACTGTAGACTGAAGATCTTGTAGACAAGTAGTTATTAGTACTAAGTATTAAATAAGTTAAAAAATAATAATGAAAAAAAAATAACAAAACCAAAAGTTCCCTCAATATGAAGTACCTATTGAAACTGAAGGAGAAATCTTAACTTTTGCTATTGATATGGCAATTTTCAATAGTGACTCACTATGAGAAGTTCACAGAGTGAAAGTTCGTGTGTTGATTAAGTACCTACTTACTGTTCAATTTCAAATATTCACTCGATTATCTAAAAGTGTATTGATCTAACCGTTACTACGTGGTAAGAGATTATTACGAATAATAAGAAATAATTTTTTTAAATTTTTATAACACTTATATTATGTTTGGTAACAATAACATACTAAATACACATTATATATGAAGTATTCGTTTGTTAATGTTAATGTTAATGAGGGTTTGTGAGGAATTTTCAGAATGTAGAGAAATATATAGGTACTTTCTTCGAATATTTGTTCAAACATGTTCAAAATTTCAAATTATGCGGCATATCTTGCAACTGCAGTAGATAAGTCGGGTAGTAATAATAGTACAGTAACCACAGACAAATGTAAGCCACAAGTGAAGAATGAATCGTAGAATCGTGGCACATGACTTCTTGACATCATGTTTTGTTAGAAAAAAAATTGTTTACCAAAAAATCAGGAATGGAACCCAAAAAAAATGTTATTCAAAAAAATTATAATTTTATTTATTTATAATTGCAGAAAGATATTCAGGTGCTTTAGTTATCAAAACTTTGTGTGTTATCGAAAGTAGGTGTAGATTCCGAAGATTATTCACCTCAGCCAACCAGACTCGTTGAATTCTGCACTAATGTGGTCAAACTATGTCCAAAGGAGAATCTTACACGTGAATTTTCTATTCTCTGTAGGCGATTCTGATCAGTCCTCAGAAGAGCAGGCCCATAAACACAATAAGACAGTTTGGACGTTATCAAAGAGTCACATAAAGGAAGCTTCAACTGCTTAGACAGCATGTGCCTGCTCGGGAAGAGTTGTCTGAGGACGTTGAAGGACGCTTGACAAAGATGGTTCACGTGTTTGGTAAATCTCAGTTCAGAATCAATTCACAATCCTAGGTTTTTGCTTTCTTCAACTATATGCAATACCTCATTTGCGATTTTTATTTTCATATCTTCGCGAACCCTATCCATTTTCTTTTTCGAACCAAATAACATGATCTGTGACTTTTTTGAATTCAAACGTGAATTATGAGTAGAGAACTCATACAGTTCATTCAAATGTTCATATTTTCTAATGCATTTTTTAGATGTGCGAAGGTAAAGAGGTGTAGAGCTGAGTATCATCGGCGTAGTGATGAATTCTATCAAAATCAGATATATATGTATGGAGAAAAAAAGAAGTGGTCCCAGGATGGATCCCTGGGGAACACCGTAACTGACCAATAGTGAATCAGACACAATATTATCCATGACAACGCATTGGGTGCGATTGGAAAAATAATTACGTATGAATTCTACTGCTTGAGTAGTAAAGCCAAAGTAGCTGAGTTTGAGACAAAGTAAGGAATGGTCCAAAGTATCAAAGGCCTTGCTATAGTCCCATAAAACTAAACAGGAAAGTTCGTTGTTATCTGTAGCCTTGAAAATATCATCCGTGATTAACAAAAGAGTCACTGTAAAAAGTATTGTTTTGAAAGAAGACAGTGAACTTTTTCAAAAATAATATCTCTGGTGAAGAGTTTACTTCTTCAGATCAATTATCTCATGTACAACTGAAGTTATCCAATTTCTTACATCAAGAATGCCATTTCTTGGTCATTTATTAAAATGGAACACTCGAACAACTTGTCTGAAATGAAGAAACTTTGGAACAAGATTAGTGATTCTTATTTTGAAACTGGCTACATCTTTGAAGTGAGAAACAGAATAGTTTTCATTGAGAATATGGTAAAATTGAACTAATTGAATATATTTTGTTTCAACTTAATGCTTTATATCACTTGAAAGATCTTAACTCATTTGTAACAAGAAATAAAAAGGTCTTGGAATGAGTGTATTTCACTCTACCCGAAAAAATGTCATTCTCATACTGAACTAACACTGATCTTGAAACTGGCTCATTATTCGTATCATTTTGAGACAAAATGTCTCATTTCAGTATATCCCACGCGATTTTTAGAAAATTTCAATTTCATTACTACAAGAAATTGAGAATATTCGATAGAGCGAAGATTATCTTGTTTGTAAAAAATAGTTTTTCGCAGACCGGTATCATTTGTAGGGGGAGGGGAACAACGGTTCTATGTGCACGCGGTCGAGTTCATTATTGTTGAGTGTTCGTTGAGAAAGGGTGTGGAAGGTACCAATGCTCCAAGTTTTTGATATAAAAGTACTTGTTAGAAGTTTATATAGGTACAATTTAAAACCCAGAGCATCTTCGAGAGTGGAAGCTTCCTAAGTTGATCCAAGTTTTTCAAGGTAAGTGATGATATAATGTGTTTCATGTCAATATTTTATCACGCTGATTTTTGGAAAAACTGTTCTTCACTACAATAATATGTGCATTCATTATCCTCGCTGATTATGTTACAACTTTTTTTCTAAAATAAAATCATTCACAATAAGTTATGTACTTTCATGAGATCAGTAAATATTTCCCTTGTCTTTGAATTAATAATGTATTCACTTAGTTTGTTTTCTTCAATTTCATCATGTTTTTTTTTCAAGAATGTCCATCTCTTGTTTCAGTAAATTCATTATTTTAATAGAAGAAAATATTTTTGCCATCCAATCAATGAAACTTCTCTGATTTTTGACTTAGGTATTGAGCCTTGGCATGAAATACGGTTCAATTATTCTTCCATTCTCGTTCCACACTGAATTTCTACAATATTGAATATCCATTATCGTTTTTTTGTAGTAGAAAGAAACATGAACATTACAATATTATGACAACCAAAACCATGATACTCTTTCCCAAAAAGAAATTCAGAAACATTAATTCAGTTTCTGCGAAAGGAAAATGAATGGATCAGGCCAGGAATTGGAAGCCAGGAAAGGTAGATATATTCTAGAAGTTCCAGCAAAAGACACATTTTTTAGTAAGAAAGCACAAAGTTCTTGTAGATGATTTTAATAAAACGATTCCTCTTCACAGCTAAAGAAAATATTGAATCACAAAGGTTCCTCAGCTCGAGGTCAGAACCATGGGAAGAAGTCAGTCACTGGAACACTGGAGTGAAGTTTTCCATTTAAGAAGAACTACAAGTGAGAGTAGTCTCTGTTTGCCTTTGAATAATTCTTTACATCATGATTTGTGAAATCATCAAATAGAAACAACGATTATCTCAAAGTTTTTCGCTGTAACTCAATTAAATATACATATATATTAGAAAACAAGGTTTTCATTATCCTCTCTTGGACACAAATTGGTAGAAAAGGTCTCAAGAGAAACAATTCATCACGAGCACAGTAGTTATTTTGAAGCTTCAACCAAAATAACTGATCTATCTCATTGGAAGTTGTTGAAGTTCTCAGTTGAACATATGAGTGTGTCTTCAAATGAGTGCTTCATTATGTTTTCAATTGAACAAGAAGTGATATTTCTCAATTGAAATAAACCAAATCTTCAAGTTTTCTTAAATTAAGTTTCTAGTCCTCTTCAAATAAGTTATATACTTAATTCAACAGAAAATCATTAAATTTTTGTTCCGAGTACGTTTTTGATCTCTCCAAATGTTTAAGAAATTTCTACTTGAAATTATAAGTTTCTTTGATCAAAGAATTAACTAATTTCAAATAACCATAATATCTGTTTTGTTCTGAAAAACTAGGAGATTTCTCTTGAATACATCGATAAATTTTGATGGGAAATTATATTAAGTCCTATTAAAATAATGGTCCAATTTCAAATTGAGAGAATAGATTTCTCTATATATCGGAGATATTATTCTTTTTCTCGAAATTTTTATTTTTACTGCCATGGTAGTAGTTCTATGATCTGTCCACAAGCCAGATTGTACAAGTAATTATATTATTTGCATATATGTAATTTGCATATATGTAATCTGCATATGTGAGTTATGTGAAGAATTACAGGGCCTTTTCAGGACTTTTCATATTTTCTCTTCATATAAATAATCTCCCTCAATATTTTGTTGTAAATTTTTCCCATGTTATTTTTTTTTTTTTTTAGAAAAAACTGATAATCTTAAAAACTTTAAACCACACTCACGGTTGCACGCAAGCCACATAACTCATTTATCTACGGAAAGTATATTCGTTGCATCTGGATTTCGAGTGGGGTAAAACTAATCTGTGAAGGTTGAGTGGATTAGGAAACTCCATTAAAAGTTACCAACATGATGTTTTGTTGAATACAATTAGATAACTGGATTAGATCAGATTGGACTAATGGTCATTGCTGTGATGTAACTAAAATGAATAACAACGCTGACCAACAAATCTGCACCATTCGTTTTGGCCGTATTTCATTCATTTCCCTTGCAATAATAATTGTTGCCAATACTCAAAGAAGGTACAAATCCGTTTGTTTTATTTGTTCGCGCACCTGATTTATGCGCGAGTTGTCAGTGTCAACCAGATTGCCGTGACGAAAACATCGTAGAATCGAACTGGAAACACCGACAAATTTACAAATATTCGTGTGGTCTAAAAATCACCATTTTTCCGATTTATCGTAAATTCAACAACCTCATTCCCCATTGTCGACATTTGAACTTCTAGTGTTTTGCCGCCTCCAACAAAGGTTAGTTACCAAAGTACAGCCAAACCCACCATTTTTTTGGTCCCATCGAACCGGTTGAATTTGTTTTTTGTTAAGAATTATTTTTGTGACAGAGTTTCGTGGAAATTAGAATAAAACAATTATTGTTGAACTGTTCCGAATGAAATCCATAGTATAAACCCAGAATTTGTTGACTTGGAAAGCAATCCATTCCGAGTTGAATTTGGTATCAGTGTAGTTATTTCATAGTTACAGGTTGTTTCCTCAATTTCCCATCTCACTTGGGATTTCAGAACAACTGATTGTGGTGGTTCTCTGGGGGTTTACAAATTTCACTGCATCCTTTCTCATCCACTGCTAGCCAAAAGTCCTCTCCCACCCAATTTTGATTGTTTGAACGGATATGAATTTCTATTTCAGCGGTTACTGATCGAGATATCATAAATGACGTCACAGTATTATTGTGACCAATAACTTCAAACAGGACCTTATGACAAGCTTTACCTCGTTTGAGAGGTAATCAAAAGGACTATCCAACAACACTTACTTTGTTTACGTTTGAGCAGTTTCAAAGGATTAAATAAATGAAAATAAAATAAAAAAAAATAGTTAAAATAGATTCGAAAAAATAAACCAAGAAAGAAAAATCTGCATATTTGATAATTTATTATCGGGCATTTATTATTTAAAAATTAAATTACCTATATGAAGACAAAGTTCTGAATGATGGTTTTTATATCGAAATTGATACTGCATTGAATGCAGTTAACATTTTAATTTTCACTTATCAAAGTAAGACACTTTTAAGATTAGGTAAAGCAGGGGTCCTAAGTTGGAGTCTTGTGGAAATCTTATGTAAAACCATTATAAAAAACAAAATTGGATTTCTGGGACCGGTAGCCGAGGGCCGCTTTTCAATCATTCTGGCAGTTTGTCTGATAGCCAAAAAGGTGCTTGGAATCGCAAGTTAAAAGGTAAAACCTCGTTAATCCTTGGCTCACACAGGTTTCGACTTCTGAGGGCTACCGTTCGTAGGGGGACGACAGCTGGTTAATGGAAAAAACACTTTTAATTTTTAACAATAACATCAACTAGAACTGTTTCGTCCATTTTATCTGATAAAAATTGCTTGATAGTACAAAGATTGGACACAATGGACTTTTTTATTAGAAAGTCAGCCTGTTTAACTGAAATCGAGCTGATCATCCACAGATATCTCGAAGGCATTCCCAAAGTTAGAGAAATAGATATTGATCTGAAATTCTCAATATTTTCTAAGTTTCCAGATTTGAAAATTGGACAAATCTTCGACTGTTTGTATCGTTCAGGAAAGTGATATTGGCTCAGCATTGCGTTAAATATTTTTGTAAAGTGTCAAGCAAAAATTTGATGACAGTCCATTACTAGGAAATTGGGAATAAGGTATTTTTTTGTTGAAGTTATTCTATATATTCCTGGGTTAGGATGTCACGCAGGTAGCTATAGTTGCCTCCGTGGTAATGTTATTTCAAGCCTTGTAAACACGAGGTGTTCTGACTTTAACCACAAATGTGTTGCTGGCTCCTGTGGTTGGCTCCTATGTTTGTGTGATCTTGCGTTCAACTGTTGCACAACTTTACACTTGGCTATAACGTACTGAAGAGTTCTAATGAGTCCGAAACGGATCCGTCTACGGTTGCATTATGAGGGTTTACCCACTAATTTTCTCCTTTGATTTATTATTCCCCTCACGAAGCCATTCTATGGTGTTCTACTTTATTTATATGTATGTATATATATATATATATATATATTACTGTCATAGCACGAAAAACAATTTGTAAAAATGTATTAGGATGAGCAATGTATAGGACACTGATTATTTATTTGGGCGTATCCATTCTATCAATTTCAATATATTTTCATCCCCAATTCCACTTACTTTATGAGCCTTGTATAAACATGTTTGAGGGCATCCGTTAACAAGTGAGGTGTGATGAGTAACGGTAAATGATAATGCAATCTATCTGATGGAATTCGATCTGATAAAACGCGGGTCGAGAAATTCAAGGATCGAGCTTTTCGCACTAAATGAAAACATTCCACTTGCGCAGATTGGTTTTCGGTATGTGCGAAATGCGGGAGTGTTGATTCGAGTGTTGATTCGAGCAGAAACTGAAAATATTGTGAATCGCCGTGTATTTACAGCCTTTTTCCTCAGCCAAGCCTCAACGGAAAGAAAAGACTTTTTTGAGAGTTCTACCCGAATTCTAGAAAACTCAATTATAACTTGGTATCCATTATCAATTGCAGAATATAAAAAAAAATGTGCGTCTCGGGACGCACGACAGAAGTGATAACTTAACCTAATCTAAGTTGAAATATTTAATATGGAAATTTTTATTTGATAAAAGCTTGGGTTATACTAAAATTTTATGTATAAAGGGTGTCCAAGAATAAATAAGACAAACTCCGAGAGTTCCAATAAACATATACCCTAAAATGAGTATTAACCAAGTTACAGGGTGTTGAAAGTGACACAAAAAAATATATTTTCCAGAATAACTCCATAACGGCTTAACTTTTCTTAATGAAATTTGGTATTTCACTTAACAGCATTCAGTTTCATATTTCAAAGCAAATCATGTGTTTGCAACTCTAAACAGGGGCGTACGGCAGGTGAGTACCCCTATTCGCCCCTCCCCAACTTTCACGCCACTGAATTAATATCGATTTCGTCTTCTTTTTCTTAAGCCCTAATATTTCCTATACAAAAAATGAATACGTTTCGTTTCACAAATATCAACGGTTTTCGAGATAACGGAGAGCGCGTAGTTTCTATGAAGTAGGGGTTTATTTATTTTGATTTTCAGGTGTGAGTTTCATCAGACCATCTGTTACAACCACTACCACTATTCCGGAGTTCTTATTTCCGAGCGCCTGTCGTAAGAATTATGCATTCGGATTGTGGTAGTAAGTTGAATAAGTGGGTGCGTATGTATTAGTGATTATTTTGTTAGTGGCTATGTAAGTTTTAAATATCGGGATATTTTTGTGAACAAAATTCCTCGTAAATGCCAGCAATTTTCGAAATATTTGAAATATATTTTTTTGTGTCACTTTCAACACCCTGTAACTCGGTTAATACTCATTTTAGGGTATATGTTTATTGGAACTTTCAGCCTTAAAATGAAGTGAGGATTCTACCTTCGGAGTTTGTCCTATTAATTAAGGATTCGAACCTAGCCGACCAGCAGTTAATGGATTTGAACACTTCAGTCTCAACCACTGAGCTGGTTGGCCCTTGAATATTGTTGTAAATAAAATTGTTTTGAAAAATCTAAAGATGCAATAAAATACAGAGTATCCAATTTGAAGAAATGAAGTCACTGTAATATCTCTAGTCTTTTTGGCACACTGTATATGGCTGTAGGTAAAGTATGGTACGTAATGCGTGTTGTGAAGCAATTACGCACACATACAATTTTTCCATAAGTGCGTAATGCTTCTCACAACACTATATACTATGAAATGGAGTTGATTTGTTAACTTGACACGATTTGTAATTGTGCACGAAGTTTAAGATGTATAACCATGAAATATTTTGAAGTACGAACTGTATTTGATAAGATTATTTTTTGAGTGAAACAATGATAAGATAAATGTCAAATCTTCACGACGCTCTTTGTTTGTGTTGGCGATATGAATTGGTTACTATGTAAATTCAAATAATTTCTTGGTTTGGTGGAGTTAATCTATGTATAATCAGGTATCATCGAAATTATTCGAGATAACTTTGGACGTTTGGTTGAAAATCATACGAAAAAAATGTTCATTTCTTATTTTTTCATTTCAAATTTCATGTTACAACCTACTATCAACGTTCCTTATTCCTCCATATTCATTTGTATGAAGTAATATTTTCTGGAGGGAATAATGTAAATATCATTCTGGTTTTATCGAGTCAAAAATCAGTAAGGGTATCAATACTTTTTCTTCTCAGATTTTTTGTACAAATAATGTATGACACCTTGTTGAGAATACAGCATAGGCCAAAATTTCAAATGCCTTGAAGACTGAATTTAATCTGGTGAATAACCATTTCATTTGAAACAAAATTGATAATCTCGGAAAGTTTCCATCGCTTATAACTCAAAAAAAAAAAAATGTAATGAAGAATGAGACTCCATCTTAAAATAGTATGGTGAAAAACTCGTATGATTTGCAGGACGAGCTGCAAAACTTTCATACTCGTAGGAAATGGTCATTCTGTGCGTGTTTTACTCTATACTTTTTCTACTACTGTTATAATATACAGTGTAAGTAAAAAACAACAACATGAGAAATGAACTTTTATTAATTAATTGAAATTAACGTACTAGGTACATGTGTTAAGCACCTACTACAATAATCGCGAAAAAATATCTTCTTATTTGTTATTAACAATATTCAATGTTACATTGGTACAATTATCAAAAACAAATTTTGGGGAATTAGAACCCGTTTTTTTTAAGGGAAAAGTTGACATTATTAAAATTTTCTGTGGTTGATGTCGATGGAAGGTCAGACAACTTATTGATCGACCCTAATTTTATTGGCTATGTTATTTCGACTAGCCAGGGACTCTTCGATGTAACCCTCAGCTACTGTAGAGCGCCAGCCGCCATGCCGTTTTAATGTCCTTATATCTTCGCAACTATCTATTAATATTGTAGCTGAAGATCGGCGGAAACTGTGGCCGGTGTATAACACAGGATTCGGAAGTTTCAAGTATGAAGCAATTTATTTCCCATATTTCGTAATTTATTTATTCCAATTTTTTGTACAGTGCATTTTCCTTTCTGATAATTTAGAAAAAAATAAGCATCGTTGACATTACTTGGTCGCAGATTCCAATATTTTTTCACAATGTTAGCATATTCTCCCGTTATAGTAAATTTTCGAGAAGTTTTTGTTTTAGTGTTCGGAATGTGGACCAAAATTGCGGCACCTAAATCTTCAAAATCGTTAATTTTCATTTTGTACATCTCATCTCTCCTACAAGCACCAAGAATTCCCATGATAAGTACAACCTGCAATAAAAAAATATAAACAAATTACAATTAGTCAACTAAATATTGTGGAACTTACCTTTGCTACAAGGTATTCGTTGTCTGGCGCTTCTTTGATGAACGTATCAATCTCCTTCGTTGTGAAAACTTTAGATTTTTTGCTTTGAATCCATCTGATTTCCGCTTTAGAAATGCTCTCAATTTGGAATATTCACTGATATCCACGCCATTATTGATACTAAGCATCGTTTTTAACATACCATAGTATGCCCATAAAGTGGAAGAATTAAATTTATTTGATATATTTCCAAAGTAAGCCATCAGAACATTCTCTGAACGAGAACTAGTTTTCTGTTCTTTGCACCAGTCCATGAATAGGGTATAAGAAACTGTGTATTTTTCTTTAGATTTTTCAGGCACTAAATTTAATGAAGCGTTATTTGCTGCCTTCATAACACTTGGCGGTGTTGAACTTCTTTCACTGTCACTACTTTCCATGCTGAACTAATTTCGAAAAACCTTTATATCGTTCTGTCAAAGACATATTGAATTGTCACTTATGTTTGTGATTATAATTGTTTGTATGGTTATACGGCAATGTTACCTCTGGTTACGGCGTCTTTTGTTTTATCTACTCCACGCCTTGTTTGTCGTGACAAAGATTGCGAAGAATTACCCGTGCCTAGCAACTAGTGAACAATGAAAAGGAATATTACAATGTACTACATTTAGAAATCATCATTGAACATACAATGAAGGTATTTCGTGACAGTGGTAGAACTATAAATATAATTGCATAGTACTCATTTCTGCGACTAAATTGTTGCAAAACTAAAAATTGCATGTCTCTAACAGGCCTAAGACTGTAACTATTAGGTAAAAAGAAAAAAAAAAGATAGATCCCTGGGGCCTTCAGAAAGTTGTGTTCAAATTGCTTCATCTCTGAGTTCGATTCAAACGGACAAGCTATAACAACTATTCTTCGAAATCAAATAAACGTATCACACAAGATAAAATTTCTAATGTAAATTGTAAATGGATCGGGTGGCCCGGAGCGCGTATTTCTGAATTATTTATTACGTTGAACACATTTTTCTGCACCGCCTTCACATGTTATTTTCCCCAGGGAACCTTTCAAATGCGCCAAACTGGGTCACAATGATATAAACATACCCGCTGAGCCTATGTCGGGGAAATCCTTTTTTTCTTCAAGTTGTCTGATTTACTATTCCGCAATAAAATTAAGAATGGAAGGATACTGCGAAACTCAGTCCCAATTAAAGGTCAGTAGTCAGAATATATTGAAAATACTGTTCATCGGGACAGATGAAGAAAGCAGAAGAGAAAAATGTTCCAATTGACTAATGGACTCTCGGCAGAAACAACATAGCAGGACGATGTCATAATTCATGAAAATGTGATATTAAGAATATAGGAACACATTTTTTCTTGAAAATGATTCCTCATCCCTGTTGGTTTTATATCATTTGAAATTACGACGAACATAACTCTCGTTATAAGTGTGTCCCACTTCAAGCATCGCCACCTTGGTAGTGTATAAAAGTGTAAAAATGGTTTACATTTTTCAAGACAGAATTGGAATGATTGCAATTCATAGAGAAGTTGGAAAGTGTGCACGAAGGAAAAGTCTTTTTTATTATACTTCATTGAACTCACCTTATTTTCATCTATACCAGTAATATTGTAAGACGGGCTTTTTCGGGCTAGCGCACGGAAACAGCGCACGGAAACAGTGCACGGAAAAACTTTGAGAATAACCATGGAAACGAATAATACATGCCAAACATTGTATTGTCAGCATTGTTAAATTCCTTGTCAATCAAATTTATGCCAACAAAATGAACTCAGAAGAAAATCCCGAAATTCCCGATAATATCCTAGAGCAAGCGGCACAAGCGACCGCGGGTTTTATACCAGTAAAATCCAGAGATACGAACACGAATATCAACTTTTTACAGAATGGCGGAATCTGAACAAAATCAAAACTGTTAGTGACGATATTCTTCTAGTTTATTTTGTCGAAAAAGCTAAATCCATGAAATCTTCCACGTTATGGAGTCGATTCTCAATGCTAAAGAGTTGTTTGGCCTTAAAAGATAATGACATCAACAATTATCCAAAAACTATTGCTTTCCTAAAGCGTCAAGCTGTAGGATATACTCACAAAAGTACAAAGTTTTGATAGCAGAACAAGTAACAAAATTTTTATGTGAAGCTCCAGATAAACAATATCTACTACCAAAAACAATTTTAGTGTTTGGGATCTTTGGTGCTTGTCGAAGAGATGATTTAATACGTTTGAATTTAGACGATGTGGTAGATAATGAGCGCTTTCTTGTCGTGTTTTTACGAGATGGAAAAACTTATACATCAAGAAGTTTTATAATTATGAATGAAGGATGTACATTTGAGCCTTGCACAATTTATCGTAAATATGCAGCTCTACGACCTAAAAATATGAAAAGCCAAAGATTATTTGTTGCATATCGAAATGGAAGGTGTTACAATCAGCACGTTGGATGTCATACCATCAGTGGTGTTCCGAAAATTGTTGCAGAATACCTATAACTAGAAAATCCCAGAAAATATACCGGGCATGGACTAAGGCGTTCTTCGGCAACCATGTTGGTGGAAAGCGGCGCTGATTTATTCACTCTGAAAAGTCACGGAGGGTGGCGTTCTTCCAATATAGCAGAAGGATATATAGAAGAGTTTATACAAAGAAAAATTGAGGTATCACGTACTATTCAATCCTTCTCACTCACAAAGTACAGCAACTGTATCATTCGTTCGAGAAAATGAAGACATTTGTGAAGAGTCTGCTTCATCAGTAACTGCATTTTCACAAATTGAAACTCCAACAGGACTGAACCTGTACAATAAACATTACCATTAATAACAATTCAAAGTAAAAACAGTATTTATTAACGCTGCTTCGATAGTATAGTTATAGTTAGTTGATTTTCAACATTCCTAATCTAGTGGTTCCAAGTTTTTTCTTTCCTACAACTGTGAAAATAAAAATGTTCCAAATTTCTTTTGTACTTATCTTTTTTATGTAATATTTTATTATTACGTTTTCATTTTCAACGAAGTATAATAAAAAATATCGTTCATTACACGTCCAGAAATGCTTTTCCGTGTTTGCACGACTTCCCGTGTGAGGCGCAGCCGAACACGGGAATTTGTTGCGCGCGCACGGAAAAAGCCTATTTTCTGGACTCCTAATTAAATATACTATTTAACGAAAGGCATTCATATCGTAATGTAAGTCACTGGTATGTGCTTGATTTGGTGAATAAGTTTCACGAAACTGGTTCATTGATAAATAAAAAAAAAATCCCCAGAGTACTAAATGAAGAAGCCAAGAAGCATTTTCAGCAGAGCCCACGAGCTCCTTACGATCAGTATCAGAACAGACGGGAATGTCACGCGAGACTGTAAGGAAAGCATTGAAAATGCCAAAATTTCTTCCATATAAAATGCAGATACATGTGTTTCTGCGATGAGTGTTCATTTTTTCTGAAAGGCATTGTTGATAGACAAAATTGTCGCTGTTGGAGTGACGAAAACCTACATATTTTTCGGGAAGGGCATACACAACACCCACAAAAAGTTAATGTTTGGGCTGGTACTCTTGAATGCCATTATTGGTCCATTATTCCATCTTATAACTCACGAGCTAGGAACTCAAATTGATGCAGAAGGTAATAAACCTTTGTAGGAGGATCTCTCACATTTCCAGCAGGACGGTGCTCCATCTCATTATTTTTTCCCGTCCGACAGAGTTTAAACGAGAGATTTCCGGATCGATGCATTGGTAGAAGGGGAGCAGTTGAATGGCCTCTGAGATCACCGGATTTAACACACTTAGATTCCTTTCTTTGGGGGTATCTTAAATCCGTTGTTTATAAAACACAACCTTCAGAAATTGAAGATCTTAAAAGATGAATTACAGCATGCCAGTCAATTCCTAGTGAATATTCGGTAATGTTAGAGGGGTGTTCAAAAACAGACTTTATTACTGTTTAGAGCAGAATGGACAACATTTCGAACAGTTTATAAGTTAAGCGTACGTAGATTTTATGTTTGAAATGTCTTTCTCGCAAATTGAATTTTATTTTGTAAAAGAAAAATAACCAAAGAATAATAAATCCCACGCGTAATAAATTTATTCCTGTCATTCAAGGGTTGGAACAGTGCCACCCACTCTTCCAACCGTTTTTGCTAAAAGAGATCAATACAATAATGCATCTCAAAACAGGCAAATTCTAATTACATGTGTACGTTTAAGACTTTCGGAAACTGCTCATCCAAAAATCAAACGTCAGGGTATCATTGGAAGTAGAATTGAACGCCAATCAAAGTGATGTGCCACTTGACCCTCTTTCTCATTTGAGATTCTAAGGGTAACATTAACCCCTCCTAGGGGGTTGAACCAACAGGGCTACAAATATTCCTTGAAAGTGTCCCATTTGACAATAAAATTGACCTGTTTTTCGATTTCTCATGTTATTTACTGGAAGGGAGATGTTGAGGGGAGGAAGTTTTCAAATTGACACTCTGTATACTCCTATACCTATAAGGACGTTTAGTTGCTGTTTCCGAAGGCATTTATTTATTTGTGTTGCCTTATTACTATTATAGTTATTCCGATTTTCTACTTTATTTCCCGATATAGCGATGACTGATTTATCAACTGATAGTTACTTACAACTAAAAATTTACATTTTCATTAATATGCACTTGAACATCAGTTCCGTCTGCGTGCGTGACTCAAAAAAATTATAAATTGTTTGATTTGCAGTACCTGTTTTATCTCACGAGATATCCATCTACTAAACACTTCCATCATTTTCTCGAACTAATCCTCGATGTTCCCACTCGTGCCTTCGATAGTTGGAGTGAAATATACTATATTATCATACATAATAAAACGTGTAGACGAAGCTTCATTAATTCGATAACAAAGTTAAGATCAATTAGAATGAATTGATAATTATATACTATGATGGTTATACTCCCCCGTCTTCAAATTATAGTTGATACAGTGTCCATTGGCGAAAATTTTACTGATAGATACTCCCTTTAAACTTAGAGACCTAGGCACCATTTTCCTCTGTGACTTTTTATAGTGGGCGTTTTTCCACTGAATTTTCTGAAATATACGTCACTTTGACGAAATATACAAAATTTATAGATACTGTATTATCTAAAAAGTTTTGCTGAAACCCGACAATAAAATTCTCTGAATGAAAACATTGATCATTGGGGGCGTCTGTCTCTTCTCTTCGAACATGTCGAAAAAACGACCATAGGAAAATGTATTAATGACCAGCTGATTTTCTCCAAGATCCATTCTTCAAATCCAACAAAATTATTTTTTTATAATGTCTGACAAAGATTATTTTCCGATTTTCCAGTCTGTGTTTTCTGGGGTGCTGAATCTGAATTTCAACTTTGTTACTTCCGGATGAGGCTTCACGATGAAAATCGCAAGAAACCTCCCCTCGCCCTTTTTTTAGTTTTTTTTTCCATAAAAACATGAAACTACGCACTTTTTGAGTTCAGACTATTTTATGCAAAAGTAATATTTACATTAAATTTTCTACAAAAATCATACACGAATTCATTTTTTGGATGAATGGTTTGGCGCGCTGAAAAAGGTCAAAATTTCCTACTTTGTGGAAAACTCAGTATTCCCGTTATTTTCCGTTTGTAACTCAAAAATTATACTTGTTATTTCAAAAAAGCTTGGTACTGATAAAAATTACTTTGAATTCCCTACAAATTGCATACCTTGATCACTCATTTGCGGCGTGGATGATGGCCCGATGGCAACAGCCGAGTGCGTGTGATGGCCCACGATGCAGTCCATAATAGTTATTTATCTATCAAGGGCGTAAAGTAGGCGTTTATGGCCTGCGGCGAGGATGATCACATGCCGCAGCCAATAAATGCATTTTACGCACGTGATACATACAAAATTGTATGCACTAGCGATTTATTAGCGCGAATCACAATTACTGACTTGAATTCGAATAGTCTACACGTTTCATACGTTATGTATACAATAATCAAGAGTAACATAGTATGGGGAATGTGAAACTATAGTAGCTGAGAACTTTTATATTGAAAAATCTCTTTTAAATAAATTGTACATCACTGAAAAAATTTACAGTTATTTGAACCAACCATCCACTTCTAACATGAATGTACTTGTTCTTGTATCGATGCATATACTGTAACGAAGCTTTCAGTATGTAATATTTTTGTTCAAGAGAATATCCCATTTCCAACATCAATAAGTGAACCAACTTCATTTTCAATGTTCAGGTTTATGACTTAGTTACATGTTGAAAAAATGTCGATTATAATAATAATGTCTTCATTCATCACAATCAAGAGAACATAAATTGGCATTGTATATAGAGAAAAAAATAGATTGATGATGAAATGGTGAAGTGTCAGCTGATGCTTTTTTTAAACTTTCCCAAGATTAAAGATTATGAAGAAATGTTAGGAAGAGTCTTTCTCCATTGAACTGAACTAATTCTGATTCGTGTTAGGTTTCGCATGAAATGGTGTGTAAATATAGACAATTTGAGAATTTTGTCTACTTTACGGCCAGCGGGCCATAATGCGCCCGCGGGCGGTAAAGTGCCACTTCACACTCACGGTAAAGAGAACTTTACCCCCCTCTAGTGCATAATAGATATTTACGATATAACTGTCGTTAAGATTCATATTACGATGACCCATCGATTCTCGTAATATGAATTTACGACACAAATATTGAACAATATTCTACCTACTGACAATAATGTTCATTATTTACTTAAAATTAGTCAATATTCCCTAAATTAATGATATTAGAATCATAAAATAAGCAAGCGTTGCGCCCATTGTTGATTTATTTTGCGAACTGTCAACTTTGACAAGTTTATTCCAATTCAGTGAAAATTCATCGGCGTTAGTTCAGACCATTAGAGAATAGATTCAGATATAGAATCCGCTACAAATTAAAAAATTCAAACTTTATTACCACGGGATCGATACTCAAATTTTTAATAAATTAGTTCTTGTTATCCTTTTCCATTAAATAGACTGACATTCAAAAAGAGAAACAAATGAATTTTACTTTATCACACTAGTGCCCGATCTAGTAAAGCTCGTGGTGCATATACAAGATTTAATTTTTCACGAAAAAATTATCTTAAACAACGTTGTTTACTTCATAAATTTCTTCTCATAGTATTTAACAAAACCGAGTACACCTTAGGGAGTTCATCATCGGTCAACTCACAGAACTTCAAACATGGTACTAATTTTTCAGGAACTTTGAAAATTGTATTTTCTATTTGAGAGAAAATAATTAGTCCCTTTTTTATGTACAGTTATGAATAAAACTTTTCTGAGTAATTAATTTATTGAACTACAGAAAAAAACATTTAGTGGGCGTTATGATTCATAATCAGTTTATATCACTTAGGCCAACCCAATTGAGGTGGTACGTGCATTTTGACCATTTTGATCTGTCCTGAAAGTTTCATCATTCTACCTCAATTATTACGGAAGATACGGGGGTGTTTCCATGAGAAATGAGACAAATTCGGATTTTTCAGGACAGAAATTTTTTCAGGAGAAAAGTATATCTGTAGTAAGTTTGTGGTGCTGATCACGAATCTGAAAGAATTTCGAGCCTATCTTGCCCCTACTATGTTTTACCGCAAAAATGGGTTGTTCCATCGCGAGTGGTGAGCAGTGTATATTACTTAGGCCAACCCAATTGAGGTGGTAGGTGCATTTTGACCATTTTCATCTGTCCTGAAAGTTTCATCATTCTACCTCAATTATTTCGGAAGATACTGGGGTGTTCCTATATGAAAAGTGAGACACACTGTATAGTCAGTTGATCCTTGCAACACAAAAATGCCCGTCACAAACATATTCAGTGTGTTTTCATTTCATGTTATCTCATTCATATAACTCAACTATATCAAATTATTCTCTTCCAAAACCGATTGTTTTACCTTGTTTTCTTCGACGAGAGTAATGGCAATGCCAGGTAAAATCATTGTGAAACAATATCTCGTTAATTAATAAACCTACAGTCGGAACACAACGATAGGTGAGTAGACTGGTCACGATAAAAATATAAAGGACTGAAAAATTATTGAAGTATATCTTATCACCGCTAGCAACCTCTAAATAGTCTCGTAACATAACTCCTACCTGAATTGTATAAATATACGAAATATATCAACTATTCAGTCAGTAATGTCCAAGACTCTACTGATTATCATTTGAAAGGTGCCCAGTATAATGATAGTTTTTCCAAAGTGGGTTTTTCTAGTTCTGGTGTTGTTCCTACCCTCTTACCAATTTTCGGAATCTAAATGGAGGAACGAAAATCAAGATGAAGATTCCGTTATTATGGCACATGTCGTAAGTAAATTTTTCACATCGGAGTCGTGTGTTTTATGCAATTTTATTAAAATATATCTCGACAGAATGATAAATTTGAAGAAGTGACTTCCTCGATAGTGTGAATGAAGCGTGAGAAACAAATTCGATGAAGGTAACTATGTGCCTTCTGAAATTCCTACTTTAACTTTTGATCATTAATTTTTCTATACAGATCTGAATATACTATGTGATCAACGAAAGTATTTCTTTCAAATATCCATCAAACCCTAGTACTTACTTACTTTATATTTTGATGAGTCATTCAGTTGCCAAAGTGCCAGTATCAATTCATTACGTATCAACATTTTCAAGAAAAGTTATATATCAAATGAGAAACGGGTTTACATTCACGCTCCATTCAAAATTAATTTTATGATAAATGGTTATGCTGCTTTGTCGAGTAGCAATGTTAACCAAAATATAGTGACGTGTAAATAAAATGTATACTCGGTTGAGAATAATGACTCAGAAATGTTTCGATTTTTCTCTTCAGCATGGTTAAATTATCAAGAACGCAAAAAAAATTGTTTGAGCTTTCCATCAATCATCATACAGAGAAGTTCATTCTAATGTAAAAAAAGTTTCGACAATATAGATTAATATGAAATATTTCATTCAATACTCTTTTGTATATTATTACATCAGTATGAATGAAGTCGAGCTGTTTGTTCTTATAACATTATTTTCCAACATTCTGTAATAAACCAGTTGAAGATGCAAAAAAATTATTTCATTGATTGCAAGAATTAAATGAAGCTGATCCAGAGAAAAAAATTACCCAAAATAATGATGAAAGGAGTATGCTTTTGATAGGGAAATTTGGGCTATTGATAAAAAATTTATATCCTTTCAAATGTTTATAAATGAGTGATATAGTAGTACTTTTTTTTTTAATTCAGAATAAGTTATCTTCTATAATATGTTCTTATTTATTTTCAAAAAATGCAAAGTGGCAACATTGCTCTTGAATTAATTTAATAACTAATTGTCAGGACTGACATTCTCTATTCATTTTACATCGAAACCCAGGATAAACACATACGCTTTGATGCTAAAATGTATATTTTATCATATTTTGCCTTCACAAACTCTGCTCTGAAAGAACTTATTTGAAGATGTTCCCAAATGATTTGGAAGTTGAAATGTTGAGGAAATGTTGCATTTTTATAGACCTAAAAGTGTGCAGAATCTTATGACCTGGAACAGTTGGCCCAGACAAGCAAACCCTTCTTTCTATACTAAAAATATTTCTTATTTCCTATAATTATATGTATTTTTGTTTCATAATTAATTTTAGTTCAACTTCAACAGACAAAATAACACACTTGTTTCGTGACCATTTTTTCAAATCCCAAGTGTTATCCTATACATTTTTCGTTTTAAGAAGACCGAGCACTACCCCAATATGAAGGATCTACCTAATGTTCGAAAAAATGCAGTGGAATGGCCTGGTAGATCTCCTGACTTAACACTTCTTGATCTAACTCAAATAATCTATAATTGTAATCATTCATTGAAACAGAAACATTTCAAAACGTATTACAATGCATTTTGAAATGGGAGAGGATATTGTGAAGAAGTTAATAGCTGGTGTGTTGAACATGTATTGAGAAAAGGTTGTTTTTATATTCTGACACAATTTATAATTTAAATCAATAATTTATTATCATTTTCGATACAAGATATCATTTATAAATGACAAATATTGAGTGTTATTTTAGCAACTAAGTGAGGCATTAAAACATCAAATCGAATTTAAAAAACAATGACGTTACCAAACTCACATAGATCGCCATGTTCGTTCAGACGCTAAATCCAAAAATATGGAAAAGTATATTTTTTTCTTAGTTTTCATTAGAGAATCCACAAATAACATATTAACAGTTGTACTAACATAGCTGAAACTCTGAAAATCACTCCCATCGTGCGCATTCGTCGTACAAAGGACTATAGTCTGAAATATATCCAGTGATAAGGCATTCAACATGAACGTTCGCGCAATAAATAAGAATTTCATATGTTCAGCTATGTCCGTATTTATGTATGGATTATCAAACTAGTGAAATATCAGTATTTTTTATTGAAAAGGGGAAATCTATTGAAATAAAAAAAAATAGATTTTTTCTATTAACCAACAGAAAATATTTATTTCCCGTCTAAAGCCACGCTGGACATTGAATTACATCTGATAGATATTGTGAATGAAACGACTCTAACCGAAAAGAAAAAATCTGTCAATCTGTCAACGAAAATCTATTTCGCTTCTCCAAGCTGATCTGAGAGATCAAAAGAATTGGAAAGCAGGCTCTTCAAAAGTAATTTCACACAGCAAAGATGGAAATGATGGAAATATGTCTTCTGCGGTAACACTTTGAAAGTTATTTATTGACATAAACCTGTCATGGGTATTGCATTTTGATTTTTGTTTGAAAATATAAACAGGATGTTCATAAAATCAGTTGAGGAAGACAAACTTATAAGTCGCTATTTTCCATCGTTCAAGATTAAAATTGAAAAATGTTATTTTTTTTGTGATATCTAACAGAAAACAACTACTTCCCCGGCTATAGCCACGCTGGACATTGAACTACATCTGATACTCTTCGGAGGTTTTCACGTTGAAAAGCGGAACACTTTAACTATTGAAATAAAAAAATGAGAAAAGCAGGCTCTTCTTCCGATCTGCCTGATGAGCTTTGAAAAGCGAAATAGTTTTTCGTCGACAAAAATTTATTGGGGATCGCATGAGAGATAATTGATGGAAAGCATTTCTTGTTTCAATGAAATGAACAATTTCTTTTAATGGTATTTTTAAATAACAGTCTCTCTATCTCAATTATAATAAGAAATTTCAATGAAATCTAGAGATAATCAAAAAACTCAGCTATCTGAATGAAAATGCTAATTTTCAATTAAAATTTGTTTTTTCTCAGTCAGAGTCTTCATATATCTCAGATGTAGTTCAATGTCTAGCGTGGGTTGAGCCGGGGAAGTAGTTGTTTTCTGTTAGATATTAGATATTAGATATTATTTTTTGTATTTTAATGGAGAATGTTTCCCTTTTCAACATAATTACTTCCCAAAAGATTATCTTGAACGATGTTAAATAGCGACTTAAGTTCGTTTTGCAGCCGCAGATGATTCCACACCTGATATCATATTTTCAAACAAAAATTTAAATCAATATTTCTATTTTACCTAATATCAGACTCGTTTTAATTATGCATTAAATAATAAACGTGATGATAAAAATGCTCGTATAACTTGTTACCGGACGATACACCAAGGAAAATATACCGGGTGGCAACGAGATTTGTTACGATCACGCTATCTGGTTATTTTCAAAAATAGAAATTTGAGTTATATTGTGTGAAAGATAATTAATTGGAATCTGATACATGACTTCCGGTTTCCGTTTCTAATTAAGTTTGAACTAGTGACCGTAGATGTCACAAGTTATTTTTCATTATCATTGTCTTTGCGGAGAGAGTTAACAGCAAAAATCAAATACAAACCAATACAAAATACAACGCTATTGTGTCTTTATCTGGAGTCATCAGTTAACAACATACAGATGTGGCATGGTTTTCTTCAATACATAAAAATCTTGAATCGAAATACTCCTATAATTTTGAAAGATTACTAGAATGTAACAATTAATCAATATTTGAATCATAAGTAATGTTCAAAAAAATTCCATTATTTTTGAATGGCAATAAAATATTTGTCCATCTTTCTTTTTCAGCATATTATTATGATATAAACGGGGTTGTAGAAAAAGTATAGTGTTTCGCTCGTCGAAAACATACAGGCTGCGCCTAGGCTGGTACTCGTAAAACGATATACTATAATGTTTCTCGTTGGTAAAGTGATTTTTGAGAGAAACAAGATGTCCTGCAATACCAGGACCACGCTTATTGCCATAATCCGTTACAATAAAAATAATTGGGTCGAAAATCCATTAGAAAACAACTACTTTACTGGCTAATACGACGACGAACGTTGAATTACATCTAATGAATTTCCGTGCAGAGTCCTACAAGGATGTCTCCGCAATTGCTAGTTACATGGAAATGTTCATTGAAACATTTGGACCACCTATAGATCGATTTCTGGGTTCTTGCCCTCATCAGTATAGGGTAGGTCTCTGCAGACGATAACTAATGTCTGCAACAAACGCAGCCTAGCGTTCACTATTGTATTCCTATTGCATGGGATTATGGCAATAAGCGTGGTCCTGGTATTGCAGGACATCTTGTTTCTCTTTTGACAAGATTATTGTGAACAATGCAATGCAGATTTCTTTAATTTGTATTAGTGGTTAGATTAATCACGTAAGTTCTGGGTATTGCTTTGGTTGAGGGGCTGGAGTTCAGATGGCGCCTGTGGTTTAGTGAACGCTAGGCTGCGGGCGGTGTCTCAGCTTCTGCCTTTACATAGAGAGTTTGCTGGATCATTTGTTGCAGACATTAGTTATTGTCTGCAGAGACCTACCCTATACTGATGAGGGCAAGAACCCAGAAATCGATCTATAGGTGGTCCAAATGAATCAATGAACATTTTCATGCAACTAGCAATTGCGGAGACATCCTTGTAGGACTCTGCACGGAAATTCATTGGATATAATTATAATTAGATAGCCAGGAAAGTAGTTGTTTTCTGATGTATTTTCGACCCAATTATTCCTATTGTATAAGATTATGGCAATAAGCGTGGTCCTGGTATTGCAGGACATCTTTTTTCCCTCCTGACAAGCTTATTGTGAATAATGCAATGCAGATTAATTTAGTTTAAAGTGATTTTTCCCTCGTAAGTAAACTTGCTTGGTAGGTATTGAATTCCAAGACAAAACTAGTATATTTTACAATTCATATGGGTCATTTTATCCTCATTACTCACCACAGTTTTTCTACGTTTCTATAACTAACATTCATGTCGTCAATGTCGCGCCCGCTTCAAAGATTTTGTCTCAGAAATTGTTAACTCCGATTCAGAATCAGTTGAATGCACAATATTGTTTTTCTACGTTCATTCAAAAAACAAAACTTTATTGAACTATATTTGGTGGAAAAACTGTCTCTTTATTGCAATAAAGACTTTATTGCACGCATCTGTCATTCTACTATAGCGTTCTGTCATCATGACAAACTTAAACTTTCAAATCGACGCAAAATTTAGCCCATTTTCTGTGAGACTGTATTACGTTTTAAATAGTTGCATGTTTCATCATATTCATTATATAATGGACTCTGAAATTACTAGATAATGCGATTTGTTAAAAATAAAATTATTTCTTCCGAATATCATCTGAATTACACAAAATGTTTTTGAATTACTTTTAGCAGATAGGTTTAAACAAACAATGTCTTCCTTACAGTTTAGTGCTACCTAAATGAAACATTTTCTGGTTTTTGCATGAACGTAGAAAAAATATTGTATAAAACTCGTGCAAAAAGATGGCCTCGTTGGACAATTTCACGTTGAGTGCAATAAACACCTACTTTTTGCACTTGTTGCATAAATAACTATTTTGTTCATTTCTACACAGCTAGTCCGTAGGAAATGCATGATCATTTAGATACAACTATGTAGCTGGTAGGAAAATTACGAAACAGCCACACTGTAGGAGATGAAAATCTATATTACAATGATGTTAGTTTCTTTATAAAAGATGAACTGAAATTAACTTTTTTATAGTAATGGAAAAGATATTTTTCCACAGTACATCCAGCACTTCATTTGAAAAAAAAATCTAAAGAATGATGGCCACATGTTTGAGATTCATCATCAATGCAATTGTATCCATCATTCTACCTCCACTGATGTCTGCGATATTTATAATACCACTTTAATGTTGATTTCACAAAATTTTAGTCCACAAAATCGCGACATATTTTTCGTCAATACAATATCTTCAAGCAGAAATATACTGAATTACAATTTCCTTCTTTTACATTCCAAAACTGTTAATAAATTGGGGAACAGTTTTATATTTTTCTTCAGATTACTCAATGGATTACAAATATTGTTTTTCTACATTCATACAAAAAGCAAAACTTTATTGAATTTTATTTAGTGGAAAAAGAAGATCTTTATTGCACTAGTGCAATCAAGTTTTTTTGCACTCATCTGTCAATCAACTTCAACGTGCTGTCATCTTGACAAACTTAAACGTTCAAACCCACTACATATTTAGCAGATATTCTGTGAGATTGGCCATACGTTTTAAACAGTTACACATTTTATATTATTTTGTATTAATGTTAGCAGCCAGAGCTAAACAAACAATGCCCGAGAAAAACTCCATAATCAAAACTGATCCGCTTTGTTTGTTCTAAACCGCCTACCTGCATAGAGCAAACTGTCTACTATGACGACACCTCGTGATAACATACGCGCTCTATATGAGCTACTATGATTTTGATTTTTATAATGCAACTGTGTTTATAGAAACATCAGTCAAAAATTATTTCTGACAATTAGAGAATTGAAAGTTTTAAAATGAGTATTATTAATGGAAAATAGATGATAGTGTCTGTTTCGATGCAAATGGATATTAATAATCAATTATTTAACTTGCGCTTTCCATTTTCCAGCACCTAGTGCCGTACCTTAATGAATAATTTTTTGCTTTTTGCATGAACGTAGAAAAAATGTTGTATGCAACTCGTGCAAAAATTGTTTATTGCACTCGACGTGAAATGGACAACACTTACTTAACACTTACTTTTTGCACTTGTTGCATAAATAACTATTGTCGATTGATGAATAATTAATTATAATTACCTAGTATAACGGCAAAAAAAATCAAGACGAGGGGAATTATTGCATTCTGTTTGATCGTTCTTTAGGTTCTCATTATTCTTCTCTTCATTAGTTTCCAAGCTTTCGAAAGATTCAATTACACACCTTTTCCTTCGACATGTAGTACTTCAAAGTCTTGTTCAAAAGTATGATTTTCTGCCGTTTATAAGGTAATGTAGGTGTTAACCTATGTGTTTTTTGAACGTTCTACCAGTTTGTCCGATATAAAAAAATGGACAAGAACCACAAGTTAATTTTTAAACTCCGCTCTTTTCCAGCGCCATTTGCTTTGTAATGTTCATTTGTTTATTGAAATTTATTGTACTCATGTATCATATTATAATTTGCTACTTTATGTTGGTAGGGGAGGGTTGTATTGTAATATCTGGTTGTGAAGGTTTAAGAAAAATTGAAAATTCGTATTTATTATTAGATTTTGTTATGGTTTAATCCGAGGGGGAAACCGCTGAGAATATTGTGTTGAATTCCCAAAAATCGTAATTCCCGAGTATTACCCAGTAATTCCCGAGTAATACCCCCAAGTAATGCCAGTAATGCGTAATGCCCGTCAGAAAAGTAAGAAAAATGACGACTTTTTTACACAATTCGGATTTCTCCAATTTTTCAGACAAGTCCAATCCCCATGTTTTGATTTCCCTTTTTTTTGGCTTCCACCGATTATAATTGTTTTCTCATTGAATTAATCCTGTTATAATACCCATGTAATGCTCGAATAATGGCCAATAACTCCTAACTAATTCCTCTAATGCCCGAGTAATATACCAGTAATACCTGTAATGCCCAATAATTTTCAAGTAAGGCCCGTAATTCCCAAGTAATACCCGAGTAATGCCACTAATTCCCGACTTATGCCCAGTAAGGCCCCTAATACCCCAGACATCCCCTTCAGTTTAATCTAAAAAATGTATAGCATTATCTTTTTTTTATTTGGGTGAAGAGAATTTATGAAATAATAAAAATGTTGAATTGTCTATGTAGGCTCATAGAACACATCAAAATATAATTCACATATCTGTACCAATTTAAAAAGTTGTCATTTCCATTATAATGCATTTGTGTTTCAATATCGTCCATGAAAATTTCGGCTCATAAAGGACCCAGATGGGTATCTGATAAGCTTGAACTTATTTCAAGATAATTTCCTTTGATATGAATTGAAAATAATAACAAAAAAATAGTAACTTGATCCTTGCGACACTGTTTGATGCTCCACAACAATGCTCGTCATAAACACATTCAGTTTGTTTTTACTTCATGTTTTCCCATGAGTACATTCAATTGTATATTAACTTATTGTCATCAAATTGACACCAAAGTAATCTGTTCAAATCGGTTGTTTTACCTCGTTCTTTGATAAGATTATTGGTAATGCCAGATAAAGTCATTGTGAAAAAATATCACGTTGATTAATAAACCTACAGTCAAAACACAACGAAAGGTGAGTACTGCTCACGATAAAAATATAAAGGACTGAAAAATGTTACAGTAAATCTTATCACCGCTATCAACTTCTATGTAAATGTCTCGTAACATACCTAACTGAATTGTATAAATATAGGAAATATATTAAGCATTCATTCAGTAATGGCCAAGACTCAACTCATTATCATTCGAAAGGTGGCTAATCCTAATGATGGTTTCTCCAAAGTGGGTTATTTTAGTTATTGTGTTGTTCCTACCCTCTTACCAACTTTCGAGATCTAGATTCTTCAATCCGTTAGCAAAATGGATCAACAAAAATCAAGCTGCGGAATCTGTCATTATGGCACATGTCGTAAGTACATTTTTTACTTCCGAGTCGGGTGTTTTGTGCAATCTAATAAATATAAATCTTGGACGAATAAGTGAATTCCTAGACAGTGTGAATATAGCGCGAGGAACAAATTCGATAAAAGTACCTAAATATGTGTTTTTGAAAGTTCTACTTTAATTTTCAATTATTTATATAAGTGTGATAACTCCAAAAGGTATCCTTCAAATACCCAACAGACACTAGTAGGTACTTATTTGATCTTTTGATGAGTCAATCAGTTGCCAAAGTGCCAGTATAAAAGTATTACGTATTAACTTCTTGAAGAAAAGTTATATATCATATACTGAATTCTCATTGTGAATAATAACACACATTCACATTTACGTGTTGAAAGTGTGATTATTTTGTTCATTGACTGAAAAAAGTAAATTTCTTTACATTCACGCTCCATTCAAAATTGATGATAATGATAAATGGCTACGCTGCTCTGTGGAGTAACAATGGTTACCAAAATATTAATGAAAAACGTCACGCAGTGTGGTGTAACTAAAATGTATATTCAATTGAAAGTATCGACAGTATTGACACTGGAATGGTTAAATTATCATGAAAGCAATAAGAATTCTATCAGCTTTCCAACAATTCTCACAGGCTCCCATGCATACTCTGATGTGGTGTGAAAAAATAATGATTTTTGTGTGAAAAAATGAACATCATAAAATCAGTTGTGGAATCATCTGCGGCTGAAAGACAAATTTTAGTTATCCTTGCTTCAATGAAATGAACGATTTCTGTGAGTGATATTTTGAATAACACTCTCCCTATCCCAAATGTTTGTTTGAATTTTCAATGAAAACTAGAGATAATTGAAAAAAAATTTGCTACCTGCGAATGAAAATGCGAATTTTTACTTTCAGATTTTTTTCACAATATCTATTAGATGTAGTTCAATGTCCAGCGTGGCTATAGCCGGGGAAGTAGTTGTTTTCTGTTAGATATTACAATAAAAAATAACACTTTTCAATTTTAATCTTGAACTATGGAAAATAGCGACTAAAGTTTGTCTTTCAACCGCAGATGATTCCACAACTGATTTTATGAATATCCCATGTTCATATTTTCAAACAAAAATCAAATTGCAATACCCATGACAGATTTATGTCAAAAAATATCTTTCAAAATAACTTTCAAAATGTTACCGCAGAAGAAATATTTCCATCATTTCCATCCTTGCTTTGTGAAATTGCTTCTGAAGAAATTGATTTTCGTCGGCAAAAATGTATGGGAGATTACATGAGAGTGAAGCAATCCTTGCGTCAATGAAACGAACGATTTCTGTGAGTGATATTTTTGAATGACCTTCTCCCTATCTCAATTATTTATTTGAATTTTTAATGAAAACTAGAGATAATTTTAAAAAAATCCACTATCTGAATGAGAATGCAAATTTTCACTTTCAGATTTTTTCACAATATCTATCAGATGTAGTTCAATATCCAGCGTGGCTTTAGCCGGGGAGGTAGTGTTAGATATCACAAAAAACTACAATTTTCCGTTTTTAATGGAAAATATTCCCCTTTTCAACGTGAAAAAAAAAAATTTCGTCAATGTGTATTTAAAAATATATATATAAATTCACAAAAAAGTACGTCTTGCTCTACACTGAAAAAAACTTTTTGCGAAATTACAGTGAAAATCGTAGGTTATATGTGTCCTACGATATCTACTGTAATTTATCACAATCGAGTTTGTAAACTTTCACAAATTAACTGGAATTTCACAAATGCATTGTGAAATTGAATAAACAATGCAGAACATTTGTTTTACAACGAGTTTATGGAAATCCAGCATGTTATGTAATTTTCCAGGTTATTTTTAAATAACTATTCGTATTTATAGGTTGTAAAATTAATTGAAACTTGCGAAATATCAATGTGAAAATACGCGTTAACCTTAGAAAAATTGGTATTTTACAGACGATTTTCACAATACATTAGTGAATTTACTGTAATGGAATGTACATTCACAGATCAATTCTACAGAATTGTAGTGGAATTACACTGTGCATTCACAAAAATAATGAAATTTTTTCTTGTAAAATTACTAGATAGGGGAATATTTCATTGTGAAATAACAATTCAAAATAGCCATTGATTATGTAGATTCACAATGTCAAAATCCTAGAGGCTTGTGAATGTGGGGCTTGAAATTACAAAAATTAATTCACGATATAATGTGAATTTACATGCAGTTTGTGTTGGTACATTGTATAAATATTACCATCTGTACCATTTTACAGTATTATTGCGAATTCACTATGACAAGCATTTTATTAATGTCAGTTGTGAATTTACGTCTTGATTCCAGAATATAGTCACTGCGAATTTTACTACATTTCTCTCAATGTGTGAGGGTTTAAGGAGTCGAGTATCTTGATATTTTTTGTCAAAATTTACGAATTCATAATGGTTGCATTATGGAGACGATTTTTGTAATTTGTAATTATTAAAAAATAGTATGTGGGGGTTTTTGGGGTTGGATATTACAAATTTTTAGGAAAAATTCAATACAAAGATGAATTTCATGATTGACTCAATTTAATAAAATAAAATTGAATAATTAATTGAAGACATGGTTTTATAAAAATCTACCAAGAAGGAAAAAATTGTTAACCTGAGAGTAACAGATTCAAAAGCTTGTTGGGCAAAACTTTCAGTTTTTGAACCAAAAAAATATCCAAGCTTTTGACTCTGTTACTCACAGAATAAGCTAGGTCAATTATATTTTCCTTTTTAGCTTTCAACTTTCAAATTTGACACTTTACATGAATTATTAATGATAAATAGTTGTGAAATTCACAAAAACACGGTTCGTCTCGAGTAAAAGAGGGTAGGTAATGGAAATAATCAATTTTTTTTATATTATTTATTCAACAAAAGTTAATATTCATAAAAATAAATTTAGATGAACATTTATAACAATTAACAATAAATAAAAAACTTCTAGGCATAAAACATAATAAAAAACAACATATTTATCCATTATATTCGAATTGACAAAACTAAATATTTTATACAGTCTGTCCATAAAGTACACCCATCCCTCTAAACTGTTAACTTTTGAACGGATTAAAAATTTTCACTGATTTTTTTTTTGTCAAATGGTTCATAAACTACTATTCGACCACAATAATGAAAGTCTATCTCTAAAAATGGCGTCGGCCGCCATTTTGAAATGGCATGATGGGTCAAGTGATACCTCTTTCGAAACTTTAAATTTTTCGTACGATAACTAAATTGCGGTACATAATATAAGCACTCTTTTTTTTTAATTCTTATCTGGTCAAATGATACATCATAAACTGCTGTTTAACAATATATATAAAGAATGTTATGTTTCAAAATGGCGTCAGATCACCATTTGCAAAAGTGTTTTTGAAATGGCATTGTGGGTCGAGTAATACCTCATTCGAAACGTCTTTCAATTCTCTATACGACAAAACAAAATGGTGGTACATAATGTTAGAGCACTTCTATGAGGATTAACAAGCCCTAGTAAAATTTCAAATCTTAATTGGTATCATCAAATTTAATAAAACTTAGTCATTTGAATTTCTTTCGAAGACGGTTGCCATTTTCAGGGACACAAAAATGTATTTGATGATACCAAAAAAGACTTGATGATTTAACTTTTACTAGAGCTCGTTAATCCTCAAAGGCGAACTCTAATATTATGTACCGCCATTATGTTTTGGATAAATATTTTTGTTTGAAATTATTCTATCCTATGGAGAATTGAAAGACGTTTCGAATGAAGTATTACTCGAACCTCACTGCCATTTAAAAAACACTTTAGAAAATGGTGATCTGACGCCATTTTGAGATATAACATTTCTTATATTGTCAAACAGCAGTTCAAACGTTAACAGAAGGGATGTTACTTTATGGGAGTTCTAATATCATGTATCGCCATTTTGGTTTGGATAAATATTTTTGTTTGAAATTTTGTAACCGAATAGAAAATTGAACGACATTTCGAATGAGGTATCACTCGACCCCCCATGCCATTTAAAGAACACTTTCAAAATGACGGCCCGACGCCATTTTGAAAAATAGACAATAATTTTTGTGGTCCAATAGTGATTTATAAACTACCGTTTTATCATCAAAAAATTCATAGAAAAATATCAATCCGTTCAAAATTTAAAGGGGGGAGATTTACTTTATGGACAGACTGTATATTGTATGAGTTTACAAAAAATAAAGACGATTCTGAGGGGGGCGTTTCTACTAAGACAGTTGATGCGTTGTGTTGAGTCATTCATTACTCATATTATATATTTACTAAGAATGATAAATGAAACAACTCCAGCCCTAAAAACAATACTATAGATCTCAATAAATAATAAAACTCCAGTCATGAAACTTAAAACTCAACAGTCATGTTATAATAAGATGAAAGAAAATAATTTTGCGAAAACTAAAAGTGATGAAAAAACATTAAAAACAGTCTTTCAATTTGTTCATAAGTCCAAGAACTTTTTTTTCGTTGCGGTGGACTTGCTTCCTGAATCCGGGTGTATTTTACAGTGCATCCGTTGAAACATCTCTAAGGTACCACCAATTTTCTTAGGGTATTCCAAATTAAAAATAAAATATAAGGCAAACATTATGGTAAATGCTTCCAGAAACTCATTGGATGATAATACAACCTGCCTTTCCATGTATATATCGTACCGATGGTCCTTTTCTAAAAAAAATATATATATTTATATAAATGAAAGTGAAATTATTGAGGGGCTATATATAAAAATATAAATGGACAAACTATTGGGTGTAACCCTCAAAATGTAGAGCAACCGTATACACGTGTTTCAGACTTGTTGGTCATCTTCAGTACGGTGTAGCCAAGCGCAAAGATGTGCAACACTTGGTGCGAAGTAAGAAACAAAAGAAGTCAACAACGGGAAGCCAACAGCACATTTGTGGCTTCGGTTAGAAGACCTTGTGCTCACAAGGCAACAACTAACGTCGCCACGGAGGCAGTTATAGCTACCTGCGTAACAATCCTACCCAGGAAAATATAAATGAAAGTGGAATAATTCCACTTCTTTTAACCGAAGCTGTTGGCTTCCCGTTGTTGACTTCCTTTATTTCTTACTTCGCAACCAAGTGTTGCACATCTGTGCACTTGGCTACACCGTACTGAAGATGACCAACAAGTCTGAAACACGTGCATACGGTTGCTCTACATTTTGAGGGTTACACCCAATGGTGTGTTCATTTATATTCTTATATATAGCCCCTCAATAATTCCACTTTCATTATTTTTGAAACACATACCGTCATTAAAATCGGATAAAGAAGTATTACTTTTTTCTCTAGCAGTATGGAATTGTTCGAAAAAATTTTCATTTTCTAGCAAGATTTTGAGCGTTTCTAGAATTGGTATATAATAAAAAAAATCATCATTGTTTAAAGCGACTTTTACTGGCTGGATATATTTAAAACCATTTTTGAAATATTTGTGCCTAATATATTTAGTTCTTAAAACACCATCTTTTGAATTTTGAACAACATCAAGTAGGGTACGATCAATGTCATATTGTCCACTTGAATTCAACCCTCGATCTGAGAGCTTTGCATTCAAATATTTTTTGTTCAATTCCTTGACGTCCATCATTCCATCTATGAAAAATTGTAATGCTTTATCGGTAACAAAATACTTCGCTTCAAGAGTCAAATATAAAGAACTCAACAATTTTTTACTGAGATCGATAAAATGTTCTTCAGAAGTTTCACTGTGATGGGATTCTACAACCTCAAACTCATTTTCCGAATCACAATAAGTGACTGCCGAATCACAAGAAGATACCTCACACGAATTGAAATGGTTTCTCAAAATGTGGTTACTTAAATTCGCAACCTTGTCATAAATAACGTCCGAAGTGCAGTTTTTCAGTGGACATTGGACAAATACGCCATTTCTTATATGATCATACAAATGTCTACTGATATTTCTTCGATCACTATCAGAAAAATAACAATCTTTTACCGAACATAGACATGTCACGTTAGAAAGTACTTTTTTTTCTTTGAGCGTATGGAACCTGAACAAATGTGACTTGAAACTATTATAGCTCTTTGTTTTGAATCGACACTCTTTTCTCAAACAAGGAAATACTGCAGATGGATGATTTCTGTGATAATAAACATGAAGTTCGTACTTTCTCAAAGTTTTTAACTGATACTTACAAATAGTACATACAAACATTGTGGAATAAGTCTGAATTCACACTATAAATGATTCATGTACACACGAAATGATCATTTCAATACTTACGTTTAGTTGCACTTATTCAAACACTATAAATAATAGAGTTGTTACACAAATACGTCGCATACACTATCTACCAGTTGAATGCCGATTGCCGAATACGTTGAGGGTGCACCGATAGGCGAAGGCCAACACCCCTTCCTTTGATTTAATTGGTCATAAAAGACAACGATGTCGGGGAATCACAGCATAAACGCGAAGTCCTCACAATATTTTAATTTTAATACAATTGCGTTGTGATTTCTCTGAAGCATTGTTAATTCACAAGTGCGTTATATTTTGAAACTAATACTGACGTTCATTAATTTCCAAATAAAATAGAATAATTTCGTAAACAGGTAGGTATTAAGAATAGGCATTTTATTTTCGGAAACAGATACTGTCTAATAATTTGATATATCACAATGCTTAAAAGTTACTTTATTCCGAAAAGTATACGTATAATTATTCTTTTATTGGTATATTTTGAAGTGAAATGTTCATTACAATTAATCTACTAATCGAAATTATTTATTATTCACTTTGGAGTACTTGCAACTACAAAGAGAATATTTTTATCGCAAATTTTCATGAACCATGTAGGTATATAAATAGGTATATGAAGAAGTACCTACCGATTATTAACGAAAGATTGGAATATCCGTTTGAGCAGATAACATTGGTCAGTGTGAAATTTCTATAAATAAGGCGATTTCTGCCCTATCTGTAATTTTCAGTTGCATTTTCACAACGTAGCTGAAAGAAATAACAAAAATGCGAAGAAATACGGAGGCATTTGAAAATTCCAACCTCTGCTGTTATTTTTACGGAAAGAGTGTGATAACACAAAGTAATATCATTATAAGTATGCACATTTACAATTTGTCAACCTGAAAATGAAGAGTGGTTGTATTTCCACAGATTAACATGAAAATTCACAAGAAACGTGGTTTTTGTCTACAAAGTCTTGTAATTTCATGGAAGAATGGGTAAACTGATTGTGGTTTCAAAATGTGAATCCACTTATTGATATGTAGTAACACATAAAATGGGTGATATTACTATACATTTGTAAATTTAACAGTTGACCGTAAATTTTCATTATAAAATTATTTTCTAATTGAAATTTTACAATATAAACTTGTTGTTTTACTGAGTTACATTAGAAATGCGCCAAAGGAATCTGAAATTAACAATATTTCTATACAAACACAACATAATAATCAATATGCTTGTAGATATAGCTTGTTATTGCTGGTAAATATGAAATTACAGCTGTAGAATTGTATTATTTCCGGTCAGTATCGAACTAAATTTACACTGTAATCCAGAGATTTTTTTCAGTGTAGATGAGAATACTCGTTTGGATAATTTATCAGATCATTATGAATGAACTCGAGTTGTTATTTCTGAATACATAATTCCCCAACGTTCCGTTAAATCATTTAAAGATACAAAAATGGTTCATTCATGAAATTTTCTTATTAAAAAAATTAAATTAAATTAAACCGATCCAGAAAAGCGAATAAAATTTTCCGAAACATTGAACAATATCCACCCTGCATAGTTTCATTCCACTATTCCAAATGAAAATGTTTGTTTTTAAGAAGATCGAGTTCTTTTCCAATATGCAAGATCGGAATGTGAATACATAAGTTTTATCACATCGATAAAATGGTCGAAAAAATTCAATGAAATGGCCTCGCAGATCTCCCAACTTGACATCTATTGACCTACATGAAAGAATAAGAGCTATACCATGGCAATTGCATATTCGGTTAGAGTCATTTAAAAAAAAAATGATTCCCAAATCATCCAATAAAAAATATACATTCAATGTTGAACAATGAAGGTCACATGACTTGTTTGCGAGTTAAAGAAGGGTGATTTTTTTTATAATAGTTTTTTACGCTAAATAGTACTGAGAACCTGTTAGTACGGACGTTTGTCCATTGAATGGATACATTTTGTGTGTTTTCAATAAGAAGTTTCACAACAAACTGGACTTTTATCTTCGAAAATAGTCGTGACCGCCAAACTTTTCAATGGGATTTTTTGTACAGGAGGCTGAAATACGTCCATTATGATAAAAATTATCATTTATGATATTAGGTATTATTTATGAATGTCACAATATCATTGTTATTTTGGCAACCACACTCACATGGATCGCCCTGTTCGTTCAGGTTCTACGTCGAAAAATATGGAAATATATATTTTCTTTCAAAAACGCGCGTTTTTTAAAGTTTCTATGGCTACGTTATCAATTCGAGAACAGTGAAGACAGAATGACAATGTTATGACTCTTATCTGACAGGAGTACCTTGTAACGACAAATGAAATATTACAAACAAATGAAAAACTTTTATTCAAACATTAACGAAAGGTATCACGAATTCAACCATTTCACATTATAAGTTCTTATTTCCATTATTTGTAAGAATGAAACCAGTATTTATGATTTCAAAGTGCACCAATTGAAAAAAATATCTTAAAGTATTCGTGGATAACTGATCTATCATTCAAACACTTGCTCTATTTCGAAAAATCGCGCGTGTTTGAAAGACCTTTGTTATCCACTTATACTTTAATACTATTATATTGTTTGTTAATTTTTATTACAGAATTTTCAAAACACCCATATTTATTTCATCATCGAATTCATTCCTTACTTTGTACTCACGCTCTACGATGTTGATAATAACAAAGAATTCATTTGTTAATATGCACTTTATAAGAAATATTTGCTGTGTAGCATAGTATTTACGTATGGATTATCAAACAAGTGAAATATCAGTATTTCTATTTTGCCTAGTTCAGACCCGTTTTAAATAGTTATTGATTAATAAACGTGATGATAAAAATGTTCGTATAATTTGTTATCGAACGAAACATAAAATATACCAGGTGGTCGCGAAGTTTGTTATACCTCACGGCACTTGGTTATTTTCAAAAATTTAAATATGAGTTTTGGTTATGTTGTGTGAAAGATAATTTTCGATTTCACCGGAGGTGACTTCAACTTTTTAACTTTTGAACTTTGAAACTTTTGAATTTCAAATACACCCCAATTTTTTTCATTATTCGAATTTCTCAGAGATGATTTAGTTCGAGAACGCCAAATTAAAAAATTATCGATTATTATCTACCGTTACAATTGAACGGTGCATTTATTCAGAGCTCCTGGGAAGGTGTACAAAAAATTATTGTACTCAACTAATTATTATTTTTTTTTACACGCTTTATTTCTATATTATTATTTTATATTATTAGCTTCACTTGTATGTTTGTATATTTGTTTGTTTGGAGGACGAGATTTGTGATAATGGTCCGATTCCATTCAAAATTGGTATATAAGGGTTTTCGGAGTCAGACATTATGATTTTTATTCAAAATTCATGAATTCAAAATGGCGGCTCCAAGATGGCGGACGAGATTTGTGATTATGGTCAGATTCGATTCAAAATTGGTATGTGAGATTTTTTCGGTTGTATATTTCGAATTTTCTGTCAAAATTGATAAATTGAAGATGGCGGCTCCAAGATGTCATTATGGTCTGATTCGATTCAAAATTAGTGTGTGAGGGTTTTCGGAGTCAGAGATTATGAATTTTTCGTAAAAATTTAAAAATTCAGGAAGGCGGCCCAAGATGATGGACGAGTATTGTGAATATGATCAAATTCGATTCAAAATTGGTATGGTTTTCGGGATCGGAGATTTCGATTTTTTAGTAAAAAAAAATATAATAGTTTAAAAAAACTAAAGAATTCGCTTTACTTCCCATGGACTAAAAAGTAAAAAATAATTGACAATTTACTTTCTCAAATGTAAAAAAAGCGTGGGGTGCTTGATAAAGTTCTCTTGAGCTCTTGAACGCTCTGTATTGTTGAATTAAACTAAAAAATATGAGAATATAGATCTAACGCACCCATGCTTTTTTTATATTTGAGAAATTAAATTGTCAATTATTTTTTAACTTCTAGTCCAAGGGAAGTAAAGCGTGTTCTTTAGTTTTTTTAAACTATTATTCTTCACAGAAAAAGTTTCATGTTTTTTATGTTCTAAAATGGCGAATGAACCTTTTCCCAATTCTTGCTCAAACAGGAACAATGTTTTGTTCTCCATTTGAGAAGAAAAATTCCAATAAATGTTTCAGGGAAAATATAAGCTCTGCAGGAAAGTCAAGAAACGTATCAATACGTTGTAGGTGTCTGTCAGGTGCCGCTATTCTAGCAAATCTATTCAATTCTCAATAAATGAACTTTAAATGTTTAATAACCATTGGCCCAGTTATATAATTGAATAATGAAATCGTAATATTCTAGAATTCCACCAAATTTACTATGAATAACCCTCAACTCAATACAATTTTCATTGACTAACTGATTTAATATGGACAATAAACAAATAAATATTGTTCGAAACGTCTTCCTCCTGTTTCTTGAACAAACGCCAGAGCCCTTCTCATGGATTATTCGCCGACTTCATTCAAAAACAGTGGTGTTATTGAGAGAGAAGTATCCAAATTTTCATTTTCTTATTCCTATGAATTCTTGAATGGTGATGAATGAACTTTGTCTCTCAAATATCCCACGAAAATAACGGGAAGTGTCTAATTATTTATACCTAGCGGCCAAAGTTTTTTGCCATATAATCTCTATCATCTATCGAGTTATGAGATAGGGCTACATCTTGTTACGAAATTGGGGATCGTGGTTACAGAAAATACCGGGCAGTTATCGTTCGATCATTTACAGATCCAAAATCAAGAATAAATTCCAATAAACAAATTATAAAACTCGAATACACTGATACAATGATATGCCTACTTCACTGGATACTAACCCTAGAAAGCTATCGCTCGTCAAATTTACGACGGTAGGATTGAAATTGTCAGAAATAAAAGGCCATAATTATAGAAGAAGAAGAAGAAGAAATTGTCAGAAATCTTCGGTGTTGTTCAGGTGTCGCTTCAGTCCATCTACAACTTTTCATCAATTGCTGTCTAGAACTAGTAGACGAAGGCAGGTATTTGTGTACTTTGAATTACTCGGTTGAATCGGCATTTCGTCGTGAAAAACAAAAATTTATCTCACCCACTCCAAAAATCTTTGAGTGCTATTTTGAATCCTATGGCTTCATCGTGTGAAACCATACCTCATAAAGAACCTAGAACCATTTGCAGCCTTTGTCAATCGAAAAGAAAGAAGAATGGCCACTTCAATGGTGACCAGTGCAAAAGCCCCAAATGTGCGAAACAGAAACACAGATTAACATCATGCACTCAATGTTCTTCTTTTCCACCTCATTCTTGTGTTTTTGTTTAGAATACATGTTAATTTCAGTTATAAATATAAATAAATTATCCATCGGAGACGATCCATTGCATACAGTGGAGGTGAGATTCAATAGGAAATTGAAAAAACTTACAGTCTAACTCCACCAAAAATATTCTTTATTGTAGCTGTCATGCAGTCAGAAGACTGACATCACGTTGAAATCATGTAGTCAGAAGACTAACATTAAGAGGGAGGACATGTTTCGAAGGATTAATCCTTCATCTTCAGCAAATTATGAATTAGTTACAAGTCGACCTAAGGAAAAACAAAACGGTTACCAAAGAGTTATGAATAACAATAAAATGTGTGAACCTACCATATTATGGTGAAAAAAACACAATCAATGGGAAAAATTTTTAAAAAATTCTTAAACTAAAAATTTTGGTCATAACCAAAGACCATGTGGTCCGCATCTGGAACGGAGGCCACACCACTAATGTCAGGGACCATGGATGGTCCATCCAACAATAAATATTAACATATTAAAAACAACTTTGATAATTAAACTGTGACCATGCAGCAATGTTTACAAAGTAACAAGTAGGAAGAGGAAGTGACAATAAATTTGACATGAATGACACCTGTCATGTGGACAGTCCTGAATCAAGGTGACAGAGAAGAGAGAGAGAGATGTCCCATGCTTCACGGAACTAGAAAATTGAGAAAATGACATCTACAGACAGAACCATAGAGCGAACGAATTAATGATTTCATTTATAAAGATTATTGGGTATTTAATAAAAACTTTAACCAAAAGAATGTAAGTAAATTATTGAAAATTAAGTGGAATGAAAAAGGTATCAAAATGGTACAGAGTTAAAAAGTTTTAAACTGTCAAACTGGGTCTGTTCGTTCAAACATTGTAAATCTGAATTTTTAATCGCTTTATTAATTTCAAGAGTAAGTTGAGTCTCTTGCCTTTATCGCAAACATGTAAAATTTTTAAGTCCGAGTTGGAATCGAAATTGTGTTTCTCATTTATGATGTGATTGGAAAAAACGGAATTTGAATTAATTTCTTCTTTTTCGGAATTGGACTCTATAATTCTAACGTGTTCTGCTAATCGAGTTCTAAGCTTGCGACCTGTTTGGCCAATGTAGCAAGCTTTACAATCAAGGTTAGAACAGTTCAATTTATAGACTCCAGACTTATCAAGCATTGGAATTTTATCTTTGGAGTTGACCAGCAAGTGTTTGAGATTATTGGAGGTTTTGAATGAAAACGAAAAATTTGAAATGTTGTTGGCATTGAGTTTGTTGAGCAAAGTATTTTTAAGTTTTAATGAAAGGGGGCCAAAATAGGATGAAGAGAAATATTTATTTGGTGAACTTGATTGAGTTAATCTATAGTTTGAGATAAATAAATTATCAACCGCCATTTTACTTTTACAGTTTAGGGTTATTTGAAAATGTCGTAAATTTTACGATAGGGTGGTAACTACGTACATTCCAAACACGTTAGCTCTCTAAGGCGAATTGTACTTCATTAGCTTGATTTCTTTGTAACTCAGCTTCCATAAACTTTTGACTTCTCCGTCCGCTTGAATCGTCCTGCTTCGATATCCTGATGGAATCGAAACTTCTGCCGCGTCGAAAATATCTAGATTCGTCTATTTCAGAATTCTAGAAGGTTTGTCGGTGTTCCGAACTTTGGTAACGCACCGATGGTAACAATCCATTTTGTTCTGGCCACCGATTGCTTGCCGAGTTCTCGGAACAATATTGGTTGCAAGGTAACCTCTCGCTACGTAGCGGTGTACGACCACATAGAAATATGCTAATTTTATGCACTTCATCGATCAAGGAAGTAGGCTGATTGTTAACACTTTTTTAATTTCTACATCGCGAACTGTAGTGTAATGATCATTTCAGTACAGGATATTTCATTTCCCACGACTTTCATGAACTACTAGAATGTAATTTTTATGATCATAAATGATATAAGATCGAATCACGTTTATTAACGTTCTAATAATTTGACATTTCACATCAGTATTTACAAAATTCGTTTAAAAAAATAAGCAATCGAAAATGAATAGTAATAGTGTGGATGATTTGACATTGACACCGCTAATTTCAATATAAAGATTGATGACAATCGAATGCTATATTTTCGAATAGTTGGCAGGAAGTTTCTAAAGCAGTTAATTTCACCGTATTATGTGAGGTCGTAGCAGCGAGTGAATAGTGAGGGAACAATCGGGATTTGGATAGTGGGGGAGCTTGTTCAAATCCAAAATAAACCACATTTTCTCTCTTTTATGAAATCGATTAGTGTTCGATTTTTATTATAATTTTCAATATTTGTATATTCAATTCCTTTTTAGTTTGTATGTATTATGGGAATCATAACGGCAGGAAAGTTTATGATAAATAGTGTTATTATGGCTATTTATGTACCAAGTCCGTTTCATTTCGTTTCATCGGGGAGCGTTAGGATCTAATAACGCTCGTGGTGCATACAAGATTTTATTTTTCACGAAAAAATTATCTTAAACGACGTTGTTCACTTCATAAATTTCTTCTCATAGTATTTACTGCGTTCTGGTCGGCAACTGAGCACAAGTGAGCTTCTATGCAATTGCCATAGAATCATTGAAGAGGTTGCTGCGGGTTGTTTATTCGATAAAATGACGCTGCATTTGTAAGAATTGACAAGCTTGTAAGTGGAGGCAACTAAAAATGGTTGTGTTCATAATAATTATAGAGATCCCACAGAAAGTAACGCTCAAAGCTGAAAAAGCGTTAGGCAATTTACTGTCTGTGAAATCCAAATACTTATACGAGAAGAGGTATGACAATTTTTTGAAATAGAAAGATGAAAACAGAGTGAATACCGTAAATGAAACTGTCTTAATGGCATACTTCCAGGAACTGGTGAGTTTATCTCATGAAAAATATTAAATTTTTTTAAAATAATTTACATTATTTCAGTCTGAAAAATTTAGTGCAAATAATTTATGGACCAAATACTCACAGCTGAAATCAACATCGATTGTTAAAGAAAACATTATATCAGCATTCAGTGAACTGATGGCCTTTCTGAAAGTTAATTCAAAAGGATATATTCCTAAAAAATCAAAGCTGGTGGAAGGTGGACAAGTATTACTTTTCATAAGAAAAGCTCCAGATGATACTTTTCTGCTACATAAAGTTGTTCTGGTAATGGGCGTATTTGGAGGCTTAAGACGTGATGAAATGGTCAAGATGACAATTGATGACATTGAAGACAGAGGAGCCGTTTTAATGATCAAGGTACCAGAAACTAAGACCTGCACCTCAAAAAGTTTCACCGTTGTTGAAGAAAGTGAAATAGGAGCCTTAAACTTAGTTGAAAAGTACATTGCACTACGACCAAAAGGATGTAAACAACGTAGTTTTTCAGAAATAATAAATGCAATGAGTTACCTGTAGGTAAAAATACTATAGGAAGTGTTCCTTCTGTCATAGCGAAATACCTTAGTTTGGAAAACCCGAAAGGTTACACCGCACATTGTCTACGCCAAACGTCGTCAACGCTTCTTGTTCAAGGTGGTGTTTTCTTTGAAACACTAAAATTACATGGAAAATGGAAGAGTAGTACGGTAGCGGAGAGCTATATTGAAGAAAGTATCTCCTCGAAAAACAAAATTGCTACTATGATAGCCACAATAGGCCATTGGCCGCAGTGGAGAGCCTGATATGGGCTCACTCACATTTAAACCTAACTATGATAGCCCATTCCGTGTCCGAAAGAGAAAATGTTAACGTTCCGAACGAAACCGAATGCACATTGAGGAGTTCATCATCGGTCAACTCACAAAACTTCAAACTTGGTACTAATTTTTCAGGAACATTTGAAAATTGTAATTTCTTTTTGAGAGAAAATAATTAGTCCGTTGTTTATGTGAAACTTTTCTGTGTAAATAATTTATTGAACTACAGAAAAAAAAAATATTTAACGGGCGTTATGATTCATAATGCCCTCCATAACGCCCCGGGCGTTATGGGTCTGTTAATAGCAACCGTTGCCAAGGTATTATAAAGCAGTAATAGACAAGTGAAAAATGAAAAATATTACAGATTTGATTATGATTCAGATGGTCGTAGAAAAAGTATAGTGTACAATTTGCATGAAATGCCCCATTTTCCACTCGTACTACAAAATTTCATATACCTACTCGTAGGAAATGTATGTTATTTCATACTCATTGTACAATATACTATTGAAGAATCGCAAATTCCTCCATATTATTTATACGTTCACTATGTTAGGATTATCTCGTTAGATGAAACCAGTGATGCTTTCGTAATCGGGCCATTTATATAATCAGGTTTGGCATTCGCAGTTTGTTGTTTTCTTAGGAACCTTGAAATTTATTAATGTATGATTGATGGATGTACGAGATATATACAGAAATTAGTTGCTTGTAGTCCTCGGGCCCGATATCTTTAATGAAAAAATCATTCCCAAAGCTTGAGACCTCGTAAATCTAGTCTTCATAATGAGTCTATTGCGGAAGTTCTCGGTAGGAGGGCGTTGTTTGTTTGGACTCAGTAATTTATCTAGTATTATTAATATCCGGAAAATTTTATCTGACAGTGTTAACAAATAATTTTTCCAAATCGGTAAAGGACCCCTCAAAATCCTTATTGAAATGGCTCTCGGCTAAATTCCATGAATTTTTGGTATGCTGTAGGTTTTGACTTCCTCGGTAAAAGTGTCTATGAGCACAAAAAAATCGGCCGACTAGTTTTCGAGATACATGGTGTCAGAGATCAAAAGTGAAGCTTCTTGCTAAGAATTTTTAACAATTTCAAGAATTGACAAAACGCATATTTATTTTGCGAATACCATGCCTCAATGATTGTACAATGTCACCTTGACCTCGAATCCATTATTCTTTTTCATTTTGTGCTCTGCAACAGGGTGAACAAAGAAAAATCCAATTCGAATAATTTTATACCAACCAAGTGCGAGTTTTAATGCGAATGAATACTCAGTATAGCCAGGATGAACTTCCTCAATCTCCACTAATTCAATTCAGATGAGAAAATATTTTATACGATTTTTGTGAAATGAGGGGGGTTCCGGAAAAATAGGGGATATTTTCCAAACAAGCCGACGAAAAACTAGGAGGGAGTTTTGGCATACAATCAAACTTCCCAGAATTCCACAAGAAATTCCGCGAATGTAAATATCTACGTTTTGTGAACATTCATTCAATGAAATAATTCTGAAATGTATTCGAATATATTTCGCACAAAAATATAACTTAAAGTAAATAAAACACTTTTGAAGACAAGCTTTCATTCCACATGTATAGAAGGTATTGCAATTTTGGAATAAGTACCGCACTAATAATCTAGTCCGAATATTTTCAAACAATTGCTCAAAAATAGCTCATTTCGGTCTTCGATGGAGTATATATGAGGTATAAATAAAATCTGTACTCTCAAAAGTATGTTGCTGACAAATGAATCAGGAGACCTATGCTGAAATTGATCACAATATATTGGATTCCTCAAACCGTACATTATGTAACCGATTATTTTCCGAAATACAGGGTATTTATTGGAACAAAAAACCTCATTGTTCTAAGAAAATTGGACTGAACATTTTTATTCGCCCTGTATACATGAAATGACTGTGTGACGTTATCAACAGTAAAGAATGTTTGATATATTAATGACTTGCTCTCCCTTATCCGAACTCAAAATCTAGGGGTTGACGTACCCTTATTTTCGAACCACCCTGTATAAAAAAATAATATAATTTAGCTTTGGTTGAGATTGAGGGAGTTCATCATGCCTATAATGAATATTCATTTCACATTAGAAAACTCACACTGGTTGGAATGAAATTAATCGAATGAATGTTTGTTCACCCTGTTGTAGAGCACAAAACGGAAAAGTATAATGGATACGAGATCAAGGTGACATTGTACCATCATTGAGGGATGGTACTAGCAGAATGAATAGGCACTTGTCAATTCTTAGAATTGTTAAAAATTCTCAACAAAAAGCTTTACTTTTCATCTTTGACATCCTGTATTTCGAAAACTAGTCGGCCGATTTTGTTGTGCCAATAGACACTTTTGCCGAGGAAGTCAAAATCTACAACATACCAAAAATTCATGGAATTTATCCGAGAGTTCCATAAGGATTTTGCGAAGTCCTTTATGGCTTCATGAAGTATTTTCCCTCACTACTGTTTTTTTTTTCAGAATCGCTTAATAATAATAAAAAAAATTGAGTAGTAACATTGTACGTTACATTTTCGGGAACAGAAATTGTAGTTGTCGAACGGGCTCGAAGACTATTGCTATGGACACTGTCGTCTGATGGCTACAGAATAAATAAATTATCGTTTTCTTTCTTCGTTTGAGAACACGTTTGGTAATTATTGTTGAAAAAACAAGTAATGTAAAGATATTAGAATTCGAGGTGAGCAAGTACGAGCCGAAAAGAAGCCGATGCTTGTTGCGTGCTGCGTGCTGAAAATGTTCACACGCAACACTTCTTGTTGATACATTTCGTGTTTCTTATTACGTATTTCTCATTACCGATGCTGGTGAAAACTCGAAATTTGCCAAAATTGATGTTTGTTTTCTTACCCGTCATGATTATTCGTTCTGACCAAGTTCTGACTTTTTCATTCCAAGTTGCTTGTGCGCGTAACTAGGTTACCGAATGATATACTGCAACTAGAGCAATGATATAATAATACCACATAAATAAGAGAGATGCACTACTGTGCGCCTCTTCTGTTACCCCACCCGACGCATTAACGTACCACATGGCAATGCGACACACCGCACACAGCTCACGTCGATATTCCTTCCTCGAGCGAGTAGAGGAGAAATTGTAATGCTCTCTCAACATATAGCAAGCTATTTTTTACGCTCTCATGAAACCACCATACCCAAGATAAAAACTTTCCGATACTGTATTTTGAGAGGGCATTACAATTTCTTCTCGACTCGCACGAGTAAGGGATATCGACGTGCGCTGTGTCGCATTGCCACGTGGTCCGTTGATGGCGTCGGGTGGGGTAACAGGAGAGGCGCACAGTAGTGCGTCTCTCTTGTTTATGCGGTATTATCATATGATTGTGTTCCTTGTTGCTCGCGTAGATTTCTGTCTATACCCCAGATAAATTGTTTCCGATACTGTATCTGTAGCGCGTGGCAAAATTCGAAATGATCTCTTTCGAAGGTTATAGAGGAAGATTGAAAGTTTATACTTCCATGGTTGGGAAGGCATTTTTCATAAGTAGGTAGGTATTCAAGGGGAAGGTTGACAATTTTTCAACATTTAATAATTTTTCACTCGAATACATACTGAATAATTTGAGAAACAATGCCAAGAATAGAATAAAAATAAAACCCTTTTGAAGACTAGCTTTTTTATTTAGATGTGTAATGTATGGTATTCTGTGAAGTTACAAAATCAAAAGCTTCCCGCGCAAAATTTCAAGTTCGAATACGAAAACGGCAAGCTTTCAAAATGTTTTTTACTTTTTATCGCTTTTGAATAAAAGCGTGTTTTTTAAAAGGTTTTTTATAATTATTTTATTTTGTTCCTTTTTAGTAAGTACGTATTAATCTATTTTTCACGAATCATGGTTATCACACTGTTTCCTGTGAATTCAATGAGGAGGCCATCTGAATATTTACTCATCCACCATCCTGGAGCCGTCATCTTCAATTTATGAAATTTAACAAAACATTCATGATCTTTCACCATAATTACAAAACTTGTCCGACATCTTGGATTTATGAATTTCGACAAAAAAAAATATTATTTTCGACCTCAAAAATCGCCACAAACCAAATTTAAATTGTATAGAATCATAATCACAAGAATCGTCCGCCATCTTGATGCCACCATCTTAAATTAATGAGTCCCGACAAAAAATCCGTAATTTCCGACCCAGAAAACCCCTATATACCAATTTTGAATCGAATCGGACCATAATCACAAAACTTGTTCGCCATCTTGGTGCCACCATCTTGAATTAGTGAATCCTGACAAAAAATCCGTAATTTCCGACCCCGAAAACCCCTACATACCAATTTTGAATCGAATCGGACCATAATCACAAAACTTGTCCGCCATCTTGGTGCCACCATCTTAAATTAATGAGTCCTGACAAAAAATTCGTAATTTCCGATCCCGAAAACCCCTACATACCAATTTTGAATCGAATCGGACCATAATCACAAAACTTGTCCGCCATCTTGGTGCCACCATCTTAAATTAATGAGTCTTGACAAAAAATCCGTAATTTCCGACCCCGAAAACCCCTACATACCAATTTTGAATCGAATCGGACCATAATCACAAAACTTGTCCGCCATCTTGGTGATACCATCTTAAATTAATGAGTCCTGACAAAAAATCCGTAAATTCCGAAATCTTTCAGTATAATTGAAAAAATATTTTTTCTACATTCATGCAAAAAGCAAAACTTTATTTAGTGGAAAAAGAAGTTCTTTATTGCACTCATCTGTCATTCTACTTCAACGTGCTGTCATCATGACAAATATAAAACATTCAAATCCACTACATATTTAGCAGATATTCTGTGAGATTGGCAATACGTTTTAAACAGTTACATACTTTATATTATTTTGTATTAATGTTGGCAATGCCTTCCCGAGAATAACTCCATAATCAAAACTGATCCGCTTTGTTCTAAACAGTCTACCTGCATAGAGCAAAGTATCTGTACTATGACTACACCTCCTGATAACATACTCGCTCACGGCTACTATGATTCTGATTATTATAATGCAACTGTGGTTATAGAAGTGTCAGTCAAATATTAATTCTGACGATTACAGAATTGAAAGTTTTAAAATGGGTATTATTAATGCAAAAATACATGATAGTGATCTGTTTCAGTGCAAATCGATAGTGAAAATTAATTATTCAAGTTGCACTTTTCATTTTCCTACACCTAGTGCCGCACCTTAATAAATCATTTTTTGCTTTTTGCAAACTGTTGACAGTGCGTAAAGTAATACTATTTGGCACAAATAATAATAAACTCTTTATTAGCATCATGCTCTTCACAGGGACTAAAAACATACACAATTTCAATTACCATACTTAAAAAATGCGTAAAAAAATCACCTGTGCGTAGAATCGTCAACTGTGCGTAAAGTAAAGTTTTACACACTGTTCTTACATTTACGCATTTGAGAAAAATATAGTCATTTTTGTATCTAGTACGCGAAATGCTACTTTGGTGATCGAGAACTGATTTTTTTCAACGAGGCGCAGCACCCAACCTGTGCGCCACCAAGACCATTCCTATTGCTCTTAGTATGAAATGGTTGATTTTGGGGGTTTGTTCTTGACATCTTTTTTTGGGTGTTCAACCCCCACAGTTTGGAAATGAAAATATGTAAATCATATCGAAATGGACCGCACATGGTTACCTCTTTACAGATAAGAAGTGAGAAATAACAGAAAGGTGATTGACATACCGCACATTCCCTGTACCAAGATAGCAAAAAATGTCACCCCAACGAAATTTTTGGCAGATTTCTTTTGACTTTCGTGAAAGAAATGTTGCATAAGGACGTGACTTCATGTTTCTACAAGATTCATACGGAAAGGCTCAGTGCTCGAAGCACTTTTCGGGATTACTAAGCCCTAAACTTTTTTGCAAAATGCTTCAGAGCACTAAGCACTGAATTAGGAAAGTGCTCGGTAGCACAGTGCTTAAGAGCAAAAGTGCTTCGAGTGCTTTCACGAGCACTAAGCACTGTGCTTTGGGACACATTGCTTTTTTTATTTATTTATGCTAGTAGCTCCTGGAAAAGTCTGACATTATTAAAATGTACGAGTAAACGTCACATAAGCCCATCGTCAACAATGGCAGATATATGTCTATTGTAATAATTTATACTTAACTTATAAGAACGCCTGTGCCATTGATGAATTTGTTTACTTTTAACATAATTCTAATATAAATATCGATGGCAGAAGTTAGTTATTTGTACAAAATTAACCTACTTTTACGTGTTCATGCGCGTCTGTCACTTATTTGCACACGTGCGAAATATCTGCCTTTGTAATATTTTTATCACTTTACAGAACTAAAATGTCAATTGGCAGGCAAATCTCTCTTGATCGAAATATTAAATTTTTGATACAACTCAATAATTATTAATAACATTGTTGTACTCGCGTAAAACCCAAGGAAAGTTCATCCCGAATCAATATTTTTCAAGAATTCAGAGCCGTACTCGGAGGTTTTTCCTGGATAATCTTAGGTGGTTTCTAAAACAAGCTGAAAATACCTTCAAACAATTACAAGTGGCATATAACCTAATTGAGAATTGGAACAGCTTTAAATTTTCTGATAAAAATGGCAGGCCCGTTTAAAAAATAAAAAGGTGATGAAGGTTCCTCGGAAATGAAACGTCAACCAAAATTTTGTGAACGTCATCTCATTAGGCTCTTAAAGTAAGAATAGTAAGTAATTTTGACTTTTTTATACTTATGAAAGTGATTTCAGAATTAAATTATAATAAAAATAAATTGCAAATCAGAAAATCACCTATCATTTTTGCAAATTCCGTATGAAATAGTTTTAAACTTTTTCCCAATCCAAGAAACATTGTAATTCCAACCATTTTCGAGAACCTAATGACGTACTATTCATATCTTGCACTCACTGGATACCTTACAAACAAAACAACTTACTGTTTATCCATTCATATCTGCGTCAAATTAATGTGAACAATAATTTTGCCACATTTATGAAATACTTCAAACCCTCATATACCTTCTTATCACATTATGCTTGTTTCCTCATTAAATTTTCACTTATAATAATTACATATTATCTTTTTTTTACAAAACCTTTTACAGTTTTTCACAAAGATTACTTGATGAAACGACGAATACGCTAATAGAAATTCACCATTTACCGATTTTTACAATATTGGGAAATTGTAACATTTTCTTTTATTAATTTAGTATAGTATAGTTTAGCTAATTGACAAGAAAAAGCCACTACACTAACTGAGATTTTAATAAAAATGTCAACGTTAAAGTTCTGTTTTCAAAAAATATATTTTATCCACTAGTAGAATAATGAAGTTAATTTATTCCACTTGAGGGATAATGAAACTACTTTATTGGAATAATGAAAAATACAATCTTGAATAACATTTTACTCATTTATTATTAATATTAACATTAATGTTTATATCAAAGAAAATAAATAGTAACCATTTAACACCTCACGATATTTTTGTACGTAATTTCAATGAATTTTGAGGTGACAGCTGCTGTCAGAGCAAAATGTCAAATAATTTTTTGATGAAAAATGTCCACAATTCTGATTCTGAATGAATGTGTTTGTGTATAAAACGTTCTATTCTGCATGTGTGTTGCGTTCAAACATTCTCATCCAAATAAAATGCTATTTGAAACATTTATACAATAAATAACTATAATAGACTTTTTTCTTTCAGCTCTTCAGACATGGCAATAGAACTGGACAAAAAAGTGAACTCTATCCTACAGATCCATATTTGAATTACACCTATTTTCCATTCGGAAACGGACAACTCACGAATGTAAGAATTTTCATGATGTAGTATAATTGTACTTTACAGTGTGAACGATATATGAACTCAAAATAGCTATTTATGATACAAGTTCGTAAAGTAGGCCTTTTTTGTATGAGCGTGAATGAGGCGCAGCCGAGTTCAACAAACGCGCGAGTACAAAAAGGCCCTTGACGAAAGTGTATCATGCAAAGTTTTTTCTTCGACAGGTATTAAATTGCCAAATTGTAGCAATTGTATCATTAATTTGAATGTTGTAGAAAAAAAATCTTTTGAAAAATGTAAATTTTTATTGAACAGAGGTATTTTTGATATTCGGAGTTGAATCAGCTTGACCCTAACAGTATTATTTGTTGAAAAGCTACACTTGGATGATTCACAAACAATAAAACATATGGTACTGCATATTTATTTATACTAATGACACAAATTCTTTCCCACCAATGAGCTCTAAAGTTTTGCCTCGTTGAAAAAACGAGCATTGGGAGATACCGGGTGAGTCTGAGAGATGACACACCCCTATTTTTGCGAGAAATAATCCGATTCAATACACGAGAGTTGAGGGGGTTTTTGATCAACTAAAATGTGATTTTTGGAGATAAAAACGAATTCTGTAGCACTTTTGGTATCGTTAGAAATGGTTTCAGTTTGAGTTTTCAAAAAGAACATATTTTCAAATTTTTTGAAATCTAAGAGCAATTTCTTTATATATAACGAGCAAAGATCCCTGTATTTTTGGTATGTTCTGGATTTTGATTTCCTAGGGAAAAGTGTCCATTGGGCACAAAAATATCGGCCGATTAGTTTTCGAGATACAGGGTGTCAAAGATGTATATTGAAGCTTTCTGTTCAGAATTTTTAAAAATTCCAAAAATTGACCAAACGCCTATTTATTCCTGGAATACCATCGTATCCATCATACTTTTTCGTTTTGTGCTCTGCAACGGGGTGAACAAAGAAAAATCCAATTCGAATAATTTTCAACCAATCAGTGTGATGAGATTTAAATATTCAATTTATTCAGGATGAACTCCCTCAATTTGGCCGAAGTTAACAGACATTCTTTATTATACAGGGTGGTTCGAACATAGGGGTACATCAACCCTTAGTTTTTTAGTTCGGATAAGGGAGAGCATGACATATATACATCATACATTATTTACTGTTGATAACGTCACAGTCATTTCATGTATACAGGGTGAGTAAAAATGTAGAGTTCAATGCTGTTTTTTTTAAATAAATACCCTGTAGTACTCTGTATTTCTAAAAAGAATCGGTTAATTTTCATGAATTTTTGATATAATGGGCAGTTTAGGAGTACGAGTTATTATGTCATCCGTATCAGCATATGTCGCCTGACTCATTTGTCGGCTACATACTTTTCAATTTATAGTTTTTATTGTTAACCCATATACTCCATCGGATACCGAAATGGGCTAATTTCGAGCAATTCTTGTTGAAAAATATTCAGAATAGATCAGTGCGGTACTTATTCGAAAAATGTAATACTTTATATACATGTTGAATGGAATATCTTTCATTTGAAAGCCATGTTTCCTCAAAGATGAGAACCTGAAAAAATTTAATGAAAGCTTGTCTTTGAAAGTTTTATTAATTCATATTTTACTGTGAAATATTTTTAGAAATACAGGGTATTTATTGAAAAAAAAAACAAAATTTTTCTAAGAAACTTGGACTCTATATCTTTTTACTCACACTGTATTCATGAAGTGACTGTGTGACATTATCAACAGTGAATTATGTTTGATGTATATATGATATGCTCTCCCTTATCCCAACTAAAAAACTAGTGGTTTACGTACCCCTCTATTTTCAAACCATCCTGTGTGATGAATAATAGCAGTTAATTTTGGTCAAGATTAGGGGACTTCATCCTGGTTAAATTGAATATTTGAATCTCATCAGAGAACTCACGCTGATTGGTTGAAAATTATTCGAATTGGATTTTTCTTTCTTCACCCTGTTGTAGAGCACAAAACGAAAAAGTATAATGAATACGAGATCAAGGTGACATTGTACCATCATTGAGGCATGTTATCCCAATCTCAAAAACTAGTCGGCCGATTTTTTTGTGTCCATATACTCATAAGAATAGTGCGGGGTTCAATTCTTTATTTTCTTCTTGGTCAGTTTTTCAAATTTTTTTTTTTAGTTTTGATGATTTTTCACAATGTGAAACATTCTTTTCCGATGCAATGTTGTTCAAGAAAATGAAATTAGCATTTTCATAGCAATACTTTATATACCAAATGATCATGATGAATTATACCTAATCTGAGAAATTTTTTTCAAAGCAACAGTAAAGATATTGCGATTTTAGAGTTCCAAACCAATTCAATAAATCGTCGGCTTTGTGCAAGAAGTCACTATCTGACTAACTAACAAAATGATGATTTTAAATTAAAAATATTTGAAACTGAACTAAAATAATTATCTTTCAAATTATGGAACGGGTAGAATAACACCAATATGACAGCATATGTATTTGATGAATGCTTCATTGAATAGAGGGTATCGCAAAAATTAATTAAAACAGTGATAAATCATGTGCCCTCAATTTTCGTTCAAGGCAGGGAAGCAGAAAGAATATTCCATAGGAGTCGCCCTACGTACAAGATATGGCAAAATGCTTGGAGAATATTTTTATCCAAATATTGTCGATGCAGTCAGTACAGATTACAACAGAACTAAAGCTTCTCTGCAACTAGTATTGGCCAGTCTATTCAGACCAAAAGGAGTAGAAGTTTGGAATTTTTTCCTAAATTGGCAACCAGTTCCATTCAACTTTTATCCAACAGACAAGGACAAGGTATGTGTGAAGTATTTTCAGCAACGTAAAAAAATCCATTTTTTCCAAGACAAATGACTTTATAATATATTCCATAAAATTCTCTACAAAAAGGTCTCCACAAATTTTTCTTTGAAATGCACCGTCGGCGTCGAGTAAAACGTGCTAGAAATTCGAAAAAATGTGACTTTTTCAATTTTTAGTGCTCTCTCATTCATCTCATTCAGTCACATAACGATATTTTCATGATCACCTTCTCCCAAATTATTCATATATGTCTCGACTTTGAATAACAAAGAAAGCATTCCTTAAAAAATCATTCGTGTAGATTTCCCGGCACTGAATTTCCCCGATAATTTTAAAAATTAAAAAAAAAATGAAAATGTAAAAATTGCGCGCTTCTATCGCGAACTCTTTTGTTTAAACGTATTTTCACTTGTTTAAAACATCAAGCGCTACGCTACGGAAGCGTAGAAGGGCCACTCTTCCGCAATTTAATTTTTTTTATAATTCCGACTTTCATCTCGGAATTCCGACTTTCATCTCGGAATTCCAACTATAATCTTCCAATATAGATATAATAGTAGAAATAGTAGAAAGGTGGTCTTTGCTCACTAGTTAGGATACAAAAGGGGAGATTTTTGGGTGAAGCAGTAAGCAAAACGTGTACTCTTTTAACACTATATTTCCGACAGTGGTTCCCTGAAGATGACAGTAACCACTGTAGAAATATCGGAAATATAGTGTTAAAAGAGTACACGTTTTGCTTGCTGCTTCACCCAAAAATCTCCACTTTTATTTACCGGGTGTCCCAGAGCTTTTAGGCCAGTAGATATTTCCGTTATTTGCAGAAAAAAAAATTTAAGAAAATCCGTATTGTAGTAGACCATAAGAACTTTCATCCAGCATAGCAAAATCCACCCCCTGGTTAACAACCCCTGAGAAATTTTTCGAGTATATGAATTTTCATGAAAAATTTACGTACGAGATAAAGGACCCCGCACACCTTATATGGGAAAATGGCTCTTCGTCAAATTTCTTGAATTTTTGATCATTCTGGTGAAATGTTTCAATGGGCGCAACACGATCCTATGACTAATTTTCGAGATTTTACATTTCAGTAATTAGATTGAAAATTTCACACCTCACTTTTTCAGCCAATCAAAAAATTGGTTTTTATTTAGTTGCCATGGCAACCCAAAAAATTTCCGGATATTTTTATCCTCCTGGGTACCCTGGGCGAAATTAATAAGTGGAAATTTTTCTGTCAAATATTTTACATGTGATAGTTAACATTTTGCTTTTATGTACAAATGGAATGTTATTTTTCATATGAAAGGAGATAATATTTCATAATTATATATTCACTAAATATTTCGAATGTGTCTGAAAATATTTTGAGAACTTGCATTTCAACGATGAATAGGTCCATCGGTAAAAAATGTATATCAATCAAATCTATCTATGCTTGACTTGATGAACTTAATATTTGAAACAATTTTATTCAACTTATCTTTTCGTGAATACTCGGCTGAAATTTGCAACAATTCCTTTCCACATCACTTCCCAATAGACAATCCGCATGGACCAGTCCAAACTATTTTAGTTCTGCGTGACGTGCAATGTAATTTTAGGTTGAAAATGTCGCAAAATGAATTTTCCTTTCTCACATACAAACACCGCCACTAATACCAACGCGTAACTGTCATTATATCAACAAAAACCATTTATGGCCCACTGATGTTACAACTTGTTTTCTCTCAGAATAATCTACTATCTAATAAGCTAAGTCAGTTGAATTAACCATTAATTTAATATATTTTGGTGTGAAATTTTCTTACCGAATCCCCCGCGTGCTTGAATTAATTGCTGGAAATTATCTCGTACATGAATTTTTTAAAAAAATGCATGTACTCGAAAAATTTCCGGCAATAATTAAAGTACTAGGGAGATTATAAGTGACAATTATTTTTTAATTTTTGGTCCATGTTGGAAGTAAAGCGTATTCTTTAGTTTTTCAAACTGAAATATTTTGTAGAAATGTACAACATCCTGAAATAAACGACTCACTATGAATAAAACATTTAACTGAAATAACGCTGTTTCGACTTTAAAGTCGGAATTCCGAGATAAAAGTCGGAATTCCGAGATAAAAGACGGAGTTCCGAGATAAAAGTCGGAATTATAAAAAAATAAAATTGCGGCAGAGTTGGCCCTTCTACTCTTCCGGACTACGCTGTCTTGTACTTTCCTTAGTTTCATTTCGCTAATAGGATTTTTTTTTAACCCATTGGATTTCGGGTTTATTGAATGCTTTGACCGCAAAGGGTTGAAATTTTGATCCCCCAAGTACATAATTGGTACCGAATTGTACTCGCAAAAGTTGTACCCGGAATACATTCGTTTTTCATGCTGCTCATTTTGTTTTTGTCACCGCGGTAATACATGCCAAAATAAATTTGAATAAAACTCCACTTTTTTATTAGACTTGTAAAAGTCTTGGGCAGAAATGGTGTCTGACAAAAAGTAAGTCCGATATTTTTTTGTTCATCAAAAAAGTGAATTTTCTGAAAATTGTTGTACTTTTAAGCAAAATTTTCCATTTTTCCGCTACTGAAATGGTTTGCAATCATGACAAAATATGTGCTGAACCCGTTTTAACTGACACTATAAGAAATTCGTCCACGACGAAAGCTTCGCAAATAAAAAAATGCCTCTTCCATGCAAGGCAAAGGTATCGGGAAATTCAGTGCCGGAAAATCCACACTATTAATTTTTTCAGGAATGTCTCTTCTGTTATTCATAGTCGAGACAAATATGAATAATTTGGCACAAGATGATCCAGAAAATATCTGCATGTGAATGATAGCACTAAAAACTGAAAAAAATCGCATTTTTTCGACTTTCAAGCATGTTTTACTAAAGATCTTTTTCGTAGAGAATTTTATGGAATATATTATAGCGTCAATTGTTTTTGGAAAAAATTAATTTTAATTTATATGACAGAGTGACAGAATGACAGAATGCCTTTTGCATACACCTTGACCATTTCGTTAGCCATATCCTAATGCTGTAAAGTAAATCATTCAATTTTCAGTCTCCCAGTGGGCTTTTTCCTCAAACGGTACCACAATAGTGGTAATAAAACTACTGGATATTTCGAAATATGTATAATTTTCCAATATTTTGTGCTTTCAAGTATCTTCTTGAACCATATACAACTAGCTAATTCTATTTCGAATACTACGGAAGCCTAGTTGATAGATACCAAGAAAGTATTCTCATTATCGAAGAATGCTTTCAGTACTACCTTCTTGTCCTCAGGATTTCAGCCTGCGAATAATTGATGAATGTCTTCCAAATTCCATGCTTACATCCAAGAAAAATAACTATTTCGAAGTATAATGATGGCACTGTTTGTTTTTGAACTTCCAGGTGCTTTATGGCATCAATTGTCCGAATTCGATCAAACTCTATGACGAGCTAACTGCTTCCGCTGCACTACAAGCTGAATTTCAACAGTACAAAGAAACTTTCGATTACATTTCGGAAAGCACTGGTCTTAACGTTACCGCATACCTCGATGTTTACAATTTGTATTTTGGCCTTTCCACCGAAGAGGAATGGGGATTCGAATTACCCGAATGGACGAAAAAAGTTTGGCCGAAAACTATCACAGAACTATCTATCAAGGAATATTCCGTTCAGTCTGGAACTACGGCATTGAAACAAATGGCCGCTGGTCAGTAGTTTTTATCTTATTTACAAGTCAATATACTCCGTATGATATTCCGGGTATTGCAGCTATATGTGTGTGTGTCACGATGTTCGTCCACGCTAATCCCTGAAACTACTCCTCGACTAATTTTCATGAAAGGACATGGCACTGGATACATGTATTCCTGGGGCTCGACAGAATTTTTTTCATTTTTGGATATGTCATTGTTGAGGTCAAAAGAAACAACTTTTTTCATTACACTTTTTTCCTGACCATACAGGGTGAGCAAAAAAATGGGTTGAATGTCTAACGACAATTTTGGAAAATACTGTTTGCGAATGGATTTTTCTCAAATTTTTTGGTATATTATGCTGTGAAAAATATTGTTTGACTTTGAATATATCAATCATGTTGTACATACTTACAGGATGAGGCAGAAAACCCTTTTTTTCTGAAAATTATTTATTGACTTCTCCAAATGTGGGCTTTTTGTTAACTCTCTCGAAGCATATTTTGTAAATGAAGCCAGCGAACTATTCTGAATACATTTGTCAACGTTTCAACGTCTGTGAAATATGAAATTCTGACAACAACAACAACGAATGCACTCATATCATCTCCCATAACGCAACACATTTTTGCTCACTATGTTTGTACACGTGGTAAAAATGTATTCAGAACATTTCGTTCGCTTCAACGAAAAGTCCACACTTGAGCAAGAAATCAAATAACAGGTTTCAGAAAATACGCGTTATCCTGTAAGAATGTACACCATAATTGATATATTCAAAGGCAATCGATATTTTTCACAGCAAAAACACAAGAAAAATCCACTCGTACACAGTATTTTCCAAAATTGGCATTAAACATTCAACCAATTTTTATAGCTCACCCTGTAGGGCCAGAAAAAAAGTGTAATGAAAAAAGTTGTTTCTTCTGACCTCGACAATGACATATCCAAAAATGAAAAATATTTGTTGAGCCCCAGGAATACATGTATCCAGTGACATGTCCTTTTGTAAATGGGTCTTGCTTGGTCCCGCTTGAAATAAAGGATAGTTTTCATCTCGATAATATACTCTCAATATTTCCTATTGCAAAGGACCCCGCACATATCAAATGGGAAATGGATTCCTGTCGAATTGGCTAAAATTTGGATATGTTGTAGTTTATACCCTCCTGATCAATTGACCATTGGCCCGAAATCTAAAAATGGACAGTTTTTTAGGTATCGAAGGTCAAAAGTTGCAACTATAGTGTATATCTTCCAAGCGATCACATTTGATGTTGACCCTGTATAATGGCGATGATTTTGTTTAGTTTTGACAGGAATAATAACAATTTCTGAATTGTCAATAAATGTTATGTTTTTACAAAAGCTAATGTTTTGAAGATTCTTTTACTGGCATTATATTGAATAATATGGCTTTTAGAAACATTCTTATTTGTTGCGAGTGTTATAGGCGATTTACCCCGAGACTCATGACTCGAATAGAGGGAAGAGAAAATGCCGACAAATGTGAAATCGCCATACGCAAACGAGAGGGGTTGAATAGACCACCTCTTCATGTCATGCCTAATAAAAAAATAATGTGCTAACTGTACTCGGTCAATAAGAAATTAAATAATAGCTGGATCTTATTCCACAGCTAATTATTTCATTTCTTATTGACGGACTACAGTTACAGTTAGGCATGACACCTAATACAAGAATAATGTGCCAAATGGAAAAATCTATTAAGATCAATCTCGATATATCTATCTATATATCTATATCCAGAGGGCTCGAGTCCTCCCGACGCGCGACGTACGTAAGCGGTCACATCATCTTGATTCGAGTTGTCTGATGTCCGTTTGATTCAATTGTTTCGTCGGTTATGAATACCAGAGTCGGCTCGGGGTTGCTACAATATCAACCATCACGGAAAAAATGTGTGTAGTTTTTTCCACAATTGTCTGAAATTTTTGAACAAATTGTGTCTGGGATGGTTACACAATATTTTTTAAATTGGTTTACAACACCGTTGTGTATAAATGTTATAAAATTGTAAATATCTCATCACTGCTTTATCGTTCTCTAGCTGTCCCTTCCTTCTCAACTGGTGTTGAACATATCTTCGGTCTTGCTAGTAAGCCTTAGTGAATGCTAGTATAGCGCGGGTTGTGCCCTCTATTGGCGGGAAGTCTTGTTTGTGATTTATTAAAATTCATCCGCAATTATGTATTACACGTATTATGTATGAAAGACAAAAAACGGGAAAATTTCACCACAAACCGAAATAAAGAATATATTACAACCAGGTGTACTAATTTTCGAGAATTGTATACATTATTAACAATTTTCTTTACACTATTAAAGGAAAAAATCTACACACGTATTCCTTTCCGTGATTTCAAGAGTTTTCTTGGCGAAACCTGTGGAATTTAGTATGTGAATATGCGAGTTCCAACGACTTAACTGCTTATGAAAAAATGACCAGTATGTTTATTTATAATGAAAGGATTTCTAGATAGATCCTTTTATGATTGTCGTGATTGAAGGGGCACGTGCTCATTTTCTTACTGTCTTATAAGGATACTGACAATGACCATACTATGTTTCCTCATATAATAATAATAATAATAATAATAATAATAATAATAATAATAATAATCGTCTTTATTTCTTGAAGCGATAACAATACAAAAATATCAGTGGCTGATATGGCAGGAAAACGTGCGGATGCCATAGTAGGTTGATGTGGATACTTTCCACAGAGTATAGAAAATTGCATGCACTCATTCACCATCCAAAGAACAGGGTTAAAATTCCACCAACTTAAATACTATAAAACATATGTAATACTCCAGTTAAATTCAACCTGAAATATGTTTCTACATTCTGCTCTGGAGAATATAAAAAGACTCTGAAATAATCGAGGAATTCAATCTATATTTTGAACAATACAATGCAAAGCCAAATTAGCTTACCAATCAACAAAAATGTAAATACACTTAATATACTATCTTTAAAATATTGAATAATTCTCCATGTAGAATTAGTTTTCTACAATATATTTAATTTTTGTCTATAACTACTGAAACTTTTCAAAATATGAATCTTGGTAGATGAATCAAGCCGTAAATTCTTATAAAAATCCCTTGTCATGATGTTCACTCCCAGTAATCTCCAAAACCACTTAATTGATATTAATGAAATTTTGCCTTATGTGTGTAGTTTGATCCAACTTGAGGGACAGGCTAGTTTTCATCTCGATTGATTACCTCAAATTTTTTTGATTGCAAATTGAATATTTTTCATAGTTTAAGTGGGCGTGAGTCCTGGAACTTTCCAGAAATGTCTAGAATATACGAGAGAAAACTCCAGATAGAGTGTTGTCGAAGCTTCAGGGAGGTTTTAGAAATTTATAGAAACCGTGAAATGAACCATAACAGAGGCTCCGAAAAATTCTAGAACGAACTAAAAACTCACTCGAGTGAAATTCTCGAAAGTTAGGTCAACAGGGGAGGGGCGTAGGAAATTTCTGTAAATTTTTAGAGTATAAAATATTCTCAAATCTTCTAGAAGGTGCTGAAATATTATAAAAATCGTGGATTGAATAAAAAAATATGCCCTGGAAAATTCTAGAAAATTATAAAAAAGATACTCGATTGAAGTTTCCGAATGTTCTGTCACCAGGAAGTGGGCGTGACGGTTGGAACTTTCTAGAAATGTCTGGACAATACGAGAGAAAACTCTGGAATATTCTCAAAGTTTTTTAGAAGGTAATGAAGAACAGGGTTCAAATTTCATCAACTTAAATACTATAAAGCATATGTAACACTCCAGTTAAATTCAACTGGACAGGGTTTAAATTTCATCAACTTGAATAATACCATAAAATATATACAGTGACCGCCAAAAAGTATGTACCATATGGAAAAAAAGTTTATTATTAGAGTATTAGAAAAAAGATTATTGGGAAAAGTTTGTGCATGTCCGATAACCTAAAAATCGATTTTGACACATGTCACGTGATCGCTGGTATGGCGGCAAATTGAAAAAAAATACTATGAAAACGTAAAAAGTGGGGTAAAATGGCAATATATCAAAAAAAGTTATTTGAAAAAATGCTTAGAAATAACTTTTCACACATATACAAAGTTTGAAAAGATAAAGAGAGAAAATTGAAAATAGAATTTTTTTTTAAATATTTTCCTAGCTGTATAAAAACATCAAATTATTATCATATGGATAGCTTGACCATACTGAAACAGTTGTATTTCAATGATAATGACAAAACTTTCTCATTTTCTCTACACCAGTGAACACTAAATTAAAAAAATTGGATTTTGTTAAAACCCTGGCTGTTACATTGGTTCGTATCTAACAGTTATATCAGAATGCCACGACCATTGTGATGACATGACACTCCAGAAACATGATGTTTTTCAGATTATAATCAAGTTTCGATGGTAATCGTGCCAGAGCGTTTCACTTCGCATGCAATGTTGAAAACTAGCCTCTTTAATTTGACGCACTATTTTTACGATTATGTGCGAAGTGAAACGTTCGTGCACGATTATCATCAAAAATTGATTATAATCTGAAATCTGATATTTTTGGATTTCTCCATCATCGCAATAATAGTGGAATTGTGATATATCTATTAGATACGAACCAATGTAACAGCAAGGGTTTTGACAAGATTCAATTTTTTCAATTTAGTGCTCTCTGGTGTGAAGAAAATGAGAAAGTTTTGTTATTATCATCGGAATACAAATATTTCAACATGGTTAAGCAATTCATAAGAAAATAATTTGAAATTTAGAAAACTATTAAAAAAAAATGCTGTTTTCAATATTCCCACATAATTTTCTCAAACTTTGTATATGTGTATAAAATTGAATTCTAATCAACTTTTTCAAATAACTTTTTTCGATATCTTTTTGACTATTCATAGTAATTTTTTTCAATTTGCCGCCATACCAGCGATCACGTGACATGTGTCAAAATCGATTTTTAGGTTATCGGATATGCATAAACTTTTCCCAAGAATCTTTTTTTCAATACTCTAATACTAAACTTCTTTCCCATATGGTACATACTTTTTGGCGGTCACTGTATATGTAAGACTCCATAGTTGAATTCAACCTGGCATATGTTTCTACATTCTGCTATTAGAATGTAAAAAAAACTCTGACACAATCGAAACATTTCATTTATATTGAAAAATACAATGCAAAGCCAGATACTTAGAAATGAATTCAAAAGAGGTCATTTGATGATAGACGCCAAATTAGCTTACCAATCAACAAAAATGTAAATGCACCCGATATACTATCTTTAAAAGGCTGAATAATCTTCCATGTAGAATTGTTTGCTTCTATGTATTCCATTTTTGTCTATAACTACTGAAACTGTTCATGTGACCATGATAAAATTGACAAATAATTATTATAATACAGTTTGTCAACTAGGATCGGACACTATCTTCGTCCGCGTTTATAGAGATTATTTTGATTACCTCCTAATTTCTTCAATGTAATAAAAATGTCATTTATAATCATGAAAGCATACATAATGTGAATTTTTACGTGCTTCAATATACAATCTATCTTGTAATATTATGTATTATGTATACTACAGGGTGTTTCAAAATTCAGTATCAAGAATTAGGGGGCGTATATTTTAGGTCAATAAAAGACTTTATTTCCTATAAACATATGATACAGGGTGTTGAAATTTAACAAAAATGATAATGATACGCTATTGTTTTTTTTTTTTTATGAATATTATATTTTTTATGAGTGTCCTCTCTCTATTCATAGAAATGGTCCCTTGACTTTTTTCCCTACGAAGAACAGTTTTCGATTTAAAAAGCAAAATGAGACATACAAAAATTCGCATAGGTACAAGCGAATGACGACCTTTTATTTTTTAAATCGAAAACCGTCCGTCGGACGGAAAATAGTCAAGAGACCATGTTTGTGGAAAAATAGAAGACAATTATGAAAATGATACTAATTTGACAAAAAAACAGTAGCGTATCATTATTTTGATCAAAAATGACAGAGCATGTTTACAGAGACGCCACTGATGAAAATTAAAAAACGTTCGCTATGGAAAAAATGTATTTTTATGTGTACTTTGCATGTACCAAAATCAAAAAGAAAAGCCAAAGTGATTTAGAGATATTGAAATAGAACTGATTTTTTTGTTCAATTTCAACATCCTGTATCTCAGAAATAAAGCGGTTGCGGACACATGTTTATGAGAAAGAAAGTCTTTTTTTGACCTAAGAAACACGCCCCTGAAATCTTGATACTGAATTCTGAAACACCCTGTATATCTATAATATTAAACCAGTTATAAGTGGTTAAGAGATGAATAAATAAAAACTAATTTATTAGCATGGACAACATAACTTAAGCTGCAAATGAGTTGGTGATTGGAAACGAAATATGCACAAAAAAAATATTTTTTATGGATAATTATTAAAATTTGAATAATATTCCCATTCACAAGAATTCGGAGTTCGTTATGCGGATACGGTGATTTTTACTGATTTGGGATCGTCTATAGCAAAAATACTTCATTATTTGTTAGAAGAATGAAAGGTAAGGAATACTTTTCTGGAGAATCTGGAAGCAGCAAATGTATGCAATAAATCTCATTTCACTGAACTCCATTTATATACTCACACACTACAGTACACAAACCTTTTTATTGATACCATGTAAAAAATTTTAGTTTTAATCTAATTATTTATATAAAATCTATTTAAATTCTATACTTATATATATAATATACAGGGTGTCCCAGAATAAAGAGGACAAACTCCGAGGGTAGAATCCTCACGTCATTTTAAGGCTGAAAGTTCCAATAAACATTTACCCTAAAATGAGTATTAACCGAGTTACAGGGTGTTGAAAGTGACACAAAAAAATATATTTTCCAGAATGACTCCATAACGGCTTAACTTTTCTTAATGAAATTTGGTATGTCACTTAACAGCATTCAGTTTCATATTTCAAGGCAAATCATGTGTTTGTAACTCTAAACAGGGGCGTACGGCAGGGGGGTACCTCTATTCGCGCCTCCCAACTTTCACGCCACTGGATTAATATCGATTTCGTCTTCTTTTTCTTAATCCCCAATATTTCCTGTACAAAAAAGGAATAAGTTTCGTTTCACAAATATCAACGGTTTTCGATATATTTGAAGTTGAATAAGGGCGTACGTATAAAAATCTTTACTGTTTTTGAAAGGAATGTGAAGGTAATTTATAACATTATAACCAACATATTTCATACCTTGCAATGAGTATAAATTCAAATATTTGGAAAATTCTTGGCATTTACGAGGGATTTTGTTCACAAAAATTTCCCGATATTTAAAACTTACATAGCCAGTAACAAAATAATCACTATTGAGTATCCGTATCAAATACGCACCCACTTATTCAACTTCAAATATCTCGAAAACCGTTAATATTTGTGAAACGAAATGTATTCCTTTTTTGTGTAGGAAACATTGGGGATTCAGAAAAAGAAGACGAAATCGATATTAATCCAGTGGCGTGAAAGTTGGGAGGGGCGAATAGGGATACCCACCTGCCGTACACCCCTGTTCAGAGTTACAAACCCACGATTTGCCTTGAAATATGAAACTGAATGCTATTAAGTGACATACCAAATTGCATTAAGAAAAGTTAAGTTGTTATGGAGTTATTCTTTTTTTATATATTTTTTGTGTCACTTTCAACACCCTGTAACTTGGTTAATACTCATTTTAGGGTATATATTTATTGGAACTTTCAGCCTTAAAATGAAGTGAGAAGTTTGTCACCTTAATTCTGGGACACCCTGTATGTGTAATTCAAGGTGACCGTTTATATTGTTACATTTTCCAAATGTCAAGCTAATTATATACAGAAGAACATATTCCGTATGTTTTGTAGATGAACTCGTGTACAGTCATATTACTTTCACTTCTACAGTACTATTGACATGTTGTTACATCTTGTTACATATTTCCTTACATGTATTAAGCTCGTTAAGAACATACTAGAAAATGCCCTTGTACAACCTTGTGTTTTGTGGGTAAGCCCTTCTTTATTTTCTGATCGACACTTGCATTACTTTACATTTTTAATGTATAATTAGTTATGTCTATGTAGAAAATAAAGTTATTATTATTAAAAAAAAGAATAATTGTCATTCGAAGATACCAAAGAAAGTTACCATAGTGACTCCATTCTTTAAACGCGTCACTATGGTTACTGTTCGATTTCATATCAGTCACATGTCAGAGGTTAAGAACCCGCCTGACACGCAGTAGAGACATTCCGGTAGCGGTGTAGAAATAGTAGTATATATGAATTAAAAATAAATCGACACAAATTATATCATGTTGAGTCCCCCAAAAAAAAAAACTGTCGTATACCGGGCTCGAACTAGCCACTCTTTTAAATACAATCATAACCTAAGGAAAGAATAAATACACATTTGTTGTTTTCGTATGGATTCGTAGAAAAAGTACGGTATGTAACGATTCAATAAACTTCTCTATAAACTCGTGCTCGTTACTGAAAGGCCGTTTATTACACTTGTTACATAATGTACTATGAATATTCTTTCTTTTCATACGTATACAGGGTGTTTCCGAAATTGGAACGATTAAGAAAATGGGTTGTTATATGGAGCATAATGTAACAATAAATGGAAAGAATTTTCGTTTTTGAGGCAATCAAAAATTTTCGAAATTTTTATGAAATTTCATGAAATCGCGTTAAGTTACCTTTGTCTGGAAGGCACTGGTTTGATTTTCAAGGCCACAGCGTGCCTTCCTGATGATGACAGTGGTTGTGCGCGGTTTGCACAAGATGTTGATCTACGATCAGTGATTACCAAAAAAGTCATTCATTATCTCCCAAAATATTTTTTTACAAAAATGTATTCATTCGTTTCATTTTGTCATCTACTAGATCCTACTATATTTATCGCTTCAATTTCGGAAATACCCTGTATATTTAATTTTTTCTAAAACTGTCAAAAAAGTCCCCTTTTTGTGTGGTTTGTGTGCCTAAAGCATAGGTCATTGATTTTTTCAGGGTACCTACTAAGGAAAATAATAAATGACACCAGAACAAAAATAGAAAATATAAATGAGGAAAATGGCAGAAAAATGTATCTGTATTCCGCCCATGAGAATAATATTGCTCAAATGTTAGTTCTCTTGGATGTTTTTGATGGACTCCATATTCCAACCTATGGCACATACCTGATCTTCGAAGTCCACAGTATTGACGGAGTCTATGGAATTAAGGTGAGACCATTATGACATACTAAACAATTAACAAAAGGTCTGTTCGAGAAACTCTCACACTGCCACACTTCCAAAATCATAATATCATATCATATTTTTATTGATTCATTATTCGAACAAAGTTCGAAGAGTATGCCGGAGAGTTGAGTTTCAAACAAATGAAACGAATAATTTCGAGAGTCGAAATCCCTTTCTCTTCACACTATCCCGCAAAATGGAAAATTTGAAGCGAATATTAATAGTTATTTATGCAACAAGTGCAAAAAGTAGGTGTTTATTGCACTCGACATCAGGCCGAGTTGGACAACACGTCGAGTGCAATAAACTCTTTTTGCACGAGTTTCATACAATATTTTTTCTACGTTCATGCAAAAACCAGAAAATGTTTTATTTAGGTGGCACTAAACTGTAAGGAAGACATTGTTTGTTTAAACCTATCTGCTAAAAGTAATTCAAAAACATTTTGTGTAATTCAGTTGATATTCGAAGGAAATAATTTTATTTTTACCAAATTGCATTTTCTAGTAATTTCATAGTCAATTACGTAATGAATATGATGAAACATGCAACTATTTAAAACGTAATACAATATCACAGAAAATGGGCTAAATTTGGCGTCAATTTGAAAGTTTATGTCTGTCATGATGACAGAACGCTATAGTAGAATGACAGATGAGTGCAATAAAGAGACAGTTTTCCACCAAATTTAGTTCAATAAAGTTTTGTTTTTTGCATGAACGTAGAAAAATAATATTGCCTATGCAGTTAAAATGAAAAATACATCTCTCGTCACTATCTGAGTTTTCAGAATTTCAACCGTCTTCACCCTGCTGATAATTGAATTGATGGGGGGTTAGATACGGCATCGATTTTCTTTTGTGATCGCACGAAATACGCACTTCCTCCATATATCACTGTCCTTTAGGTGTTTAAAACGGACTCACTCAATTGAGGCGATTTATTAGGTACGTTCCCGTACTTTGCTTTTATTTTCAGCCCAAACCATCTCCATGAGATTGAAAACGTAGTAATATGAAGGCAAACGTAAAATATTATTGCATTTTTCTTCAAAAACTTCATCAACTACATATACAGTGTGTCCATAAAGTTACCCCCACCATGTTAACTTTTGAACAGAGTGGAATTTTCTTTCGAATTTTTTTTTGTGAAATGTTAGTTTATGTGCTACTTTTGGACAGTAATGAAAAATGTCTACATTTCAAAATGGCGGCCAGGAGCCATTTTGAAAGATTTTTTCAAATGGCATGGTAGTCGAGTGATACCTCATTCGAATTGTCTTTTGATTTTCTATACGACTGCAAAATTTCAGACAAAAATATTCATCCAAAACGAAATAGCGGCACATTATGTTAGAACTTTTATACTTCGAATAAACGGCTTTGAACGAGCTCAATTGAAATGAAAAAATATTTTTTGATATCTACAAATGTTCTCTGTCCCTCAGAATTGCATATGGGACATGATTTCTGAGATTTGCTGATATTCAATAAAACGAGGTATTACACTACTTATCTACTTATTTGATTTTTTTCTAATATGGCACACATCTGCCATTTTGAGTGACAAGAAGCTCTTGCAGAAACGAAAAAATATTTTATCATTGCACTAAAGTTCTTTAAATCTTTAATAGCCATTTATTCGAAAAGATCCTCTTGTGAGATTGAAAAAAATATTTCAAAATGGCGCCTGGCCACCATTTTGAAAGATACATTTTTTTATCATCGTCAAAAAGTAGCTTATGAACTACCATTTAACCAAAAAAAAATCAAAGAAAAATTCCACTCCGTTCAAAAGTTAACGGGGGGGTTACTTTATGGACAGACTGTAGACTAAGAGCCGAAGAGAGGTCGAACTTCACTGTTTAACGGATGAAACATACTTCTTATGAAGTTTTATAAATAGATGAATACGCCTAAAATTGGTTGTCTATCAAAATGTGGTCCAGACTATATACAGTGAGTTTCAAATATTTGCACCATAAGAAAAACTTTTATTGTCGATTTGTCAGAAAATTTTATTCCTCATAAAAATTAGTGCATTGCAGAATACTTGCATATGAAAATTTTAAATTTTCAAACGATGTGCAGCGGGGAACAAAAAATAGGAATTTTGATCAACTGTAAACCACCCCTTATTATTGACATTATCAAAAAGATTATTCAAGGATGTTGTTCAGAATTGAAAACAATATTCAAATTTGGAACACAGCCAGCGTAGTTTTTGTTCCCCCTTGTACACGGTTTAGAAATTTGAAATGTTGACAACTCATATGCGAGTATTGTCCAATGCACTAATTTTTATGAAGAATGAAATTTTCAGACAAATCGATAATAAAATGTTTTCCATTTGGTGCAAATTTTTGAAACTCACTGTATATAGTCTGGGCCACATTTTGATAGGTAACCCATTATGAAACTGCATAAGAAGTATGTTATTTCATCCGTGAAACAGATCGGTGAAGGTCGACCTCTCTTCGGCTCCTGCTCCTGTACTAATAGACACTTTCTTTGATTATTTCCCTTTTCTGTCAAAATTTATTCGTTGATAAACTTGTTTCGTTTCTTTTGCGAATAAACTGCATAGTCCTTCTTGACAGTTGCCTGAATGTATGCAACACATTTCACAAGTCGTGTGACATATTTCCGTAAGTAATTTCAGTAAATAATTATGTTCATTAATTTAATAAAAATAATCATGTACGTTGTGGAATAAATGTTATTGGTTAATTAACATATTTGGGAAATAATCTGATCAAATATAACTCCGTCGCGTCGTTTATCAAATCGAATAAATTTTGGAATGTTCACTCAAACATTTTGGTTTTAAAAAATTCATCTCGTTAAATTCGAAAATTTATGTGAAGAATGAAACCCTCGAGCTTAAAAGCTCTCGGATTATATTAGAAAATCGTTTTCGTTGAAACTGAAAAATGTATTTGCTGATAAACGAATTTCTTTCTGATTATTTCCAATAAATTGGGAGATATTGTCACGACTTTCTTTATCTTTAATTGAAATAAATGAGAATTTTTCGTATTGGTGTTCTATATTTTATGTTGGTGTACTTTGATATGATCATCTGTGGTGGTCCATATTATAGATCATACTCTTATTAAACCTAACCCATGTGCGACATGAAAAGTTTTGAAAAGTTATCTATTGTAAATAATATAGATATCCAGGCAGATACCATATAAACATACATACCATATAAACAATTAATTATCATTTCAGCTGTATTACCAGAACTATGAAACTAAGTATCCTCGACTGTTGAAACTACCAGCATGTGATGAGTTTTGTCCATTAGACGAATTTGTTTCTATATTGGAGGAATATATTCCCACCGATGACGTTTGTGGTGATACCTAAGGAGAAAATAAAACAATTTATCCAACACATGACAGTTATGACTGTCATTATTAAAGTCATTTTAGACAAGTTAACTATCAAATAACAGACTGGTGAGTTATAATCCATAAGTCACTAGTGAGTAAGTCACTAGTGAGTTATGGATTATAACTCACTAGTGTGTTATTTGATAGTTTACTTGTCTGAAATGACATTAATAATGGGTCATAACTGTCATGTGTTGGATAAAACATTGTATGCCACTCATGTGTTATGTTTCCTAAGTCACTTTAGAATTTATAAATAAATCTTTCTCGCGTGACTTATTTTCAACATAACACACTAATACCATAAATAACTATTATACACGATATTGTGATTTTAAATATACGTAATTGGTCGATTATTTCTTTCATTCCTGATAATCAATACACTGTAAAAAAATAACATCAGACAACACCAGATAACACCATTCGGTGTCCATAAGGGTCCTGATAATTATAGTGAAAAATATCACCGACATATTTCACACCGTTCTATGGTGTAACATAAAATACTGTACGTGGTGTTGATTAAATTCGGAATGATCAGATGTCACACCTGAAAAAAGTCTTAGAAAACACCATCGTGGTGTCAATTGTCCATTTAAATGGTTTGGAAGCAACTGCTTCTACTGTGTTGCATATAGCACCTCGCCATGTGGAAATAATATAAGTTTAATTAATCCACAATAAGAGTGAGTGTTTCTGAACACTAATATGGTGTAAGTTAAAATCTTCTGATCTATACATACATAAGAAACCGGTGAAATTTAACACCAGTTTCAGGAATATATTCATTCTTTGGGCATGAAAAACACTGTATATTCATACCGGTAATACAATTCGGTGTTTTTTTTGTTATCTTGGTGTAATAAAACACTAATCTGAGAGCCTCTGGTTTATTTATTATCAAATAACACCAATCAGTGTTTACCTAGGAAAAAATACGGTGTGAATTAACGACACCAAAAGTCTCTGGCGGTTGGCCCAAGAATTGCTCAACCTGTACTGGACGGTGGCCGGCCCTGCTGTTTCGGTATTTTCCTTTATTTCGGCTTCATCATTTCTGAGCTATTCAGATTTCTCTGTGCTACCTGAAACATGCTATAATGGTCGCGTTCGTATCTTATACTCAAATGCTCTGTGCAAACAATGATGTCCTGTAAAGTGGGCCCTCTAGTGAAGGCTCTGGGTACTATCGGGTAATGGTGAACTGCTAGCAACGGAGCATTCTACTGATAATTTCGACTGGATGGATGGAGGCCACATGACGACATAACAGTCAACTTGGTGGAATTTTTTAGCTTGCAATATCATTGTTTTCATCAATATTTGATTTAGGTAGGATTTATCACAACCCGAGTGTTATTCAAATTTACGTAAAATTTGTTTCATTACAACATCTTCGTGTTTTTTTTTAATATACATCTCATAAAGTCGGAGTAATATTTCGACCACAATAATGTCTGATAATTTGTTCACCATATTATCGTTCACCTGATAAAATTGTGTCAATTCCATGTTATCGGTGTACGTTTTGCATCACGTTGTATAAAGGCACCGTGAAACCTTTTTAATTGTGAATTTCTGGTGTTTTTTATGATTGATATTTCACAAATTCCAAACAACACCGAAACTACATTAATGTTCACTTATTTTAGCAAAATTCACAACATTTTATCAAGTGCCTGATAAAATTGATGAGTCCATGATATTTTTATGCTGTTTTCCATTGTGAAAACCAGTGATTTAAATCACACTCAATTATTTTTCACTGTGTATAAAAACTAAACCAATTTTTAATATATTTCTTCTAATAATCACATGAATATGTAGAATACCCACTATTATTTCCATACAGCTACTCAAAGAGGAATAATTGATACTTCAGTGTGTTAAAGTTCAGTGATTTCGACGTTGAAATAATCCTCTGATCAGAGGTGACATGTGCGAATGAGATCTTCGCCGTGTTTTGGTGCTGGACTGCAAATATGAAATAGGCCATTCACGATAAAAATTGGGAATATTCATGTATTAACGGGTAAGTTTATACTGTAATACCGTACAAGTACAAGTTTCTCTCTTGATAAGCTTATTGTGAACAATACAGATTCTACAATGTTCAGAGAAGATCCGGTCGGGACGGAGAGCTAATGTTCTTATTCATCATCCTGCACTTTTTCCCCATTCGCTTTTGTCAAATGGTCTTACGATATCCCCAGTACCTACTGAGAAAGTAGGGCATAGAACTATTTATAGAAAACACAGAAAGTATTTCGACTGAGGCCCACCAGACTTCAAATCGGAGCAAAATAATATTTAGTAGTGTTCCGTGGCGTATAAAATCGTCAGACTCACTTGTTGCGGTTCAAACTGGCAAAAAATCCTTCATGTGTGTGGTCGACTAATATCTCTCTTGAAATTTCAACCTCTAATCTTGGCAAACTTTGAGAACATCTTACAATACACGTAATTCAAGAATAACAATAATCCATCTTTTCGCAAATTTCCCACACTACAGGAGAAATGAGAAACGAGGAAATGGGTTGAGGACCATAATCAATCTACCAAGACTTTACATTATGCAGGTTTTGTGATGAGGATAAAATAGTCTCCCACCATTTGTAGAAAATCATTATATTTAAAAAATTTCGTAAAATGGAAAAACCCTTATAAAACAAACGTTTTGCAACCGATTGGATGATTTTTCCATTAGTTAGACCTTCCAAAATTTCACTTGGACGACAAAATTCTTTTCAGAGACACAAATTTTTCCGGATCAAATTTTTTATTATTAGCGATTTTCTTAAAAAACCTGACTGCACCACTGGATTCAAGATATTTTCAAATGATTTATACAGTGTGGCCCATTTAAAATGGAAGCAATCTCATGAAATATACATTTTTCAACCGATTTGAATGATTTTTTTTATTTGGTAGTGATTCAAAAAGTCCGATGCGACACCTAATTCCATAAATAAATCTTCATAAAAAAATTACTGGCGATTTTATCAGAAAAAATCTGACTACACCATAGGATTCGCGAAATTTTCAAATGGTTCATGCTAAAATTACGTAGGAAGGCGTTCGTCAATAAAAAAGAGGGGAATGAAATTCGAGAAATATGCCGTTTAATCAACCCACCACTTCAATTTCAAAATTTTATCTGAACTTGGACACTGTATGTGAGTCTCAAAATATCACTGATAGGAATTTCATCGAAGTCTTTAAAAAAAAAAAATCTTGAAATTCTATACTTAATCTTGATTTTTTAATTTTTTTATCTTATGATATTCTTATTTATGAACTGATTTCGATGAAATTCGGTCCAGTAATATTTCCAATACATTTCGAGCTGCGCTCGAGACAGAGTCACATTCTAAGCAAAATTTTTACTGCTGCTTGCTTTGCGGCAATTATTTGCTCATATACATTTTATTTAGGCAGGTAATTGAAGAGAAACACAGCTAGCTTTGCCGACTTTTGTGTTGACTGGCAACTATGTTCCGCGAAGCAAGCGTCAAATTCCAAATTTTCAAATTCCATTCCCCCATAACTTTTCTACTAATTGACGCATTTCAACGTTATTCCAACACGAACCAATTGAAAATGTCGCGAATCCAGTGGTGTAGTCAGATTTTTTAAGATTATGGACATTTTGAATGTCTACCTAATGAAGAAAAATCATTCTATCGATTGAAAAGTGTAAATTTCATGAGGGTCCTTCCATTTCCATTTTAAATGGGTCACACTGTATAAAAGTAACGTAGGAATGAGTCCATCGATAAAAAAGTTGTAGGGGAATAAATTTCGAAAATCGTGCAATTAAGTCAACCCACCAGTACAATTTCACAATGTCAAAATTCCGACTACACCAATAGATTCAGGAAACTTCGAAATATTGCAAAACCAACGACAAGACAAGACCATAGGAAAACATTTTGTTGCCATGGACTTTGACGTCATACTAAAGCGCGAATTTTAACTAGTTTAAATTTGCTTGGCAATTTAAATTATAGCATAGTTATTAAAAAGTTTCAGTTCAATGAAACAACCAATAATGTAAGAAAATTTCAAGTGATTTTGTGATACATACAGACAACAGAGCCAACATGCCCATTGCGAGTTACCGCGACAAGGTAGTCATCATGTTCATATTAAATCAAATCTGCGTTGAAAAAAGTAGGTGATATCAAAACAATCGAATTCACAGTCCCAATAATTTATTTTAGCATCAACCCCGCGCTCATATTTACTAACGAAAAATGCTCTACTTCATCACCTGGAAGAAATTTTCCATCACTTCCGTTACCGCCTCGATATTTTTCCTCAATCGATAGTCAATTAACATAAAACCAACCGAGACAACGAACGGCTGATGGAAGACAATTACATCGTCATCTCTGGCTGACAATAGCATTACCGAGCAGCAGTCCAGACGTGTCAATTGGGCTGCATATCAACATTATCGATTCATAGCCCAGAAAACGTGCACAAAAGTCTTCCATGATGTCGATTTTTACTTGTGTATAATGAAAGATTCAGAATTGCCACTGGATTCGGATTGGGATTATCTGTATGTGCTCCTCATTGAAGTTTCGTAGACAGTAACATGAGGGAACTCATGCATTGTATTGGCAAAGAAGTGCTGGCCGTTTACCAAGACATTCTCAGGTAAACCTCATCAAGCGAGATCTGGTATCTGCTGATATACCAGCAATTTTGGAGCCGCAAGGTATTAGTCCTGGTGATGGTAAAAGATCCGTAATGTCTCTTATACCATGGAAGTGTGGAAAACCGCTAGTTTATACTTCACTTGTGCAGACGCTTTAGCACCTTTCCATCTGCCAGTCACTTCAAAGTCTGCTGGAGCTTCTGCAATCACGAGTGAGAAGTTGAAAATGAGCGAATAAAGAGAGTAAAGAAAGAAAGAGAGTAAAGAAATCTCACTTCTGTCACTTTGTGTCTCTAACCACTCAACTAACAGTCTTGCTATATGACTTTTGGATTTTGGTACTAATTTAATTTCTCTCTGTTTCATTAATATTTTCTGAAACAGTTTTCGGTATTCAAGCTACTGAGATTACATTTATTTTACAGTCTGTCCATAAAGTAACTCCCCTCCCCCCTGATAACTTCCGAAAAGATTGGTATTTTTTTTCTCGGGAAATGATAATTCATGAACTACTTTTTGTGCTGCCAAGATTTTTTTTCAATGGCATTGCGAGTCGAGTGATACTTCACTCGAAACATCTTTCAATTTCCTCTCCAAAACAAAATATCTGTACCCAATGTTATAAAGTAACCCCGCCGTTCGTAAGGTAAAACAACAACAAACCATCACATTCATCCCAGTGTTTCCACAAGATACCCAATAAAATTGGATACGGAATTCCTGAAACAGACCATCGAAACCTGATTTCATTTTCTTCATACCATACACAATAAGATTATAACTTGTGAATTTCCACACATTCCTCATACGTTGACATGCTTGTTAATGAGCATATAATATCGTCGTGATTGAAAGTGGAATAGTTCATCAAATCTTATAGTCTCCTTAAACAACCACCGCCTGATACAAACTCGTATGCCATGTATTCGGATATGCTTAAAAATTGCATCTACTTACAAATCCTCATACAACCTTCCAAAAAGTGTATGTGCCAGGGATATGTACGTATCGGTTACAGACTTTCCACGAAGATCCTTATAAATTCTAATAATTCGTCTATATATATATATATATATATATATAACTGCATGTTAACTGTCTGTCTTCTCCTAACCTAGAGCATTGCTTTGGCCTGGTGTGGTCAAAAATAAAAAAATTTTAACAATTTTAAATGTAACGTATTTTAGGAAAAAATTTTAAGACATCCTACCAATTTTACATGTTTTATATCAACTTTCATCTTGCACAATGTGTCACTTATTGTTGAATAACATCGCGTCTCACAATCTCAACAAAGATGTAAGTTAACAATACATATATATTTTTTTAAATTACTTACACATGCAATTTGTAGTATCCCTGATGATGGAAATGATTTATTAAATTTCCGAAAGCTTGGACAAACTTTTAAGTAGTACTCTTTGATTTTGCTGCAAAGCCCCACTATTTACTAGTTCCATATATATATATATATATATATATATATATATATATATATTTATTTTTTTCATGAGATTTGATGTGGTATTTTTGGCAGGGGCACCTTACCACCTTGTATATACCCTAGCAAGTCAATGGTTTTTTTGGCTCCTAAATATGTTGCATCAGAGGTACGAGAAACCATTATTTGTGAACCCTTTATTCGTGAATACTTCCTGAAGATCAACAGTTCCATTTGATTCAAATATTTCCTGAAGCTTCTAATCCGTATGCTGAAATGCCATCATTTCATTTAATTTTCTGCTTATTCACCCATCACAAAAGTCATCCTCAGTCATTTACTCAGTTGCTCGAAATAGTGCTTTGTTGACTGTACTATCGCCGTGCTGTTCATACTTTATGCTAGGATTCCGTACACCAGCCTCATCCATCATTCAATAACTCCACCTTCTCCCCTTTGAACTCTTGCCAGGTTATAGTCTAACGCCATCATTCTACTTGCCAGGCTAATTTATTTTTAAATTTTTCGAGCACGTAATTTGATAAAGTGCAGAGGCAATTAAATTATAAGATTTCGGTAATTACGTTATGAAAATTTTCAGGAAATTGTTTTTTGAGATATTAATTGCAGTTGCATCTATACTCCACTGTAGTAATTTGTAAAAACTTTTTAAAATCAATTGATTAGCTACGCAGAGCAAACGTTGATCAAGTTTCTCAACGAAAAGCGATCTTTAAAAATATGTGGTGAAAGAAAATTAATTGAATGAAAGGGTACTTTCAGTAAGTTTTTCACGATTATTTCAAATGTGGGTTTGAGGTTATTAATTCCATTCAATACTAAGCGAATTAATTGTTCGTATGATGACAACAAAACTATCTTGGAGAGTAGTGATGAATGTTTGTTTTTTATTCAACTAACTCAGTTCGTATGTCGTACTGTCGTTCTGTCCTTTTGTTTGTCGATTCAAAACTGGCAATCCAATTTTGCACAAGTATTAGGAACCGATGACAATAAATTAATATAAAAAAATACCTTTCTGCCCCCAGAATGCTAGATTGAGAACTCGAAGAAGTGGTAAAAAAAATGAAAATATAAAATAATTAAATTAAAAAAATTGACACTTTTCTAACACCCTTCTTTTTTAAAAAAAAATGCGTACACTCTCAAAAATGAAATTGGTAAAAATAGTGAAAAACAAGGGATCATTGAATAATATAATTTGAAACAATTTTAATCATCGTCCCCATAAAATCCAGGAAAAATTATAGCATAAAAAAAATTGAAGGAAGGACTCAGACCCCCTTCTTGTTCAAAAGTCTGTAGCGAAAATAGTGACAAACATAGAACCATCGAACAATTGCAATACGAAAAATTGAATTGAATTGAATTGAAAAAATCCTTAAAAATACTGAAGAACATTGGACCAGCGAATAATTCTCGTCCTTATCAGAATTAAAAAAAAAATTACATTAATTTTAAGCTCATTTATACAGTGTGATTCATTTAAGATGAATGCACAATTATAAAACTTACATTTATCAACTGATTGGAATGTTTTTTTTTTCTTCAGGTAGACATTCAAAAACACCAAATTTCATGAATAAATCTCCATTTCCAGAGCCCACCAGTCTTATATTTTTTTTAAAAGAATTTGACTCGAGAGATATTCTCAAATGGGTCATATGTAAATTACGTTGAAATGCGTCAATCAATAAAAAAGTTATAGGGGAATGAAATTTGAGAAATATGCCGTTCAATCAACCCACCACTTCAATTTCAAAACTTTTATCAGAACTTTGACTACACCACTGGATTCAGGAATTCTCGAAATATCACTGACCATAATTTCATTGAAATCTTTTGATAAATAAAAAAATTAAATATTATGAGATAAAAAAAATCTATTAAGGCTGTTCCCCAAATTCGCTGAAACGTCTGCTCTAATTTCGAGAACATCTCTAGTCCGATCTCAATGGAACATGATCAGGCTTTGCAGAGTTATTAAAACACTTTTCTTGACTTGGAACATGCAACATGAAACGAAACATGAAACACGAAACATGATACATGAAACATGAAACAAAACATAAAACATGAAACTTGAATAATAACTTTTAAATAAAAACCTCGACTCCTTTGCGGTCTCGAGTTTTTTTAGGTATTGTACATTCAACTTTCTACAAACAAAATCATGATCATAAAATGTTGAGAGTTTTATCGATTAAATTCATAGTTTTTGTATATAATGTATAAGGCATGATTATTTGTGCATATCTAATAGCCTAAAAATCAATAACAAAAATGAAAAAAACTACGTATACGCATAACAATCGAGAAGAAAATTCTTCCATTTCCTAAAACTGACAAAACTATCTAATTCAATTTCAGGACATTTCTCATGACATTCACCCGTATCAGATAGACAAAATAAAGCTCGGGGCATTTTTTCAGTTCATGAAAGATTAAGTTCACAATTTCTCACCACTGGATTCAACAAAGGAGAAAATTGAGATGGAATCAGTCCGAAGGATTTTGCAAGCTTCTCGATGGTTCCCAAGAGGTCAATATCCGTTAAACTTGCAAAACACTCGGAAAGATTGCGTTAGAAATATTTGCAGACCTCATATCCAACCTCATTGAAAGAACTCGAAACAGTATTTCAGACTATGATGAACTTTACACTGAAGCATTAATTGTATTCCAGAATAATTAATTTGATTGAAAATGTTGAGAGATATAATTATCACATTGAATATTTACACTTTGTACATGTTTGAATATTGATAGTGTGTTGTTGAAAACAAATTGTTCATGTATCTTTTACGTTACAATAAAAAGTCAAGTCTTGTCGATTTTTAAAATAAGTTCCATTTATTTAATATCCCACTAACAAATCTGAACAGGTTATGGGCCCAGGCGCTTGCCATTAAGAAAACGTAGATCGACAGTCAAAATAAAACTCAAAGAACAAAGTTTAAAAGTGATAGTTGGAATACTGACTTTATTCAAAGCCCATGGATCGAAAAGATGCTAGGGCACAAAAAGCAATTACAAAGTCCGTTGATAATAAAATTCTCATGCATGTTCTCACATGTGAAAATTCCAAAGACATGTTTGATAAACTTTGCTCAATCTACCAGAAGGACAACCATCAACAAAAATGCAGCTTGCTACAAGAATTATTCAACTTCAATTTTGAGAAGGGTTTCGATATAACAATCAATGCACCTAAGTAAATTGAAAAATTTGGTATACAGATTAAAAGCTCTTGATCAGGAAATTGATAATAATTATAATAGAATTGTATTCATCATAAGCTCTCCTAAACTTTTGTTTAATCGATAGTATCAACCCCATATACCGTAATACCATAAACTTTAAAAATACATATCTTCGAAACGCAACATACAAAGTTGACCAAATATTCATATTTAATAGTCAACACTTTCATATAATAGTGAGAGTGAAATTAGGTCCAAATTGACGGAACAGTTTTTAAGATATGGGATAAAAACATTGTAAGTGACCTAAAAAAAAGTTAAGCGCACCCTGTATCTCAACGAAAGGTAATATTGAACAACTTAATTCACCAGAGAATTTCCTTACCTTTTGTTCAATCAAAAGTGGCAATAAATAATTTTTTTGTTAAAAAAACGATCTGTCAATTGGTTTCAGTATAAGGGTGTACCAAAATATTAAAAATTCATATTTCAAACAGAGAGAGTCATCAAGAAACAAAACATGTTTTTATCGCCTAGAATAGACTGAAACTATGATATTTTACCAAAATATAAATTGTTGGTTCAGGACTAGTGTTAGAAAAAAAAATCCTGAAAAACGATATAAATGTACTTTCATTAATAACGTTATAATTGGACATGTTAACGAGTTTCGATGAATACATTTTCATCCTGAATTTATCTTATTTCGACTAACAAAACAGTTTTTTCCTTTGTCAACCCTATCCAACTCCGACGTTTTTTCGAACTTTGGCTGCTTATATCTCAGAAACGACACACACAAAATCATCATAAACTCGCCCATTTACCTAATTTCCCATCCCACTATAAAATAATGCAGTTTCAGCCATTTTGATCAAGAGCCAATTTTACATTTATTTTCGTACGGGGTCCTTTGTTTGATTTGCTATACCACATTATCAGGAATACCTCAGGTATCCCCGCCTATGTCACAAATTCTATGGTTTCGCAACGAGTTGTTATGTTCTGCAACTGATATTAGAAAGACTATACTTAAAGTATAACCAGAATTATAAGAAGGTCATTAATCACCAACCACTTGAGATATCAGGAGGCGGTCAGGCCGTCCATATTACGCAGAGTTGTACCTGCCCTAACAATTCAATTTTGTATGTAAATAAATAGGTATAATGATATGGGGTTAAGAAAAATCTCTTGATTATAATTGAGAATTATCTATATACATATAATATATATTTATAAACATCACGATAATGAATGCGATTAGAGTTCAGAAACTTTATAATTTTGAGTTGCTTAGAATTAAATTTAATATACACACACTTACAAAATTACTCACTAAGATCAGTTTCACTCTCACTGTCGTCAACCAAATTGATAATAATCTTTTGTTTGGGAAGTTTTTCTATACCCATATATGATTTTTCCACCTTTTTAATATGAAAAACACAGTTGGCCCAGCTGCTGTCAGGAATGTTTGCAGTTCCTGTTTGAATGAGAGCTACCACATTTGAACTTAAGGTTGGAGAAGTATTATTTCTTCGAACAGCTGACTTAAGCTGATGCCATATATGTTCAATTGGGTTAAACATACAGTGATCAGGAGGAAGTCTGAGCACCGAATGTCCCAAGCTTTCAGCCAATGAATCACAAAAATATTTCATTTTTATCGAAAAATGATGTGTAAAACTTCTAGTAACTGTTTTTTTGTGTACTTTTCCTCATAGTACATATCATGTTTTAACATATATTCTTGTATAGTGGCTTTTGAACATGGTGCTTTATCTAATCTTCGACTGTGGTAGCTAGCATTATCCATGACGATAATACTGTTGGGTGGAATATTTGGAGTTTATTTTGGAACCAGTCTTCAAATAATTCGGCTGTAGTATCATCATGATAATCGACTAAAGAGTCCTTAATATTCTTTGCCGATAAAGACAACGCATTTGGTATAAAACCACTTTCGGTTCCTGCGTGAATTATCGTAATGCGTTTTCCTTTATTAGACGGCGCATTAGTTTGGCACAAGTCAGATGAGTCTAGCCAACTTTTTTTTGGAACACCGTGTGTATCGAACCAAGTTTCATCCAAATAAACTATCGTTCTACCACATTCTCTAAACTCGTTTATAGCCAATAAATATTCAAATCTCCATTTCTTGAGGCGCACAGATTCATTATGATGTTTCTGCCACTACTGAGTTTTCTAAATTGAAATCCGTTTCGCAAAAAAGGCGTCCCCAAAGTCTCTTTGCAACACTGGATACCTGTTTCATTATTTTTAGCCGTTGCATTAAAATATCTAATGTAGGCACAATTTGCTCAATATATAAGGCATATACTGTTCTTCGAATTATATCTATACATCACAGCCATCTAGTTTCCTTGAACCACCAGAGTCTTTTAGTTTCTTTCTTTTTAAAATAGGGTTACTTACTATTTTAAACACTGTGGAATACGGTGTTTTTGTTAAAGAAGCACTTTCTCGCACAGCTTGATCCTCGGACATTCCACGTTCCAGAAGGGATGTATAAACATTTTATATAATTTGTTTTCCATGAGCGTGTAACATTTGTCGATTAGTGGTACAACGACCACCAGTTGAAGTAGTAGCTTCAGGATGAGCCCATGGACGCTACATTTTTCACGACACAAAATTCGAATAGACACAACTTACAACACAATATTAGGTAATGACTAAATGTTGTTTAACTTTTCCCCTTTTATTTCTGAAATAGACCACTATAGCTATAATCTCGTTAATAGTCCATCAGTACCAAAAGTCAGGTGGCCAGGTAAGTAAATTTTATTACTTACACACATTTAAACATATCATTACCAAGGGTTCTAAATCAACTCAGGAGATTTTTTATTACCAATTATATTCAAATACAAAACTGTCAACAGATGCCATAAAAATGGAGTGCCTACTATTATTGAAATGCCAAACTATTTCATGAGATATCTTCTGGGAATATTTTAAGGGACACACACTTTCATTGCTTATCTGTATTCCGAACAATGGGCTAATATTGATTTACAACCTTACTAGATTGATGGTTCTACTTTACACAAGTCGGTAAAATTAGAATTCAATTTCACCCATCTGTATTTCATTTAATGTTTCTTGGATCAAAATTTATTTTTCTGAATTACAAACTACAATTACTAACTTTCTGAAATACATGTTATACTTCCTGAATTACAATTATTAAATAATAGTGTATTACCGCAGGCATTATGGCATTTACTGTTTATTAGAGTTAAGAAGGCAACCAGGACAGACGAACCCTCTATACCTAATACTAGGACCAACGTGCCGATTGTAGATTAGATGCAACACCTCGAGCAATCGATTCTATCAGGATTGAAGGGTGGATACAAATCCTCAGAGCTGATTATTCATATCCAGATGAGCATCTGACGACCTGACGCTCCATCGCAATTAACAGATTTAATGACTCATGTCAATCCTTTCAGCATGACTACGTCCGGAAAATGAGCTGAAACACGCCGCAAGCATTTCTCTACCCTGCGTATATTGTCTCAGGCCAGACATCGACCGACGGCAAGTGAATCTGCAGACCTCATCTCCGAGGCAAACCTTATTACATGCAATTTGAACTAAGGTTGACCAATCAAGAATTTGATTTACCGTAATTGAGTTAAAAACAATTTGATGACGGAATTTGCAAACACAATCTTCTCGGTATATCTTGGCAATATACGGGGTCGATTTTCGATTTTCATGGACATTGTGTGAAGTTTCGCTTTTTCATTGTACCGGAGGAGAGAAAAACTTATCACAGAACCGGTCAAAGCTACTACGATTTTGATGTTCCGTTTCAAAAGGTTGGTAATTAAAAATACTTCAGATTTTTTGTTTGAAAATTTACGCTCGTGTTTCTAATATTCAATTTTTTTCATTTTAATTTTTTTCAATACGAATTACTGTTTTAACAAATCATTATTCGAATAGCATTCTGTCTCAACGTATTGGCCGAGCGGAGTCATTAATAATATTGCAATAATAGTTATTTATGTATCAAGGGCGTAAAGTAGGCGTTTATGGCCTGCGGCGTGGATGGCCCAATAGCGTCAGCATTTTACGCACGTGATACATACACAATTTTATGCACTAGCGGTTTTATAGCGCGAATATCAAATACTGATTTGAATAACAATGGTCTACACGTTTCATACATTATGTATTCCTACAATAATCCAAGAGTAACATAGTATGAGAAAATTCAAATTCATGATTTCAAATTGTGACGTACTTAATCTCCTAATTTTGTCGAATAACATTTCTTTGTGAAAAAGTGTTTCAAAAATTGCAGAGTACTCGGGGTTGTACTCTGCAATTTAGCTTTAAAAATCAAGAAATAATATTGAACTTAATTAACATTGCCATTATTATCTACATTTTCATTGATACTAAGTAAATTGCAAATTTAGTCGTAGCTGGTTTCAATATTATTTTCCCCTTTCTCGTTGACAATGAAAACGTACTTCATCAGCCTTTGTCTCGATTTTCGCTATTCCTATAAGGACTCCCTTACGATGTGCTCCTATAACATTGATTTTTTTTTACAACTACCTTGACCATATGTTTGAGACTCACACTATCATTCAAAGCATCTTCTTCAAATAAACGGGCCAGGGATTCATCAAGCCAAGTAGCTTGAAGTTTTTCTTAAATACTTGACTCCAAAACTCAAGCTTTTGAAAATTTGATATTTGACTTGACTTGATTTACGGTGTGAACTACCTGACTTGATATCAAGTAACATCAAACTACTTGATATTACTTGAAAATGATCCGTGAAATGCACACCGAAGCGTTGAAATAGGGGATTCACCGAGGTTATGTGCCGCGCCTATTTGAGATTACTTGCTATATTTGTTAAATCGCTTCTTGAAAAGTCCACGCCACTGGCGTAAGGAACAATGCATTTTTTGTTATTTGGTTTTTGTGAAGAAGACAATAAGCCGGGAGTCGAAGGACAGTTCTGACGCGTGGTAGTCGTGAGGGAGTGAAGGGTGAGAGGTGATAAAGTGAGGTTAGGAATGCTACATTAGTGAGGCAGTGGGTCAGTAGGTCAGATAACTCGCGCGAGTAATGATCTGATAACGTTGAGTGAATCCAGTGATGGTTTTCGTAAGAAAGTGCGACTCGAGTCTACAGGACATAATGAGCACCCGGTAACCTGCTGCGAGTATACTAAATTGCACAACCCAAGGTACGATCCAAACAATTTATTTCCACGAAAAACTGATCTAACACACCTCACTGACATCGTCATAAGACTTACCGGCGACCTGCGTCTCTTCGCGCCCAAAGTGCTATTGTGTATACATTTTATCAAAGCTCTGGACTTTCTTCATTTCACCGAACAACGAGACTAATTAATAATTTTAAGACTACTTCAACTTGATTGAGATATTCCTAATCGATATTTTGATGTTTTCATTAGATTTTAATAAATATAGTTTTGAGGTTATAAACAAACCGAATTTGCAACTGGACTAATTAATAATTTTAAGTTGTCAATTTTATTCAGTCATGTTTGCCATTTTGATGTTTCCTTAGTTTTTAATAAACATGTTTCAAGGTTAAAAAGGTCATTAGTTTTCCTACTTCCTCAAAAAGAACCCGCTCGAATTCTGAGCTTGTTACAGTTACAACAAGCAGGCCCCCACAACGTGCTGTTAAATAGTAGAGCAGCGTTGATCGAAAATGAACAGTGGCGGCAAATTGTCTAGGTCTGATTTAAGCGATTTGTCCGAAATGGAATCGGAACCTTTTCAAAGCAGCGGCTCAAAATATTTCGTAGATGAAAAAGTTCCAGAATTTGATGACATTGAAACAGAAGTAGAAAGTGCAGGATCGGCGCCATCAAAAGCCAAACGATTTGAAGTTAATAAAAGTGTAATAAAACGAAAAAAATAACGGGTTATTTCATAGTCGAGCAAGATCCTGAGACTAATGAAAATACTGACGAACAAGCCAAATGTACCCTATGTACGGCGGTTTTTTAAATAAAAAACTGCGGATCATCTTCATTAAGGCAACATTTGCAAGATAAACATACTAGAGTCTACGAAAAAAAAAAAATTGGTCCAGTTCACTTATATCCGGAGAAAATATCTCTACAGGTTCGAACAGTCGTAGCACAATTTCAGTTTCGAGTTGGCTTGAGAAGGTAAAACAATAATTAGATTTTAGCTTCAAATACGTAGTAGTTTGTGACACAATTGAATAATCTACACGTTGGATCAAAAAACATGTCCACATCTCATTTTTCTTTAATATTTTTTTATTTGTGGCTGGTTTTTTATAAAATTTTGAACACCTAGAAAAATCTATAGGACACAAGTTTTCTAGTAAAAATTGTGGCACATGCAGGGTATTTCAAAAATATAACTTACTTTGCCATTTAAGAGTGGGACATAACGTGAATATTATTGTACTGTATTTTACTAACTCCAGTTTTGTTCATTTTGCATCCATATATTTTTATTGTTATTGCGTTTTGGCAGTTAATCAGATTAATAAAAAATGGTTTAGTTTTTCAAGAGAAATCAAGTAGGTACCTTGATTTACAAGTACTTGATGTGTCATGTCAAGTAGTTAGAAAATCAAGTCAAGTAGTGAATCTCTGAAACGGCCCATAATTTTATCATCGTTCAGATCCATCATAAATACGACTCTTATCAGAGTCACCAGTTCTTCTCCAAAACGGCAATTTGAAGCAAGATATATCACACTGTCCCTTCCTCGATCTTTCTCTGTCTATTTCCCTCTCTCTCTCTCTTTCTATTTTTTCTGTCGCTCTCTCTGACAAATAAATCAAATAATGTTCTCTCGAAAACAAAATCAATTAAAAGTTTCTCATACTCACCGACTAAAACTTACTTGTATCGGATATCGGTATCATTTCCAAGAAAGCAAATTATATGAGATTTCATCGTTTCGTACTGCTCGACTGATTCCTTTGACGGTTCCTTACTTGCATATTCCATATTCCCAAGTATTCCATCACCTACTATAATTCTTTATTGGTCCAGTGCGTATGAGGTGAATGATGAAAACTTCTCCACATTCCCGGCCTGCCTTTGAAGGAGAGCTCCCGTTATCGGATTCAATAAAGTTCAGGAATTCTAAAGGTGCTGTCGGCGTTAGATTTATTAATGTTAAACGCGCTTCGTTGATTCCTTTGAGCGTTTTCTACACATTCACAGTTTATAAACACGTCAAAACAGTCAGTAAAATGGAAAACCACTTTTTTAAGAAACGCAGCAAACCAGATTTTCATTCAAAAATCGATCAAATTTGATAAAAAAGCAGTTTCTTACAAGCATGAGAAAAAGCTGTATTTGATCAGAGAATAGTAATTTACGTAACAAGTCCGGAAAACACCGTTTTTTTGGACGAGTGGAAAAGATTCTAGGACGAGCGTAGCGAGTCCTGGAAGTCTGCGAGTCCAAAATAGTTATTTGTATACTTAGGCCGCAAAATGCTTTTTCGCGTTCCGAGAGAGAGATTATCGCCGAGGCCGCTCCGGCCGAGGCAAGATAATCTCGAGGTCGCGAAAACATTTCGCGGCCATAGTATACACAATATTTTTCGTGCAACCGTGAAAATTACATATTTTCAATAAACATTATGTCTCTTTAGAAAAGACAGCGTTTCAACGCGAACAGAGAAAATTACACCTCAATATCACAATGTTTCTATGGAGATGAAATATTTAGCAATACAAATCAATTTGACATTTCTCGTGAAGTCGTGAAGATGTCCGATAGCGATAGTGATATTTCAGTTACTTGCACTCCTCCTGAGCTGAGAGATCTCATAGACTCAGCACTTTCTGATTTGATACCCGAAAAATCTAAACGGAAATATGAAAAATGTTACAGCAACTTCAAAGATTGGTGTGTCAACCAAAATGTCAAGACGGTGTCAGAAAACATATTAGGATATTTGATGCAGCGATCAAAAGTTGTGAAGAGTTCAACTTTATGGAGCATTTATTCTATGTTAAAGACTATGCTTAACGTACGAGATGGAATTGACGTTAAGAAGTTTTTAAAATTGGTACCATTCCTCAAGAAAAAGTCAGTTGGTTATCGAGCAAAGAAATCAAAAGTTTTTACGCACGAGCAAATTGATTCATTCCTCAAACAAGCTAGTGATGCAAATCATCTACTGTGGAAGGTATATAAATATGAAAAAAAAGTGAAGTATGATGTTTTATTCATAATAATTATTATTATAGGTAGTTTTGATAATGGGAATATCAGGAGCATTGCGACGAGATGAATTAGTGAGAATGACCCTCGAAGATATTCAGGAAGACAAAACTGTATTGATAGTAACTGTTCCTGATACTAAAACTGATCAAAGGCGTGTTTTTACCATTACTAATCAAGATTATATAAGAATTTACTATAAATATGTAACTCTTCGACCAAAACATACTGCTATTCGTCGTCTATTTCTGAGATATGAAAATGGAAAGTGCTCGGCACAGGTTGTTGAAGTGCATACGATTGGAAAAATACCTAGTGGACTTCCATCCACCACGGTGGATGGAAGTCCACTACTGTAGCGGAAGGATATGTCGAGGATTCCATCCATATTAAGAACAAAATTTCCGATGCAATTTGTGGCACTGTAGCATCTAGTTCAAATGTAGTCAATCGCAAAATGTTAATGTCCAAAGAAAATAATACGTTTTTGTCTAATGTAAATAATGATTGTTCAGAAACAATAGATTTAGTTGCTTCATCTTCAGGGATGAATATCAGTAATAATATAAACCGTACAATCAATGTTAATATATATCAAAAATAAAGTATGTTTTTGTTGTGAATTTGGAAATAGTTTTTGGTTCGAAATACATTGTTATTGTCATATTTCAGAAATGTCAAATGCTGTAGTGGCGTTCAGTTTGCCGGCAGTCACTATGGGAACGGCCGTAAAAATTTTTGTCGGCCGTCACTCTGGGTAACGGCCGCAAAATATCATTTTGCGGCCTCTGTTGCGGCTGCAAAATGCTTGTTTTGCGTCCGGTTGCACGAAAAAACTGTTTTCGGACGTGATGCGTACACAATTTTTTCGGCAACCGTTCAGTATAACAAATTGAGACACATTTATTTTTTACATGTCTTTGTAGAAGAAAATTTCGTACATTTTATTTCTTATTTGTATTAAATATCGAAATTCTAACAGAAGATAGGCACTAACAGAATCATTCTAATTCTTGTTGAAAAGGGGAACATTTATTTGTAATATCTAACAGAAAACTACTTCCCCGGCACAAGCCACGCTGGACATTGAACTACATCTGATAGATATTGTGAAAAGACTCTAACTGAAAAGGAGAGAAAAAATCTGAAAGTGAAAATTCGCATTTTCATTCAGATAACTGATTTTTTTAATTATCTCTAGTTTTCATTGAAAAAATCATTAAATGAATTAGATAAGGAGAATGTTATGTTCATGTCATTGAAGCAAGGTTCGCTTCTCTCGCATTCAATCCCCAATACATTTTGGTCGACAAAAAATCTATTTCGCTTTGCCAAGCTCTTCAGGAGGATTTTATGAATGTCCTATTCATATTTTCGAACTAAAATTCTAATTCTTATTTATACAAATATTTATATTGAAATTCGAGCATTTCCCGGACTAGTCCGGGAAGTAAGTACTTTCCGGACTAGTCCGGGAAGTGATACTTTCTCAAAGAAAAATCGTCCGGGAAGTACCTACTTCCCGGTTGCCGAAAATAGTTATTTACCTAGGACCCGGACCACATAGGAAAGTAACGTATATAGTCCCATGGAAATAGGCTTATATCCACAAGCGTGCGAAATATTTTCCGCACAGGCGCGGAATAGTTATTTACCTAACAAGTGCGGAAAGTAGCACTTTTCCGCACGCGACGGCAGTTGCACGAACGACGCGGAGCGGAGTTCGGACAAGCCGTTAAGGGTGTAAAAGACATTTTCCGTGAGAGTTACGTACAATATTTTTCCTACGAGTGTTTTTGTCCATCTTATTTATGAAAAAACAAGGTTTTTAATAAACAAGTTTTTATAATAATGCTACAAAATACTACTAGACTGTAATTTTTATCAAGTTTGTTAACGTTCTAATAATTTGACATTTCACATCAGTATTTACAAAATTCGTTAAAAAAAAATAATTAATCGAAAATGAGTAGTACTAGTGAGGATGATTTGACATTGACACCGCTAATTTCAGTATAAAGATTGATGACAATGGAATTCTATAATTTTGAATAGTTAGCAGGAAGTTTCTATAGCAGTTAATTCCATCGTATTATTATGTGAGATCATAGCAGCGAGTGATAAGTGAGCGAACGGTCGGGTTTTGGATAGTAAGGGTTCAAATCCCAAATAAACCACATTATTTTCTTTCATGAAATCGATTAACGTTCGATTTTTATTATAATTTTCAATATTTTCATTCCTTTTTTAGGTTGTATGTATTATGGATATCATGACGCCAGGAAAGTTTATGATAAAAAGTGTTATCAAAAATATTACAGATGGTCGTAGAAAAAGTATAGAGAACAATTTGCATGAAATGACCCATTTCATGCTCATTGTACAATATACTAATTCCGCGCGCTTACGGATAAGCTGTCAACTGCATAATTTCTATTAAGATTTACAGCTGTCAAATATATTATTCTTACCTATAAATATGTGAATTTTCTTTACCATATCAAAATCATAGTAGACATCGTTTATTTTTGATAATAATTACAAATCAAGATATACTCTAAATACAATATGTCATTATATAGAGTGACCCATTTGAAAGCGGGCCACCTCCCTAAAACTGTTATTTATTATCCGATTCAGAAGTTTTTTTTCCAATAGTTAGAGCATCAAAGACCTACTTCGAACTTTTTTCAAGGTCAAAAACAAATTAAAAAATAATAAAATAAAATTTTTCTGAAATTCCACTGAATAACGCTAAATAACATAATTTGTTGTTTATTTAAGGATAGATTTCGATGAAATTCTGGCGAAATATATTTCGAAATATTCTGAATCTAGTGGTGTAGTCAGAGTTTTGATAAAAGTTCCGAAATTGAAGTTTTGGGTTGACTTATTGACATAATTTTAAAATTTGAATCCCGTATAGCTTTTTTATTGATGGACGCATTCCTACGTAATTTTCACATAAACCATTTGAAAATGTCTTGAACCCAGTGGTGCATCGTCAAATTATATTTAAAAAAATCGCTAGTACGATTTAAGGATTTTTGACCGAGAAAAAAATTCGAAATAGGCCTTGACATTTTTATTTTTATTTCGAATTTATGGCTCTCAACTAGAACTATTAATGCTCTATCTATTGAACTTCTGAAAAGGATAATAAATTACAGTTTTAGGGAGGTGGTCCGCTTTCTCAATCTGTGAGCATAATTTCGATTTCACATATTTCCAACTGAGCCAAGAGGGATCATAAAGTATATATAAAGTACTACTTTTATGGAAAGGCTAGCTCTAGAACTCAAAAAATGACGGATAAAAAAAACAAAGATTTTCTCCGTTACTGATAATCCGATCGTGTTGTACTAGTTTTGATTTTAACAAAGCACTGTCTTTCATGTGATGTTATAGTTGTTTTTAGAAAAGCGTTCTTTATGTATACTTTTCGCCACATCAGCCACCGGAATGGCAAATCTTTCAAACTGACCTTTACCTGTGAAGGTTTCATCGAATTCATAACGGAAATAACACTATATATCATCTACTTTTCGTCTTAACCTGAAAATAAAAAAAAAATTCACAAAGACACGTATTTCAACAGCATAAACGTGTCCTGCAAAAACCTGCGTGACAAGTTTCTCCACTGACTTCCATCGTCATACTTCACAAAACCAAAACCTAGCTATTGAGATCAAAGCCACAATGATTGGAATATTAATCGTAATTTTCATTCGCCGAAGATGTAAACCGAAACTTCAACCAGACATGCAGTTAATTACTCTCAATTCATAATCTGCACCGATAAATCTGATGAGAATCTGACTAGACTTCAATTACAAGAAGAACGGATTTCCTGTCAAATTAATTCTAATATTTGGTTTCCTCCAGATTTGCGGATGAAACGGTATAGCCTCTCTTCATATTACACTAATCTCCTTCCGTTTCCGTAAATACTGATAATTGCCTAAACCGAGGACATATTTTGAACGTTTGTAACAGTTGACGGCTATGACAAGCACATACCCAAATAAATTTACATAAATTAATGTTGCCACCACCGTAAAATATCACCGAAATTCCCCTTTTCCAGAATAATATGTGTAGAAATGAGTTTTGTGGAAAATTATGCAGTCGGCTCTGGGAATTCCATTTCATTTATGTTTTTAGATAACCCTGTGAAACACGATTTAATTAAATCGGTGGTAAAAATTTCAGCGATTGGATGCAGCTCAGTGTATGAGATGAGTTGAATATAATTTGAATTACTGTTAACCTCATTAATTGCGCACAAATTAGTTGTATGTAATGTATTTATAATAGGGAAAATGAATAAATGAATATTATGGGAAAGACTGTGACAAGCCATTGATGGTCTATTTGATAATTGCTGAAGCGACACATTTTTCAATTTTCATGGAGAATGTTCCCCTTTTCGTCAAAGCAGTATTTGACCAGTATGAGAACCTAGGGTCTGATGGATAAAGGTTTTGTATCAGTCACTTCGAAAATTTACTGTGGTAAATTCTGATAGATCCATCTGGATGTTCAGTCAAGTTGTTTAGGTTGCTGGGCTCAGAGAAATCAGTTCGAATACAGGATGTAATCTAACCTCTTGCACCCCCGTGAAGGACGGGCGTATAATGCCATTTTATGAAGGCAGGTGAGAAAAATTAAAAAAACTCTCATAATTTGCTTCGCTTAGTCCATTTCAGTAGCAATTTTTCCATCGACTGGGGATCCTTCAAACCCATCTTCATACCCACATTTTACTACCTTACTGAATTTTGAAGGTATTGAATTTCCAGTAAAATTGAAGGATATTTCCAAATTTGAAAGAATGAATAACATATCCATCAATGTATTTGGCGTAGATAAACATTTCAAGGTAGGACTTTTAAAAATAAATGTGATAAATTCAACTGGAATATGGTTTTATTATTCAGCAATTTTGTAATCCTTCAACAATTTTCAAACTCTCAACTTACCTATTCCTGCGTCAAATAACTTATCCACTGATATTTCAGTAATGAAAGAAAGTCTGTTGAGTCTGTTGACGTTGTGCGCGGTATTCGGTAATATGTAGAGAATTTTGCTCGACTTTTCAACTGCTTAGGGCTAAAATACGTTTAAACTAATGAAGTTTCTTGTTGGCATCATATACTGCTTCCTATGTGGATTTCGCAGTTATAATTCATTTCTAGTAAGTATCCTTATACTCCTCTGGATTCCCTGGAGTTCTGTTGGTTTTGTTCATGATTTTCTTGTTATTGTAATTTCCATATATTTCAAAAAGCTAATTTCAAAGAAACTCCTTCCTTTCTGCCGTTTATATCTCCTTGTTTTTGTTCCCGTTTCTAAGTAAGTTTTCTCACAATTACACACAGCACTCATGATCACTTTGATATAATCGTTCACTGATATTATCATTTCCTTATAATTAAATAAACTATTTACAATTTTTCCTCCATCCTATATTCTTAAATTTTCTATATTCCATATTTTCCTTTTTTCGTTTCATTTCATCAAGTTGCTATTATGACTTCAATTTTGACATTTCTTCCCTCGTTTTTCCATTGTAGAAATCTACTTCTTAAGGTAGCAAGCACACTGAGCAACCAAAACCGACCGTCCACGACCAACCAGCTACAACCAGAATTTCTAACACGTGTATCCTTATTGTCCAACTCTCACTGTATGATCGTCATCGACCGTCTTCAAGCGGTTTTCAACGACCATGTTTGACATTACAATGACCATATTTGAAATTCCAATAAATTCCAATCTGGTGAAAATTTTGGTCGGCCTCAGACTATCCTGACGCAATGCCTATATGCCAAATTGTACCAAATTGTCCTGTTTATGATGAACTTTTCAATATATAAGTAGTTTACCTACGACCTACGTGAATTGGAATATTTTTTGATAAAATCTTCTGTAGGGGCGATCAACGGATAATGATTTCTGATCAGAAGATTCAGCAGATTGATACGCAGTGTCCTCAAATATTCAGATACAAAGTTTTGTACCTCGTTCCATCGTTAACGCCCAGCAAATTGCCCAGGAGTTCTTAGAATATCGCTAGAGACAGATTATCGATGAAGCTAGATCTGAAATTGCCAATGACAGTAAGAAGGCTCAGGAGTTGTTAACGAGATAGTTGAGCATGAGCAACTCCGTTATTGTGAATAATTTTGTTGGTCAACTCTTTTCCCTATCATTATGACTCATTATTCAAAGCATTGAATGTCAGATTAATGTCATATTTACAAAATGATTCTAGCGGCCTATTGAGGATGGTCAATAGGTGTGACTATGGAAGTTTCTATGGATCTCTGTCAATTTTTGGTCGTAGATGGACGGTCGCGAACTGTCGGTCCTGAAATCTTAGTGTGTTTGCTTACTAATTGACCGTTTAACAAATTAACAAATTTCCTATACAAATTGTTTTTATTTTACTTTACTTTTTATTCATAGTTTTGTTTGAAATTTCATGATTTTTACTTTTTTCTGCCCTTTTGTACTTGTTTTTGATTGCGAGTAACTTTGTTTTGTTATTTGATTTATAATATACAATTCCTTCAGAGAAATACTGATATTCTTGGAAGAATTATGTACGCTGCGTAGACTGTAATCGTACTCTAATATTTTGGTACTGAATATTAAATTGCTGAGTTTATGACTGATTTTAAATGAAACTATGGTATTTTGTCAATAAGGTAAGACACTTTATATCAGAGATAGAGTATTCGCTGGGGCTTTCTGATGATTTTTATTGATTGTATTTTTTTTTCTACTACTTCTATACACTACTTTTTTCATAACAATATATTTATTGGAACTTATAAACTCAAAATGAAGTGAGAATTCTACCATCGGAACTTGCCCCCTTCATTCTGGGACACCCTGTATTCCCCTATTTGATATCACTCACAAACAGGCGCTGAGGGACCCTGTGTGTGATAATTGATTATGGATGGATATTGGATTTGGCCGACGCGACGGGAGAGCAGGTGTGCATCAATATTTCGCCTCAATATTGACTCCTCACACAATACTGATTTACTGTTCTGTTCAATCGTAATTCGGGATATTCGGGAGTCAAAGCTAATAGGTAAAATTTTCAAATAACACTTTGAATATCCAGTGTACATGAAATATTTGTACTAGCAGTAAATACGAAATTATTTGATTCAATGCACGAAATTCAACAGATATTAAAAGATTCCTAGTTAATGAGAGTGAATTAGAAAAACGCTATAAGAGTAGGTTCGCAGCTTCTTGATTTTTTGTACGCACGTCCTTTTGAATGACGAGCGAACGTACTTTTATATTTACTTAATTTTCTGATCAAGAAGTGCTTTGATGAAGTGAAATCAAACAGTTTATATGGTTCGTTCTGATGATATGGGTATTTCTTTGTTATATTAGCCACTATCTGGCACCGGATTTGTATGAAATAATTTTAATACGATTTGGAGATTTTCAAAGCGCTTTTAATATTTGGTGGATTCGCCGATTGTTGAAGTTTGTCCAATATTTGACGAATTCGCCGGAGTATTGTCATCGGCGAATAAGAAGTAGCGCAATGTGGCTCCAGAGAAGCGCAGAAGAGCTTCTAATATTCTGTGTATGTTACTCAAAGGCATAGGGGGACTCGCAGAACACTTTTGAATTAATCATCATGCCCTTTCACAGGTATAGTACAGTAACGAAAGATAAATGTAAGCCACAAGTGAAGAATGAATCGTAGCACTTTGAAACTCGACACATGACTTTCTGACATCATGTATTGTTAGAAAAAAAATCATTTACCAAAAAATCAGGGATGGAACCCAAAAAAATTCATTTAAAAAAATTATATTTTTTTTGCTGTTGTTTCGGAAAGTATAAGATTTATCAAGAAACAATTTCAACAAGGTGAAAGATAATTCAATTCTCCACAAGAAATATACCTAGTTATTAGAAAACCTAATTGAATTCCGATATCAAATTTCAAGCTCGTGATAACCTGCCACTGCCATTTCCGGCAGGGCCGAAAATTGGATTTGTCATAAGTTTGCTAAAAATTATAGTAGAAGGAAAAGAAAAAGTGTATATCGTTCCTGAAGACTTCTACTTCATCATGCAAATATATATTATGAGTATCTGAGTACCCAAAATGTGTTTTATCCCACTTCACATAACCCTTTTACCATATTTACGGAGGACCCTATTTGAACCATATGCAATGATTTTAGACTAGTGAGACAAGTCTCACTTATACATGCCAAAGAAAAAACTGGGTTTTACTCCTGCCTCAGTTTGCAACTCACCCATAATCCCGGCAATTTCTTCAGTAAATATTTAAAATAATCGCTCATACACATCCTACATAAAAAAATAAGTATGTGATTTAGCGCTTCACAATAGTATTATTAAACATATATGCAGGATATGAATAAGCGATTATTTTCAACATTTACTGAAGAGAATGCCGGTTTTATGGGTAGGTAAGTTGAAAATGAGGCAGGAGTAAAACAACGCTTTTTTTGTATGTATAAGTGGGACCTGTCAAACTACTCTAAAATTGTTGCATAAGTATCCCTATTGTTTGCTGCTTTAGATTAATAATTCTATATTTACTAAATTATTCATGATTTTCGGATCATCCCCAAACATCTCGACGAAACACATGAAGTGCGACGAAACACATTTTAGGTACTCAAATGCTCGCATATTATATTTGCATGAGAAGATAAGAGTCTTCAGAAACGATATGAACTTTTCCTTTTCCTTCTCCGATCATTTTTAGCAGAGTTATGACTCCGCCAGAACCTCCAACGGCGGGTAAGCGTTTTCTGATAAAACGAGCTCATTTCATAAAAAATTACTTCGAGTCATTTTTGTGGACCATTAAATTGTGTTTCACTTCATTGAGTTGTTTTTCCGATAAATCATATACTTTCTAAGATTACAGCAAAAATCTATTTATTTATTTTTAAACGAAAAAAAAATATGTTCCACCCCTGGAATTTCGGTAAACAATTTTTTTTCTTGTTCATCATGGTATCAACATCTAGCATACCAAGTGTGGTGGTGCTACAATTAATCATCGTCTCAAAACCCAATCGTACTGGATTAGTAAACAAGTTCCAAAAACTACAATAAAATAAAAAATTGGTCCGTTGGTGCCAAAAAGAATTTCACTTCTGATGGACTGATTATGATTAATAAATCACAAATCTAACCTGTCCTGTTCCTTGAGGCATATAGCCTGCATAAATTCAAAAAGAACACCAATGCCTACCTACTTTTCCTCGGCTCTTATGGTATTCCCTGAATATTACAGGATTTTCCATTTCGGGGGAACCAGAAATAATTCATCAATATTATAATGTTTTGCTTCATAATTCCATTTAAATTACACTGAAGCGACTCATTTTGAAAAATACAGTGTTGATTGATTTTTGTTCGAAAATATGAATAGAATATTCATAAAATTTATTGTGGAATCATCTGCGGCTGAAAGACAAACTTTAGTCGCTATTTTTCATTGTTCAATATAACCTCTTGGAAGGATTCATGTTGAAAATGGCAACATTCTCTTAGATATTACTATATAAATATTAATAAAGCGGGCTCTCACAACTGCAGAAATTCCTTCAGTATTAGAACCAGTTGGGATAAGCAGAGACGACGGAAAACGTCCAGACGGAATGATTCTCATACCTTGGAAGCATGGGAAGCCTTTGGTTTGGGATTTCACCTGTGTGGATACAGTAGCAGCTTCCCACCTTATAGCGACCTCCAATTCAAAAGGCGCTGCAGCCGTTTCTGCTGAGAAATTAAAGTTCCGTAAATACTCCAATTTTGAAGAATTTTACTGTTTTTATCCAGTGGCTATTGAAACATACGAAGTATTTGGAATACATGCCCTAAAACTTTTGGAAGACATTGGGAGGAGAATGATTAAAGCCACTGATGACCCAAGATCCTATGCATTTCTGATACAGCGTATAAGCATGGCTATTCAGAGAAGAAATGCCGCTTCAGTTATGGGTACACGTCCATTTTTTTATCCCCTCATGATTCATCTAACTCTGAACAGAATAGTTATAAACCACAACAAAAAGATTCAGCAACTTCTCCAAAATTCACAAAATCTTCAGCAGTTTCTTCCAATTCAATGTCCAGCACCGATTACAAGCAAATGTTGAAATGCAAATCTTTGGCCGACGTCGCGGGTTCTTCAGGAATGGGCAAGTCGGTTTGGTCAACCTGGGCAATTCGTGTTACATGAATAGCGTCCTGCAGGCGTTATTTATGACGAGATCATTCAGAAATGAAGTTTTATTATATAACAAGGATTTTTAACAGCTGTTTCACAAACTGAAAGACCTTTTCGCGTTACTGCAGTTCTCCACAAGGTCGTCTTTGTCACCACATCGAATATTGAATATTTCAAGACCTCCTGGCTTCCTTCAGGGACAACAACACGATAGTTCAGAGTTCCTGGGGTACCTACTGGATATGCTGCATGAAAATGAGACGAACTTCAATAGTAATGAAGTCAACCCCAAAGATGAAACTGCAGCAGTAATACCAACCTTGGTGCAGCAGTCTTTTGGAGGAAAGACATTGACCATTTCACATTGCGGAGAGTGCGGGACCAAGAGTGAGCGAGTGGATAGTTTCAGGGAGCTCCAGCTTTCTTTCCCGAACTTGTCTGAGAACCAAATAGTACAATCCTTGATGGAGTATTACTTACAACACGAAAAGTTAACAGGCGATAACCAATATCACTGTGATCTGTTCCGCAGATTAACAGACAGCGAGAGGACCACTAGTATAGTGAAAGCACCAGCTAGACTGATGCTCACTCTAAAACACTTTCGTTATGACCCAGCTTCACACCAGCACACCAAGCTCCTGCAGTCCGTTATTTTAGATGAACACCTCACACTAGATAACTGTCACTATGAGCTGTATGCGGCTGTGTTCCATTGCGGTTCAAGTGTGGATTCCGGCCACTATTACACGTTTGCCAGAGATAAAACGGAATGGTTCAAATTCAATGACGTATGTTTCTAAAGCCACACCGGAGAACCTGAGTCGCTTGAAACCCCCTGAAACGCCGTATATACTGTTTTATTGTCGGGAAGACCTTTCAGATCTGGAGAACCTGCCGTCTACTATGCTTTCGTATAAGTTACAGATACTTTTAAGTAAAGATAATTTAGAATCCGAGCAGGCTGTAGGGTCTGTGAATTTATTTTAATTGTATTGTATATTTATTACAAATAAATCACATTTTTCATTTTTAAATTTTCATGGAGAATGTTCCCCTAGTCAAGTTTTGTTTTGCCATTGTTTCGTCATTGAAAGTACAGAAACTTATATTCCAATCAGATTGGAAAGGCAGTTGGTATTTTTAAGCGACTATTTCACTCATCTTAAAATTCTCACCTAATCTGACCAATCGGAAGCCAAAGACAACTCGTGTCATCGGGGGTAATACCACGAGTGGTCGCAGTACTATCGATAATTCTGTCAGAAATCAACGAGATCAAATTGCTTGGTAACACCAAGAGTCCCGTAAAATTCAATCACTCGTGGTACTCCTGACCATTTCATTCACACTTGGCTGCACCTCTGAAATTACATGATTGAAGTCACATGATATGAAATACTATATGAACATTATTCAGATTATTAATGTTCATATGGCCTAATCAAATTGTCAAAATACAAAGTACTCTCGATAGAATTATGAAGAAAATAAAAGTGGGTTATTAGTCATGGTCTTGTTATTACCTACGATAATACAAGTTGTTTTTGGTTTGCGATATGTTAGAATTTGTAAGAATTTTAATATAAGTGAAATATACTCAATGATATTCTTTATCGATCAAAAACTCTGAAAACTTAATGTCGAAACGTCGGCAATTATGTAATAGTCTTCTTATTGTGTTCTATTTCCTGCAACATCAAACCCAAGTTGAAGTAAAGGGCGCTAACAATGCACTATAATAAAGACAATTAGTGTTCGAATAAAGTTCGCGCACTTTATTTTTTTGTTTCGCTTTGTGTAGGCACGAAGCTGAGCAAACCGTATTCAAAAGAAAACATTAAACGTGAGGATCGGACCTATTGGGTATTTTCTCATCGTTTCAGTTCAAAGGGAAACTAAAAAAAACTGACTACCTCGAACAGTTCATTTTGAAGTAATAAACGCCAATTTGTCCGTTTTATTGCCCCACTGCTCATGTCATATTCTCTAGTGTGCTTTTTAACTTTGAATTTGTGAGCTTGCTTTGTGCAAATATAAACGAATTTTTTATCAACGAATTCTATAAAGAAGTAATGTGTGTCCCGAATGCACAATAAAGTCGAAAATAATTTGTCGGGCGATTTTGTTCTGTGCTTTATCATACAAAATCCTAATGATAATGCATGGCAGAGAATAGTTATTTATACCTCGATGGCCGTCAGGCTGATATCCATAGCAATGAACGATTTTAATGTAAATAATATTGTATTTACAAGTTAAAATGATTTTCATATAAACTTAACCAAAAAAAAATATATCGTAACTCGGCTTAAATGGAATTTCCGTGAGTTTCACGGCAAAATGGTTGCTTATAGTGCAAAGAGGAGAAAAAAATATGAAGAGAGGTTCTTAAAGATGACAGATATATCGAAATATAAAAGAGTTGCTCTCCTGAAAACTTAGGTAAAATGAATTACAATGTTTCAGGTGTCGATATGATTTATACACAATAACCAGATATTTAAATATGTTTGAATACTAGCATTCGTTAAAAATAATATACAACAGAATTACCACTTGAATAAGGGAATAGTTATTTACCTAACAAGTGCGGAAAGTAGTACTTTTCCGCACGCGACGGCAGTTGCACGAACGACGAGGAGCGGAGTTGGGGTAAGCCGTTAAGGGCGGAAAAGACATTTTCCGTAAGAGTTAGGTACAATATTTTTCCTACGAGTGTTTTTGTCCATCTTATTTATGAAAAAACAAGGTTTTTAATAAACAAGTTTTTATAATAATGCTACAAGATGACTAATAAGACATAATAGCTACATAGATCATTTAGTTAGTCGTAAATATCCTCTTTTTCAACATTACAAAAATCGTGCGGAAAAGTAAAAATCTTACGAAAAAGTAAAAATCGTGCGGGAAAGTAACTTTTCCGCACGATTTCAAATCGTACGGAAAAGTACAACTTTCAAAACGAAAAATTTACTTTTTACTTGCTCGTAGGAAAAATATTTTACTCCAGCTCTTTTAGGTGTCACAAAAGCATGTGTTCGTAGGGGAAACGAGTTGTTTTTTGACCAGGAATTTACATTTATGTTTCCATTTTGGGGGATAGTGTGAAGAGAAGCGAATTTCGAGTTTGTCGAAATTGTTCGTTTTATTTATTTGAATTTTTTTTTTTCGATGATAAGTAACTGTAGTGTTACAGTGAAAATGCTGACAGCATCAAAAGTATGAAATGAGAACTGCGACAACTGAAATTTGCAATAAAATAACTTTAAATGCAAGTATTCCTCTTGATGATCTACATACTAAATTATGGAACAATCTCGACTATAAAGAGCTTTCAATTTCACAATTCACAGAAAAATTTCCACAAGAAAAAATTCAAACGAAAGCTGCTGTAGATTATGGCGATTCAAACAGGAAATTTCATCAGAACAAGACAGTAGCCATCTTTGGCAAGAAGTCTGTCTTCTTACTGCTCTTGCACTCCAAGATAAAAACATTCAATATTTGATGCTCACGAAAATGAAAGAAAGGGTTTCCTGAAAAGGGGAATATCTAACAGAAAACAACTATTTCCCCAGTTGTATATTTGTTAGACATTAAAACAAAATTTTTCATTTGTATCGTTGGATTTTTTATATTTTTCATTTGAATGGAGAATGTTTCACTTTTCAACATGTTAACAAGAGGATATCTTGAACGTTAGAAAATAGCGACTAAAGTTTGTATTTCAGTCTCAGATGATTCCATAACTGATATTCCTATTCAAATGAGAATCAAAACAATTGTAACATCTATATTAGGTTCAATATTCTACGAAGAAGAGACCTAATGCTTCATAATACCCTGAAAAATTTCTCCAAGGAATCGCATACATTTAAATATCGTTTTTCTACGTTCATGCAAAAAACAAAACTTTATTGAACTATATTTGGTGGAAAAACTGTCTCTTTATTGCACTGAGTGCAATAAAGTCTTTATTGCACTCATCTGTCATTCTACTATAGCGTTCTGTCATTATGACAGACAAAAACTTTCAAATCGACGCCAAATTTAGCCCATTTTCTGTGAGATTGTATTACGTTTCAAATAGTTGCATGTTTCATCATATTCATTATATAATGGTCTATGAAATTACTAGAAAATGTAATTTGTTAAAAATAAAATTAATTCCTTCGAATATCATCTGAATTACACAAAATGTTTTCGAATTACTTTTAGCAGATAGATTTAAACAAACAATGCCTTCCTTACAATTTAGTGCTACCTAAATGAAACATCTTCTGGTTTTTGCATGAACGTCGAAAAAATATTGTATGAAACTCGTGCAAAAAGAGTTTATTGCACTCGACGTGAAATTGTCCAACGAGGCCATTAGGCCGAGTTGGACAACACGTCGACAATTTCACGTCGAGTGCAACAAAAACCTACTTTTTGCACTTGTTGCATAAATAACTATTTTCTACGTTCATGCAAACAACAAAACTTTATTGAACTATATTTGGTGGAAAAACTGTCTCTTTATTGCACTGAGGGCAATAAAGTCTTTATTGCACTCATCTGTCATTCTACTATAGCGTTCTGTCATCATGACAGACATAAACTTTCAAATCGACGCCAAATTTAGCCCATTTTCTGTGAGATTGTATTACGTTTTAAATAGTTGCATGTTTCATCATATTCATTATATAATGGACTATGAAATTACTAGAAAATGCAATTTGTTAAAAATAAAATTATTTCCTTCGAATATCATCTGAATTAAAAAAAATGTTTTCTAATTACTTTTAGCAGATAGATTTAAACAAACAATGTCTTCCTTACAGTTTAGTGCCACCTAAACGAAACATTTTCTGGTTTTGCATGAACGTCGAAAAAATATTGTATGAAACTCGTGCAAAAAGAGTTTATTGCACTCGACGTGAAATTGTCCGACGAGGCCATTAGGCCGAGTTGGACCACACCTACTTTTTGCACTTGTTGCATAAATAACTATTTCTCTTTAAGTACCCCAAGAGTCACCCCAGAAAATCATGCTAATTAATGTTTCTGTATATTCAACTTTGTATTCGGTATCAGCAATAGAGGCATATTGATGATATTTACTTCAACATGTCGTTCCACACAGTCCTTCGGCTTCAACCAACACAAAACTAATTTAAATTTCATAAGTAGTTGAGAGCTCGTACATTGGTACATTGTTTACTAAATACAGAGGACAATAAGCAGAGTAGTGGTTAACGATTGTAAACATGCTGTAGATAACATATAAGATGCTAAGAGCGACTTCGAAACTTGAGAAAGATTGTTTGCAGTTCAGAATTCAAGCAAGAACTTACTTCTCAGTTAGGAATAAAATAAACACATGTATACCGGAATACACAATCTTACTAGACATATTTCTTTCACGTTTTAATCCAGTACGATTGGGTTTTGCGATTAGGATCGATTGTAGCACCATCAAACTTGGTTTGCTAGTAGTTCGAACCTGATAAACACGAAAAAAAAATTCCAGGGGTGTAATATATTTTTTTTTTCGTTAAAAAATAAATAGATTTTTGCCGTAATCTTGGAAAGTATAAGATTTATCGGAAAAACAACTCAACAAGGTGAAAAATAATTCAATTCTGCACAAAAATTATTCCTAGTAAGTTCTTAAGAAATGCGCTCGTTTTATCAGAAAACGTGATTGAACGCCGACATCAACTTTCAGGTTCTTGCTTATCCGCCGCTGAAAGTTCTGGCGGAGCCGAATATTTGATTGGTCATAACTCTGCTAAAAATGATCGGAGAAGGAAAAGTTCACCTTCTCATGCAAATATAATATCAGAGTATTCGTGTACCTAAAATGTGTTTTGTCGCACTTCACGGAGATTGTTAAAAAAATATATATTTTTTTTCCGTTAACCAGCTGTCGTCCCCTTACGAACGGCAGCCCTCAAAAGTCGAAACTTGTGCGAGCCAAGGATTAACGAGGTCTTACCTTTTAACGTGCGATTCCTAGCACTTTTTCGAGCCATCAGATAAAAATCTGAAGTCGCTGAGGATTCGAACCTAGCCGACCAGCAGTCAATGGTTTTGAACGCTTCAGTCTCAACCAATGAGCTACTTGACCCTAGATGTTTGCGGATGATACGAAAATCATGAATAATTTAGTAAATATGGATTTATTATACTAAAGCAGCAACCCATACCCTCTTTGGACTATAAGCCACAATTTTAAAGTAGTGTGACAGGTCCTACTTATACATGCTCCAAAAAAACTTTGTTTTACCCCTGCCTAATTTTCAACTTACCCATAAAACCGGCATTCTCTTCAGTAAATGTTGAAAATAATCGCTTATTCGTATCCTGCATACTTGTTTAATAACATTTTTGTGAAGTGCAAACCTCAAGCTTGAAATCACGTACTTCATTTTTTATGTAGGATGTGTATGAGCGATTATATTCAACATTTACTGAAGAAATTGCCGGGATTATGGGTGAATTGAAAACTGAAGCAGGAGTAAAACCTAGTTTTTTTTTGGCATGTATAAGTGAGACGTGCCTCACTAGTCTAAAATCGTTGCATATGATCCAAAGAGGGTACTGATTCCTGCTTCAGTATAACTATTTCATATCAACTAAAATATCCATGACTTTCGGATTTTCCGTAAATATCGTAGAAGGGTTATAAGTGGGACAAAACACATTTTGGATACTCAGATACTCACATGTTATATTTGCATGAGGAAGTAGAAGTCTTCAGAAACGATATACACTTCTTCTGTTCCTTCAATTATAATTTTCAGCAAATATATGACACATCTATTCTAATTTTCGGCTCTGCCGGAAATTGCAGTGGCGGGTTAACGAGCCTGAAATTTGATATTGGAATTCAATCAGAGTGCATTTTGTGAGAAATTACTAAGTATATTTCTTGTGGAGAATTGAATTATCTTTCGCCTTGTTGAAAGTGTTTCTTGATAAATCTTATACTTCCGAAACAACAGCAAAAAAAATTATAAATTTTTCAAATAAAAATTTTTTTGGGTTCCAACCTGATATTTTGGTAAACAACTTTTTTTCTGGCAATATATGATATCAAGAAGTCATGTGTCGGGTTTCAAAGTGCTACGATTCATTCTTCACTTGTAGCTTACATTTGTCTGTGGTTACTGTACTATTTAGGTGATTCGTTTTTACTACAGTAAAGATCGTCTGCATTACTAATCTTATGAAAAAAATTTATTGTCTGGAAACTAAACAAATTTTTCTTCAAGTATGTTTTCCATATATGCAGGGTGAACTCAGACCAATTACGATAAATTAAAAGGTGTATTCACACTAATTTCAAATGATTTTATGATAGTCCATAACTCTTCTGTTGGAGTATGTTTCCTCACACCATGAAAGTGGCAAGTTTCACAAGTGCCAGTGTATAATATACCTTTAAAATTTAGAGTAACTCTTTAGGTTCTTCGATTTTTTTTCTTTGATATTGCATATTTTTAAATTTCTATATTTCTTTCGATACCAATTATCCTGCGTTCCCCACATATTATTTCCGATAAAATAATCACTAACCGAGGTCGGTTTGGGCTACCTCTGAAGACAGGGCACCCGGAGTCACTTTCGGGCATTTGAACTCATGGTGTTCATTTTTATCATATACAACTTTTTGTTGAGTTTTTTTTTTGGGTCACATTTGAAGCTTCATGCACACTAATCAGATGGAGTTATGACTCTTGTTTGTCTTCATATTTTTGAATTGTCCGTTTATATTTTTAAGAATAAGGATGAATTTTTTTAATGCATGACGTCTGTAAATATATTTACTTAAGTGTTTGATAGTTCTTTTTTAATGTTATTTTTAATGGTTTTTAATATGTCTATATTTACATAAATTTTATTTATATACTTTTATATAAGTGTTCTTGCATGTCTTCCTATAAACATGTGTAGTATTTTGACGATTCCTATACATTTATATATGTCTACTGGAAAATAAAGATTATTATTATTATTATGGAATAATTGGCAGCATTGTGGTTAAGTCTTCAAGTGCCATCGTTGAAATAAATCAAAGAAATTGCTTTTTTGCCTGGTGTTCGTATTTGTGGTTGATTGTTTTGATCTATTGAACTAACGTCATTGTATCACAAAGACCAATTACAAGTGTGAACCAAGTTTTCCAAGTTTAAAAAGGGGAACATTCCCCATGAAAATTGAAAAACAGAAAACAACTAGAGATAATAAAAAAAAATCAACTATCTGAATGAAAATGCGAATTTTCACATTCAGATTTTTCTTTTTCATTTCACAATGTCTATCTGATGTAGTTCAATGTCCAGCATGGCTTTAGCCGGGGAAGTAGTTGTTTTCTGTTAGATATTATTTAAAAATCACACTTTTCATTTTTCAATTTTCAACAAATCCGAGTATTCCCCCAAACTCTGACAGTCGAATAAATGCCAAACTAGTCGAGCTCTTAGATAATCCTTCTCTGATATACGTTCACCATTGAGGTTATCATAAAATTGATTTTGTTAATGCCATCAACAAAGGTATATGGAAACACACCTGTGTGTCTCATCAAATTGAATTTATCAATCTGTGGAAAATGTTTGTGCATTTCGATACACTGATCAGATGTCAAGTTGGCACCCAAATTCACCAAAAAATTAGACATGAGTTTAAAACTATCTATAGGGAGTAATCTAACCCGTAAAGGAGGGGTGTATGAAGTCATGTTAGAACGAATGGCAGGTGTAATGCGCAAAAATTTTTGGAAAGTTTTAAAATTTTGTAAAATATGGGACTACATTTTGGGAACCTCTGTTCGGCATCCTTCCATACCGGAGAAGGCAATTGCCAGTGAAAGAAAGACACTAAAATTGCGTTTACAGAGAGAGTATCTCACCCGTATTATGGGTTGCAAGCAGATGGAACAGGTACGAGGCTATCACAGTAAAATGAAAATCAACGAATCTCACGGGTATCCGAGTATCCAAACTGGTACACTGGTAGCTCAAGGCAGGCTTAATCAATAAAAAAGTAAAGTAAAACATCAATTTATTTATTTTAAACGAAAAAAATATATGTTCCACCCAGGGTTGTACTGATTTAAATCAATTGATTTAAATCAAGATAAAAATCATGATTTAAATCAACTGATTTTTTAAAAAAATCACAATTCAAATCAAAATAATAATTTCGAGATTATTTATTATTTATTTGAATAATAAAAAATATTAAACTGAAATAAAATAGTAAAACCACTAAAAAAACTGGATATTAAAACATATACATATGTATATCTTAATCATACTCTACATTATTTTATAATCATAAGTTTTCTGACATTGGAACTAACATAGAACATACTTCAAATTTTAATTTTCACTTATAATCTCCCTAGTGCTTGAATTATTGCCGGAAATTTTTCAAGTACATGAATTTTTTGAAAATGACTCGAGTCGCGCAGCGACGAGGGTGATTTTCTTAAAAAATTCGGTAAGAAAATTTCACACCAAAATATATTAAATTAATGGTTAATTCAACTGACTTGTAGATTATTCTGAGAGAAAACAAGTTGTAACATCAGTGGGCCATGAATGGTTTTTGTTGATATAATGACAGTTACGCGTTGGTATTAGTGGCGGTGTTTGTATGTGAGAAAGTAAAATTCATTTTGCGACATTTTCAACCTCAAATTACATTGCACATCACGCAGAACTAAAATAGTTTTGACTGGTCCATGCGGATTATCTATTGGGAAGTGCTGTGGAAAGGAATTCTTGCAAATTTCAGCCGAGTATTCACGAAAAGATAAGTTGAATAAAATTGTTTCAAATATTAAGTTCATCAAGTCAAGCATAGATAGATTTGATTGATATACATTTTTTATTCATCCTTGAAATGCAAGTTCTCAAAATATTTTCAGACACATTCGAAATATTTAGTGAATATATAATTATGAAATATTATCTCCCTTCATATGAAAAATAACATTCCATTTGTACATAAAAGCAAAATGTTAACTATCACATGTCAAATATTTGACAGAAAAATTTCCACTTATTAATTACGCCCAGGGTACCCAGGAGGATAAAAATTTCCGGAAATTTTTTGGGTTGCCATGGCAACTAAATAAAAACCAATTTTTTGATTGGCTGAAAAAGTGAGGTGTGAAATTTTCATTATAATATTTGAACAAAAATACTAATTTTCCTGCCTTTTCAACCCACAGTGTATTTCTCAAATCGGAATGTACCAGTCCAAAGGTACTGAACACTCGTTCCACTGAGGCTGAAGAAGCAATAGCACAAAGAAATTGTTTTAACACAGGTATCTGTTTTTTGATTTCTGAATCATCGTCAGCTTGTATAGCCACCACTGAATTCCACTGAAGTTTTTCGCAATTTCTTCAGAGAACATGATGTTTTTGAAGGGCAAAGAATGAGCATTAATTTAATTTTTTTAAATTTCCTCTCGCTTGCACAATGGACTTTGTACTTCAATGTTCAATGGGATAATGATCTGAGATGCTGCTATTTTCTAACCGTGCGGTTTCAATTCGTCTACGAATGAAAGGGGACAAACACAGACACTTCATGTGTGTTGGAGTGAAACATTTGATCAAATTCGTATACGTAAAAGTTAGAAAATACTAGCCCAGAGAGAAATCATTCTTATGCGACTTATAGGCACGGAAGGGCTACAGGAATTTTCTTGTATGACATGTCGGTCAACCCACATCGTCCTACTGAGAATGGCTTCCTTTGTGAATTATATGTAGTTTTAATTTTATAATACTCAAATTCATGAAATACACAAAATGAAAATAGTTTTAAGTTAAAAAATGGACATGAATGTTGACAGGTACCTATTTTATCGGGCATTAAGACCAAAATAAAAAAAATAAAAAAAATCATGATATTTTTTATTTAAATCAATGATTTTTTATTTATTTTTTTAAATCAAGATTTGCCAACCCTGGTTCAACCCATGGAATTTTTGTAAAAAAAAATGTTCGTATTTATCATGGTTCCAACTACTAGCATTCAAAACCCAATCGTACTGGATTAAAATGAATATTTGCTTCTATGTCTGATAACCCCAAGATACAAACGTCAAAAAAACATACACAAGCCGTCAATTAATTTTTCAGTTTCTCACATGTCCTTGGAGTGACACTTTTTAAGTTATTGATATACGCCGTCGCGGCGTCGGTGCCTCGCCTCATGCATTCGAATGGGAATTACCTTTGTCGTGAATATTCGCGAAAGATCTCTAAATCATAGAACTGTCCAATCTGCTCGAATGGCCAACGCTGCGGCATTGTTGAAAGCACTCTTTGTCCACGGCCTCTTGCGTATTCATAAACTTCCCTACTCCATGCATCCATTCTTCCACTCTCCACTTTTTCCCATGCAAATTCAAAACCTTCTCAAAATGTACCTTATGCATCATGCATGTCTCCAGAAACAACGTTTGCCGAAATTAGGTTGATAAATTATTCATTCTAATGAGAAATAAAACCTTATTTTTATATTTTATAACCAATAGAGAAACTCTAGAGTACTTTTGGTGTTTGAATAAGAAATAGTAAAGGGTGGAATGAATTTATTTCACCGCCGGAAAAAATGCTTTCATCCAAAGTTCTCTGTTCGTATGTCTGTCTGCCTTTCCGGTTGAAAACTTGCAATCGATTTTTCTAGCACTTGCTGCTATCCGATTAAGCTGAAATTTCAAGTAAAAATAGTGAAAAACATTATTTCTACTAGCGTGCGGAAAAATCCACTTTTCCGCACTCATTTTAGTTTTGAAAGAGTCACTTTTCCGCACTAGTGCGGAAATGTTTTTTCCGCACTCTTTTTAGTGCGGAAAAGTAGATTTGCTTAGTTTTTTCGGATTATACTGACATTTAAATATTGCGTCGCAGAAGGTTAAAATAGGAAGCTTACCAAGTATGGTTGTATAGTTTAATATATATTTAATAATAAATATTCTTTATGTTAACTTTTGGGTGTTTTTTCCGCTAGTAGAAAAAATAGTGTACCTTACACGAGCGTAAAGTGTCTTTTCCGCACGCGATTGAACTCCGCTAAAGCGTCGTTCGGCCAGAAATCGCGTGCGGAAAAGTATCACTTTCCGCACTTGTTAGGTAAACTACTATAGATAATGGAATATTTCAATTTAGAATAATTATACTTCCCTACCCCTTTTCTCGAAAACTATTTCGAAAACTTGCGAAAATAAATCTGGAAAAAATTCCTAAAAATAGTGTAAGACACCGTCGAAGTATTCAAAACATCAGACAGTCGAATAATTTTCGTAGCTTGGCCTGTGACCCCCAGAATAAAGGGGAAAAACTCATTTTAAGGCTGAAAGTTCCAATAAACATATACCCTAAAATGAGTATTAAACGAGTTACAGGGTGTTGAAAGTGAAAGTGAAAACGGCTCAACTTTTCTCAATGAAATTTGGTATGTCACTCAACAGCATCCAGTTTCATATTTCAAGGCAAATCATGTGTTTGTGACTCTAAACAGGGGCGTACGGCAGGTGGGTACCCCTATTCGCCCCTCCCAACTTTCACGCCACTGGATTAATATCGATTTCGTCTTCTTTTCCTCAATCCCCAAATTTCCCATACAAAAAAGGAATACGTTTCGTTTCACAAACATCAACGGTTTTCGAGATATTTGAAGTTGAATAAGTGCGAGCGTATCAAAATCTTCACTATTTTTGAAAGGAATGTGAAGGTAACTATTTATAACATTATAACCAACATATTTCATACCTTGCAATGACTATAAATTCAAATATTTCGAAAATTGTTGTCATTTACGAGGGATTTTGTTCATAGCCACTAACAAAATAATCATTACAAACACATGATTTGCCTTGAAATATGAAACTGAATGCTGTTGAGTGACATACCAAATTTCATTAAGAAAAGTTAAGCCGTTATGGAGTTATTCTGAAAAATAAATTTTTTTGTGTCACTTTCAACACCCTGTAACTCGGTTAATACTCGTTTTAGGGTATATGTTTATAGGAACTTTCAACTTTAAAATGAAGTGAGGATTCTACCCATGGAGTTTGTCCCCTTTATTCTGGGACACCATATATATATATATATATATATATATATATATATATATATATATATATATATATATCGTATATTTTTCTCTGGTCAGTATAACCCCTGCTCTGCGATTACGCCGGCAGAAATATATTATCTCGGTCGCTCGTTCATCCATAATAATTGTTTTTGTTGCTGTTATATGATTTATTTTCAGGAAATATTCACAGATAATCTTCCGTCTGATGTACGTAACTAACAGCCATCATCTCCATATGGTTGCCTCGCAGATATATAATCCAATTATTTTTTTCAATGAATAGTCAATCCTAATATCCACTGAATTTCAGTTTATTCGTCACATCCGGTTTCGGCCTTTACGCCATTATCATAAACAAAAGTTGTATAATTTTCTATTTTCAATAAGTCGATATGAATTGCCACAAAATATATAATATATCAATCGACGAAATTCGATCCTTTTATATTAAAAATGGGGTTAAACTAAGTTTATTTTGAGTTCTGTTCCCACGAGAAAGAAAATCCTCCACTGTTCAGAGAACATCGTCAAAGCCGAGGGAGAGTAGGTAGGAATTGGTGTTCTTGAATTTCTGAAAGCTGTATGCCTCAGGGAACACCTACGGAGGCAGCGAGTTCCAACGCTTTACCGTTCGGTGGAAAAACGAGCCCTAGGGGACAGACGTTCGACATGTCTCCAAAATGACGGCATATGGATGTGAGGACTGAGCTCGATAGGTCAGTCTCAATGGGACCGCTAACGGTGAAACCATTGATGATATTTCGGAAGATCATCGTCCATGAAAATATCTGTTGAACAGAGACAGATCGCCAACATTCCCGCGATGTTCCAAAGTAAGCGAGCTTGTGAGCGAAGTATCACCGACGAGATAGTCGGGTCGCCAAGTCATGTGTCCTAGGAGTAGGGTACAACTAAAGTTTTATGATTGATTTTAGTACTATTTGATTAACTGAACCATAATATGAAGGGTGCCAGAGTGGCACTTTTGGGCAACCTTAAATATTGGAGGTCAAAGTTCACGATATCGAAATAACAGAAACCACCCATTTTATTGCAAATGAAACGAAGTCGGCTGACCAAAAAGTATATATTTGTAGTTTTAAAAATATTTTTAGAATTTATGAATTTGGGGACATGCATCCGTCCTCCCAAAAATCACAGTTAATGAATCAATTAAGAGTACAGATCTTGTCTAGGGGCAAATTTGTGGATGCCTTGATTATAGACGCTAGTGCTCTTTTGTGGCATGTTCATTAGTCAAAGGTTGACACAATACAAACTTTCATTGACAATGTAATTGTAGTGATCATAAAGTACGTTGAAGAACATGACACGTTTCTTGTATTTGATAGGTACTTCGAGTACAGTCCAAAGACTGCAACGCGGTCAAAAAGAGGAGCTAACAGTACTTCCATGCAACTAAGAGCAGACACACCTCTTCCAGTATATTGACCCATTCATGCAATAAAATACAACTAACAACCATAATCCGTAATCAACTACAACAACATAATGAGTTTCTTCCACACAAGTTGGTCATTACTGGTACTCACCATGAAGAAGCAGACGTTATAATTGTACAACAGGCTCTCCGTCTATCAATGTGTGCAACGAACAATATAAGGATTTTATCTAATGACACCGACGTTTTTGTTCTGCTTGTACACTTTTACAGTAAGCTAAATCTTAAATGCGCTATGTGGATGGAGTCTGTTGACAAGACCAAGTTCTCAGATATAGCAGCAACAGTTTACAATCTAGGAACCCACGCAAACTTATTGTTAGCAGTACATTGTCTCACTGGCTATGACACTACTTCACATTTTTTTGGAATTGGAAAGTCTAAAGCTGTACAAGTTCTGGAGTCTGGTATTGAAATGAAACATTTAGATAATGTAGAATCTTCAATGCAACAAAGTATAACAGAATGTAGAAGCTTTATTGCACACTGCTACGGGTACAAGAAAGAAGTTCACAACATGTCAGACGTTCGATACAAAGTGTGGTTATCAAAGAAAGTTCCTCCTAAAATTAAGAAACTCTCTCCGACAACAGAGGCATTTGAACTACATGGAACGCAGCAGCATCTTCGTTTCCTCTACCTTTGAATCCACCTGACTATGGATGGACAAAAAATGAAGCGACACACTCTTTGGTACCCATACAACTTCCAAGTTACAAAGGATTGGCACCACCAGAATTGCTGAAAAGTTTAAGATGTATCTGTTCAAGTGCCAGGCCATGTTCAACAGCAAGGTGCAGTTGTGCACATGCAGGTCTGCCATGTAAAGAATTTTGCTCGTGCGAAGGCGGCCAATTGTGTGGCAACTTGAGAACTCGTGAAGCTCAACTTGATGACGGTGACAGTGAAATGTCTGCTTCCGACTCTGAATACTCTGAGATCTGATAAGCATTCTGCAATTATTCTGTAATCAATCTAAAATAAATCTAGATAATTTCTACTCATCTATTGTTTTTTTTACCTATTTCATGCACTGTATACTAGTGTTGCAAAAATATAGTATATCGTTATATTACATAGCCTTTACGTATTGAACATTTAATGAACTACAAATATTTCATTTTGGTCAACCGACTGCCTTTCATTTGTAATGACATGGGTGAATTCTGTTTTTTGAACTCCGTGAACTTTGACCTGCAATATTTCAAGTTGCCCAAAAGTGCCACTCTGGCTGGTTCAGTTACTTAAATAATACTAAAATCAATCATAAAATATTAGTTGTACCTTACTTCAAGGTCCAAGCCCATTTTCTCATTTGGCGACCCGACTAAGACGAATGGCTCTATTTTTAGACAGAATCTAAAAGTTTCCATGTGTGTTCAGGTGCTGCATTTCATATATGGGAACAGTTTTCCAGAACAGGTCGAATTTGTGCTTTATAAATCATAACATTGCTTAAGGAATTTAATCATTATACAACGATCATAATCAGTTGACGGAAAGTGAAATTCTTCTTGGCGAAACAGAAAACCTGATGGTAGTACGGAGCATTGAAATGGAAGATTTCAATGGTATGGATATTCCTGACATAGTTACGATGGAAACTGTAAGATCGGCTTTTCTAGAGAAAAGACATGTTTGGGTTTTATTCGCATTGAATTTCACAAGTTGTTGGATCCACATTCTAGAAATTTTTGCCAAGTCCGTATTCATTTCATTCACGATTCCTCCTAGTTCATTTCTTATTTGAATCTTTTGATGAAGTTTGAGAATACATATAAGAAAATGGATTGTCTAATATGTGATGACGTGGAATATTCAACAATATTATTAACAAAGGTAATATCACAAGACCATGACATTAGCCGACTATTATTTTCTTCATAATTCTATCGACAATTTCACTCACTATATGAAAGTCGCGTCTCCTGCGATATGAGGACCAATCAGAATGGGATTTCGCGAAAGTACACGCTTCCTTTCGCTTCCACAAATATAAACAGCAATGATACATCTTGTAATCTAATATGACATAAACGTCAGGTTGACAGACTTCATGTTTATTATTCATTAGTTGCAACTATTGAGAATTCACTTTGTTTACTCGATCAAATTTCAAATAATAACTTGGTTGGTTCGTGAAATTATCCCAATAAATACGACTCGTGCTCACAATACATTCGATAATTCTGTCAGAAATCTTTAACTCGATCAAATTGCTTTGAGGTAACACCACTTGTCCCTACCGGACTCGTGGTGTTACCAAGCAATTTGATCTCGTTGATTTCTGACAGAATTATCGATAGTATTGCGACCACTCGTGGTATTACCCCCGACAATATATGGATTTGAAATAAAGAAAAATCGTCTCACCTGGTAATTGATGCTTTACTTCTAGCCGTATTCAACGGAATATTCTTTTCCAATACCAATGGACATTTGTCTCCAACGATCGCCCATATTGATAAATGAAGATAACTGGTCAAAACACATAAATTTGACGTTTATAATTTAAATCATTATTTTCACTTGACAGATAGTAAAACAAAAACTAAGCAGGTTTATCACCGTGAAAATACAGCGACAAGCTATATTTTCACTGTAGTTCCGATTCTATTGGCTGAATTTCAAAATTTTAAATCCACTGATTGGTTGTTAAGCAAGGAAATTTATTGTCTGGAATATTTATAATCCAGTACGATTGGGTTTTGAGACGAGGATCGATTGTAGCACCACCAAACTTGGTATGCTAGTTGTTGGAACCATGATAGACACAAAAAAAAATTGTTTACCAAAATTCCAGAGGTGGGACATTTTTCTTTTTTGTTTCAAAATGAATTAATAGATATTTGCTGTAATCTTGGAAAGTATGTGATTTATCGAAAAACCAACTCAACAAGGTGAAAGACAATTCAATTCTCCACAAAAATCATTACTGGTAATTTCTTAAGAAATGCGCTCGTTTTCGAAGAAAACGTGATTGAACGCCGACATCAACTTTCAGGTTCACGCTTAACAAGCAATTTGATCTCGTTGATTTCTGACAGAATTATCGATAGTATTGCGACCACTCGTGGTATTACCCCCGAGAGTACTTTGTATTTTGACAATTAAATGAGATCATATGAACATTAATAATCAGCTTTAGCTGGAGGGAGTTATTCCATGATTATTAATGTTCATATGGTCGAATTGAATTGTCTCAAAATACAAGTTACTCCAGATTAATTAAAGAAAATAAGAGTCTCTATTTGTCAAGGTCGAGTGATATTTAGGGAGACTATTTCATGAAAAGCGTGAAATCGTTCATATTCAAGTTCATATACGCTTCAAAAAAGACATTAATTCTCTCCAGACAGACTCTTTACTCCTTTTTGATGTTTTTTGGCATGGATTAGCTTACATTTTTACTTATTTCCGTAGTAGAAGATAACCGAAAACGAGACACTTCAATTTTGAGTTATGTCAAACATGACACTTTTTTTGTTTGTTTACGTAAATATCCCCGTGTTTACCTAAATTATCGTGTTTACTTGGATATCCGCTCATATTGCATGGCATGAGACTTCAACAACGTAATTTCATAGGTGCAGCCATGAGTGAATGAAATAGTCTACATAATTTTAGTTTCACAAAACCATCTCACGCTATCAGTTCTCACTGATCTTTGGTAAATATGATAGATATGTTCATCAATCCGAATAGACAGCTACTCATTCAGAAAAACATTAACTAAAACACAAATGACGAATACCAAAAATTACCGGTGCCGGTACAGTCAGCAAAACAAATGATTACTAATTAGCTACATGTGATTGAAGTCTCTAATCAGATGACATAATGACATATTGCTTCAAAATACATTTATCACACTTATATAAATTAATTAATATGTTTAATCAGTAAATATTAATTGAAACTGAGTTTCATAACAAATAAACTATCGTATCAAAATTGTTTTGGGTATAATCATTAACGAAAATAATGATTCATATGAGGGTTATCGAAAACAATTCAAATATATAAGTTGTAGGGTTTCATTCGATCACACTCGTGGTCTGAAACGATTAATTCAAGAACGGATGGTATTTAATGTCTACCCAATTTATTAAATTTTTTTGCACAAAAAAATAATTTTGTTTCCTGAATGTACTAAATGCTCATTAAACTTTTTTGCGGACAGCGCTAGGGATGTATGGTTTAATTTTTGGTGTACATTATATTTGTTTCCTTTAAGAACTACAGGTAGGTACTTCAATATCCTTTGTTCCACGACGTTTTTCAATAAAATATGAATTAATATTTCAATTTTGCCTCGTTTTAATCAGCACAAAAATATAGGACTGCACAAATATACAGGGTGACCCTAAACTTAACCAGAAGCTAGTGGGACACCCTGTATAACTATCATGAAATAGGTTTCATGCACAATGATTACCTTATCAAATTACTTATAGTGAATGTAAATGAAGAATAATTTGCTATTCTTACACTTTGTTTTACTTGGTTTCATGACCAAAAAAATTTAGCAAACAAAACTAGTATAATAGATTACTCGAATAATCAAAGCAAGACCATGTGGTCTGTAGTCATCTCTCGATTTGATGAAACCAAAATTCAAAATGACATTGAATCAGACCAATTGCAAAACTCAGTATATTTTCAGGGGTAATATAATAAGTGGTATGATTATTACTGATAATTTTTTCTTGCATTGGGATTGTCAATGAATTGATATTCCAAAAAATTATAGGTTTTTAATCATACCACGAATTATATTTAGGACGACAATATATGGATTTGAAATAAAGAAAAATCGTCTCACCTGGTAATTGATGCTTTACTTCTAGCCGTATTCAACGGAATATTCTTTTCCAATACCAATGGACATTTGTCCCCAACGATCGCCCATATTGATAAATGAAGATAACTAGTCAAAACACATAAATTTGACGTTTATAATTTAAATCATTATTTTCACTTGACAGATAGTACAACAAAAACTAAGCAGGTTTATCACCGTGAAAATACAGCGACAAGCTATATTTTCACTGTAGGTCCGATTCTATTGGCTGAATTTCAAAATTTTAAATCCACTGATTGGTTGTTAAGCAAGGAAATATATTGTCTGAAATATTTATAATCCAGTACGAGCACCACCAAACTTGGTATGCTAGTTGTTGGAACCATGATAGACACGAAAAAAAAATTGTTTACCAAAATTCCAGAGGTGGGACATTTTTCTTTTTTGTTTCAAAATGAATAAATAGATTTTTGCTGTAATCTTGGAAAGTATATGATTTATTGAAAAACCAACTCAACAAGGTGAAAGACAATTCAATTCTCCACAAAAATCATTACTGGTAATTTCTTAAGAAATGCGCTCGTTTTCTCAGAAAACGTGATTGAACGCCGACATCAACTTTCAGGTTCACGCTTATCCGCCGCTGGAACTTCTGGCGGAGCCGAATATTTGATTGGTCATAACTCTGCTAAAAATTATCGAAGAAAAGGAAAAATTCATATCGTTTCTGAAGACTCCTACCTTCTCATGCAAATATAATATGCGAGTATTTGTGAACCTAAAATGTGTTTTGTCTCACTTCACGGAGATGTTTGCGGATGATCCGAAAATCATGAATAATTTAGTAAATATGGAATTATTATACTGAAGCAGCAACCCATACCCTCTTTGGACTATAAACAACAATTTTGAAGTAGTGTGACAGGTCCTACTTATACATGCCGAAAAAAAACTTTATTTTACTCCTGCATCGTTTTCAACTTACCCATAAAACCGGCATTCTCTTCAGTAGATGTTGAAAATAATCGCTTATATGTTTAATAACACTATTGTGAAGTGCAAACCTCAAGCTTGAATGCGTGATAGGATGCGTGAGAGATTATTTTCAACATTTACTGAGGAAATTGTCGGAATTATGAGTGAGTTGAAAACTAGGGCAGGAGTAAAACCTAGTTTTTTCTTTGTCATGTATAGGTGAGACGTGTCTCACTAGTCTAAAATCGTTGCATATGGTCCAAAGAGGGTACTGACTCCTGCTTCAGTATAACTATTATATGACTTTCGGATTCTCCGTACCTAAATATCGTAGAAGGGATATGTGAAGTGGGACAAAACACATTTTGGGTACTCAGATACTCACATGTTATATTTACATGAGGAAGTAGAAGTCTTCAGGAAAAATATACACTTTTTCTTTTTCTTCTACTATGATTTTCAGCAAAGATATGACAAATCTAATTTGCGGCCCTGCCGGAAGTTGCAGTGGCGGGTTAACGAGCGGGTTAACGAGTCTGAAATTTGATATAGGAATTAAATCAGGTTTTCTGATAAAACGAGTGTATTTTGTGAGAAATTATTAAGTATATTTCTTGTGGAGAATTGAATTATCTTTCGCCTTGTTGAAATTGTTTCTTGATAAATCTTATACTTCCCGAAACAACAGCAAAAATAATTAGAATTTTTTCAAATAAAAATTTTTTTGGTTTCTTCCCTGATATTTTGGTAAACTTTTTTTTTCTAACAATATATGATGTCAAGAAGTTATGTGCCGAGTTTCAAAGTGCTACGATTCATTCTTCATTTGTTGCTTACATTTGTCTGTGGTTACTGTTCTAATATTTTCTGAAATATTTAAGGAAGGCCTTGGTATGAGAATATCTTTAAAACAGAGACAGATCGCCAACCTTTCTCCGGTGTTCTAGAGATGGCTATATTGGTCTATTCAATTTTAATTTGTTACCTCACTTACACCTAATTTTAATATGTCTACGAAATGTATTTTATCTTGTATTTTTTAGCTCATTTATTTATATATTTTTGCACAATGTTCAATAAATGTCTATCTGTCTATCTATCTATACTAGATGATAAAATATCAAAAATTCATAAGCACATATGTTGAGCGTAGACGAAAATATCATCTGTAAAGCAATATTTGTTGATTTTTTAATCAAATCCCATATACAGTGTGACCCATTTAAGATGGAAGCACCCTTCTAAAACTTACATTTTTCAACCGATTGGAATGATTTTTTTATCGTTAGGTAGACATTCAAAAAGTCCACCAGGACACTAAATTTCATTAATAAATCTCTATTTCCAGGGCCAACTTATCTTATTTTTCAAGGTAAAAAATTACTAGCGATTTTTTTATAAAAAATCTGACTACACCACTGGATTCGTAACATTTTCAAATGGTTCATATGTAAATTACGTTGAAATGCGTCAATCAATAAAAGAGTTATAATGGAATGAAATTTGAAAAATATGCCGTTTAATCAACCCACCAATTCAATTTCAGAACTTTTATCAAAACTTTGACTACACAACCGGATTAAGGGAGTCTCGAAATATCACTGACTACAATTTCATTGAAATTTGTTGATATATAAATGACATTTTCATGAAATTCCATTTACTTATTTCTCAAATTTTATTATCTTATAATATTTTTATTTATGAACAGATCTCGATGAAAATTTGACCAGTGATATATTGAGACCCCCTGAATACAGTGGTTTATTCCGAATTTCGATAAAAATTCTGAAATTGAATTGGTGGGTTGACTAAACGGCATATTTTTCAAATTTCATTCCCTTATAACTTTTTTATTGATTGACACATTTCAACGTAATTCACATATGAACCACTTGAAAATGTCGTGAATCCAGTGGTGTAGTCAGATTTTTTTATAAAAAAATCGCTAGTAATTTTTTTAGATTTTTACCTTGAAAAATAAGATAAGTTGGCCCTGATGGAAATGGAGATTTATTCATGAAATTTAATCTTAAATTCACACTGTATGATAAACTGAATTGAAAACTGAAATTAGGGCGAGAAAAACGTTTCCGATCAGAGATTCCTTCCATTAATACAGATGTTTCGTAACAATTCCACTAATGTAGAGGTTATTTTGTTACTTTAGTATTATCCCAATATGACATGGAAGTCCAATTTCACACTATCTTATATGGAACAACAGTAAATGTTGAATTAATCCCAGATTAAATTTGGTTCTAGTATTATTTCTGCACACTCGAGTTCAATATTCACGAGCCATAATTTCACAATTCAATTGTGCTACCGGGATATTAGGCAATATAATTCAGTTACACAGACAAAATTTGTTGTGTTTGCTATATTTGAACAGGTCAGCATTAGAACCAGAATACAAGCTAAGCATATTTATGTTTCACATTTCCAGTAGTAGTGAGTGTGTTCCAAGAGAATGTATTTAACTTGTGCTGTCGCCTATTTGGGCTTTTTTATTGGTGTGTATATTTTTCTCCGCAAATGAGATAAGAATGCCTTCTTGGAGCTGGTTCTAATCTCAGTTTTCCTGATAAATTGACTACTAGTCTAGTTACCAAGTGCTCTTTTGATCAACTTTTTTCAGCAGTCTCAAAAATTATGATTGAGGTTTCATTCGATTCGGAAATGCATGTAGATGATTTTTGAAAAAAATGAAGTTCCGCTTGCAAAAATTGCAAAAGTTATTAACAGTTAACTAGAAAAAAAAGGGGATTTAGTTTTTTGCAAATATCTAAAAAACAAATAAAGATTTTTCAAATTTGAAACAAGATTCAAAAAGAGGAAGAAATTTCCTAAAAAATGTCTCGGCTCCAGAAATTATGTAGGACCAATATTTATAATTTTCCCAGAAGGTTGAAAATACGACCGAAAACGGATACTCCGGCTTGCGCAAGCCACGCCCCCTTCGGATCTATAATGAATAAATAATTGAAAAGGGGAACATTCTCCATGAAAATTGAAAATTGAAAAATGTGACTTATTTGTAATATCTAACAGAAAACAACTACTTCCCCGGCACAAGCCACGCTGGACATTGAACTACATCTGATAGATATTGTGAAAAGACTCTAACTGAAAAGGAAAGAAAAAAATCTGAAAGTGAAAAATTTGCATTTTCATTCAGATAGCTGACTTTTTAAATTCTTTCTAGTTTTCCTTGAAAAAATCATTAAATAAATTAGATAGGAGAATGTTATTAAAAAATATCACTCACAGAAATCGTTCATTTAATATTATTCTCCTATCTAATTTATTTAATGATTTTTTCAAGAAAAACTAGAAAGAATTAAAAAAGTCAGCTATCTGAATGAAAATGCAAATTTTTCACTTTCAGATTTTTTTCTTTCCTTTTCAGTTAGAGTCTTTTCACAATATCTATCAGATGTAGTTCAATGTCCAGCGTGGCTTGTGCCGGGGAAGTAGTTGTTTTCTGTTAGATATTACAAATAAGTCACATTTTTCAATTTTCAATTTTCATGGAGAATGTTCCCCTTTTCAACATGAATACCTCCCAAGAGGTTATCTTGAACGATGGAAAATAGCGACTAAAGTTTGTCTTTCAGTCGCAGATGATTCCACAATAGATTTTATGAATTTCCTATTCATATTTTCAAACTAATATCAAAATGCTCATGACAGGTCTATGTCAAAAAATAATTTTTAAAGTGTCACCGCAGAAGAAATGTTTCTCTCATATCCATCCCTGATGTGTATGCTTCTGAAAAAACCTGTTTTATTCCATTCCTATATCAATCCTCCTGAAGAGCTTGGCAAAGCGAAATAGATTTTTGTCGACCAAAATGTATTGGGGATTAAATGCGAGAGAAGCGGACCTTGCTTCAATGAAATGAACGATTTCTGTGAGTGATATTTTTTAATAACATTCTCCTATCTAATTTATTTAATGATTTTTTCAAGGAAAACTAGAAAGAATTTAAAAAGTCAGCTATCTGAATGAAAATGCAAATTTTCACTTTCAGATTTTTTCTTTCCTTTCAGTTAGAGTCTTTTCACAATATCTATCAGATGTAGTTCAATGTCCAGCGTGGCTTGTGCCGGGGAAGTAGTTGTTTTCTGTTAGATATTACAAATAAGTCACATTTTTCAATTTTCAATTTTCATGGAGAATGTTCCCCTTTTCAACATGAATACCTCCCAAGAGGTTATCTTGAACGATGGAAAATAGCGACTAAAGTTTGTCTTTCAGTCGCAGATGATTCCACAATAGATTTTATGAATTTCCTATTCATATTTTCGAACTAAAATCAAAATGCTCATGACAGGTCTATGTCAAAAAATAATTTTTAAAGTGTCACCGCAGAAGAAATGTTTCTCTCATATCCATCCCTGATGTGTATGCTTCTGAAAAAACCTGTTTTATTCCATTCCTATATCAATCCTCCTGAAGAGCTTGGCAAAGCGAAATAGATTTTTGTCGACCAAAATGTATTGGGGATTAAATGCGAGAGAAGCGGACCTTGCTTCAATGAAATGAACGATTTCTGTGAGTGATATTTTTTAATAACATTCTCCTATCTAATTTATTTAATGATTTTTTCAAGGAAAACTAGAAAGAATTTAAAAAGTCAGCTATCTGAATGAAAATGCAAATTTTCACTTTCAGATTTTTTCTTTCCTTTCAGTTAGAGTCTTTTCACAATATCTATCAGATGTAGTTCAATGTCCAGCGTGGCTTGTGCCGGGGAAGTAGTTGTTTTCTGTTAGATATTACAAATAAGTCACATTTTTCAATTTTCAATTTTCATGGAGAATGTTCCCCTTTTCAACATGAATACCTCCCAAGAGGTTATCTTGAACGATGGAAAATAGCGACTAAAGTTTGTCTTTCAGTCGCAGATGATTCCACAATAGATTTTATGAATTTCCTATTCATATTTTCGAACTAAAATCAAAATGCTCATGACAGGTCTATGTCAAAAAATAATTTTTAAAGTGTCACCGCAGAAGAAATGTTTCTCTCATATCCATCCCTGATGTGTATGCTTCTGAAAAAACCTGTTTTATTCCATTCCTATATCAATCCTCCTGAAGAGCTTGGCAAAGCGAAATAGATTTTTGTCGACCAAAATGTATTGGGGATTAAATGCGAGAGAAGCGGACCTTGCTTCAATGAAATGAACGATTTCTGTGAGTGATATTTTTTAATAACATTCTCCTATCTAATTTATTTAATGATTTTTTCAAGGAAAACTAGAAAGAATTTAAAAAGTCAGCTATCTGAATGAAAATGCAAATTTTCACTTTCAGATTTTTTCTTTCCTTTCAGTTAGAGTCTTTTCACAATATCTATCAGATGTAGTTCAATGTCCAGCGTGGCTTGTGCCGGGGAAGTAGTTGTTTTCTGTTAGATATTACAAATAAGTCACATTTTTCAATTTTCAATTTTCATGGAGAATGTTCCCCTTTTCAACATGAATACCTCCCAAGAGGTTATCTTGAACGATGGAAAATAGCGACTAAAGTTTGTCTTTCAGTCGCAGATGATTCCACAATAGATTTTATGAATTTCCTATTCATATTTTCGAACTAGAATAAATAATATTTAAACTTATTAAATATGGAAATAAAAAATTGAAAAAATTCAGGCGCCTACAGGACAGATCAATTTATGAATAATCCGTGATCGAAAAATTTTTATCGCGATTTTTCACCAAGTTATCCATTAGTTAATTAACAATTTTTTGTAGCATGAACATTAACATAAGTGCGATAATTGTTAAACTATTAATCTGATAATTTTTTCCTTTCGTGGGGCTATTTCTCAAAGGTCTTAGAATAAATTTCCGTTGAAAAAATTTAAGAATTTGTTAATTTTCGTTTTGTTATTAACAATTTACTAAGTTGAAAAATTATAAAGCTTTATTAAACATTGAAAAATTTTTTTTATTTATAATATTATTACTGATCCGTTTTCTTATGATCAGAAGCTACTTAAAAATGATTTTCAATAATTTTTATCTTCTATTGTTTAAATAATTGTTATAAACAAATGCGTTGTTTATGAAATAATTTAATTTTTTTTTTGATAATATAATCTTTAATGATAATTATGATTTAAAAAAAACAGTTTCTCAAAAAAATTGTTATATTGCTGAAAAACGCATTTGTTGATTAACATTTATTTTCTCCCACTTCTAATTAATATTGAGGAAGCATTTTTTTTAATCATTATTTATTTTTCTTTTTGATATAAAAAAAATTGTTTTATTTAATTTTTCATTGTTTATATAATAAACAATTTGTTATAAACAAATAAATTTTTACTTTTTATTTTTTTTCTTATTCTACTTATTGTCACAACTCGTCCTGCGGACTCGTTGTATTTTCAGCTTTGGGATTGCAATTCATTAATACTCCAAAAAATTATCGGTAATAATCATACCCCTGACAATACACAGCACAATTTTTTTCGAGATCATACTCCAACGACTGGTTCATCTATGAATTAAAGTTGTGTTTTTTCTTTTAACGTGATTGAAGACCATGTGGAAAAGAATGTTTTTCCTTTTTTCTTTTTTTCTTTTTTTCTTTTTCGAATGATAAGGCCCGATTTACTTACCGACTGCAAAAAGTTAAATGGTATATATAGAAATAGTTTGTTTTGACCACACATAAAACCAACTTTAGATTAAGTAAATCCGGCCTTATCAATCGAAAAAAGAAAAAACTTGATTTCCGCATGGTCTTTAATTACGTTGAAAAGAAAAAACACTACTTGCGTTCATAGATGAACCAGTCGTTGGAGTATGATTTCGAACAAAAATGTGCTGTGCGTATTGTCTCAATTTTACAACTGATGGAATAACTATTCACAACTGTACACCACTTTTGATATATATCTTAATATACAAAAACACACGTAGGAAAATCATTGTACCAAACTCTTGCGGAAAATGTCTTTTCGCACTTGTTAGGTAAATAACTATTCCCACCGCCTCCTCGAAAGAAATTGTGAAAACTTGCGATAATTAAATTGTAAAAATGGTAAAAAACAGGAGACCATCAAAAATTTTTATTATAATAGTGAAAAACATGGTTTATTCAAATAAGGTCATTAGAATAGAAGTTAACTACTGACCCCTGAAAGCCATATAGAGAATGCGTAGAAATTTGGAAAATATTCCGACGGTTCAAATGTCGAAAATTACAGCTAAAAAAATATTGATCAGGGGGTCCGAACCCCCTCTTTCTCGTAAGAAATTGAGAAAACTCGCTATAATGAAATCGGAAAAATCTTTTAAAATAGTGAAAAACATAAAACCATGGAATAGTTTAATTTAAAGTAATACACTTTTACCCTAAAACCGCAGAACTGAACTCGAACAAATCCGTAAAAATAGTGAAAAACATTAGACTATCGTATATGATTTAATACAAAAAATACCTCCCTATCCCTCTGACGGAGGTCGTGTAGGAATTCGGAAAAATTCCCGAATGATTCGAACTTAAAGAAATTCGAAAAAAATTGAAAATTGGTCTATTGGAGCGGATGGTATGAAAACTCGCGAAAATTAAATTGAAAAATTATTAAAAATTCTGAAAAACATAGACACGTTAAAAAATTGCGAAGAATATCAAGCAGTCGAATAGTAGGGTACGTGCCGAGAAGATGGATGGTAAGGGATATCAAACACAGTGGGGTAGCTAGGGAGCGGGTCCAGGGGGCCTGCCTCCCTTTCGAAATATTTGGAAGTGTAGAGGATTTGGCGATTCAAATTATTGCAAGATGTTATTATGTATAAGAATTTTTATACTTAGGCCTCCCCCAAAGAAAAATCTTGGCTACGCCACTGATCAAACATACCCATTCCACTATCGTTCGAACCTCTGGGCACCTGGCGCACCTATTCAGACAATAATAATTAAACAGATTATAATTCTCAAAAGTACAAAATGATACTTAAAAATCTTTTTAAAAACAAGCTTTTATTTATAAACTGTTGAAGTAAAAAATAAAAAGTGAAACTGATATTTAGTGTGTGAAACAAAAAATCTTTAATAATTTTAATATATTTTTTTGAAAGCTTGAGGTGTGAAATGTCATTACAGTTGAAATTAAGCCTCATTTCATTAATTTATTTTAGTGTACATACAAAATCTCAGAAAAAATCTCAGAATTCAATTAGCAAGGCTTTCTGAGAAAATGTTAAGAGGAGCTTTCGGTGAATAAACCTGTTTATCTCTGGATATAATATAAATCATGTTATGGAAACTGCGGGTAGCTGAAAATATTCTTTAATTAAAAATTTGTAGAAAAATACCTCGACGTACGCTCTCGAGATTTTCAACTCAATTAGTAAGCGTTAGAAAGTTTTCTCAGCAAAATTCACTAAAACACCTACCACAGTTTATCCTAAAAAATTCATTAGTTTCAGGAAATAACCTTCTATCGCCGACTTCATGAAAAAATGCAAATATTCAGACAGAATCAAACTGACACTGGAAATATGTTTCAGGTTTCTCCGAATGTTTTGTGTTGGATGATAATTCAAATATATTGCACGATGACCAGTGGCGATGTAACACTATTTGCGGAGGATCAGGTGGCAAAGCTGAACTGAACATGGAAAATAAAATATGCAAATGCACTCCGGATAAACATGCAGACGGTAGGTTCCCATATTATTAAATTAAATTGATGTTTTTGAGGTATGATAAATTGCTAGGCTGATCGGGAGCGCAATCACTGCAAGTGATTGAATTTATTATCCAACACGGAATGAAAATATGTCCGCATAACTACATTGGTTCCTGCCAAAGCCATAGAACTAATTAAAAAAAAAACTACATCTAATAGTTCAGTCGACAGGTTGAAAAAAGTGGGGTTAGGTGGAAAAAGGTCGGAAGTTAATGAAACTTCAGGAGGTTCTTCAGGGATGGTTAATCAACATTTTCTCAAGTTTTGGACCTCGAGGACCCTGTGCGAAAAAAGTAGGGGGGTACTGCAAAGTTTTTGACCTCTCTCCGGTTTTTCCTCGATTGCTTTTTTCTCTTACGTCCTACGGAAAAAACATATTGATACTTTTTTGTAGAGCGTAAAATTTTATACAATTTTGACTGAATAAACATGTTTGTATGTGAATTCGCTACCGAGATATGGCACGTCAAAAAAAAGGTCATGTTTCAAAATTTGCAAAGAAATGACAAAACATGCAAAATTACAGCTTATTTCATCTGTTACACCCGAATTATGATGAAATGTTGTAGTAATTATGATTCTTAGTTGAAGTCACCAACTTTGGACACCCCACTCCTCCTTCCCCCACCCAACTCCAATTCTCAAAAGCTAACTTTCTGATGAAAGCCAACCATACCTATTCACATCATTTTTGTATTGATATCAGTTACTTTTCGGATCGATATCCCCCCGTTCCCCTACATAATTATCCCAGGACAGGAAGAAAAAAAGACGTAGTCGTTTCGTGAAAAAAATTAATGTAATTAACAATATTAAGTTATTCTCAAGGCATATATTATATTGAGGAATAAAGATATTATAGCTAATCATAGTGGGTAGGTACTCATTTGTACTCATTACATTTCCTGCCGAGATTTCTTAGCCGCTGGTTCTGCTCGTAACAGCTCGTCGTCCTCCTGAGCGATAAGGCTGTCAATGATGTCGCTGTCGTCGTTTTCGTCCAATATTTCTCGATCAAATCAGTTGGGGGGGCATTTTCGCAGGAGTGGCCTGTGAAATGCTTGCACATTACTGAGCATCGGAGACCTGCTTTCTTGCAGCCGCAAGCTCGGCTGCTACAGCCTTTGCTGCACTTGCAGGAAACAATATGGAAGATGTCATCCGGTGCAGCATTTCTGGTTGTGGGGAATGGTAGTACCCCTCGTGTGGATAGGCTCCAGCCCCATACTGATGGGAGGAGATCATTGCCCAACCATGCCTGTACTTGCTGGTAAGTGCAGAGGGAGTGGTACTTGGCAGCGTCCCTTGTTGATGGTAGGCGGGGTCGTAATTTAGCCTTCGTCACTGATCGTGTGAATAATTACCTTAGGTCGTCGAGATTGTCTCTGTCAATGTTGCCTCCATAAACTGCTACCAGGAACTTTTCTCCAGCGTCGCTGATCTGCTGAGGAGTAGCGTTTGGTGTGAGAAACGGGGCCACTACTGCAGAGAGGGAGGTATTCTTCATGTAGGTACTGCAAATTTTCTTCTTCCCCAATCCAAACGGTGCTAAAGTGGTATCACAACCACTCACTGCGTGAAGGAAAAGTATGTCCTTGGGAGGAAAGGAACTTGGTGAGTAGAGGACGCTGGGACTACTGCCTCTTCCACTTTTTTGAAGGTAGATGTTTTTTGTGGACGTAGCTAATGCTGTCAACAGAATAAGTATGTCCACATCTTCAGCAGTAATTATGACGCTGTCGAATTCGCTGGCCTTGGATATGGCTGTGTTGACGATCATCACGTCGGCGTCCTCATATGCCTGCTTCACTTCGTTGCTAGCATCCGTCATTCGTGTCATCAACATCGAAATGAATGCGCTCTTATTATGATCGTTTGCCAAGAACTTTTCCTGTGCTATGGTCACCATGGTAGATGAGGAGAACACGACTTTGGTTGCTGATTGTAATGCAGAACGGCAAGCTCGTTCTGCGGCTTTGGTGCTTTGACAGCCTACGTTAGTGGGGTATCCATCAAATACAACAATCACATTGCTCCCAAAGTGTCTCTGCACGTAGATGATGTACGTAGAGCATAGCATCTTAAATGGGTCACACTGTATATTAATCATTAGAGCCGTTTCAGAGATCCAAAAATTCATATTATTATTATTAATATTATGAGTAAAATAACATTTTTTCACGAAAAGCGCCTATATAGATGAACTTAAGTAGCAATACCTTATTCAAATACAAAATTTGATCCAAATCGTTGGAGACGTTTTCGAGATCCGCGAATTATCATTATTTATTATCAGTAAAACCGTGTTTTTCCAAGAAAGACGCCTATATAGATAAACTTCGGAAATGGATGTTTGGAACCTTTGGTGTGAATACAATTCAAGAAATAGAAGCTACCCAAAACACCAAAACTACGCCACTTTCACTCGACGCGCGTTTCACTAACAAAGTTTGAATTTTCGAGAGCTATACGCTTACTACGCATACGCATTTTATTATTTTTTTATTATTATCCGTAGGGGTATTTTTCCTTTTTTGTGATACAAAATTGACCCCTCCAAATGGGAAGGTGAATTATCTTCAGAATCACCCCTTTTCAATGATTTTACTACGCATCCAAATCAACTTCACTACGAAATGGTATGGTACAGCTTGCTACGTATTTCTCATAGTATAGTGAATAACTGGAATGTATCTGTAGTTTTAAAAATAATAAAATTAGAATTTGAAAAATATGTATAATTTGGATTGACGTGGCCGTTACTTGATGGAAATCCATAGATATGGCACTAAGGTAAAACACGATTAAAATTTCCACAAAATTTATTGTTTTTGCGACATGTTTCGATACACAGTATCTTTTTCAAGCGTATGTAGTACATTGAATTATTCTTCATTGAAAAATACTTGAATACCTTTCGTATCAATCAACATAATTAGGGACTACCTATAATTCTCGCTAATTCCTAGACTCATACAACTTATAAGATTGACAATAACAATGTACCTGAAATGAAATGAAATCTCAAAACATAGCTACTACTTAATTAATAAATTCAACAAAAGGAAACTGTTCAGGTCCAATTGATCATTTAATAAACAAGATGAATTATTTAATTTATTAATTTCCAAGAATTCTAAATAATTAAGCCATTATTTTCCACATGAAAAATGTGGAAGTTTTTATCGAAGTTATGGCTTTCTTCCAAAATATGATTGGCATGTGATGAGTGTGTTGTTTTCGTAAATCACACGGTGTTCACGTATGCGGCTTTTAAATGGTCTACCTGTCTGGCCTATATATACTTTGAAGCAAGATCCACAATTCAATTTATAAACTTCTGATTTTTCAGGTTTGTGTGTTTTATCTTTATTATTCTTGATAAACTTTCCCAATGTGTTATCTGTTCTATATGCTACTCTTAAATTTTGTTTATCCATGAAGATATTTTTTCCGTGACGGGTCCTGAATAAGTCAAAGTTCTATAATTATTGTCAAGGTTCACTTTCTCGTTTTCCTATTATGTATGAAAAATCTACCTGTAATATTTTTCTTGTTTTGAAAATTTTCAGTGTTATTAATATTAGGTATGTGGAGGAAATTGGGTTTCCATTTGGGAAGAATTCCTAATTAATTGTAACTGTTTTTATATAAACGTATGTAATTTAATTTTACATGTGAATACTGTGCAATTGTCCCAAAAATGAGTTTTGCCATTCATTTTTCAGCCATGTAGATCTATTAATTGGTTTTCGTTGTTCAAATATTTGCAGAAATATGAATAATGAGAAAAATAATAATTGAAAACGTTGTTTACGTTACCAGAAGCCAGTTAATAGAAACCCAAGAAATTATATTACACTATATACAGGGTCCTGCAACTACGATCCGGTGGTCCATAGCTTCTAAACGACGCAACTTCAATTTTTTTTTCGAATGTTTCCTTCTTGCGAGAGTATCGTTGGGAAATATTCTAAGTATACAAGATGACCTAGAAAAGTGCACCAAACTAAATATGAGTTACTTAACACCCTGTAACTTTCGTGAAAAAATAATTCTGAAAATTGATGCTCTAGTTTCTGCGAAATTTAATGAGAAATTCACTTCCATTTACACCTACACCGTAGGCTGATTGTGGCAAATACCTGTCATAAATCAACTACCACGAGGGGTTTCGAATTATATCCAATAGATACTTGTGCAATATAATTGCAGACGAAACTAATTTCAAGTGCTCCCTGTAACCAAATATTTTGATTTTCTCGCCACTAGGTGGAGCGGCTTACACCCGTTTCAACAGCGTGAGACAAGATTAACCAAATAGACGGAATGATGGGATGATTTGGACGGGGAATAGATGCCTTCAAATATGTCTGTAGTGACCTACCCTGTACTGATGACGAGGCAAGAACTTCGAAACTAGTCTGCAGGTGGCCCCCCTGTCCGAATCAAAACAAAATTCTACTATTTGGTTACAGGGAGCACTTGCAATTATTTCCTCTGCAATGAGGTATATTGCACAAGTATCTGTTGGATATAATACAATACCCGTTGTGGTTTTAGCCAGGGGAGTAGGTTTTTCTGACAGGTATATGCCACGATTAGCCTACGGTGTGGGTATATATGGGAGTAAAAAGGGTAAAAATATCGGTCGACGACGACTATCGTTATCGAACTTGATGCTCTTAAAAAATACCAAGCTAGAATTTATAATTATGTAATACATAGGTGTATAGGCCTCTTTGGGCTAGAAAAGAAAAAATGTTATCAATTATCAAGAATAATCCGACTACAATCAATTGCAATATACATTTTGACGGTTATGGCATATTTTACATTCAATACGTGAACTCCATTATGGGATCAATCTACCATAGCAGGATAAACTCATCGTTATCAAAAATGTGATTCACAAACAGTAAAATGAAAAAGAAATCCTGAACCGAAATGCAGGTTCATTTTCTGGAACGAGAAAGAATGATCTAGCCACAGTAATGTGACAGCACTCCTTCAGTTTTCAAACGGCCTCTTCATCTTGAACAAGTAATGATCCAGATCATTTTGATACATTGCCTCGCGAATAGGACTTTTGGTCAACTTCTCTATGCCAACAACGTTCGACTGTCCTTCGGCAAGAAGACACGGAACACATCATAAACACATGCAACATCACACGAAGACAAAACGCACGACAAACATTTACAACACAACTACAGAGCCAACACAAAACATACCCATCTACATATAGCAACAGAAAACAACTAAACACTAACACACATAAACACGACAACGACATGATAGACGACGAATAATGAAAAGCATCATCCTCTGAGGGCGTACCCCCTCAAAAAGGTAATAGGCGTGTAATAATTTTAAAATAGATTAATTGTATTGCTATATTAATTTGAAAATAAAGAAAAGGAATTCCCCGCTAATTTTTAGGAGTAGTGGTAGTTGGGATGGGTTCTCTTGCCAGGGGTTTCGTTAGATGGACGGTAGACCACACCCCAATACCGAAAGAGAGGCGGGCCATCCGTGTGGGGAGATCTGATCTGCTCACACGGAAAACAGACCTTTCATGTCCTTCGGGAAAGGGTCGGTTCAAGGTATATTTTCTGGAACACCAGGGTGTTGATTTTAGCAGAAACACTTTAATTCAATTTTCATTCGAGGCAGTCCCGCGCCTCTTGAAAGGCGCCATGAAAAAATCATTTTCACTCAAAATTGATTTTCGTATTTAGCATTTTGGCGCCTTTTACTACTTGGTGCCTCGGGCGACCACTCCTCTCGCTCTACCCTAGTGCTGCCGCTGGCAACAAACCATACATCTCTGTCGGCTGGAAAGTCGTTACGGAAAATTATACTATAATAGCTGCTTGAGTTTCTCTCAAGAACTGTTCAGGGAACAAAAGAACAAGGGAGTAGTGCAATTTCAGCAAACTAAAGAGTTAGTGTTTTCAACCTTTGCTAGAAGCGGAAACTTATGATTGCCTTCCAAAAAATGGTTTAAAAATATCGAATATCTCTTTCCTAGTCTGAAGGACTATATCTTTCAGAAAAATGTTGTTCAAATTGTCCTACATTAACACTGTTACACTTTGGATACTCCACCCTATAGCCTCCAGATTCGTTCAAGATGGAATAGACAATATATATCAACATTCTGTTTAACCGTTGTTCATTTTCAGCTATCGATATGGAACTCATACTGAAGAAGGCCTTAAATCTAGGTCTTGAACTAGTTGACTTCGACAAGAATACAATTAAACTTGAGAAACGTGAAGCTTCGAACACTGAAACAGATGAAAGAGTAGTGGGACAGCCGAAGTCGAAGTTTACTTTTCCAAGACCTAAACCATCCGTCAACCCATCTCCATTCCGGAATGCACAGTCCAATAGGAGATCTCCAATTGTTGCACCAAAGAGGCAATCGCCGTTGCCAAATGCACGAAAATCTGCATCATCTAGGAGCTCTGTAGATACACAAAAAAGGTAAATCGACAAAATATGTTTCAAACGTTCAATGGTTTTTTTCTTCATCCTACCACTTGTGAAGACACAGCTTTTATCTTATTTCAAATCACATTGATGGAAACTGCAGAAAGTATATATGAGATTAAAAAAGATTTGTCAGTTGTCAATTCATTTGAATATAAAATAAAAGTCGATGAAAAAGGTTTAGATTTGAATTCTAATCAGTTACAGGCCCTATAACTGATTAGAATCCAAACCTAAACCTTTTTCAACGACTTTTATTTTATATTCAAATGAATTTAATATTTCAAAGTTACATTTTGGCAACTAACGACAAATTTTTTTTTTATACAAATGTGATAAATAAACGTAAACAAGTGGTGTTCCAGCCCATCTCTTCTACAGGGTATTGAATTCAGGTTCAACATTCTCCCCCACGTAAAGATCTCTGATCGTCACCCAAGTTTGGATACTGGTCTAGTATAAATGCCTTTTTTCGTTGCAACTCGTGCTACTCGTATAAGTGGTTAGGAGTGATTGCTTCTGGTTCATCAGAATCGACTGAAATGTGTGTCAATGGTCTTGAATTGACGGTGTATTCAGCTTCAGCCAATAGGGTTTGTAAAACCTCTTCTTTAAGACTTCAAAGTTATTTTGAGACAAGTTTTAATAGAATGTACCATCCTTTCCCATATGCCACCCATATTTGGAGCACCTGGCGAGGTGAACTTCCAGACAATACTCCTAGAAGAAAGCTCCCAGTCCATCTCATCTGCAGGGTATTTTATTAAGCTTCAACAGTCATATTATCACATAATTATAGTCAGAAGTCATTTCTGATAAGGTATAGATTTCCCAGACCCATGGAACAATTTTGTCTAGGAATTTCCGACGGAGTCCACCCCAATGAGGTGGCTCAAGTGGATTCAGTACTTGATTCCCATCTAGAAGTTAATTCCGGATTCCGGAGCATATACATTTGTTTGGGAGAATGTACACTGAGACGAAACCCGATCTATATATTGATGTCAATGGCCTTCGTGCAATATAGGTGGCCATATCTTCAATTTCATACTAAACACACCCTACTTTGTAAATATTGATTGAAAGTTTGATTTTATGGAGGAAATCCGATTCTTGACATGATTTTTTGGGTTTATGACCACACAATTTATCTTTTTTTGAAAATTGTTGACGTTTTGGAGGCTGTATCTGCCTCCGTTAAGTCCGTTATCAAAACTTCTTGGAAAGACGCTGAAGAAACTGAATTTGAATTGCGGTTTTGGAAATAAGATCTTTCTTTGACAGAGAAAGATAAATAGTAATATTTTATTACCTGTCAACAGGGATAAAATGTCAAACTTTTTTCCCGTCGCAAAAAAAATATGAATTTTTTCAATATAATCATTATTTTAACTTTACAGGGGAAGTGAGTTGAATTTTTTGTTCCAAGAATTGGTTGAATCCGAAATATAAGCAAAAGATTCAAAACGGCGTTGTGCACTAAATCCTCCTTTCCTATGTAAGGTAAATAATGTTTTTCGCTACGAACACATATTATTCATCAATACTGATTTAATAACATAAATCTTAGGTCCATGTAGTAATAATTACTACATGATACATATATTTTATGCACTATAGCGGTTTTATAGCGCGAATCACAAATACTTGCACAACCCGTGGGCCATTAATGAGTCCGCGTGCGGTAAAGTGCCACTTAACGCTCGCTCGTTACTGCACAAAAATAATACTATTCCATCTACGTATTATGGATGTTATGGATACCTCACCTCGAAGGGCGTTGTTGTTAAAAAATATTCTGGAAAAGGATTTAAGACCTCAAAAAATAAAGAAAGGAGACCAAGAAAAAACTTGAATGAAGATATTCCAGAAGAAGGAAGTGATTACGAGATTCATTAATGAATGAAATAAAGTGAATTATCGTAAGAAGAAGTCTGAATTAAAAATCAAACAAACCATTGAATAGTATCATTTATTTACGTGAAAAAATCCTAACAAAAACTATAGTACCTACCTCATTATATACCCAACATAAATACTGAAAATGTTAACAAATTACACATAATATTAATATTTTTAATGTTACTACTATCGTGTCATGATAAGTCCCCTTCAAATTGAGTTTCTGGGTAGTTTTCAAAATTATTGAATAATCCTTCGATTTTAGACGATCATTCAAATATTTACTTAGTGCTCTTTATTTTCTCCAATCTACAGTTTCTAAGTTGCTATAGTTTTTGGAGGTGTCAATCGATACCTGTAGAGCCTACTAAAAAGAAAATTCCTTCAGGCAGTGAATCGAATAATACAAACATACAAGTTTCCCAAATTTATAACTTTCAAAAACGCTATCTGCTAGTCGATACACATAAACATTTTTTATAATAATATTTCAATTTCGTGAGAAAGCCAGACACTGGATCCGTCGCAGGATGGTTGTAGCTGAAGCACTTAGTGGCCAGTTTTTGCACGAGAGGTCCGTTTAATTTCGAATTCAAACTTATCTCACCATATGTGGACTTGGCGTATTTTTCCCTGATAGTTTCGAATTTGGAAGTACTGCTCACCAACAGATTTATAGCAAGGATCACTAGAACCTCTTGGAGATCAGAATATTCGTATTTCGTAAACCTGACTAGTTTAGGTGTCCAGATTGTCGAGAGGTCTATAATATCATTTAAAATACCTATAGATAAACAGCAAACTGCGGCTGCTTGCAGAGAGGGCCTTACATGACTCATTTCATGTGACGAAAGCGCCAGTTCAAGCATATAACTTCCCAGATAACGATGATCACGCTGACTCCGGGCAATTCTATTGAATGCTCTCAAAAATGTAATCGGCAAAGGTCGCCCTAAGCTGAAATCCAGGTCTTTCAAAATTTTTAGTTCCATTTCGAGAATCTGCTGTTGCGAGTATGGGTACTCGTAATCCTTCAACTGGAGGGGGTATATTTCCTCGTATTTGGTAGCGATGAGCAATGCCGATATTCCCACCAGCTGAAGTTTCGAATCACCCACGTTTTTGTTTTTTTGTAGATATCTATCCACAATTGCTATGCAGAGGTGCAGGGTTTCGATGTAGAATCCGAACAACATGTGTACTTTGACTAGCCAATTGACAAGTTTTGATCGCATCACAGGTGTCGTTCTGTGGCCCTTGAGGAACCCTTTCTCAATTAGAAATTTTATTTCCAAACTTCTGAGGTGACTGAAGATATCCGTAAGATATTCGGTTACCATAGCAGGGTTGTTTTTGAAACGTTTATTTAAGTCAGTAGAAGCTAGCTGTTTGGACGAGTATGATCCAGAGTCTACCTTCCGAAGATTATTTTTTTCTTCGACGACTATATTTTCTAAGGCAATCTTCTGACGTTTGCGATCGAGTATTTTTTTCATTTCCGTTAAAGCGATCACATCGGTTGTAGTTTTCCTCGCCCCGGCATGTGGAGCCAACAGGGCGTCATTATTATTTGTGTCATCTCCTAGGAAATTTGGAGTTTTATAGCAAATTTCTCCGGAAATATCCCTCTTTTGAAATATTTCATCAGGATCTGCTGCAGATCTTGAACTGTATTTCTGGTTGATCAAATCTTTGATGTCATGATCTCTGAGAGCCATTCTGAAACATTATGACAACAATATATGTATATTATTCATTATTTTACGGAAAAGCGTGAGCAAAAGTGCACTTTTTATTAATCAGCTTATATGATCTTCACTTGTATGTATGTATGTATGTAACGAAAACTTGATTTTCACCTACTTTCAAACGTCCTAATGATTGGAAATTTGGCATATATTCATAATTCCGGTGATTTTTGCTAGGTTTTATTCATACCACCCAATATTTGTCACTATGGTCTGATTCGATTCAGAATTAGTGTGTGAGGGTTTTCGGATCAGAGATTATGAATTTTTTGTCAAAAATTTATGAATTTAAGATGGCGTTCAAAGATGGTGGCGAGTTTTGCGATTATGGTCAGATTCGAAATTGGTATGGTTTTCGGGGTCGGAGATTTCGATTTTTAGTAATAAAAAAAAGAATAGTTTAAAAAAACTAAAGAACACGCTTTACTTCCAACATGGACTAAAAAGTAAAAATAATTGACAATTTAATTACTCAAACGGAAAAAAAAAGTACTTGACAAAGTTATCTTGAGCTTTTGAACGCTCAGTATTGTTAAATAAACTATGAAGCTTTGAATGAACTTCAATCAAAAACCAACAGAAATGAAGACTTCCTAAAAAGAAGGAGTAATTATTTACTCTGATATAACCAGAACGAACTAACCTTACGCAGTCATTTGAGAACGTGAAAATTGAAAATATACATTTTGCGAGGAGTAATTTTATTTATTCTGATATAACCAGAACGAACTCGTTACGTTACATAGACGTTTGAGTGCGTGGAAATTGCAAGCTACAATATCTTAAAATAATATCGCATTCAATATTACATCAGTCTATTTGAACATTTTAATTCTCTGTGCCAATCTTGACTATTTTAATTTAGTATATCTCAGAAATGTGCCCAGTTTGACATACCCCTGTCCGAATCTTAGAAATAGGTATCTGTTTATAATTATTTGAAAGGATCAAGTACCTACTTAGAAGAGATTGTGATTACGCCAAAAGATAAATATATTTAGTTGAGATGCTGATTACTCAATGTTATTGATGGTGTAAATACCTACCCAAAGTAATTACGGTTTTTTTTTTTTGGAAAAAGAACACAAAGTCGTCTCCACAAAGATTTTAATAAGACCAGGATAGAAATCCTATCTTAAAGACATGTTTCGAACATATATATGTTCTTTTTCCAAAAAAAAAACTTGGTCTTCCACTTCGAGTATGGACTATTACCTTTTCATGAATTAAGTGATTCCCATAACGGATGTTATTGATTTAGTGAAATTACCCTGCATTTGTCTTCTGGTTTTGCACTCCGTAAACAGCTTATAAAATAAATGATTTATAACAGTGGTATATTATTATGAACTAGAACGAACTAACCTTACGTAGACATTTGAGTGCGTGGAACTTGAATACATACATTTTGCGAAAAGTAATTATTTAGTATAATTGAACCAGAACGAACTAACCTTACGTAGACACTTGAGTGCGTGGAAATTGAACAACAAATTTTAATTGGGTGTAAGAAACAAGAAGGCAAATCATGAATTATTGTCATCAAAATATCAATAGGAACAGGAAAAGAATATAATTATTTTATTGTTCCCTACCTGATTACAGTTGTTTAAGCAATGGTGTCGAAAAGGCCTGTCGGACTAGAGAGATTAAAATTCAAAGTCTTCAAAAACCTATACAAATCCATGACAGGAAAGTTAAAAAAAGACAGAAATTTATTGAATCAATGATTATTATATACCAAAATAAGGAAATCAATAGGCTACACTTTATTAAATGTTTGTCATTCCATTGTTACGTCAATAAATAAGATATTTAGATTAAGATATTTTGTACAATTAATGTAATCATAATACAATAATAAAACATATTTTCGTATGCTTTAAAATAGTTTTGTATTATTTACCTATTAACCTACCCATAATTATAAAAATGACGAATGAATAATAAGGGTCGGTGCCCAAAATGCAATTTTTGTAATGGGGACCTTTTGGGTCGGTGCCCAAAATGCATGTTAAATTAGTCGTTTTATTGCCTTGGTGCCCAAAATGCAAACTCAAAAATTTTCTATATTCTACTCTGAATTGGTATGTGGCGTTTTTAGGATTGGATATTATCTTTTTTAATTCATTGAAAATGAGGCTCTAATATGGCGTGCGAGTTTGGTCATTTTGGTCCTATTCGATTTAAATTTGATAGCTCAAACTCAGTGCAAACAGTCCTTGTAATAACCATTCTTTATCAGAAATGTATAGATAAATGCGTACTAACTCTAAAAAGAAAATAATAAGATATTAATAAAAAATACATTTTAAAAACAAGCTCTTTGATGTGTAATATAGGTTTTTCTGTTAGTTATAGATTCAAAAGCTTGCCGTTTTCGTATTGGAACTGAAAACGAAGCGAGGCAATAACCTACATTACACATCTAAAGAAATAATTTTTTACTCTTTAGCGCATTTGAATAAAAGCTTACCTTTAATAATTTTTTTTTATTAATATTTAGTTCATTAAAATATGTATGATGCTGTTCTTCGTAATTTATTGCATAGGTGGTACAGATCTCCTCCAAACAAAAATCAATACAAAATAGATAATATTTGAAAATATAATTATGTAAGTAAGATTACCTTTTAATATTTCTTTCAAGTACGAAAGTATCTGCATATATTGAAACACCACACACCCCAGTCGAATGGGTTCATAGAACAACTTGTAAACACCAAATTGAAACTCCGAAAAGCCGAAGTCAAAATCGTAGCCTATATATTATTATTGATTTGCCATAATAATAATTTTGAATTATACATGGAAAAGTATTAGGTAGGAGGTAGGACCCTTATTCGTTGAAATTGCCTAGTTCCCATTAATGCCAACATAAATTTGGAATTTGGAATGATGACAGGTAACAAACCACTCCACAAAATTGGCAATAGTTCTCAATGGAACGAAAAACAAAACAAAAACTTGATTAGATTATTGTGGTCTTCTCAAGCGTTTCGATTATTGCCTTATATTGTACAATATTTCTTCAAAACTCTCCTTAGCATACAGTTTCATCTTTCCAAAATTTTGCTGTAGCTTTCTGAATAACATTTCACTGATCTGAAATTCAAGTTACACTCTCTGAAATACAGTTTACTGATCTGAATTACGTGTTACGGTTTCTGATATCCAATTAACAAATCTGAATTCCAAATTATACAATCTGAATTACAATTAACAATAATTCTGAAATCTGAAATACATTTTATCTAATTCAGTTTCGAAAAGTCAGGTTTTACATGACGTTTGTGAATTATGAAACGTCAGTTTTTTCAAAACTGTCACTTGAGACAAGTGAAAATGAGTTGTGTAATATTCATTAACCAACTAGTTGTGTAATGAAATAGAATAAGAAACATATCAGGAGAAAATCATTGTATTATAGTCATGAAATGATATCATTAGATGAAATTTTGTACGAAATACGTTATGAAAAGATTTATTTGTTATATCGGTCTTTTCATAACTGATTACGTAAATAACTATTACCAATATGAATTTCAAGTTATGCTTTCTGAATTACTTGTGAAAAAGGTGTAGTTTCTGGACACGTGACATGTATAAACATGACAGGATCAAATTTCAAATAAAATTTGTTTTGAAAAATGGTTGTTATATAATTTGGAAGTTTGTTAAAACATACCGAATTGAATTTTGAAATGTTTCACGTAGAAATTTTCCGTGATTGTTCCATTGAAGCACTCCTAGAAAATCAAGAACCCTGAAAAAAAAGTCATCCGTAGTAATTTTTCACTTTTCTTCAATTAGTAATACAAAATAAATTCAGTTACATATTTTTTTCAATTGTAAGTATCGGGTGACCACATATAGACCATCAGACATATTTTGCTGACTCATTTTCTCGTTTCAGGGATTTTAACCACTGAAAATTATAGCAGTGTTGAACTCAAAAAATTAAAATTTAGCGATCGAACGTGTGCTAGGCATATGAAAAAAAAATTCCCAAAATTTTCCGACCGGAAAATTTACTTAAACAGCTGATTGGCTTATGGGAATTTTCTGTCGGGTTCCTAACGATATCAGATTTCATTCTGTCGATTGCCATAAGCGAGAAAATGCGTCAGCGACCGAGTATTCTTTTACAAAATGGCTCCCTTATTTCCACCCTTTAAGGACATTTAAACCTTATGGCTTTGGTTTTTCACTATTAGATTGTTCCTACCTGTTAATGTGTTAAAATGACATAAATGAGAGATTGAAAAAAAAACTATTTTTTTTTACACAAAAAAAAAATAATTTTCCATATGCCTAGCACACGTCTGATCGCTAAATTTTCATTTTTTGAGCTCAACACTGACATAATTTTCAGTGGTTAAAATCCCTGAAACGAGAAAATGAGTCAGCAAAATATGTCATTATCTGATGGTCTAATACAACATCCATCTATGTTACAGAATAAAAGAACTTCAAAAGAAGTTGCAGGAAAGAATGAAATATTTAAGGCGAAATGCTCCTAGGTTGCAACAGAGAGCCGGATTCGGCGAAGGAAAACATGAAAACGTCCTACAACAGATCAAAGAAAAGCGAACAGAATTACAAGAAAAACTGAAAACTCGAATGGCTTCACTATCTTCACCAAACACTGAAACAAAAAAGGAAGGTAAGTTAAGTGAGTTGAAATTTCCACTTTTACAATGCCTTTAACTTTTCATGATTGATGGGTAATTTTATACCTACCGCTGGCGCTGGTTCTATTTCAACAACTCAGTTATACACACTAAAGCAGTGTTGCCAATGCCAAATTGCCAAATTATACACCAGTTATAACCAAATTATACGGTTTTATACACCCTGAGTCGTTCTCAGCAGTGTTGCCAATGCCAAATTGCCAAATTATACACCAGTTATAACCAAATTATACGGTTTTATACACCCTGAGTCGTTCTCGATTTGGTCGTGAAAATTTCAGTGTTTTTGACAGCGGTTCTGTTGCTGACGTCATAACAAGGCGAATGTACTGGGTTATTTTGAATAGCCGATTCCAAAATGACTAAGACAGAAGAACGTCCGACTCCTATGAGAATCAGTTTCGTACTCTTGGGCCTACACCCCACTGCCATCTTGGGTAGAAATCGATCATCAGTCGTCTAACAATCAACATCATAATAAATTAATGTACCTCTTCTCAAAATTATACCGAATTATACTACCATTTTGAGGGTTCGAAAATTATACACGCTGAAGCCAAAATATACCACAACCGTATAATTTTATACACTAATCGGCAACACTGCACTAAAGGTTCACACGCACTTAGTCGAAGCGTCGCGAACAGAAGCGACGCGAGACGAAGCGCCATTCACCTATTGTTTGAACGTTGTATAGTAAAAATTATTTTATTTATGTACCAATTTATTCTGTTTAAACATAATCAAAACTAATTTTTGTATCAAGAGCGCAAAGTCATACTTTGCGCTTGAAAAAAAATTGACGAGCGACGCGACGCGAAGCTCGAATTACACACAATATTTTCCTACAACCGCAGATTTTACAAAAATATGTGGTAAAAATTTATGATTATTGATAACCTAAAATGTTACAGTTCAGATTTTGAAACGTGCGAGATTGAAAAATAGATTTCTAACACCTTCAGTACTACAAAATAGTTGAAAAATAAAAAAAAATAACCACCAACCAATTTTTGAAATGTTTTTCGTTACTGAGGTAGTTTTGTATTTTTGTACATCAATGTAATTTATAGATAATGTGAATTATTTACTGAATATACATACATTTCTACCATCTTTAGTATTATGAAAAGTTCAGAAAATGAGAGTTTATAATCATAATAACTATTTTTCAATTACATTCTGCAGAGTGGTCCAACGAAAAGTATGCACCTAGCTTTTATCCTTTTTGTGGAAATGCAAGCAAAAATGCTTGGACACGTGGAGTTTGCTTTTGAGGGGGACACATTTCAGATATATTTTGCAACTTGTGCTTTCAACCCCCCAGCGACGGGGTGTCACAACCCTAAAATTTTAAATGGAACGTGGGGTCGACTGATATATCATTTGAACGGGCACAAAATTATCTTCCCAATGATACTCTATTTGTTGAAATTTACTGAAGCAGTTAATGCGAAAACGGCTTTAAGAACATGAACTCGATAATGTTGGTATTAATGAAAAATACAAATAAGTTTTGGTTACTAGGAATTAAAACATGTACAAGTAGTACTTAGTACATTTCAATATTTGTTACTTGTAATAGTGCTTTGTAAAAAAAACAAGCTGTTAAATTGATTTATTGAAATGTTACTTCAACAAGTGTTCAAATTGTGACCCATTTGCTTCCATAAAATAATACAGATTTTGTTCAAATCTACGTCTAACATTTTGTAGCATATCAGGTGCTTCTGCACTCTGCTATAATCTGTTGGCGAATATCTTCTATGGACTCGAGCTTCGTAGCAAAACATTTATTTTTCAAGCGTCCCCATAGAAAAAAGTCCAAAGGTGATAAGTCAGGTGACCTGGCAGGCCATTCCATTGGGCCTCTCCTGCCAATCCACTGTCCGGGGAACCGGTTATCTAAATTCTCGTACAAGAACAAAATAGTGCGGAGGTGCTCCATCTTGGTGGAAATGAAACCGATCAGCATTATGATTTTGGTCATCTTCTATTATTTGTGTGATGAAAGGATCAATTTGGTCTTCAAGCATGTTTAGGTAGATTTCACCATTTAAATTTCCAGGAATGAAAAGTGGTCCTATGATATGACTTCCTAATATGCCACACCAGACGTTTATTTTTTGAGGGGCCTGGGAATGAACCTCACGGAATAAATATGGGTTACTGTCATCCCAGTAACGGCAATTATGCCTATTCAAAGCTCCATTCAAATGAAATGTACACTCATCTGTAAAACATATGTTACACATATCTGCAGTTTTTTTCTTACACTTATCTGCAGTCGTTTTCGACAAAATCACGCAAACGATAAATGGGAAATTCAGTTGTGATAACAAAAAATTATCATTGAAATGTTGCTTTCGGCAAAATGAAGTAATTTAGAAATGATTATCGTTATCCTGATTCCTAGTAACCAAAACTGATTTGTATTTTTCATTAATACCAGCAGCTGCAGCAGAACTGCATTTCCTGCAGCCTTTATTTGGACTTTGCCGAACGGGTTCCAACCGGTAACATAGTTTGGGTCACGCCGTTTGGTGCCGAAAGTGAGACCAAGTTCATCTGCCTTGAAGAGAAACGCTCCAATCCCTGCATTTTTATGGACACGAACTATGCAAAGAAAGCGATCCAAACTCTCAATGACTTACTTTTTCCAAAAAGAATAAAATATCATATTCGAAACTTGGTATCCGTATAAAATTCGTGAAAGTACATGTTCGTGAAAATTCAACAGTTCATTTACTATACCTATACAAATTCATATCTAATTTTTTTAATTTGGAACTTATTGTAATATTTTTCAGCTTCTGGTAAACCTGAACCCGCAGTACTGGGCACTCAACAAAAATCCACTGGTGATCCTGCCCCCAAAGATACAGAACCTGCAAAACCTAAAATTCATCCTAAAGAAGTAAATAAGCATGATATAATCACCCAGAGTCCCACCCTGTATGATAGTAAAGAAAATGATGATAATTAGTTAGAAACATACTTGAACTATTTTTGTTATTTTTTTTTTAAATAAAATATATTACAATACTTGTAGCTGTTTCTTCATTAGATGAATTTAAACTAATGAAAAAAAATACACCTTGACTATTACTTCGCAGATATCGAGCAACGTTCCTCTTTTGGAATTACTGTCATGGTCGAATCAGCAAAGATTTATTTTATTCGAAAGAATTCAGGCAGACCTATTTCGTTTTTTCCATGTTTTCATTAATTTCAGAATATTTGTCTTCAGTCATATCTGTATAGGTATTGAATCATAGTACTTTGTCAAGTGGGACGACCTATGATAATCATATCAATTGTTGCTGCTGAAAAAAAACTATCAACAAAACAGGTGTCATATCCGTCATCTTTTGATTTCCATTCGCTTTTGTCAACTGGTTCTACGATAACTCCAGGAGAAATAAAGCACAAATGAGCCATCTGTAAGAAACAGAGCATTCCGACCAGAGGTGCGTCAAGCTGGTGATCCATATATGCAATTTTGATAATTTGATGTTATTGGTATTTTGTGCCCGTATAGTTTCCGAGATACTTCGAAAATTTCGTATGGGTCACCAACTTGACGCTGTGATCCACATATTATAATTTAAAAATTTGAACTTTTGACTAAATTGTGCCAATTTTGTGCCAATTTGTGCTGTACGTTTTGTATTTTGTGTCCGCTCAGTTTTCGAGACATTTCGAAAATTCGTATGGATCACCAACTTGATGCTGTGATCTATATATTATAATTTAAAAATTTGAACTTTTCACTAAATTGTGCCCATTTTGTGCCAATTTGTGCTGTATGTTTTGTATTTTGTGTACGTTCAGTTTTCGAGACATTTCGAAAATTCGTATGGATCACCAAATTGACGCTCTGATCCATATAACGAATATTTCAAAATTTTCTTTTGCTAATAAATTGTGTCCATTTTGCGCCAATTTGTGTCATGATTTTTAAATATTGTGCCCGTTCAATTTTCGAGGTATTTAATAATATTTTATGGATCCATATACGGAATTTTAATTTTTTTATAAAAGTTTTGCTCATTTTATGTCAATTTGTGCTTATATTGAAATTCAGAATATTTTAAACTTTTTTATATTTCAAATTATTCGGACAGCTGAAAGATGAAAATTGAATGAAAAGGTTCATATTATTATTAAACATAATCACAACCAACCAGATTTATTAAAATATTCAAATAAGATCAAAGTTTAAAAAAACTTAAAGAAACTCGCATTTATGGTATATAATATGAACAGAAAAGTAAAAAATTATCTTTGAAAATTGACTTCTCATATTAAAAATAAGGCTCGTTATCCTAAATTTTTTATTGCTATAGCTTTTCGTGAATGATATGAAAATGTACCTCAGAAGCATACCAAGCTATGTTTTTTAATTCGAAATATTTAGATTCCTTTGTTGGTTTGTTAAAATCTACATTGAAATGTACTCATTGTGGTGACTGTTCCATATCCTTCGATCCATTCTGGGACCTTTCCTTATCGATACCTCAAAGATCAGGCCAATTAGGACTTTCACATTGTTAAAATTGTTAAAATTGTTTTTTCCTGAACCAGCCGTCGTCCCCTTACGAACGGCAGCCCTCAAAAGTCGAAACTTGTGCCAGCCAAGGATTAACGAGGTCTTACCTTTTAACGTGCGATTCCTAGCACTTTCTCGGGTCATCATTGTTTGGATTCATTCAGAAAGGAAGAAACTTTGGATGGTGACAAGTGCAAGATGAGAAGGAAGTGCATGAAATCTTTAGCAATTCAAAAATTTTCAAAAATTTTAGTATTTTATTTAAAACGTTTTTTTCTAACAGATAGATTTCAAGGAAAATTGAATGTTACCATTGATTTTCCTTTAGAGAGATTGGACCTGAGTAATTATGCAGCAGACAATGTAGCTCCTTGTCTAATCATATAGTGGGACTACCTATAGCGGACAAGCGAGGATGCGAGTATAATGATTCAATTGTGTCCACAATTTTATCTAAATCTTTCGTGAGCAGTGAGGCCTATTTTCAATTCTATGAACAGGAAGGCACTTAATCACAACTTTGTGATCACTTTTAGTCTAATTTTTTGTTTCATATTTTTAGTAATCTTTGTTTTCTGATGGATATTTGACCCAAATATTCGTATTGTATAAAATTATCGCAGTGAGCATCATGGTATGGCAGGACATCTGGTTTCTGATATTTTTTTAAATTGGATATTCTTTACCTTTCAGTTCAATTAACTATGAAACCGTATTTCTATACTTTTTTAAAATCACGTTAATTAACTATACAAGTAAGTAGAGCGGCTGATTGTGATTGTGTTAATTGTCACAAACGTACGAATAAGAAACATGATGAAATTAAGGAAGAGAAGCAGGGTTTTCTATTATCGGCATTTTGAAAAATGATAGAGACACAATTTTTAATACTCCTTTATGATCATGGTAATAATGAGATCAGAACTAATAAACTATCGACGATGGAATCAATATTACAGAAAAAGACTCCTTTTATTCAGGTTCTGACAATCATTTTCAATTATTGTTCATCCTGATAGTGATTCAACCAAACAAATAGAAAATGTGTAGTTTTGATTTGATTAAGCAATATACACTTATTTTAAGTTTTCTTCCTTCATTAAAACTTATTCCTACTAATCCTTATTTTCATCTGCGAATGGTTTGATGAAAAATATTTTACAATGTGGTTGATTTCTCTAATAATATACTCGTTTTTATATATTTTTTTTTTTGTCGCCATACGATAAATGCCAGAGAAGCGAACCTTGCTTCATTTGTGAGTGATATTTTTTAATAACATTTCCCCTATCTTATTTATATATGAATTTTGAATGAAAACTAGAGAAAATTTAAAAAATCAACTGTCTGAATGAAAATGCGAATTTTCACTTTCAGATTTCTTTTCAGTTAGAGTCTTTTCACAATATCTATCAGATGTAGTTCAATGTCCAGCGTGGCTTTAGCCGAGAATGTAGTTTTTTCTGTTAGATATTACAAATAAATCAGCCGCAGATGATTCCACAACATATTTTTGAATATCCTATTCATATTCGAACAAAAATCACAATACGAGATAATTATATATTATTGCTATATCCCAGCACACAATTTTAGTTGGCATGATACGATATAACAAATGTATAAGGAATACTATTATAATAGTTCTATTTATATTCGTGACTATTATCTTCCAGATTTTGTGTATTTGATTATTTGTTGCTCGTCAGTTAATTGTTTTGGCTTGGTTATTTTATGTGAAAGTCACAAATTAATTTTTCATATAATAAAAAAACACTTGGTGGCTATTTTAATATATTTGGTAAATATTATTGGGGATTCACAAAAATATACAATGTTCAACGTAAAAAGCTTACTTATCAAGATGAGGTGATTTTCAAATTACTGTACTCAATATACTTTGCAAAATTTTTGAGTAGTTATATACAATCATGAAATTATACCTAGAGGTGTTTGAAACAAATAAAAATAGTCCACTTTACAATCGTCGGCGTCGGGTTGAACTGCCTCTGAAATATACTCCGTATGCATGACGAAAATAATATCGTATACTGTTATGCTTTCACCACAATTCGAAGATGATTCAATGCCATCAGATTTTTCAAGAAATAGAAGCTAACCAAAACTACGTCACTTTCACTCGACGCGCGTTTCGCCAACAAAGTTAGCATTCTCAAGAGCTATAAGCTTACTACCTAACTACTGTTGGCGAAACGCGCGTCGAGTGAAAGTGACGAAGTTTTGATATTTTGGGTAGCTTCTATTCATTTTCGATCATCAGATTTTGTTCACTGGAAAGTTACAAAAATGTACGAGGTAATATTCTGCTTTGACGGAACACGCCGCATATTACTCAACATTTTAAAAGACGCACAGGTAATATTTCTGTATGTTTCACTAGAAACATTTTTTCGTATTAGTTATAAGAAGTGAGCAATTCTACTTCCACGCTCAAATAGGCTTATCCCTATCCTATAATAAATCCCATATCCTCTCTACTGTTTGTTCTTTATTTGGTATTGCTGACGGCATCTATTAACGTATATCCGAACAGATAGCAAACTTGGTTAGTAAACTTGAAAATCAATAAAACTCCAGCTTCAGTATTGCTTCCATTCAGCAGATGTCGCCAGTAACATCATTATGGGAATATTCATTTTGGTGGTTACAGTAAATTCATTCAAAGATGATATAAAGTTATTAAGTTTCATTGCAGTGTGTCCAAGTATGTTGGTTAAATAATAGAAAATTTGCATAATCCAAAGTCCTTTCATATGGAGTTTGCAGATAATCCAGTACGATTGGGTTTTGAGACAAGAATCGATTGAAGCACCACCAAATTTGGTATGCTAGTAGTTGGAACCATGATAAACACGAAAAAAAAATTGTTTACCAAAATTCCAGGGGTGGAACATATTTCTTTTTTTAAAAATATATAAATAGAGTTTTGGTGTAATCTTGGAAAATATATAATTTATCGGAAAAACAACTCAACAGGGTGAAAAACAATTCCATTTTCCACAAAAATTATACCTAGTAATTTCTTATGAAATGCGCTCGTTTTCCCAGAAAACTTGATTGAACGCCGACATCAAATTTCACGTTCACCCTTACCCGCCGCTGACAATTCTGGCGGAGCCGAATATTTGATTGGTCATAACTCTGCTAAAAATGATCGGAGAAGGAAAAAGAAAAGTTCATATCGTTTCTGAAGACTTATACTTTCTCATGCAAATATAATATGCGAGTATTTGAGTACCTAAAATGTGTTTTGTCGCACTTCACGGAGATGTTTGCGGATAATCCGAAAATCATGAATAATTTAGTAAATAAGGAATTATTATACTGAAGCAGCAACACATACCTTCTTTGGACTATATATGCAACAATTTTGAAGTAGTGTGACACGTCCCACTTATACATGGCAAAAAAAAACTTTGTTTTACTTCGGCCTCATTTTCAACTTACCCATAAAATCGGCATTCTCTTCACTAAATGTTGAAAAGAATCGCTTATTCATATCCTACATATATATTCAATAACACTATTGTGAAGTGCAAACCTTAAGCTTGAAATCACATACTTCATTTTTTATGTAGGATGTGTATGAGCGATTATTTTCAACATTCACTGAAGAAATTGCCGGGATTATGGGTGAGTTGAAAACTGAGGCAGGAGTAAAGCCCAGTTTTTTCTTTGACATGTATAAGTAAGACTTGTCTCAAGTCTTAAATCATTGCATATGGTCCAAAGAGGGTACTTATTCCTGCTCCAGTATAATTATTTCATATCAACTAAAATGTCCCATGACTTTCGGATCCTCCGTAAATATCGTAGAAGGATTATGTGAAGTGGGACAAAACACATTTTAGGTATATATTTGCATGAGGAAGTAGACGTCTTCAGGAACGATATCCACTTTTTCTTTTCCATCTACTATAATTTTTAGCAAAGTTTTGACAAATCTAATTTTCGGCCCTGCCTGAACTTGCAGTGGCAGGTAAGCCACTGACGTCGGCGTTAAACCACGTTTTCTGAGAAAACGAGCGTATTTCATAAGGTATTACTGGAAATCATTCTTATGGAGAATTGAACTATCCCTTAACCTATCAAAATCGTTTTTTGATAAATCTTATATTTTCTGAAATAACAACAAAAAAAATATATTTTTTTAAATGAAAAATTTTTTAGGTTCCTCCCCCGATTTTTTGTGAACTATTTTTTTTCCAATAATACATGATGTCATGTGCCGAGTTTCAGAGTGCTACAATTCATTCTTCACTTTTTGCTCGAGTTTGTCTGACGTTACTGAATTATTAAGAAGTGCGGTAGCTGTTCCGGATTTCGGGATATTTTGAATAAAGTAAAATATTCGATTTTTTTTTCAGCTATTTCTGGCGTTATTTTGAAATATATCAAAAAATAAAAAGTACATATTCATTGCTACTTTTTGAGCTCAACAAGATGACGTTTGCAGATTTCTACTAGGACGTTTCGTTTCCGAGAAACCTTCATCAACTTTATATTTCAACACACACAACACAAAAAATTTCGTCGAAATCGGTCCAGCCGGTTATGAGGAGTTCACGGTAGTATGGATACACAGAAGATTTTTATACAATAGTTATTTACCTAACAAGTGCGGAAAGTAGTACTTTTCCGCACGCGACGGCAGTTGCACGAACGACGCGGAGCGGAGTTCGGGCAAGCCGTTAAGGGCGGAAAAGGCATTTTCCGTAAGAGTTAGGTACAATATTTTTCCTACGAGTGTTTTTGTCCATCTTATTTATGAAAAATGAAAGTTTATAATAAACAAATATTTATAACAATGCTACAAAATGACTAATAATACAGAATAGTTACATAGATCATTCAGTTAGTCATAAATATCCTCATTTTCAACAATAGAAAAATCGTGCGGAAAAGTAAAAATCGTACGGAAAAGTAAAAATCGTGCGGAAAAGTAACTTTTCCGCACCATTTTAAATCGTACGGAAAAGTAAGTACAACTTTCAAAACGAAAAATCGTGCGGAAAAGTTATTTTTCCGCACGCTCGTAGGAAAAAAGATTTTAAAGTCTTCCATGCAAGAAACAACTTCCAACACGTACACTAGTTATTTATGTACCAAGGACGAAAAACTGTCTATTATAGTCGAGCCTGCAAATTGATAGCCGAGGAATATTTTTTCGTCGACCTCTACATACCTTTATGAAAGTAAGCACTCACCTGTTTGCTGGCCTCAGCTACGTCCCACTGGTCCCACTCCTCGATCTACAATAAATATTCGATAAGAGAGAGCCATCGAATTTTCAAAAAAAAAATTGCAACTTACGTATTTCGGTCTCCTCATCAAAAAATCCAATTAGAATTTTTGGCGGTCACAACTATTTTCAAAGATACAGATAGAAAGATACAGGTCCATTTTTTTGTGGATTTTCACCATTTGACAGATCGAATTTATGTTATTAAAAATTCACAAAATATGCCCATTTTTGACCAAAACACTACACATGCCCTTATTTCCTTGTTTTCAGTAATACTTTGCAGAAAAAACTAACACTTTTTTGAAAAATTCACCCTTCTTCAAATCGTTGATAAATAAAAAAGCTTTCATTGTCCAACGTCCAACACTGAATTTTTGGTGTTTTTTAGTTTTTACTGTTGGTGATATGATTATGATATTGTTCTTGCGTCAACTCTCGTGTGAGATCTCGGCTCACATCGTCTTTTCGAATTCAAATATCAAATATCAAATTTAATGAAATATTCCGAAGCGAGCCTAACCACAGAACAGACACATGTGTTCTGTGGGCTTAACGACGGCGAGCGCAGCGAGCACCTACTTTTATTTATATTTTAGCTTAAGTTGGGTGAGGTAGGTTAGATTAGGTAGGGTAGGTTAAGTAGTGTAGGTTAGTTGGGTGGGTTAGGTTGTTTTACCTTCTTTTACCTTAAAAGGTGAAGTTAGGTCGGTATACGTAATAAGGGCGAGCCTCAGAGTAATAAAATACTTGGAGATGCCCTGCCTATACCTACACAAATATCTGTTTTGAAGTGATCATGAACTATTCTTTTCTATACAACTTGTGGGCGACGGATGGTGAAATGTTATCGACAGTTTGTTTACATTTAGAGTAAGAAGAGCCCTAATACAAACGAAGAATGACAACTTGATTCAAATGAAATGAGCGAGCATACACGAAACTACCCGAATGAATACGGATTTAACATGTTTAAGGACCTTACTTATAAACAAAGTTATATTGACCGCAAGACAAGGATGGAGAAGGCATCTCTATGATCTTTTATTACTCTGAGGCGCGAGCGAAGCGAGGCTAACTTAACCTTAAATGTAAAACGAAAACCGAATCATAAAAGTGATACCAACTTGATTAATAAAAATATCAGTCATTCCAATGTTGATCACAATTTTCAAAAAGTGTTAGTTTTTCCTGCAAAAAAGTGCTGAAAACAAGTAAATAAGGGCATGTGTCGTGTTTTGGTTAAAAATGGGCATACTTTGTGACTTTTTAATAACAGAAATTCGATCATAACAAAATGGACCTGTATCTTCGAAAATAGTCGTGACCGCCAAAAATTTCATTTGGTTTTTTTGTAGAGGATACCGAAATACGTAAGTTGCAAATGATTTTTTTTTTGAAAATTCGATGGCTCTCTCTAACCGAATATTTACCCTATCCATTTCTTGATCATTACCTATCAACACTAAACATTCACACCACGGTCTTATTCACACGTAAAATCTAGCGGATTTCGTAAATAATTAATTTGACAACAGCGAATGACAGTTCTTGTCACAGGTGCCTAAAAAAACGTGGATTTTCGAAAATGACTCAATCGCCACACTCGTACCGTTCCGTATCATAGTGACCACAGCGGACGAAAAGAGTTTGAGGACGAAAAGTGTTTGCGGAAGAAAAATACTTGCCTTCAATAATAGTCGATTTTTCGTCCGTAAAGTAGTTCGTAAAATGTCAGATCGACGAAATAACTATTTATTTGAACAAAATTTCAGGCTACCACGCAAGCAGTAGTTTCAAGTCAATCTTGCCAGTATACCCCAACTAAAACACCCTCGCCTGAATATAGTTCTACTCCAACAGATTTTTCACAACCAACTTCAGGTTGTGAAAAATGTATTGAATGTGGAATCAGTATCACTGAATGTATTGAATGTGGAATCAGTATCACTGATTCCACATTCAATACATTCAACTATGATAATGCTTCTAGAAATGATGAATTAACACAATCCACACAATAATGAAAATTGAAAAATGTGTTTTTTTGTAATATCGAACAAAAATCAAAACAACACAATGATGATTTTTGATCGAAATTATGATTAGGATATCCATAAAATCTGCGGCTGAAAGACACACTTTAGTCGCTATTTTCCATCGTTCAAGATAACCTCTTGGGGAGGTATTCATGTTGAAAAGGGAAACATTCTACATGAAAATTGAAAAATAAAAATGTAATTTATTTGTAATATCTAACAGAAAACAACTATTTCCCCGGCTAAAGCCACGCTAGACATTGAACTAAATCTGATAGATATTATGAAAAGACTCTAACTGAAAAGAAAAAATCTGAAAGTGAAAATTTGCATATTCATTCAGATACTTATTTGTTTTTTTATAATTTTCTCTAGTTTTCATTGAAAATTCATTAAATAAATTAGATAGGAAGAATGTTATTAAACAATATCACTCACATAAATCGTTCATTTCATTGGAAAGCATGCACTTCAGAAGCAATTACACACATAAGGATGTTAATTGAAGTTATATGGATTCAGGAATAATGATGAACACAGGTATAGTGCCTATTGACTTTCAAGAATTAATATTTTTCAAGCGTTCAGAGTCGTAATCGTAGTTTTTTACTGAATTATTTCAAGTAATGACTAAAATAAGCTAAAAACATGTTTAATCAACTATAAATGATATATGAAGTTTTTCAGAAAAAAAAAATACTTCGAATTGTGTAATAAAAATTACAGAGCCGTATTTAAGCTTAAAAAGAGCCAATGCAAATATATTTTTTGATTTTTTGATATCTTTTGATATAACTTTAGAAATAAATAAAACCAAATATCGAAAATTTTACTCTGTTCAAAATATCTCGAAATCCGAAAAAGATACCCCACCCCTGCAGACTCCATATAAAAGGACTTTAGATTAAGCAACTTTTTTTCTAATTCAACCAACATTTTAACTCTAACCGTTTCCGAGATCCTAATGCTATCCCATCCTTATCTTGGACACACTGTATATTTAATATCGGCTAACACAATTCACAAATATATTAAAAAATTAAAACACTCTATTGTTGTGTTTAATAAGCACTGTGAGAAAATTCACAAAAGAACATTTTAATATAATAGTGAGCCACTTATACAGGGTGTAATCTAACCACTTGCACTCCCGTGAAGGATAATACCATTTTATAACGAATGGCAGGTGTGAAAAATTCGGAAAAAAAAATGTGGAAATTTACAAACTAACTAAATAACAAATTTTCGAATTTTTCTAACACCTCTTATGAAAAAGAAGCCCCACTAAAATCTTTTCAAATTGTTACACATTCTTTGTCTCGACTTATCCATCAATATATCTCCTATTGTTATTGTTGATATGCATTTTCAACAAATATTAGCAAATCGGTATGATTATTGGATTTTCCTGGTACTTCTAGTGTCGCATATTTTCCTCATTGAGAGGAATAAATAAGTCCGCACTAAAATCATTCATTCCATTCGGTCATATTCATGGTATTCAAAAAGAGATTCGGTCATATTTGGGCGTCATGAACCTTATTTTCTGTACGATCTATTAACAGACGAGCAAAGTCATGACGTCACAAATGTCATTCTTTTCAAAAAATGTTTCCAAACTGTTCCAAACAAACCTCTGTCAAATCTTAATCAGCTTGTTAGATAAAAACAGCTTTCTTTTGCTTCTTCTCGCCAAGCAGTCTTGCTACCTTGTCGTAGATTCTAGTAAAAGTTGATCTCTGAGCCTCAAGCATCTTCTTTACTTTTTCCATAGTCTATCCAAAAGATGTCCTGTCACGGTCGCCAAATTGTTTACAAAGAAAGTGAACGAAAACATCTAATTTGGAGAAAGATTAGTGAAAAATACTTTAATAAAATGCTCAAAATAACTTCAAAACTTGTAAAATATATTTTCATAAAACTAAAATCAACTTATCATCAAAAACGTTAGTTTGACAATCACAATCAATACTGAAATAAATTTACAGGGGGGTTCTCAACATGCACGAATAGGTGCTTTTTCTGCTGCAGTGTCAGAAACTCAAAAAGGTCGCTGTAAGGTGTGTGATAAGAGGATAAATTGGTGGTGGCTACAGAAAGAACTTGCTATTTTCTTCGACTAGTTTTTAATACATTTTTAACTATTTTTGAGTGTGATGCTCTTATTTTCCACCTAGTTTTCAGTGTGATGGTCTGTTTGTGATTGATATGTCGTATACATAAGTAGCATCAACATCAAACTAATGCCTCTTAAGTAGTAACATAGTTGGAAAGGATAAAGGTTCTGTTATTGACTTAGATCTTCGAACTTGGGTCAATTTAAAGTAAAAGAACTTTAAACGTTTATTTTATTCACATTCTCTACTTACAGTAATGGACAACTTCAACTTGGAAGTATTTTACATGAAGCCTTTATCATCTAATGACTAGAGTGGTTCTATCTCAATATTTGCGTAACAGTTCATATCTCATTTGGAAATTAAAATCAAATCGTACCTCTACTTGATTGAATTAAACTAATATGGCAATAAAATTAAGGAACTATATATCCCAGACCAGAAATTCGATATGATGGATGATTCATATTTGAATGATGAGTTATATCCGAGCCAGATTTAGGTACAGGAGCTTTTAGGCGACAATATTCAAATCTGAAAAAAAAAATAACAAAAGTGAAACATCATCTAATACTTGTGTAAGAATGCAGAAATATCTTGTTTCTTTAATGAGATATGAATTACCGTGAATGAATAATTTTTGATTTGTAAGCAAACCATAGCAACCGACATAGCAACCTTAGTTATTCCTACTCTATGAATAGGTTAATCTAAAATTCGAATGAAATATATCAAGTATGGTTGAATTCCTCCTGTGATTTGTTTAATTAGCTATACTTCCATGTAGTGTGTGTATACACTTGTGAAAGGTGTCTTTAAAACACTGTTGTGAATTTCAGAACTTGCTCTCGTTCTGTGTGTTTTAAACACACGCACTTTAATAATAAATAACTATAAGAGCTTATAGTGTTTCAAAATTTCAGTTTATTCAATATTTTAAGCTATTGAATAAAAAAATAATAACGATGAAAAAAAAATTATCAGTTTTATTGGCAATTTCTCTTGGTGAACATTGCTTCAATTATAACATTTTGATTTTTTCCTCTATCACTTGTTGCAGCCAGTGAACAAATCAAAATTTTTACAAAAATATTCTGGAATGCTCAATCAGAATCATAGTAATCCATCAAATATATCGGAAGATTTAAAGTAGGTACCTACTCTAAAAAAAAAGAAAACTCACGGTATACAAAATATTTTATACCAAATGTTATCATGCAAGTGTATACAGGGTGGGGCACCGAAAAAGAAACAGATCGAATATCTTCAAAACGCATGTATTCTGAAAAAAATGCAAAAACACGTCGATTTTTAATCCAAGGGGGACATCTACCTATCATAACCTCAACTGTCATACCTCTTCCCCCTCCCCTTGGTCACTATCACCCAAACAATTTGAATAGGGAAAGTAGTGAGTGTGACACATGATTAAAAAGGTATTTTAGTTCGAAAATATGAATAGGAAATTCATAAAATCTTTTGTGGAATCATCTGCGACTGAAAGAAAAACTTTAGTCGCTATTTTCCATCGTTCAAGATAACCTCTTGGGAGGTATTCATGCCCGAGCAAAGGAAACCGGGGACCTACAGCTTAAAAAGTGGATTCCGAACCACTTTAGCTCCGTGATGGCGGTGGGGATCGAACCCGGGCCGCAAAACTCTTAACACCTCGACCACTATATGTAATATTCGATTTTTTTTTACATTCTCCTCTGATATCTTATATCGCAATCAACGTAGCAAATGAATATTGTAAATTTGTTACTACTTTGTACTATTTTTCCATTTATTTCTTCCATATTGAATTGAAGCGCCGCGCGTTTTTCTTTAATATTTGTTTGAAGTTGAAAATCATCATTAATCATTACAATTCCTATAGAAAAAATAAATAGGTATACAAAAAATTGTTAATAGTAAATTTAAATTAGGGTAGATTATTTTTTCTTGATTGATGTAACTGGTTTTCCTTTATTTAATTTTGTAAATTAGGATATTTATACATTTGCGAAGATAATTTACAACTAGCACCAAAAATGTTTAATCTGATATGAAAATATTTTTTATATATGAAGTATTGGGAAAACTACTGTCTACTGATATTTCAAAGAAAATTGCGATGCTAGGCTTCGTGTACTTACCGAAAAGTGTCCTAAGTCTTCTGTGTAGAAATCTTCCTCGTTAATAAGCATTTCTCTATTTCCATATCGGTGCCTAAAAGAAGAAGAATTTTCAAGTATCGTTACTCAGCATCAGTTTTGTAAATAAAGGCAGCAACTCATCAACTAATAATAGATATGATGGCAACGTATTTTATCAGGCGCCGTTCGCGTAAAAAGTATTTTTGCTAATATAAATAATTTCTGTCAATATATTTATTAATTGTAGCTATATATTATTTTGCGTGCCGATATATTAATTTTCGATCAAACACAATATATTTACATTTCAAGTGTTACTAATATACAAAAATGTAAAGTCTCATATATTTATAAATTTGATTTGTTTTATGTCGTCAATAGATGGCGCAATCGACGCGATTTGTGACACGTTCGAGCATATGGCAACATGGGAACAATACAAAGTTATTAGTTCTTGCAACTCTCACGTACACACTTGAGCAAATAGCAAGTCTGAATGTCGGAATCACAGATCTCTGTCCAATTGAGTCCCCAATTGTAAAGTAGAAAACTACACAATAACAAAACTGCCTGTGCTACTGCTGTCTGTTAGCCGCTTTATGTAATAATGACTGCCTAGTTGCCATGTTGCCACATGCTCGAGCTTGGACAAATCGCGTCGGTTGCGCCATCTATTGACGACATAAAATAGATCGAATCTATAAATATATGGGAATTAACGTTTTTATATACTTGTAATGCTTGGAAAGTAAATATATTGTGTTTTATCGAAAATGAATATATCGGAAACCAAAATGAAAATATGTGTTACAACTAATAAATATATTGACATAAAATGAAATATATTTGCAACAACACTTTTTGCCCGAACGGCGCCTCATAGTATTCCGAATTCAAAATTCTATCCACAGAAATATTCAGTTTCCTCATTGTAATAATTTGAATGTACCTAATTCAGTATCTACTATACTCGATTGTTATAAAGTGAATTAAATTGTTTATTTCGTACCCAATCATTAGATGAATAATTACTGGATTGTTATTGATTTCTCGAGTAACCGTTCATTGTTCAGATTGTTTTTCAATGTATATGAAAATTCGAAAATTATATGTTTATGAAATTGATTCCTACTCAGAGGAAATGTTATTCCAAAGGTGCATAATTGAAAAGGATACTACTTCGGCATATGCATATGAAGACCACAGGGAAAAACGGGGAAATGTCACAATATAATCGGAATTGAACTGACACCTTCATCGGCTAGCCTAACCCTGATATTTTAGTCTAAACAGGAGTCCACGGCAATAACGCAGCGTAGACAGCCAATGAAAATATCATACACAGGGGAAAAACGAGGAATGTCCTCAAAAATGCAAAGAAAGGGGAATGTCCAAACTTGTTGCTTGCTTAAATACTGACGTCATTGTACTATTACAATAGGTTGTTTGTTTTAAGACTGTCGATACGTGCATTCCGTTACAATAATTCAATACAGGTGCACTAATTGCCACCATTCTTCGAAAATAATAAAAATATCCAACGGGAAATTCAAAGATTTGCAAGATCTGAAGTTCTGTTCAGAAGAAGCCCAGATTTACTATGACAACTTACCGGACATGCGTGCAAAATAGGCTGAGGTAGGCAAGGATGAAAAATGTACCAGAGCAGATAATTGCGAGTGGACAATCCTCGTTTTTGACACGAAAGTCAGATTTATTTTTGGACGTTCCCGATTGTTTCCTGAATCATTCTATTTTTGGTTATCGATGATTTTTTTCATTTGAATATGATTTTTATTTGTAGTTGTTCAGCTATGTTACTCATTATACCTCATTGAATGAATCCAGGTAGTTTGATTTCGGTTTTGTTCAATGTCCAAAGAATTAGGAGGTTTCAAACTTTAAAATTCGTTTTTCTAAACTAACTTCCTGTGACATTCCCCCTTTTCCCCTTGGTCTTCATATACAACAGAGTATTTTTACAATATCTATCAGATGTAGTTCAACGTCAATGTCTGATGTTTGCCTCATATACTCCACAAGGTGGAAATATTTGGAGAGAACTAGGGTACTCCGACATTGCCGATTTTACTATTCCATTTATTTGATACTCTTCGGCAAAAATTCTTGAACTCAGTTCACATCCTCGTGTCTTTGCTACCTTCTTGTGCTTTCCCCACGGGTGGCGTTGCGACTGACTAACTGTAAGTCGCTGCTTCGTTTGTGAGGAAATATTATTTATACAGTGGATTATAATTCATTGGGATGGGGCAGGACGACTTTAATGTTGCCCGACCTACCCTGTCACTAACGAGAGGCACGAACCTCGAAACAGTCGAAATGCTTCTGCGGTGGTTTTCTCCAGCCAAATTAAGTATAATCTACTGTTTAGTTACAACAAGCATTAGCAATTCGGTCTTCTTGGAAGATCGTTGCAATGTTAGATGTAGTTCAATGTCCGTCGTGGTATTAGACAGGCAAGTAGTTGTTTTCTGTGATACTTCTGCCTCATATTTTCCAAATTCTAGAAATATTTAAGATTTATTTGATACTCTCCGGCAAAAATTAATGAAAAAAAATGCTCAACAATTTTCATAAATCAGTCTTAATTTCGAGTTGTAAGTAGAGCGCCTCATCGCCTGGCATCATACTCGATTATTATAATTCGCAATAATATCGTTACATTAAGAGCTATAACAGTCCAATCTTTGTGAATGAATTATTTTGTTCAATCAAAAAAAATTTGCTATTTTCATTCCTGATCTTTCAGTGTGGTTGTATGAAAAATAAAAGATTATTTCAGTCTTATTCACTTTTGGTGAAACACTTCAGTGTATTTAAGATCATTGTCTGATATTTTAAGACTATTATCTCAGTGAAGAATTTGAATGGAAATTTGCAGTTCAAATAAATATTATATTAAGGTCAATTAGACATTCAAGTTCAAACTAATCTCACAAGTATACAATGTACCTGTTTCAATTATTTGCCCGACTCGAGGAATGATGGGTAAAATATAAAACCAAGGTCTTTCGATTTCATTTTCTCTTTATTGAAATGTTATTTTGCGAACATGAGGGAAAACAAAGGAAAACAAATGCAAATAACCAAAATTAATCACTACTTCCAATAAAATGGAAATTTTTAGGCAAGTTTATGACAGAAAACAATTACTTTCCTAGCTAATACCACAACGGTTATTAAACTTAATCAGGATATTTGCGTGACGATCTTCAAGAAAAATTCCGAGATTATGGTTAACTTGACTGAAGATCATTGCACATCTGTCACAGGTAATAGTCTAAGAGCCAGTGGACAGCAGACAACACATATTTGATGAAAGCCCAACATTTTCTCATTTAGTCTGTTATACCTACCGACCATGGGACATTAATCAGGCTTGACAGGAATAATAATTTGACGAACTAAAAACTATTATGCATTTATAAAAATTTCTTAATTTCTGGTAAGATTGATTGCGATTTCAGAAAAAATAGTATATATACCTCGTAGTAAAAGCACATTCCCAGACTTCAATGCTTGTTGGCCTCGGCCAACAATTTACATTGTCGTCCGGGAATGTAATGCTTTTACTACTAGATACTCAATATAGTAATATATATAAATTTCAAGTTTCTTAAAAAATATATATTTTTTCTGTGACGGGAAAAAACTTTGACATTTTATCCCTGTTGACAGGTGATAAAATATAACTTTTTATAAAATGACTTTTTTCCCCGAGAACCGGCAAAAAAGTGAGTACTTTTTGCCCACGGGAAAAAAGTGAGTACTTTTTTCCAGGATATATATACACATAGGTTACGATAGATATTTGATTAAATTATAGTTTTTCTCGTCACAGAAAAAAATAGTGTATTATACACGTGAAATAGATTAGATTTTAGATCGAGGTTATGTTGTACAATTGACTCTTAGACTATATAGATCAATGGCCATCGTAGTTTCAGCCATTGACGTAGTTGTTTTTTGTCAGATATTTTCCTCATATTTCCAGGTTCGTGGAAATGTTTGGAGAGAAGGATGACTCGAAATTCTCGAAATTCTCATTTAACCACTTTGATATAAAAAAATATTGTTTCCATTATTAAATGAAAACTGTAACAAGTTTTTTTTTTATAACTCCATATAATTGGCCGGTAGTTTAGCCGTCTAAGGTACAGGCCATTCGAAACTTCAGCATAGCGATAGCCGGTTCGAGCCCGGTTTACGACAGTTCTTTTCTGGAATACTCGTTATCGGAATCGATAGCCGACCACATGCCTTGTTGAAAAGCAAGTGTATTGTGAGCCTAGATGCCAATCCTGTCTAGAGAGAGCTTGGGGTACGCGCACCGACCATCCGAAGTAGTGCTATATTTTTCCTGGGTAAGTCGCCACGCAGCGCCTCGGCAAATAATAATAGCCGTCGTCTACTCGCACATACCTTTTGGTAAGTTATTTGGCACTAGATACTTGATCAGAATCTGCAACTAACATTGGAAGCACTTTTCAACACATGCACAATATTCTTTGTTATTCAACAAGTGCAGCTAGAAAGATAGATAGATACATGATAGAAATAGATACACAGAAAATATGGAGCACTCGGACCAAGGCACTTTGAAAGGATGATTCACTTAATCATGTCTATTTGAATGTTCCCCAACGATTTTGTTTTTTATTATATAAGTACTTCTCACCATTTTGAGTATTGAATGCCCACTACAGACGAAGAAACTCTATGTACGTTCCAAATGCAAAAACCATGTGCTAATTGTTCACACAGTCTCATCAAAGTTGATTTTCGAACGCCACAACATTCAAAGATGTATGAAATCATATAGCTATTATAGTATCCGTTTCAACGTCAAGTTATCTTCAAGCAGAAAGAGGCTAAAACCAACCAGTACCAGCTCATAAACAAAACAGCTACTTCATCTCTACAAGACGAGGCCATTCGGTTTGAGGTTCCCAGGGGCTACCCAAAAGGCACGGTACTATCTGTGGTCACTACTGATGGGCAGTCTACTTAATATCCTTGAAAGAATAGAAGTTAAGCTCCAAGCATATATTGATGAACAACGTAAGGAAGAGTAGCTTCTGATATCCTCCGAGAAGACCAGACTGTATTAGTACCCTTCACCTAAACTAGGAACTGAAAGACTCAACTTCTGTTTCTTTCAATACTGAGGTCATTCCATCTGCAGCGGAAGCGAAATATCTAGGTATCATCCTGGATAAAAAGGTCACATGAGACGTTCTCTTGGAAAATTTTCTCCTCAAAGCCAAATTATCCCTGTGGGCATGTAGAAGGGTTTGTGGGAAAAAAAATTGGGGTATAGACCCAAACAAATCCACTGGATATATATGATGATAATTAGACCAATGAGGATCGCTTATGGTGGCCAAAATCTTCACAGCAGACGGCCCAAGCAGAGCTCTCTGGTATACGGAGACAGTCCCGTCTGGCGATTACTAGAGCTATCAGCAGCTATGGAAATCCTTCTAGACCATTTCTTCTGAGGAAAGGGACTAGATGGACAATACACAAAATTTTGCATATTGCTAGGTCCACACAATAGCGTATGGAGCGTAAAAGACCGCTGGCCAACATCGAAAGTCACAGCGTTCTGGGAATGACCTCCGATATACTGCCTCCGATAGTCAACCATGAGCTTCCTCATACCGCCCGTTCCAGATAGAGACGACAACTGTTGAACTGATTACTCTCATTGCGGACTTCATTTGTCTGTAGTGTTTTTATTAACCCGACGTTTCAATAGGTACAGTCTCTCCGATCATTATCAAGTGTTAACTAACAGTTAGAGTAATGAGGAGAACTTTATATGTCTTGAGGTAATTACCCCAGACTACACGTGGCTGAAGGTGAGCGTGGTATGGGCATGCACCCTTATCTTTTGTATTCTTCTAGAATTGACCTGTTATTAATTAATGTTTTTCACACTTTCTTAATTTCTATGCTAGGTTGACTTAAAGCGTTGTTTGCTTGGATGTAAAGTGTCTCTTTAAATTTACGTTCAAACCAGTGTTCTTCCTGGTCTATGTCGTTGGCATCTTTCCACAGGATTCGGTGGTGTTCCGTCCATGCGTGTTCTGCCACTCCCGACTTCGACGTCTCTCCCCGTTGCATGAGTCCAGCGTTTGTGTTCATCCTCCTCAGTACTGAGTGGTCTTCTGGTCTCACCGATATAGCGGCAGGGTAGCTTGGTTGTTGATCCTTGTTTTTCTTATTGCCTTGTTTTAGAACGTCTTGCAGGTCTATCTGTGTACCCGTTTTGTTTCATGTCTCTCTTTATGTAGGTGAGTTCAGTTTCTAGTTGTTTTTTATTGCCGCATATGTTTCTTGCCGTTTCCACGAGAGTTTCACGATGCCTTATTTGGTCGATGTTGAGTGGTTTGAATCGAAGCCCAGGTATTGTCTGGTGTGGGTTTTCTTTCTGTAGACCGATGTTCGTAAGGAGCCTCCAACCCTCTCGACTTTGACATCCAGAAATGGAAGAACACCGTTGTTCTCCGTTTCCATGGTAAATTCAATAGTCTTTATGACAACAGCAGGTGTGTGATGGCAAAAAATGATAAAATATACATTTTGGCAACAACGCGTACGTCTTCATCTTGGGTTTCAATGTACAATAAATAAAATGGAAAATGTCAGTTCTGACAATTAGTTATTGAATTAATTCAAAATAATTGAAAGACATATTATAGAACTTATTCTAGATTGAAAATAAAAACTAAATTGTACTACTACATTGCTCATTTCGCATACCCTCCTTTCTCAAGCTTAACAAGCCTAACCAAAAATGAAATACTCACTCTAAAAATCGTCTCCATGACAGTAAAGAAATATATCCGAATATCGACACAACAAGAAAAACTGCTGCAAGAATGGCTGCTAACTTTCCTTGAATAATGCCAACGTTTTCCGTTTGGCGGTCACTATGATTTCTCAAAAAGTCTTCGGTTTGTAAAACTTTGTCAAAAAGTATAACTGAGAGATTCACATCCTGATTGGGTCCATAAGTTATATTTGGTGATACTGGTCCTGAGTCATATTTTTTCTTGGGGACTTCAAGTAGATCGGGAACTTCCTCATCCACAGGCTTCGAGCAGTTTTTTGCAATAATCTGGTCAGGCTTATCTGTAGACGATAGCTGGGAGACTGCATCTGAAGTCGTTGCTTGCGTGGAGTTTACTTGATAGTGGGTTGATATACTGATGTTGCCATCAGTGGTTTCATTTGTTTTAACAGTTACATTTACATTGTCTTCAGTACGATTCGTCGTATTATCTACTGTAACGTTATTTCTTTTGAAACTGATGTCAATGTCTAACAAATTTGGCTTCTCAACAGTTTCATTCAACGATATTATTGGTTTACCACCTGTTCCATTCGATGGAAAAATAGATGGTACTTCTCTATTGGACGAAATTGATAATTCCGGTGTAGTGGACTTTTGGGTAGACACTTTCTCAGTTGTGATTGATATGTTGTTAGCAGAAGTCACTAAAATTAAAGAAAAGTTATTAAAAATCACCAGAGTGATAAAAATAGATTACAAATCAGAAATTCCATGAGAATGGTAATTCCTTTGTCTTCATCAAGTTCTTGTTATTCATTTAAAAATGATTCCAATCTCTTTGTCAAAGCGTATGTTAAGAAGAGGGTTTGGTAATACTTTCTGAGAAAATTATGTACCTATATGTTTGAAAGTGGTTGACAATGTAATGATAACTCCTCTTGAATGCAGACAAAGGTAGATAAAATGAATACAAATCACGGAATAATATTGTTTGGTGGACTTGGAATTTGTTTTTAAATTCAAATTGTGTGGGTCAGTTCTTCAGAGTGACCAATTTAAAAGAAAGGTACCTCTTTAAAACAATTATTCATTAGAAGCCATAACTCCAGTAAAATGTATTCTAGTCAGTAGGGTTGTTCATTTCATGATAAGTACATTAACGGCAAAGTATAATTTATATTATTATTTTTCATGTAATTTCGGTAATACCAATTTGAAAATATCAGAAATACATAATGGTTAACAGGAAGTACATGTGAGTTTGTATGGATCTGCCCCAAAAACCCCTGATTGTTCTTTTCGCCAGAAAAAGAAATCTATAGACCAGCAGAGCTCTTACAATCTTTGGAGCCAGATGTCAGGAGAGTCGAAATGCCTGGGGTTGAACATAGACTCAAAGCTCATCTGAATTCAACATCTGTAAAAAGTGCTGACAAGGGTAAGGACACCACTAATGATAACAGGCTTTCCAAACTTGGGGAACTTGGACCCACACAATCCTTCCGGCAATACACGGCGAGACCCTCCATGACGTATGGAGCCCTTCCGTGGTGGCCGAAATTAGAAAAAGTGACAACCAGAGGTAGGCTGGCTAGCACATAACTGAATATGCTCAGAGTGATCTGGTGATCCTGAACCTCCATACCCTACATTTTGTAGCGAAGGCTCCAGACAATTTAAAGTGCATAGGCCAATGAAGGGCCAAAAACTAGGCCACTTCAACATAACGGAGGTCATAAGAGTCGACATATCCGAGATGTCGAATGTTGTCCAACCTACTACTTTGGTCCACTCCACTATCATCATATAAGATAGGGGAGAAACATAAATGCTTTTAAGAGGGCAAATTTGGTATATGGTTGGCTCTAAGACAGACGATGGGGTGGGATATACTGAGAGAGAACAAAGAAGGACATCATTCTATGCCTTGGCACACAAACCTTTATTCAAAGCAGAGGTATGGTTATTTCCGTTCGAACGAGTTATATTCTAAGGTGCGCTTCAGAAGCCAAGTCATAGTCGAGCGGCAATAAAGGCCCTGCGATCATGCCGGTTTTCTTCGAAATTATTTTGACAGACACACGAAAACCTTGAAGACCTAGAATCACAGATGAAGAAGGTGAAACTCATCTTGGTACTAGGTCACAGGAACATCTATGGGAATGAAAGGGCAGATGATGCTCTAGCAAGAGTGGAGGCAACAACAACTATCATTGGAACAAAACCAGCCTTTCGAATCCCATTTGGAACTTTGAGCAGTGGGAGAATGCATAAAAAAAATATAATAATGTGGCCTTCCAACTGGCTATCAAGACATCTAGTCGAACTGAGCTGTAACACTCTCAGGAAGACGGTAGGGCTCCTGACAGGGCACCGACACCTGGGAAACATCTGTATCAGCTAGGGATACACCAAGACTCCATAGTAAACAGGTTTTGTGATGAGGAAAAGCACATACTCTTCGAATGCGAAGTTCTTGCTCGATTGAGGATGGATAATCCCGACAAAATAGCGCACAAGAAACAAAGTGGAATATCTCCAGGAGATCATCAGAAGATATATCTGACAGCAGAGACTGAAACGTTAAACGCAGAACTACCTACATTTCTGCCGATAGTCAGCCCCGCCGAAAATACCTAAACATAAGTCAACTCTTCCACCAACATGGTGCACACTCTCTGGTAGGAAATCGATTCTTGATGTTGAGTTTCTTATCACTGAATATATTGCGGACTATAGTTTGTTGTCCGACGAGTGCGCATCACGTTTTCACGTTTTCAGCTTGTTTGTCGAATTGTACATACCATATGTATCCTCTCCAATTTTATTTCTTCAAATCCAGTAATTCCGCTGATGTCACCAATGATACATTTCTGGTATATACCTCTACGCTATTAGATCAGCTCCCCAATAAGGAAAAATTCTTATAATTAATCAAATTCTTAGTAAATCATTTTTGAGAAAGTTATCTTTAAAGTTCTTTCGACGTACAATATACTATCTCACATTCATGTCCATCTTTCACGATTCAAATCTTATATTCCATTGAAACAAATGTTTTCTCTTTCCATCTTCATTTCTTGACAGGTTCCAAATGTGAGAGATAATGGTAATGGCTCACATTAGCACGAACAGATAAAAACTATTTTAGGTAAGAATGAGGTGACTGAATCACAAATGACTATAGTTAACAGTGCCGGAGTAAGGTCATAGCCATCCAGTCGGCATCCTAGGCCAGTCCATTCAAGTATCCAAATCAAATAGAGGTTGCCGACCTTATATAACTTGAATCGTTGGTATTTCCATCAAAAGTATGCGAAAGCACCCAATAAGTCACAAAGATTCCCAAGAAAAGGATATTATGAATAATGAAAACTCTGAAAAACAAGCTGACATATCGTCTGGCGTATGTTAAGGTAACAACATATAGTATTCAATAAAGTTATACTAATGAAAAATCTCCCAGAAGTATTAGCGATAATGTTAAACAACAAAGATGTTGGAATGAAGGCTTTCGCGGCTGGCGTTAATATTCTCGTTGCTTTCCGGGTTTTTCCGCGCGTGGTATTGTTTGGTTGAAATCATCAATTTTTTTTTTAGTTCTGGTCCCTTCAAAACGAAAAATCCTGTATAACTTTCAACACATGCTTGTATGAAGAAAAAATATTATTTTCACCTTAAAACCCGGCACTGAACGTTTGACGATTTAACCCTGGGTTACCCTGTATATTTGCATTCCCAGCATTATGATCTCAGAATAGAGAAACACACTTTTTCTCATGGAAATGCTGAGAAAAACATTCGAAGACCATCGCAGTCGGATAATTGTACTTAGTGCCATATGAGACGGCTGCCTTTTGCTGCTCGATGATGTAGAAAAATAGCAAAAAGCAGAGTTTTCAAGTGGAGCAGAAACTTTGATACTGTATGGACCAGGATTGGTGGTGGGAAAAAGATGAAGTGCATTGGCATACTGGTTGTTAACATCAGAAATGCATGTGGGTAGCTCGAACAGTTGCTGTATAATAATAATAATAATAATAATTTATTCACACACCTTACAATTTACAATCCGACATTTCAATACAATGATACATAATACAGCATACAATAAACACGAACAACGACGGACTACTGAACAATGTAACACTATAATAAATAGATTGGGATAAATATATAAATGCAATAGGGTGAATAAATATACTCGGTAAGTGGATACTTGTTCCGAAAAAATATAAAAATATAAGATATGTTACAAATCATGTTAAAATATAAAATACATAGAGTAAGATTTTCAATGTTAGATATTGGTAATTAATAGTAGACAATAGATTATTAATGTTCATACATTTCTGTTGATTATAAAATATACTATAGTTCCATCACTAAAGCATAGCTTGTATGTGACGGAAAAAAGACAAAGTTCAATGATAATTAAGATGTTGTGGTGCCGAAAGTGGCAACCTGTAGACCGTAATACGTGATAGCAAAGGCCCCAGCCTGTCGACCTGCCTCGTCTGTTTTGTTGGACAATTGGAGCCAGGTAAAATTTATAATGACTTCAGCTGTTGGATGGTTTTGCTGGATAAAGTCTAATTCGAGTGATAAAAACTCAAATAGGTCCCTATAGCATGGTTCATTAGGAAATAAGTAAAGGCAGCAAAGGAATTCAGTTTGTTTGGTATTAGCCAGCAAGCCAGCTTGAACCATATCTCGTCAAAGTTTTACGGCTCCAAACTCTCTTCGCGTTTGCATGATAGGTTAGTCTTAGAGTCAAAAATACAAACACCATCTTGGAATCTGAACCGAGAATGGAGTTCCCAACCAGGACAAAACATGTGGACCTTGTTGGTGGAGGAATTCACTTGTGTTTCTGTTAGAGCCAGAATATCAGGTTTTTCCGCCTGTAGGAGATGATAGATTCACGTTCTTGTTGAGTCCACGGATATTACAAAAGTGAATTTTCAAATTTTTCGATGGTGTGTAACCTCGAGTACCCCTCGCCCGGGAATGGAGAATTATTTTGCTTCCGGAGTATTTTTTACTAGAGGAGACTTCATCATCATAATTGTTATGTTAAATAAGACCACGCGAGTTGAAGGGGGAGGAAAAGGGTGACCGGAAGTTATCGACCAAACACTGAAACATTGATACGCTGCCTGTGGCCTGGAGAATCAAACCAGTGCCTCCTAAACAAAGGTAGGTAACTGAAAGCGATTTCATGAAATTTCATAAAAATTTCGAAAATTTGTAATTGTTTCAAACACGAAAATTCTTGCCATTTATTGTTTTATTATGTTCCATTTGACAACCCAGTATAGGGTTAAGTTGCTCAGTGGTTAAGACCGTCGCGTTCAGGGCCATTGATGCTGCTAGTCGTGTAGGTTCAAATCCTAGTGACTACATATTTTTGCTTTGGCTCGCACAAGTTTACACTTTTGAGGGCTGCCGTTTGCAAGGGGACGACAGCTGATTAACGGAAAAAACAATTTCAATCTCAATCGCTCCAATTTCGGAAATACCCTGTATGTATTCAGAGCAACAATGAATGATACCGTGAATACAGCAAAAGAACGTAAGGCTGTTTCGAAGCTTTCCTTTCGACTGTGTCAGCTTTTTTTCATTTTTTTCACTGCAGGATATTCGGTAGCAAAAAACGAAAGATCGCATAGTACGCCACAGTTTGTTAAAAATGAGCTGCGTTCACTGATGGCCAACAAAAGATTAGATTCGCTCATGTTAATTAAATCCGGAAAAAATCTTTGTGACTCGATGAATATTCAAAGTATTATGAATGCGTGGACAAAGTTAAAATCACGAAGAATAAAATGTTTACAGTGTAATGATTTGTTTTGTGTATTAAACAATATATTTTATAATAATTTTATGTATTATAATTTCTTTGGTTTTTGATAATAGAGTTTATTTTTCGTGGGAGCGCCACGAAGTATTATTATTATTATTCTTTCAAAGTCAAAACATATGTTGCTTTTTTGTAAATAAAAGATATTTATTTTTGTTGATAGCAATGAGTTCCTGTTGATAGTTGGGAAAATCGCCTAGAACCCCCCCCCCAATGATGTGTCAACGGTCCGTCCCTGGTTTCTGATACAGAAAACTAACTCTAGGTGTGGACGACACGAGACAAAACCAAAACTCAAAAATTTTGTTGACATTTTGTCATATATAAATTTTCATTTTGTTTTGTTTTCAGTAATTCGGTCATTTGTCGTGTTTCTGTTTTATTAGATGTTTTGGTTTTTTGGTTTAATGTGGAACCGACAGGAAATAATTCATAGGTCAATTAATAATGGAATTATTCGTAACAAAAATACGATTAGGAAACCGACTATGCCATCACATGGAAAACAGTCCGTTGTTGTATTTTGTTATGTTTTGGACTCGCAACTGTCATTTATCAATCTGTTATAAGCATTTAAATACAAAAAAACTATTTTTTTTAGTGTTTTGCTTATGAAATGAAAACTCAATCTGGTTGCTCCAATCATAAGAATTGTAGAGAATTCAAATACGAATAAAATGAGATTTTATACGACCCGATCGTATCATTATAGTAACGGAGAAAAACTGGAAATTCAAGTAAATTTTGCGATGTTTTAAAGAATTCACAACTCTGCCATTTTTCAATTTATAGGGTTGGCCCTTTTCACGAAACGAGTGAATTATGTGTACAGTTTTGGCACAATTGCAGCGTGCTTGGATACTCTAGTGATAAGTCCGATTTCAATTTCTCCAATAGATTTTGAAAGTAAAAGTATAGTACAACAAACCGTTGACTGAAAACGGCCGAACCCGCCTAAGCGGTTGCGTAGGAGTGACCGGTAGGCACTGTAAAAGGATTATCACGTCCCCTCATTTCCCGACCTCTCCCACTTCTCGACCGCAAAGGAGGGCTCGGCCGTTTTCAGTGCTGTTTGTAATCTTTTTCAGGTACGTTTCATAGTACTATACTTACTTACTTTCAAAATCTGTTTGAGAAATTGAAATCGAACTATCACTAGAGCATCTAGGCACGCTGCAAAATAGTGCAAAAAAAACTAAACTGCAATAATTGTGTCTGAACTCTGAACTAATAGTCCGACAGCACCTGTTTTGCGCACAAATGAAATACACTTTTTTTGTGTTTTCCGTTAACCTGCTGTCGTCCCCCTACGAACGGCAGCCCTCAGAAGTCGTAACTTGTGCGAGCTAAGGATTACCGACTAACGTGCGATTGCTAGCACGACCCGAGAGAATAGATCTCGAAAGGAGGTCGTCCGTAGGTCTCCATCCAAACCATAACTTCGCATCACGTTGCTTGGCTTTGAAATCGATGACCCTCGCACTCTACCGTTCAAGCTGTCCTCTCGTCCATGTTTCACTAGTTTCGTGAAAAGGACCGACCATATAAATAGAAAAATGGTCCAGTTGTGAATTTTTTTTAAAATCGCAAAATTTTCTGGATTTTTCAGTGTTTCTCCTTTATTACTAATGATCCGATTGGGTCGTACAAAATTCTCTACAATTCTTCTCATTGGAGCAGATGCATTGCTGATTTTTTATTTTTCATTTTATAAGCAAAACACCAAAAAAAATACGTTTTTGTATTCAAATGTTCATAACAAATTAATAAATGACAGTTGCGGGTCCAAAACATAACAAAATATAACTGCGGACTGTTTTCCAGTCGGTTTCCTAATAGTATTTTTTTTAAATAACTCATTTTATGCTTCATTGATTGGTGCATCCAGGAAACGACGGCCTTTAAAATCGTATAAAAATAGTGATGGTGACAGGAATAAAAAAAAAACTATCCGGACCAATAATCATTATTTGCAATAATTATTTTGGAGGTATTTGACTTCGTTATTATTATTTTCAATATTTCAATTTAAATTTCAATAAGTACAAAATTTCTTTGACTTTTGAAAAATTTTACATTTTCATTAGGTTTTAAAAAAACTCTCACAATTGAAGAATTGCTGTTATTTTTTACGAATACAAAATAATCTTGGAAAACTGTCGCTTGAATCGTGATTATTAAATTTCAACGCCGATGAACGAAATAGAGATAACGAGAACGTGCAATATAAAACCTACTCACCCCTTTTCTGGAAAACCAATATGATTAAAATTAAACCAAAAATATTCATACGACGCACCATTTCGTTTTGGATAGCCACTGCACAAAACCCAACACAAACTAATTTTTCCAACACGTATGACTAACTTCTTCTAAGTTATAAACTCTTTCAAGTATAATAGTAGATAAGACTGATTATAGTGATTATTTTGATATCAGTATTGATACAGATACATGGGCAATTACATTGTTTCGTACTTCTCGCTCCACGGTGTACATGAATTGAATACCCATCCGTCCGGGAATAGAAAATTGAATCTCTGCGCGCTCCACAGGTACTTTGATTTCTCGCTCACGGTAATCTCACCTACTCATTATTTTAGTGGCCATATAATGGTAATTAGTAATCAGCTATTAAATGTCAATAAGGTATGACTAAATCGCTTTGGAAACTTGATCAGTTCGACGGGGAAATACTTCTTTTGTGAAAAGATATTGAATCATTTGGCTTCTCACAGGGCCGTATCTGAATATTTTTTACCTCATTAAAAAAGGCGTGAGTTCAAATGATGCGAATTTCCTTGGATTATTGAATTTCATCTGAATATCGTCTCCAAAATACTTCTTATAACCCATCAATCTTACAGGACAATTTTGGGATCACCAGGTCCTCAAGATTCTGATCCATGATCGTATCTCTGTTAGTCTGGTGTCACTATTCCAGATATCCTCATAGGGCAGTTTGTCTCAATTCGTGTTGATTATCAGGTAGAAGATGCTTTTCTGGCCAGTCTTTAACTTTAACACCCTTCCGTAGTTCCTGGTATCAACCGAATTTTTTGAGATCACCACTGCAATGCACCTGTATATTCGAAGATCCTCTGCTACATGGTTAGCTAGTGTGTAATTAGCCGGCAGGTTTCGTAGCTCTCATCGAGTTACCACATGCAGCTCTTTCTGCCCGTTTCACTACAAGGGCGTGAAATGCTGGAACGTCATTTCATCCTCCGGTGGTCTGCGGGTGTGGACCAGGTTGTGATTTCCGGCGTGAGCAAGAGCCAACCTATGAACGACCCTTAGGTTTCCCTTGCGGTGGCTACATCTACATTGTACGGACCTTCCCAGGACGAGATTCGTAACTTCAGTGATAGGCAACTAGGTCACCAGTTTGAAATTCTTCATCATCTGCCTTGACCTCATAGGCGTCCTTCATTTTATCGCTGGCACTTTGAATATTCAGACGGAACCGTTCGTCCATTCTCTGCCAACATTTAGTGACGTGTAATTCTTTCCGCAGTGTCTTGTCTTGGTCCCTAACTTCGGCTGGTTAATTCATACACTGCTAAACTGCCTTGGTGGTCAGAGACTAGCTTGGATAAACGACGCGACAGTTTGAAGTCTTATTCATCCGGTACACCATTCCATCGGACTGTGGATGTAGAGGTGTCGTTCCCGTCTTTCTGATGTTCAGCATTTTACACAGTTCCTGGAACAGGTTTGGCTTCCTGGTTGGGCAGGGCATATGCTTCTGGCCACTTACTGAATTGACCCTTTGTCACAAGGATCTCTTCATTTCCGTGGTCACGAGCCAGCATCTATGGCGATTCTCTCAGATGGGTTGTACTAACTAACGCATCGGGACCTTTAGGTCATGATCAAGGTATATTGTGCTGGCAGCGCATACAGCACACTTTCTGCATCAGTCCTTGTCGTCAGCGTGACGCAGTAGAACCATTGTCTCACTTTCTGGAGAGGGTCTTCGTCGCTTCCATAGATATCCTTCGGTAACCCCATCATGGACATCTTGAAACCCTTCATGTCCTCTATTCCTGAGTACTCAGTATAAGAAGTAGAATTCAACCGCTTGCGAATAATTTGCTTTTTACCTGTCATGATGACCTCTGATTACTTGTGTAGACGATGACTAAACACATTCTTGGTCTTATTATATATCAATTATCATCTACTGCCGTGACTCTACAAATTGAAGATTCCTTCTCTCTGCTCATTGGCAATGTAAGCAGTCACCTGGGCTTGGTCTCCGCGTTCTTATGGTTACTCTCTGCTCGATGTGCGATCTCGAAGTCTAATTCTTGGAGCTTCTCGATCCAGCGTGTCATTTGCCCCTAAGGGCCTTGAACTATAAAAACCATTTAAGAACTGCGTGGTCAGTTCACAACAGGAATCTCCTTCCATATACGTATTTGTAGAAGTGCTCTACTCCTTCGACAATAGCCAACAGTTGCCGCCTGATGGTTGTCGCCTGAGTATTCGTGCTCCGGTTTAGTGAGGGTCTTGCTAACCTCCTCAGCCCCTCCTGGGTCTAAGACAGGACAGCTCCACACGTTGCTGATGTTTGCATCCAAACTTAATTTTCCGTTCGGTAGGGAATAGCTGAAAACACGTGCGTTGACCAAAGTTACTTTCAGCTTCCTGGGGTGAGATTCTGTGTAGCATATAGAATTCTATTGTCGATAGAAAAAGTGAGATAACATTATGGTTGAATTAATGGGAGAGAAAGAGACAAAACTGTCGACAATAGAATTCTATGGTACACATTATCCCACTCCTGAATGAATATTGGCTTTCCTCGGCCCACTGGAATTGTCTTTGAACTGCCTTTGCCCTTCCATGAGTCTGGTCACAAAACAAGAAAACTCCAAAGCCGGTCTATATGTTTCGGTCTGCTGCCTCTCCTTCCGAAAAGACAACGTGGCCAAGTTATCGTACTTCTCTCTGGAACAGATTTCTGATGGCTCAGTTTCAGCACGAAGTTTCGTACTGGCAGAAATACATCCTTCAGGTTTTTTACGTGTACCTCGAACGATCTACCAACTACCACTGAACCTGAATGTTTTTCGATCATGGGGGTAATTACCCCCATTACCTCCCCCCTTGTATACGCGCCTGGTCGTCGATATCTTTCATCTTTTCTTGGGGTGAGTTGCGGTGTCAAAATAAATTGTCATCTCGTGAATATCGCAAAAACACCACCTAGTATTATCACAAAAAAAACATCGCAGTTACTTCTCCAAGATATGTCACATGGATAAAACCTGAGTGGGACAAAATAACATCCCTGTGACAACTCAGCAACGTCTAGACGACATAGAATGTCGTGATATCTCTGTTGTAACTGTGTTTGTTGGGAAATGGTTATGGTTTCCTTGGAGCGCATCGACTAACATACCGCACCGACGCGTCGTGCGCCGCCGTAAGAACAGTACAGCGAGTTTATCGGCGATCGTCAAACGCCACCGTCATAAGGAAACCAGGGGTGGTATTCTGTTCACCGAAGATATCTATTGTCGACAGAATAAGTGAGATCGCATCAACGTTGAATTTATAGGAAAGACAGAGATGAAACTGTCGATAATAGAATTCTTTGGTGAACGGAATACCACACCAGTCCTTGAGCGAAACCATCGCGAGGGCCGGCGGCCCCCCTGTTCCGGCGCCCTTGTTACGCCATTGTCGAATCAAACCATTTTGCCATTTGAGACAAAAATAGATTTTTATCATTTGTATTAGCTCATAACGGGTATGGGTCCGTATATTGCCGAATATTTCAGATCGGTATATACCTAATTAACGGTTTCTGAGTTTTCAAGCAACCGGCTACACATATAACGGACCCCTTATTGTCACTTATCTTCAGTCAAAAATTTTAAATAAATCCGTTAAAAGTATAAAATTATTCATCAAAAAACAATTAAATGTATTGCTACCAGACCCAAAGACCTTTTTGAGAGAAATATTAGATTTTTGATCCAAAGTTTCAAATGTGGCAATCAATAAAATTATTCTAATCTAATTGACAAATGAGCGGTTCCCGAATCCCGAGTTACCGAGGAAAAAGTACGGTTGCTGTGGTGACAGATAATCACCGAAGTTTCAGGAAATAGTCAACGAATTTCCAGGAATTTGGTACATACGGACCGCCAAATTACTAACCAGAGTAACCAACGATATATACGGACCATACCCAACATGACATACCTATTTGATAAAAAAAACTACTTGAAGACCCACCCTACAACTGTTCTGATTGGTCCATCCACGGAAGTCTGGTCGATTTAAATTTTTGCTACTCGATACCCACGATACCATCGATTTCGGTCATGTCGATGCTCGATACCTCAGTAGAGACCACATAAAATGCACGAAATAAGCGTTTTGTGATTGGTTACTCACATGGCGGAAAGTTTGAATTACAAGACAGTTGCATGCAAACCGAGTTGAAAATGCTTAAATTTTAGCCAACTCTTCAAAGTAATAAAAAACCATAGAGATGCCGTTTCATTATTGTCTTGAAGGCAACATAACTTTGTTTACAAGCGAGGGCCTTATACATGTAAGTCCGTATTCAATAGGGTAATAGTTTCGTGTATTCCCGCTCATTTCATTCTTTGTTTGTTTTATGGTCTTTCTTACTCCAAATGTAAACAAACTGTCCATAACATTTCACCACCCGTCACTCCCATCAATTGTATAGAAAAGGATAGTTGATAGTCAAAACAGCTTTTTGTGTATAGGTATATAGAGACAGGGCATCTCTATGACTCTTATTACTCCGAGGCCAACTCCAACCAAAACCGACTCAAGGACATTACACCAAGGTTTATTCGTTAGTATCGAGGTGTAGCACTTTCCTAAACCTGGTGTAATTTACACTCGATTTTAGCATTCGTTTCGTTTGCAAATTAATTTGACACATTCCTTTGTTTGAAGTGACTCAGCTACACTCGATTCAAAATGCGATGTAAGTTGCACTACACCTGATGCAAATTGCAAACGAATAAACCTACATAGGACTGCTACATTTCTATCGTGACTTACCCCAGTGGCCCTCTACCTAGTCCATTCCACTCCACAATTTGTTTCTTTCATTCGGAAGCCACCGCATTACGTCATTTCAAGGTCATTTCTGATACAAACATGGGAAGATGAACAGTCCTGTGTGCTGTGTGTAATGTTGGTAATGTCCTTGAAACCGACTATTACGACTAACCTTGCGTGAATGCAAAATAATAGTGGGGGCACTCATTTCGTGCATTTTACTGGATAGTCAGTCCTCAGCAAGGATTATAGACAAGAGAGATAGATAGTCGTTGAGTCCTCAGTACTTCTTCACTAGCGTCTAGCGACAGCTCGGATATTTTGGCTGGCGAGCATATTGACATCATCATAACCTCCACATGGCAGTTTCCTTGGTCTGATTCCTCAAAAACACATAAAAAGGTAATTTTTCACAGTTTTCAACAATTCTGCCTTCCTCAAAATCGCATTTTTCACATTTTTAAAGAAGGCAGAATTGTTGAAAACTGTGAAAAATTACTTTTTTATATGTTTTTGAGAAATCAGACCAAGGAAGCTGCCAATTTGGAAGTTACGATTTACGATACTGTCAATATGCTCGCCATCCAAAATATCCGGGCTGTTGCTAGACGCTTGTTACTTCGTTACTTCTGTTGAGATTATAAAATTATAGGAGAAAGAAGATGAAATAGTACCTTTGAATGATAGAGATAGTCTTATAAAATCGAGATTAAGTCGATTCAGTCGATTAATTGAGGTCAAAGGTTACGGTTATTTTGTTACGAGTTTAGCTTTTCTAGAAACTAGAATTCATTATTTTTACCTACAAGTTTGGTGAACACTAAAAAGAAATATGCAGCCTGTTGCATACCTAGTTAAAAGTGCAATTCCGAATTATTTATCGAATTTACCTATTCCCGATACAGTTGGAGGATGGTTCAGGTTAGGATGTAAGTATTAATTTTTTCTACGATGCAAAAATCCATTATCATGGCCAAAGGTATCATTGGATTAATTTCTCTGTGATGTTATATAAACCTTTTGTCTCTATAGTTAAAGATTGGCTGGCCCTGATTCCACCCACTGCATTGGCAGCTGGTTTCACCTACATATCCTACAGAGCGTTCTGTCCACACGGTCGTCCTCCACCATCCTTACAAATAAATCCGAACATTCTGAAGAGAAATGAAAAAGTAGTTGATTCTGTTGATGTAGAAGATATCGCAGAGAAAGCTGTATTTTGTAGGTGTTGGAGGAGTAAAAATGTATGTATAAATTTGTACTCATAATGGTTTTCTCCTCTAAAAATGAAAACTTGAAAAAGAAATTCACAAAGGACTCAATAAGACAAAATAGAGTGGATATTTAATTTACTTGAGTAGGTATTTGTTAGTGATCTATCATCATCACCATCGACCTATCAGTAGTTTCACAAAGATTATCATTCAAGGAGACACTACATTTTTCAGATAAACATCAACAATCTCAATCATGTGTTAATTCCTTCAAATTTGTCCCTTCAGAGAATATCTCAAATAAATTTGCCCTAGTCTCGACTATTCTAGTAGTATCGGACCTTTCGATTTTCTTATAATGGATAATTTGAGAATATGATTTATAAACGAAGCGATTTGTGCAATACTGGCTCTCAATCTTCGATGTGCATGTTGGCTCCACGGATTACCTCAAAGTTGTCCAAAGACGGTGGCCAGTTAGGCATGTTTTTTTACGTCTTCCCATTTGCAATTTGTGCAATAATGACCCATATGCTTTTGTTTTTTGTTCAATTATTAATGAGAGCTTATGTCTACACTACTGTTATATATTTTATTGTATCATTGAATATTAAGCTTCGATTGAGCTAAATCCTCATTACAAATTATTAGCATAAAAACAACACATAATACATTAGTTACAATATAATACGCTAGTTATTTTATAATACCCTAGATACCAAATGACACGCAAAAATGACAATAATGTGATATAACCAAAGTTGTTGATTTTATTTTCACATCATCGTTGTCAATGATACGATAAAGCTTTGAATGTAACTTGATTATGCAATTTAAATGAATCTCGGAAGTTCAAATTTGATTAAACGGCATAATTTTCAAATTTCATTTCCTTATAAATTTTTTATTGATTGACGTAATTCCATATGAACCATTTGAAAATGTCGAGAATGTCGCGTTGGTATAGTCAGATTTTTTCTATAAAAATCGATTATATTTTTCTTTAAATTTTTGACCTTGAAAAATACGATTAGTTGGCCCTGGAAATAGAGATGTATTCATGACATTTGTTCCAGTAGACTCTTTGAATGTCTACCTAACGAAAAATAAAACATTCCAATCGGTTGAAAAATGTAAGTTTTATAAGGGTGGTTCCATCTTGAATGGGTCACACTGTATATCAGACAAGAACATATTTATAAGGGATACGAAATTTGATTTCTTACATTTACAGAAATTTTGAATCTGGATTCTGAAACAATCTTGAATCTGGATTCTGGAAGAATCCTGAAACCACTGAAATTTTTATTATTTGTGATTTGAGATATAATTTGTAGTTCACATGGTGAAGTATTTGAAATTGATGAGTTTTTTGTTAACAGTTCTAGTATCAATTTGTCCATGTATTTATTGATTGATAAAATTGCTAAGGCTTTCGCGGCTAGAGTCACTATCGCTATTTTTATTTGAGCCTTCATTCTTTGGAACCATTCATTTATTATATGATTCTGGGGTATATTGTATTATTGAATGTTTAACATTCATTGGTAATAGATTTTGAAAATTAATAATTTGAATTTTGTGTTTTAGTGGCCATACTGTGATGGAAGTCATGGAGAACACAACAAAAAGACCTGTGATAATGTTGGACCTTTGATTGTGGTGAAAAAGAAGTAGTTAAACAGGAATTGTTCATAGTAGATAATTAGTGGTGTATATTTGGCTGGGGTGTTTCTTCTTTATGTTTCAATGTGTTCATTATTTTTAAATTGTTATACTTATATTTGAGTGTACCTTTTTTGCTATTGAATATACTAACAATTTTGGAGAAAATGGTATCTACTTATTTGGTTATAAATTTATTTTGTGAGTTGAGTAGCATATACAAATCATAGTTTTTTTATTATTATAATCACGTCACTGTGAGTAATATCTTATAGTGGAAATTGATATAATTTTTGTAATGGAATAACAAGCAGCGAAATAATAACTCACTGTTTTTATTATAAAAGTTTTTATAACTGAATAAAAATAGGAATATTTGTATTTATATTTATAAATATACAGGGTGACCCCTTTTTAATTCCAGGTACAATAAAATGAGTCTCCTATTACCGCAAATAAACGTGCTGAGTTTTATCAAAATCATATGCTTATATGAAGAAAACATCTTATTTTCACCTAAAAAATCGGTACTGAACGTTTGGCGGTTTAACCCTGGGTCACCCTGTATATTATTCTTGAGTATGTCGTTCTCTTGAAGGAAAAATATTTAGTTTTCATATATTTATACAAAGAAGTTTCGTTTGGAAGCCTCCAAACTTCATCAGATCTGTGAAACAAGTTATTATTTATGAAGTAAAATGGCACACCTCAGAAAACATTTTGAATCTTTTAAAGGCCGATTCAGATATATGGGTGCCCACCCAAGGTTTTTCACCCCGCATGATGAATTCCTCCAGTATTAACAAAATTAATACTTTTTTATTTTTTTTATGCACTTGTGCGAAGAAGTATCACTTTAGGCACTGTCAACAGTTTTAGTAAACACTTAGTTTACTCACTGTCGTAGAAAATCGATGTTAACGTATATTATAAAACTTTTTTTTAACGCATGTTAATTTTCACACATATTCAATATGTGGTTATTCTCTGAAAAATATATAAATATAGTGGTATCTCTGCAAGCTGTATGGCCTGTATGTTCATATGTTCACACATATGTGTGAAACATATCTATTTATTCTGTAAAAACTATATAAACTAAAATATGTTAAATGGAAAAAATTAATATAAAGCTTACATAATTACCACTACAGTCTCCTTCATAAAGTTCGCATCATATGGAAAAAACTTTTATTAATAATTTATTATGAAATTCGACTTAGTCGCCGTTAAAAAATATGAAAAATCACCTACTATATTTTTTTAAAGTAATCGCTGAAAAAATATTACTTTTGACAGGTAACGAAAGTCACGTGTCCACATCCGAGAAGGTCATTTTTCATTATTTTTTCTACGTTCATGCAATATTTGGTGGAAAAACTGGTACTTTATTGCACTCATCTGTCATTCTACTATAGCGTTCTGTCATCATCAGACATAAACTTTCAAATTGACGCCAAATTTAGCCCATTTTCTGTGAGATTGTATTACGTTTTAAATAGTTGCATGTTTCGTCATATTCATTACATAATGGACTATAAAATTACTAGAAAATGCAATTTGTTAAATATAAAATTATTTCCTTCGAATATCAACTGAATTACACAAAATATTTTTGAATTACTTTTGGCAGATAGATTTAAACAAACAATGTCTTCCTTACAGTTTAGTGCCACCTGAATGAAACATTTTCTGGTTTTTGCATGAACGTAGAAAAAAATATTGTATGAAACTCGTGCAAAAAGAGTTTATTGCACTTGACGTGTTGTCCAACTCGGCCTGATGGCCTCGTCAGGCAATTTCACGTCGAGTGCAATAAACACCTACTTTTTGCACTTGTTGCATAAATAACTATTTAAAGCACAAAACGCCCAAGTCGAATTTCAAAATGAAATTAATCCAGTACGATTGGGTTTTAGACAAGAATCGATTGTAGCACCACCAAACTTGGTATGCTAGTAGTTGGAACCATGATAAACACGAAAAATTTTTTTTTACCAAAATTCCAGGGGTGAAACATTTTTTTTTATTTGTTAAAAATATACAAATATATTTTTGCTGTAATCTTGGAAAGATGTGATTTATCGGAAAAACAAGTCAGCAGGGTGAAAAACAATTCAATTTTCTACAAAAATTATTCTTAGTAATTTCTTATGCAATGCGCTCGTTTTCCCAGAAAACGTGATTGAACGCCGACATCAAATTTCAGGTTCACCTTTACCCGCCGCTGAAAGTTCTGGCGGAGCCGAATATTTGATTGGTCATAACTCTGCTAAAAATGATCGGAGAAGGAAAAGGAAAAGTTCATATCGTTTCTGAAGACTCCTTACCTTATCATGCAAATATAATATGCGAGTATTTGAGTACCTAAAATGTGTTTTGTTGCACTTCACGGAGATGTTTCGCTGATGATCCGAAAATCATGGATAATTTAGTAAAAATGGAATTATTATACTGAAGCAGCAACCCATACCCTCTTTTGGACTATATTCAAAAATTTTAAAGTAGTGTAACAGGTCCCACTTATACATGCCAAAAAAAAACTTTGTTTTACTCATGCCTCATTTTCAACTTACCCATAAAATCGACATTCTCTTCACTAAATGTTAAAAATTATCGCTTATTCATACCCTGCATATATACAGGGTGTAACACAAGTACGTTAAAATATTCACGTGACGTATTCCTGAGACAATTTTAAGAAAAAAGTCTAAATAAACTTGTGTCCGGAAATGCTTTGTTTCGGACATACAAGGTGTTGAAATTGGATTTTTTTGCACGCTTTTAAAAAATAACTTTTGTAAAATAGTTATTTATGATACAAGTGTTAAAAGTGGCATTTTATTTTGTGAGTGGGGAATATTGCGAAACGAGCGTTAGCGAGTGGAGCAACCCCACGAGCAAAATAAAATCACTTTTAACAAATGTATCATACAAAATTTTTTGTTCAACAGTTACTGCTAGTAAGAAAAAAACAAAAAAAAAATAAGATCCATAAGGATTCGAACACACGATCTTTGGATTACAAGGCTGACTGACAGATACTTCAAATATAATAAACCCCAACGCACTTTATTTATGAATGTCATTATTTGTCAGTGATGAAGGACATTCTACAGTTGGACTAAATACTACTTCGTTTGTAACTTCAAAAGGAATTAGTATTATCAATTGCGCAAACGACCAAATACATGTGTGAACTTTTATAAACGATTCCTCTTGAGTAGGTGTTCTGATTATAATATCTGATTGAAGTGTTTCTATTAGAGAGATCTATATTACTGAGTATCCATCATCTCATCTGTCATTTTACTTTTAACACTAGTGTTAAAAGTACTTTTAACACTAGTGTTAAAAGTGATTTTGTGAAAACGTCAGTTTTTAGTTCATGTGTCAATGAATTAAAAACGTCATTTTTAATGTCAGTTGTACAAAAAATAAGTTATTTGCACGAAATTTGGTACCCTGGCTTTTTTTGACGTAGGAAATCATAATTTCGTATTATTTTTCATGTAACATCTAGAGGGTTCTGCGTACGCTGTCATTATTTATTTTAAATTGCCCTAACATTTTTGACAGTAAACTTTTGGTACTTTTCATGAAAAAATCTTATTCCCACACCTTTTCCAATTAAAAAAGGTATACTTCCTCAACAACGCTGGAGGTGATTTTTTTCGAGATATTTACAATTTTCTATATCGATACATGTTACTTAGCTCCTAGGGCGCTAAGTGAAGTTGCTTAGAAAAATTTCAACAATCTGTATCACGAAAACGAACCATTTTCCGATAAACATTTTATAGGAAAAAAGTTGTTTATTTTGACGAGATCTACCACATACTTAGTTTTTGGAACGTTCTCAGCATCCCTGATTTTTTGGTAAACAATTTTTTTCCTAATAATATATGATGTCGAGATGTCATGTGTCGAGTTTCAGACTGCTACAATTTATTCTTCACTTTTTGCTCTAGTTTGTCTGTCGTTACTGGATTAAATATCAATAATAGTTTTCCCCAGAAGATGCGAACTTTATGAAGGACACTGTATACCGTACTATATATACATTATTCTTTCACTGTATAGTATACATTCTATAGTTCTGCTTGAAGACAGCCAGTATATGGCGAAACATATGTCGCGGTTTTACAAACAAATAATGGGAAAGTCTACATTAAAGTGTACATTTTCAACATATAGAAGTCTCAAAGCATTTTCGAAGTACGTCTATGATTTGCTTTCCGGCTTTGATGTTGTCCTCCTCCAAACATTTCCTTCATTTATTCAAAATTTGGCCCAAAGTCGAATAAAACGAAATATTCAAAAGTAAAAATGTCCGTGTTTTGCTTCAAAATCGTTCGTTTTCGGTATAGACTTCACCAAACATTTTTCAAAACCTATTAGCCATTCGTTGATAAAATTGATGCTCCTCCTGCACTGCTTTTTTCATTGATGAAAAACGTACTGTGTACTGTAGTTCCAAAAAGTGACTCCCTCTACCGATGCCATTAATGCATTACTCAGTCGTATAGGAGGTTATGTCGCGACAAGTAGACCGTAGCCCGTGAAGTGTTGTGTTTTCAATCAAAATCAATGGTAGCCGAACATGGCTGAAGAGTTACTTGTGGTATTAAATCGCAGTGAAAATTCTGGTTTCGGTTTTTCTTTGCTAGGAGAGCCGGGTTTACCACCAATCATCTATAATATTTTGGAAGATTCACCAGCCGCTGAAAGTGGAGAGGTGAGAGCATCCTTTTTGTTTCATGCATGTTTTCTTGTTTTCATAATTGGCGACATTAGGTGGCCTATGCTGGCTAAAAAACAACATGATTTTGAGTGTTTTGTTTTCAGTATTTATATATTCATCAAATTTGATTCCATAATGATCTATTGGGGCGGGTTTGACATAAACATACTCCGTTACAAATGACTTCTGTCAGAATCGGTGCAGCAGTTGTTCTCTCGACTGCAAAAAACCGAATTGGAATGCAGTTTTAACCTTCTTTGACTAAATCGCCAACTTTCATCTGCAATTGGCGTTCAGACAATTTTAATCAAGGATTTTAACTTGTAAATGTGTAACTTTTATGTTATGTGTTGTTATGGGTTAACGTAAATGTTTGTAATTCAAAAGGTCATCACTTATCTAGTACCTATCAGGTATTTAGTTATCTACCTATATAGGCTAGTACATTACATACCAAGTTATTAAATTTTGGAATGGTCCCTTGGATTTGTTATTTGGTGTGAGTTCAGAGTGATCAAATATCATTAGCTCCAAGGGGACATCATTTTGCTTCAACATAAAATTGTGCTGGGTTTCTAATGTAATGTCCTCTTCAGTTTTACCAATTAGTATGTAATGAGAAGGGGCCTTCTGTGATGAATTCAGCCCTAAAATACTGGAAGAGTGGAAACATTCAGGAGGAACCATAGTTGCTTTTCAGTTTTTCGTTTTAGAAATAGGTATCTGTACACATCTTGTTAAAATCATTCCCAGTTTACATATCAAATCCATTACCTTCTTATTACAAATTCAGTTTTAAACTGCACTGACGTTCTGTTGATGTAAATGTTTTATTTTTGTCAAAACTTTATTTTGTTTGGAATTGGTATTTACAATTTTTTTTTAAATCTAGGCACAACTAATAAGGTAAATAGCAGTCTATATAGATATGTTCTGCAATCTGCATGCATTGCGATATTTAGATCAGATATGAATAAATATTGATATTTTTGATTGAACCAACCTCTTCGTGGTTACCATATCTGCAACTAATAATACACAGTTTATTTATCACTGTACAATTTATCAGTTCCTAAATAATTCCAGTGTTGCTTGGTATTAATTAAAAGACAAGGTTGACAGTGAATTGATAACACTGTTGGATTCTAAATGTGCAGTAATAAATACTTTATTGACCAACTCCGTACAGAAATGTACTTACATATGGCAAGTCAAAAATGTTTACATAAAAAAATAAGCCTATAAAAGATAAATGGTTATAGTCCGTCAGATAGTGACAGATATAAGTGCCCCATTTTTGCATACAAGCCTCGAATAGGGTTGAAAAGTATATCGGTTTGGAGTAAAATGAAGATAAATTTACGAGTGGCTCCTGGGGATAACATACTGAGAATTCGATTTTTCCGAACAGCGTTTATTTGTTTCCCTCGTGTTCCTAACTACAGTGCAAAATTACAGAGGGTGATTCTTTAGGTTGCTTTAAGAAAAAAAGCTCCTATGAACATATGTTCGGAGTTGATTCGTTTCTGAGGTAGAGGGCGTTGAAGTTTTTTTTTTTTAAATCTTCAACGCACTGTCTGACGGACTATTAGTAACTAATAATATAAAAACATCAACAATTACAATATGGTTCATTTATTCTTCACAACTCATTAGGCATTCCGAAGTTCATAAGAATCATATAGTATTCAAAGAAATAAATAAAATCATCAGTAATTAAAATTGCTGAAAATAATAAAAACCATGTTAACAATTCGAACGGCAGCTCTTCGTCGGTGGCATTAAGAGGGGGTGATTGCTACTAAAAAAACTTTTTTTTTATTATTTGAATGATGTTAACATTAATTGGACGGCACTGATATATTTAAGCTGATTTTCACCGCTCACCGATTAATTGATCCTGGTGGAATTGGAAACACATACGAATCATTATACTCGTACCATGTTGTATGAGCATAACAGTGTCTACAGTAAGCTCTGTAGTGTCCGCCAGTGGAAGAACTGATGTGATTAGACATGGCATACTTATAAGTTGTAGCGATAAGGAAAATCAATTAAAACATTCAATTTCCCATTGACATTGTCTGTTGAAGAAAAACGTCTTAGGTGGATTACAAGAATTTCTGGAAGTTTACTTTTTGAAATGGATTTCGTGCACTTTCTTTTCTTTTCGAAAAATGAACAAGTAGATTTTTTGTCACCATCCAAAATTTCTTCACTACTAAAAAAATACAGAAATTGTGACAAACTCAGTTGGCCTGTTCTTCGTGGAATTGGTAGAGAAAGATCCCAAATGGTTCAAAAGTGACAGAACAATGACCACAATATGTATATTTCAATGTAGATTTTAGTTGGCCAATGAAGGTATCTATAGTCTTGGAATTATCCATCCTCAAGAATTTTGACTAAGCCTCTGCAGCTTTTTTACTGTCACTCAACTCTCCATCAACCTCTGTCAATAAATTTATGGCGACTCCATTATTCTATTCACCTCTTCATTCAAACCCTTTAATAAGTATCTCAAAAATTCCTGAGCATCTTGCTGTTCGTTACCTGAAAAGCAAGGTTTATCTAAGGAATCTTCTGACCATAGCTTCTTGATAATGTTAGTGAAGGCTTCGATTGAAGCTCCTTTATACCTATCATAACTCTTTTCTCTTTGAGAGTTATGTTTTGTTTGTATGCAGCAAATGTAAGGAATTTGTTTGTACTAATTCAATATTGTGAGAAAGGGGTTCATAAGAAGGTTACCAGACAGTAGACGCATTTTCCAAAATCGTTCCTAGTAGAGTGTAGTATAAATTTATATTGAAACTATATTTAAAAAGTCATGACTCACTCTACAAAGAAATCTTAACATCTTCAATGAATCATTGATAAGGCTATCATAACATCCAGATTCTTTATTAATGTAACTGATTCTAGGGCATTTCCATTAATAGAATTCTCTGAAATGTAATATTTTTAAATTTATGATGATAAAGTGAATTCTAGTCTTCTTGTATTTTATGACAATTCTGTAGAGTCAAATAGAGTTTTAGGTCATCGACAAATATTAAGAATTGGCTGTTCTATACAAAATTCATATAATTGATGAAATTGTTCAAAAGGGTTATAGGGAAGATTGGTGTCAGTGTTCGTCTATAGGAACAATGAAACTAACTATAGCCTTTTTCAATCAGGCAATTATATTTAACTAAGAGTGTTTCATAAAGAATGTGTATTATTTCTGAATCACCGAATAAATTACTTAATAAAATGAATAAATTAATAAATCACAACAATGCTTTCAAATAATTTTGGTATTGAGTTCAAGTTTGAGATCGCTCTATAATTTTGATATCTGCTTCATCATCATTATTGAATATGAGAGTGATGAAACTATGTTTCCGCAACAATCACTTTATTGGCTGCAAGAAAACCCGAATATTTATTTGTCTATATATAAAAATATCATCTGCGATGGCACCGCCATTTCTAGCCTCGTACAACTTAATATTTTGAAAGGCCAATAAATGTTCATTTTAATGCTATGGCCCTATTTTCATTTCATTTTATAGCTTTTTCTTGGACATTTAGTACTGAGTTGACATCAGTTCACCATGATCCACAATTAAAGTCAATGAGAAATATAGAATTATTGAAAACTGGATAAGTATGCTAGCGCCGTTACCACATGTCTGGTTTAACTCATTTCTTACACACATATCTTGGAAAAGTGGTTATAATTTATAGTTATATGTATAATGTTTTTTGAAGGAATAAATTATCGTAAATATATGAACTAATACCAAATTTTTACTGGTATTGTTAGTTACAGGAAAAATATTAGGTGTAATTTCATAATCGTCATTATTGAAAACTTTTTTCTGTATTCTCCTCTGTGCATATCATATTCGACTTTCAATTGGTACCATTCCCATAATACTGGGCTTTAACAATAGTAGTAGTTCAGTAACGATAGTCGTTACCGACCGATGTTTTACCCTTTTTTACTCCCATATACACCTAAAACGTAGGCTTTTTGTGGCAAACACCTGTCAGAATACAACTATTCCCCTGGCTGATACCACTACGGCAATGAATTATATCTAACATTTACTTGTATACTTGTGCAATATTCCTCATTGCCGAGGCCACAATTGCGAGTGCTCCCAGTAGTAGTAACCAAATAGCAGAATTTTGTTTTGATTTGAACAGAGACGCCACCTGCACACTAGTTTCGAGTTTTTGCCTCTCACCAGTACAGTGTAAATCATTACAGACAGCTTTGAGGCCATCTGTTCCCCGTACGAATCACCACATCACTCTTTTTTATTTGTTCGTGTTGTGTATTACTATTATTGAAGTTATAGTTACTCTGTATGTGAAAAAAGGACTGTCAATTCTATGATATACTTCTGTCAAGTTGATATATGATAATTGTAATAAGTAAAGTTGAGTTTACGAAATATTCTCTCATTTAAAAGATACATATCAGTTTGTTATTACGAATCTTCCAGGTTCTCGGAGAAAAACCGTCAAAAGCAGAGCAAGGGAGATCCACGACCTGCAATTTTCCAAAAAGTGGATTACGAACCACTTTGTTCGAATTGCCATACTTATCTAGTTCTTTCGATTCGCAATACTTATATAGTTCTTTTGGGCTGAACTTTGGTTTACTGGAAATCTGATATGGAAAAAACAATTGAACGTCACGATTGTGGGCCCTCAGCCAATTGTAATGGCACCATTTTTGTTTTGCGGAAATGCGCTGTTGCCAAGTTGACCTCTTCGGATTACTGGAAATCTGATATAAAAAAAACAATTGAACGTCGCCATTGTGGACCCCCAACTAATTCTAGTGGTACTATTTTTGTTTTGCGGAAATGCGCTGTTGCCAAGTTTGACTGACTTGCAAGCTAGGTTAGCTTGCTCAGATTAGGTTTGTGTGTCAATTGCGAACGAAAAACTAATTCATGCATTCTCGACTGACTCGCAAGCTAGGTTAGCTTGCTCAGGTTAGGTTTGTGTGTCAATTGCGAGCGAAAAACGATTCCATGCATTGCTCAGGTTAGGTTTGTGTGTCAATCGCGAGCGAAAAACGATTTCATGAATTCTCGACTGACTCGCAAGCTAGGTTAGCTTGCTCAGGTTAGTTTTGTGTGTCAATTGCGAGCGAAAAACGATTTCATGCATTCTCGACTAACTCGCAAGCTAGGTTAGCTTGCTCAGGTTAGGTTTGTGTGTCAATCGCGAGCGAAAAACGATTTCATGAATTCTCGACTGACTCGCAAGCTAGGTTAGCTTGCTCAGGTTGGGTTTGTGTGTCAATCGCGAGCGAAAAACGATTTCATGAATTCTCGACTGAGTCGCAAGCTAGGTTAGCTTGTTCAGGTTAGATTTGTGTGTCAATCGCGAGCGAAAAACGATTTCATGAATTCTCGACTGACTCGCAAGCTAGGTTAGCTTGCTCAGGTTAGGTTTGTGTGTCAATTGCGAGCGAAAAACGATTTCATGCATTGCTCAGGTTAGGTTTGTGTGTCAATCGCGAGCGAAAAACGATTTCATGAATTCTCGACTGACTCGCAAGCTAGGTTAGCTTGCTCAGATTAGGTTTGTGTGTCAATTGCGAACGAAAAACTAATTCATGCATTCTCGACTGACTCGCAAGCTAGGTAAGCTTGCTCAGGTTAGGTTTGTGTGTCAATTGCGAGCGAAAAACGATTTCATGCATTCTCGACTGACTCGCAAGCTAGGTTAGCTTGCTCAGGTTAGGTTTGTGTGTCAATCGCGAGCAAAAAACGATTTCATGAATTCTCGACTGACTCGCAAGCTAGGTTAGCTTGCTCAGGTTAGGTTTGTGTGTCATTGCGAGCGAAAAACGATTTCATGCATTCTCGACTGACTTATCCATATCAATACAAATTTCCAGGTTGCTAGTAATCCGAATTGACTAACCTGGCAACAGCGCATTTCCGCAAAAACAAAATAGTACCATTAGAATTAGTTGAGTGTCCACAATCGCGACGTTCAATTGTTTTTTTCATATCAGATTTCCACATCTCCAAAGTGTCCAAAACTTGGCAACAGCGCATTTCCGCAAAACAAAAATAGTACCACTAGAATTAGTTGAGGGTCCACAATGGCGACGTTCAATTGTTTTTTTCATATCAGATTTCCAGTAATCCGAAGAGGTCAACTTGGCAACAGCGCATTTCCGCAAAACAAAAATGGTACCATATGAATCGCCTAATGCCACAGAATCGCGATGTTCAATTTTTTTTTCATAACAGATTTCCAGTAAACCAAATTTTTACCTTCTTTTGAATCATCGAGAACTCCAATGGCACTTCCTAATCATCGTAGTGTTTCGAAGGGTCTGCTGTCGACCCACATTTCGAAATTGCTTTGATGGTAATATAATCAGGGATTTTGCTGGCCGCTGTTTGTTTAAATCTACTTTAGTTCTTGGAATTGTCGCGTCGCAACGGTTTGGCCGGCCGATATAATTATCATACAGTGGCTTAAGAACAAATCTTTTTCTTCCTGGTACTGGTGGGCGGATTCTGAAGCCAATGCACGTAGGCCTATCAGCTTGGGCTCTTTGTGCACCCACATGCTTGGCTTCAGTTGAAGATGCGTTAGTTGCACCTGTGAAGATTCCTCCAGCCGTGGTTTCGGGAGTGCCTTGGGAGATTCCCCTGATAGCTTGGGTTAGCAAGGGTGTCCGGTGAATGTGGCCTATTATGACGGCAAGGCCGTAGCTGGGACCTATTTAATGTATAGTTAATGGGCTCATTCGGTAGGATCGCAAATACAAATTTTTCGCTTTCCTGAAGTACCTAACCTCTTAGAAACCCCTAAAATTTTAACTTGAAAGATAATTGATCTAGAAATCGCATTCTTTTGAAATTGGCGCACAGGCCTCGTGACGTCATAACAACTGTTTTGGCTTCCATAGCGGCAGCTCTCAGCAAGCAGTATGATCATATATAATCTGTACCATTGTATCACTCAGTGCAATCGCAAATTGCTTGCAGTTAAGTTCAGTTGTGATAATAATGACTATGATGATGAATGACTGTATCTGCGGCAGCGGTTGGATTGACGTCACGCGTGCAAAAATGTTAATAATTATATTTAAGATGTCTTCACAAACTGTAAAACTTACTGTTACCTGACTTGTAAGTACTCAACAAAAATTTATAATATTTTTCCAAATTTCATAACCTAATTTTTAAAATCATTTCAATTCAAAAAATGAGGAATCAGAGTATTTACTTTCAGGGAGCACTGAAGATGATGAAAGTCGAAAGCGCTTTGAAATTTTAAGAAATTATACATTTTTATACAAAAATTCCTCTTCGTTTATTATATTTTAGAGCCCGGAGGATGGCAAAGTACATCGCCGAAACGTTGACCTGTTGAAAAATACTGGTTTTTCAGTAAGATTACCAAATCTCAACAACTTTTAGTCAATAATAACATAAACCGGTCGAAACTTCATCAATAATAATAATAATACTCCCTCATAAACACTCGTAGAGTTCCTGAATAGTTCACTACTTTTATTTTCTTTCCACACCGAATTATCTCCTATTGAGTACACTCACAAAAGACTCAAATTACAAACTGGTTGTATTTATATTTGAAGTCTTCCTAACAACAGGCTAACTCTGCTGCGTGACAAAACAGGAAATATTGTTCGCTGTCATATTTTGTATTCAGTGTTTGTCCGACTACAATGCACGTCGGGGGCATTCATATATTATTCAATGGGATTTCATTCGAGAAAATCATTATTGGGTTATTTAATTCGGATGAAAACAGTCGGGTTTTCCTCATAATCCTGATCCTGATATATCGTCCGTGATGTCCTGGTAGTATGTGGATAAACGGCTTTTCTGTGAAGTCCAACTCGGTTTCAATGTGAACTTTTATGAGGTTATGTTCGGTCAGGACTAGATCTGATCAGTAGTCTTCGGTCGACGATATTAGAGTGCTTCCAATTCCCCCCTGAATAACTTGAGATCTGAAATGACAATTTTCCAAAAAAAAAGAAGAGTCAGTTCAGATACGAGAGGGAAGTAAAATCCTGATATAAGTATCGTCCGTGATGTCCTGGTAGTATGTGGAAAAACGGCTTTTCTGTGAAGTCCAACTCGGTTTCAATGTGAACTTTTATGAGGTTATGTTCTGTCAGGACTAGATCTGATCAGTAGTCTTCGGTCGACGATATTAGAGTGCTTCCAATTCCCCCCTGAATAACTTGAGATCTAAAATGAAAATTTTCCAAAAAAAAAAGAAGAGTCAGTTCAGATACGAGAGGGAAGTAAAATACCGGTATCTATAAATTCTACGTTCGACCCCCCCATTCTTACTACAATATTTTAAATGGCACCCCCCACTTGTTATACGCCAATTTCCTGCTAAAACAAAAGCAACAAAATATAAATGAACTTTTTTTGCATTGAAGATAACATCGATTATTTTACTCACTTGCGAAATGAACCAATCAGAAGCTCTATAGTCAAGTTCGGATTACCGATAATACCAACTTGACTCTGATTGGCCTATCAAGTTCGATGTTTTCAGATTTGTTTACAGTGCATGTGACAGTTAAAGGTCAAATATAAGTGATTACGCTGTGCACGCATTCAAAAATGTTTGTGAAATAGTCTAATAAAATTCCGCTCGTGATTGAATTTTTCTCAAGTCTTTCATTTGTGATCGCAACTGAATTGATTCGAGAAAACATCACTCGTCCTGCGGACTCGTGGTGTTTCGTCCTGCGGACTCGTGGTGTTTTCTCGAAACAATTCAGTTTCGTTCAGAAATGAATCGACAGACTCATCTCGAAAATTCAATCACTACTGAAAATTACGATGGAGTACGCCACTGTTCTATGTCTAAATTTTTTTTCAAAATTGAATAAGAAAATGGATTAATGTGGAACTTTCTGTTCCCTCTTTTTTTCTATTCAGCTCTGTTTTTTATCGTTAGGTCTTTATGACAATACATTTTGTGTCGTTTTTTTTGTATATAATATTGTGATATTGTCTATTATTTCTTAATTTATCATATCAGCTTTTAAAAAACCGGCATTCCATAACGACCCCAAATTTTTTCAATTACCTAATAGATCTATTTTAAAATTAAAGAAAATAATAAGTGATCAACCAAAGTCCACACGTGAATGAAGAATAAATACTAATAATTGGGTTATCATCAGAACACAGAACGTACAATTGACACAAGGACACAATAGGTACAAAAGAGGTCAACCCTCAGTGCAGCGAGTTTTGAATCGCTTTCTTCAACACGTGACATACAGATTAAACAATTCATTCCAGTGACTACGAGTGAGGTAGGTACGCCCCTCAATTTTTGTATAATTTTGAAGACACAAATTTGGTACGTGGCTATGAGATCAATTTTGCATTATCATGTAAAGTTCGTTTTACTATCTGGATCAAAATATGGCAATGTTTATCACTTTTTTGCACGATCTGGTTTTCTTAATTATTTACGGTATATGTGGTAAAAACGGTAAGTTTTGTTAACTGGTTACAGCTTGGCAGTTCTATAAAGGGATATGAAATCGGCCCGCCCTATTTATGCGCGATAGCAGAAGAGCTCCGTATACATAATAACTGAAAGTACATGTACACTTTATACTAACGTAAATATACCAGTACCTGACACCCTAAAGGGTCAGATAAATTCGGTTTCCCCTATGTAAAAATGAACTTGTATCAGGAATATAATGAATTTAATTTGTAGTAAACAGAATACTCTTGAATTTAAGAAATTTGGAATTTAAATTGTTTTTTAATTTTGCCTTATTATCATCCAGTTTTTTGCTTAGCCCTAAACCTGACTCTAGGTGCACCAGTGCTTCATTTTTTATTTAATTCAATAGAATACAAAAGAAATAGATATAAAATGTAAAAAAGCCTTTACTTATTTGAAATGAATACAATGCCATGGCACGAACAAAATAACTTGATCTTGTATTAATCAATTTTGCAAAGCACTTCAATCACTGCATACAAAAAATATCCTCTTTTTCTGGCCACTGGCCACACTCGTAGCAACCAAAATAAATGAATATATTCAGAACATGGACAGAATATTGCTTTTTTTTGTATGAATAATGAAACATGTCAGGCTTAGGGACAGTGTCAGGCATTGGTACATTTTCGTTACCCTCTTTATCGCCTGAATACTTTCTCATTCTAATTCGCTCAGCTCACACGTTATCGATATTCCTTTATAGATTTGCCAAATTGTACTTACCGAAGTCTTCATAATACTGATGGTTGCTAGGCCAAAGTCGTAGGTAAGTAATTCACTTACCGACGCCTTATGTCATTATATAAATGTCACTTATGACTTTTCAGTTATCAGCTGGAAATTAATGTGTTCCAATCAAAGGAAAAATGTTGGAATCGTGCAAAAAACGCTATAGGTATCACGAACTTTAGGCGCTACCAATCTCCGACAATTGTCTTCAATTGGTAAAATGACTTCCATTGTCTATACGGACAAAGAAAAGAAAAAATTCAATTCTCTGCAATTTTCCTCCACGACGTTTCAACTGTTGAGATCTACAGACGTTTTCAAGCGTAATGCGACATTCTCAAGGGTACTTCTTATATATGGCTGGTCTTCATTTGTGTTATTAGCCTGGGGGTAATTTGTCTGTGTCCACGTACGTATGTTAATTCCCGTGCCAGGCCCCCTCTGGTACAGCATTGTTTATTATTATCATAATTTCAATTGACCCATACCACTAATTAAGGGTTTTCACACATTACAGATTTCTATGCTCGCTTGACTAAAGATATTATTGTTCATAATATATGCACTCTCTTTAAACTTCTTTCTATACCAGCTCTCATCTTTGTGGATGACTTCGGCTTCTGTCCATGTGTTGTGTTGGGTATTCCAAACATGATCCGTTATCCCTGATTTTGTTGTTTCTCCTCGTTGAGTGTTTCTTTTGTGTTCAGCGAGTCTCACGCTCAGTTGTCTCTTGGGTTTTCTAAGATACTCTTCGCCGTACTCGCAGGTAACGCAAAATACGATTCGCCTTATTGTTTCCGATAGACCTCTAACATAAGGAACGCACAGGGTGGCTTGTGTCGGCTCGTCAGGTTTCTTGTTGTTGTCTCCCCTGCGGGCTAGAACCTCTTCTATGTGTTTCTTTGGGAACCCATTTTGTCTCAGGTCTTTCTTGATATTGTCTAATTCGGTGGTAAGACTTTCATCCGCGTTGCACAGGCTGTAGGCGCGGTCCACCAGCAATCGAATAATACCTCTTTTTGTGGCCCCATTATGGTTCGATTCGAAGTTTAGATATTGTCCTGTGTGAGTTGGCTTTCTGTACACTGATGTTTGGCATCTATCATTGTTCTTTTGAACTTTCACGTCTCGAAAAGGTAAACCGTCTTGGGTCTCCTTTTCCATTGTGAATTTTTATGGGCTTTGTAAAGTACACTTTACCGCCCGGTTCAGCGATCGTAAAGTGACACTTTACCGCCCGGTTCAGCGATCGTAAAGTGACACTTTACCGCCTGCACACTGATAAAAAGGATATTTTGCATCAATGCATAATTGCATTGATTCAAGTCGATTGTATTCTTGAATAGGTCCAACCAAATATTAGTTTGATTTTTTGACAGAATCCTCTTGACCACTTGAAAGAAAACTGTTTTGAGACATATGAACACTTTCTTCACTGAATAATGAGAGTTGTTTGGTGCAAGAATATTTCAACTTTGATAATGAACACTATTGTGAATACTTTCTTTGTTCGATGGTGTGAGTTGGTTGAGGCAAGAATATTTCAACTTCAATAACGAACAATATCCTTCTTCATAATGCAATACATTTTCGATTCAAGATTATCTGCATTTGGAGGCTCAGTACAAATGCGCACTTGGTTATAAAAATATGCCATGAAAGCCATGTTCATATGGTACAGTTCAACAAACAGAGAACAACTGCGAACAATTGAGGTATAATGGTTATATATGAGAATAGTTTTGTAATATTTTAATTTCAGAAACTATATAAATAACGTAGGTACCTCTTCGGTGACGCATAGAAATGCGATCGAATAGAGAAACGACAGCGTCATTCGGCATTATCACACACCTGTTGAAAACAAAATATTTTCAACCTACCTCCACAACTGGTCCATAACTGACCTGAATTCAAATCGTGCAGAAATAATTGAACATCCATATTGCACTTCTGTAGCAACACTTTTGCACATAACCACTGTGTCAGATACAAAACTAACAACTTAAATTATGATTCAAATACAACCCCCAAACCAAACGCGGGCAAAAGCAAACAGGATAGAGGTCCTAGTCGGCAGCAGTCGTAGTGCGCGCTTTCGCGTGGGTTCGCGTCGTTCCGGTAGCGGGGTTTCGCCAAGAAATCATGTTCTTGAGTCAAAAGAAGCATTTTTCACAATTAGGGGTTCTCTAGGGTGAAGAGTTGGAATGTATTAATGCAAACAAATTCATTTCAAGATAATTTATGTATAGATGCAAACAGTTCAATAAGTTTGAAATAAGAGTATATTCATCAATTAGAAATAATTATTCTTTTCAGAAGATGATTCTGTTCAAGAGGATATATATATATTTGATTGAAGACATCCTTTTTATCAGTGCAGGCGCATTATGGCCCGCCGGCCGTAAAGTAGACAAAATTCTCGAATTGACTATATTTACATATCATTTCATGCAAGACCTAACACGAATCATAATTATTTCAGTTCAATATAGAGAAATACTCTTTCTAACATTTCTTCATAATCGTCATTCCAACATGTAATTAAGTCATAAATTGAAACATTGAAAATGAAGTTGTTAAGTAGTTACTGATGTTGATGGGATATTTATATCTATTGAACAAATTTATTACATATTGAAAGCGTCGTTACAGCAAATGCTGTAACGTATTCATTTTAGAATTGGATGGTTGGTTCAAATGACCGTCTGGTATCATTCCGGCACAATCGTTGTCAATTTTTTCAGTAACGATCAATTTATTTGAAATAGATTATTCAATATAAAAGCCGTCAGCTACTATTGTTTCACATTCCCCATACTGTGTACTCGTGGTTATTCTATACATAACGTATGAAACGTGTAGACCATTGGAATTCAAGTCAGTATTTGTGATTCGCGCTATTAAACCGCAAGTGCATAAAATGTTGTATATAATAGGTATCACGTGCGTAAAATGCGTTATAGCCTTCGGCCACGCTGCAGGCCTTAAACGCCTACTTTATGCTTTTGATACATAAATAACTATTACATATCTGCTTATTAATCGAATGGATATGTCACAATTATTATGTCAGGTTGCTGCAGTTGAAGAAAAATATATGTCAACAATTCCATAATATAATCTTTTACATAAACATTTTATCTAAACACTAGTTTAACAATCGTACATGGAGAATCATTTTTATACGTGGTTGTCACGCGAAACTGAATATTTTTATGCATCGCATAATATACAATGTTTTCGAATGGGCTATAAATTACATTTATCGCTTGAAAACATTGCTTTGTGAAGTATCGCTCAAATATGAAATACGAATTCAGCGGAATTTGCTGTTGTACTGAATACCGTTTAATTTGAAAAATGATGAGAGTAAACAATACATTTATTTTTGTTCCTAGTCCTATGTATTACCACGTGGCATTCTCAATGAATGGGGTTGTGCCTGTTCGTGCCCAATTGAATTTATATTCTCAGGCCATGTATTCAAAAAAATCCCGAACAATGCTAAATTCATTGGGTGAGTTATTCTGAAATCTCCAAAAATTTGGATTATTCCATAGTAATCGTCTTTGCTAAGTTGGTCAATTTGAACCTGAGAAGGAATTAACTTGTTTATCTTCAGCACTGTATGCACAGATACGACAGAAATTATAACGTTATTTTATTTCACTATTGAATCTTCGGTGATAAGAATTTTCAATGTTTATTTATGTGGATTTTTGTATTATTTGCCTTCTGTACATAATATTTGATAACTCGCAAATACTTGCAATGCCTAAATTAAATAATATAACAAGGTCTTGCCATCAAAATGTTGCTTTTTCGAAAGTGTGTTCATTCGTCATCTGTCTCAAGTAGTGGTAAAATATATACAGGATGTAATCTAACCTCTTGCACTCCTATGAATGACGGGTATTGAATACCATTTTAAATTTTATATCGAATAATAGTATTGTTTTTAAAATTCGCCAACTTATGGGAACCTCTGACTAGATCAGAGCTGTAAAAAGCGACTGATAAGTTACGGCTCTGATCTACGGAAGCGTAGAAGGGCCATTATTTTTGTATTTTAATTTTTTCTCTAATTCCGAGTTGCAACTCGGAAAATTACTAAATTCCGAGTTTCAACTCCGATGAAACTCGGAATTTCATCGGAGTTGAAACTCGGAATTTAGTAATTTTCCGAGTTGCAACTCGGAATTTAATAATTTTCCGAGTTGCAACTCGGAATTTAGTAATTTTTCGAGTTGCAACTTGGAATTTAGTAATTTTCCGAGTTGCAACTCGGAATTTAGTAATTTTCCGTTGCAACTCGGAATTAGGGAGAAAAAATTGATAAAAAAATAATTGCCCTTCTACGCTTCCGTACTGATCCATGCAGCTTCAGTTCGTCAGACAGCGGTTTCCCAGTTTTTTTTTTTTTTTTCGAATTATTATTTACTGTTTTTCGAACATCTGCGACAAGCGAAAAAACGATACATTCCAAAATAATACAATAGAACAACCGAAATATTTATTTGAGCCCATTTCAGACTGCTAATGTAGTACAATCTCGTGTGACGCCATATCATTGGACCCCATTAGTTCTCGGTTCTCTACATCCTGGTAATTCTACTCGGTGTCCCCGTGATTTCGCCGTCTTTGTAAATTACCTCCTCGAGCTCTCGCATTATTTTGCTTCACTTACATTTTGTTTGTTTGTAACGAAAAGCACTCGCTTGGATCGATACAAAGATTGTTAGAAAATTTAGGTCATTAGAAAATGGAACTCGCAGCGTTTCAAAGCGTATCATGTCTGTCTCCCTCTTTGAGAGATTCCTTTCATCACATCAACAGTCTAAGAGATAAGATATAAAGTGACATCAGATCGTGTTCGTATGTTCTAAATAAGAAGGAAAAAAAAATCATTTCTACGAATCGCGTTCAGCAAAGTACAGCAATTTTTTTAAATAGTTTAGATTAGTAAGGTTATCTTATATTACTAATTCAGAGAAAATTCATTAGCAATTTTATAATAGGTAATAATTATAATATAACGTCTTTATTATTTTCAAAAATGACAAATGAATTTAGTACATAGAAGAAAAAAATAGTATTGAATCAAACAAAATATTCAAACAAATTAGTTTCAATACGGCGGAATAAACCTATTATTTCAAAGAAGTCTGAGGTTCATTGGAATTTTATATTTGTTTGATACAAAAAAAATTGGATAAATTGGAGAATTCTATTTTTTTCAACTAATTCTTTGGTTTGTTTGATGCGAGAATTAAATGTCTCCAATTATGATGGAATGAATTGTTGTTGAAAAGGGGAACATTCTCCATGAAAATTGAAAAATGAAAAATGTGACTTATTTGTAATATCTAACAGAAAACAACTACTTCCCCGGCACAAGCCTCGGTGTCTACTTCTGAAGAGCCTGTTTTATTTCAATCCTATATCAATCCTCCTGAAGAGCTTGGCAAAGCGAAATAGATTTTCGTCGACCACAATGTATTGGGGATTAAATGCGAGAGATGCGAACCTTGCTTCAATGAAATGAACGATTTCTGTGAGTGATATTTTTTTAATAACATTCTCCTTATCTAATTCATTTAATGATTTGTTCAAGAAAACTAGAAAGAATTAAAAAAGTCAGCTATCTGAATGAAAATGCAAATTTTCACTTTCAGATTTTTTCTTTCCTTTTCAGTTAGAGTCTTTTCACAATATCTATCAGATGTAGTTCAATATCCAGCGAGGCTTGTGCCGGGGAAGTCATTTTTCAATTTTCATGGAGAATGTTCCCCTTTTCAACATGAATACCTCCCAAGAGGTTATCTTGAACGATGGAAAATAGCGACTAAAGTTTGTCTTTCAGTCGCAGATGATTCCACAAAAGATTTTATGAATTTCCTATTCATATTTTCAAACTAAAATCAGAATTGTTGTTGTTTTTTATTTATTTTATCTGAGAATATATTGCATCGAACAGAGAATATTGTTCTCTGTTCTATTCAAACACATTGTTTTGTTCAAAGGCATGATCGATACAGCGGCAGAAAATGTTTTGGTTTCTTTCTATATTTATTTCATTTCAGAATGTATAGTATTAAATTTAGTGTTTATTTTCTTGAACTGAGAAAACATATTGTTTGGTTCAAATATGCGACCGTTAATATTTGTTTGAAATTCATAGTCTACATGGTGTTCTATTAATATTGGGGTTCTCATTAATTTTTTTAGTTGAGCACCCCTTTAGAGTTATTTGCCTCTGAATAGTGCGTTATGAAAGCAAATTCTTGATGATAACTTTCGAAGAATTCCATCATTTCTATGCAATAATTTGGAAGTTACCTATTTCCAACACACTCTCTAGAGGAAAATGACTACAAAAGAGAAAAGTATATAGTAACTCCCTTGTTATTTTTACTCGTATCACATGATCCTGAAGTATGGGGTTATTTAACACTATATAATAATTCATTAATAGGAAATTAATATTGATCACAATGTCTAATATTTACTTGGCATTTGGAACGAACTTTTATTGATAAATCCTTAGAATCTATCGAGACAGAGAAAAAAAGAGTTTTTATTTATATTTATTTTATATTTATCAAACTTCATCAAACTTAACATAAAGTATGATGAGGTTTAGAAAGGTACAAGAAAATAGGTTCAATTGTTTTTTTTTCCAATCTGCTGTTTAAAGTTGAACCAACTAACAATATGTATGAACGTATGGTTGTAACGTCGAATCTTTTCCACAATAAAAATCAATTATTTTTCCTTTTGCTTACTGGATATCTCTACTTCCTGGAATGGATGGCTTCGACGTTAGTGCATATTTGGAATCTGGAAGTAAAATAAACAGTGTATTGAACTGTGAGTGAAACCCCTCAAATACAATTAAAAATAATTTGAAAGTCAGTGTCTGCTAGAAATCATTTGGTATATGAAAAAATGTTATATTTGTCATTAAATTAAATAGTCTCATCACTTTTAATTTGAAGGCGATATGAACGAAAAAATGCTAGAAATTTATGAATAATATAGTTCAATTTTCATTGTAATTGTAAAATAAAAAATTCAACTTATACTTACTTGGTAATTATTACTTCAAAATGGTTCTATATTGATCAAAAATGAATCGAAACAAATGAAAATGTTGGTATTTCGTAATTCATAAGAATTTTTGACCGAGACCGCAGGTCGAGGCCAAAAATTAAGACTCGTATGTTATTAAGAGGCCATGAGTGCGATCACGTTTTGGCCATTTTTTAGGGTAAAAGAGTTGATAAATCAAAAACGGTTCGTCGTATCGATTTCAAATAAGGACAGGCTTCTAGAGGACGTTTGATTCTATGTACCTATGTCTGTGGCAGCACATCACAATGATTTTCATAAATATTCGAGGTAGCTGCAGTGGCATTTCTCTTCCATTGAAATTTTAAGCAATCTTTATACAATCGAAATGAATTTGGTATCAAAAGAAAGGTAAAACGTTGATATATGTACGTGCTGTAATGTTTTTTTAAAATTATTTGTTCATCTATCCAAAAAAGTTGCTTCAAAGTAGCTGCATTTTTGGACATTTTTGAGATTTTTTTTGTGAAAAAGTGGATTGAAATGTCAATTTCCATTACAGCACGTACAGTTGTGTGCATAAAAAAGTCTTACGATTTGTATGGTATCTAGTTTGGGCATAGCATTAATTGCACTAGAAAAATGTTAAATGCGCGTTACTGACAAAAATAGTTTGAATTTTAACACTACTTGTCAAAGTCGATTATTATTATTATTGATATTGACAAGCCTGACTCACAAAAGCTTATAACTGCTGTACGACTTTTTCTGCTGTACGACTTTTTTATGCACATAACTGTACATAGAATTAAACGGCCTGTAGAAGCCTGTCCTTGTTTGAAATCGATAAGACGAACCGTTTTTGAGTTATCAATTCACTCTTTTTACCCTAAAAAGCGTACCAAATGTGATCGCGCTCATTGCCTCTTAAAAATACTCATTTTATGCATAACTATTTTCTATTTTATATCCAAAATGGAGTCATTAGAAACCCCAATTTATTTGAGTTCAATTTTTTCAAGGTTAGTTACAAAAAACTGTAGTACAAAGTGAATAAACGAACTGACAGCATCTGACAGATTTGAAATATTTTATTAGTGTTACCAACCAATTGTTCCTGATATGTATTGTTATTGTACCGAATGATTTTTTTTTCAGTAGTGTACTCATTTCTCATGAAACCGCTTCTTATTCAAGAATTCGAAAACTGAGCGCCTTTACTTCTGGTTTTGTTTTTATCACCTATCAAAGAAATCTATCGCAAAATCGTATAAAAATTCTACAGATTTGACTTCTTCATTCGATTAACATTGGTTGTTGCAGATTCCCATGAATAACAAAATTAACTCATTGCACAACCTTCACGATCTATAAATAAGTGATTTTATTTATTATTTATGTGCATACGAACATGACCTGGCCTATTTTCTTGTATGCATTTCAGTATTGCTACCTTGTGCTTGAAAATGAATGAGTATGCGGGCGAAATACAAATAATCCTGAATCAAATTTGCCCAAACTGTTAATGGCTTCTCTGTCCCTTTAAAATCGCATTATTATTCGATGTAGGGACTTTAAAATATTGGCAAGATAGTTTTGTTCGGTAATACATTACTTCGTTTATGAAAATCCTTCCTCCATGATTTTTGTTTGCCATAATCATTCACTTACTTACTTCCTGGCATAGGTGGGCGGGTGGTCTTTCGGCTTGGGCCCCCTTTAGACCAGATAGATAGATAGATAGATAGATATTACCAGGGAGCTGGCCCCTTGGCCTAATCCACTGCGACCTTTTCAGATCTATTGTGGAGGCTCCGATTGCTTATAGCACATCATCTAGTTTCGTCCATTTCATCAGACTGAGCAAATTTGATAATGGCCTTTCGAGATAGCTTTCCGCTCTTGGCTTTTCATCTCCAAGTTGTAGAAACCGCACCCTTGCTAGTCCTTCGCACTGGCACATTACATGTATTGCGGTTTCCTCTTCTTCCTGGCAGAACCTGCAGATTGCTTCTTCCGCCAGACCTATAATATTCATATGTCTGTTAAGCCTACAATGGCCTGTCAGCAGACCTACTACTTGTCTGACGATCCTCCTTTTATAACTGAGGAGTTCCGTCGTGAATTTTGGCGAGCGTCTTTTGATGAACTCCTTGGCCTGTCTCAATCCTGGTCGGGTTTCCCACCACTCTTGAGATTTGTTTTGTACCCACAGTTTGGTGTGGGCTTTTGTGGTGGATTTTGCTACGCCGCAGAATGGTTCCGGCCCAATGAGCGCTGCCGAAGAGCCTTCTCTGGCTAGTGTGTCGGCCCGCTCATTGCCCAGGTGTCCCTCGTGGCCTGGCACCCAAGCTAGGGTCACACTGTTACGACTACCCAGCTCGGTCAGATCACACAAACAGTCCCAAACCAGTCTTGATTTGACTTGGTGGGAACCGATTGCCTTGAGCGCAGCTTGACTGTCGGAGTAGATGGCCACTGTTTCCCTTTAGACCAAGTTAATAAAGTTTTTTCACCTACAAATGGCCTATGTTAATTTTTATTAGATAGTTCGTTAATGAAAACCCCGGTCTTCGCCCCAGCGAAATCGCTTTGCGGAATTTTTTAAACAAGAAATAGTGAAAAAAATTACAACTTTTTTGTTTTTTTGCAAATATTCCCAAAGCTATTGAAGGAATTGTTTTACAGTGAATAGAACTTTTATTGAGAATTATTAGACCTACAAAATGTATTTTTACGACCGGATCGGTACATTTTCGTCTAAGAAAATCCGGGAAAACTTTCAACATTTTTAAAAATTCACAATTTTTATAAATCTGAAACTGAATAAACAATATTTCGGAAACTGATAGATAATAACATGTAGTTCAACTCTGCGCAAGATGTTTTCTGTCCGATGTGTAGTTTTTGTGTCCCACTAGATCAACATCATAATATCATATTGTTACGTCAAGTATTATTATTATTTCTTTGGTCCAAAAAGACCATGTTTGTTAGAATACGGTACTCTTGTTGATTAATACAATATATGCGTCGTTGTAGGATTCATCGGATTAATCATCGTGGTACACCATTGTATAAGGGTATATATGTTGGGAGATTGGGACTATTCATTCATTGTATTCTTTCTGGCGACACACAGCCAGATAAAATTATATCCGTAAGACGTGTTTCATTTGAAATTCACGAATTAGCGAAATAATATGTTCATTTTGGACTCAAAGTTACTTCGTGTTAAACATTCAAAATTAAATGATTTCTTGGGTTTTTGCTTTTGGCAACGAAAAAAAATGAAAAAAGTGTCTCTTCGCATTTTTTAAGTTCTGGTTCCCACGAAAAGAAAAGTTCTGTATTGTTCAAAGAACATCATGAGAGCCGAGGGAAAGTAGATAGAAATTGGTGTTCTTCCTGAATTTCAAGCTTTTTCGTTCTGTGGAAAAACAAGCCCTGGAAAGCAGATGTGCGACATGTCTCCAAAGTGACGGCATATGGATGTGAGGACTGAGCTCGACGGGTCAATCTCGATGAGACCACTAACCGTGGAACGATCGATGATATTTCGGAAAAGCACCGTCCATGAAAATATCAATAAAACAAAGACAGATCGCCAACCTTTCTGCGATGTTCCAGAGAAGTAAGCGAGCTTGTGAGCGAAGTATCACCGACGAGATAATGGCTCTCTTCTGGACCGAATTTGCTGCACTCCATATATGGGAACAGTATTCCAAAACAGGTCGACAAAACATTCATGATCTTCGACCCCAAATACACTCCCACACTCAAAATTTGAAGAGAATCAGACCATAATTACGAGTCTCGTTCGCCATCTTGAATTAATGAATTTTGACGAAAAAATTTACGATCTTCGACCTCAAAAACCACCACATACAAAATTTAAATTTAATCGAACCATCATCACAAGAATCATAAGCCATCATCTTGAAAAAATCATAAATGTCCGACCTAAAAAACTCCACATACCAATTTTGAATAGAATCGGACCAAAATCACAAATCTCATTCGCCATCTTGAAGACGCCATTTTTTTTACAAAACTTCCATAGAGCATTGGCACCGGCATTACGAACACCTACCAAATTTCAAGTTGCTCAGACGACTAGAAGTGGGTCAAAATTCAGTTGCAAAATTTGACCCGATCGTATCTACATATATACATTCTTACAAACATGTCAAATTAAATAAAAGCTTGTAAAAAAATTAATGCTATTATTTTGTTGAAATGCAAACAAAAAGAATTGCAACTCAAATTTTGCAACGAATATTGTTCACTTTTTATACAAAAAAAGTTGCGTAGTACTGAAAGTGTCAATGACGTTTGGGAATCATAACTTATTGCAAAGGTAGATAGAAGTCTGCAATAATAATGAATCACTAATGTCTATACTTTAGTTACCTAATTAACTATTAGTCGGATACATATATAATTTATGAAAGTAAATTATGGAAATCTCATTTTGAGGCTAACTTGAAGCAAGTTCGAGTCAGTTGTAAGAATTACTAGATATTTATCGAATCGACCTAGACAATAATAATTTTTGTCCATAAAGAGCAACCATCAAGGTTTCTCAAAATGACTATTGGTACAGAGACTATTTATTATTTTTCATATCATGAATAATGTTTTGATGAAACATTAACGTGTCCAAGATAACCTTTAATGCGCTTTTATTTATGGGGGGTTTCAAATACTATTAATGATCAAAGTAAACTAAGTAAATGTTTGTACCAACTCATGATAAAAAAATCATTGGTGTCATGAAGTCTATACATACAAGTCGTCCCAACAATAGATTCCATACGTTTGCATAAATTTCCCTCCAATAGAAGAATATGAGGTTGTGAATGCTCTGAACAAAATGAAAGACAAAATGACATCTGTTCTCGACAACATACCCTCTTTCATCATCAGGGAGTGTTCTGGTTATCTTACTGCTGTTTAAACTGAGATTCTTAATTTATGTCGAAGAACGAAAATATTTCCTGAAATGTGGAAGGAGGTTAGAGTTCGCCCAATAGTCAAGAATGGTGACAAAGATGAAATTAAAAACTATACAGGTATTTCATAGCCCTTTACACCTTTTCGAAAGTTATCGAAATAATTTTGTGTAACCGTATATATTCCAAGGTCTGAAATGTGATATCTCAATTTCACCATGGCTTTGTCAATAATTGTTTAACAGTGTCAAATTTCAAATTTGGTATTATTCATCACTCAATATATCTCAGAGGCGCTAGATGACGATAGACAGGTAGATGTTATTTACACAGATGTTGTAAAAGCATTCAACACAGTGGACCCTTAACATTTTATTAAATAAATTGATTGCAACTGGTTTTACTGAAAATGCAATTTCAAAATTATTGGTTCAATATAAAAAGAGGAATGTCTTACATTGCAAAATGGAGTTATACCAGAAAAATTACATCCATATCCCATTCTTAAAATGTTGAGATTTTTGAACTTGAACGTTGTACCAAAATAAGGATTTGTATAATTTTTTACTCAAAAAGCTGAATTTCATACAATACACTACTCTAAAAGCCTCAAAAGCACTGAAAAATACGGTTTCATTATGAAAAATTGTAGGAATTTTACAAAGCATTGAAACCACTGTATCACAATTAGAATATGCTAGTATTGCCCTTTCGATACATTTATGAGTGTCATAAAGCAGTCATTGAGGGCAATCAAAATATATTTTTTTCGGAATTTCTCATCTTAAAAAAAAGATGGTACATATCCAGAAAGGGTTATTAATCATAATTTTTCAGTCTACTTACTTATTGACATTATTTCAAGTTTTGTTATTCTTCAGTATTGTCCTGTTACTGGTAAACAGTAGGACAATAAAAGCTATTATTATTGTTGAAATTGAAAAACCACAGGGGAAAGCTAAATTTTTGATCAAATAACTAACCAGTTAACCCTTTCAGCTGTAGGCCCCAAAACCCATAATATAGAAAAATTATCTCTTCAAATTTTCTGGCAAAAGAGTGAAAACGAAAACATTAAAATTGCTTCATGTCCAATCTAGGTAACCATCAAGTTCAAAATACAACATTGAAACGAACACTTCAGTGCTAATTCCCAGTTGAAACTTCTTCTAGTAAAAATGTCACAGTGGTGTCCTGGCCTATATACTTTCATAAGTACTCAGTCGATGAAACAATTAAGTGCAGTATTTTTTGTCTAAATTTAAAAGTGTGTATTGAGTAGATTTAGAGCGAGAATTGATCATTTTTCCAGCATGAGAAACATCACCCGGTTTCACCCAGTTAAAGGGGATCTGCAGAATAGCCAGCTAGGTCACTGGATCTCGTGTCATGAGATCAGTCCCTCGGTTTACTATGGCTTCAAAGGAGTCTTTCTGGCCTAAGAAAGTGCTAGGAATCGCACGTTAAACGGTAAGACCTCGTTAATCCTTGGCTCGCACAAGTTTCGACTTCTGAGGGCTGCCGTTCGTAGGGGTACAACAGCTGAATAACGGAAAAAAACATTTCTTCATGTTTGAGTCTATGATCTTCCCGAATTGGAAAAATCCACTCATACTCAATGTTCTTAGACAGACAGAAGCTATGCAGCTTGAAAATCATAGCATATTTTGGACAGTACAAGCATTACAGATTTTTTTTCTCCATGTAGCTTAGGAGTTAAAGCTATTATTTTGTTGCATCCTCTCATTCCTCTCAATCCATTTGTAAAATCAAGAATCCATTTTCAGCATGTATGCGACCACCACAAAAATGTTGTACCATATTCGACGGGCATAAAAAGCTTCATCCTCACCAGATTTATTTTGCATAATGTCAAAAGTAATCATCAGAATGGTGTCCGGAAATTTTTGAGTATTTGATAATAGAAGTGGGTCTGTAGGTTTTCCGGGTTTTCATACAGCTGTGAAATGAATACGCCACCGAAAATCAGTAGGTCGCCCCAGAGTGCCACGGCAAATAATCCATTCCGGACATTCATTTATTGCATTTGAGCGTGATTGGTCATACGAAATAAATATTAGTGCTCTCCGATTACCAAGGAATCTTTATTTGTTGGCTGTATTGTTTGAAGCCACATCATACTTTATTCGCTAAAAAATGCTTGTGTAATGTTGAGATAACGAACGGGTAACTGTAAAAATTGTAATAAGCTCCAAAAATTCACATAAAAAATTTTGATTAATGTACGACTGAAATAGAATCAGGGGTGTGGTGCAAAAAAGGTGATTCGGCATTTTGTTGCAGTCAATCGTAACTGCAAACAGAAGGGACTCTTCAACAATTTATTAGCGGCCATGGTCCGGGAGGTTGAAGAAATGTTTTTTAAATATACCAGAATGACGATCATGGTGTTTTTTTTATCTACTTAGTTTGGTAGAGAACAATATATATTTCTTAGTAGAGGCCAGCGTTGTTTGCGCTCTTCAGCTATAATATAGGTATTTACATACCAAGGGAGGAAAATCATGTTTTTCCTCCCGCGGATAGTTTGACTCCCGACGCAAAACGGAGGGCATTAATATCCGCGGGAGGAAAAGCATTTTCCTCCTGAGGTATGTATATAGTTTTTTCTACTACCTTTAAGGTCGTCATTTTTATAATGTCCTAAAAATTATAATGCGTGCATACTTGGAACTATATAATATGACAAATGCAATAAATGAATGTCCGGAATGGATTATTTGCCGTGGCGCTCTGGGGCGACCCACTGATGTTCGGTGGCATATTCACTTTACAGCTGTATGAAAACCCGGGAAAGCTACAGCCCCACCTCTATGATCAAATACTCAAAAATTTCCGGACACCATTCTGATGATTAATTTTGACATTATGCAAAATAAATCTGGTGAGGATGAAGCTTTTTATGCCCGTCGAATATGGTACAACATTTTTGTGGTGGTCGCATACATGCTGAAAATGGATTCTTGAATCCTAATACTGTTCATTTTTCAATTTTCATGGAGAATGTTCCCCTTTTTATATTAAGTAAGCGTTGCGTCGTCGTCATCGTGTTGACAACGATTTGTTGTGGTAATACAAACATAACAGTTGTCATAAGCTGTCACGTTGTTTACCCTTTTAAGTTGCTTCTAAGATGAGTTCCAGCGAAGACGACCTGCCAAAAGATCTCGCTGAAGAGGCAAAATATGAATGCATCTTCTTTCTGATAAATCGAGAGAGCGATATGAAAAGGAATATAGTGTGCTCAAAAAATGGTTGGAAGAGAGCGGAGTAAAAAAAATCTCCTAAGATGCCACTCTAGTATTTTTTTCGCAGCGTGCAAGAGAATTAAAACCATCAACATTGTGGAGCAAATATAGTATGTTACGATCAGTACTAAACGTTAGGGAAAATATAGACATCAAGTGTCCAAAATTGATAGCATTCCTCAAAAGAGAAGCAAGCGGTTACACTCCAAAGAAATCTGTGACTTTTGAAAGAGATGAAATTTTAAGATTTTTGACAGAGGCCCCGGATGGAGATTATTTGCATATGAAGGTAAGTTCTTTTATTTCGTTATTCATTAGGTTTTTTAGAAGGACACTTTATAAAATTGTTTAGTCAAGAAATGCTGGTATAAATGTTCGTTTAAATTATTATTTTCCTCAAAAATCAAACACTTTTAAGGGTCTTTAATTAAATTATAAAATATGCATTTTTGGAAAAATTGCACAATATGGTCACCAAACCGATTTTGCTGAAAATTTCACAGATGATTCCAGAAACACTAAAAACGATAAATTCGTTGAAATTTTTCCGCGGAAATGCCTAGAAGATATATATATTTTTTTTAAATGCTCAGTGGTAGTGTGTACAAATGCACAAACATCAGCAATTTAATTGAACTATTCACTACTATTACATTTCCAACACAAACTGGAACACAATAAAACATTAATTTTGAGCATATATCAGAAGCGATTCGCATACAAAATTGGACAGAATAATGATTTATAAAAAAATTATTTAAATATTCAATTCGGAAATTATCCATTTTGACATTAATAAAAACGTCGAATGTCAAATATAGCGAATACTTGGAAGAGTGCAAAGCGACGTTGTCGGTTCTTCTCGAATTTCTGCATACTAAGTAAAAAAAAATTATGTTGTGATCAGATTTCACAGTATCGGTGATTCTAGAATCTGTTATTTTTCAGATATTAACAACAAAAAAATATGTGAAAAGGTATGGAATATGGGTAGAACTCGGATTTTGACGAAATTTCCACAGATGCTTCAAATTATGATAAAAACACTAGAATAACTTAAATCTTTGAGCGGAAAGACTTATTACTCACTTTTTTGAAAAGTGTGTCGATACTTCAAAACACAAATACAATTCGATGGAAGAAGTATTCATTGCATTTTTTCGATTGAAACGCACTCTGTGTTGAGCTGAAAATACTTTCATTCATACATTTGTAACAATTTATGGGTAAAATATAACTCAAGAATCAATAAATAAATAAAAAACAATTCATTATTAAATAGACAGTATATATTTTTGATCAGCAAATGACAGCTCTCTAACGAAGTTAATTTCGCGACATTTGATTTCAGAAATATTCAGTTCATGTATCACATGGAATATTTTAGAGAATGACTGTGTGTTATTTATTCTACTTCGGTACCGGTATATATTCTAGTATTTATCTGTCATTCATAACAGTTTTTTTCATTCATGTTGCGTTATTTCTATATCATATGTGAATTTATTCCTAAAATGGTACCGGAATGGAATAAATCGTCTTATTTCTTGATGAAGGTCCACAGAAAGAACAAAGCGCGCGGAATTGCGAAATGTCGGCCTATTTTTCCTTTTTTATTTACCTAATGTAGAAACGTTCAACCCTTATTCCTTGGTGAAGGCCTATAGCCAGAAATACACGCGAGCGAAACGAGCGCGCTCTGCCGACATTTAGAATTCCTCCACACGCGCGGAATTGCGAGATGTCGCTCTTCTATTATTATTTCATCCGGCGTGTCTCATTTTTCTGCCTGCCCCGTGGGCTGCTCAGAATGGACTGAATTTCTTAACCTAAAAAGAAGGGACACAACTCGACCTAACCTAACTAACCTAGCTAATAGCTATCCAAGTTGCTGGTAATTATTAGATTACTAATTAGTAATTAGTATGGAAAAGTGAAAGCAAAGCAGATTCTCGCATTCATAAATTACCAGAAGAAAGATGAATTCGTGAAATTTGGCAACGTCGTATTTTTCATTTGTTGTGAGTTCAGTGAGCTGCCCGGTTGTCAAATATAATTACTTGCTTCTGTCAAATCAAATGAATTGAGTTTCAAAAATTATTTATGTATTTAACTTCTTGGGTGTTATTTAGGCAACGATTTTCTTTATTTTCGTAAGATTTAGTGTCTAATAGTTAAATTTGGAAGTAAAATTCGTAGGACGTTCCCATCCATAAGCATGTTTTTGTGTTTTTGTGAAGTGACCACTATGACACATTTTTCAAAAAAAAGTATATTACATACTTTTCCGCGCTGAAATTTCGACTGATACAGTGATTTTATCGTATTTTAAACATTCTGTGAAATTTTCATCAAAATCGGTTTGGTGACCATATTGTGCAATTTTACCGAACTAATCAAAATGGACGTTAAAGACCTTGATGATCGTGGCGATATGGTAATTGTTATCCTTCCAGTTACAAAAACCAAGAAAAAACGCACATTTATTGTTTCTGATGACATAATAAACGGAATGTCCGCCTTGACTTTATACCGAAAATATAAAAATTCCAAACAGCCCAAAACATCGCACTCCAGATTTTTTGTAAATTACTTACTATGAAGGAAAATCATCTGTCAATGTGATCGGAAAGAATACAATGGCTAAAATTCCATTTAAAATTGCAACATTTTTAAAATTAAGAAACCCCCAAAAGTATACCGGCCATTGTTTCCGAAGAACTTCGGCTACGCTGCTCGTTAATGCAGGCGGTGGACACTTGAGCAGCATGGAGGTCTGGGAAGATTGCTGAGGGATATGTCGCAGAATCATTGACAAGAAAAAGGGAAATTGCAAGGAAAATCATTACTGGTCGGGAATTCCCTCCAATGCCAAGTTCTTCTAGAGATCAGGTTGATAACTTTGTGTCTGTAGCTTTTCCTTCATTGGAAAGCAACCTTGCATGCAGCCACACTATATCAATAAGTAATCATCAAGAAGGAGTGGTTAATATTTCAGCGGAAAAAGGTCTTTCAGGAGGGACTTTCAATAATTTGACAAACTGTACAATTAATTTAAGTCGTTAAGTTTTTCATTTCATGTATTATATTGTTGTTTAATTAAAAAAAAGGAAATAGACGCTTATATGTATTTTTTATTTTATTTTCATAAATCTTCAGACGAGGTAAAAAAAACTCTTGCTAATGTTAAAGTATTAAAAAACTTGAGGGAGGAAAATATTTAAAATCTGTCTAAAAAATCTAAAAAAATCTAAAATCTGCTATTCTTTTTCAACCATGCTCCTTCTCGGCTTTGTATCTGTAGGATTTCTCGGATTTATCATATAAAAATGTATACTGATGTACCAAATCAATAAGCATTGCATCGTCGTACATTTTTATAAATCAGGTTCACAAGTACTTTATAATTATAATTTTTATTTAATGTTGACAGACGTTCTCGTTTATAGGTTATCTCACTGTCACTGTCATTTGTATTTTTTTTTCCTTAAGAGATAGAAGTTATAGTTATCTCTTAAAGAAAAAGTAAAGTAAAGTAAAATAAAAGTTAATTCATATGCATAAATAGAGCTATGAAAATACATAGTTTCAACATCTTAGTGAAAAAGGTTAGTGAAAGAAGATATTAAAGAAAAAGCGTTGTGCATAAATCCGCCTATATTCTTTAGGTTTTGGACTTGCAACTGTTATTTATTTTATGAAGTTGTTAAAAACAACTGAGTACAGAAAAAATCTAATGGAATTCGAATGTGACCAATAGTTTCTCCCTCGTTTTTATGTTCGATTGTTTGATTTGCGGTATTGCTAAAACTCATCAAAGGTTATAGTCTTTCTAATATTAATTGCAGAACTCGTTCCGAACCCATAGCTGCAAATTTGTTTTATTTCCCATAGGCGGGTACTTATAGGTATCTATCAAAATTATTGCCTTCATTACCAAAAAGTAGTATGAATTACAAAGCAATATGAGGAAGAATAACAATTATACATGAAGAGCTAAATCTTGAGTGGAAAAATAAAAAAAAATCCGACTTCCAGCAGTGGGATTCGAACTCACACATTCATAACTACCTTTCTCTCTACCGCGGCGCGGTCCGTCCAACTGGACTTACAAAATTTGTCCATGACATATGACTAAAGTAACTCTGTCTAACCAAAAACTGAGATAGTGTTTAATTTTCAAGTAAATATTATTTGACATACCTTTGTTGCAAGAAGATTTCATCAGAAGCTAAAGTCAAAACTAAAAAAGAAAACAGAAATCTGACATTCGCAGATGCCAAGCCATGACAAGACCAATGAAGCAAAGCCTTCTTGAGAAATGTATTTGATAAATTTGCTGTTTTGTCATTGGTCTAAACCTCTCAGTTACCGTGGATCCTGAAAACTCTGATTCTGTGATTGGCCGATTGCCGTTGGATCCACGGAGTCTTGGAATCATCTTCATTCTTCAACTAATCATCAATATGTAATCAATGCAGAATACAATAGTCGTAGAGAAAGACAATAAATACCACGAGTGATTAAAATTTTGCCGATAATTTTTTTATTTTTCACGAAAACAGTTTATTTGGCTCATGATTCCTCAAATATTACAGAAGTTTGAGTGACGAAAATAAAAAATTATCTGATGAAATTTGAAGAACGAGTTGATTTTGTTTTCACCAATTTTTATGGTAACGTGTAAGTATTCATTTTTGAATGAAACAATATCAATTGAAATCTATAGAAGTAGGTACATTGATTAAATTGATTCTGAACGTTCACTCAAAATGTCATACGCAGGTAACTGTAATTAATTTCGACATTTGAATTTAAACAAAATATTACCGAGGAGGAGCAGTTTTATCAGTAAAACACTGAGTGATTAGTTAGAATAATGCATTGCTATTGATTGAAATCACTAAAATGTCAGATAATAATCAGTTGTTTGTCTGATTAATTAATTTCGATCTCTTGGTCATAAATAGTTAAATAGATACGGTAGGTTCAAGTTACACGGATACATTTTTCTATTTTTTCCGAGTAGTCCAGGATGTCAATGTTGGCATGTCATTGAGGTTTTCTACGTTAACGAACTGAACAAACATCTTTGAAATGTAAAATCAATATAAGATATACTCGATTTTGGTTACTACTAAATTTTCAGTATGCTATAATGTGAATAATCCATTACCATTTCTTTCCAGTATACATTATCAAATTCATTTATCGCGTGTTAACTCTTATGTGTTGGCTGTTAATTTGCAATTTGTAACATTGTAAATGTCGTGTTTTATTATCATTTGTTTATTTATCACGATTATTACCATTCCTTGTAGGCACCTGTTGTTTCACTCAGAGGTATATTCATACTATTTTTACAACTATAAATAATGTATGACGTTTTTCAGAATACAAAATTGCTTTCAATTTTGTAATAAAAATAACAGAGCCGTGTTAAAAAAATGTATGAAGGCTCCTCGGAAACGAAACATCGTACTGAAAATCTGTAGAGGTAATCTTATCAAGCTTAAAAAGTGGCAATTAAGTTGTATTTTTTTATTTTATTTTTTGATATTTTGCAAAATTCAGAATATCTCGAAATTTGAAAAAGATATCCCATTTCTGCAAACTCCATATAAAAGGACATTAGATTGTACAACTTTTCTCTAATTCAAACAACATTGTATAATTACAACCGTTTCCGATATCCTAATGCTATCCCATCATTATCCTTTACACACTGTATATACGTAGTAAAAACAGGCCCACAGGGAAATAATTTAAAAAAAAACGCGCCGATAGTTCTACTTCATGGGTGGCGTGGTAACTATATAGCAGCAAAATTAAAATAGGTCAAAATATAAAACAGAAACAAAATATTGCACAAAATAGTTATTTATGCAACAAGTGCAAAAAGTAGGTGTTGTTCAACTCGGCCTAATGGCCTCGTTGGACAATTTCACGTCGAGTGCAATAAACTCTTTTTGCACGAGTTTCATACAAAATTTTTTCTACGTTCATGCAAAAACCAGAAAATGTTTCATTTAGGTGGCACTAAGCTGTAAGGAAGACATTATTTGTTCAAATCTATCTGCTGAAAGTAATTCAAAAACATTTTGTGTAATTCAGAAGATATTCGAAGGAAATAATTTTATTTTTAACGAATTGCATTTTCTAGCAATTTCATATTCCATTATATAATGAATATAATGAAACATGCAACTATTTAAAACGTAATACAATCTCACAGAAAATGGGATGATTTGGCGTCGATTTGAAAGTTTATGTCTGTCATGATGACAGAACGCTATAGTAGAATGACAGATGAGTGCAATAAAGAGACAGTTTTTCCACCAAATATAGTTCAATAAAGTTTTGTTTTTTGCATGAACGTAGAGAAACATATTTTTGTCTATATTTTGCAGTATCAAATCTATCACTATACTTCGCTAGGCGACCTGTGTTCCTTTCCACCCCTCTTTTCACTCGGTTATTGCTCGAAATACAATGAGTGGAATAATTGCAGAAAAATTATTAAGGAATATTTTTAGTAGGTATAAAATTTTCTGTGCGACCAATGGTTTCTGAGAAAAACGAGATAAACCACCACAGTGAGTAATAGGGGTGGTTTTTGGGAGTGAAGCTCACCCTACTAACTTAAGAACTCTTTCGATTTTGAAATCTCTTTCTTTGTGGTGTATAACCCCCAAATGGCAAAACTTTATAATTTATTTTTTGTACAACTGTCATTAAATATAACGTTTTTAATTCATTGACATACGAACTAAAAACTGACGTTTTCACAAAATCACTTTAAACACTAGTGTTAAAATTACTATCAACACCAGTGTTAAAAGTAAAGTGACAGATGATATGATGGATACCCAGTAATATAGATCTCTCTAATAGAAATACTTCAATCAGATATTATAACCAGAACACCTACTCAAGAGGAATTATTTATAAAAGTTCACATATGTATTTCGTTTGTGCAATTGGTAATACTAATTCCTTTCGAAGTTACAAACGAAGTAGTATTCATTACAACTGTAGAAGGTCCTTCATTACTGACAAATAATGATATTCATAAATACAGTACGTTGGGGTTTATTATGTTTGGAGCATCGTCACTGCGAAGATTGTCGACAAAATCTTCTTGAGACGAATGATCAGCCTCGAGGAAAAGCTCAAAATGATCCTCGATGAGCAGTTCGGCTTCGGCCCAGGTCACAATACGACCTCGCAGGTAGTCCGGATTGCTCACGAGGTGAAAGTGGGTTTTCATCAAGGCCTAGTCACAGTCATAATGCTGCTGGATATGCAGAAAGCATTCGATACCGTCTGGGTCGAAAGTCTCATCGCCAAACTGTTAAGGGCAGGTATGCCCATATACATGCTGATAGATTCCTACCTGGTCGGTAGGACTTTCGAGGTGAGAGTGAATCGCACTCTCTCAAAGGCTCATCCAATCGAGGCAGGTGTTCCACAGGGCTCGAGTGACGTTGTGGTCTCGGGCGAAGCCATAAAGGCGGAAAGCCCGGTGAAATACCTGGGGGTACTTATGGACAGGCGCCTAACGATGAACGCGCACTTGACGCTTGCCATACAGAGAGCGGCAGCGACGGTAAAGAGAATTTACCCATTCCTCTACCGTACATCACATCTCTCGCTGGAGAACAAGATGCTGATGTACAAGCAGATGGTGTGCCCAGCGTTATACTGGCTGCCCAGCATTCTGCAATATGTTCAACAAACAGTGGAAACGACTCGACGTAATGCATCAGAATAAAGTGTTCCGTATCATCCCTAATAAGGATAGCAACACTCGCGTGGATGTGCTGCGAGCGCTTGCGGGCGTTGACTCCATCCCGGCATATGCAAAGCAAGTAGCTTATAAGTTCTATAAGTACTTTCTCCCCAGGAGTCCGCTGACCAGATACCTTACAAGGCTTACGATCCATGATAATGAACCCCGCAAACACGGTGGGGTTCTTTATCAAGCGCTAGACCTCTTCCATGAGCGCTGGGAAGAACCGGCGGCTTAGGAAATCCAAGTTTTACATAAACGACCAGTATCAAGATCCGGTTTTTGCTGTTAGCCTTTTCAGGAGCGACTCCCACACTAATTGACACCGAACAAACCAAACTCTCGCAGTATCTACATGGAATCGAGACATCAACCACGCATAAGCGATGCAGGAGGCGTGGAAACTCCAATAAAACTGTGTGATTTCGTACGGCCGACGACCCGCACAACATCTGCGGGGGTCGAACCAGCGCCCTCCTATAAGGACCCTAGGTTCGTCCTTAGGCGCAGTGCGCAGCCCCCGTGTCGGAACGACAGGGAGCTGTCGTGAACATCCGCTGTCCTTCCCCCCCCCCCCTTCCACCTCTATCGCCCGGGGTTGAGCACTAAGACAGGAAGTGTGTTGCCGTAATGAGATAGCATAACAACTTAGAATTGTAACTCATAGGAAATAAATTTTTATTTATTTATTTATTTATATGTTTGGAGCATCTGCCAGTCAGCCTTATAACCCAAAGATCGTGTGTTCGAATCCTTCTGGATCTTATATTTTTTTGTTTTTTTCTTACTAGCAAAAAACTGTTGTACAAAAAAAATTATATGATACATTTGTTAAAAGTAATTTTATTTTGTTCGCGTGGTTGCTCCACTCGCTAACGCTCGTTTTCCAATATTCCCTACTCACAAAATAAAATGCCACTTTTAACACTTGTATCATAAATAACTATTTTCTATTCGGCTAGTTTAGAAGTAATATAAAGAATATAAATAAGATAGAAAGGCATTTTTATGTAACGTTTTTGCAGTGTTTTCATGTTCAATGTGAGTATTCTCTTAACGTACACGCTGTACGTAGATGAACCTCGGAAAATAGCTGTTGGCAACACTAGTACAATCTTCAACTTGACAACGCCGCCCTCGATGAAAAACAAACCCACGCAGGATCTAATATTATCTGTTGAAGGGTGTGGATAGGTACATGCATTTGTTTTTCGGATTCAATAAAGGCCCAGGTGGGCTACATGCACTTTACAAGGCGGGGGTGGTGCACCCTTTCGTGTTGTGGAGAGTCCACGTGTGTTTGTTGGAAAGCGACATACTGCAAGTATGGAAGTAATCCCACATCTGACTGGATACGCTCGGATGAACACGAAACGAAGGGTGTCGTGTATCTATAAACATGAAGAAAATAGGTACATTATGTTTTTTTTCTACATTCATGCAAAAAGCATTTTATTGAACTATATTTAGTGGAAAAAGGAGTTCTTTATTGCACTAGTGCAATAAAGTTTTTATTAGTTTGCACTCATCTGTCATTCAACTTCAACGTGCTGTCATCATGACAAACATAAATGTTCAAACCCACTACATATTTAGCAGATATTCTGTGAGATTAGCAATATGTTTTAAACAGTTACATATTTTATATTATTTTATATTAATGTTAGCAGCCAGAGCTAAACAAACAATGCCTTCCCGAGAAAAACTGCATAGTCAAAACTGATCCACTTTGTTCTAAACCGTCTACCTGAATAGAGCAAACTGTCTGTACTATGACCACACCTCGTGATAACATACGCGCTCACGGCTACTATGATTTTGATTTTTATAACGCAACTGTGGTGATAGAAACATGCGCTTTTCATTTTCCAACACCTATTGCCGTAGCTTGATAAATCATTTTTTGGTTTTTACATGAACGTAGAAAAAATGTTGTATGCAACTCGTGCAATAAACACCTACTTTTTGCACTTGTTGCATAAATAACTATTTGATAATTTTTTGAATGATTATAGACGGGCAAGTGGGTTTTGATAATACGCCATAACAAGTATTCAACAATAAAATAATTTTGCATATCGAAAATGGATGTTTGGAACCTTTGGTGTCACTTTCACTCGACGCGCGTTTCTCTAACAAAGTTAGGATTCTCAAGAGCTATACGCTCACTACGCTAGAGACCAAATTCTAATCCTATTTATACCTACTACCTACTAGGGACTACTACCTACTAGGTATAAATAAGATTCTCTAGCGTATAGTAAGCGTATAGCTCTTGAGAATGCTAACTTAATTAGCGAAACGCGCGTCGAGTGAAAGTGACGTAATTTTGGTGTTTTGGGTAGCTTCTATTTCGTGAACAATTTTGCATAGTATTAGATAATGCTAATTGTAAGGCATTAACACCCAACACTATATTATTCCCTCGTTGGGAACTACTGGATTTCGAATTATTCAATGGCATGTCATCAAATTAGTTGTGACGTAGGAAAACCCAGCATGTATGTTATCTGTGTCTGTAGTATGGCAAGATGAAAGATTGGCAATAATTTACTTTATTTTTCTATAGTTTTGAAGATACAGATTTCAAATTTGGTATGTTTGGTATATTTTGAGGCCTCTACTGAAAATTCACCACTTCCGGTTCAACTGGAAGTGACTTTTTTTAAATGACACTGTACATATTTTTTTATTATCCCAAAGATCACGTAATTTATGATAAAACTGATCTTCAAAATTGAAAATCGGTTGAAAAATGGCGGAGATATAGTTGATTGTTCAATCGAACAAAGTTGGCCATGAAATTCAAACTTAAATCATGACAAGTGACAAACGACATCAGAAGTTACGAGAGGAAGCTTCGAAGAGCGATACAGTTGAAAACTGAAGTTCTCATGTAATTGCAGAGGCGGCTTAGAACAAAATTAAGAAAGCAATGCACAAAAGCTCAACGAAGTCAAAGTTTGTTCTACTTATTTAATTAATGCTGCTTTTTTGTTTCGTTTTTTTTTATGTTCATGGCCTCATTCGTTGAAGAATATCTAGTTTTGAGAACACTCATGATAAAACATCTGGTATTTTCGATTTCTCTCTCTCTCTTTCGTTTATTGGCCGTTACTTCCAGTGAGGTGCAATTGGCCTTTCGGATATCTTCGTCTGGTCACGCCCCCTTGCCTCAAATCATTCCAATATACGTGGAATTTTTCATACAGGGTGACTTCATAGATTTCCTTATTCGAAAATTGTAACAGGTATAGCAAACACTCCATAAAAGATATCATGTTTACAATTCTCATGAAGGCTGATCCGAATCGAATGACCTAATCAAAATTTTGCTAAATAAATGCCTAATACGTTTTCTCGATTTTTTGCATGCATTGTGTGGTCGTAGTAGGTCGTGAAAAGGTGACTGACGAAACTTTTTCACCTGATATAGAGTATTTCGAGAAGTACATAATGGAATAAGAAAAAATTCAAGTCGCCAAAATCTACAGAAATAAGGGGGCGGCAAAGTTTAACACACTGTATATATCCTATAAACTAGGTTCTTGCCTCTCATCAGAATTCAGGTTGCAGTTTGGTCTTCCTTGAGCGTTACACAAATATCTGTTAGATGTAGTTCAATGTCCGTCGTGGCATTAGCCTGGGAAGGACATGTTTTCTGTCAGATATTTGACTCATATTTTCCACTTGTTGAAAATGTTCGGGTATTTCTATTTATATATCTTAGCGATTGGTTCCAATACTTTATTGTTAGAACATATTTTTTCATTACTACTAAGAAACATGTGTGAACAAACCAGCGTTTTCTGTTGAAATATTTGAACTAAAATCTATCCTAATTTTTTCTCCCTAAAATCTTGAAGTGTTTTCAACGGAATTCGAGTCATATGATCAATAGTACAAAAATTTGTTGATAATAATTTATTTTGTAGTTTTTTCTTATTATTATTTTTTATTATTGCCAATTGAAATTTCAAACACCCAATCAATCGTATTTGAGTATGCTTATTGGCAGATGAATGTAAAGTTATGGAAACAAACTCCAATTATTATCTCATCTTTTATTTTGAACATGCTTGCTTATACTTTTCTTTAAACCGTGTTGGAGCAAACATAATTATCTCTCATAACTCACCTTTTATGTCTCCTAGTACTAGTGTTGCAGGCATAACATGTATATTCCTAAACCGAATTAATTCGAAAATGCTATACTTCGTAGTCATTAATTCATATTTCTTCAGACAAACATATAAATCATGTTCATTGAGAAACGTGTAATAATTGAAATTAAATCTTACGTATTACTTCACGTTGAATTTTTATTCTCTGCAGCATGACTGTAAATAGCTTGAATACTTTCACTTTCAGTACTGGTTAAAAACATGAAAACTTGTATGGGCATTCTACTTAGCCAATTCAAAAATGTAACAAGTTGAAAATTGTAACTTTGTGATAGCGTGTATATTGTTACTAGTATTGTTACGGTTAAAATACTGAAAAAACAACTGTACAAGTTTATACTGAATAGAACAAATAGTCTAAGATCCCAGTATAAAAGGACCTTCACCGAGCTGGTTAATGGATGAAAAATATCAACCTATTTGCAATATATTTATTGACATATTTAATTTGATATAAAATACTTTTCATCCATTAACCAGCTCGGTGAAGGTCGTTTTATACTGGGATCCTATACGAAAACAATGATGTAAAACGTACTTTAATTATAGACAAAATCCAAAGTTTCATTATCTTTTAGGACACATATTTCCATCATTTTTAGATGACTAATCACCATATATATTTAGCTCAATCTTGATATATCTTTGACATACCGAGTTTTAAAAGCGTGTTGTTTTTTACAGAATTTATTAACACAAGAAAATTTTAGTCAGCTTGTATCCTCGCGTCTCAAACTTATGAGAAACCGAAGATAGAAATTGAAGGAACAGAGAAAATTTAAATTTTTTATCATTATTTTGTAAATGATGAAGACTTAATCTAATATGTTCTAGGAATACCAAATAATATGTAATTATTGTGAGTAACCCTAGTTAAGTTGTTCTTTACTATAGTATTACGTATGTAATAGAATATATTTTTAAGGACCAAAATGTTGATACTGTTGTTTAATTCAATAAAATATTAAAAAATGCATTCGGTATTTTTGTTTCTTTCATTTTTAAAAATTAAAATTTATTAACTAGTACATAATCAGTTATTGTTCACACTCCACTAATATTTTATGAGAACATTTTTTCTGCCATGCGGTGCTGCTCCATTTTCAGAATTGAAAGAAATCATGACTGGAAGCATTCTGGTTTGTCTGCCAAAGGTACCATGCAAACTCTACTTGTTGCGCGTTTTTCGTAATTTGAAATTGGTACATTATTTTATTAGGAGTAAAAGTGATAGTTTATGTGGCGAAGCTGAACGTTTATTTGCCGAACTTAGTGAGGCAAATAATTCAGCACTGACCCATATAAACTCACTTTCATTTCGAATATAATATACGATTTTATCCGCAAACTTATTCAGATAAATTAAAAATTGGTAAAGATTAAATCAAGCTCGCCATGATCTTGTATATGTCCAAATTAATGTTGTCTCAAATAGAGTCGGTAATATCTTCAACTAGAAGAACTGGTAATATCTTAGATGAAAAAAATAATTGTTTATCGCAAGATAATATAATTAAAATATTAACTAAGCATGTTTAATTCAAATTCACAATTATCTTGTTTTAAAGAATGTATGTATTTGTTGCAAATGTATATTTCCTTGTTGAAAGATATTCATGTTCTTGATCCAAAACATATACTCTCATATAAAGGAAATAATGCTTTGGTTACGGGGTGTGCCAAATTCGATGCTCACCATCGGGATTTCAGAAACTATACCCCAAAGAATGAATTTTGCGAAATTTGCATAATATGGAGCTTAAGGGGATCAACTTAAGCTTCAAATTCTACAACTTTGCCATTATTATTTAACATTTGCTGTATCTTTCATCGTTTCCGAGATCCCAATGGTAAGTATCGAATTTGGGACACCCTGTACAAAGAAAATCCTGAAACAAAGAACATTATTATTATAAAATATTTTAATGAAATTCTCATAAGGGAATGAAAAAAACTATTTCACGGTAAGATAAACAATTAATTCATTACATACAATATGAACTGAAATTTTTCAAAAATAAACATGTAATACTATAATTGGTACAAGCTTTTCTTAAACACAAAAAATATAATAAGAAACTCAAATGTTACAAACATAAGCGAGATGTAAAATAAAATTACTGTTTTTGATACAAACTTTGACAACAAACTAGAGCCGACTGAGCTGAACTATTATAACTATACAAAAACTATAATGAGTGAAAAAAAAAGCAATATAAGCGTGTTATTCACCTTTACCTATTAACGTTATATTGGGTATTTATAGAAAATACTAACAACTGTAAGTAAAAGGTCCTTCATCACTGACAAAAAATAATAACATAACATAAATAAATTGAGTTGAGATATATTATATTTGAAGCATCTGCCAGCCAGCCTTTTAACCCAAAGATCGTGTGTTCGAATCCTTATGCATCTTATATTTTTTTTGTTTTTTCTCACTAGCAGTAACTGTTGTATAAAAAAATATGTATGGTACATTTGTTAAAAGTGATTTTATTTTGCTCATGGGGTTGCTCGACTCGCTAATGCTCGTTTCGCAATATTCCCCACTCACAAAATAAAATGCCACTTTTAACACTTGTATCATAAATAACTATTTCAGAACACCTATGACTGTATTGTCAATGCAGTAACTTATCGAGATAAATAATTAGCCTTAACGGAAAATAGAAAAAGAGATCGAATGAAACCCTATAACTTAAGCAATTAACATTTTTTTGAAAACTCTCATATTTATCTCATATATTTGACTAACTCTGTATACATAATATTGTTAAAAAGTCGTATGTTGACATGGTTAAGATTTTTTAGGAATGATCCGGGGGCTTCTGGCTACTGAGGACCGAATCGATGACCGTGTCTTTCGAGTAGATGGCAGCCTAGACTGCAAACCAGCTTTGTTTGACCGGTTGACGTTTAGTCTAGTTCCGATCTCGTTGTTTGTAGGTTGCGCTATGCATTTTATTTCAGTTCCTTTGAATGCTGCTATTGCATTCTGTCACGCGTGCAGGCGTGAGTAAATTTCTCTTGAATATCGCTTGAAATGTAGCTCGCGTGGAATTGTATTTCCGTTTTGCAGCGCTATGAAGTTCGATATGAGTATTATTTGCGTTTTCTTTCGAATATTTTTTCAAGAAAAGACATGCAAATCGGCGTTTGACTTCTGGGTGTGAAAGTGTCTGAATGGATTTCTCCTGTGTACCTTTTTCTACGTAAGATAACTTTTTCAGTTTGAAAAATAGAAATACAAAGAATAGAAATATTTATTTATCCGTTGCGACATTACAAGATGTATAGGACAAGTCAATCGCTTACTCTAAGAAGTCTGTTAATGGTTATTTAACAAACAAGTGTATTAATAAGGGCGATTAACAATCGACATAATTTAACGCGTGAGCGGAGCGAGCGCGTTAATGTTTGAGATTGTTTATCGCTATTTTAATTCACCAGTTTGTTACAAAACTTTTCCGTCGACAGTAGTTTTCGAAAATAGAGATATCTCACTTTCAATGTTTATTTATTTAACGTTACGATAAAAAACAATCACTATTTCCTATTTAAATTAACTCTACTCAAAGTTAGTTTAATTTTTCTCAGTGGTAGTTTTATTTTATTTTTTATTATTCATTTTCAAATTGAAATTAAAAAAAAAATATTACCCTCGGTGGGTTTTGAACTCTCGACCTCAGTGTTGCATGTCATGTGAACTTTACCATGACGCCACGGGACCATATATAATTTTGAGTGACAACTGGTGTAATGACATTTTCTGAAATTTTATTTGAAAATTGACAATAAATAATGACAGATAGTACTAACCAATATAAAATGTATAAGAGCAATGTATGTTGGGTTGCATATAAGCAAATCGTTGATTAATAGAAAATAATTCATTAACAGGGGTCCTTAATCAACGATTTTTAGTGCGTTAAAATACATCATAAATGAACGGTCGACGGAAAAATATTTTATGTTTTTTTGAATGTATTTTATCATTTGATTTTGATTTCATTATACAGGAGGACACCAAAATTTGAGAGTTGATATAGAAATAATCTAACACCAAAGTCATTATTTATTTGTCAATTTTCAAATGAAATTTTAGAAAATGTTCATTACACCAGTTGTCACTCCAAATCATATATGGTCCCGTGGCGTAATAGTAAAGTGCACCTGGCTTGCAACACTGAGGTCGAGAGTTCAAAACCCACCGAGGGTATTTTTTTTTTAATTTCAATTTGAAAATAAATAATAAAAAATAAAATAAAACTACCACTGAGAAAAATTAAACTATCTTTGAGTAGAGTTAATATAAATAGGAGATAGTGATTGTTTTTTATCGTAACGTTAAATAAATAAACATTGAAAATAAGATATCTCTATTTTTGAAAACTTCTGTCGACGGAAAAGTTTTGTAACAAACTCGTGAATTAAAATGGCGATTAACAATCTCAAACATTAACGCGCTCGCTCCGCTCACGCGTTAAAATATCTCGATTGTTAATCGCCCTTATTAATACACTTGTTTTGTATATTGACATATACAGTGTGACCCATTTAAGATGGAAGCACCCTTACAAAACTTTTTTCAATTTTATTTTTCAAGGTCAAAAATCTAAAAAAATACTAGCGATTTTGTTAAAAAAAATCTGACTACAGCACTGGATTCGCGACATTTTCAAATGGTTCATAATATATGTGAATTATGTTAAAAGGCGTTGATCAATAAAAAAGTTATAAGGAAATGAAATTTGAAAAATATGCCAATCAACCCACCAATTCAATTTCAGAACTTTTATCAAAATTCGGAATAAGCCACTCCATTCTGGAGGTGTCCATATATCACCGGTCAAAATTTCATCGAAATCTGTTCATGATATGGAAATCATAAGGCAATAAAGTTTGTTATGGAATTTCAGGAAAATGTCATTTTATCCCATAATTTTTCATTTTTTTATCTATCAACAGATTTTGATGAAATTATGGTCAGTGATATTTCGAGACTTCCTGAGTCCAGTGGTGTAGCCGAAGTTCTAATAAAAGTTTTGAAGTTGAAGTGGTGGGTTGATTAAAAGGCATATTTCTCAAATTTCATTACCCTATAACTTTTTATTGATTGACGCCTTTCAACGTAATTTACATATGAAACATTTGAAAATGTCGCGAATCCAGTGGTGTAGTCATATTTTTTCTAAAAAACTCGCTAGTAGTTTTTTTTAGATTTTTGACATTTAAAAATAAGATTAGTAGGCCCTGGAAATGGAGATTTATTCATGAAATTCGGTGTCCTGGAGGAGTTTTTGAATGTCTACCTGAAGAAAAAAAAATCAATCCAATCAGTTGAAAAATGTTAGTTTTATAAGGGTGCTTCCATCTTAAATGGGTCACACTGTATGCATATAAAAAATACAGGCGGCACAAATAAAAATAAAAACAGTTGGGCTCCTACAAACTATCCTGGAGGTATTCTTTTACGCTATAATAACATTTATTCGTCATCAAAAGTTTTATAGCCCTCTTGAAATTACTAAAGGAATCAATACTTTTAATGGTCAGTAGAAGTTTAATTGTAAATTTTCATTTCCACATATCTGATAACATTTTCTAATTTTGTTGTTTTATGTTTGGGAACACATAGTTAATCAGAATTCCTGGTATCATAGTTATGATTTGAGGAAATGAGCTGAAAAGTCTAAATGTTTTTCCTCACGTATAAAATACAGTGGTTGATGTAGAAAGACATAATTTCATATTTAATAAATGTGAGTTTACAACTTTGTTTGAAGTCTAGGCTGAACCTTTTTGCGTATAATTTTTTTTGTGTTACAAATATTTTACTGGCATCTATAGAATGAATGAAAATATTAACTTTGATAAATCAACTCCTGTAGAAATAAACCAATTTAAAAATGACGTCTGAGTCAGTTTGACAGCGATAAAAAAGCATGCACCTTTTTTATCGCGATAAAAATGCCTGTTCCTCAAAAACAGACTTCATCTAGTGAGCGGAAGTCCCTTCAATTTCTATCATGACAGCAATAATTGTTCAGTATTGTTGACAAAATATGAATCGTTTTGGGAAAGTTTCATCTGAACAGATTACAAAAAGCATAATTATAATTGTGTTGTTAATAACTGTTCCTTCAAATAACTGTTTCAATCAAGGTGATTATTATTGTGGTGTATTTATAAATTGTCGTTAATTTATTTTGCCAAAAAGCACTCGAACTTTTCTTTTATTGGATAAATTTCTTTCTTTGACTCAAAATTTTTCCATCAGTAATTTCACTCGAAAAACTGACATTAGACAAAATTGCGAGACCGTAGGTCTCGCAATTTTTTCATGCCAGTTTTTCTCGTGAAATGACTGATAGGCAAAATTATTTTGTTGAAGGAGGAAATGTATCCGATAAAAAAAAGTTCTTGTGTTTTTACTGTTGATTAATCAACTTCTGTAGAAATGGACCCATTTAAGTATGACGTCTTCGGGGATTGGCGCAGTGGTAGCGCCGGGGCTTCGTGATCGAAAGGTCGCTGCTCGATCCCCAGGCAGGGCAAGATTTTTTCAGTTTCAGATCTAAATCTGAGTGACTGAATATTGTTGCTGGCTGGAGATAATCCTCCACGATACACTGTTGCGTTAATAATTAACAGTGCTGCTCCTAAGGTGGCGTATAGAATTAGTAACAAGGCCTATCCAGAACACGTGGCTAATGACCATAGCAGTCGATGCCAACACCAAGAAAAAAATAATAATAAAAATAATATTTTTTTAATATGAAGAACCTACGACGATTCTTTGATTCATGCCTTATCATCATGAGGATATACGGAAGATACTGTCCTCCAAAAAGCATTCTGTAAAATCGTATCCAAAACTGTCATAATCTCCCGGTCTAAAAGGATAAAAACATTTAACCATAGGTAAGGTATGATGTAAGAACAACATTTAAAACATCTATTACATTGAGATCAATACTTCTTTCCTTCGAAAACAAAAAACACTGATGAATGTTGAAAAATTGTGTTTACAACTTACCTTGTTCGTATAATAGATGTCATACAGGTGAAACATCGCGACCATTGACTGTGCGCCAGGAAAAACATATAAATTATATAAGGAATCGACAAATACTTGGTTCAAAAATATCCAAACAAATTCGCACATGATGGTGATTATATGATGGAATCTAATGATGCAACAATATTAATGAGCTAATAAACCAAAATAGAAGAAAGCCGAAAAAACTACATGCATTTTTTAAAGAAGTAACTTAATGAGGATTAACTGATACCGACATCCTATGTATCAAGATATATGACATTAATGCAACCGTGTATCACTTGTTACTTTTTGTAACCAATTGTCTTTTTTTTTTTATTTTGAAATTCAATTTTCAATCTAGAGGGCTATGGATACCGTCACCACATTTTACATTTACATTTTTGAAATTATTTTTCCACGCTTAGTTACAGGGTGTTGAATAACTTATATTTTTTGAAGTAATATCGATATATCTCCGAAAATAACGATGATGAACTTACATGACCCTATATTTTTCAAATGGTCAGGTAATATTTATTCAACCATGTGATGAAATATAGGGTGTTCCATTACAAAAAACATAACTTTGGTTTGGTGTACTTTTTTGGGTCACCTTGTATTGAAATTTTTAATTTGCGCCGTTTAGGAGCTATCGACCACCGGAGCGCAGTTGCAGGACCCTGTATAAGTATACCTATTCATTGGTGCCAGTAGATAAAGATTTGTATGTAATTCAGCTAATAAACGATCATTATGGTGCAGGTCGTGTTATCGGGCTCGTCTTTGTCTCGCCCGATAATATTCACGACTACTACCATAATGATCGTCATTATGATCCTTATAACATAATAGTTATTTATGTATTAAGGTCGTAAAGTAGGCGTTTTTGGCCTGCGGCGTGGATGTTGGCCCGATGGCGTCAGCTGAGGGCCATCACACGCCGAAGACCATAAACGCATATTACGCACGTATACATACACAATTTTATGCACTAGCGATTTTATAGCGCGAATCACAAATACTGACTTGGATGGCAATGATCTATGTACTCGCTTCATACGTTATGTATACATTAATTATTAAGAGTATAGTATTATTAGAGTATAGTAGCTGAGAGCTATATTGAAGAATCTATTTCAAATAAATTGATAATCACTGAAAAAATTGCCAATGATTGTCCCTGAAATATACCAGATAGTTATTTGAACCGACCAAAAATGAATACTTGTTCTCGTTTCGATGCAGATGCTGTAACGAAGCTTTCAATATGTAATAATTATGTTCAAGAGAATACTCATCATCATCAACATCAGTAACTAAACAACTGCATTTTCAATATTCAGGCTTACGACTCAATTACATGTTGAAAAAATGTCGATTATGAAGAAATGTTGGGAATAGTCTTTCTCTGTTGAACTGAAATAATTCTGATTCGTGTTAGGTCTTGCATGAAATGATGTGTAAATATAGATAATGTGAGAATTTTGTCTACCTTACGGTCCGCGGGCCTTAATGCGCCCGCGGGTGGTAAAGTGCCACTTTACCTTCGCTGAACCGGACGGTGAAGTGTACTTTAACGCCCGCTAGTGCATAAATATCTATTTTGTTCTAGAACGTAAAAGACTTTGCGTCCTGTTTATTATTTATTACGTTGCTACCGTTATACGATGGACATGCAACCAATATCACCTAGATCATTCGTTTTGGTTCAAATACGAAATGTCACTAAATGTCACTCACCAATGACAGATACTCATTCATTAATTCTTCATTCTCATATTAATTTTAATGCAGTTTTAGAAAAAAATATTGTTTGTATCTCGAATGTGAATTACTTTTGCATTCTCGAATGGTTATTTTGCTTCGCTGAAGCTCAGCAAAATAACTTCCATTCTCGACTCAAAATTATCGTTCCGCATTCTAGATACAAAAATATCTATTTTAAAAAATAATATTTAAAAAAAATTAAATAACACGCCTTACTTCCCATGGACTAAAAAGTAAAAAATAATTGACAATTTAATTTCTCAAAAGTAAAAAAGCGTGGGTGCTTCAGAGCGTTCAAGAGCTCAAGAGAACTTTATCAAGCACCCTATGCTTTTTTTACATTTGAGAAATTAAATTGTCAATTATTTTTTACTTTTTAGTCCATGGGAAGTAAAGCGTGTTCTTTAGTTTTTTTAAACTATCATCTTTTTTACTAAAAAATCGAAATCTCCGACCCCGAAAACCATACCAAATTTGAATCGAATCTGACCATAATCACAATACTCGTCCATCATCTTGGGCCGCCATCTTTTGAATTCATAAATTTTGACGAAAAATTCATAATCTCTGACCCCGAAAACCCTGACACACTAATTTTGAATCGAATAAGACCATAATGACATCTTGTATCCGCCATCTTTAATTTATGAATTTTGACAGAAAATTCGAAATATACGACCTAAAAAAACCTCGCATACCAATTTTGAATCGAATCTGACCATAATCACAAATCTCGTACGCCATCTTGGAGCCGCCATTTTGAATTCATGAATTTTGATAAAAAAATCAAAACAAAAAAAAATAATATTGCATTGTCACCGGAACTACGAACACCTGCCAAATTTCAAATCATTCGGATGTCTGGAAATGGGTGAAAATCACTCCCTAAGGAGTCAGTTACAAACATACAAACAAACAAACATACATACAAACAAACAAAAAAAAAACAAACATACAAGTGAAGCTAATATAAAGCGTGTAAAATAATAGTGAGACAGAATTGAAGAAAATAGTTAAGGACTCTTTATGAACTCATCATTATTTGTAATTAAACCCGATATTGGTAGAAACCTATCTACATATTCAGCAGATAATAAATTAATAAAACTCAATCCGAACTCAGTCTCAGTCGATGGTGTCATGCAAACATAAAAAGAATAATTTCACACTTTGATCGACTCTAATCATGATATATTGGTCAAAAATGTTTGGAATATATTACCAACTAGAACAAAGATATATGAAACATTCTATTGTTTTTTCAATAAATCAATGGCTTCGGATATGTATTTATGCATATATGTTGTGCTTGTTTCTCACAATCATTTATGGTTATGAAATTATTCCTTGTGGCTTGGCATCCATGGTAGATAGCGCGTTCACATCCTTTCAGTTGGTTGTTCCAGTGATAAACAAACTGTAAGTCGTCACAGTTTGTTGTTTTTTCTAAGGGTTCATCACAATCTAAAAATAAATTGATTATAAATTAGTTAAAATTATAGGAACATACGTCAACAATGAGTCGTTTATATCAATAATAATATACGAGGAGACAGACGTGCAAATTTTTATCCCAGTTTGTTGCCTGAGAGTTGACAATAATCACATGAGTAATCATAATACACTTTAGTCTTGCGGTGTATATAAATGTCAAGGTTAAAATTAGTTTACTAATTTGTTTACCTATATGTCATATCAAATATCAAACTAGTTAGCTGGTATTTTATTTTTTAATTTCAATCCCTGCCATTCTGTTCACAATCTTATTGCCAATGTCTTCACTGTATTTTGGAGTATTTTTCAAAAATATATTAAAACAAATTTTAGACATGAAAATCTTTAGAATCTTTAGAATTAGAATACAGAGTGAATTAAGTAGGCAATCACGTTCATTTAGAACAGAATCGCCGAAATTTTTCATTATAAAATGATTTCACATTTTACTCTGGCAGCGGCTGCCTCACAAACCTAACCTAGCTTGCGAGTTAAAAATGCCTGAATTAGTTTTTCGCTCGCGCTTGACACACAAACCTAACCTGAGCAAGGTAACCTAGCTTGCGAGTCGAAAATGCGTGAATTAGTTTCTCGCTCGCGCTTGACACACAGACCTAACTCGAGCAAGCTAATATAGCTTGCGTGTCGAAAATGCGTAAATTAGTTTTTGGCTCGTGCTTTACACACAAACCTAACCTGAGCAAGCTAACCTAGCTTGCGAGTTGAAAATGTGTGAATAAGTTTCTCGCTCGCGCTTTATACACAAACCTAACTTGAGCAAGCTAACCTAGCTTGCGTGTCGAAAATGCGTAAATTAGTTTTTGGCTCGTGCTTGACACACAAACCTAACCTAGCTTGCGAGTTAAAAATGCCTGAATTAGTTTTTCGCTCGCGCTTGACACACAAACCTAACCTGAGCAAGGTAACCTAGCTTGCGAGTCGAAAATGCGTGAATTAGTTTCTCGCTCGCGCTTGACATACAAACCTAACCCGAGCAAGCTAACCTAGCTTGCGAGTCGAAAATGTGTGAATTAGATTTAGGCTCGCGCTTGATACACAAGCCTAACCTAGCTTGCGAGTCAAAAATGCGTGAATTAGTTTCTCGCTCTCGCTAGACACACAAACCTAACCCGAGCAAGCTAACCTAGCTTGCGCGTAGAAACTGCGTGAATTAGTTTTTCGCTAGCGCTTTATACACAAACCTAACCTAACCTAACCTAACCTAGCTTGCGAGTCGAAAATGCGTGAATTAGTTTTTCGCTCGCGCTTGGCACACAAACCTAACCTGAGCAAGCTATCCTAGCTTGCATGTTGAAAATGCGTGAGAGATTATTTAATGTTTTTGGTGTTTATGTATTACATTGTTTACGATAAAATGTATGCCAACTTTTTAACATTTCAGGTGCCCATAAATTCTATTTCTGGTTGAGGTTTTTTTGTGCTTGTTTATTACTTTTGGTGGCCAAATATTATTTAGGAAGACAGGATATAAAACTTAATATTTTAGCACAATAATAATTTTGGTGCTCATTTAAAATATACCCAATTCTTATGAAGCAGTTCTGATGTTTATATTGTAAGCACAACTGGAAATTATATATTATATTATGAATAAATTTACCTGATACTTGGAAGTCTCTGAAAGGCCCATTGGACCCCAATATTTTCCGATTCAATTCTGGAATTTTCGTTGGTACCAATGAATTACTATAAACCACTAAGCTGCATAGTATTACAATAAATATCACTAAAGAGACCTTAGAATTCATTTTTTCTGCTCCGCTTAAACTATAACTTTGTTGATGGTAACTATATAAGCATTTGCAGAAATATCAAAAGGAAATTGTGCTGTTATAGCCATAACCTCTCTCAGTTTGGTAGATAACCTTTGTTTCGAGTTGAATTACTACAGATATTTATTCGAAATTAATACGAAATGTTTTAATTGATTTGGATTTCTTCAAATATAACGACGATTGTTTTGCTTTATTGTTAATATTTTTATCGCTATCTCTTTTGGGTCGAGACGTTGTTTATGTTCACTGAATTTTGTTTCGACCAATATCACTTTCTCAAGAGTATCATCAAAAGACTCGTCAGGCGTGATAACTGGTATCGTTATTTTAGTGTTTCGAAGATTTTGTAAAAAACCAGTTACAAGTGGAAAACAAAGGTAGATATAAAATATAATTCATATAGAATTTGTAAGCCATTTAAAAAAGGAGTTCGAAGCTTAATCATTGACACAGCATGTGCCCAGGGCCCCGCGATGGATTGGGGCCCCCTAGTCCCTACTACATTGCAAAACGATAACCGATACCTACTCTACTCTCGCCTGAAAATAATCAAGGTTACCGAATGCAGCATGTTTAATAAATTTTAATATATAAAAACTGTACCTATATAATATAATTATATTCCTTTAAATTTACCAGTTTTAAAATAATTATCAGTGAATTATTTTTATTTTATGTCTTTGATGAACAGTTACGGTAATGAATCGCGTCATTCAAATAAAGCAAGAAAAAAACAAAGCGTGAAGCGCGAAGTTTGAATTAATTTAATTAATAATTTTAAGTTTGAATAGGCCTTTTCATTTAGATGAGTTTTTAAGGTGCGTGCGCTCGTTTTGAGCCCCAAAGTCTGATTGGATATTGGGAAAGTGAATAGCCATTGGTTACGTTTTGAAACATTGATTTTTTGATTGGCTCAGTTCAAAATTCGCGGTCTGTCAACTTTAATTTCATGACAACGTTCGTTCTCGTTATTTGTTACGGATAGTTGTAGTTTATTTTTATTTTTGTGCGTTTGTGATAATAATTATAGTGTAATTCGAAAAAAGTGACTCAATTTATTACCTCGACTCTCGAATTTACTGTGTTGTGTGAAATCTCCCTCCGCTTCGCATCGGAAGACAACACAACCTCGAGCTAAAATCTAATACTTTTTTCCCTTGTATAATAAATGACTAGGTATATATAGTTAGGTAATTTTTACCTACTAGTCATTTGTCATCTAAATGAAAAGGCCTATTGTGTTTGTTTGCATTAACTCGGGGTTTCTTTGGTTATTGGTAAAATAGCCATTTTACTTGTCTACGGTTTAGACAAGACATATCCTATGCATTTTTGTCATAAAATTATATCTCTTTATTTATTGCAATTTTTCGTGTTAATATTGCATTATCATGAAATTCAATCAATTCAAATAGTCTAATATTAATAAATTCTAATCTCATTTAATTTCATTCCAATTAATATTTTTACGTTCTTTGTTGAATTTTCACAATTTTTTATTTGACATCATCTTTTTGAAAAAGACAACCCTGGTCTATGGGGTCGCATGTTTCCACCAGGGTAATATATTATAAACCCTTAGATATTTTAGTGACATGCACATTTCCTACAAGATGGCAATAGCGATTGAAGTGCTTTTTTTGAAGTACATAAGAAATTTCATATATGATGACTAAATTGATTTATTTTATTTCAATTGCCTTTCGCAATAATAATTTACCCTAAAAAAAATCATCATATCTAATGTAACTATAAGGAAATAAAAATAAAGCTAAAACTTCGCTTATCTACGTTATTTGTCTATTCTAACAAAACAGTGCTTTATTATGGTCATAGGGGCCCTATTATCCTAAAGTGCCCAGGGCCTCTAATAGATTAAAGACGGTCCTGACTCAGAGCATATATGATATTAATGATAGTGGTTAGGGAGGCGTTGCCTGGTCAGATAATTCCATAGGTATTCTCCTCAGTCCTCACCAAAACTAAGGGTCTTTGTTAATCCTATAGGTATTCTCCTCCCCAATTTATTGACAACCAAAAATAAATATAGAAGGAAAAGGAATCAAAAATTGAATGCATACATTTTGCGAGGAGTAACTATTCAGCTTGATGTGACCAGAACGAACTAACCTTGCGTGACATTTGAGTGCGTGGAAATTTAATGCATACATTTTGCGAGGAGTAATTATTTATTCTGATATAAGCAGAACCAACTTACCTTACGTAGACAATTGAGAACGTGGAAATTGAATACATACAGTGTGACAAATTTAAGATGGAAACACCCTTCTAAAACTAACATTTTTCAATCGATTGGAATGATTTTTTTTTCCGTTAGGTAGACATTCAAAAAGTCCAGCAGGACACCAAATTTCATGAATGAATCTCCATTTCCAGGGCCAACTTATCTTATTTTTCAAGGTAAAAAATCTAAAAAAAATAACTAGCGATTTTTTTATAAAAAATCTGACTACACCACTGGATTCGCGACATTTTCAAATGGTTTATATGTTTAATCAACCCACCAATTCAATTTCAGAACTTCGTCAGGGTTCAGCCAGATGACAGTTAAAACAAATTTTTCAAAACAACCTCCCTAACTGTTAGAATTGAACTACTTCAACTGTACTGAGTTTGACTAATCCATAGTAACTTATTGAAAAACTAGTAATAAATCGATAAATTTCGAACTGTTGAAACAATTTTAATATTTTATTTTCTTAATAACTAATAAATAATAAAAATCTTGATCCTTATATTGTGTTTTCCATGATGAACTGAACTAAATCAATATTCAAGTTTGTTTCTCTTAAGATCAGTGAATACAGTTCGGAAACCTCATTCGGTACCTAGCTTTCGTGTGAAGTGCTTTCCTGTTGTTTATTTCTGCGAAGGAGGAACATTTAAAACAAGCTATAAAGTGGGTGGTATAAGCGTATAAAATAAAGACCCTTGAAACTTTCAAGTGCAAAGTTTTATCGGTTAAAAAAGGAGTATAAACCAAAACGATAAATGATGGTCGGAAGAGACTTCTAAATCCCATTAGCTTTTACCGTCTTTCGACACAAGTCGCGGTGGTTCGGTTTCTTCGTCAATTTATTTTCTTTCTAATGGGCATGTCGATTTTTATTGGGGTTTTCAGCTCGTATATATGAAAACATTTTCTTCGCACTGTTTCCACCGCAAAGTTTCACAACGCTCCTCCGAAAATGGAACAGGTTAACAGGTTTAGATATTTTCAGGAGAATAAAAAATTGATTATTTTTTCTTTTTTTTCTGTTTGTTATGGTTGTCTTTGCGCCCTTAAAAATGTAGAAATGGAAGTAGTTGACAGGTATGATGTTAAGCATGATGAAACGGAAGCTATAAACACTCGTACTGGTAGAAGTACGGGAAAACTAATGCAGGATTTGTCAGAGTAATATATAATAATAATAATTCGCATTTCTCAGGTCGAGTGGCCTGTCAGAATAGTTTCTTCAACACTAAACTAGACGAATGCAAAAGGGCGTCACTCAGGGTACATGATTCTCGAACCCAGTAATCACTCGCGCCACTGACATGGTGAGTGACTATCTGGGTAAATGACACCAGGGGTGTTAGTCCAAAACCTCATGTTTTGCAAAAGGTATGCCTGGCCATCATTAGTGATGTCCTTGTCCTCGTTAGCACTTTTTCCAGATGTTTAAGTCTGGTTTAGCCCCAGGTATTCGGCCTCTCCTGTCATCTGTAGGCTTTCACTAAAGATTCGAAGAGCTCTGTTAGTATCTAGTTTTTTTCTTCTGGTGTAAGGAACAGTCGTGTTTTTTGGGGGGTTGATCTTGAGGTTCTCCCTTTTGCACCGCGTCTAAACATCAGATCCCTACAGACCCGTCAACCATCAGAATGATATCGTCAGCGTATAGCTGTGGGCAAATACTCCTCCCCAGTTTAGGTCTGTAAGGAGACTGTATGCCACGAGGTTTCACAATAGTGGGGATAGTACCCCTTGACGGCAACCTCTCGTCACTTTCACCCCCTTTGCGTGAAAGGTAGGTTGGAATCTCCCGGCAACTAAGCATGGCAGATATCCGCTGCTAGCTTAACGTTAAGCTGGCAGAACCAAATCGCTAAATGAATGTTTATAAAAAATCTGATCACATAATTTTAGGATCACGTTTGAACCTATTGCCGATTTTTTGGAATGTGTTTTTTTTTTAAATCCTGGGTTCTGCTAGCGTTACCGTTAAGCTGGCAGAACCAAATCGCTAAACGAATGTTTATAAAAAATCTGATCATGTCATAATTTTAGGCTCATTTTAGGCTCACGTTTGAACCTATTGCCGATTTTTTGGAATGCGTTTTTTTTTTAAATCCTGGGTTCTGCTAGCGTTACCGTTAAGCTGGCAGAACCAAATCGCTAAACGAATGGTTATAAAAAATCTGATCATGTCATAATTTTAGGCTCACGTTTGAACCTATTGCCGATTTTTTTGTGTCTGCTAGCTTTACCATCAAGATAGCAGAACCCCACCTTGAAAAAACCACTCAGAACAAATTCAGTTGCACAATAATTTTAGGCTCTATTCAGGCTAATTTATTACTCAATTATATATTTGTTTGCTCTTCAGTTGAAGTGGAAATCATAGGTTCTGTAAGCGAAAAATTTGATCACGTCATAATTTTAGGCTCACGTTTGAACTTATTGCCGATTTTTTGAAATGCGTTTTTAAAAAAAATTCTGGGTTCTGCTAGCTTTACCGTTAAGCAATAGGTTCACACGTGATCCGAAAATGAGCCTACAATTATGACGTGATCAGATTTTTCATTAACATTCGTTTAGCGATTTGGTTCTGCCAGCTTAACGGTAAAGCTAGCAGAACCCAGGATTTTTTTTTTAAACGCATTCCAAAAAAATCGGCAATTGGTTCAAACATGAGCTTAAAATGAGCCTAAAATTATGACGTGATTAGATTTTTTATAACGATTCGGTTAGCCTTATAAAGCTAGCAGAACCCAGGATTAAAAAAAAAATCGCGTCCCAAAAAAATCGGCAATAGGTTCAAACGTGAGCCTAGAATGAGCCTAAAATTAAGACGTGATCAGATTTTTCATAAATATTTGTTTGGCGATTTGGTTCTGCCATCTTAACGGTAAAGCTAGCAGAACCCAGGATTTTTTTTAAAAAACGTATTCAACAAAAAATCGGCAATAGGTTCAAACGTGAGCCTGAAGTGAGCCTAAAATTATGACGTTATAAGATTATTCATAAACATTCTTTTAGCGATTTGGTTCTGTCAGCTTAACATTTAGCTAGCAGAACCCGCGATATCTGCCACAATTGAAGAGAAAAAAAAATCGGGATTATGGTAATAAATTAGCCTAAAATTTTGGCCTAAAAATAAATTCAAAATTAGGTGGTCCTGCTAGCTTTACGGGGGTTCAATTTGCATAATTCTGCGAAAGTCTTTTGGTAACGCGTAGAATTTTTCATCATTGTCAACGGTCTTTTCTACCTTGTTATTAAATTAGAGGTTATTATCAAAAACGATCTTTTCGTTTTTAAAATCATAGGGGAAATTGAACATGTTTTTGTAGTTTTTGTATGTATTTTGGTAATCATTATGAAGTACATTATGGTCCTAGGACTAAAATACATTGACGTAACGAGTTCTTCCTGACATGCCAGCAGATAAAGTTTATTCATGCAAACAGTCACAGAAACTTTACCTTGCAATTTCATTATAGTACTTTTAGAACATTTCACTGTAGACTTTCGGAACTTCCTTTTAGTCGTAAAAAAAATCTGTTCAATTAACCAAATTACGTAATTAAAAAAAATAATGAAACAAAAGGCAAAAGCCTCTTTTCCGTAGAAGTCTTTCGAAATCGAAATGTGCATTAATCTCATTCGTCACTAATACAAAATAGTGCTTCAGCTTATCATGGTCGTGCAGTGTTTGATCGATCGTTAACAATTTACGAAACACTTAATAATGCATCAATTTCGTGTTGCCAGAACTAATGAAATTTTTCATTCGCCGATAAGAAAATCAATGTCGGAGGAGAAATGTAATTAAGGCCTCATTTATTTTTTCAAGCGAAATGCAGAAAATCCTCTGTGACAGTTGAAAACACAGAGAGATCGAGTAATTAAAACTCTGATTTCTTCTCTACGGGACCAGTTAACAGTTAAATATTCTGAGACATGGTTTTAAATGAACTTGTCTCCAAATGAATACTTCAGCAGAAACTTATTTTAGAATATCATCTTTCGATATTCCGGGTGTTGCAGTTTGTAGATCATGTTTCTATTGCATTTTTACGAATGTTTCTATTTTTTGTGTAACAGTTGATTTTATTGAAGAAAAAAAAGTGTTTGAGGAAATCATTTTGATGTTAATGTCAAATAATAATTTTGAATGTTGTATTTTTCTGAATTATAAATAAATAACGTTTGGTAAAATCTCCATTACTGTCCTTTTTGATACCGAATAGTTACCAGGTAGGTGCTGTTCGTACAGATTAGTTTACCCTTGAGGGCAATTTTATCAAGCCAGGTAATAGCTATTTACCTACCGAAGGAGGAAAATAGTGCTTTTCCACCAGCGGCTAGTTTTATGCATATTCACATTGGAAATGAAAACTTGGCACGGAATGGCGATATACCGCGTCATTTCATTTGAGAAAAATGATTTGCAAACGACTTTTCTGACATTATAAATATTTTTGCTGTACATGGTTTTTTATTCTAATTATACAGTGAGCACGTAAAGGTTGGCTATTCGTTAAAAGCTTGATATGGTCATTGAGGAGAAAAAGCTCAGACATCCATTTTATTTTTCAGTTGCGCATTTTTTGGTCAACTTATACTTTATCATCACTGTTCGAGTTATGACGTCATTATAGATTTTTTTATTGGCAATACCCTATTTTGATAATACCTTAAAAAAGAACGCATTTTTGTGTGTATGTATGTCACTCGGAATGTCATATTTTTTTTATGTTATACAGTGAGTTTCAAAAAGTCTGCATCATATCAGAAACTTTTTTATTATTCATTTGTCAGAAAATTGTATGTCTCATGAAAATTGGTGCATTACAAAAAACTCTTATTAGAGTTATCAAAATTCTAAATTTGCAAACAGTGTACAGGGAAGAACAAAAATTAGGAATGTTGATCAAGAGTAAACTACTCTTACTTTCGAGTTCAAGAAGAGTATCAAATAAATGAAATAGTAAAATTAACAATGTCGAAGTACCCTTCTCTCCAAATATTTCCACCAGGTGGAAAATATAAGGCAAACATCTGTTTGAAAATAACTACATCCCTGGCTAATACCACGACGGACATTGAATTACATCCGACAGATATTTTTGCAACGTTCTTCCATGAAGACCCAGCTGGAAATGCTTGGCCTAGGCTTAACGTCCCGGCCAACAGAAAGCAACTACATCCCTGGCTAATACCACGACGGACATTGAATTACATCTGACAGATATTTGTGTAACGTTCTTCCAAGAAGACCCAGTTGGCTGGGGAAGACAACCTGCAGACGCGTTTCGCGGTTCTTGCCGCTCGTCAGTGACAGGGCAGGTCGGACAACATTAAAATCGTCCTGCCCCAGCCCAATGAATTATAATCCACTGGATAACTGATATCTCCCTACAAATGAAGCAACGACTTACAGTAAAAGTCAGTCGCGGGGAAACACAAAAAGCATTCCTCAGTAGCAAAGACTCCAGGAAGTGAACAAAGTTCAAGAATTTTTGCCGGAGAGTATCAAATAAATGAAATAGTAAACTCGACAATGTCGAAGTACCCTTCTCTCCAAATATTTCCACCAGGTGGAAAATATGAGGCAAACATCTGTCAGAAAATAACTACATCCCTGGTTAATACCACGACGGATATTGAATTACATCCGACAGATATTTTTGCAACGTTCTTCCATGAAGACCCAGTTGGAAATACTTGGCCTAGGCTTAACGTCTCGGCCAACAATTCACATTGTCGTCCGGGAATATTATGCTTTTACTACTAGATACATAATACAGTATCGCAGTGGCGTGCCCAAGGGGGGGTTTTGGGGTTAGATCTGGAAGCGTTGTTTCCTATTGGTGGTTATCGTGCTGTCGCGAGCCGTCGAAACGTTGTCCTAGTTATATAAATTTTTTGTGTTACTAAAGACATTTTTTATTTTATATATATCATTTAGTTTATTTTCATGTTGCTAGCAGCTGTAAGCCTGTAGTCCGGGTGTTTTCAAAATATTTTTTTTTTTCTATGAAACTATTGAATCATTGATTGAACTGATAACCCCCCCCCCCCCAGAAAAAAATCTTGGGTACGCCACTGCAGTATCGGAAAGTTTTCATTGGGGTATGGTAGTTTTATGAGAGCGTAAATAATAGCTTGCTATACAGTATCGGAAAGTTTTCATCGGGGGTAATCGGGGGTATACAGTATCGGAAAGTTTTCATCGGGGTATGCTGGTTTCATACGAGCGTAAAGAATAGCTTGCTATTATGTTGAGAGAGCATTACAATTTCTCCTCGACTCGCTAGAGGAAGGAATATCGACGTGGCTGTTAATTCGTCGGACGAGGTAGTAGGGGAGGCGTACAGTAGTGCGTCTTTCTTATTTATGTGGTATTATCATATCATTGCGTTCCTTGTTGCTCGCATAGATTTGTCTATACCCCCGATGAAAACTTTCCGATACCAGTATCGGGGTATGCTGGTTTCATACGAGCGTAAAGAATAGCTTGATTATGTTGAGAGAGCATTACAATTTCTCCTCGACTCGCTAGAGGAAGGGATATCGACGTGGCTGTTAATTCTTTGGACGAGGTAGTAGGGGAGTCATACAGTAGTGCGTCTCTCTTATTTATGTGGTATTATCATATCATTGCGTTCCTTGTTGCTCACATAGATTTGTCTATACCCCCGATGAAAACTTTCCGATACCAGTATCGGGGTATGCAGGTTTCATACGAGCGTAAAGAATAGCTTGATTATGTTGAGAGAGCATTACAATTTCTCCTCGACTCGCTAGAGGAAGGGATATCGACGTGGCTGTTAATTCTTTGGACGAGGTAGTAGGGGAGTCATACAGTAGTGCGTCTCTCTTATTTATGTGGTATTATCATATCATTGCGTTCCTTGTTGCTCGCATAGATTTGTCTATACCCCCGATGAAAACTTTCCGATACCAGTATCGGGGTATGCTGGTTTCATACGAGCGTAAAGAATAGCTTGATTATGTTGAGAGAGCATTACAATTTCTCCTCGACTTGCTAGAGGAAGGGATATCGACGTGGCTGTTAATTCTTTGGACGAGGTAGTAGGGGAGTCATACAGTAGTGCATCTCTCTTATTTATGTGGTATTATCATATCATTGCGTTCCTTATTGCTCGCATAGATTTGCCTATGTATGTTGAGAGAGCATTACAATTTCTCCTCTACTCGTTCGAGGAAGGGATATCGACGTGAGTTGTTAGTTCGTCAGGCGAGGTAGTAGCAGAGGCGCGCAGTTAAGTGTGTCTCTCTTATTTATGTGTTATTATCATTGCGTTCCTTGTTGCTCGCGTAGATTTCTGTCTATACCACAGATGAAAAGTTTTCGATACTGTATACTATTGATGATACGACAAGGTTACATTTTTTGTTAGTGATTTGTGTTAATCACCACGGATGAATAGTGGTACTTTCGTCTCGAAAATTACTTCTTTTGGAACAGTAGAAACGAGAAATGGGGTTTTATCAATGCCAACTTCGACTGACAGAATTTTGTACTTGTTGAATCGCCACAATTGAAAATTGTTTTCTCCGCAATACTTCATGATGACTTGATTCTCAAGAATGCTGTTTGTCACAATGCGTTTTGAAAAATTGCTCTTAGAGTTAACTTTCAAGGGTATTTTATGATAGATTTATATGTTCGGTTTATTGTTTCAATTTATTATGTGCTCATTATATTATTCGTGTTTTTATATTATTGTTCATTTGTTTCAGGTAGAAGTTGGAGACGTAATCTTGAAAGTAAACGAAACAGAAGTTAATAGGTTCAGTACAAAAGAAGGTGAGTCAATTTTTCAATCACAAATGTAAGAAAACAATTATTTCCAAGCAGCAAAGCGAGAAGCACTCCTCCGAAGCAAATACTCCGGAGCCCTTATTCTTGAAAACCAAGAAGTAGATCAATCAAGAGAAAATAGGCGTACCCTCCAACCAAAACCTAAAACCGTATTCTTGAAACAAAATTAATAGAACCCTGGCGATCAAATTACGAAGGCGTAGAAGGGTCAACAACAATTGCCACTTTGAAGTAACAATTGTCACTTTGAACTGACAATTGCCACTTTCAATTGGCAATTGCCACTTTGAACTGGCAATTGTCACTTTGAACTGGCAATTGTCACTTTGAACTGGCAATTGTCACTTTGAACTGACAATTGTCACTTTGAACTGGCAATTGTCACTTTGAACTGGCAATTGTCACTTTGAACTGTAAATTGTTACTCAAAAAAAATATTTATTGCCAACTGCATGCATAAATATTGTTTTTTTTGCTCAGTGGTTGAGACTTTCTCGTTCGAAACCAGTGACTGCTGAGGTTCGAATCCTTAGCGACTACAGATTTTTATCTGATGGCCCGAGAAAGTGCTAGGAATCGCACGTTAAAAGGTAAGACCTCGTTAATCCTTGGCTCGTACTTTTCGACTTTTGAGGGCTGCCGTTCGCAAGGGGACGACAGTTGGTTAACGGAAAAAACAATTTTAAACAATTTTAAAAACAATTATCCATGAATCAACGTTATTCATTTCGCAATTATTTAATAGGATATGATTGTTGAATAATTTTCAGAATATGAACATTTAAATGAAATACTGTTGTCTCGACTGTTGTTTAGCAACTGAGATATTAATGGCGCAGCGTGAATTTATTAGGTATTTTATAGAAGAGGCCGTTTACGAAGTATATTCGCTCCCAAAGGTATAGTTAATTCCCCCTCGGTTAGCGTTTTTTTACTAATTGACGACGCACCCACCGGTTAGTCACTTCCTTTAAAAATATAGGGTGCTTTTTCGTGATGAACATCGAAACTTAAAGTTCTCTGTGAATCACTTTTTTTTTAGTTATGAAATCGAAGGCTAAGCGGACAAATATTGTCGGGAATGTGATATGACTATAAATCAATCGAGGGGAAGTCTTTATGATGCCCTAATATTTTAAAACATCCACTTTTTTTCCTACCATTTTATTATCACAGATAAGAATACATACATACATACAAAATTTTTTTCATACTTATTTCAACTCGTTTCCCTTGTGATCTCAGTTATTTACAATTTTTTCTTATTTACTGTATATAAGAAATATTTTAAAACTATTTCAGACAATTTAATCAATTTGAACAAAATATCATTGTAGTGACCGCCAAAAAATATGTACCATATGGGAAAAAAGTTTATTATTAGGGTATTGAAAAAAAGATTCTTGGGAAAAGTTTGTGCATGTCCGATAAACTAAAAATCGATTTTGACACATGTCACGTGATCGCTGGTATGGCGGCAAATTGAAAAAAATTACCATGAATAGTCAAAAAGTCGGATAAAATGGCAAGATATCGAAAAAAATTATTTGAAAAAGTTGCTTAGAATTCAATTTTATACACATATACAAAGTTTGAGAAAATTATGTGGGAATATTGAAAACAGCAATTTTTTTTAAATAGTTTTCTAGCTGTAGAAAAGTATCAAATAATTTTCTTATGAATTGCTTGACCATACTGAAATATTTGTATTCCGATGATAATAACAAAACTTTCTCATTTTCTCCACACCAGAGAGCACTAAATTGAAAAAATTGAATTTTGTCAGAACCCTTGCTGTTACATTGGTTCGTATCTAATAGATATATCACAGTTCCACTATTATTGCGATGATAGGGAGGTCCAAAAATATCGTGTTTTTCAGATTATAATCAATTTTTGATGATAATCGTGCACGAACGTTTCACTTCGCACATAATCTTAAAAATAGTGCGTCAAATTAAAGAGGCTTGAGTTTTCAACATTGCATGCGAAGTGAAACGCTCTGGCACGATTATCATCGAAACTTGATTATAATCTGGAAAACATCATGTTTCTGGAGTGTCATGTCATCACAATGGTCGTGGAATTTTGATATAACTGTTAGATACGAACCAATGTAACAGCCAGGGTTTTAACAAAATCCAATTTTTTTAATTTAGTGCTTGCTGGTGTAGAGAAAATGAGAAAGTTTTGTCATTATCATTGAAATACAAATGTTTCAGTATGGTCAAGCTATTCATATGATAATAATTTGATATTTTTATATAGCTAGGAAAATATAAAAAAAAAATTCTATTTTCAATTTTCTCTCATTATCTTTTCAAACTTCGTATATGTGTATAAAATTTAATTCTAAGCAACTTTTTCAAATCACTTTTTTTGATATCTTGCCATTTTACCCCACTTTTTGCGTTCTCATAGTAATTTTTTTCAATTTGCCGCCATACCAGCGATCACGTGACATGGGTCAAAATTGATTTTTAGGTTATCGGACATGCCCAAACTTTTCCCAAGAATCTTTTTTCTAATACTCTAATAATAAACTTTTTTCCCATATGGTACATACTTTTTGGCGGTCACTGTATATGTGTTATATACAGTGTGACCCATTTAAGATGGAAGCACCCATATAAAACTAACATTTGTCAACCGATTTGAATGATTTTGTTTTCTTTAGTTAGACATTCAAAAAGTCTACTACGACACCAAATTTCATGTATAAATCTCCATTTCTAATCTAATCAATCTCATCTCTAAAATTTCATTCTATTATTTTATAATTTGTTTATTTATGAACAAATTTCGATGAAATTCTGACCAAACATATGTCGAAATATTCTGAATCCAGTGGTGTAGCTAGAATTTCGATAAAAGTTCTGGAATTAAAGTGGTGGGTTGATTTATTGACATAATTTTCAAATTTTATTCCCATATAACTTTTTTATTGATGGAAAATGTCGTGAAATTCTATATAAAAAAATCTCTGTATATATATATATATATATATATATATACATATATATATATAAATTCCAAAAAATAAAATACCAACATTAAATTAAAATTGTTGGATTGTAGTTCTTGTCAATAATGATTTCACACACTGCGGACAACTCTGATTCTCCAAAATATAAATCGATTCGACCTCCAACAAAGAATTTATGATATCATATTTACTGTGAAGATATTGGTGGATATATACATATCTAATAGTATCATATGCTTTCTGCACGTTACCTCACCACCCGAATTTACATTAAGCTTTTTACTCATCATAATTTTAAAATTACATAATTAATTATATGCAGGTATAACTTGGATCAACATATGCACTTACAACTATTAATTCTCCATTGTACATCAACCGACGCTTCAACTAACACCCATTCTTTTCATTTTCAGTTTTAAAATGTCTCCGGCTATCTACAGATCCTGTGACATTAAAAATTAAACGGGGTAAGAAAAATTAATTTTAACGACTCCGTATAGTGAATGTGTAGTTCGTCGTATGGTGTTGCACAAGGGCGTCGCCAAGGAAGGGCAGGGAGGGGCAGTTGCCCCCCCCTAGAGATCAAATGTAGCTAGCCGCAAAGTGACCAAAGTCCTAAGGCCGTGCGAGAAATTGACTTCCTTACCTATTAATAAATTTCGCATCGCATGACAAAACGACTTCCAAAGTGTAACGCTTCATGCTCGCGACTGTACCAGGCGTTCATATTTTTTATCCATCATAATATTGCCCCATTGCCCCCCCTTAGTCATAAGCTGGCGACGCCCTTGGTGTTGCATTGCAAAACAAATGAATGTTCTCAACGCCGTAAACAATGCATGTACCTAGAGAACACTTTTTCTCCATGACCTATATCGGAAACGGTAATGGATACAGCTTTGATAAAAAAGAAAATGTTTTTTTTCTGGTGTTATCGTCCGAGTTGGAACAAAATACAAAAAACATTATTTTCAGCAACATTTTATGATCTTTTAAGTTCTGATTGCCACGAAAAGGAAAATCCTGTATTTTTCAGAGAACATTGTGAGAGCAGAGGGAAGGTAGGTAGGAAGGAATTGGTGTTCCTCTTGAATTTCTGAAGGCTGTATGCCTCAGGGAACACCTACCGGGGCAGCGAGTTCCAAAACTTTGCCGTTCCGTGGAAAAACGATCCCTGGGAAACAGAAGTTCGACATGTTTCCAAAGTGACGGCATATGAATGTGCTCATGATGATATCAATTTGGGTCTCCTATGATTTGTTCTCAATCAACTATCATCAGTTATGTAAAGGCCGATTCAGATACATGGGTGCCCACCCAGGGATTTTGAACCCCGCATGATAAATTCCTCCAGTATCAATAGCATTAATACTTCTGAACCAAAGAAAATATGACTTTGTGAACTGTCCTGCAGTTTATAGGTACAAGGGTCAAAAATATTTGCTTACTATTTGTAAAACCCGTTTTTCAATCACGTGCAATTAACAAGCACTTTTACTTGCGTATCTATCAAAAAGTCATATTTTCTTTGGTTCAGAAGTATTACTTTCATTCAAAGTCAAAAACCCTGTGTGGGCACCCATGTATCTGAATCGGCCTTAACGTTTAATTGACTCGCATCTTTCCCAAAATTTCAAACTATATTGAAGTTTTGCGATTCATAGTCTAAGAATATCATGGCCTTGATGGTGTCATGGTAAAGGACTTACCATGGTAATTTCAGTTTTTATAGTGAACAGTAAGGGCCGGTTTTTCAATATCCTGTTAGCGTAGTTTGACTGACGGCTAAATTTGACTAGTGGTTAGAATGAACGTTACATCTGTTCACATAAAGGATAAACTCACATTCTAACCATTAGTCACGTAGCATAGACTTTGACTGAACATTGAAAAACCGGCTCTAAAAGATGAAATTCGATAGGTTTCAAGGATGGGTTTTAATTTAATTAAGATCTTCAAGAAACGGCTTGCTCCACGCATGCAACTTTCTAGTGAGCATGCGTCAAACTCGAAGCATGCTCGGTAGATTTCAAATATGTGGCTGCTCTCTCTAAATTTTGGATAAATAATCGTTATACCTATTGTAACAATTTTGTATTGTTATTATGTCTAGGTGAGGTTAGTCAGGTCAGCTATGGATGGCTAGTAATTTACGCATTTTCAACTCGGTTTGCTTGCAGCTAGGTTAGCTTTCTCAGGTTAGGTTTGTGTGTCAAGCGCGAGCGAAAAATTAATTCTCGCATTTTCGACTCGCAAGCTAGGTTAGGTTTGTGTGTCAATTGTGAGCGAAAAAACAAATTAACGCATTTTCAACTCAGTTTGTCTTCTTGTTTTGTCATCTAAACGCCTCCTCGCCATTGAATGACCCGCTTGATGTACGTTCTTTCAAATCAAGTTTGGCGCATGCTCACTAGAAAGTTGCCGCTTGTTTTTTTGATGGATAAGAAAAATTCGAGCAAAAATTCATTTTTCATCCGCTATTAAAAATTAGTTTTTTCAATATGAATCTGTACGTGAGGCCTGTTTAAAGGAAACAAAAATTTACAGTATCATGATAACTATTAAACATGGCATTTCAACATTGGAAAATATAAAGAAATGGGGAAAATATCAAACAGCAAATTGTTGGTGTATTCTTCAAGCTTCATGATTTTGATTTTGTGATTTTGTGAATCGATTTCATTATAATCTATGTTCAAATTTGAATAAAAATCGTTTGCGCGGAATGGTACTATAAATATTTTAAATTTTCAATCATGACATGCGTTTTCATTAGATACATTTTTCGTGGCTTTCTCAATTTCCCGGAATGTCATCAGAAATGCGTTTTCACGTAGTCTATAGTCTACTGATATAGAAAACAACATCATTACAATTTTTTTACTACGCATCAAAAATAATAAAAACACGTTTAGCTGGAATCTAATACCTACTTCATTACCAACAAAAATTATATATTTTATTTCATCGTACACCTAATATCGGATTGTAACACGAGATCTGATATTGCGTTTTAAAAAATTACCAGTTACTTGGAATAATATTTGGATGCATTACTCATTGCGGCTAATAACAGAATTAGGCCAATCAATTCAGCATTTAAAATCAAAAATAGGGAAAAATAGCAAAACAATAGCAAAACAATGCATACTTTCACAATTTTTTTATTTCAGCGTTCAATGAAACTATAAAAAATTGTCACCTTGTACAAGGTCGGAAGTTGAATGTGAATCATATGCAATGTTCGTTACTAAATCCTAAACGGAACATGATAAATGCTTTCGATATGATTATGCTTTAACGCAAAATCATTAGCAAATATTGTTTGTTGACACTTCAGTATTTATTTCTTGTCGATTTTTCCAAAAAAAGCTTAATGATAATTCAGAATTCTCTAATAACCACACGGAAATTTTAGTTTTTCCAAGTTTCTCCAAAAACCGTTTTATTTCGATATCGGGTTGTGAGCATAAACATTTTTTAGCGTACAATCAACTGGTGTTGAAAAAAAATGGGGTTGCCATTTGAAAAAATTAGTTACACAATTTTCGAGATAGCCGAATGCGGCGCCAATTTTTGAGCTCCCCGTATAACTTGTTTGAAAAGTTTCGCAAGTTTTAGGAAACCTCAGGTCTTATTCAGGAAAAATCTGGCACCTTTTGACCAGACGCTCCAAAAAAATCTGTCAAAATTCTCAAAAATGAGAAAGTAACTGAAACTGGAGCCCTTGAGACATATGATGTTTCGAATAAAGTTATATTGAAATTCATCGTAGATTCCAAAAATGCAATAAAAACAGGATGTTCTCCTTGAAAACACAAAAGTTGGAAAACATTTTAACTGAAACGAGCTCCTCGAAAAAATCCCGTATACATATTTCCAGAAAAACACACCTAGTTTCCTATTAACGTGTCGACTCAGCTCATTGCGGTACACCCTGTATAGGCCGCGAAAGCTAATGTTTTCAATTTCAGTTTCAATCTGAATACCAAACATGCACCACGCCAGTTTGCTTCCCAAAAATATCGCGGCGCCGGCGGATGAGAGTGAAATTTGATATTATTCTCTTTTTTATGTTGTGATAATATCTGATGAATGTTATCTGTTTGAATTCTAATCATGTTTGTTTGCTTTACAAGTAGCGCTATTATCTTTGTTAATACTTTCAAATTTCAATGTGTTTTTAATCGTCAGACCCGAAATACCTATGAATAAAATAGTTATTCATCTCTCTGCTAGTGAAAATCCAAGTATCCTTCCCTTCATACGTTGCAGTGATGATGCCAAGAGGCCTCGTATTTCTGGGTGAATTTTCATCACAAATCACTACCAAATCTGGAAGTTTAATGTATTGTCCCTTATCTCCGTATCATCATAACGCCACTTTTGTCGCGTATTAATGATTGGAAGATATTCTTTCAGCCACCTCCTCCAGAATCCCACTGAAAATTGGCAAATTATGATTTTAATGCCTCCTTTTCATTGTTTCACAAATTATATCTATTTATAATATTATATAAAATGTCGTAAATTCATGTGCACGGCATTTGGAAATTCACACATTATAGCATGTCTTCTAATACACCTAATTGACTAATTTCCAGTTATCAATCTTCTTTTTCATAAACATTCTTTCAATACTTTGAAGGCTCCTGTCAGTATCGGAATCGTCAGAGTGTTCAGACCTTCCAGTTCTCCTTCCTTACCAGTTCCTCTTCTATTTTTTTTTTACTAATTTCTGATAGCTTTCTTTTGTTTCAAGTTGAATTTCTAAACTCTCTCAAGTCTAAAAAGTTTTCTTCGAGGGGCTCTGTTGATGAGAAATATGGGCAATGCATTCTTACGTGGTTTTATCGTAACTATTCGTAGTCTGCTAGAGTCCAGCGCTTTCCTCTCCATATCTCTCTGGTGGAATACCTTTGGTGAGTCTCTCGCTTCTTCTGATGAAACTCATCTCCAATACTCTAGTATCCGGCTCGAAGGACCATGAAATGCATAATAACTCCAGTTTCGTCAAACTCTTCAATTACTCAATTCATTATTTTGTCAAGAAAGATTACAAGTCTGTCAAGATTGTTTATCAGAAAAACAAACATTTTTACTGACTGAATATTAGGTATAATTGAATAAAACTGAAAATAATCACAAAGGAGCGCAATCAATATCATTTACAGTTACGTTCTAATAATGAAGCAATAATAATAATTCGCAAATGCTTTAGAAACGATGATTTTGTTGTCTACATTTAGAATTCTAACATTTTTTTTCTCCAGACCCGAAAGTAAAAGCCACAGTTCGCAAGCACCTCCTTTCGGTACCCGGCGGCGGGGGCGACATCGGCGACAAAACCACCAAGATTCCCGCCGTTCACTCCTCCAGCATCAATTCGGTTCTGAACAGGCCCGAACCATCCATTCACAAGGCTCATCACCATGCTTCTCGTTTGGGGGCGGCCGCCACGAACGGCAGCTACGGCGAACCGGAACGCGAACCTCTGCTCGGCCACCGTTACCAAGATGCGCAACCGTTCGAGGAAAACGAGAGGCTACAGTGGCAACCGCTGGCCGGTAACGAGAACAAGTCGAAGCCGCAGCCCAAGTTCGAGGCGTACATGATGACCGGAGAGCATATTTTGAATATATCACGCATGCCTCCAACTGCCGCCATCGTGCCCAAACAACAGAAAAAGGTGAGTGAGAAATTTGGTTACTTATTTTCATGAAATTGTTATTAGGTGTTCTCGAATAAAATGCTAAAAGTAAGTGTGTTAAGCAGTCGCTCAAAGCGGCAAATTTCAAGAAGCGGCAAATTTCAGGAAGCGGCAAATCGCAGGAAGCGGCAACTCGCAGGGGGCAGCAAAACCCGGGAAGCGGCTAATCTCATGAAGCGGCAAATCTCAGGCAGCGGCAAAACTCCCATGTATTATTTTTCTATATGGACTACCCTATATATAAATAATTTTGGTGATGGAAATCAATTATGCTGCAAGCCTCATTAAAAATAAAGTTCCAAGCCCAGCGCTCTTAACAAAATTGCTTCGTTCGCCCCGTCAGTGTTTACATTCCTGTTTTGAATATTCCATTCGAAGTCATTTTGTACACTTTTTGTATATCTCGATTCTGCAAATTTCACAATTCTACGCAAAATGGGTCGAAAATTCGTAATCGAACACCATTTTACTACTGTAACAAGCCTGAGGCCGGATCTGAACGCATTTGTTTCGCTCGAGAGAACGTAGATTACGTCACCACGGATATTACCAAGAGAGAGTATTTGCTACATTCCGATGAACCAATAATTCTAAACGGTTTGAGATGCACATGAAACCGAATTCTCCAGACCGTTCTGGCTGGCGATCTGTGCTTATATACCAGGTGAATCTGAGAGATCGCGCACCACTATTTTATTAGAAATAATCCGATTCAAATCATCATTCCGCGGGCATCTCCTTTCTAAACAAAACCGCCAAGATTCCCGCCGATCACTCGTCCAGCATTAATTCGGTCCTGAACAGGCTAAAACCATCGATTCACCATGCTTCCCGCTTGGAGGTGGCCACCACGAACAGAAGCTACGGCGAACCGGCTTGAATCGGCAAATCTCAGGAAGTGGCAAATCGCAAGAAGCGGAAAATATCAAGGAGCGGCAAGGAGCGGCAAGAAAATTAAATACGCTGCTGCAAGCCTTAGTTAAAATAATTTTTCCAGCGCCAGCGCTCTTTTTTTTGTTGTTAAAATTGTTATTTCCATCAACCTGCTGCCCCCTTACGAGCGACCCTAAAAAGTCCTCGAGAGACTTATGCGAGCTAGGGTTGCCATGCACGAGGCCGGTGATGGCGCGGTAATTCGAATCCGCGTACCTTGGGATAGCAAGCGAGAACACTACCTGCGCTCCACCAAGACCCATGGTTTACATTCCTATCTTGAAATGATCTTCGTTCAAAGTAATTTCGTACATTTTTGGTATATCTATCGGTTCTGTCAATTTCATAATTCTACGCAAAATGTCGTCGAATATGTCTTCGGATTCGTAATCAAAACAACCATTTTACCTCCGTAACAAACCATAAGCCGGACCTCAACGTTTTCGTGTCGCTCGAGAGAAGGTTGATTACGTCACCAGGGATAATACCAAGAAAGAGTCATTAATATTGAATCCATTAAAAAAGTACCAAAAAAATTCTAATAGAAAAAAATAGTATATGAAGCACGTTTTATAGGACACATTGTCGCACATGTTCTCTTCCAAAGAACGCTTGCGGCAAAATGGTGTCTTATAACTCTTGTATCATATTAATATACTATTTTATCATTTTTTTCTTTTACAAATCTGATGTTAAAGAACATATTTGAAGATGTTCGGGAATGATTTGGAAGCTTAAATTTTGGGAAAATGTTTCTTTTTTATAACCTAAAAGTGTGCAAAATCTTATGACCGGGAGCAGTTGGCTCAGAAAAGCATACCCTCCTTTCAGACCTTGGTAAGGTAACAAAGTAGGCGATTAAATCACTTTTTAATCACTTTCAACGTATTACCGGTACTTGTCAATTCCGTTTTGTTAGTCATTATTTTCAGTCATCGACAAGATTATCAGCTCATACATTCAAATTTCAAATTATCATTTGCCAATAATATCTTCCGAACGTATGTGAGTAAACAATCCTCCTTTTTTAAATGTGTGTGTGTAGTTAAGTAAAATGATGGATTTTATTGGTCGAAGACAAAACAAGAAAGAATACGAACATTTCAACTATTTTTCTGATATCCTGAACATTCAGCTGATAAAGCGTCCGATGAAATCGCCACTACCTTCACATGCGAGCAAACTAACCTATCGGCCATAATGCATGTATTGTTTTGAATAATTTTGATCTCTATTTTCGTGCTGGAATAGCGATAAATATGTTTTTAACTTGTGTTGACAATTTGATTCGTTTCATCGATTAGATATTATTTGTCTGTTTTATGAAGTGTTATCCCACAACGTAATTTTGATTTTATCGGATGTTTGCAATGTTCAGCGGAATAATTGACTCAAGTATATTTAAATCATCATGAAGATGTTCCTATCCAACAGTTCATCTAGTTTATGTGGGTAAAAAATTAACAAGTAGGTACTTGATTTTCAATATTATATTTTTAATGTTTATATTCAGTTGATATTACTCAATAATTATTGATCATAATAATAATTGTAATCTCCTTCATAAACATTCACAAGAGTATGATATTATTATAAACAATATCACAGGTAAAGAGTTCATTATCGTTATTTTATTTTACATATCAACATTTCAACCAATAGGAATGCATTATTCTGGGCAGTCATTCAGTATTATTTTGACACTTTTAACACTTGTCATCGTATTATAAACCAATCAAAGGCCCTCATCTATAACAAAACTGTAGTTTTTCACAAATCCACGACAAAAAAAAATCATAATTTTCGCATTCCAAACCAATGAAAACAGGACTTTTTGAAAACACTACCTCCAGTCCGCTGCTTTCATACGTATACGTTTCCGTAGTTTAAATATAGAAATGTCAGTTTGACGGCTCAACTGACACTAATTACACAAAATGAACCGTTACCACAATAATTTTGCATTCGAGGAATACCTTTTAAAAATTTTCAATTCAATTTAGGAAAACAATGTCATTATTATAGGTTATTCTTTATATTCTGTTAATATAAAGGACGTTTGCGGTAAAAAATCATTCATTCATGGTTTTTTTGAAAATTGATTACCTCCCTAATATCTGTTGGATTTCAAATGAAAAATAAGTTTATGTTAGAAATTTCTATGGGAATTGCGAATGTTAACAATATAACATTGTTTTTCATTGGAATATAGATTGGTCGTTTCGGGTCAGTGATTCACTGATAATAATTGAACTGCATTTTATGTCTCATATGCAGATTTGATTCAAAACGTTTCTTGAAATTGTAAACTTAAACCAGGACATTGTTCTGTAATATGCGCAAATGAAAAACAGAAGTAATAAGTGAGGACAAGATCTAGCACAGTTCACCATTTTCCATCAGAAAAAATGGTTTAGTCTTGTACACATTCAAATCTCAGAGGCCAAACCATCCTGGTTTACCTGTACTACAACCATTGATTTACTGTGGGAGTAAGGCACAGAGAATATCTTGGAAAACCGATAACAATACAAGAATTCTATAATAATACTTATAGACTGAGAAGTTTATATTAATACATTTTTCCGATAGTTAGGAAGAAAACATTTAGAAGTATGATTATTTTTTGTGCTAGAAAAACTCTGTTGCTGTCCTTTGCATTATGATATAACTTACTGTGGAATATACTAGAGCATAATAAGTGGTCATCATCCCCTCAACATTGAGGCAGCTCTTCAAAATTTTCAGTGCAAAGTACTGTTTATTTAACTTTGAGCAGATCGTTTTGACACATTCTGTAGATTTTCATCTATAATGATCGCTAGAAATTTGCAGCTTTTACTGAATGCAACAATTACTGTTTATTTTTAAGCTATCGATATTCATGTTGCGGATAAATGGTTTATGAAATTGTATTGCCACTGTACGCACTGGCGGATCTAGGTAGTTTTTCAGGGGGGGGGGCATATATATATATCTTTGGACACTGTTTGCAAATATTCTGAAAACTTTGAAAACAACTGAACCCAAAAATCATCAGTGGAGAATCATGGGTAGGTACACTTGTAGAGTGTGCGGGTAGAGGTCGGCTATTATTAGTATTTGCCGTGGCCGTAGCACAAAGCCCATGGTTTTAATTTCATCACTTTCGTTTAGGGTGAAACTTTGCACAGGGAATGGTTTTGGTATGAAAATGTTCAGGGACAGCAGAGTAGAAAAAGACATCTGAAAAGACCAAAGTAATGTGTTTTAAATCTCCAGGAAAGAGATGCGGGTAGAGGATGGATATTATTTTTATTTGCCGTGGCGCTCCGTGGCCACTCACTGCTTTTTGGTGGAGTATTCACTTTTCAGCTGCAGAAAAACCCGGAAAAACCTACAGCACCACCTCGGGTGGTCAGTGCTCACTCCAGAGTCCAGAATAACATAAATGAGATGGATAAAAATGTGACTATAAACAACAAAAACACAAATCCAACATTTTACTAATAATCTCAATAATTAAACACATAAAACATAAGCTTATTGAATTATGTTGGCAAATCTGTTGATAACTAACTGTTCATTAATCTCAATGTCCGGATGAGCGTTAATAATAGCTAAACCAGATAGCCTATCTTCCGAAATAGTAGATCTGAGCCAACTTTTTATTCGCCTAAACGAAGAAAAACTTCTTTCTGATGAGGCAACACTGATCGGAAGTGTAATGAAAATTTCAAGAAATGATGTTATTAAAGGAAACATTATTTTATCGCAGTGAGTAAGGGCTCCTAAAGCCTCGTCTGGAATAGGAAGTTTTTCTTCGCCGGCTTTTACTTTTATGTTCGAGTGTTTGAGGAAACATTCAATACGAAAACTACGAATACGAATAATTTTGGTTTGTATAACGTAGGTTTGGTTGCATATCCAGACTGATTAATTAACCAATATCAACTACTTATTCAGAGCTCTGGGGGGGGGGGGGCATGGCCCCCCTCAGATCCGCCACTGACTGTCCGTTGTTTTTCTCCTTTCTCTTAAAATGAATAACATTAGCTATCACTACTTCCCGTGTCTTACCATTTAAAACTTCGTCATTAAGATTAGATTGAAACTCCATTTTATTGTGTATCAATTTATCACTAGGTCGTACGTCATACGACTACTGCGCATCGTGGGCGTGAATATTTTCGAATTTGCAGCTATGTATGTACTACTCTAATACTGATTGAATACTTCAAAACAGTATAGAATGAAAAACCCAATCGCTTCTATTGAGCCTTTTTCTATAATTGATTCGGTTTTGTATTCTTGTATTCTAGGACCTTTATTAAATTAATATTTTACTGTACCAAAAACATTGTCGACTTTTATATTGAAGCGAATGTCTTTACTACGAAGCTCTGGAAGGGACATCCAAAGTAAAAAAAATCTCCCTCATTGAAATGCCCTTATTGAAGTAAAATTCCGAGTTATAAGTCGGTATTTTAAAATTCTGAGTTACAAGTCGGAATTTTATTTCAAAATTCCTAGTTCTACCTCGGAATTTTTATATTCCGAGTGGCGAGTCGGCAGTTTTGTTCAAAATTCTAAGTTATAACACGGAATTTAAAAATTCCGAGTTATCTCTCGGAATTTTAAGAAGGGGGATTTTTTTAATTTTGTGTGTCCCTTCCACATAACTTCGTACATTACTATTAATCGAATAGTAACATCTCATTATTCAATTGTTTTTATTTTTATGTATTCAGATGGACAATTTAAGGTATCATAACAGTCACGCCCACCACCTCAGGCACCAGCAACACAATTCGGTGCCAAATAGCCCGAATGAGTCGGACCTGGGTCACAGAGCTGGCGGCAGATCCGGACCGAACTCGGCCACCACTTCTCCGATCAGTGCCAATAAAAGAGATCAGCATCAGCATTTGCCTGCTGATCCCTACAACTACGTCAGAACGAGTAGATCAGAGGTTTGTGTCCTATTTTTTTGGTCTACTATTAATAATAAATGTATCCCAATACACGTACTATCTGGCATCTTGGTGTTCGTATCAGGGCCCCCGCAAGGGTTATTTATAAACGTAAAAAACGTATAAACGCCCGCGTGCCGGAAATATTTTGGCGCCCTTTGAATTTATTCTTAGAACCATTGGCGCAGCCGGGGGGGGGCTTTGGGTCTGCAGACCCCCCCCCCCCAAGCCACCAAATTACTACTGTTATTCATAACACTCGGATGACGAAAAAAAAAGCTCTCATAACTGATGAATTGTATGTTTAGTCCCCCCCTACAAACTGAAATCCTGGCTGCGCCACTGCTTAGAACGACTTTTTAAATTCATCGATGGATAATGCGCTAATAGGCAAACATTTTTATTTTACGAATAGAGCCGTAGTCGTAAGGAACAAAAGTGTTAGAATAAAAAAAAAAAAAAAATTTTTGAGGAAAAAAAAATTGTCCGTCCGTTCGTCTATCCGTGAAAATTTCACACCTTTATATTTTTCGAACCCTTGATAAAGATATCGCTTTGAAATTTTAACCTCTTGTATAACTCAATTTCCCCTTTATTTTTTGGTTCCCATAAAAATTTTACGGGGTTTTTCCGATTTTCCACACTTTTGTCGATAGCGGTTCAAATTTTGACTTTTGTCCTCTCATATTTTGTAGAGGTACTCGTCAGGTTTTTCTGCGGACGTTGAATTTTTTTGAAAAATATAAAAAAATAAAAATGTCCGTCTGTGGTTCTGTCTATCTGTATGCAGTGTGAACCTTTATATTTTCCGAGCCCTTGGAGATATCACTCTGGAATTTGAACTACGTTAATAACTAGAGGACAATATTAATTTTTTTTTTGCGAATAATGCGCATTTGCAAGGAGTGTTTCATACTTCCAGCCATCTTCTTTCTTTCTTGGACTCGACTTCCGAAACTCCTGTGCAGAAACCTCATACATTTTTATGTGTATGTATCTAAAGAAAATTTAGACCATTTTTCCTGTTAATAATCAATTTTTGGAAATAATTAAATGATATTCGTAAATGAGGGAATAAATTATATAGGTCCGTAAATAAAATGAATAGATTATGGCGACTCAAAGGCGAAACGTCAGAGATGAATCTAAAATATGAACAAATCTCACAATAAAATTTTTACAATTAGGTAAATACATTACCTCCATATTTGAGGGATGTAAACATAATATTAATATAGGTGTGGGCTAATAAGAATTACTAAATTATAAATAAATAAAAAACTACTTCTTAAATCTAATGGGTATTTGGTAGACAGGTACTTACCATTTTGTAAAATTTTATTTATTTAGAACAAGAAACAATAAAGGTGGCCTTCCATACCAGCTTTCAGCTTCAACTTCTTTCGGAAGAAGTGATGCTATTTTTATATGACCATTTCCACAAGGGCAGAAAAACGCTACGCTTTACGTCAACTGTCAAATAATTTTCCTCCATTGTTAATTAATTTAATTGTCGGTTCTTGGCAAAAACACTGAAGAATAGTTTGATAACACTTCCTAATTTATTTGGTTTGGGTTTTATGACTTATATCATTTTATTCGTTTCATTTATATGACTTATATGTCTATAAAAAGAGATGGCAACATATTCATAAACAAAGATAGTCAACGGCATGTCGCTAAAAGTAAAACTTGAACCAACAAACAGCGGCATGACCTTGAAGAAGCGGCGGCTACTTTTGAAGTACTCTGATAGGCTAGAGACCAGAAGCCAGCGGCAAAAAGCTGGTGTGGAAGGCCGGCTTAACGTAGCGAAAAAAATATCAATTACTTGGATTAAAACGCCTCCCGTTAATGCCGATTCAGGTACATAGGTGTCCACCCTGCATTTTTGACCGTGCATGAGAAATGCATACCCATCGACGTTCACACTTGTGCCTGTCGGTGTGCGTGAAAAACGCGGGGTTAGCACGCACGGAATTAGAACATTTCTAGTTCAAATGATGAAAGGTTTACTGAAATATATGACGCGATAATTTGAAAAACTCTAATGTCATTCTTCCAGTAGAACCAGAGAAAATATGACCTTGTGATAGAAAGTCAAGGGAAAGGCACGTATGTGAATGGTCTTGCAGTTTTCAGGCACACGGGTCAAAAAAGCATATGATTGTAAATTGCACATGCGTCATACACCCTGAGTGGGCACCCATGTATCTGTATCGGCCGTTATACGCGAAAACGTAATCGAGTCTAGACCTGTCTGAAAGCACTAACTTGTATCCAAATATTGAAAATAAGATTAAACTTTAAAAATGTGCTTTTATCACAGTACAATGATGTCATTATATTCATATCAATAAATGCAAACTTTGATAATATGATAATTTGTCCCCCTTATCACGTAGGGGCGTATCTGATTTCTGAATATTTTACAGGAGAGAGAAAAAACGAAAATTTAATCGCCCTGTAGATCTCAATATGATTTATTTCAAAATATAAGTTATTATTTTGAAATATATACCCTGTAGATCTCAATATGGTATATATTTCAAAATAATAACTTATATTTTGAAATAAATCATATTGAGATCTACAGGGCATCATCATCCATTTTCGTTTTTTCTCTCTCCTGTAAAATATTCAGAAATCAGATACGCCCCTACGTGATAAGGGGGACGAATTTTTTATAGGTAGGTGTGTAGGTACCTCTATACTATATCAAAAGTTGAAAATTAAAAAATTTGTAAGTGCGTTGCTCCTTAGATATTGGTGAAAAAGTAAAATTGAAGTTCACAATACAATACAATTGGTAAGGAAAGTTAATGAGTGAATATTTAATATATTATTGTTATAACGATGATTTATCTTAGTTTTTCTTCTTATATGTGTAATTTTTTGACACGGTTCGGCTTTTATAGTCCCCCCTATTAACATTTCGACTTACAAATATGGGAAAATACCGTTTGGGGTGTATCAGCGATACTACTTTTTGAAATCAGAAACATTATGATTGCTCTACAAAGGGCGCAGGGAGCACATCGACTTGAAAATTTCAAATGGCATGACAGGATTCAAAAGAATTCAGTTCTCTTTTCAACTGTCTAATAATTTTTTTAATTTCGTCAATATTTTTTTTTGCAATTCGCATTCGAAATATTAGGTATAAATTTGAACGGTTTGATGAGGAAAAATGAAACTGAAAATATTTTCTAGGGTATTGTCGATACTGCTTCTTGAGAAAAGATACATTGCAATTACTCGACAGATGGCGCTGGGGGATCATCAACTTAAAAATTTTAAAAGGTATAAAGATCGAAATTGTGAAAAAAGTTATTCACGAAATTCATAAACATTCAGATTGTTGAAAAGATAATTGTATTGTTTCCTTTTATGCCATATTTCAAATTGAATTGAACCATTAAGAATAATGACCAGATTCTATACTATCTTCAACCACGTATTTAATATTTCATCAAAGTACATAACAATCTTTCATTTGCAGGACCAACTTCAAGGACAAAACGACTTATGCAGCGTCAGTGTTGCCAACTCCGAAGCTGATGAAGATGTGACCAGCTCACTCAATACTCTTCTAGATACGCGACCTGACTCGGCAGGTTGCAACAGTGATAGTGATAGAATAGTGTGGACATACAATGCCCCAATCTCTGATCACCATAAGTTTGCCCATACGCTTTCAAACGGTAGTAGTTCTTCACAGAGCAACGTCTCACCCACTTCCTCCAGCCCGTTACATTCTGGATCTCCCGCCTCTCCAACATCAGTGTCTTCCTCTGTTATGTCAAGTCAATCCGGGTCGAGACGGATCCCATACACCCTAACGAACGGGCCAAGCGGGCAACACGTGGGAGAATTCAGTATGTCTGAAGCAGTGTCGAATATTTCCAGTCCCGACTACCATGATGATGACAGTGTCGGGATCAGGGACTGTGTTATGGAAATTAGTGATCATAGTGATAGTGACAGTACTTTGTTGGTATCGGAACCAAGACAGAGGCACGTTAGGGTACACGGGAATTCGACAACGAGCGCCAATTCGGAGAATAGTGATCATCGTATTGTGATACAGGTGAAAGGACCTGAGAAAGATAGAGCGAGACAGAGTGATAGTGCATCAACGCTTAAAAGTGAGACTTATGGATACCAGGTATATAAGATTTTGTTTGGGTTATATATAATTTTGCAGTTAAATAGGTGATAGGTTCTCCTTTGCGTTTTTATTGACAATCTTACCCCCACCACAGCCTAACCGATGGAGCAAAATATAATTTCATATACCTACAGTTATGTATTTCACTCTCCTAAAAACAATTCTGTTACCGAAAATATGCTATAATGCCCTTTTAGAACAAAATTCGTTCATTTGGCAAGACTAGCGAATAAAAGTATTTGAAACACTCAAATTCCGATATTTTGAAACATACTGAGTTGATCCTCAGACTTTAGGATGGCTGTATGAGTATTTTGGAATAGGCTTGGGGGGTAATTACCCCCTTTACACCCCCTGGATCCGCCACTGATCACTACCTTGGAAAATAATAGCACACAGTCTGACTTGATTTCTCTCTATAAGACAGATTAGATAAGATTAGACTGTTAGTCAAAATTTTACACGTTACTCTATGACATGTCAGTAATATAGGTTCCTACAAACATACAATATAAATGTACTGGGGAGATAGATTGTCCTTCACTGGCCCATTTGATCCATTTTAAATATCCAAACAGACCTACTATCTGAATTATTCCAAGTTCCCTACCATCGCACAAATTGTGATTATAATAGTATCGTATCACTGTAGTTTCTGCTTCTAAAATTGTGTTATATTTGGTTTGAGTAAGTATGTATTTCTATTATATTTTAAATGATTATTGACAAGAAGTTGGCTTGGATTCTAATTGCATATTTTTGTAAAATAAAAATTTGTTTGAAATCTCTCCATAGACCTCAGTGGATGATTCTATACCTTAGATGGCTGTAAATGTTGGCAAAATAGAGATCCGTAAAATCATTGAAACTCCATTTACCAAATTTTATAGTGAAATTCCATGCATTGACAGATATCATTCGGTGAAACTCTTTGTATACTTATTTCCTCTACTTGACTGTTGTTGAATTCAACTTTTTGTTGAGATAGTTTAATTTTTTTTATATCCTATTTGTGAATTTCAAAATTTTCTATGTCTGAATATTCATGAGCAGTTTACTGTTTGTATTCAGTACATTGGTCTGGAGTATCGAGTCAGTCTGTACTGAACAAACAACTCTGACTCTTTGTCCTTTACTGCCTGGAATCCACTGACATTTTAAATGTATACATTGATACATTGAATTTATGTTTAGAAACAAATGAAGAACAAAATATTTGAAATTTCTCAGGATTTCTGCACATGTTATGATGAAGTTATATTAGAGTGCCATTGATGTGCTATTAAAGCATGTAACTAATGCTCTTGACAGCAAACACAACACGTTGAATGCTCTTGACAGCAAACACAACACGTTGGCACTGTTTTTTGATATGAGTAAGGCGTTTGATCTTGTTGACCATGATCTGCTATTATATAAATTGGAACTTTATGGTGTGAGAGGACCAGCATTGAATTGGATTGTAACCTTAAAGGTCGTAGCCAAAGAGTATATCTGAACAATACCTTCTCAGATATTCAATATATCTAGACAGGTGTACCTCAAGGATCAGTACTCGGGCCCCTGCTGTTTATTTGTTTCATTAATGACCTCCCGACTTATTGCTCTGCTGCTTCTCTATCGATTGTGTATGCAGATGATACCAATCTCGTTATATCAGCTGATAGTATTCCCACTATGCTTCATAATACGCAGAATGCCACAAATCAACTCTCCTAGTGGTGTGATTTGAATAGACTAGTTCTCAATATAACCAAAACTCAAATGATTAATTTTATTACAAAAAATTCCTCAGTAGATAGCAGCTACTTAGTGAAGCTGAACAATATGTCAATTCGACAAGTCTCTGACACAAGAATTCTAGGAATCAATATTGATTGTAAACTCACCTGGAGCAATCATATTGAGTATCTATATAAAATGCAAGCTTAGTAAACACATATTTCTACTGCGTCAACTGAAAAACACACTCTCTCTTGAAGTCTTGAAACTGGTCACGATCAGATCACAACTAGTAAAAAGTTCTTTTATTTACAATGGAGGGAAGATGTTTAATCACCTTCCACTTTCGGTGAAAAATATAGGAGCCTATGTTCGATTCAGGAAAGCTGTTAAAGAATTTTTACTTTGTAGACCATACTATGAGATTTGAGAATATTTTGAGGAAAGAATATGAGATGGTTTCTGATTTTATAAATGTTTATATTCGGTGTATTTGTATTGTTTGACTTTTATTTTAAGACTTCATTCTGTATTACTTTTGTATTGTTTGTCCTTTTGGCACTTAGTTTTACACTTGCTTTGTCCACAAGATGTATCAATCTTTGACAATAAAGTATATTTGATTTGATTTGGTATATTTTAGTCTCATTCAGTCATTTATTTGCTATGAAATAATTCATTGGGGTGCTACATCCAAGGCACAAGAAATATTTGCCATATTCGTTAATGATAGCGGTTCACCTGAAGGAACATTGCAAACCACTTTTTGTTAAAATTTGTATATTGACTCTACCCTGTTTGTTTATATACCACTGCATTGTCTATGTAAGAAGAAATATTACCAATACTCCTACTTGTGGACACTCTCATGACTATCGTACTAGAAATAAATATAAACTACAACAACCATTCTCTAGACTATCAGTGTCGCAGAATCATCCTGGATCGATTGGTGTCAGGCTCTATAACGCTCTTGACGACAATATAAAATCTGCCCCTAGCTTGTATTCTTTTAAAGCTAAGCTGAAAAACCATCTTGTGCTGAAAGCACACTACTCCGTTGACGAATTTCTAAAGAAATTAATTTTACTCAATGATTGTTTCAAAAAACAGTTCCTTTTAACATGCTTTGTTTAGTATAGTGTGTTCTATTAATTGTAATTTGTGCATACTTCTCTGTTTATAAATACTGCTTTTTGCTTCTGTCAGTCCAGTTTTAATGTTATGTTGATTAGTGTCTGTCTTTTTTAAGCTCAATTGACGTGTTACCTAAGCTAGTATGTTACAATGTAGCTCTTATATTGTAATTGAACACTTCTTTAACTAATAAATTGATTGATTGATTGTTAAAAAACTCACATGAGTGTCTGTTTGGAACCATATTATGTTAAATGTAAAATCCCATATCGGACGGGTATAAAAGTCTTAAATTAGCCAGCTAGTTTATTATTGAAAAAACATATTAGCTAGTTTAATATTTACTAATTTCACATAAGAAAAATGCAATAAATATGTTTTTAAGACGCTTTTATTAGCTTCACTTGTATCTATCTATGTATGTAAGGGAATCTTTTGACACGATTTTCACGCACTTCTAGACGTCCGAATGATTTGAAATTTGTCAGGTGTTCATAGTTCAGTGACATGATATTTATGTTATAGAAAAAAACAAAATGGATGCTCCATTAAAAACAAGAGGTTTATAAACACGTTACATACCGTACTTTTTCTGTGAACTCATATTGAGAAAACAAAATGTTTATTTAAATTTTTTTATTTTTTTTTAGTTGATTTCTCTTATTATCATGATAGTTTCAATTGGTAGACAATGATCTAGTCTGTCAGTCAGTTTATCAACCACCGAAATTAAACAGTAACCATAGTTTCTATTTAAAGCATGGAGTTACCACAGAAATTCTTTTAAAAGACATGTTTCAAATACAGATTTTGAATCTGTGAGTATTCCATCATTCAACGCGGTACCTATCAGTACGCTCAATGTCATTTTAGTTATGTGACTAGTAAAAAAATATATTACAGACCATTGGCTTCTTCACAGAGTTTCCAAAGCCAATCGCTGATAATTATTAAATCAGGAAGTCAATCGCTAAGAGTTTAAGGAAATCAAACTGCTCATTTTGGAAATCTATGCATTCTGGGCAGAAATCATAATTTTTACATGGAAAATACCATAACCATACGTTTTGATTAGTTCAAAATTGCCGCCCTCTAGCGGCCCTCCTAATCATACAACTTATTGAATTTTGCGGAAAGTCATTTGTATCGGATTTTGTGGGTGAAGCAATATTTCTCAAAATAATTCATCTTCATTATTTTTTTTTATAGACTTATGGATTTGTCTTTCTTATTAGATATCTAGTGATGGTTCTCTAGAGCCTGAACAAGAGGAAGACGCATTTCGTGAAGGTGCTAATAGATCATCGCCTTTATCTTCAGAAGACGAAAGTGATGTTGAAAGCCTACACAGCTTTCACTATTCGCCGAAAGCAGTTGACATGCCATCAGCTATTAGGTTGGCTAAAAGGTTATATGGACTTGAAGGATTCAAAAAATCTGATGTTTCCAGACACCTCAGTAAGAAGTAAGTATTAATAAAGTTGTATATTGTCAATTATATTCTCTCCTATATTGAATCTGTCATAATTGGACATACTCAGATATTTGACACTTTTGAATGTTGATTTTTTTTGAAAAATCTCATGGTTATGTAGGTAATATTTAAATTGAGTAAGGAGTTGTTCGACTGGTTCGGTTTTGAGAATTCTATTGAATAATATGTGTCCAATAAAAACAAAAATTCTTCATAGAATATCATCCATGTGTAATAATTATACGTTACACTTAAGGGTGTTCACCAGCTACTGGGAAATAGAATTTTATGTTAATACAAAACTAGCAGACCGATTTTCAATTTATAATTTCCAAAATTTAATAACAAAATAACTAAAATGTTTCTTTTAAAAATATGATGTTTAGTATTTGAGGCTTATTTTTATTTTTATCTAATAAATGTACGATTTTTCACATTTCTGTCATAGGTAAAAGTTTGAATTTAGAGAATTACTTTTGAAGGGTTGGATTGTTTGTGGATGACCTTTCTTCAGATGGTAGAATACTATTGGAAATATTCAAAATACTGTTAACAAAATACTCGTTACATTTTTTATATATATCGTGTTTATTATCACTAACTGTTATTGAATAATTGTTGTTATGTAAAGAATTATTCATGTCTATCTAAAATTATCTTTGTTTTATCAATAATTTCACTCAACAAGTAAGGATATGGAAAACTGATGCTTGAATATCTTTACAATTTGTTATAACATAATCTATAAGTATTTTGTTTTTTGTAATTTTAGTAAACTGATCAGCTATTTTAGCAAAGCCATACATATTTTACAGATTTGTAAACAACACAAAGTGTTAAGAGAATGGTCCAAATATGTTTTCAACAAGAAGGCAGTGTTTTTGAACATTTTGAACGAATTATTATTGAGATTTTGAATGAAATGACTCCCAAAAAAATCTCATTTTCAACTTTAGAAAGAAAAGTCATAGCGGCTTTTTAGTTTAGAATGTGACCATGCATCAAAATACAACACAAAATATAGGTTGTATTTATGTAAATTTGATGCATTTTTGCTGTTAAATGTGTTGCACCTTGTCCAACGATGCAATTGGAAATACTTTGTTCAATTTTAGACTCGCATTGTGCATCACAGCTATAGTAGCAGTGACTGCTATAATTATTGGTTGTTCTGTCCTATGTTTACCTTAAAAAGGTACTTTTCACAAGTAAAAAGCCTCTGTAATGCCTTCAAGATTAAGCTGAATTATTTCAAATGGGTTTATTGAACATATTTGGTCAGTAAAGAACAGTTTTCCATATGGAGACAGTCAGTTTCAATTTGGTATTAGGGAACTGAATTGTCATTATTAACGTTGATAAAACTTGTTTTGAAATGAGTGAAACTGTCGCAATATTTCTCGATTTTTCTAATTTTCATATTTTTTTTATTTCAGTAACGATTTCAGCAGGGCTGTGGCAGACGAGTACCTAAAGTATTTTAGCTTCGAGAAAGATACGTTAGATATAGCATTAAGAAAGTTCCTGAAACAGTTTTCTCTCACCGGAGAAACTCAAGAAAGAGAACGAGTTCTTGTACATTTTTCAAAACGTTATTTGGACTGCAATATGGGCGCATTTAATTCTCAAGGTGAATCAAAATCAGAATAAAAAGTGTTCATCATAATACTTTTCATTACCTTAATATAAATCATCATTCACAAATATTTGATGTAAATTATCATTTTTTAAAGTTGTCAATTTTCACCTTGATCAATTTTGAGAATAAATGATTTATCTGAAATTACAAATATTTTTAAATACAATAATAATAATGTTTTCTTTTGTTCCAAGATGCCGTACACACATTAACATGTGCCATCATGTTGCTCAATACTGACTTGCACGGACAAAATATTGGCAGGAAGATGACGTGTAATGAGTTTATAGAAAATTTGGCAGGTTTGAACGAGTGCGAGAATTTCCCACGAGATGTTTTGAAACAACTGTACCATGCAATTAAAAACTATCCTCTGGAATGGGCATTGTAAGTAACATGAAAATTGAGCAATACTAAGTTTATCAGATATTTACGGAAGATAAATAATGGCTCTTGATAAAAAATTATTTATCAAATTTGGATTAAAATAATATATCCATATAAAGGGTGAACTACGAACAAAAAATTATAGTGTCCTCTCCCTGTCTCCCCACCAAATCAAATGGAAAACTAAGTGAAATTTGGACAGAAAAGATACCTTTCGTATATGTTGGAAAGCGTCGGCCCTGGATAAACAGACATGGACTGCTATAATCAGTATTCCTCCGTTCTTTCTCCTTGATTAATGGTGAAACTGAAGCTGGATAATTAAGACACATCACTTTACTTTAATCAATGTTAGTGTTGAATGAACATTTCGTGTACACAAACACGGTGTTCTTTTGAGCACAAATTACATTCACTCCATATTTTGATTATTTTGATTAACCAATTTACTTCGAAATAAATGTTCCAGTAAACTCGGTTATGAACTAAAAATAACAGAACGCATGTACTGTTGTTATAATTCGTTTGGAATCCAAACACTGAATATAAGTGGAGATATCATACCTCGGCAGAGTCAGAAAATAGGTCACAGATTGCTCTATAATTTTACAGGAGTTTTTACGTGATAGACTAATACCCAATTTGATTTTTGATCATGGTTCACCCTGTATATCATTTGACAGTCAAATATGTTTACATTATTATCAGTTTTGTTAAACGCCTTACCCGTTATTAGTAGATAAGCTCAAGAATTTTTTATGTATGTATCCGTTCATTTTGTTATTTTTCTCTCATTAGGGATGAGGACACTGATGAAAACAATGTACAGTCGCAGGTGAAAAACAACGAGATGATAAGTTTAGGAGGGAATCCATTCTTGGATGTGCCTGTATCTAGTAATGCAGTAGAATACAAGAAGGGTTACGTTATGAGGAAATGCTGTTTTGAAGCTAATGCCAAAAGAAGTGAGTTTATGAAATATATAATCGAACTTTACAAATATAAATTTCAAGTTATAGAATTGACACGATTGGCACATTTTTTACACTATCTTTTCAGCAAATGGGTATTTTTTATCAATCTACAACAAACATTTCACCTACTTACTTGGTACACATTGCTTATTAACATTTCCCTGCAGTACTTTTGATAAAATTTAAGTATTAAACTACTTTTCACAATGTGTAAATAGTTTCAAAAGAATAATACGAATAATAATTTTTTTACTGATTTTACAAGTGATATTAGATGTATCTTCTATTTGCTGTAATCAGTACTGACTTGTACTTTGTGGTGTGATATCAATTACTATTATTATTATCTAAGTGGCATTGTCTGAAGGACAAGACCATTGTGCAGTTATATGCAAAATTCGGTAAAAATAGTTATAAAATCAATAAACTGCTTTTCTGGTTCAACCCATATACTATTGAGCTACCTTTTCAATTGAAAGACAGTGACATTTTTTCAATATTTCGATCTTTTACAATTTAATTATGGTTGAATTATACTATAAATAAAATTACGTAAAAAGTAAAAAAGATCTGCAATATTTGAATATGTTAGTTGTGGCTATTCAATAGAAATAAATACATAGAACATATCATATCGCTGGGTCATATCTTTTACTCCCTCATGCAATTTTTTTTTGAATGGAAATTCATGTAGAGGAGGGTATGCTTATCTGGACCAACTGCTCCCGGTCATAAGATTTTGCACACTTTTAGGTCTATAAAAAAGAAACATTCTTCTAAAATTTCAACTTGCAAACCATTCCGGAATATCTTCAGATAACATCGGTAGAGAAGTTTAATTCTTCTCCATTTCTTAGTTAAATAGACTCTGGAATGTTGATATTTTTGAGGCTTGTTTTGACAAGTAGTTATTGAAATAATTCAAGAGCAATGTTACCATTTTGCATTCTTTCATTGAGAGAATTTAAATGTTTTTTCATAAATAGCCCAAAATTCCCTATCAAAAGCATACCCTCCTTTCCTGTTCATCAGTATTCTGATACGTTAGCCAAAATAAAAATACGAGAATCATACTTTCTAGGCAATTGAAATTCCAATTAGTATGTTTCGCTTCTATTCTCATAAAAAAATGGTGCAGCTCTTGTATGATATAGAATACTTATATTTTGCAAAATTTATTATATTTTTCTAACAAGATGCATTTTCACCAAAAATCACTGCACAAGATATATTATTTCAAGTGAAATTCATGACTACTATTAATACATATAAATAAATAAAAAATATATTAGTTGGTTCTAATAAGTGAAAAGAGTAAAAATAAAGACATTACATAGTATCATATTGAAAAAAATGCCCCAATATCATATTAAAATTACTTAATATGCTGCTTACGTTTGAAACACTACCCAGTATATCAAAAAATTGCTATACAGTTTTAATGTTCTAGAAATAACTTTAAATTAAAATGGAAACATTTCAAGTTATTAAATATTGCAGTAACGTCAAAAAATATATATATATAACTATTTGATTCCTTTATTATGACCCCAGTTTCCAAGGACTATTCTTTTTTTTTTCCTGCAACCTGCAAATGTCCATCTGTAGTCTGCCCCTCTATTGAAAAGGTTTCGAAAGTAATATATATTTTTCTTTATTTGAAATATTAACCAGCGTTATGTTTTACTATCCTTACTTCCAAATCAACCTGTGGTGGTGTATTAATGAACACATTTGTTATCCATTATTGCTTTCTGAAGACCCTATTGGTTGATATAGAAACTAATTCTTCCAGAGGAATATTTTTCCATAGGTACAGAATACAGAGTCACGCATATGCTTATTAAACTTTATAGTAGTTTAATTTACTTAAGGATACTATGGTATGTTATTATTTGTGTTGTATTGCTTTCACTTTCAAATTGTGGGATAATTGCTTGGTATCCAAAATTTGTATCTTCTTCAATCTTCATCAATGGTCATTTAATAAAGAGTTGATATTATTCTCAGGTTTAGAACTGATCTATCAAACCCATTACAATGGGAATTTAGAAAGGAATTATCAGTCATCTTTCTCAATTCCCATTTTGATTCTATATTCGAAAATTTATTGTATTGCTGTTTTGATGGATAAATGAACTAAATCATTTTTATGCTATTTATTTAGGAACTCCCTTTGTGAAATGATGATTATTTTAGCATTTTTTCATTATTCATCCTATCAAAAAGGGTTATTGTTTTATTCTCTCAATTTGAGATGGTATGATTCAATTATCATATTCTAATTTATAGTTCAAAAGTATACATTTCAATAAATGCACTTAATTTATTTCCTGTTTTCACAACGATTTGCTCAAATTACCTTGCCTAAATACCTACAAACGATAGTTCAGAAAAAATCGAATCAAACTTTGAGATTCTGTACAACCTTGTTCATTCACATATTTCTCAATAGTTCCATGAAAATGAATTTTTTCATATACTTAGTATTCAGTATTCCGATCATTTTGTACAAATTGTCTGTTAGTGTCAAATTTAAAATACCAATGTAGTTTATTTGTCCATTATTGCCGACCTAGCTTAACATTAAGCTTGCAAAGCATGTTGCGATACAAAATAGCTGTTTCGAAGGCCTTTGCTGCATTTTTCTAGCACCATTTCACAAGCGTAGCTGGAAGATGTTCTATTGCACTCTGCGAGATCTTGTTCTTTACTTGCACAAGGATGAGAATGGTTTCAAGAAGAATCAAATGGGCGACAATCTTCACAACGCCCTCCGAATACATCATGCACTTGCCACCAAGGCTTCAGATTACACCAAGAAGCAGTTTGTCTTCAGATTGCAGACAGCAGATCAGGCAGAATATTTGTTTCAGACGAGGTAAACATATCAATTTGAACTATTTTCAAAGTGACAAAACTGAAAACTTCATTACATTACAGAAAATCAAAGTAATCATTCGAATATGAAACATGGAATGAATGATAGTTCTTTCATGAAAAAAGTATCTTCCCTTTTGTACTATGGATTCCCAAATTGTTTTTTCTTCTATCTTGTATCATTGTTTAAATAAGGTGGATAGTTAGTCAACGCCAGTGCCATCTAGCGTAATTATTTGCTAACATGAATATGTGACGTCATTTTAGTGCTGTACTGATGCGCCCACTATAAGAAATGTGGACATTGAGAGGAACTACAAAAATATTGTAGAAAGTTTCTACACATAAACAAAACAATTCCTAAAGTTTCCTTCTTTGCAATTTCAACACATCTTCATACATGTTTATACCATTTATTTTAAAGCAGTGGAAGCAGAGTTGGACTTGCCTAATAATCATGAAGTTTTGAGAGCTATTTTGTTTGAACTTTTTATTGGAAAGTTTTCAGTCGAGCAAATTGTCTCTGTTAATTATTGAAAGTACAGTATATTTCAGGATTGAGTGACTATTTTTGTATTTCACAGTTCTTTTTACAAAAGAACCTTAACACAGATAAGTTACACACAAACCTAACCTGAGCAAGCTAACCTGGTCATCAAATATCACTAGCTTCTTCAGTGGGTTCAGCGATGTCTTGTACTGTCTCTGGAATATATTGTAAAATATTACTAGTTTACACAGGGGCACAGGGTACTGCGATGTAGCCAAGTACATCTTTGAAGAAATCGCGCTGGTCATATAAGGGATTGGAATTCACAGATTCGCATAACCAAACTGGTAGCCGCGAGCAATAACGCAAGCAAAGTAGCTTTTGTAAATATGCTTCTGCATGAGTTTACTGCAAATGTATCATCACTCAGGCACGGATCCAAAGAACTCATGAGAGATTTTAAGAGATTTTTTAATATTGATATCTTGAAAAAAAAATATTATAATTAAGTAAGACCAAAATAATTAAGTAACAAATTTAATATTTCCTATTTCATAAGGAGGAGGTTCGTTTTATGTAAAAATGACTCATGAATAATAATATGAAGTATTTTTTCTGAAATACACCGAAATATATAATCTGAGAAAGCTGTTTAAAATGGCATGAAAGGTGTTATCAAATACGAAGTCTGAAATCAAGATTATTAGTTCACATATATGATACGTGTAGTGTTATTTGCTTAGGTTATCTTAAAATGTGGTTCAGGCGAACCTGTTAGCTTGATTTGATATTCTGGCACCATACCTATTTTGGAGTTTAGAAAGGGGTGATTGAAGATGAGGGCTGTTTAGAAATATCAATCCGAAATTAATTAAAGGTGATTACTTTGCAATAATGTTCAGTTGTAACCAGCTAACTTCAAAATGATTTAAATTAACTTCCACCTAATAACCAAACTAAAAAGTCAAAAGTGACATTTATATATTCCTTCCACCATTTACCGCTGTTCAAATTGCTTTTAATTATCAGTTATATTTAAATCACTTTACAAAATCCAAAACACAATATGACACAACAGAATAAATACTAACACATCCACTGAATCCACAAACTAACAACTTAATCACCGCACCCCAAATATACCTATCTACTTTACGGTGTGACCCTAATTATAGCAGATACGGTCCATGAAACATCAGAAGAAATAATTTCTTGAATTGAACCATATTTCTAATTTTATTGCAGTCATTGGTGCCACCTACCTACTCTATTTACAATTCATCACATCTACTTCTACTTTACGGAAATTCAACATGACTGCCAAATTACGTATTCTGCCATTCAAGTTGCGATATGACTTGGATGCGAACACCACTGACACCATCTACATGTCGCCCCCATTTGAATCCAATATTAATCCCATAAGGTTGACCAACTATCCTCCTTATATTTAAACAATGCTTGTATGGTGTCCTGGTTGCTCCAAGCATAGAAAGTAGGAGACCTAGAGGAGATAAATTATATTCTTGATCATGCGTGCATGTCGCCTGCAGTGCATCCAAACTCACAATGTTAGACAGACCACGTAAAAAAATATATGATGACCGAGAGCACTGAGGAGAAGGATTGATGTCAATTGCTTGATGTCAATTACTTGATGGTTGCCAATTCTAATGAGTGACTAATGGATTAGTGCTGTAGATTTTTGTAGGTCTTCCTACTATTTAGATAAGCCACCCTTACAGGCTATATCCTGGATATGTTTCCACCACATTAGTAAAAAAAATCGTACCGATAAAGATAACTTGGTTATGAGCATTTAGGAACATGTATACAGAAAGTTTGTTGTCAGAAAAGTACACTTTTTTTAATACAATATTTCAATATCGAAATACAAAAGATTTTTTAACGGTTGTTGTTGAGCAACAGAAAACTTTATGCTACAACAATGACATATTCGAATAACGACAACCTGTCAAAGAGCCAGTTCTTATTTTGCGAGGCAACGTATATCTAATATACAAAGGTTCCACCGATAATATTCAGAGCATTGTGACTATAAAGTGAGTGTTATCAAAAATCTACCTGTTAACATACATATTCACATCTAAGAAACTATTGGACCTGATGGGGGGACAAACGAAGAATTTGAGTTAGTGGTTAATTGTTATTTTTTTGAACTTTACTAAATTTGGTGAACCCATTATTTGATAATATTCTGAAATACTCTTGTTTCAGATAAGAAATCGTGTGATTTTACTAATAACCTCTCGTTTAGTTTTGCGATCTTTGACAATAAATATCTACTACTAATACAAAACTTTCCGTCTTTCATAACATCCTCCAATGTTGACGTCAGTGTTAACTGTAAATTTCCAGCGTTTTTTTGTTCTATGTATTTTGGGTAGGTACATGGTCTGGATGTACGGAACGATCTGACTAGTATGTCTCTGACTAGTATGTCTTGTATAGAAGGAAATTTGGAAATTTCACGTGCTGGTCTGGATTGGATCGGTTATAACAACCGATAACAGCACACGTCTTCATGATTTATGTCGTCAAATCAAATCAAAAAGAGAAAACTGTATGATAGCTATCATCATGACAACGTATTTTTGAATTGGAAAATCCATGTTTATACCACCTCTACAGACTTATGCAATCAATTCAGACTATACACAATGAACTAATACTCACTAAAATGCCAAGAACGTGTTTTTAGAAATTTTTTCGCAGAAAATCCACAAAAAGGACACACGTAGTCTTATGGAAAATGATTTTGTTTGTCCTCCCATCGATTTTTTGACAAGTGTCAAATTACTTCACTGTCAGTGCTCTATTGTGCATCTCTTGAGATAAATTCTTGATAACAACTGTGAAATTAATATAAGTAAAAATAAAGACTGAAAAGAGAAAATCGTGGATAGTAAAAATATGAGTTTTTGGTGGCATAACTAAAGAAAAAGGTATCCATCCGTAACATCACAGAGTATTGTTTGATTATTTTGAAGAAAAATCAAAGAGATTGAAAAGTTCCTCCCAAAGGACTACCTACCACTAGTTATTCGAAAGTTATGTCAAGGTTAATAGTAGTAATATCGACATCAACAAATGTGCCAAATTCATTTCAGATTTGCAATAAAAATCTGAATGGGTTGTCTATTTTCGCAGTTGTGGAAATACACTGTAAGTGTTTTTTGCCGCACTATGCAGTATCGTTTGTCAACATTTCCTACTTGTGAAAAAATACTTCTCACTCAATAAAATAAATAACTATTGTTATCATCCTATTATTTAATTTTTCATAATTTCCGAAGTTAGAAAACATACTACGAAGGTAATATTTTTGTGTAGTCGTTTAGATGAAGTTTTTGGTCCATGTATGTACATAAGTATTTTACTGGTTTCCTGCTTTCTATAGTAGTAGTTCCAAGGTTGATATTTGAGTAGCAGTATTTTTAGTATCATTAATGATTCAACATTTTTGTTTTGTTTTTCAGTGATTCAAAGGAACTGCAGTCATGGATAGACACTATCAATTTTGTGTGTGCCAGTTTTTCTGCACCACCTCTTGAAGCAGCAGTTGGATCTCAGAAGAAATTCCAGAGGCCATTGTTGCCATGTAGTCACACAAAATTGAATTTGGTAAGTCGACTTAGAAATAGTAATAATTTCCAAAATACAAAAAATTCATGATACTATCTGCAACACCCAGTTTGCCCAGATACGGATAGTTGATCCCCCGGTACTACTGAAACAACTGATATCTCACAGCTCCTTTTATAGTGTTATAGTGTTAACAACTTTAGAAGAACCAGTACCAATTAAAATTATTCAAAAAACGAGACAGTGTTGGAAGGAGAATTGGAAGGCATTTTCAATTATGTATCACACACACCTCTTGCTGTTTAAAGTGATTGTGCCACAAGCACCATCTTTAGAAATTTATATTTAATTTTCTGACAAATAGTTGTAGTATATCATTTAATTCAGTTTTCGTCTGATGCCTACATTTTGCCTGGTTCAAAATTAACAGGCGGCACAATTTTATGTCTGCATTGTATATAAATGAAATATTGACGGTCCCAAAACATATCCTTGCGGTACACCTGATGTTACTCACCTGTGTTTAACGTTTTAAGATGTTAGTCTTCGATTTTAAATTGTCAGTTATTATTACTACCAATTCTCTTTGTTCGAATACAGTTCAGGAGGTGAAACCTTGAGTTCTTGGGTCTGATATGAAGTACAGCTTTTCTCTAATTTTATCCGCTCATAATTTTGAACTTTCATGTTGGATTTTGGATTTTGAAGTGATAACTTTTATCAACTCAGTTATGTATTGTGATTCTTACCCCAATAATCAATGATAATTGTAGAGAGAGCAGCTAGCAGATCATGAGGAGAGAGTAATGAGACTGGGAGCCATGCTGGATGATCACCGAAGATCGCCACCTGAGAAAGGATCCAAATCACAAGTGGTACAGAACTACAAAGAGAAAGAAGCTTATTTGAATTACGAGGTAAGTTTGTTATTTGTCTTTCAACACTTGAAATTTATATGGTATAAAACTTCTCAATAAACAATCGCGGAGTGTACGCAAAGGCAGAGTCTGTGCGAGAAGATTACGGTAATTATTATTATTTGCCGTTGCGTTCAAGACGTCTTATCAATTGTTGGTGGCGTATATTTTCAGCTGTAGGGAAATCTAAAGCACCACACTAGGTTAGGTTTAGTTTAGGTTAGGTTAGGTTAGGTTAGGTTAGGTTAGGTTAGGTTTAGTTTAGGTTAGGTTAGGTAGAGAGAGAGAGAGAATATACTTTATTATCATGAGATATTAAATTCTTGTTGACAAAGTTTGGTTAACCTTAATTACAAGTCTTGACGTAATTTTGATACATACTCGTCAATAATTAAAATAAAACATACTATCATTATACATTTTAGAAAAAAAATTCCTGTACCTGGTCTCAAACCAATGCCCAATGCCAGCTGAAATTTAATCGTCCGATAACTAGTCTCCTTGACCAGCTGGCCATCCAATACAACCCATACAATTAAGTTAATGCCTTCTTCTTTGTTCTTCTTTGTTCTATTCTTGTAGATCAGCCGGTAATGACATATTTTTGCAACGATTTTTTTCAATGTATGCATCCTTCAAGTTATGATTATTATAGTTTTTGAATGTCCCCACCAAATATATAAAACTTGCGCGCACGTAACGGCGTCAGCAAACAAATTCTAATATTCAATAAAAATTTATATATTTTTGAATGCTTTCTTAATTTAAATCTATAAAACCAGTAGATCTCCTGAGAGTTATGAAGAATTTAGTTTAGACTGAGGTCCCAATGGAAAGTTCAATATAGATACTGCTATGCAAACTATATTCAAAGAACTTAAAATTCTATAAGCAATATCAAAGCTTTTTAGACTTTTGCAATAATAATAGGAAGCAAAATACCTTACCCAATGGAATGTTATGGCATGATGATGTTGCAAGCTGCTGGCCAGACATCACAAATCTCTTTGCTAAGCACTTTTCTTCTGTTTATACTGAGCAATCTTCAACTTTATCACATTTTCAACAAATTTCTTGATTCAGGTGAATTTTCTGACTACTGGAAACTCTCTTATGTAACCCCAAAAGTAAGGAGAGCTGGAATATTGTCCCTGAACTCAGAGGAAAGAATAAGTGTACAGACGATTCTAAACTGGACTCGAACACCCTCAATAATTGTTATTGCTCCATAGCAACTAATTTAACAGACAAAATTAAATCGTCTAAAGATCCAATTGATTATTCACAGGATATAAATGTAACCCAGTCCTTCTTTCTGAATCATACAGATATGACTGAACTAAAAGAAATACTATTAATTTAATTTTATCCTAGATAACGCATTAAATGTGCTGGTTCATTTAATAAATGCAGCGCTTGAATCAGGAATATTTCCTAAATGTCTTAATTAAAACAGCACTAGTCATACCTATTCATGAAGGTGGAGATACTGATGATCCAGGAAATTTTCGCTACTACTATCTACTTTTTCAAAATTCTTAGTCACCTTAATATGCTAAATTCCCACCAATATGGATTTCAAGCAAAGCAAAGGCTATACAAAAACTTAAATGAGGGAGACATAACAGGAGCTGTATTTTGCTTTGTATTTTGTATGAAATACGTTATGAAAAGATTTATTTGTTCGACTCAGGTAATTTGGCAAATATTACACTCATCGAACAATATCAGTCTTTTCATAACTAATTACGTAATTAACTATTGTGTGATTTGTTCTGCTTTTTTTCAGTCCATTGCAAATATTTTGAATCTTATTATGACACAATTTTTATCATTCAAACAATTATTATGAGAATGAGTTGTTGTTTGGCACCTGAATGTGAGATTCAGTTGATTTTGAGTTTTATTGTTTGGCTTATCAGAGTTTTTTGTCCACAGTTGAAGAGGTACAAAACCTATTCTTTAATGTTGCGATCGAAAATGACCCATTTTCCTGAGCTTACTGTGAGTTTAGCAGAGAACAGCATAGGAGAGGTGGATGAAGCAACAGGAGGAGTAACTCTAATGGATAATGTGGCTGGAATAGTGCCGCCCCCAATTCCAGACAGACCTTCACCTACAGTTAATAGGTATAGTTACAGACAAGCAATTTACAGCCAAAACATGCTCAATGGTGAAGTTGATATAGGCTGATGGGTTATGGGGGTGTTGTTAGCATGTGTGCTTTGATTTACAAGTTTTTTGGGTTGGTAACTTTTTTTGGGATAGGCTTCTTTTGGAAAAGTTGGTGTACACAAATTGTTCATTTTTCATTTCTGTATTTTAGTTTGTTTCACTGCACTCTTCTGAAAGGACTTTGTATCCAATCAAATCAATTTACTTCTAGATTTATTTTTCCTGCAAGTCTATTAAACTGCTAAAATCAAATAACCTTAATGATGACATGAAGAAAGAGTGTAGGACGTTCAAAAACATAAACATTTAAATAGGTTGGTGATTGGGTGGATTTTTATGATTTTGAATGTATGTTAATTAAGGACGTAAATGATTTTTTCTCTAATTTCTTGGTTCTATGTTTTCTGAAAATTTTAACCTATTGTGTACACCAACGTTTAGGAAACTACAGTTGGCCCCTACTTATCTTTATATGCTTCAACCTTAATTTGTACCAAAAACTGAAGTACATAAACTTTTAAGTGTATATTTTTGTTTTTTCTAAGGGTCTTCCGTAGTTTTAATAACCACAGTTTTGAGCTTTTTTGAAATTGCGACCAATAAGTTTTTTTTATGAGTTTTTACATATTTTGAATGATTGTGGTTCAGTTCTTTTAAGCAATTCAACTCTCAGTCGTCAAGCCTCGTTTTGTTAATACTCGCAAAATTGTTACAAGTTACCTGGTCTATTCAAAAGGTTAAAACCCTTTTAACAATTTGACTTTTCACATTCATATGGCTTATACCTACGAACCCCAAAAACACCATAATTTAAAGTATTCCATATAAACAATTAGGCCTTTGTTTCAAGTTAAAAATGAAAAATCGTCGTTCAAACAAATCATTTCATCGTTATTATTTATTTATTGGAATGTTCATATTTTAGAAAAATGGTCCTATTATTATCATTTTAATGTTGAAAATTTTGTAATATTTTTCCATAGAATTGCTTCAAAGATTCCCTTTATTCTCTGTGTAGCTTCTTGTGATATTTGTTACATTTTATATTGTATACCTTGCTAAACTTAAAATGAATACCGTCACCTAGTCATTGAATGTTTGTAGAGTATTTACTAATATTATTTCCGTGGTATTATTAAATATTTATGGTAATAATACTAGAAAACACAATGGAATGCTTTTTTTCGCTTGAATTATAGCCCTCTATTTCATTTTTCACGTTTTAATGAATATAAAAAATTTAAATGAATTATTCAATAGACAATATTTATTATCATTATGAAAAAATTCTCTGAAATTTAATAAATTATCTTGAAAAGCAGCTTTCATTTGGTCTAATCTGAACCAACTATGTAGTCTTGTTTTTATAGTTACAAACTGTACCAGACATGCTAGTTTACGAAACCTTCTGTTCCTATTTTTGTAATATCAAGGACAGGGCACAAAACCCTATGAAAATGGCTTTCAGCAAAATTTAATAATTTTTTTATATTTTGTTTAGTCCAAGACCCTAGTCAATTTTTACAAGGGGAGCCGCTAGAGGACACCAAAGTTGAATAATTCATATGCCTTGTTATGGTATCTTTCAAAAAAAATCATGATTCATTTGATTTTGATAAGATTTAATGGAAAAATATCATCAAATCAAGAGTCAGTAATATTCATAAGTGTCTATGGAACACTAAAACTCAGTACACTGTGAAATTGCAAGTAGTAAAGGAGATAAAAAAAACTGGGAACAAAACACTCGAATCAAACACAATAAGTTGGATAAAAATATGTATTCAACCAATATAAATATGCGATATACATAAAATAAAATAAAACTAAATATAAAATCAAATGTGTGATTTGATTCCCTCCTGCTTGTAGAAGAGTACGTATGCCTTTCCGCTAACAATGGATTTTTTTGAAATTCTGGAAACATGAGAATCGTTGTACTCGTGCCACGTGTCTGTATATGGATGCCTACAGTAAGCAGTGTAGTGTCCGCTAGATGTAGTCCCGCTGTGATTTGACAATGGTACAAGTTATAGCGACAAGGGGATACATTGTCCGTTGTGTAGGTGCTCAAATCTATGGATTGTGTAATAACACAAATCAAAATATTGCAGACTGTTAACTCATTCAAAGATTTTCCGAAACATAATATCGCTGATAATTATAAAATCATCTGAAAATCGAAAAATCGTTGAAGAGAGTTCAAGCAAGTGAAACTGCTTATTCTGAAAATATGTGCATTTGTCCTCGAAATTGACAAGATTTTAAAGTGAGAAATGTGGGAATGCTTTCGTAAGAAATACGAATGAATATGAATTACAAAAAAATATAATAATTTTTATGCAGGGTGTAGAGAACCCAATTTGAAAACCTGTGCTTCTCTCCGGATGATTAAATAATTCTTCAACTTAAACTATTTGGGGCATCCACTGTTTCCTATTTGCGGAATCAAATAAGGAATGCAATGAATAAGTTGGTGGACAATTTATAGGTGAGCTCTTCATACCTGCAATAAGCGGAAGACTGATTTTATCATCCCGAATAAAGCACAGGTTTTCAAGTTGAGTTTTCTATTTTCAAATGTATTTTTTGTTTTGGACACCCCTGTATAATACACAATCTAACTAATTGTTTTTGATTCTAGTGTTTTGATTCCCAATTTTTTTTATTATTTCATTCCCTTTATTAATTGTAATTACTCAATCTATTTAGTTTTAGTATTCCATGTACACTTATGAATATTACTGAATCTTGATTTCATGATATTTTTCCATTAAATCGTATCACAAACAAATTAATCATGATTTTTTTCGGAAAATACCATAACAAGGCATATTCAATTATCCAACTTTGGCGCCCTCTAGCGGCTTTCCTGATCCTACGATCTTCTTATAACTTGTCAAAATTATTTGGACCAAACAAAATATCAAAAAATTATCAAATTTTGCTGAAAGTCATTTTTATATTGCTTAGTGCCCTGTCTTTTAGTAATAAAATAATCATTCCTTGCCTGCACAGTCTGTCTTTAGATACATCTTTGCATTAATATTAATGAGGTCCAGTATTAGTATTAATCATCATATTGTATTATTATTAATCGTCATATTTTCAATGAATTAATATTGTGCTATATGAACAGAATTTAAAGAATTATCTCATCCTTGAAGATGTTTTTTGCAATTTGGAAAATAAAAAATAATACATTTATATTTTGACCAAAACAGAACTTTTTGCAGCTTTACTTTAGATGTTTAGGTGTTGGTATTTACTTTTGAGTTATGACAAATCATCTGTCTCTATATTATCCCTGTCCAGTTATGTAGTTAATTAACATTTGGAGTCAACAATAGGCATCAAAATGAATCGTTCAAATATTAGCTAGCTTTAGTCATATATTAGTAAAAATATTGAAAGTATAATTTATATTAAATTTATGAATTGTAGTATATTTTTATATAAAGTACTTACGTTTTGGATATTGCCTCATGTATGATCTAGTTCTGTTAAGAATATTCGGTTTATTTACAAAACCACCATTTAATGATATTTATAAGAGAAGTTGGCCTGAATTTGGATAGGAAAAAAAGCATCCTTATATATTTACTTGAATAATAAAATAAATATACGGCTGTATAATCAATGTATAATCAAATGATACTTGTCATTTCTTGTTCCTTTAACCAAAGATATGTAAGTATTTTATGCAAATAATGAGATACAAATTGAGAGAACTAAGGATAATCTTACAAATGAAATTTGATATACTTACTATTTTTTTATCAATTTATTGTATCATTTATTGTATAAATTCAAATCAATAACTAGTGTTATTGGTAGAAGTTTGTTTGAAGTAGCCTGAAAGGGTACAACTATAAAAAACAACATCAGTCTTGCCTAAATCTGAAAACAGGTAAAAATCTCTTCTATACTTTTCTTCAACTAAGTATAAAATTAGTTTTTTTAAAGTTTGTTTCCTAAATTAGGGTAGCAAAATAATCGGTGTGGAAATTACCGACCATGCCTTTGGACAGGTTAGATACATTCATATGTGTTCATGGTTGAAATTCTTTATTGTTATTATTATTAACTAAGTTCTAAAATTGAATTGGTGGGTTGATTAAACGGAGTAAATATTTTTCAAATTTCATTCCTTTATAACTTTTTTTAATTTACATATGAACCGTTTGAAAATGTCGGGAATTCAGTGGAGTAATCGGATTTTTTTGAAAAATGAGATTGGTTGGCCCTGAAAATGAAGATTTATTCATGAAATTTGGTGTCCTATACATAACAAAAAAAAACATTCCAATCAGTTGAAAAATGTAAGTTTTATGTGCTTCCATCTTAAATGGGTCACACTGTATACAGTGACCGCCAAAAAGTATGTACCATATGGGGAAAAAAATTATTTTTAGAGTATTGGAAAAAAGATTCTTGGGAAAAGTTTGTGCATGTCCGATAACCTAAAAATCGATTTTTACACATGTCACGTGATCGCTGGTATGGCGGCAAATTGAAAAAAATTACTATGAAAATGCAAAAAGTCGGTTAAAATGGCAAGATATCGAAAAAAGTTATTTGAAAAAGTTGCTTAGAATTCAATTTTATACACATATACTAAGTTTGAGAAAATAATGTGAGAATATTGAAAACAGCATTTTTTTAAAAATGTTTTTCTAGCTGTAGAATAATTTAAAATTATTTTCTTATGAATAGCTTGACCATACCAAAATATTTGTATTCCGATGATGATAACAAAACTTTCTCATTTTCTCCACACCAGATAGCATTAAATTAAAAAAATTGAATTTTGTCAGTACCCTTGCTGTTACATTGGTTCATATCTAACAGTTACATCACAATTCCACCATTATTGCGATTACTTGTCAAGGAATGAATATTCTAACACTATTGTAGCAATAATAACGTTAGCCTTGACTGGCATCATAGTGACAAGATGTGAATTAAAATGTAAAAAAAAATGTTTTTTTTGACTTTCCATTTTATTACATGTAAAATTTGTGATTGTGAAGAAAGCACAGTCTATTACTCGGTTAGAATGAAAATTCGCGATACTCGAGGTTCCTTACGCTCGCCTATGGCTCGCGCTCGGAACTTCCCACTCGCATCGAATTTTCATTCTAACATTGTTACAGAATATACTATTCATGTTAATGATGTGTTTGGATCTTGAGTAGTTTTAAAAATTCACAAAAACTTCTGTCTTATAAATATCAAAAATTGTTTGCCTGAAAAGTATTTTCACAATTTATTTTTCTTAATTATCATGGTATGAATGTGACGCAGATTTATGAAAGAGGTCATATCAATCCTCATATAGTTAGGGGCTGTGAATAAAAATGAATTGATATTGATACAAGATTGTTTTTTCTTGACTAGTAAAGTAATGTACCTAGAAACTTTATTCTATTATCTTATTTATGTTGATAATACATAACCGAGACATGTTGAAAGTTTTAATTCAGTTTTTATAATAAGATATATAGTTGACGATATATTATGACTATATAATAAACAATTATTCAAATTTAATTTGTTTTTAGGTGTAATTTTACTGTTGTGCACATTATTTACTATCCCGATGAACATTCTATCTTCCTAAGGTTCGTTCACTATTTATTTACCTTCCTTCCGTCCTACTAATCACATGTACCTATACAATTTTTATGAATATAGATCATTTCAATAATTCTACTGCTATTATCTTCGCAAATCTTCCTCTGTGGGTAATGTGGTATGCTTTACTTCAATGATAATTTAACTTTCAGTATTCTGCTATTATTTTCACAGACCAACTATTGAAAATATTTTTAAAAATCTACCAAAATCCTAAGACATGCTTCTCTTGATTCAGTTTTGGTGTCCGTAAATCAATATAAAGGAAAATGTTGGCGGCAATTCTAACAAGTAAAATAGAAATTGAAAAATTGAAATAAAAATATGGAACAGCCGGGATTTGAACCTGGCTCCTCGATGTCAGTTATCATTTTTCATGTATGAGTTTCCTCTAACATGTTTCTTCAGTCCTGTTAAATAATAACGGAAACCTGAATTTAATTTTTTTGAATATTTTATATTTAAGTATTTTTTCAAATATAATAAGTTTTCGGATTTGCCCGTTAAAAATACTTATTTACCTAAGAAACTCATTGTGTCTAAGCATATGAATAAAAAAAAAGAAGGTGATACCATTTACGTTAAGACAAAGAAATGTTAACCTCCCACAATCGTATGACATATACAGAGTTAACTATAATTTATTACAGAAAATTATTTAGTGTGCTCTCCACACCAAAACAAGCGGAAAACTAAGTGAAATTTGGATATTCAAAGCAAAAAAGTTACCCTTTGTATGTGTAAGAAAGCGATACCCTTGAACATGGCCAGTCAGACTCAGTTTTTTTCCGTACCTTCTCTTTCATCAACCGTGGTACTGAGGCTAGAGATTTGAAATTAAGTTTTAGGAAGACTCCCAACATCACAAACACATGCGTATCTACAATGCCTTTTAAACGATCGATTAGCGAAAATACGTCGAATTAATTTCTCCGTAAACACATAAAAATACCGAACGCGTTAACAGTTGTAAATAGCGGGACTTGTAGAAATGGAACTTCGCGAGAAATCAAAGACAGAGAGTTGAAATCTAGGCTATTGATTCAGTAGCAGGTTTAAGGAGGTTGGCTTACAGAAACAATTATAAAAAATCTTCACGGACCACTCTGAAATTTCTCAGGATTGTTTCCACTTGAGAGACCAGATTTTATTTTCGGAACTGATCATGGTTCACACTGTATAATATGACAAATTGATAAAACGGCCTTATACTAATATCTCAATACAATACACAAAAAGTATTAAAAATACATCAAATAATTTGGAATATTATTATTATTTCTTTAACGAAAATGGTAGGAGCTGTGGCATAATAATTCATCCCCGTATTTTAGTTTTTCCATTTGGTAATAATTGGTTACTAAATAGTGTCTATATCAGTGACCTTTATGATGTATTTAATAGGTAGCATATTTTTTTTATTCATTTTTTTTATTAATTTCTTATATTCATTTCTTATAATAGGAAGAAACGCAGACCTGATAGAGAGAGAGAGAGAGAGAGTTTTATTTGATCCTTGTAAGTGCTACCCTTAGAGGGGTAGAACATGACAGTTTTACAAACAAAAAAAAAACAATTAAACATTTATGCCATAGTCTTTGGCAAAAAAGATATAGTAAATAATAAATAAGGACATAAATAAATATATCATATATATTGTAAGGGTAACAAAAAAACAAGTTTGAAACAGGAAAAATACAATATGAAACAATAAAACACATGAAACGAAAAATTTCGTCAAAGTCGAATTCCCCTTCTCTCCACACTTTCCCACAAAGTGGAAAATTTGAGGCAATTATTTGTCAGAAAACTACTATACAGGATCTACCAAAACTCAACGCCATCCTTTGGAAGGCTGATAGTCCAGCTCATGACTGACCAGAATTTCACAGTACTTATGACCTTGGTAAAATATTGTTAGTTTTGTAGATATTGGCACTTCTATGAATTTCGTGAAGATCGAAATCTTTATTCAGTGTTTCGTGTGCCGCAGTTACAAAACTTCGTATATTCTAATTTATGTTACGCAACCTTTAAGGGACCTCCCTGGAGCTGAAAATGAGACTGTTGACTACTCAGCCAAAAAAAAAAAGGTCAAATAACTCAACAACAGGTTCTAAAAAACATATAATCTTAATAGAAAATCAGATAATATTTTAACCACTGAAAATTATGTCTGTGTTGAGCTCAAAAAATGAAAATTTAGCGATCGAACGTGTACTAGGCATATGAAAAAAAAATCCAAAATTTTCTTTTATTCTTCATAAAATTTAATGCATGCAGAATATTTGCATAAGAGTTGTCAAAATTTCAAATTTCCAAACGGCGTACAGGAGGAACAAAAAATAGAAATTTTTATCAAGTGTCAAATATCCCTTATTACTGACATTATTAAAAAGTTCATTCAAGGAGGTTATTCAGAATTGAAAACATTATTTAAAGTTGGAATCACAGCCAGCATAGTTTACTCTTGATCAAAATTATATTTTTTGTTCCCCACCTGTACACAGCCTAGAAATTTGAAGTTTTGACAACTCATGAAAGTATTTAAGTTTTCTATATTGTGCAAATTTTTGAAACTCACTGTATATAGTCTGGACCACATTTCGATAGGCAACCCATTTTCGGCGCGTATTCGTCTATTTATGAAAACAGTGTATAATACGATAATATTGCCCCATTTCACATTTGCATTGTCTATACTATAAAATAATAATAAAAATGAGATGGGAAGAATGCAGAAATTACAAAATAAAGCCATGAGAGTTATACTGAATGTTCCAAGAGACACGTCCATCAAGGTCATGTTACGTACATTGAACTGGCTTTCGGTAGAATATTACTATATTATATATATTACTATATATTATTATTACACTATGATCCAAAAAATGAAAATCTCATTAACCCCATCATATCTGTCATCTAAATTAGTATACAACAACAATTTACACAACTACAACACACAAAGAAGGGCAGACATATGAGTCTCAACAAAAAACAAAAAAGCTCAGAAAAATCTATTTTCCATAAAGGCATAGTGTGTTACAATGAATTATAAGATTCTTTGAAAACCTGCGACGCCATAAAAGTTCATATGTTTTAATATGTTGTGTTATTGTATATTTTATTTTTATAATTGTAGTGTTATATTTGTTGAACTTGTGACTGTAAACAAATTGTATTATATATGTGTATATAAATATTTTACCTATGACTGTAAAATTAGCTTTATGTGCTAAATAAAGAAGAATTAATTATGTTTCATCCATTAAACAGAACGGTGAAGGTCGACCTCTCTTCGGCTCCTGTACTATTATGGCTTTGGTTTTTCACTATTAGATTGTTCCCTGTTAATGTGTTAAAATGCCATGAATGATGATTGATTGAATGAATGAAAAAAAACAATTTTTTTTTACACAAGGAAAATTAATTTTCCATATGCCTAGTACTCGTCCAATCGTTAACTTTTTATTTTTCGATCTCAACACTGACATAATTTTCAGTGGTTAAAATCCCAGAAACTAGAAAATGAGTCAGGAAAATCTGTCATTATTAGACAGTGTATAATGGTCATTAAGGATAATGTAGCCCGAAATATCAGACTTGCCTAAGTATAAAAATATTTTATGGTAAACTAGGTCGAACTTTTATAATTTTCAAATACTAAAAAGTACTTTATTGGTTACCCAATAGGCTACCGACCATATAATTTCTATTATTTTATGATATTCAACATTAACTCGAATGGCATGTCTTTGTACTCTTTTAAAAACTGAAAATACTAGTTCAAAAAATTATTTATGAACAATTTGAGTTTGGACAGATTTTGAGGATATATTACATAGTACAGATATTATTGAAATGACTATTAATTCTCAATTTTGCATAACAATAATTCCAATAAGTGGCTCACGTGATAAATATTAAGTGGCTTTCATAAGGCTTTTTCTGCAATTCTGCAAAGGCGATCACCAAGCTAGTATGTATCGTTGTATTCTATACATTGCATGGGTGTTCTGCATGCTTAGCTATGAATTATCTGCATGTACATGTTTTTTTTTTTATTTTTATACTGAATTCATTTTTCACTCAAATTTTGAAATTGAATGTGTTTGACTTATAACATTAATTCCTGAAGTGTCTGATCACATGTCAGTTTATTTATTTATTTCCAACATGAGTCAGGGTACTTCACTAGTTAACAAAAATTGCGTTTGTTTCGTGCACCTTGAGTTTTTTTCCGCCAATCCGTTATTATTTTACAATCCTAAATGAAAATTGTGAACTTATTTTGAGCAGATAAAAAAGGTTGTTGAATTGAGTAAAATTCAAGCATTAAATTTAGAAATTGTTCTATCAGCTTAATATTGATCAGCGCTGTGGACAAATTCTGATAGTCCACTGTCCATAGTGTTGTAATTTATGGGGTTAAAAATGGTCAAAAAAGAATATCGTTTTATTCCAGCAAGATTAGACTGTTATTTTAAGAGTAATCTCAAACTCTGCTGAGTCACCATTCAAAAATTAATGCACTGAGAGCTATTCAGCATCTTTGAATTTTAACGCGAATACTTATGATGAAAATGCCATTTAAATAACTATCAAAAAATGGCTTAGGAATTGATTATGGTGGGGTATATGTATATTTCTTACTTTTGACCAGAATTTTGAGTGCTACCATATCATTCACACTGCTTTTTCATGCCTGTTGATTTCACGAGAAATAAATCAGTTTTCAATCGAAAGTATGACTGTTTATAATTTAAATTGTTAAATCATATTTTTTGTATATTTTTAATTTAACTGAAGTTATGTCACTTAAATTTTATATTTTATTTCGTGATTGATTCGATTTTTATGTTTTTAACTTTCATGTGTACAGGAAAGGTGCAGAATGAGTTTTGGAAATCGGTGGAAAATTCAAAATTACTCCACATACGAAATACCACTCTCGTGCAATAGAAGAAAATTTGTGGTTTCAGTGTTCCAAAAACCATCTACAAGATGCATAATAGAGGTATGGTTGATAAAAATCTATATATGAGTAATTGCCAAAGAAATTTATTGTATATTAAAATTAAATTCAAATGATATATGAACAATTGGTTTTGTCATTAGCATTTATTATGGCTTATAATTTCTTATGTAATAAACATAAAAGCTTTTTGCTAATTTTACATATATTTTATGTACATACATTTGTAGCTTATATGTATATTTTAATTTTAAATACGGTATCCTTATTTATATTTTTTTGTAGAATGATTCAAATAAACTTTTGAAAACAACGTCAATCTGAATATTTTCTTGTAATTTGAAAAAAAAACCTTCTCCCTTTTTTTTGTGTTAGCTGAATTTAAATGAAAGCTCTCTGCTAAATAAATTAAGAAGACAATCTGATGTGCAAATTAAATTTCGAAATTGAACCTTCTCTAAGCCAAAAAACAAAGTGTCTGGAAACCATAAGGTTAACATTTATGAGGTAAATTTTTGTTTGGTGTTAGATTATTTCTATATCAACTCTCAAATTTTGGTGTCCTCCTGTATAATGAAATCAAAATCAAATGATAAAATACATTCAAAAAAACATAAAATATTTTTCCGTCGACCGTTCATTTATGATGTATTTTAACGCACTCAAAATCGTTGATTAATGACCCCTGTTAATGAATGATTTTCTATTATTCAACGATTTGATTATATGCAACCCAACATACATTGCTCTTATACATTTTATATTGGTTAGTACATCTGTCATTATTTATTTGTCAATTTTCAAATAAAATTTCAGAAAATCTTCATTACACCAGTTGTCACTCAAAATCATATAAAGTCACGTGGCGTTATGGTAAAGTTCGCCTAGCAGCCAACACTGAGGTCGAGAGTTCAGAACTCACCGAGAGTAATATTTTTTTTTCAATTTGAAAATAAATAATAAAAAATAAAATAAAACTGTCATTAAGAAAAATGAAACCATCTTTAAGTAGAGTTAATATAAATAGGAAATAGTGATTGTTTTTTATCGTATCGTTAAATAAATAAACATAGAAGTAAGATATATCTCTATTTTGAAAACTACGGTCGACGGAAAAGTTTTTGTTGTTAATCGCCCTTATCAATACACTTTTTCGTTAAATTTCAGTCCTAAACATCCGCAATAAATATAAAACAAGGTTCGTCAACTTTCGAATCCAATGACTACTATTTGAAGAATCAGCAAAATGGAAAAAGGCAAACATAAAAACTGAAATTGGTATTATTAGGTTCGAGGCAGTGCATTGTTGAGTGAATGAATTTACACGGTGGCATCAGGCGCCATAAAAATATGTCCAGATGTCAATTTTGACATTTTTAAAGCTATATACCTAAATTCTCCATTTTTATTTTTAATTTTTGTTATCAAGTTTGTCCCTTCTTAGTGTCTACAGGAAAATATAATCGGTTATTGGTGCGCCATGTTTGTGACGTCAATGAATTATAATTTTTTTTGCTTCACGTTTTGATAATGTTCGAGCTGCAGTGGTTTGAGAGTCAAAATATTGAAAATTACACCCTTATTATTTAAAATGGCCGAATTGTATTGAATAAAAAGCCTTTCAGCACAGTTCAGTTTCATTTCTTATCTGATTTCAACACCGCATTACTAGTAGTTCAGTAAAGTATTTGATAGTTTATTTAAATTTCCCGCGTAAATGTAATTCAATGACGTCACAAGCGACGACCGTGTACCTATTATCCGTGGCTAACCACAAACTATGAGGTCTGTGTGGCTAACATACAATTACGTCAATAACAGAAGACAGAAGCACAAAACCAAAGAGTACTCTTTGCACAAAACATATCTTCTATGACGTGTGAATGGGTTGCATGAATATTGAATTTCGTTAAAGTTGCAGTAACAGCTGAATGCTGAATCTGACCATTTGTCTATGTCATCTATTACGCATATGTCTATTAAGTTCTGTTTCAAATATGAATATTATGAATAAATAAATTATTACGAATGACGAGTTTTTCTTTTCTATTGCCTCATGTTGGATTTCGTGTAATTACACACAGATTGGCGACACTGATAGATATATAAAACACTAAGGAAGCATCGCGCTGACGCCGCTGACGTCATTTGACATGACCATAAGATCGGGCACTTGGACCGTTTTTGTCAAATAGTGTTTAGTATCCTTGCATCGAGGAGGCATCGCGCTTACGTCATTTGACAGGCCGATAAAAACCGTCGATTGCGCCATTCTTTACAAATAGTGTTCAATTCAAAGTCCTTGTTCTAGGACCACAACCAATCACATTGCGTCATTGCTACGCCGGGTACACATAATCATGATACGCTCATGGCGTATTATTTTCTGATTGGCCGCTGACTGAGAACATGCATAGAAATTATAATATAAGTATATATATCATATATATATATTATAATTTCTATGAGAACATGTCGTTCTGTGTCAGTCAGTAACCAATCCAAACAAAATACACTGTAAGCTCAACTACAAAAAGCTGGCATATGAACCCGGCATTATTAGTCATTCATCTCATTTTATCTGTATCTGTCGATCTGTGATCTGTGTTTTATTCAAGTTTTATTTACGTCACGTGTTCGTGACAGTTATGAGTTAGTATGAGGTTATAATATTTCAATATTTAAAACATTCAAAATATAAAATAATGAACGATGATTTGTTTATGAATGATACATTCGACAATTTTATATTCACTGAAAGAGAAGAATTATTATGTACACCTAACTCTGTAAAACTGTCTGTAAGGGGAAATTCTAAGCTATCTGGACAAAAAGTTTACAAAAACATCACATTTTTGCAGAGATCCTCAATAACGGACACCAATAAAAATGAAATATCATTTGATGACTCCGAGTTCCTCTCAGAATCTTCTCAACTATCAGAAAGTATCATATCCCAAAAAAAGAACAAAACTGGTGATTCTGCAGGTAATGGAAAAACTACACATTCAGTAAATAATGAAAACATAGAAGTTTTAAAAGATTGCAAAAATGAGTTCAGCTTGAAATTGATTGATTCTAGAAGTTCCACTTCCTCTACAAATACGAAACAGAGACAAGCTGTCTTGAGCAGAAATGGTTTGAATTCAGCTAGGAATGTTTCTCCTAGCAAAATCAACATTAGCTCTTACCAGGTAACATCCAAGAATACATTCATTGATACTAACAAAAAACTGAACGAATTTAAAGATCTTCCTTCTGGTAGTGATTCTTCAACAAACTTTCAAAATAATCTAATTCACAATTCAGAATTAAATCAATTATCAAGTTGGGGTTTGCCAGTTGCTGTTTTGGAGAAATATAATGCCCGTAATTTGAAATCAATGTTTTCCTGGCAGGTTGAATGCTTAAGCAATGAAAATGTGTTGAACAATAGAAAAAACTTGATATATTCTGCTCCTACGTCAGCAGGAAAAACTCTGGTTGCAGAAATCTTGGCCATCAAGACAGTTTTTGAAATCAAGAAAAAAGTGATATTCATTCTGCCATTTGTATCTATTGTCAGAGAAAAAATGTATTATTTTCAAGATCTATTAGACACTAGTGGGATACGAGTTGAAGGTTTCATGGGCTCATATAATCCACCAGGTGGCTTTGGTTCCGTACAAGTAGCCATATGTACTATCGAGAAAGCAAACAGCCTTATAAATAGACTTTTGGAAGAGAAAAAGTTATCAGATATTGGAACAATACTAGTTGACGAGATGCATTTACTTGGAGATCCTAGCAGAGGCTATTTGCTTGAACTACTACTGACAAAACTCAAATACATTTCTAAAAAAGATGAAAATGTACAAATTCAAATCATTGGAATGTCCGCTACTCTTCCAAATTTGACTCGACTTGCAAAATGGTTAGATGCAGAACTATTCACCACCAGTTTTCGTCCTATTCCATTATATGAACAGGCACATGTTTGTGGAGAGATTTATGACAAAAATCTCAAGCTACTGAGGAAGCTAAGTCCTTTGCCAGAGCTTGGTGTTGACACTGACAATATCCTCCAGCTCTGCTTGGAAACCATCAAAGAATCTTGTTCGGTTCTGATATTCTGTCCAACAAAAAATTGGTGTGAAAACTTGGCCCAGCAAATTTCTACAGCTTTTTTAAAAATAGGTGAGCATTTATCAAGGTAATCATCTGAATTTCCAAAAAAAAAAATTGAGGAAGGTAAGCATTATGGTTACCCGAACAAAAAATCCAAATAAAATTGGTCTTAAGTTATTTCGAATATATGGGCATAACTGGCTTCTTTAGCACACATTCCCACCGTGAAAAAATAAATAAAAAATAACTCCTTCTCGCCAGCACAATTTAGAGACTGGTATTCACACGTTTTAAACAGGCCTTCCACACCAGCTTTTTGCTGCTAGCTTCTTGTCTCTAGCCAATCAGAGTACTTAAAAGTAGCTGCAGCTTTTTCAAGGTCATGCTGTTGTTCAAGGTCATGCTGTTGTTCAAGGTCATGCTGCTATTTGTTCATTTACATTTGTCTTTTAGATCAAGTCATTGACTATCTTTGTTTATGAATATGTCATCTTTCTTATACACATACAAACCAAACAAACTAAAATTGGAGGTGCTGTTTTTGAGTTTTTGTGTAGTTTTTGTCAATTGGTAAACAATGAAAATAATGAACATTGGAAAAGATAAGTTTTCTGTTGATTATTGTGGCATTCAGAACAAGATATTGCCACTACTAGTTTAACACGTTGAGCGCCATGACCCCCCTAGGGACCATCAGCTGATGAGTCACTCATGACCTCGTAGTGCCATAGGGACCTACAGTGGGTTTATTCAAGTATCAATTATGGACCATTAGGCCTTTTCGGAAACCTACTCGGGTTGACACGATTCCCAATCCGCACGTTCGTTTACCTAACCTGAGTTACCAACCAGAGTTCGGAAACTTTGGTGACTGACTCGATCACTAACTCAGGTTCATCTTTCGTAACCCAATTCGAAAGCAGGGTCATTAAAATTGATACCGACACCGCATGCGCATTACTAAAAGATTTTGAATTTGTCAACAGATAATAAAATATGGAATACTTGGTTATGTTATCATTTTGAGACATTTGTTTTCTGGTTTTGGTTTTTGGTGTGTTTTTGATCTGTTGTGGCATTCATTTTTTTGGTATAGGTTTTCTTAAAACGATCATGAATACAAGGAAAACTGCAGCATTTTATTGACGATGATGAAATGGAAGAGGAAATAGTATACAGATTCAGCAATAATTCTTCTTTACATAGGGAAACAACGTGCACGACAGAGAACGCATTAGGAAAATAGAGAGGAGATATGCATCAATCCCACCACTGTGCGGCGAATGAGCACCTTACTGAATTCCTAAATTCATTTTAGTATTGCCTGAGCGACGTGTGGATGTAATTATAATGTAGCGGAAGTTGCATTTACGATATTATTTGTTTTGTATTGCGAACAAATTATTTGACTTTTTTAACCAAATAAGTTCTTGCTCTCAAAATTTGTGTGATACAGAGTTGTCAGCCGTAATGGCTGTGAAAATAACAGTGTAAATCCTGTAAAATCATAATGAAACTTAAAAGAATTCTAAAACCAAGTAATTTGTATACGTTATCTATTGCGCGCGTTATTTCCCTATGTAGGTATAGAAGAATTATTACTGAATCTGTATATGATGCTATCTTCCAATAAAATAAGGAAAAACGTTTCTGACAGAAAACGAGTTTGCATTAAGAATTACGAAGAAGTTATTTTACAATACTCCATGACAGGTAAAATATAATATAGGTAATAAGAAACCCTGATCTGATTCGTTCGTAAACTTTGGATCTCGGGTAGGTAATCTTAGTGATCCGTCACGTGATCTCTGTGGAACGGGTTGGTGACCCAGAGTTAGTTTCCGAAAAGGCCTATTGGAATACATTGATAATGCATTTGTTGGTATGGGTGGACCTTCACGGTCCAGTAAACTAATATAATTATCTTTACTAGACGATGTGGTCCCAGGTTTACAAAAATACTACACAAATGATAAATATGTATATTATCCACAGTTTACAAAGCAAATAACGATAATTGTCAACTCTAAATTTTACTTTACAACAAAACTACACATTATATAAATGATTTTTTGCACTAAACATTATCACTACTATTTTGTTTTGAGCATTACTTACTATTTTCAAGGTTTTCCACTATTTTTTCCTGATTTAAACTACTGTAAACAATGAACGTAAACAGGCGTGAACTTGTTACTCTTATATTAACGGTTGTAAAAACAGCGGGAGTGAGACGGATGGTCTAGTGAAGGCGTTTGAGCTTTGAGGGACTTTGTAGGGCCTATGGGTTCGGCCTAAAATAAATAATTTCAAAATTTGGCTCGGCGTTTAACGTGTTAATTAAAGGTGGAAGATTCACACATATATTTATAGGTATGCCGAAATTGGTTTGACAACATTTGTTCGACAGCATTTGTTCGAAAAGCATTTGTTCGAACGGAAATTTGTTCGACCAGCACTTGTTTGACCAGCACTTGTTCGAAAGTTTGAGAATATCCAATAGTTATCAATATTCCAATGACATTATTCATGAGTTGCCTTCTTGTTTTGTACACCCAATTAAAATTTATGTGTTCAATTTCCACTCACTCAAATGTCTACCTAAGGTTAGTTTGTTCTAGTTCAATTATACTAAATAATAACTTTTTGCAAAATGTATGTATTCAATTTCCACTCACTCAAATGTCTACGTCAGGTTAGTTCGTTCTAGTTCAATTATACAAAATAATTACTTTTCGCAAAATGTATGTATTCAATTTCCACACAATACATTATTTTCCTTCTTTTTATATTTAAAAATTTGTCGAACAAATTTCCGTTCGACCAAGTGCTGGTCGAAAAAATTTCCGTTCGAACAAATTTCCGTCGAACAAATGCTGTGTCAAACAAATTACACCGAACCATATTTAAATTCCTGAATGTAATGAAATTATATTTATTCAACATCTTACTGTTTGCTTATGTTTCCTGTAACTTTTTATTTCAGTATCAACTTTAACCTAATCACACATCAAATGCAGTGTTTTTCTGCCCTTGTAAAAGTGGTCATATAGAAATAGCAGCATTTCTTTCAAAAAAAACTTGAAGCTAAAAGCTGGATGGAAAACCGTCTTTACATTTTTTTTTGTGACTTTATCATCACCTACAATGTTATAGTGATTTGACAACATTGGATGTTTCCGATCCATGGTAAACAGCACCGTTTTGAATTTGAAATGAAATTTCATTTTGATTTCTTGTTGAGGAGACCAAAATTATGTAAGTTCCACAATTTTTTTTAAAATTGGGGTGCTCAATCCGATCGGAAATCTACCTTTATAAGTACTATTTAATTATTTGAAATGGGTTTTTTACTATATTGAAATCTGAATATCTTTAAAACATGGTTTAGAATTCATAAATTTCGAATCATTTCAGGAAACAATTGAAGAAGTAGTGCGTCTCTCTTATTTATGTGGTATTATCATATCATTGCGTTCCTTGTTGCTCCCGTAGATTTCTGTCTATACCCCAGATGAAAAGTTTCCGATACTGTATGTGAATATTAAAAGCATTTTACAATCATAGTAGCACTGGCAATTTGCTGAGTGAGAATTGAAAGAAAAAAAATAATAAAAAATAAATTAACTTTCAATAAGTTGGTAAAAAAACAGGGGACCTTGAAATCTAGTTCATAGTTTACAAAAACAATAATTATTAGTTAATATTTAGATAAACTTGGACACGGCAAAAAAATGTTGACACATTTGACCACTCTGCTCTGCCGATCATAAGCCTGAAACTCATTTCAGTCAGTAAAGTCTGATTTAGATAAAATGTATGGATGACCACTGTTTCAAAAATTATGCAAACTACTATATTTTGAATTGATAACTTTGGAGATTATCTTCATATCTGCTCTGATCTTAAATTTTTCAAATTCAAGTTCTGCACCTTGCTTCTTTATTCATTACTGCAATCTCCTAATTTTACTGTTTTCAGCTTTTCGTTGTATTTATATAAACTTTGTAGGTATTATTTGCGTGGCATGCTAACACCTTGCCAGGTATTGGAAACTGTAGTTTGAGAATTAATATGGCAGAATAGTGTAGTGCCTTGGCAATATTAGCAAGAGTGAAATTCAAAGTGAACTGTATAACTCTGGATGAATTGTTATTTTTACATAATGTAAGTATTCTGAATATCTTTTTATTGTATCATTACAATGAATAGTTGATTTTCAAATTGACGATCTACATCAAATTTCTCGTCCATAACTTGTTTCATGTGGATAAGTAATAAAAGATTGAATGAACTAATGCAGATTTGCTTTTGAAAAATAAAGTTCAGGGTAGCCGTGGGTAAAAAAATGTCAGAAAACACTGCTCTTGTAATTTTTTTTAATATTTAAGAATATTTTGAAGTCTAAATCCATTCCTTTTTTTATGTATTCATTGATAAATTTTTCTCAGGTAGTTGTAAAAGTGATTGGGGAGAACTATTGAGAAGACAGTTGAACACAACCCTTATAATGGAACTTCTAGAACAACTCAAATACTGTCCCGTTGGTTTGGATGAGGTATTGCGTAAAACAGTGTCTTTTGGTGTGGCATTCCACCATGCTGGCCTTACTATGGATGAAAGAGATATCATCGAAGGTGCATTTCGAAACGGGGCTTTGAGAGTCCTTATAGCAACCTCGACTTTGTCGTCTGGAGTCAATCTACCTGCACGTAGAGTGATTATAAGAACTCCGAACTTTCACGGTAGGCCTATTGATACTCTGACATACCGACAAATGATAGGAAGAGCTGGTAGGATGGGTAAGGACACTGTAGGAGAAAGCTTTCTCATTTGCCAAAAGAATGACTATAAGATCGCAAAGGAACTCATGTCGGCAGATCTTAGACCCGTTGAAAGTTGTCTAGAAGGTGCAGGTAAACTGAAGAGGGCTATTTTGGAGGTTATTGCAAGTGGGGTAGCATCAACCCCTGAAGATGTAGACTTGTTCACAAAATGTACTTTGTTAGCTGTAGAAGATAAGAACTTTGAAGATTTGAGTAACCCCATAGAAGACGCTGTCAGATTTTTGAAAGATAATGAATTCATCAGGTTGCAGGGACAAGCTGATAAGAAGATATTTGTGGCAACATCTCTTGGTAAGTAAATGGGTTCTTTGATGTTTGATAGAAAATTCATTGATTGATTGTTAGCTAGTACCGCAGAGTCCTTCAAAGCAATTCAATATTATTTCAAAATCAACACTAATTGATCTATATGTCTACAATGTATATGTATATGTGTATACAGGGTATTCCAAATTAAGTCGGCACCACTCCGTTATTATTGATGCTACGAATTCGGTTAAATGGGCAAACTAGTAGCATTTTTAATGGCCTCGACGCCGAAAACAAAAAAAAAATTGACAGTCGCGTTTTCGAAATATTTCATAAAATGATATTTTTTTAAATGGAGCACTATATTTTATCATGAATTTCGACTCGTAACTACATTCTCAATAACAAAGCTCCTATGACTTTTTTTTTAAGTTGAAAATAAGTCACTTTTGTCAATAGGAAACATTTATAAAAATCGGATTTGATGAAGAGCTATAAAATATCGAGTAAATATTCAAAAACACCGCCTTCTGTTTGGTCTAGATGCTAAGGCTCCTTCACCTCACGCCGGCGACCCGTGTTCAAATCGTGGTCGAGCATTTTTTTTTTATGTGTTAGAGATATGGATTGTATTGCCAGTAATTTGGATACCGACTTTGGCTATATCTATTAAAAATTGTCAGAATTGTACATTCAATTTCAATCTAGTAAATAATAAAAGAAATGAATATTATTATAAGGTAATCAATGATCAATAAAGTATCGAGTGTATTGTCTGTATCTGAGATCTGCGTTTGTCGAAAAAATATTGTGTGTATTTCGAGCACAAAGTGTAATTGCCGCTCTCCAAAGATTACCCCGCGCTCTGCTTCGCGTCGCGCGGTAACTCTCTTTGTTCGAGCGGCAATCCATCACTTTGCGCTCTAAATACACAAATAGCTATTTCCAACCGAATTAATATGACGCTCCAGCATTTTCTGTTCTGTACAAAAACGGCTTCAAAGTTATCATTATGGCAGAAATATTTTGATTCACAAACTAAATACGGCTAGTGGAATGGTTTTAAGATGGAAATTATCGTTTTGTAAATTAATACCAAATAGCTCAGTTGTGTTAATTGACGGGTTTCACGAGTTCAAATCCCAGCGCAATTTTTTCTTTTTACTGTCTTATTTTGCTGTTAGTAACAAAATATTGTCATTCGTATAAATACCAAAATTGGGTGTTTGGACAATCATGAGGTTTTATTCGCCAAAACAAAGAATTTTTTTGTACTAGTGAAAAAAATTAATATTTCCACATAAGTCGCTCATTTTCAACTTTAGGAAAAAAAGTCATAGAAGCTTTGTTATTGTGAATGTAGTTACGAGTCGAAATGCATGATAAAATATAGAGTGTTCCATTTAAAAGAATATCATTTTATGAAATATTTCGAAAACGCGACTGTCAATTTTTTTTTGTTTTCGGCGTTGAAAAGGCCATTAAACATGCTACTAGTTTGCCCATTTAACCGAATTCGTAGCATCAATAATAACGGAGTTGGCAATGGTGCCGACTTAATTTGGAACACCCTGTATATAATATCCTATGTAGTTTTAAATATGCCTTTTAATTTGTATGTGTGAACAATTCGATTTTGTATTGTTAATTTTATTTTTAATGTTGGTATATTATAAGGACATTTGTAATGTATATTTATATGACGTATCTGACGCATTTCTATGTTTATTTGTATAAACCTGAAGAAATAAAGATGATTGATTGATTGAAGAGTTCATTTGTTTTTCAGGAAAGGCTTGTTTATCTTCCTCAATGGCACCTGATGAAGGATTGGCCCTTTTCACAGAACTTGAAAAAGCTCGACAGTGCTTTGTTCTCGATACCGAATTACATTTAATATACCTCATCACACCCTACAGTGCATGCAATTCATGGGGCACAATCGATTGGATGTTTTTTCTTGATCTATGGGAAAAACTACCTTCAACCATGAAGAAGGTAGGAGAACTTGTAGGAGTTCGAGAATCTTACATAGTTAATGCTACCAGAGGAAAAGTCCAGACAAACACCAATAAATTATATCATAAATTCTTGATCCACAAGAGATTTTTTGTTGCTCTGGCTCTACAAGACTTAGTCAACGAGAAACCGTTGAACTGGGTGTGTAACAAATTCAGTTGTAATAGAGGTATGCTACAGTCACTGCAGCAATCTGCTTCATCTTTTGCCGGAATGGTCACTAGTTTCAGTAGACAGCTGGGTTGGAGTAATGTCGAGCTGCTCATATCTCAATTTCAAGATCGGATGCAGTTTGGAGTCAGCAGGGATTTGCTAGACCTGATGCACTTGCCCATACTCAACGGAAAAATGGCCAGAACTTTATACAACTCTGGTATTGAGACCATGATACAACTAGCAAACTCTGACGTTTTGACAATCGAAAATATTTTGCACAAAGTTATTCCATTTGAAACTGAAAAAGAAAGAGAGGGCGAATCTGAGTTTGAGAACAAGCAAAGAAATAAGTACAGAAATGTATGGGTAACAGGAAAAGAGGGTTTGACCGAAAGAGAAGCTGCAGAAATGTTTGTAACAGATGCAAGGAATTATTTGAAATTAGAGATTGGGTTGGCTGAAGCTAAATGGGACAACGATGTTGGAGCTAATGATTCTGATGTACTTGAAGAGAACATATGTGGGATCATTGAAAAGGTTAGTTATGTTGGTTATTCATTCAAGTAACATGATGAAATAATACTTTATCTAATTCAGTTTCGAAAAGTCAGGTTTTACATGACGTTTGTGAATTATGAAACGTAAATTTTTTCAAAACTGTCACTTGAGACAAGTGAAAATGAGTTGTGTAATATTCATTAACCAACTAGTTGTGTAATGAAATATAATAAGAAACTAATAATTTTATCTTTGAAAATATTCAAAACAGGATTTGCTGCGTCATATCTAATTTTAGAGTTTTGTGGTATTAATAATTCATTTTATGCTTTATTTGCCGATTCTTCTGTATCGGACGCTATTTCGTCGGAACAACTACTCATTTTTGACATAAGTCTGACACGTTTGATATTGCTTATTAAATATTCATTCTGACAAGTGCCAATGCCACTGTCCCATATCAGGAGAAAACCATTCTATTATATTCATGAAATGGTATCATTAGATAAAATTTTGTACGAAATACGTTATGAAAAGATTTATTTGTTCGACTCGCGTAATTTGCAAAACTCACTCACTCCGTTCGCTCGTTTTGGCAAATATTACACTCATCGAACAATATCGGTCTTTTCAGGATTCGATGATTGAAAAAAAAATCATGTTTTTGAAAAACAAAATGAAAAAAATCAGAAAATCGTGTATTTTCTCAGATATTATTTTTTATTTTGAATAATAATTGGAGTGTTTGGTCTTTTTTACTCTGTATTTTTACAGGAAAACGCAAATAACAAATAGCATTTTCTTGTTGAAAAGGGGAACATTCTCCATGAAAATTGAAAAATGTGATTTATGTAAGAGGTTATCTTGAACGATGGAAAATGGCGACTAAAGTTTGTCTTTCAGTCGCAGATGATTCCACAACAGGTTTTATGAATGTCCTATTCATATTTTCGAACTAAAAGCATTTTCTTGTTTCAACATATCATCTTATATTGATTTATTAGCTTTATTTAATTCTTGTCAGAACTTGTGAAATTAAGAATCCTCTGCACCGCTTGGCGCAGAATTTTCCCCGTGAAAATCCTGTCAAATCTTGTTTGCACAAATTACAATACAAAATATAATAAAACTAGATCTAGTAATCTGATTCATTTGACAAATTTTAATGAGCCTTTGAATGTGTCTGTGCAAGAACTTCTTCAAATATTAAAGACCATCGAAAGCAGTTTCATTTGTAGCACTATTAGTTTAATTTGTATTTAAACTATATATTTTCAAAATGAATAAATTTTATTTTATTCATTGATTAAAAGAAAAAAAAATCATTTGATTAAAATCATTCATTTAAATCGGCAAACCCTACTATTTTGAATTCAAATTACTCCCAACAATATTGCACATTTCTGAATATTAGTCTGTAAGCATATAAAAAAAGAGTTAACTTGAAATTCAGTTTTATATTATGTCATTTAACACAATTTAAACTTTCCACAAATTTTTTATAATGCCATTCGTTATAAAATAGCATTATAAGAAGTTAGATTACACCCTGTATATCTTCGATCCAAATATCAAAAGTGTAATTTAAAAAATAACTGAAAGGCGTTCTTGCCAATGATTCTTCATTACAAGTTATTAACATCGTAACAGCACATAATACGTTAGTTAGTTACAATAATAAGTTAGTTACTTACTTTATAATAGATACCAAATGGCACGCTCAAATGAAAATAACGTGACATAACCAAAGTTGTTGATTTCATTTTCCCACCATCGTTGTCATTGTTAATTTAAGGATAAAACTTTGAATGTAACTTGATTATTATGCAATTTAAATAAATCTTTGAAGTTGTACAGAGTGCTTTCGCCTGGCAGCATCCTCGATTATTATAAATCGCATAATAGTCTCCTTACAATGATAGCTGTTAATACAAGTGTAGCTTTATTCAGTTGACATTAATAGTTATTTATGGTACTAGTGTGTTATGTTGAAAATAAGTCACACGAGAAAGATTTATACCGTCAGGCCGAGTGGTATAAATTCTAAAGTGACTTAGGAAACATATCACACGAGTGGCATACAATGTTTTATCCAACACATTTAATGATGTCATTTAATGACATTAATGACATTAATAATGACAGTCATAGCTGTCATGTGTTGGATAAATTATATTTTGACTTCGATTTTGACTTATGTTCAAGGCAAGTAATGGACACCTCACAGATGAAAATCAGGATTTTCATGAACATCAATCATTCACCAAATTGAAACAAGAAGCACCTGTTCTACCTGATGAAATTATACCATCTAAAGGACTAGAAAAACTTCCCAAAGAAAACTATGTTTCTGATGATTCGTCTCTTTTTTCCAAAGATTTGAACATATCTGATTCCTCAAGTCTGCTTTCTGAGGCAAATTCAACCAAAATTGAAGATGATGACGAAATTTTCGAAAATAAAACTCCTATTGAAGAAGAAAATACCAAGGAAATTCTGCCGAAACAAAAATACAATAGTAACAATGTAAAAGAAATTTCTCAGATTGAAGCACTTGAAAACATAAAAAATGCGTTGTTATCCCAGAAGAGTTCTGTGAAAACAGATAATTCATCGAATTTTAGTAGTAGTTTTTCTGATATTGATTTTTCAAGCCTTGAGCAAAACATAAATAAGAACTTATCGTTCAAAGGCTCAAAAAAACTATTCAAGTTACCCAACCAATCAGTCAATAAAACTGATGTGTCGCATTTGCTGTCACCATCTTCTGTTGAATTGAGCATCTCAGGATCCTCGTTGTTCAGTTCTCATGATAACCTCAACATATCAGTGCAGGAAATGCATTCGGATCAAAGCCTTTTTGAGGACAGTTTCCATCTCCAACTGAGTGAAAGTGATGGTGATTCCACGAAAGACGTAGAATCAAAAAAAATAAATAATAAAGAAATGACCAATTCTATTAATACTGAAACAGCAAGCTTTCTGGAGAAGGCTTTCACAGATTCATTTGAACCTACTGAACAGAATAACAGTCACTGTGATCTCTTTGCTGAAATGAAGAATGAAGAAAACTCTAGTCAATATATTATTGAAAACCCAAAGTATCTAGCTGGTGAAAGTGATAAATTTGCTAAACCTCATAACACTGGTACTTCAAGAAAACGTGTAGGTGAAAATGAGGAACCCAAAACACCCAATAAAAAAATTAAATATGAAAACTCCCAAGATGGAGATGTCAATATGTCTTATATAGAAAATAAATTTGAAGTCCATTCTGGTGTGGATTTCAGCAAGATAGAAATAGTTGACATCTGCCAGGACACATCGTTATTTAATTTATTTTGCAAAGAAGTGAAACAACAAAGTTGTATTTCTTTGTCTATCGCTTGTAGAAAAATTATAGAAAATAAAAAAACTATAGGTTCGAACATCATCAAACCAGAAGCTGATGAAGAATTGCATACAAGCTTTTCGTTCAATGAAAGAAAAGTAGACGGATTTTGTTTTGCTTGGGAATCCAACGTTGCCTACTACATCAGTTTGGACAATCCTGACTATCATCAAAAGATCATGAAATTGATGAAGACTGTTGTTGGGAATGAAAAGATTAGAGTGAAATTGTTTGATGCCAAGGAACAAATTAAGGTTCTGAAATATTGTTGTGATATAAACTTCAAGTCTAGAGTTGATGACCCTAAAATCGCTGATTGGATATTGGAACCTGAAGGAAAAGAAAAAAATTTGAAAGCAATGGTGAGTATAGAGGTTAGGGTGATTACTTCCAGTAACAATTCATCTCATTTTCAGTTACAATTTGGATTCATTTCTGAGTAACTTTTAGATGTGAATAGAAGAAATATCCATTTATTCGGTTCAGTTAAATGTTTATAACTGCTGTATTTGGATTTGCAGAAAGCTGAAATTTTGGGCGTAGTTCGACAATGTCCTGTATACTAAATCCGTTTCTGCACATTTAATGGAAACTTGAGGATATACGTAAAAATAGGCTAACACTATGATATCATCTTCTTGAAGTTATTTTCTACTAATACAAATTTTCCTGTTTATTGGTTGTATATCAAAATACATTTCATAGAATTTTCTACATGTTCTTGCTATGATTTGATCACATTGACCATGAAGAATAAACAGTTTCATCAAAACTTTATTTGAATATAGTTAGTGCCTTCTATTTTGATTTGTTGCAAATACAATTTTCGTTATAACTTCTTGTGAACTGCACTGCAAGTGTTATTGATGTTTCATAATGTTCATAATGTTAAAACTGCACAACGAATCCAGCTATTTTGACAAGATAGTGATAGTACGTGGGCAATATTAATTGGATTCTCAATTCTCGAAAATGTGGTTTGATAAAATTTGCGAACATTAAAATGAAGCATATGTATATCTCATCGACGGGACGATTTGTTTAAATCCATTTGCAACAGTTCAACATCTTGGTAATGATCCAGTAGAGTTTGAAGTAATCTACAAACATCAAACGGTGGCTGTATTCTATTACTTCCAATATATCATCAATAAATAACAAAGAATTAGTTGACTTATATGGGATCCCTGGGGAACCTCAGATATTAAAGAAATTTCTGATGACACGGTTCAAAAAGTTACTGTCCCTGCCTAACGCAGAGAGAGTTTTAGGTCATGATTGAATGCTTTTGAGAAGTCATAGTATAGTCAATCTGGTGCCTTTCTTCTGAATTACTTGAAAAAAATATTTGATAAACAACTAAATTTGTGTTGCTAGATCTTCCTCAGGTGAAGCCATGTTGTTTTTCATTAATGATGTTCCTAGTGTCATGAGTAAATTTCTTAGTAATTAAACAGTCAATTGAAATTATTAAATTGTAGGAATAGTATAAATTGTTATATAATCATTTTTTAAATTATTTATAGTAGTTATTTGTTGATTTACTTTTTGTAATGTGATTTTAACGTATTCCCGAATATTTTTCTCATTTTCAGGCAGTGAAATATTGCCCTGAAGGTATCAAGTTATCACAGTTGTCAGGTGGATGCAAAGGTGTAGGTAGCATTGGCCTAGATTTGTACAGTGCAGAGAAACCCAGAACAAGATCAGCTGTAGAAGCCATCTTGACATGGCACCTGGTGGAGGCCTTGAAAAATAACCTGAGAGAAGAAAACCCCAAATATTTGGCAATTAACGGTTCGCTTAAAAAATAAAAATGAAATCAATTTATAATTTCGGAAATTTTCAGATGTTGAGTCGGATACTTTATTATGTTTAGCAAATATGGAATTGGGCGGCATAAGCGTTAGCCTAGGGTTACTGCAAGAACTTGTAGATAACTTGAAGAATCAGATGAGTGCTATTGAGAATAAAGCGTTTTCACTGGCGGGAAGACATTTCAATTTCATATCTTCAAGTGACGTTGCAAAAGTTATTGGTAAGTAAAATCATATTTGAAATTTTAAGTAGGCATGAAATTATGAATGTTTGAGAATGAACCCTAACAAATACATGGCAGAATTTTCCCCATACATCATAATCCAGTACGATGGGGTTTTGAGACAAGAATCGATTGTAGCACACCAAACTTGGTATGCTAGTAGTTGGAACCATGATAAACACAAAAAAAATTGTTGGAATTTTTTTTTCCTTTAAAAATATATAAATAGATTTTTGCTGTAATCTTGGAAAGTATATGATTTATCGAAAAAACAAGTCAACAGGGTGAAAAACAATTTAATTTTCCACGAAAATTATTCCTAGTAATTTCTTACGAAATGCGCTCGTTTTCTCAAGATATGTGATTGAACGCCGACATCCAATTTCAAGTTCACCCTTTTCAGCATTATATTGTTTATTTGTCTATTGTAATAGGTGCGCTCGGTGCTCATCTGGATGCATACATACCTACATAAAGGTTAAGTTACGAAAATTATTCGACGATTTTTTTTTTCAAATGCCTATCTGATATATTTTTACTATTTTTACGGATTTTTCGATTTCAAATTTACGAGTTTTAACGACTTTGCTCGAGAAGGAGGCGGGTCCGAGACCCCCGACCAACATTTTTTTGTGTAGTAATTTTCTATATCTGGAACCGTTCTCTATCTAGCATTCGCGGGGATCAGCGGTCATCAAAATAATTTTGGGAAAACCGAAAACATATTCAACTGAAAGGCTGTTCCTTCAATCCAGACTACTCGACATAAGACAATTGTTCTGTAAAACAATTATTCAATTCGTTTCTGGGAATAAAGCATACATCCATTCACCCGCCGCTGAAAGTTCTAATGGAGCCGAATATTTGATTGGTCATAACTCTGCTAAAAATGATCGGAGAAGGAAAAGTTCATATCGTTTCTGAAGAGTCCTACATTCTCATGCAAATACAATAAGCTAGTATTTGAGTACCTAAAATTTATTTTGTCGCACTACACGGAGATGTTTGCGGATGATCCGAAAATCATGAATAAGTTAGTAAATATGGAATTATTATACTGAAGCAGCAACTCATATCCTCTTTGGACTATATGCAACAATTTTAAAGTAGTGTGACAGGTCCCACTTATACATGCAAAAAAAAACTTTGTTTTAATCCTGCCTCATTTTCAACTTACCCATAAAATCAGCATTCTCTTCACTAAATGTTGAAAATAATCGCTTATTCATATCCTGCATATAAATATTCAATAACACTATTGTGAAGTGCAAACCTCAAGCTTGAAATCACATACTTCATTTTTTATGTAGGATGTGTATGAGCGATTATTTTCAACAATTACTCAAGAAATTGCCGGGATTATGGGTGAGTTGAAAACTGAGGCAGGAGTAAACCCAGTTTTTTCTTTGGCATGTATAAGTGAGACTTATCCAAAGAGGGTACTTATTCCTGCTCCAGTACAATTATTTCATATCAACTAAAATGTCCATGACTTTCAGGTCCTCCATAAATATCGTAGAAGGGTTATGTGAAGTGGGACAAAACACATTTTAGGTACTCAGATACTCACATGTTATATTTGCATGAGGAAGTAGAAGTCTTCAGGAACGATATACACTTTTTCTTTTCCTTCTGCTATAATTTTTAGCCAAGTTATGACAAATCTAATTTTCGGCCCTGCCTAAACTTTCAGTGGCGGCTCTGCGCGACCATAAAATGTGGCGTTAAACCACGTTTTCTGAGAAAATGGGTATTTTATGAGGTATGACTGAAAATCATTCTTGTGGAGAATTGAATTATCTCTCAACCTATCGAAATCGTTTTTTGATAAATCTTATATTTTCTGAAATAAAAACAAAAAAAAATAATATTTTTTTAAATGATTTTTAAATTTTAGGTTCCATCCCTGATTTTCTTATAAACAATTTTTTTTCTAAAAATACATGATGTCGAGATGTCATGTGCCGAGTTTCAGAGTGCTACAATTCATTCTTCACTTTTTGCTAGAGTTTGCCTGTCATTACTGGATTAATATGGGCTAATGTTAAGAGAGTTATTACACAGACCAATGGACTAGTTCAACTGAAAGGGTACTGGGCCAAAAACTGATCCTTGAGTAGCTCATCCTGTCTTAATTTATATAGTAAATTAGATGTTTTGCTGGTGACCTTGACAAATTGATATCGCCCAATTAGATACGAATTCCTAAGGAATATACTATTTACACTGAAGAATAGTAGTTCAGTTTGTTCAATAGGATATTATGAGATATGCAGTAAGATGCCTTCTTCACATTTAGAAACTGGTAACTTATATACTTATTATTTTCAAATCCCGAATTGATAAAACTAAGTTGGTTGGGGAGAATGAGGAGGGTATAACACATTTCCCCCCTTCAAGCAAATACAAGCCGAAAAACTTCTTCTAAGAGAGTTTCAAATCCTGTAAATTAGTTAATTAGTTTTGAAATATGAATCATTACTCCAGACAGATAGAATAGAATAGGATAGAATTTATTGATCTCACAATATCAAATAATGATACAAGACAGGTCAGATATAAGCAAATTAAAATTAAGAAGTCTAGCTAAAACTAGAACATTCAACTTAAAATATTAAAATTAAGCTATAATTCAGGTTAAAAAGTACATTATAAAATATTATACAGAAAATATTACAAAAAACTAGAAACAAAGTACGTCAAAAATTAAGATCAAACAAAGTGTATGTTGTAGTCTAGACATAATTCAATGAGTATTTTCAAGATATTCTTCAACCGAATATGGACACATATCAATGAGATAATTTTTAGTTTTCTCTTCAAATGTATGCACGAAGGCAATATCTTTAAAACATTGTGGGAGACTATTGTAAAGTTTAATTCCCATTACACTAGGTGATTTCTTACAGATTTCTATACGCTGGTAAGGTATAGAGAAAACTGATTTATATCTTGTGTCATGAGCATGAATATCCCTGTTTTGTAAATAATCGTTTTTATTTATATTAACTGATGTGATATTATAGGCATGAGTTGAATTTCTCCATAACAAATTCTTATTTCATATCTGATTTTGTTTATTGTTCTATTTAACATTTTCAGGAATTTTTAGAGGAAGAAAAATCAGAACGAATAAGCAGGTTTTGGAAAAAAATGAACATCCCATTTCAGATATGATTGTTCAGTGGAGAAAAATCAATACGACCCTCACAAAAATGATATATCCTCTGATGGGAGTATCAAAAAATGGCCGCATACATGGATGCTATATTACTCATACGTCCACTGGACGAATATCGATGCAGGAGCCAAACTTGCAGAGTATAACCAAGGACTTTATTGTTCCAAATCCACTGACAAAAGAAAATGTGAATATTAGTTGTCGAAATGCTTTTGAAGTGTCGGAAGATCATCAGTTACTATCTGCAGATTACTGTCAACTGGAATTAAGAATCCTGGCACATTTTTCCCAAGATGAATTGTTGTGTCGCATCATGAACAAACCTGGAGATGTATTCAAATCCATCGCTTCCAAGTGGAACGCAGTTGAAGAGGATAAGGTATTAATAATTTTTGTTTAGGGAATATCCCCAATCACCAATTATTGTGCAAAAACACCAAGTATATGCACTTGGTGCTGTTGATGGAAAAACCTCCGATTTGTCCATAATGATAAAATTAACTGAAATTTACTACATGTTAATGTAAAACAGGCTTTCTGAAATTTTGAAATCCAATCTACATCGATTCAATCTGGATATTAATATATGATAGTTTTTTTTTTTATATTTCGTCTATTCTTGATATCATTCACGTTGTGAATCGATAACAGGAAATTCCTGCTATTTGTATAAGAGAGCTTTTGGAATGTTGTTCACTCAAACTAGGAATCTTCGCACATACCATGTGTCTCACTTCTCAAGGAAACTCACCCGTATCTTCCGTAATTATTGAAGTCGAACTCTAAAAATGTTAGGATCGATAAATGTACAGGAAATTAGTCCAAATATTGTCTGGGGTTGATATGAGTGACATATTGCCCGTCAGTGGCGATGAAAATTTTTGCGAAAAATTATACTAGGGGTAGAATAATGACTCAAAATTTCGTTTCGGATTCGGGATCAGGAAAAATTTTCAGTTCTGAAAAAACCAAATTTATCTCACTTCTCGTGAAAACCCATGTATATCGTAATTATTGGAATCGCTTGATGTACTGGTTGATGTGAGTCACATACACTGCCCATCAGAGGAGATGGAAATACCGATTTTTGTGAAAAATATTTGTTGTTAGGAGGGTATATCTTTAAAAATTAATGAAGTTCTAAATTCAACATTTTTTAAACTAGATTATACCTAAATTCAATAATTAACAACTGATTGCCGTTTTTATTCATAGTCATAGAATGAGCAACGGTTATTGAAAATCATTGTAGATAAGTCACTTATTTCTTGAAAGTTGATTAATAATAGAGAGTTACTGACAAGAATTTCTTCAAAGAGTTTCTGTAATGTTTCTTAAATACATATTAATAAATAGAGAACAAACTGTTTTTTTTCTTTGAGATAAGCTTTGTGATGTCTTTGGAAATAAAATTTTATACTGCCTGTAGAAATTTTATATTCTTGTAATCCCCTCTATAAAATTACTCAGTAATGTTAATTGACTAAAGATATTACTCATCACTGGCATCATCGTGAAAGTTCCAGTGCTTCTACACCACTAGTTCCTCTAGTTATGAAGGTGTTTCCATGAAAATTGGAAAATATCGAACTTTTCTGAACTGAAATATTTCGTAGAAATATTTTGTAGGTATCAGTTATAAATTTCTTGTCCTAATCACAAATCAAAAAAATTTCGCTTATCCTGACTACTATTGTTTTTCGCTAAAATCGGTATTTCCATCGGTATTTCCACTGACGGGCGGTGTATGTCACTCAGATCTACCTCATACAACATTTAGACTTATTGCCGGTACATCTACTGATCCTGAAATTTAGGTGTGTTTCCATGAAGAGTGAAACAATAGTATATTGTTTTCCGAGTGACGAAAGTAACATTTTTTCAAGCAAGAGAACAGTTTACCAATGTTCACCATCTTCAAAAATGTTTTCAACGAGTGACACACTATACTATTTCTACAACCCCGTTTATATCATAATAATATGCTAAAAAAGAACGATGAACAAATATTTTTGTTTAAATTAAAAATTTCATTAAACATTACTTATGATTTGAATTGAATATATTTCTTCATATCTCAAAAAAAATACGTATTGGTAATAAATTTGATGTCCTGTTCCGAATTCGTTGAGATTTCTACTTTTCATTTTTCATATCATACAACTGAATTGACCAATAATTCTTACTATACCCTCCTCCTACTTTTTACCATTCTCAATTTTTTTGATCATAACAAAAGAAGAAATTCATTTATCCATTAGACTTATAAATTTCATATAATAAAATTTACAATGTACAAACCTATTTGACTAGTCAATTTACAAATTATTATCATTCCGCTAATTAATTTCTAGGCTCCATATGATTATTTGATTAAAATACGCATTTGTAGGATATTTTATTAAATTCATGGTAAAAGGAATAAAAGCTCGATAAAATGAATAAAGGCTGGATAAAAGGAATAAAGGCTCGATAAAAGGAATAAAAGCTCGATAAAAGGAGTAAATGCTCGATAAAAAAAAAACGCATTTTTAACTCAAAAGCTACATTATCTTGCTCAGATAAGGTTTGTACGTCAAGTGCGTGCAAAACACTATTTCACGCATTATCGACTCGCAAGCTAAGTTAGCTTGCTCAGGTTAAGTTTGTGTGACAAGTGCGAACGAAAAACTAATTCATGTACTTTCAACTCAGTTTGCCTTCTTCTTGTGTTCATTTAAACATCTTAAATATCAAACGCTTTATTCCTACCCAATTGTAAATTCCTCCTGTACACAAATTTTATATAATTTGGCAATTTTAGGTCACAGATATCATGAGACAGAGTACTAAGAATTTATGCTATGGTATAATTTATGGTATGGGAAGCAAAACATTAGCAGATCAGCTCAATATACAGGAGAATGACGCTATAGAATTCATGGAAACTTTTAAAAATACGTACCCAGGGATTAGAAAATTTATTAAGGAAGCTACAGAAAAATGTAGAATGCTCGGTTATGTTGAAACAATAACTGGCAGAAGAAGATATTTACCGAGTATCAATGATACTAGTACTATGAGGAGAGGTAAGATCATGATAATGAAACCAACACATATTTATTATTTGAGCTTAGTGAAACTGTATAACGTTTTTTTATTTATTCCCAGGTCAAGCTGAAAGACAAGCTGTAAATACGATAGTTCAGGGGTCTGCAGCTGATATAGCAAAAAAGGCAATGGTTGATGTAGAAAAAGAATTACAGAGCATTTTTTGCAAAACAAGAAATAGACCAAAGCTGGTGCTTCATTTACACGATGAAATTATTTGCGAAGTTCCTTCAAAATATATCAGGAAAGTTGCCAAGATTGTGAAGAAGAACATGGAAAACTCTATTGTGCTCTCTGTGCCTTTTCCAGTAAAGATGAAAACTGGAAAGTCTTGGGGATCCATGACAGAATTTATTTTGTGATATTTTACAACAGTTCTATAATTGATACAATATTTATGTAATTGATACAATTTTTATTCAATTTATATCAATAATTTTTTTCGAGATGAGTATATCTTTGTTTCTTTTTCCCTATACAGAAAATGAATATGTATTCGGTTGTAATTTATTTTTCATTGTTATTGTCAGAATTATGCATGCTACAAAATTATGTGAAGATCAAAAAATTGTGGTAGTAACTACAAAATTGTAAAATAATTTTTTAATTTAACCTGATTTTGAATATATGCTTTATTTATACATATTTTTTTCCTGCTCCATTACTAGCAACCCTCGGAAGTCTTTGGGAGACTTGTGGGAGCTAGGGATAACTAGGGGCTTACCTTTCAACGTGCGATCCCAATCGAGAATTTTTAGTGAAAACGCCCGTGTGTCGTCCAACACAAAAAATACTCGGATTGACACTATCTGACTTATCCCAATTTGTTGTCTCGATAATAATCACAGAAAGAAAATACAGCCAGTGGATATACCGCTCAAGATGCAAAAAAGCTATATTCAAAAGTCTATGAATAGGTTAAGAATCAGTCTGAAATTCAATTGAAAATTTAAATAAAGAAAATATATTTTTGAAATTGAATGGAAAATAATGGTTACAGTGATAATCCAGATTGCCTTTGCGATCTATTGAGGTACCGTAAAATGGGGTTACTTGAAATCCTGGGGCAATTTGATAAATTCTTGCGCCATGATATGTTAAAATATACTGACATCTAACTATTAGTAGTAAAAACAAAATACAAAAATACTGAGTTTTAACATGACACTAACTCCAAAAGAAATGATTTTTGGCACACAGGCAGTACTTCAAGAAGAACAATTGTTTTGCACGCCAAAACCTATGCAAAGTGGGGGAAAATCCCCTGGAAAACTCGGAAAATCGGTTTATCATCAATAACTTCGAAAGGGGTTGAAAATTTTGATATAATGTACGGGAACAAACTTGTAGAGGGAGAAAATCTTTTCACATAATTTTTCGAAGATTCCTATTAGAAATAATGAGCTTTATCCAGCACATGACAGTTATGACTGTCATTATTAATGTAATTTTGGACAAGGAAACTATCAAATAACACACTAGTGTGTTATATTCCATAATTCACTAGTGAGTTACAGTATATAGTCAAAATTTAGATGCAATCAAAATAGCTGACTATTTATCAAGGTCTTCTTACATTACCCTTGATATTTTTTTGAGGTATTTTTTTAAAGCTGTTTTCAGTTTTTTTCGCATGAGTTAACCCTCGTAGAATACAGTATTTATAAATGGTGCATTATTTCTTTTAAAGATATCACAATTATTAGTGAAACTGCTATTATCTATCCAGTTGCAACCAGTAATGCACAGGAAGGGTATCACAGTCCCTTTTCTCCCCGTCTCTTTACGTCACTATCAAAATTGGAAAAATTTTCAATTTTTCGAATTCCTCATTAAATTTTGAGTAAAAAGTGTGTTGAAGAAAAATTACATTTAATTTTTGCACGAAAGCAGCATTGTGAAAAAATGCATGTAAAAGTGTATTAGATTTTTTTAGAATAGTATCCAGTTCCAGTAATTAGGATAATAGGATTTGCTCACTCACATTTAAACCTAACCTAACCTAACCAACTTCACCCGAACAATTTTTTATCATTAGTATGTTTGTACTCATAAAAGCACAATTTTCTTAACAACAACTTTTTTTAATCAAACAACTATACTATTTTTACTCAAAATTGAATGAGAAATTCGAAAAATTAATGATTTTCTGATTTCACCAACGTTGTAAAAAATAGGGGAGAGAAAGGACCATGATACTCTTTATGTATACCACTGGTGGCAACTGAAAATATGCTGAAACAAATGACATTTGAGAAAAAGAATATTGGGAAAATCCTATTTATTTTCAAGGGAAATTGCTGTTTCAATTTGGCACCCTAGTTTTGGAACACACTGTATATATTTTTTATAATAGGCATATAATTAGGGTATCCTCAGTAAATAATAGTTATTTATGGTACTAGTGTGTTATGTTGAAAATAAGTCACGCGAGAAAGAATTCTAAAGTGACTTAGGAAACATAACACATGAGTGACATACAATGTTTTATCCAACACATGACAGTTAGACAAGTAAACTATCAAATAACACACTAGTGAGTTATAATCCATAACTCACTAGTGTGTTATTTGAGAGTTTACTTGTCTAAAATGACATTAATAATGACAGTCATAACTGTCATGTGTTGGATAAATATATTTAGGTTTGTTCTTCAATCGAAAATGGGATATTGGACGCCTGTGGTGTCACTCAATGAGAACAAAAAGTATTTTACCCCTTCACCACACAAGTAATCCTAGGATTACTAAACTGAACTTAGTAATCCTACTGATGAAGGTAACTTTGTTATCGAAATGCGCATCTAGGAATTAAATTACTTGTGTGGTGAAGGGGTAAAATACTTTTTGTTCTCTTTGTTCTTCAAATGAGAAATTTACACTCCGGCATATGCATGGCTGAATCAATCAGTATACACTTTATAAAGAATGAGATTTTGTTACTGCTATAGATATGAAATAATAGTTCTATTGTTAATAAAAAATAACAATCAAATGCTTGGAACTAGAAAGCAATTCTATTATGAAAAGTTTATTACAATATATACAAATTCAACTGTTTAGTTTTTTTTTAATGCTTAATCCTGGCATACCTAAACAAATATGTTGTTAGGTAAATAAAAATCTAATCCACTCTGAAAAACTAGTATTTTTTTATTCAATCGTTTTCTTGTCCAACTTCCTCCACGTCCATGCCAATCTCACCATTAGTGGTTGAAGATACTTCCTCCTGAGGGGTACTGTGAATCTTATACTGCTCTTGAAGTTCCTTGATTTGCAACTGGAGGTCTGCATATTTCTTTTGAAGACCCTTTTCTCTCTCCATCTGTCTATTAACATCTTCTGTGAGTGACTGAAAATAAAAATTAAATCGTTAAAATAAAAAATAAAGAATTTGGGAAAAATCTGTTTTTTCATTTCAACCCCCCTCCCACACCTATTCTTAACTAGCAATTAATTAAAATGGGGTATATTTTAAATGAGCACCAAAATAATTATTGTGCTACAACATTATGTGCTGTCTCTAAAATAATATTTGGTCATCAAAAGTAATAAATGAGCACCAAAAAACCTCAACTAGAAATATAATTTATGAGCACCTGGAATATTAAAAAGTTGGCATAAATATTAAAGTTAGTACTTAATGTAATACATAAAGACCAAAAACATATAAAGGAGGTGATGCCACAAAGCCTTCAAACTTCAGACCAATCTCCTTGTTATCCACCATTTCAAAGATTAAGATGGAAAATTTATAAATTAATGCCATTTCGGATTTCAAACTTTTAAAAGTACAAATGACGCCATCTTGTCGTTTCCAGAAAAGTTTTATGGGAATCTAAATGAAGAAGCTATTGCAGCAGTGTTTTGTAACTTTTCAAAAGCTTTAGACTGTGTTAATCATGGAATACTGCTGCAAAAAATGCATCGTTATGGAATAAAAGGGACAAGTCTCGAAGGTCATACCTCGAGAATAGATGTCAAAGAGTGAAAGTACAAGATGTATACTCTAGTCTTTCGGCAATTCATTGTCGGGTACCACAGGGATCTGTTTTGGGACCTATTTTGTTTTTATTGTACCTCAATGATCTCGCTACAATTAATATTAAGTGATCCTTCATAATTTTCAATTTTAATATATCAAAAGTTAAACAATGTTGTCATTCTAACTTTCTGATGACTGTCATTATTAATGTAATTTTAGACAAGTAAACTATCAAATAACACACTAGTGTGTTATTTAATAGTTGTGTTTATTTAATAATGAGTCATAACTGTCATGTGTTGGATAAATATTAAAATTTGACTTTTCATTTATTTTCATTGAAATATCTCACCTGTATTCTTCTCGGGAGTGCATTCTTCTCTTGCTCCTGCAAAAATTTAAAAGTGTTGAGTTCCAGCTGGGCTTGATCAATGTTCTCATACAGGTCATGAAGTTGTTTTATCAATGCCTGTGCTCTTGATTGATACCCCCCTGTCAAGATTTTCAATTTCTTTTCCATTTTTGCCGCTCTCTTTGCTTCCTTTGCCATGTGAGATCTGTTTTGTTCCAATCTCTTTTCTGCCGATTCCAGCCTGTCTTTTTTACTGGCCAAGTTTGCTCTGGTATATCTTGTTTGATTGGGCAGAAAAAGCACTTGACCCAGACATTCTTCCCAAACTTGTGTGTATGCTTCTATTGGGAGTTCCCCGTGGCTCATACCGTTCTTCACTATGTCCATCTCGCGCTTCAACATGCTTTTTGCAATGGACAAGTCTTCATTTCTGAAAGTATCGTAAGGATGTTGTTCCAAGAAAGCCAGCTGTTGTGCTTGCGACAAGTTTGACCTTTTGCCTGTAGATGGAACTGGGTTTTTCAGATTGTCATACTGTAACATTGTCACCATTTCACATTTAATGAGTTCTTCGGCTTTTTGAAGATCTGTTAAAGAGTAGCTCTCATGTGGTGGGCGGAGTACGGACATGTTGACTTCCTGTGGTCTGGGAAATTCTCTCTGAATAACTTGTGACCGACTGGCAAGTTCTCGGGCTGCTTTAGCCTTCAGTTCTTCCTGGTATTTTCTGTCAATATCTGCCTGATCTTCAACCTAAGAAACATCACAATGATTTTCCGAATTTCGTCCAACTCTACCAACTTTGGAAAAAGTCCTAGCAGTTTACAAGCAAAAAAAAAATTGTTCATACAAAGAAATGTAAAGAAACAATATATCCTGCTAGGACTACTCATTGCAATAATTCTATACAACAAGAATATTTGGGTCGAAAATCCATTAGAGAACAACTTCTTTCCTGGCTAATACGACATAAGAGACAGTGTTTCCAACGTATTTCACAGATGTGCGTTTATTACAACTTAGTATTGCCCTCATTAATCTGTTTTGAAGCTTCTGTACTCCGTTGAGATTTTCATTGTTTATAAAATAGAGCAATGTACTGCAATAGTCAAAAAAGTTTATTTATTGATTATTGATTTATACAGTGTGACCCATTTAAGATGGAAACACCCTTATAATACTTACATTTTTTAACTGATTTGAATAACTTTTTTTTTTGTTAGGTAGACATTCAAAAAGTCCACTAGGACAACAAATTTAATGAATAAATCTCCATTTTCAGGGCCAACTAATCTTATTTTTCGAGGTCAAAAATTCTAAAAAAATTACTAGCGATTTTTTTAGAAAAAATCTGAATCTTTCACTGGATTCGCAATATTTTCAAATGGTTCATATATGGTTTACGTTGAAATGCGTCAATCAATGAAAAAGTCATAAGGGAATGAAATTTGAAAAAAATAATGCCTTTTAATAAACACACCAATTCAATTTCAAAATTTTTATCAAATCTTTGATTACACCACTGGTTTAAGGGAGTCTCGAAATATTACTGACTATAATTTCATTGAAATCTGTTGATAAATAAAAATTATAGAATAAAGTGACATTTTCCTGAAATTACATTTACATGTTTTTCAAATTTTATTATCTTATGATTTTTTATTTATGAACAAATTTCGATAAAATCTTATCAGTGATATATCGAGACCTCCTGAATGCAGTGGTGTATTCCGAATTTTGATAAAAGTTCTCCACACCAGAGAGCACTAAATTAAAAAAAATTGATTTTGCCAGAACCCTGGCTGTTACATTGGTTCGTATCTTACAGTTAGAAAAATAATTATCGTGTTCTTCCGATTATAGTCAATTTTCGATAATATTCGTGCATGAGCGTTTTACTCCTCACATAATCTTAAGAATAGTGCGTCAAATTAAAGAGGCTTAGAGTTTTCAAGATTGTGTGTCCAAAGTGAAACGCTCTTGCACGATTATCATTGAAACTTGATTATAATCTAGAAAACACCATGTGTCATCATAATGGTTATGGAATTCTGATATAACTGTTAGATACGAACCAATGTAACAGCCAGGGTTTTAACAAATTTTTAAAATTTAGTGCTTTTTGGTGTGGAGAAAATTATCAAATGTTTTAGTACAGTCAAGCTATTACGAAGAAAAAAATATGATATTTTTAGATAGGAAAAGAAAAAAAGTGGCCATTTTCTTCGATAATCTCTTCAAACTTTGTGAAATTTAATTCCGAGAAAATTTTTCAATTTTTTTCCGGTATCTTGCCATCTTACCCCACTTTTTGCCTTTTCATAGCAATTTATTTTCAATTTGCCCCCATATCACGTAACATGCGTCAAAAAATATTTTTAGACCATTGGACAAATATTTCCCTAGAATTTTTTTCAAATACCTAATCTAATATGATAAACGTTTTCCCTGTATGGTCATACTTTTTGGCGGTCTCTGTATATTAATAAAGATTATTACAACTTAATTTCAAGGGTAATTCATTCAGACTGATCTTGTACTCACCATTTGCTCTTGGGCTTGTTCTGGCACTTCCTGATCTTCGTGCTCGGGCACAACGATTTCATAGTCATTCCTCGGCTGTGGTAAGCTACTCAGACCGACTTTCAGTTGATCCTTCAGAGGAATTTGGTACATTCTCTGAGCTGCCGGGGTGCTACTCACATCAATGATTGAGTCTTCGGGGTTTATATTCAATCTATCCCTGATGGAAGGGGTTGTAATACCAACTTGACCACCTATCGGAACAACTGCGCCACTCCTGGGAGTCATGAATCCAACAGTACTGCCTGGAGTGGCACTACCGTCGCTCCTGGAAGATCTAAAAGGGGTTGCCAAAACTGTGTTGGGGGTGGCAACAGATTGAGCTTGTGGCAGTACACCGCTAAAATCGGAATTGTGTAGTGGCGTATTCAGGCCTCCTTTTAGGGGAGTATCAACATGTGTGAGGGCCATTATGTTCTGGGCTTCCTGAAGGATTCTGAAAAAAATATATGATTTTTTAATGCAGCAATAACAATCGTCCATTTCAATTTAATAGTCATTTATGCAACAAGTGCAAAAAGTAAGTGTTTATTGCACTCAACGTGAAATAAACAGTTTTTGCACGAGTTGCATACAACATTTTTTCTACGTTCATGCAAAAAGCAAAAAATGATTTATCAAGGTCCGGCACTATGTGTAGGAAAATGAAAAGCACAACTTAAATAATTAATTATTACTATCGATTTGCATTGAAACAGATCATCTATTTTTCCATTAATAATACTCATTTCAAAACTTTTAATTCTGTAGGTAATTGTCAGGATTAATTTTTGACTGACGTTTCTATAAACACAGTTGCATTATAAAAATCAAAATCATAGTAGCCGTGAGCGCGTATTTTGGAGTTATTCTCGGGAAGGCATTGTTTGTTTAGATCTGGCTGCTAACATTAATACAAAATAATATAAAATATGTATCTGTTTAAAACGCATTGTCAATCTCATAGAAATATCTGCTTAATATGTAGTGGGTTTGAATGTTTATGTTTGTCATGATGACAGCACGTTGAAGTAGAATGACAGATGAGTGCAATAAAAACTTTATTGCACTAGTGCAATAAAGAACTTCTTTTTCTACTAAATATAGTTCAATAAAGTTTTGCTTTTTCCATGAATGTAGAAAAATAAATGAAGTGTGGAGTAATTGACACCACAGAATAAGATTCAAGACTAGTCAGAGCAAACTCAGAAATATTTGAAAATGTTTTATATAGAGTTAATGTAAACCACAATATGGTCATTTATTTTTGATAGTTCTGACTACACAAATTATGTCATAAATTTATTTACTTATTCATTTACGGGCAAGGCCATTTAAAGTATAAATTGCTGAAATACAAATTACAACTAATAATGAGTTTTAAGGGGTTAATTTAAAGTTTAAAAGGGTTAATTTAGAATTTTAAAACGGCAAAAATTAATAAGCATCAATAAAACGTATGCTATAAATTGAAACATTACAACAACAATAATAATAATAATAATAATAATAATAATCTCTTTATTTACTCAGACTGATCTGTACAACCACAGGACCAGAAGTACAAATGAAAAAGAGAAAAACGTCAGTTTACAATATATATTTACAATATATATATATATATATATATATATATATATATATATATATAAAACTATACTATACTAAAATAGAAAATGGCACAAGTATTAAAATCGAGAATGTGTAGAAACAATTAACATATATAAACATAAAGAGATGCATACACACACATACTACATAAATATAATAATAATTAATAAATACAGTTTCTTCCTATATACACATATGTATTGGATTACAGATAAAACTCGTCTATACTGTAGCAGTTCTTTGATAAAAGAAGTTGCTTCAGTCTTGATTTGAAGATATGTACATTTCCAGAATTTCTTACACTATCAGGGAGTTTATTGAAAAGTTTGCAGCCCAGAAACTCAAAATTTCTTTGGTAGAGAGCAGTGCGATGTTGACTAGGTAATAATAAGTGGGCATTTCATGTAGAATGATTATGGTAGGCTCTGTTAGCAGCTAATGTATGTCTATTTCGGTAGATATATGTGCAAGCTTCCATAATGTATACTTCTGCTATTGTTAAAATTTTCAGATTCTGAAAAGTTTGTCTACAAGAATCTCTATAGCCCAGCTTAGCAATTATCCTAATAGCATACTTTTGTATACAAAACACACGAGACACGGTAGAGGATGTGCCCCAGTTCAGGATGCCATATCTAAGATGAGAATTGAAGTTTGCATAACAGACAGTCAATAAAATACTTTGGCTACAATGGTTGGAGAGAAACCTAAAAGAAGAGAATAACAGGCTTTTCTGAGACTATTACATAAGTTGTCTATATGTGTCCTCCATTGAAGTCGGTCATCAAAAACAACACCCAACATTTTTGTAGACTTAGTTAGGTTCATTTCCAAAGCAGTATCAACAAACAGATTCAACTCATCTTGTTGTCCAGTATTCATCTTGAAATTTAACACGTTAGTTTTAGCTTCATTCAACATTAAATTGTTTTTCTTCGACCACGTAATAATTTTTTTGTATGTCTCAAGAGCTATGTTTTTCGCGGAGTTCATATCGTTTTCAATAATTAATATATTAGTATCATCAGCATAACATGTACACTGAATGGCCGAGTTCTTATTTAGGTAAACTAACAAGTCATTGGCAAAAGCTAAATACAAGACGGGTCCTAAAATGGATCCCTGTGGTACTCCATCCTCAATATTTATTTCAGTACTTAGACTTTTACCAACTTTGACTACTTGTCTTCTCCTATATAAGTATGAGTTTAGTAGGGATAGGGGCAATCCTCCTACACCATATCTTGAGAGTTTGTCGAGCAGAAGATCATGGTTTAAACAATCGAAGGCCCGTGAAAAGTCAATAAATAATCTTAAAACACATTTCTTTTTGTCTATAGCACTTACTATTCGATTTTGAAATTCACACAGTGCCGTATCAGTGCTTTTTTTCTTGGTGAAACCATGTTGTGAGGGTGATAACAAGTTATTTGCTGTGAAATGACGAACACGGCTTCCCGCCTATTATTCTATGCCTGATTTTTTTAATTCAGTAGTTTAGTTTGGCGTTTTTAATAATTTTTATCTCGATAAATTGATGATATAAAAAATGTAAAACTGGGAATGAGTTACGTGAGAATGCAATATTTCGAAAAATATTTTTTAGAAAATACTCACGTAGACACTTGTAATAATAAATATAAGGCAATTCAACACAGATAACGTGCAAATATATTTCATTTGATTGAAGGAGAACAAATAAATTAACAAGGATGTTAAGTTCCAAGCTATTACTAACCCCACTTTCTTTGTCTACTGTGCCAACTTGCTATCATTATTTGATGGTAATAGTATAGAAACTTCAGAAGTTGCAAAATAGAGGAATGCAAATTATTTAGAAAAGCAACAGATTCACTCCTATCCTATTACAATTATGCATCAAGTCTTGGATTGGCTCTCAGTTAAAGATAGAATTTTCTGTTCATCTATGATTTTCATCTGGTGAAGTACCTGCTTACTTTGAACAGTTCACTAGTGATCACATTCACTGGTGAAATTCAGGATTATCCAACATGAGGCAAAACCAATCTGAATGTTTTTTGTTTACAGTATTCTCAATCTATTAACTCAATTTTTCATCGAGGTTTGCTAGAGTTCAACAAGCTTCCAGTAGAAGTCAAGCAGTCTTGTTCTGTGAGAAAATTCAAGGATGTTCTAATTAAATATTTGACATCAAATGTAACTGAATTTATCACAAATAAGATGATGATAAGTATGGTTTTTTTTTTAGTATTCATCAATTATTTCTTACTTATAATTTTGTTTATGTATTATTAGGAATGGATCCTATTTACCAATAAATGTTATTATTAATACTGAATATGAACAGTGTTGGAAATTTTTACTGTACTACATTAAACTCGTATAGTATATATTTATTTGTTTTCAATTTATTTGTTTTTAATCATTTATTGATTTTTATATGTATATTATTCATGTATGTATTTTTGTATTCACTTATGGTTTCCAAGAAATATTTCTGTTTATAAAGAGATAAAACATATTAGGCAATTTACTTGTATGCATTTTTCATATGTATATTAGGATTCCTATTTCAATAAATAATTTTCAATTACTAATTTCAACGTTACCTGTCTGTCTGAGGAGCTGGAGTTCTTGGAGTTGCAGCGGCTTGAGGAGTGAAAGTATAATCATTCAACAGAGTATCAGTCGTATCAACTCCGCTCTCTGTAGCTGCCTCTCTTGCTACTTCACTGGCTTTTCCTAATTTAACCACCTGGTGCATTTCTTGATCTGAAATTTGAGGATCAGGTAAAACAAGCTTGGATCTTTTTTTCGCAGGTTCCTGATTCTGCAGCATGGCTTGTGGGATGTCATTCTCTTTACGCTGTTTTAATTTTTGTTTGTCCTTTCTACGCTCTCTCTGGAAGATAAAAATGTAATGAAAATTTAATGATAATAAATGAACTTTCCTGAACAATTCAATTCAACAGGTTATTTACCGAGGACATTCAGCATCTATTAGAAAATTTATTTTTATTACGTTGCTAATATTACACAAATTACACCTGCTGCTAGTCCTAGATATTTACCAATACTAATGGTACTAACAACTATATACTAATGTGTAATAGCCTTCAACAGGAAAATACACCTTAGGAGTAAAAAAAATCATGAAGAATACAACTATAATTTACAACTTTTACTATTAGATACTATAGAAAAATACAAGAATACACAGATATGCATTTGTTCTCAAACTTTTGAATGAGATTATTTGTTTTGTTATTCAAACATTTTCGAAAATATCGAGTTGAATGTTTCTTGCAAAACATTCAGACAACACTCACATGCATTTTATGTACCATATCACTCAATCAACTATGGTTGTAATTTTCTACTAAATGGAACATAGAAAAGAATTACTGAATTAAATTTGAATGTATTTGAAGGTTCTATCCAAAAGCTAGGTCAACTTCATTCTAAAAATATTTTCTTTTGTAGTCTATTGTTATTTTTGATATTATTCAGATCAAGTTAGTTCATATTAGTCTTAGTGTTATTTAATTTTTTTGTGAACAATTTATATTTGGAAAACTGGCAAATTACCTCTTCCTGTTCACTTCTTAATTCTCCATCCAAATGTTGCTGCCTCATTTTTGAGAAATCTGGGGCCATGGGATCCAATTCTTCATTTGCTGTGTCATAAAATCCCAGAGCAGGTCTCTTTTCAAAAGGAATCTCAGCATTATAATCGACACCACGCTTTCTTTTTCTTCGTGATGTAACGTCTATACCTGCTGCACGCAATTCTCTCCTTTTTTGTAAAGCTGCTAAACGTCTAGCTTCTTCTAGTTGCTTCTCACGAGCTTTACGTTTAGCCTTTTTACCTTGTGTGTTAGCTAATCTAGCTCTTGCTTCAGATAACATTTCCAGTTCATCCTCATCCATATCTTTTGGATCAGGTCTGGCTGGTTTAGTTTCTGGATTGGGATCTATTTCACCTGGTTTCAATTTTCGGGGATCATCTACTGCATCTTCACCTTCTTCTTTCTTTTGGGCTTGATCTCTGCAAAATATAAATTATTCATGTTTTAAACTGTACATGATGATATTTTTAAACTCACAATAAATATTCATATCTCTCCAAGCACTGTGCAGCGGTTCTTCCAATGATTGGGGCAATAGTTCGCCATTGTGTTGGCATAAGCTTGGCCAAATGTAGAAGTTTTTCATCTTCTTCTCGGGACCATTCCGTTTTTTTGATGCTGGGATCAAGCCATTCAAACCAACGAGCCTTGCATTGTTTGGCGGACTTCCTATGCAATAGTGAAGCTATTCTAGACCACTGGTTTTTACCATATTTCATCACGGCTGCTTTGAGAATTTCATCCTACAAAGTTAATGTTTTATTACCACAAGATAGATTTCCAAAATAACAAAACTCACCTCCGTGTTTCTCCAAACACCACCTTTAATCATTATTCTAGGCATGTTGAAGCTCTAGGTGTATCTTCTCAATTTATAAACGATTTCCTGAAATAAACATTCCTTTACAAATTTCTTCAAATAAATCAAGATAAAAAAAATTATTGTGTGACTGGCACATGGTACAAGACATTTTGATTGTTTTACTTTATAACTTTTTTGGTCTGTATGAAAAGTTTATAAAAAAAATCAGTAAAAGGCACTTCCAATAAATTAATATGTAAAAATATCAAATGCTCATGGGTTTTTCACTATTACCGGAATATCTCAACTTATTAAACTGTGTAAAGAATAAAGTTGTCACCAAAACTTTTGCTGTTATCAACACAAACAATTGTATAATATACAATACAATATTACAAATATCACCACTGGACCTCTAATCACTGATATTTTATTGCTTGTTGAAAAGTTGTAGTAGCCGAGAGATTAGAATAGTAGTAAAGCGAAATAGTACTAGTAGTAGAACTGGATACCAATAGCGTAAAATTTATGGGCACCCTTAAACCAAATGTTCCAACTTTTATTTTTCGGTGGATCAGTTTAGTACTTTTATTAATAATCTAATAATTAAAATTTATACATCAACAATTTTTCACTGTAGTACTTAGTACTGTCACTGAACTCACTGAGACTAAAAAAAGACTTCTTCTTCTTCTTCGGTTTATTTTCTTGGATTTCTGGCTCCTCTCGGTGCCAATTTCTCCAGATCAGGTAAATAATAATTCAAGAATAAATAAATAAATACAACTCCCGACCACGAGGACGCCATTAGTCCCCTCAAACCGGAAGTCGCGTCCATAACTTTCACACACACGTAAATTGGATAAATCCAGATCAGGTATTATTAAAGTTCATATGTAGAGTACTTTAGGAAAAACATTACAATGAAATACGATCACACAAACATAAACTTGACTTTCTGGCCACATGGCACACACCGACGCACAACCTCCATACACGTCCGTCATGCACGGGCTCAGTAGGCGAATTCGAAAAAAAAAAAAAAAAAAAAAAAAAAAAAAAAGACTTCAATGAGTTCAATGCAACGTCAAACGGTCAAATTGTCAAACCACAGACCTCATAAAATGAGGTCTGTCAAAGTTCACTGTTAAAAAATGTTGTACCATTTGTCAAGATTTAGTATGTTCTGCGGTAGAATACGGTACAGTTTTTGATTTTCATTCTGGCAGCCCTGTCATTGTCATTGTATCAGTCAAGTGAGTCAAGTGTCAACTATCAAGTCACCACCAACAAAAATATTAAAACATGTATAATTTTTTTCAAGATATTCACGTACAAAAATTGAAAAACCACCAACTAGATATTGAAAATAAACTGAACGAATTGCCTTTAAACGACTCTACTAAAATTAAAACTGAACCTGATTGGATAAAAACGGAAGGCCCTGCTGAAAACGTTAAAATTGAAGTTGAAGAGCAAGAGCAAGCAGAACCTTATCCTCCAATTCAGTCCTCAGAAAGTTCACTTTCATACGATATATGGAGTTCTGATTTCAATGAAACCAAATGGCATGATCAACTGACCCATCAAAATTACGGTAGGAATCTTTCTACACCACTCCCAATAGTACATTTTTTAGAATAACCTTGATAACTGAATTTTAAAAATTCATTCGATTTTTTCTGAATTAATGTGTGATGTTTGAATAGTATTTCTTATTAAATTGGTAGGGCAATAAAAATAAAAGCACTATTAGAAGTGCTCATATGCACTGCTCGGCAAATGGGAAATTTATATACTACCAGTGTTTTTAACTTTCAAATCGTTCCTGTGCAATCATAAAAAAGTCATATGGCTCTAGTCCTCCAATTTATCAGTGCCGTGTATTGATGAGGTTAGACGAGTTCTCCACTGAAAATAATTTTATTAATATGACATTACATGTGAGGAACTGTGTCAATCAATAGGAATCCTGAATTTCAAAATAAGGATTTGGATGTTGAAGTTCAGCAAGTAATTTTAAACATTCATGAACGATTGAAGAAGGAAAAGTGTTGCACTTCACAATGGAATTATGAATAGAATGTACAAATTAACAAAACTAACTCATTCAAGAGTTCTTTGGGTTATTGAAACAGGGGATGTCATTGACCATTCAGTGAAACAAAAACAAAGGAATAAAAAATCCGCAAACATTGATGGGGCTACAAAAGATGTGATTCGGCGAACAATTTATTGTACATACCAAACAAATGAAGTGCCAACCTCCAGATAACAATTACAAAATGTTTAGAAACTCTACGAGGTGTTTTATTGTCTTGAGGTTTCGAACATAAAAAATGAAGCAATTGTATGGTCATAATGAAATTGAAATGCATTCTTGTTTACCCTGCTTGGAAAAACCTATATATTTGCTCTTTCGGAGAGAGGATTTTTCACAATCCTTAAGACAATCTACTCTACACCAGAACTAAATTGCAAAAACTCCAGAGAGAATGTTACTTAATGCTTACAAAAAAGGTTGCCTCCAAACCTATACCCAGAGTGATCATTTGTGTTTTATTTATAACAATTGAAATAGTCTAAACGTTTGCAATATGATTTATTTAAACTCTTATACCCTAATTTATGTTAACAGATCGGTTATAATTGATTTTTAAATATTCCACTCACTGCTCTCTCTATTATTCGAATAGCTAAGCACCGGCACTGATTAAAAAAACTACCGTCTCGCCGTAGAGATTTCTTTATATAGCGTGGTGTGCTGGTTCCAGAGTTCTCTCGAATTTCTAGTGGCGACTAGATGTCGCTCTCGAATGATCTTGTCTAGATTGCCAGCGGGGAAGGTGAAAGGTGACATCATCGACTATAAATAGCTGTGATTTGTGTGATATTTACGAGCTCCGTCAGGACCGGCTTGAGTAGAAATCGTTACAATATTTTAGAGTTTTTGACTCAGCAATCGACTATCTAATAGAGAGAAAGAAAATTTAAGCAGAAAATATAAGATCAACTAAATGTTGCTCGGTCTTATTGATCTCTGTGTACCTCTCAGAAATACTAGGAACCTATTTGTTCAAGCCAAGAAAACATCCATGTAATTATGGTATGCACTCGCTACTATCATATATGTTAAGTAAATTAGTTTTAGGTATGATGAATTAATAAATAAATAAATAAAATTATACTTCAATTGTTATTGTTGAGTAATATGTTTTACTGGCTTCAAAGATTCTGTCGTGTGGTATATTTTATAAGTTAGGCAAACAGATTCTAAAATAAAAGTACAAGTAAGGCTTACAACTCTTTCCCTTATGAATAGGGGTTACATGACGTTTGCATCCCAACCTTACATAAATATCTAATTGCTCGCTTCTGTAAAATAAAAACTGACTGAAACAGATATTGATTACATATTTTTGGAGGTAATTATTCAGGGTACAAAAATTCAGTTGAGATAACATTTGTCTATTTTTACATGGGGTGATGAATTGCTATGATTGCAAGAATAAGTAACTGAAAAATAACTCTGAAAGAGAATGCCTTCTCGAAGCTATTTATGCCGGTCCAATTGTAATTAGAAATACTCTGGAGTTGTCTTCATAAAAAGTAGCCTTGAATCATCTCCCGTGATTGTTCTGTCATATTTCATAAAACATGTGTTATTTGATTTTTGGATTTAATTACTTTGGAGCCTTGCATGCAGTACAGTTAGTAGTAGTTTTCATGTAAAGTATAACCAGAATTATAAGAAGGTCATTAATCACCAACCACTCCATCGTCCATATTACGCAGTGTTGTACCTGCCTTAACCATTCAATTTTATTTTGTATGTAAATAAATAGGTATAATGATATTGGGTTAAGAAAAATCACTTGAGTATAATTGAGAATTATCTATGTACATATAATAACACTCATGATATATAACACACAAACATTTATAAACATCACGATAATGAATGCAATTAGAGTTCAGAAACTTTATAATTTTGAGTTGTTTAGAATTAAATTTAATATACACACACTTACAAAATTACTCACTAAGATCAGTTTCACTCTCACTGTCATCACCCAAATTGATAATAATCTTTTGTTTGGGAAGTTTTTCTATATCCATATATAATTTTTCCACCTTTTAATATGAAAAACACAGTTGGCCCAGCTGCTGTCAGGAATGTTTGTTTCTGTTTGAATGAGAGCTACCACATTTGAATTTAAGGTTAGAGAAGTATTATTTCTTCGAACAGCTGACTTAAGCTGATGCCATATATGTTCAATTGGGTTAAACATACAGTGATAAGGAGGAAGTCTGAGCACCGTATGTCCCAAGCTTTCAGCCAATGAATCACAAAAATATTTCTTTTTTATCGAAAAACTGTGTAAAACTTCTAGTAACTGGTTTTTTGTGTACTTTTCCTCATAGTACATATCATGATTTAACATATATTCTTGTATATGTGGCTTTGGTGTCTTTTGAACATGGTGCTTTATCTAATCTTCGACTGTGGTAGCTAGCATTATCCATGACGATAATACTGTTTTTGTGTACTTTTCCTCATAGTACATATCATGATTTAACATATATTCTTGTATATGTGGCTTTGGTGTCTTTTGAACATGGTGCTTTATCTAATCTTCGACTGTGGTAGCTAGCATTATCCATGACGATAATACTGTTGGTTGGAATATTTGGTATGAGTTTATTTTGGAACCAGTCTTCAAATAATTCGGCTGTAGTATCATCATGATAATCGACTAAAGAGTCCTTAATATTATTTGCCGATAAAGACAATGCGTTTTCCTTTATTAGACGGCGCATTAGTTTGGCACAAGTCAGATGAGTCTACCCAACTTTTTTTTTGGAATATCGTGTTTATCGAACCAAGTTTCATCCAAATAAACTATCGTTCCACCACATTCCCTAAACTCGTTTATAGTCTCTTTGCAACACTGGATACCTGTTTCATTATTTTTTAGCCGTTGCATTAAAATATCTAAAGTAGGCACAATTTGCTCTTTATATAAGGCATATAATGTTCTTCGAATTATATCTACATCACAGCCATCTAGTTTCCTTGAACCACCAGAGTCTTTTCGTTTCTTTCTTTCTTTTTAAAATAGGGTTCCTTACTATTTTAAACACTGTGGAATACGGTGTTTTTGTTAAACAAGCACTTTCTCGCACAGCTTGATCCTTGGACATTCCACGTTCCAGAAGGGAAGTATAAACATTTAGTATAATTTGTTTTCCATGAGCGTGTAACATTTGTCGACTAGTGGTACAACGACCACCAGTTGAAGTACTAGCTTCAGGCTGAGCCCACGAACGCAACATTTTTCACGACACAAAATTCGAATAGACACAAGTGACGACAGAATATTAGGTAATGACTAAATGTTGTTTAACTTTATCCCTTTTATTTCTGAAATAGACCATTATTGCTATAATCTCGTTAATAGTCTATTAGTACCAAAAGTCAGGTGGCCAGGTAAGTAAATTTTATTACTTACACACATTTAAACATATTACCAATGGTTCTAAATCAACTCAGGAGATTTTTTATTACCAAATATATTCACATACAAAACTGTCAACAGAAGCCAAAAAAATGGAGAGCCTACTATTATTAAAATGCCAAACTATTTCATGAGATATTTGAATCCGGATCTGGGAATATTTTAAGGGACACACATCTGTATTCCGAACAATGGGTAATAATGAGTGTCTTCGGCTAATATTGATTTACAACCTTACTAGATTGTTGGTTCTACTTTAATTTCCTTTTGCTTGATTATTCTCGTCAGAAATCAGTAGTTTGTGGCCCAGTGTGCTGAGGCTGAGAAACCGTAGTACTTGATTCTCAAGCATCACTATTCCTGATTCCAGCATGCATACTTATAATTTTTCATTTCTGGTCTTGAGTATATTAGGACTGATTATCACTTATATGCTATATACTTATCCGAGTGAATAGCTTGAAAGGTAGGGCGTGTTTCATCGATATCTGAAGCCAAGCAACGCAGGGCGAGGTTGTGGTTTGGATGGGTGACTTATGGACGACCTCCTTTCGGAGGCGCATACAGCTTTGTTCCATGTGGGGTAATTCGTGGCGCGGGGGTGACAGAAAATATAATTTTCTTTTTGTTCAAGGTCAAATGCTTTTAAATTGATAGTTGGGTTTGTCAGTGGGGTATCATAAAGGTGGGAAAAAAAGGATGCCAAATTTAGTTTGTTTCATTTAATTTCACCTTCCAAATATTATACGAAATGAGATCGAGTCTCAGATCAATAAAAAACCTGATTAATGCTACCTTCAAAATTGAATCATTTCCCGGTAGCGGTGGGTGCATAACGGGCACGAATGAGATGCCTACATGCTTATGGTTCCGCACACAAAAATATATTCTATCTATCTAAACCTGTTTGAGTATTATGGAATGTATTCAAGAAAAAAAAAATCAACGAAATTAACAAATGCATTATGAAACCAAATACATTTAACCTTTACATATGTATATAGGTAACTTGAAGCGAAGGCAAATCAGGTTTACAAATCAAATAACACAAATCAATCAGGTTCCCAAGTTTAATAGATATTAGAATTAGATGCTCTCGTTACGTTGTACCTGTACGTTCGTTGCCCAATATTCTGCTCTCAAAACTCCAACATTATAAATTTCCATAAACAGTCTTAAACTTATGAAGTCTTATCTTGTACACAGGCAACAAAGCGTATTCTTGAATGAAAAGCATACAGTCCCACTCCCAATTGAGTTTGGAGTTCCCCAGGGGTCAGTACTGGGGCCAACCCCTTTCTTGATTCACATTAATGACATAGGACTTGACCCAAGTGCTGACTTCGCATATTATTTGCAGATGACACTACCATATCTAGCTCTAGCAATGATGTTGATATTTTGCGTACTAAAACAGGTGAAAATTAGTAACTGGTTTGCCACACATAATCTTAAGCTCAATGAAAATAAAAGCCAAATGGTTCAATTTCCCTGCGTGAAATGTCCCACATAAATAAACCAGAATGCGTAAAGTTGCTGGGTGTTCATATCGACCCCAAATTGAACTGGAACGTACAAACTAACAAACTTTCATCAAAACTTTCTAAAAATACTTACCTATTGAGCAACTTACAAAAATCCATCTCTAAAGATGTATTAAAAACCGCGTTTCATGGAATAATCACAAATATTCTATTCAATACTGGTATAGGACCATGCACCCAGTGCTTCAAATGTATTTAGCATCCAAAGAAGAGCAGTTAGAATTGTTGATAATCTTCCTTATAGACAGGACTGTAGAAGCAGCTTCATAAATAATAGAATACTTACTCTACCATCATTATACATATTACAATGCTTGCTGCATGTGAAAAACCATATTGCGGAATACACTACCCATGAAAAAATTTATAGTCATAGTACTCGCAATAAAGCAAATCTATACCTCGACGGCCACAGAGTCAACAGAACTAGAACTGGCGTGAATTACTATGCTCAAAAAATGTTTAATTTACTTCCCCAAAATATAAAAGAACTACCATTGAATATATTTAAAAATATACTCAGAACCAGCCTATCTAACAAATTGCAGCCAGAATTTTTGCAATTAAGATATCATGATTGACTATATCGAAGGCTTTTGAGAAGTCTGTGTAGATAAATGCGATAAATAATAGTTCTGATCATTCAGCTTAGTGTGAGTCACCATCTACGCGCTGTTGAAGCGTGGAATGCAGGCAGGGCTTTAGAACTATGTGAAATGGATTATTCTAGAGGTTCTCGTCGCGGCTGAAGTTCTCGAAGCTTCCGCGGGCTATATAAGCAAGTTATGCGAGCGGACGAAGAAGTTTAAGTCGACCAAGAAGTTGAAATTGAAGCAGAAGTTGAAGTATACGTTCATGAAATATTATCAGTAGCCAGTTGAACAGGCTGATTATTATATATTTGAGATCATTAGTTAATATTATTAACATTTATTGTTATTTTGGAGCTGTAAATAAAGTCGTTATAACTGTCCAGTATTTGTGTGTAGCCCAAACCCTTATATCATAACAATATTATAACAACTAAAAGAGTGCAGTAAAACAAAAGCAGGAGAGTATTCAGGACAGATTACTTAGGTTCGTCGTTTAAATTAAAAAATTCGTGTAGTACTTGGTGAATATCTCAGTTCGTCATTCCGATTGATAATTCAACTATATTAAATGTCTTCTGTAATATTTCTGAAAAGTAAAAAAGATCTATTATTACTTTTGCAGACACTGAAACACAATTATCAAAGACCAGCATTAGTCCAAGTGCAGCTTCTAGAATACCGGATGAAGATTGCCAAGATCAACTGAAAATTGAAAATAAATCAAACATAGCTCAGGAAGTCTCATCAACCACAGAATCTCTTCACAAAGATGATGAAAAACCGTTTGAATGCCAATCGTGTTCAAAAAAATTCACTAGAAAGGCACATCTGGTGGATCATGAAAGAACCCATAATGGCGAGCGACCTTTTGTATGTAAATTTTGTTTCAAGGGCTTCACGTATTCTTCAACATTGTCGAAGCATGTGCTTATTCATACAGGCGAAAGGTCCTTCCAGTGCAAATTTTGTCCAAAAACTTTCATTCGTAAAGGTCATTTAGAAGAACACGAACATCTTCATTCAGGCCAAAAGCATTTTCAGTGCAAGTTCTGTCCTAAAGCTTTTTCTCGACAAGTTAATATGGTGACTCATGAAAAAACTCATTCAGGGAAGTGTTTTAAGATTTTCAAGTGTGAATTGTGTACAAAAAGTTTTTCTTCCAAAGCGACTTTGATGAATCATGGAAAACTTCATACAGGAGAAGGAACACTTCAGTGCAGTACATGTTTTAAAAGATTTGTTAAAAAATCGCGTTTGGTAGAGCACCAGAGAGTTCATTCAGGGGAAAAACCATTCAGTTGTGAAATTTGCTCAAAAAGATTTTCACACAATTCAAGTTTCAAAATGCATATGAAAATCCACTGTGATAGTAAACCGTTCGAGTGCAAATTTTGTCAAAAAAAATTCTCTCGTAAAAGTAATTTAGAAGAACACAAACATGTTCATTTAGACCAGAAGCCTTTTCAGTGCAAGTTGTGTTCTAAATCTTTTATTCGAAAAGTTTATATGGTGGATCATGAAAGAATACATACAGGGCACGTTTTTCAGTGTGAAGTGTGTACAAAAAGTTTTTCCTCTAAAACGACTTTGATGAGTCATGGAAAAATACATACGAAAGAAGCGTCGCTTCAGTGCAGTACATGCTTAAAAAGATTTGTTAAAAAATCGCATTTGGTGGAGCACCAGAGAGTCCATACAGGTGAACGACCCTTCACGTGTAAAATCTGCACAAGAACCTTTTCACACAATTCAAGTTTCAAAAAGCATCTGAAAATCCACGCTGATAGTAAACCATTCCAGTGCAAATTGTGTTCCAGGAGTTTTTCTAGTAGCGACCGCCTACAAAAGCATGAGGACAAACACTTGAAAGCCAAAAAACAGCGCAGCAAATTGAGAATTCCGGAACTTGAAATAAAAACCGATGTTGATATAAAGTGTAATGTACTTAAATACGAAGAAATTCATTAAACAAACATATCTGAACAGAATTTCTTCAATTTGAGGCTGAGTATGGATAATAAAATAAAGTACAAAAGTAGGAAAAAGCTGTGAACATACAAAAAGTTTATGACCGAATAAAATTATACAAATAAGTGTTGGAGTTCAAAAAATTTGTAGTATTTATTCACCAGTGTGAAGTTGGCTGTCATTTTTCAGTAGTAACTTTCGATCAAGCAGCAAAAACACCAGTGGCTTCAGTAAGAATATAATTTTCATTGGTTCAGTTGAAATTATAATTTTCACTGGTTTAGTTAATAATTGGAGTAACTGCCGTGAAGAAACTTATTCAGAATAAGTAGTTTTCACATAATGCACGTCCCATATGAATATGAATTTCAATCAGAAAAACCTGCAAACTTGAAATAAATTCACATAATACGTTTGTGTAGATAAAATAAACGTCCTATAAGGTCTAATATCAACCCGCCGAAAGAAATAAAATGAAAAAATGCCTTCAGACACTGGGTAATTTAAAAATCACAGGAAACGTTTTTATAAATGAAATGAACGTCCCGTATGAATTTCATCCTTTTAAAAGTGGGTTACGGATTAAAATCAAACCACCAAAAGAAATGGACAAAAGCCTTCATAAAAAACCTGCCGACCTGAAATAAATTCACATAACACATTTGTGTACATGAAATGAACGTTAATTTAAGTCATTTGCAAAAGGATGAAGGATTAAAATCCATCCTCCGAAATAAATAAAATGGACAAAAGCTTTCCAGAAAAAAACAGCCATTTTGAAATTCACAGGATACATTTGTGTAAAAATAAATGATTTTTGCAGAAAATTCGTAACACAGCACAAAATTATAGATCACGTAAATGAAGATGTTGTTAAATAAACTTTCCTAGAACGCAAACACATTGTTCTTTAGAGCACAAATCACATTTGATCCATGGGTATATCGATCAATACCTTTTAGACAATAGATTAACCAAAATACGTGGAATGATTTTTTTTTCGGAAACACCACTCACTGTCACGTACTTACTAAAAATGACAGATCGCGTAAACAGTTGTGAATAGCGTGGGAGAGGTGGGATCATAGGAATTGAACATCGACAGCTCATAGGCAGACAGTTGAAACATAGGCATTCTATTCAGTGTGTAAAGGCGCGTCAGCATTGGCCGGTGTACAAATTAATTATGTAAATCTCCACGAATTGCTCTGAAATTTCACCGGTGTGTTTCTACGTCACAGACTAGAAATTTTCGTTAAGTGGTGGTAGTTCACCTTGCATAAGGGAATTTGAGAAAAACCATTCTCATTTTAATATCATCATTCAATTTTGATTTAACATGCAGTAATACTGGTAACACAATGAAGATAAGTGTGAGTAAATATAAAAAATTAGTGAAAAGGTAATGCCATTGATTTTTGTCTGAATCAGATATGTATAGACTATTATCTAAGTACAAAACTTTTATTTTATTCATTTCATTATTTGATGTAATGTTCACTAACACCTTTGAATGAATAAAAGCTCTTGATTAGATTTATGAATGAATGAAATGTTGTGCAGTGTTTTTTGAGGTTTTCACTTTTACCGAGTCCTTGGAGAGCGCTATGAATCATTATTTGTTATATAATTTGCTCTTTTTTTAACGAGAATGTGGATGAATAGCCCATAATCCCACTTTATCTAAACAAAATAAAAATGAAAAATGATGGTACCTAATCTTCTTCAACAACGCTAGAGGTAACTCTTTTCGATAAATTTAATTAAGAGAGGCGGCATATTAGGTATTGCACGCGGACGGCTGACACTCTAGGATTGGCGCTGCGCACAAGTCGCTCGAAGACTTTTGAGGGTTGCTCGTAAGGGGGGCAGCCGGTTGATGGAAATAACAATAACAATTTTAACAATATCCATTACATTAAAAATAATAGTCTATAATGTTTCAACTGCTGCATTAATATCATCAGTACATTCATCTATCCAGTTTATCGATGCTAGGTGATCATTCAACCCAATGTGATTGCCATTTTCAAAATCGATGAAGTATTCGGAATAATTAAGATATTTCAAGGTATTGAGTTCTGAATTGAATGTAACTGCGGAGTGGTTAACCGTATTCGGGAATAATTAATCTATTACTTCTTCTACATGTGTGTACAACACTGATATCAGGAAATACTCCTCTACTATTTGGTATATTGTTGACCTGGTACATATTGCTACAAAATACCCTACGCCACTGAGTGGCGAATTGCGCAGGATTAATAATAGTTAGATTACGTCACCTTCTCAATGCTGTCAAAGCGAGGATTTCAGGCAGGGCTTCGAGAACTCGGCGAAATGGATTATTCTAGACGTTCTCGTCGCGGCAGAAGTTCTCGAAGCTTCCATCGGGCTATATAAGAAGGCGATGCGAGCGAACGAAGAAGTTCAAGTCAACCCAGAAGTTGAAGTTGAAGAAGGATTTAAAGTATACGTTTATGAAATAATATTAGTATCCAGTTGAATAGGGTGATTATTGTATCCGTATTTTCGAGTCCATTATTTAGTTTATTGGCATTTATTGTTATTTTGGAGTTGTAAATAGAGTCGTCGTAACTGTCCAGTATTTGTCTGTAGCCACGAAACCCAATATCGTAACAATATTATAATAACTAAAAGAGCGCAGTAAAACAAAAGCATGAGGGTATTCAGGAAAGATTACATGAGTTTGCCGTTTAAATTAAAAAATCCGTGTACTACTTAGTAAATATCTCAGTATATTAAATGTCTTTTGTACTATTTCTGATAATTAAAAAAGGTCTATTATTATTACTTTTGCAGACAATGAAACACAATTATCAAAGACCAGCATTAGTTCACGGTCAGCTACTAGAATACTGGATGAAGATTGCCAAGGTCAACTAAAAATTGAAAATAAATCAAATATAGCCCAGGAAGTCTCATCAACCATAGATTCTCTTCACAAGGATGATGAAAAACTGTTTGAATGCGGATTATGTTCAAAAAAATTCACTACTAAGGCACATCTGGAGGATCATGAAAGAACCCATAATGTCGAGCGACCTTTTGTATGTAAATTTTGTTTCAAGGGCTTCACGTATTCTTCAACATTGTCGAAGCATGTGCTTATTCATAAAGGCGATTCAAGATCATACAAGATTTTCAAGTGTGAATTGTGTACAACAAAAAGTTTTTCTTCCAAAGCGTCTTTGATGAATCATGGAAAAATTCATACAGAAGGAACACTTCAGTGCAGTACATGTTTTAAAAACTTTGTTAAAAAATCGCGTTTGGTAGAGCACCAGAGAGTTCATTCAGGGGAAAAACCATTCAGTTGTGAAATTTGCTCAAAAAGATTTTCACACAATTCAAGTTTCAAAATGCATATGAAAATCCACTGTGATAGTAAACCGTTCGAGTGCAAATTTTGTCAAAAAAAATTCGCTCGTAAAAGTAATTTAGAAGAACACAAACATGTTCATTTAGACCAGAAGCCTTTTCAGTGCAAGTTGTGTTCTAAATCTTTTATTCGAAAAGTTTATATGGTGGATCATGAAAGAACACATACAGGGCACTTTTTTCAGTGTGAAGTGTGTACAAAAAGTTTTTCCTCTAAAGCGAATTTGATGAGTCATGGAAAAATACATATGAAAGAAACGTCGCTTCGGTGCAGTACATGTTTAAAAAAATTTGTTAACAAATCGCATTTGGTAGAGCACCAGAGAGTACATACAGGTGAAAGACCCTTCACATGTAAAATCTGCACAAAAACCTTTTCACACAATTCAAGTTTCAAAAAGCATCTGAAAATCCATGCTGATGGTAAACCATTCCAGTATTCCAGGAGTTCTTCTAGTAGCGATCGCTTACAAAAGCATGAGGACAAACACTTGAAAGCCGAAAAACACCGCAGCAAATTGAGAATTTCGGAACTTGAAGTAAAAACCGATGTTGATATAAAGTGTAATGAACTTAAATACGAAGAAATTCATTAAACAAACATATCTGAACAGAATTTCTTCAAATTCAGGCTGAGTATGGATAATAAAATAAAGTACAATAGTAGGAAGAAGCTCTGAATATACAAAATAACCTATTAAATTTATACAAATATGTGTTAGAGTTAGTAACTTTCAATCAATCAGAAAAATCTGTAGTATTTTTTCACCAGTGTGAAGTTGGCAGTCATTTTTCAGTAGTAACTTTCAATCTCAAGCAGAAAAATCTACTTGAAAGTGGATGAAGTTGATACGGCACATTCATTTAGTGAACAAAAACGTGTTCTGTGAATTTTAATTCGGCAGTTTTTTTCTGGAGGCATTTGTTTATTTTATTTCTTTAGGATTTGGGGGGGTTGATTTTAGTCCGTTATCCCCTCCGCAAATGGATGAAATTGAGAAGACATTCATTTCATGTATACAAACGTATGTCATTTGGGGGGATAATTTCAGCCCTACATTCCCTTTGTAAAAGGATCAAATTGATACAGGTCGTCCAATCTTGGTGTGAATACAATTCAATGAATTGAATTGAGTAAAATGCCTTAGTTTTATATTAGGTGTTTGGGTAGTTTCTATTTCTTAAGTATAGTTCAAAAGTAGATTATATTGTGCGAAGTTAAAGTTGGCGGCACTCTCAAACCTTCAAACTAGTTCACGTGGACCTGACGAGGACTGTCGACTTTATGCGCTTTGTATATTGGACAGTCATAAAATTGTATTCGAAGTATTTCTTCGGCGATCGGCGCTATTAAAATTGTATAGGTCCCAAGTTATAATACGCGCGACTTTAGCTAATAGCCGCTACGCTTTGTTGACATCCAGACTGACTTATACCAACAGATTTGTCGACACCAATCGAGCGTATTACATGGACGGACATACTAACTTTCATTAGTTCACAAAGTTTCGGAATGAACGACTCCCAAGTAACAATTTTAAGACAGTTTTTATTTATTCAGGTTTTAAAAATGCTTTAATACGTTCAATAAATCGACATCGGATTTAAAGTAACCTTAAGATAAACTAAAAGTTCTTAAAGACCACTTATTCTTAAACGAAGAATTTAATGCACTCTTTAAATCAAAATAAAAACGCTATTTGCTCTCAATGTCCTATTGATCTTTTACTGGTTTTATGTTACTCTTAACATTAGCTATTTTAAAACTAATTTGCTATTATTAAGAATTAAATAGCAAGTTGGTTTTAAAACAACCCGTTCGGGTAAAAAGCCAGTTTTATGGAGTATCATTGATGCATTCTTTAAAACCCATTAGGAAAACTATTTTATCCTAAGACTATACATTCAATATAATCCAACATATTAAATCCAAAACACAATTTTTACCTTTTAATGAGTACATTAAGAGTATTATAAAGTTTAAAGGTTTTAATTTAGTCAATTTGGTTTAAAGAAATACCTTTTGGTCTTTGGACGACTTCATTAAAACTAATTATATCCCCTCCACATACGGATTAAACGCCATCTTGTCAAGTAAGCTATTTTAGTGAACCAGTGCTGTCCGCATATTTACATGTGAAATGAAACGCAATGTAACGGAATAATAGTAATATGCAAAACTTACATTGTTTTTTTTTAAATGAAATTCGTCAAAGATGCTTCAATCACAAAGCCGGCAAAATTTGTGAGGTTAGGATTCCATTCGAGAGCAAGACCACTTTTAATCAATAAGGTCACGAGTTTGAACACATTAAAGCATATCGGTTTTAAAAGGAAACGTAAACAGAGTCTTGCGATAGTCATTGGATTTAAAATGGTAAATAAAACGCTGTTTTAAATCTTGTAAGATTTAACATAGATAGAACATATAATTAACCTTTTTATGGAGATTTTTATGTTCTACAAGTTTGTTAATATATATTTTATCGAAATTTCCAACCCCTTCCAAGTTATTGATTTCCCGAACTTTTCTGGGAATTTTCTTCACTTTCCATAGGTGTTCGCTTGCATAACAATTTTTTTTCTTAGAGTACTCCTTAAGAACTGTCTGTGTGCCAAAAATCATTTCTATTGGAATTTGTGTCAGGTTCAAAACCCTTGGATCTTGTGCAATTATCCGTTGTTTCAGCTGTTTCTTCATGTCTCTTCATATGTTCATCAGTTACCTCTTGGATTAATTTATACGAAGACAAAACTTTTAGCATCTTTGATGGGATTCAAAAGTTCAGTAAAAATAATTGGGTTTAATTAAAAAATCCGTGTATGTACTACTAGTTGTTAGTTATATCAGTTCGTCATTCAGATTTTGTATTGAACTATTTAAAATATCTTCCTGTAATATTTGTGAAAAATTAAAGAAGGCCTATTATTACTTTTGCAGATACTGAAACACATTTATCAAAGACCAGCATTAGTTCAAGGGCAGTTCATAGAATATCGGATGAAGATTGCCAAGTACAACTAAAAATTGAAGATGAATCAAATGTAGCCCAGAAAGTGTCATCAGCCACAGAGTATCTTCACAAACGCGATGAAAAACCGTTCGAATGCCAATTATGTTCAAAAAAATTCACTAGAAAGGCTCATCTGGTGGATCACAAAAGAACCCATAATGGCGAGCGACCATTTGTATGTAAATTTTGTTCGAAGAGTTTCAGGTATTCTTCATCATTGTCGAAGCATCTGCTCATTCATACAGACAAAAAGTCCTTCCAGTGCCAATTTCGTCCAAAAACTTTCGGTTGTGAAGGTAATGTAAAAGAACACGAACATCTTCATTTAGATCAAAAGCCTTTGCAGTGCAAGTTGTGTCCTAAAGCTTTTTTTCGAAAAGTACATATGGTGGATCATGAACGAACTCATACAGGGCAGTGTTTTCAGTGTGAATTGTGTGCAAAAAGTTTTTCGTCTAAAACGACTCTGATTAATCATGGAAGAAGAATTCATGCAAAAGAAGCATCACTTCAGTGCAGTACATGTTCCAAAAGATTTGATAAAAAATCGCATTTGGTGGAGCACCAGAGAGTTCATACAGGTGAAAGGCCCTTCAGGTGCAAGATTTGCATAAAAAGCTTTTCACACAATTCAACTCTCAAAGTGCATCTGAGAATCCACTCTGGTAGTAAACCGTTCCAGTGCAAATTGTGTTCTAAAAGTTTTTCTACTAGCGATCGCCTACAACAGCATGTGGACAAACACTTGAAAGCTGAAGAACAGCGCTGCAAATCTATAATCCCGAAATTTGAAGTAGAAACCGATGTTGATATGAAGTATAACGAACTTAAATACAAAGAGATTCATTGAATAATCATATCTAAACAGAATTCCTTCAAATTGAGGGTGAGTATTGATAATACAATATAATTCACTGGTGTAGAGGAGCATATATAATTAATACGAAAGTATAAGAAGAAGCGATGAATATACAAAAAGTACATGACACAATGAAATTATACAAATATGTGATCCTGAGTTCAAAGTAACAGTCAAGGCCAATTTATAAAATACAACTCGAATTAATGAAAATTTTGAACCTTTGTTGTGAATACAATTCAAGAAATTGCTCAAACACCAAAACTGAGTGAAATGTGTAGTTTCTATTCCTTTGATATAATTCAATACCCATCTAGGTAGTAGCCAGGGAAGTAGTTGTTTTCAAACAAGGTATTTGCTACAATAGCCTACATTGTAGCTGGATGGGAGTTAAAAGGGTAAAACATCGGTCGGCAACGACTATTGTCATTAAACGATATCTCAAAATAACTCCGAGATTTGTGTTCAGATATGTGGATAATCTCTCAACACGGAGAATCGCCCGTTAAAAGGTAAGAGCTTGTACAAGTTTCGACTTTTGAGGGCTACCGTTCATAGCAATATTATCATTTTTTTAACAATACCCGTCGTGGTACTAGCTAGGGGAGCTACAGCATTGAAGGTGGATGGGAGTAAAAAGGGTGAAACATCTTTCGGCAACAACTATTATCGACCTTAAGTACAATTGTTTATAAACTCCACAGCTGACGCGTTCCCGCAGGAAGATAACCAACAAGCAACAAACCAAATTTCAGCTATGGCAGCGGATTGCACCTGAGGACAACCAGTCACAACACAAGAGGATATGAGTCCAGACAGGCACTAGTTATCGAAAATCAAATGGGGCACTGGTCTGTCATGTGCGACAGTACATGTGAAATTTGAGAACCATCTGTGATAATTTATCCTCCATGGTTCACTATATTAGTGGAATTTTGGGAACAATCTGATTGGAAACAAGACACAAATGACAAATGTGCTTCTTTGATAACCGTCTTGGACTCTTGGGTCTCTTGGAGAACCGAAGCATTGCAGTGTTGCCAATATGTTACGATCTCCGCGTGCAAATCGCTGATGGTCCGATGGTCGATATTCACTGGTTCACCTATTGCAAAAAAGCAAATACCCACTGCGTGTGTAGATTCGAGGAAAATTCCTCCAGATAATTACATTGAGAACCCTAATCGTTCCAATTAAGGACACTTGATAAGTACTGGCAACCGTGCAAATCCACATGCATGTCTCCTAGGAATGCTACAAATAAAACGCCATTGATTCTGGAGCTGTCCCTTGTCATTCTGTTACCGAAGGAAAAGAAAAAACGTAGTCATTGACAATGACATGTGACATTGACAATTTTGACAAAGGGTTTTTGAGCAAGAATGCGTTGGGATTCCTATTACAATCGAAATATTTCTATTACTTTTGCATGTGATTTATTACCCTATTGCTACAATGGCAAAAACAGCCCGAATATATTACATTTTGACTTGTAGTTGAAAGTTCTACTCATCCAGTCATCCGTCCTACTCTTACCCTATATTTTTATCTTCCATCCTTTTCTAACACTCATGTCAATGATCAAGAAATTCATGGCATTAATAGGATTCCATGGTACCCTAGAATTCAATTGTCGACAGTTTTGTCTCTTCCATGAATTCAAATATACGGTTATCTCACTTATCCCGTCCATAGGTCCATAATATAATCCTATAGCTCTTTCGTTGTATCCATCTGTTGATTATGTTGAGTTAACTGTTAATATGTAAATGTTATTTTTACACTTATATGCTGCTGAAAAACCCTTCGCAAGAAAATCATGAAAGTTTTAATTTGACTTCACCGTCTTTCACAATGGATTTTAAATCGAGTTAAAAATGAAGGTCGATTGTCTGCTTGACTAGGCCTGATTTTTCAAGTCTGATGGTGAAATTTAATTTCCTCATCCCTAGATCGAGAAAAACGGCCTTAATCGAGTCACATGATTGGTTTATTTTGAACTTACTTTTCAAATGATCAACCCCTCAGTATTCTATAACCTTACTTTTTGGAATCTATTACATTCTATTACATTTTTTAGTTGGCATTTAGTACAATCTGACAATAGTGACAATGTTAAAGTCCCAAAAACTGCAAGATGACAAGATGGTATTTTTTTGTTTTTAATTGATAATTTTTTAGTGTGAAGTCTAAACTATTTTATAATGGCTGGATTTGCTTTAAGAATAAAAATGAAAAGTGGCCATCAAGTGGTCAATACTTTAACTAATGAAAGTACACTGATAGATCTGAAAAAAATCCTATCTAGCTTATCCAGTATTCCAATAAACAAACTGCACATTCTCTCTGGATTCCCCCCTAAAACTCTTGATATAACACAAGATCATTTAAAACTTGAAAATTGTGGGGTAAAGTCAGGAGATACTCTCATCCTCGAAGAAAAACAAGTGCCTGTGAACGATACTGCTACTGTTTGTAGTGCTACAACTGTAGCTGAACAAGACCACAATGAACATGATGCAAATGTAGACTGTCCTGGAATACTAATGAAATTCATAGTACCTGCAGATAATTCTTGTTTATTTACCAGTATACATTTTGCTTTGAACGGTAAAATTGATGAAACTGGTGATGTTGCTCCATATATGAGGCAGTTGGTTGCAGAAACAATTAAGACAGAGACTCATCTATACGACGAGGCAATATTAGGAAAACCAGTCAATGAATATTGCACATGGATCCAAGATGATAAATCGTGGGGTGGTGCAATAGAATTAGCAATTTTATCAAATTATTATGGAATAGAAATAGCTGTTGTTGATACCATCAATGCCATCATAAATAAATTTGGGGAAGATCAGAGTTTTCCTCATAGAGTTTTTTTGATGTTTGATGGTATTCACTATGACCCACTTTACCTGGAACCATTTGATGTGAGTACCTTATTCAATTTTACAATAACTGAACTATCCTCAAATGATTCTTGACTGCCTAAAAGTAAATTATAGTGTATTCGACTGGCTACACTAATGTGCATTTATTCCGATATTTATTGAGCTTGTGCTCAGCTAGGTATACACTGCTAGGGTATCAATAATAATGATTCAGAGAGACTTTTTTTTGGTTTTTCCCAATTTTTGAGTGGTTTAACGCTCGATAAACCACCAAGTTATATAGACCATTTTAAAGTAGACACTTAAAATGATCACTTATAAACCTTCGAAATCCAAAAAAATATCAAGACTCTTGTCCGTGGAAGGTAAGGGTATTTTTTTCGAAAAATGTACATAACTCGAAAACTAGTCGATTTCTGAATTGCGAAAAAATCATGCTTATTCGACACCAAAAAAATACATCTTAATAAATTTGAGGTTATCTCAAAAAGTGTTGAATACAAAAGTTTTATGTTGAAAAGGGGAACATTCTCCATGAAAATTGAAAAATGAAAAAAGTGATTCATTTGTAATATCTAACAGAAAACAACTACTTCCCCGGCACAAGCCACGCTGGACATTGAACTACATCTGATAGATATTGTGAAAAGACTCTAACTGAAAAGGAAAGAAAAAATCTGAAAGTGAAAATTTGCATTTTCATTCAGATAGCTGACTTTTTAAATTCTTTCTAGTTTTCCTTGAAAAAACCATTAAATAAATTAGATAGGAGAATGTTATTAAAAAATATCACTCACAGAAATCGTTCATTTCATTGAAGCAAGGTCCGCTTCTCTCGCATTTAATCCCCAATACATTTTGGTCGACAAAAATCTATTTCGCTTTGCCAAGCTCTTCAGGAGGATTGATATAGGATTGGAATAAAACAGGCTTTTCAGAAGCATACACATCAGGGATGGATATGAGAGAAACATTTCTTCTGCGGTGACACTTTAAAAATTATTTTTTGACATAGACCTGTCATGAGCATTTTGATTTTAGTTCGAAAATATGAATAGGAAATTCATAAAATCTATTGTGGAATCATCTGCGACTGAAAGACAAACTTTAGTCGCTATTTTCCATCGTTCAAGATAACCTCTTGGGAGGTATTCATGTTGAAAAGGGGAACATTCTCCATGAAAATTGAAAAATGAATCACTTTTTTCATTTTTCAATTTTCATGGAGAATGTTCCCCTTTTCAACATGAATACCTCCCAAGAGGTTATCTTGAACGATGGAAAATAGCGACTAAAGTTTGTCTTTCAGTCGCAGATGATTCCACAATAGATTTTATGAATTTCCTATTCATATTTTCGAACTAAAATCAAAAGTTTTAGATTTTTTTATTATCTACAACTTTCTGCTAGGAAGTTACGTTTCGCCACTAATCGAAAAAACGCTTTCAACCCCTAAACTTCATTCTCATTTCACCATTTTGAGTGTTTTCGTGTTTAATTTTATTTTTTCCTAAAGTTGAAATCTCAACATTTTCCACCTGGTCCTTGCCTGTAACTAATTTTCTTATTTTTAGCATTTCAAATTCGTTTTGGCACTAGCCTAAATATTGAGGATCAGTTTTTGAATATTTGAAATTAAGATATTCTTCAAGTCATTCAATGATTTCGATTCTTTGATAGAGGTTGGTAATTTATCAAACTCATTGAGGCCCCTATAAATAAGCGATTTTTTAGAAGAGGACATATATTCTGTCTTGGTAAACTGAGATTATTGTTACCACTTGTATAATGATCATGTTTAGTAGAATTGTATTTAATGAATTCATTGAAATATGCAGGTAGCTGTTTATTCAATATTATATTAATAATTACCATTGATTGTAGATAGAGTCGTTGCTTTACAGTCGATCATTGTAAAGTTTAAAGCATCAGGTGAGACAATTACACCTAAGGTAAGGATGATACACATCCACGATTCTGAAACTTTTGTAACAATGAAATTTTATTTGCATCAAATAAATACAGGATACTTGCACAATAGTCAAAGTTTGATTGTATAATCGAGTTATATACTGTTATTCATGAATGTGTTCGCCAATCATTGATAAATTCTTGAAAAGAAGTATAACTCGGTGATAAATTTGATTTGGCAGTTGTCAATAGTTATGTTGTGATGATTGAGGTTGATGTTTCTATATCTGTATGAGATGGTCAGGTTCATTGGCTTAGTTTTGTCAACATCAAGTTTAAGTTTATTAGCGTTCAAGTAAATCTGAATCTGCTGCAATGAATTATTTATCTTGTTTATGGCATCATCCAAGTTGTCATAGAAATTGACACAAGAGTATCATCGGCGAAGAGATTAAGAAGTCACAGGAGTTGAACTGATTCATATCGTTGATGTAAATCAGAAACAAAAGTGCTCCAGGACACTCCCTTATGGTACCCCATAATCATTTGCAATTTTACACTTTGTGAGAATGTGTGGAGAGAAGGGTATTTTGACTTTGTCGAAATTTTCGTTTCCTGTATTTGAAACGCTGCGGCACCCTTCTTTAACTTTGAATTTATAAAAATTTATTCTCATTGGTCTCATTATTATTATTATTACCGTTTCAGGAAGGAAAAATCAGAACTATTTTTCCCAGTGATGATGATAGGCTCTTGAGAGAAGCTGAACAACTTGCCCAAGAGGCAAAATCTAGCAGACAGTTTACAGATGTGGACAAATTTACCTTGAAGTGTATGATCTGTAACATTCTACTGAAAGGACAGGTGGCAGCACAAGAACACGCTCAAACTTCAGGACATGCCAATTTTGGTGAAGTATAGTAAAGTGTAGTGATGGCAGCTTACTGAGAATATAGATTTATTTAAATATGTTAGCTTTTTTACATTGTGATCAAAATAATTTCAAGCAGCAATGCCAAAAACTTCTTGAAAAAAATGTCAATTTTTATTGAAAGATAGACAAAATTACAAATGTAATGAACATGTCATAGTATATATGGTAAAAAAGTATGAAGTGCAAGGGCAGCTGAAACATTATCATATTCTCACCATTAAATTGGTATTTATAGATAAAAGTGGTTTATGGTTAAACAACAAGCACAAATCATCCCCCTTACCACGCACTTTTACTTTATTCAAAAAAGATGTAGTTTACTACATGTCACAAAAGTGAAGTAACCTAAAACAAGAATAAAGTATACTTAAGTGTGTCGTGAAGGAAAACATTTTTCTCATTTATATCAAACATGGAGGACTTATCTCATTGCATTTGTTAATTCTGTAGGCAAAGTTTTTAAAAATTGCAATCATTTGTTTTTATGAAAGATTGTGCTTACTTGAGAGATACTTTTGGTAAAGATGTTGATTGCATACTTAAGATGTTTGACATCCTGAACACAAATCTGAAATGAATTACACTCCAGTTAATTTTGGAGGTAGGGAAAAGTATGTACCAAATGAGAAGAAAGTTCATTATTAGGGTATTGGAAAAAACAATTATGGGGAAAAGTTTGTGCATGTCCGATAACCTAAACTTCGATTTTGACACATATCACTTGACAGCAAATTGAATATGGACAACTGTGTTGTCACTCAGTGACAACACACAAGTATTTTCACTTGTAGATGAGCATTTCGATAATGAAGTTATCTTCATCAGTAGGAATAGTAAACTGATTGAAGATAAGTTGGTTATCGAAATGTGCCTCTGGAAGTGAAAATACTTGTGTAGTAAAGGGGAAAACTCTACCTGTTCTCATGTAGGGGTAATGTTTACTCATTTTGTGATAGTTTTTTTTTTACACTAGTTTTTCTTGCAATTCCTGAATAATCTAAATAATCATTAATATTCATTGAACAAATTTTGATGATTATTGAAAATGGCTGTTCCAGCCAGTGTAAAGTATTCAGTTAATCTTCAAGCCATACTTTTCTGCCATGTATTTCTCTCGTCACAAAAATGTTTGGAATATCATAACAAATAGGGCTGTATCTTTAGTCAAATTTACGAGAGCTAGGCTTTTCCATTTTGTGGTGCTTCTGGAATGATTTCAGCTACAGAAAAATGAACTGAATTTATTATTACTCAAAGTGATAATTATATTATTTTTAGGCCAACCTGTACATGCGAATTCCACAACTCTTGAGAGTACATCATCTTTGAACATGAACTATTTAACTCCTGCCAAAATAATTGGAATATGACATTGTTAGTGAAATAATCCATGAAGATTGAATCTACTTCTAAATTTGTTCTTGTTGAAATCTAAAGGCATACCTGATGAAAATTTGCTTGGTTAGCTTCTGAGTTTACAAATTTAATATCATATGTATTTGTCTATATTAGGATTTTCACGTCCACAATAAGCAAACATAATAGAATCAGTGCTCATTGAATTCAAAGATTTAACACCCTAATTCTAGTCTTCCCATCCGCCGCACAATTTATTTAAGTTCCCTCTACCAGGTATGCAAATACTCTATTAAGGTCTATTGTCCTTATATATTTTGAGAGGTTAAAAAAATCTCAATGTTTTTCAATGTTCAAATGACGGCTTCTCATTCTAATTCTATTGTAACTTGAGGAAATACAGTGTGTCCGCTTAAGTTCTCTACATATGGGAAACTTTTTTATTACTAAATTTAAAATATCAGATAACAATTTTTTCAAGCCTTATACGAGGGTTTTCAAAAAAATTCAATACTAAAAAAGGTTCGCATATGTAAAGAACTTAAGCCGACACACTTTATATGTCTACATTTTTTCTAAAATGGGAAATGTTAAAAGATTGGAAATGGAAAAAACGTCATTCAAGAGTAGGTATACAGGACGTGTTTATAATTCTTACTTGTTTCAAATGGGTAAATTGTTGTTTGGAAATCACCCTATTGGACATTTGTGCACCATAATTATGGGCAACCCTCGTTTTGATAACAAATTCTTGTTCGGAGTGTCATAGTAGCGAATAAGAATCTAAATGCATCCTGAAGCACATATTTACCAATTGGTTATTGGTAATTTATCATGTATGAGAATGTTTAGCTTTATAGTAAGTATCCTCAATACAGACATTGTATCTGAGATCTCAAGTGTTCATTATATTATATATTATAAAATACATTTTTAACGAGCTTGTTTCAACTTTTTGAGGAGCTATATTTGGAAATAAATTATGAATTATTGAAGTTCAAGTTATTCATGAAATTACCCCTCTTCAAGTCTTTTACTCCATTGAATAAAACACATTTTTAAATTATCACATTTATTTTGCATTCTTACAATAAAATCAATAAGTAGAAACTTAAGATTACAATTATTCCTTTGTGTAAGAGTTGAGCAATTCAGAAGTGTTCATTGGTAATAAATTTCAACGTCAATCTATCTACTGGAGATGATTGAAAAGTGGAATATCTTAATACTTGGAAAGCAGCTGGGAAATTCAGTAACTTGGATTTTTACGAATTCAAAAATTTGTTTTAATATAAGAAATAGACCACCTTTCAAACTGTTTTCATCTAGAGTGTTCCATTGGAGTTTGGGAATTCCAAATTTGTTTTTTTTTTACTATTTTATACTATATTTGACAAGATTGTCATTACAAATCCAAAAGGTTCTATGTTTCTTAGTGGATTTTCTCTTTAGACAATTTAACACACCCAAATTTACGTTCAAACTTGGCGCCATTAACATTTATTAAAATATCTGTATTTTGATTTGAAACAGCTTATGGAAAACAGTTCTACAGACACAATATACATATTGGAGTCAAAAATAAAAAAAAGACTAGAAAATCTATATATCATACAGGAATGTTAGCCTTCAACAGCCTGGACAACCTCTAAGAATGTACGTCTCTAGGTATATTAAAAAAATATTTTCAATGATAAACCTACAAAAAAATCCAAAGTCTCAACAATAGACCAAATTGAAACTTTCTGCTAAATACTGCTGAAAGTTCGACTGTTTGTTACGCCGGCAAAAATTCGTTGCCTAGCAACGGACTAAAATATTCTAGATTAGCGTATTTTGGGGTCTGAAGTTGTCCCGAAAAAAATATTTATTCTATCTGTACTAGTATTTCCTAATTATCTTGGTAATTGGGGAAGCATCGAAGGACTGAAATTGGAATACCTTTTGTTCACTCCATTCCACTCACACCAGGAAAAGACCCACATTTTTTTTTTTTAGATCCTATATCAACAGTTTTCAAAGGCACAATGCAGAATTCTTTACAGACCATTGAAAGAGAAGAAATCTTAACTAAAAATATTATAGATTATTTCTCAGTGTATTCAATTTAGTTGATATCAATCAACTTCTAACGAATGATCTATTATAAAATGAATGGAAAATAATCGAAGTTACTGCAAGCATCTGATTATGCATTGCATTACCTTAAAGGTGAGTGCTAGGTCTTCCCCAGCTCTCACAAGTCTCTAGAAGACTTCTGAAGGTTCACCAGGCTGACGAAAATGACGGAAAATATAACAATCTGTGTTGAATGAACATATTACATTCTACAGTTTGGAAAAAGTCCAATAAAACAAATCTGAAGGGTTATTTGACACAAGAATTTAATTGCCATTCTCAGTTTGAAAAACAACGTTATAAACATCAAGTTAAAACTTATTTTATGACCTCATGCTATTCAGTTATGCTTCTCAATAAAATTATCAAATTGTTTTATTTTTATTGGCTGTCATTACCGAAAATTCGTTGCATAAAAGTTTTCAAAACCTTTTCTGTCTTTAAAAACTACTGCAATATTCTTTCAAATACCTATAAAGAGCGAATATAATGCTTCCTAATAGTATATTATGTAACAAGTGTAATAAACTTTCAGTAACGAGTATCTTAGGCACGGGCACAGCATATCGTAGTGTGTTTAATAAACAATGGACTAGAGGAATTTTTAAACGCTTTACATACAGTATTTTTTCTACGAACTCATTAAAACAACAAAATTATAAATTTTCAAGTTGATTTCTCTTATGTCATCATGACAGTTTTGACAGACCAAGACCTAGTCTGACAGGCAGATTTTCAACCACTAAAATCAAATATTAAGTAACCACAGTTATGTATTCAAAGCAAGGAGTTGACGTGATTTTTACTGCACAGATTATGAATCTGTGATTAGTGTTATTTACCGGTTCACTAAATGCCATTTTAGTTATATGAGTATTTAAAAAAAAGTTTCGCAGTTGTTTTGATATTCCAATGTATGGGTGGGGTGATTATATGGAATTCTATACTGAAATCAGTTTTACTTTATAGATTTTGGAAACTTTCATTCAAGTGAAAATTTAAGAAAATGTTGAAGGCTATCGCTGCCATTGTTGCTAAGATGAAGATTTTGCGGGTTTTTCGGCAATTGTGGGCTGTGACATATTTTTGACGTTTTGCCGACAAAAGTGGTCGGCATCATCGAGAGATGACAGAGGTGCTCAGTTCACTCTCTGCTGGTTGTTATTCTTCGCTCAACCAGTGATGTTGAAAAAAATTTCTTTATAATTTGTTAATGATTCAAAAAATTTACTTCTGATCTAGGTATAAAAAGTAGAAAATGTGATTTTGTTAAATGTTCATCGAATGTTGATTTATATTCTTGAAAATAAAAAGGATACAATTTTGGACATCGTCTGCATGATACGAGATATAAAAGGTATATCACAATAAACTAAAATTGAATAAAAAATAGGTACAGGGAACTTCACTGACATTATGACAACATTATTTGAATTACTACCAGACATTATTAATACGACTAAATCTTGGTATTTATATAATAGAATCAAAGTGAAAGACTGATTAAATTAAATCAATGAAAATTACAACTCTAACTCCCACATAATTCAAGTTCGAATATTTCTCTATACTATAATTAATCCGAAATACTTAACTTTTGTTTTTGGCATGACCCTTGTGCATACACACAACAAGCCTAAGGTTTAATCATGAAAAAGCCAAGATTTCTGAAATAAGTATTGTTGAAATGAGATAAGGCGTTGTCCTGTCATTACTCACATTTTGCTAGAGAAGGCCTTGGTGTATTTGACACAAATGGTGGGGGTTGTTGTAGCTTCATTAGAACCAACAATCTACGGGAGTAAATAAAACAAATGATTATTTTGGATTACCGAAGAAAAACGCAGTACAAACTTCAATATGAGGTGAGATAAGTTAGTGCCGCTGGCGATGGTTAGCGATGACGATTTGAATATTTGATGTAAATTCAGGTTGCACTTTTATTTTTCCAGTAGTCAACAAAGTTTTTAATTTGTTGTTTGAATAAATACGCAATGGGACAGGCAATGGGTAGGTTCTGACTTACAAAAGACCAAGGATAGTTCTAATTTGGTAAATTCGTACAGTTTGGTGTCCTTATCAATAATCCAAGTTTGCGACATTGAGCAACTGCCGCTCGCGCCGCCATATTGCAAAATGGTACCAAAAACCAGTTTATCGAGAATATCTTCTCTCCAGTGTCACCTAGGTCAAAAATAGCTATTACAACTATTATAGCTACATAGCTATTATAAAATTATAGAACATGAAATTCTTTTGAGTTTTGTAAAAAATATTTTTTCTACTAGCGTGCGGTCCACTTTTCCGCACTCATTTTAGTTTTGAAAGAGTCACTTTTCCGCACCATTACACGAAAAACTTTGGAAATATTTTCAAGGAACTAGGTATGAAAGGTGGTATTTAGAACAAATCAGACACTACAGAGCCTTTTGGGTAACCCAAAGGGCAAAGTCGAGAATTCGGAGAAAAGTCTGGAATCTAGGAAATTAAATGTAAGGACTACATGATGCAAAATATGGAGAGACCAAAAGATCTATTAAAGTACGCTATAAAGAACACTTAGCACATCTGAAATACGGAAGAACAGAAAAATCAGCAGTCGCCCATCATGTCTTGCAACAAAACCATTCCATAGACTTTAGTTCATTAAGATTAGTTATAAAAGTTAACAACAACAGGCATCTAGATGCCTGTGAAAGCTTAGAAATAAGTAAACAATAAAATTATGAATAACGATGGTGGACCAATACCTAATAGTTTACTGTAAAGCTTAATAAAATAATTATTGTTTATTATCACACGATGTTAATACCCATTCAACTCAGCATTCACCTAATTAGTAAATAAGGCAATATTGTGAAATTGATTTAAGACAAACAAGACGCAGGTATCTAGCAGAGATATCTAATGAGTATAAATAAGGACGATTCTGTATGTAAATTTAGTTTAATCTTCCTCTTGAAGAGATCACTTGGTGATTGAAACACATGTCGAGGTATTAAAAAATAAAACTCCAGTATATTTATTACTACACCAAAGGTTCCCAACAGTGCAAGGCAAGCAGAAGTAGTGTCACAACCGCTGAATGCATGCAAGAAAAATATTTCTGCATACTGTACAGCTCGAGAAATTCTTGTTCTATAATCTGGAGACAAGATATTCTCGGAAAACTGGTATTTGGTACCATTTTTTCAATATGGCGGCGCACAAGGTCGCAAACTCGAATTATTAATAAGAACACCAAATTGTACGAATTTACCAAACTCTCTTTGACCTTTCGAGGATTCTCAAAAAATATTACATTGTTCTGGTTGGTTTCCGGGTTTTGCCGTAATCTTCTTTGGTTAAAATCTCCCAACGTTCCAACTGCAACAGCGGCAGTCATCTTCAATGGCATGGTCGAAGTCGAATAATAATTATCATTTGATAAAATTAAAAATGGGCAAAAATATCGAAATAAAATGCACTTTCACAAAAGTTGTATTTTAGTGCAGGTAAGTAAATAAATTATTATTCATACTATCTCAAAAGTCTCGCCGAATAGATAGTTTATTTAATTTCATGCCAAACTTGGAAATAGTTGCAAATAAAAGTATGATATTTTCTTTGTTTCCACCATTTTGTGACTCTTTCGCATTTTTCTCTACAAATGAATAACCAAATTTTTAACAATGTCGCAAAGATTTATTGAGTACTAAAATTTAAGTTTTGTGAAAGTTTCTTTTGATTTGTTATTTTGGACGTAAAACGGACGACAGAGGATGATAGATCATTCAATTGAGAGGCATTGGACAATGGAGGTTGACCAGACGTTAGTCCTTATTCAATGTTACAATTAATTGAATAATTTATTAAAGTTCAAAGCAATTGTGGCTAAGATCTTGGCCCTTTTCGGACTTGTTGAAGTCTTCCCTAAAGGGACGTAGTAGTATTATGGTTTCACGTTAAGTAATGCATTCTAACTCAATATTTAGCTATTCCCATTCTGTACATGACTTTATCCCAATGATATATAACCCTATGTTAAAGTATTTATGTTCCACTTTTATCCTCGAGTATTTAAAATAGTGGGTTAGTTGACAAACCCAAATAAATTTTACAATCTGTATCTACAACCCCAACAATATTTGCAAAAACTATGTGTTTTATCGAAATACCATTCTGTACAGAATAAAAGAAGGCAATATCCACTATACATGTTATCTGTAGTTTTTGAGTGTAGGACCATCGGTTGAGGAGCTAGAGCAAGTTGAAAATTGACGAAATTTGCGAACTTCGCAAAAAATAGCAATCTTCGTAGGTTATTTGCAGATAAACTACGCATTTCTAGAAAAGAAAGAACAAGTTGAAATAGAATTGATTATAGTTGTTACAAGTAAAATGTAACAAGGCAAAAATGTATTTTCTTAAATAATAATGAAAAACGTTTGAAACCTATGGAATTTATTTATATCCAAACAGATTAACTTTATCAAAGAGTAGCAGTAAGGCTCCCGATATCCGATGATCCGAAAGTGCTATCTCAGCGTTACTATTGATTGATTTTAAATAATAAATGCACTTTAGAATTCTCCTATCGTTCTGATATCAGGACTGTGAACAGCAGCCCTTACTAAGGTAGCAATGTCGCATGTCGGTTGAAATATAGTTGGTTTAAAAAAAAAATTAATCTTTTATGGTAATTCAAATGTCGTAAAAACGATATAGAAACTTTTGAATATCAAAATAATGGTAAACCTCGTTAATCCTTGGCTCGCACAAGTTTCAACTTTTGAGGGCTGCCGTTCATAATAAGGGGACGACAGCTGGTTAACGAAAAAAAAAAAACAATTTTAATAATCCGATATAGCGGATTTTATAGCGGGAAAATCCCTAGTATAATACGAAGTTGATTGCTTTGATTATTAATATTTTGTTCCATTCAAATACTCTTCACGTTACTATTTTACTTTTCACATTGGTAATTTACTTTTCGCATTGTTCTTTCAAAGTTGCGTTTTTCACATTGAAATGAAAACTGAAAAATAGTATAACTTTTTGAACGAATTGGATTTTTTTTGTCAAATGGCATGGGGGCGTCAAGTGATACCTCATTTGAAACGTCTTTGTTTTGGTTAAATGGTAGTTCATAAAATACTTTATAACAGCAAAAAACTCTATCTTTCAAAATGGCAACGGGTCACCAATTTGAATTTGGAAGATTTTTTGAAATGGCATTGGGGGTCGAGTAATACCTCATTTGAATCGTCTTTCAATTCCACAAAAAAAAATCATTCACAACAAAAAGGCGGTACATAATGTTAGAGCTCTGCTATGAGGACCCATTCGAATCCTAACAAGTTCTTTCCCGACGCCATTTTGAAAGACATTTTTTACTATCAAAAAGTAGTTTATGAACTACCATTTTTTACTAAAAAAAATATTTAAGAATGTTCCAATCCGTTCAAAACTTAACTGGGGGGGTTACTTTATATTTTTATGAACTGTTATGATTTGGGCTTGATTTAAAAAGAAAATTCCGTTAAACTCCAATCTCTTGGGGCGAGTTCCATTACATAGAAGTGGCCCAGTTGTGTACTGTTCCTGCTGATTTTCTTTAAAATAAAAATTCCAGACTAGTTCTATGAGGATTTTCAATGACACAGTAAATTTTTGAAAGTTTTAACAAATAACATCTAATTTGTAACATCTTAAAACTGAAAATTAAACATGATGGTCTATTTTCTTATTCTTGTCTTTATATATAAATTTTTTTTCGCTATTTCTATTGTTACAATAACTAATGAATCTAATTTCGAATTCACGATCGCCTCTATCGATGAATGGTCAAATGTAGATTTCTTAAATCACAGATTATGGAACGTTTCCTTAAGATGCAACTCATGCAATTTCCAAAATATAACAAATTTCAATGGAAACTCGTAAGAAATGGCATCTTCAGAATGTTAGACGAAGAATTCTCGTTCAAGTATGGTGGAAAATGTTTGTAAATACCTTTTACTAGATGTTCTTTGAGATCTGACCGGCTTCTGGTTACTGTTCACAATCACTTCACTGAACTCCTTAAACTTAGGATTCTTACAACAGTTTGGTTTAGTGCTGGGATTCATATTTATTTGGTGATTACTTTACTTAGTATTTCAATTAGCTTTCTTTTTAGATTTTTCTTGGCGTCTCACATAGACAAAGCTCATAGCAATGTATGTCTTGTCTTCTATTGTTTTGATAAATAACAAATATTCATGATATACTAAATAATTTTAATATTTTGATATTTGAATTGTGGGTTTTGGTTTCGAATACAATAAAAATTATTTTCTGAATCATTATTTGATACTGAGCATGTGTGTGCTTCCAATTATGTTACTGGGTGTTCTAACAAAAGATTCATTTTTTATCAACTTCTAAATTGTGTCGACTATGGTGTTATATTCTATTTTTCGAGAAATTTTAAATATCATTACAATATGTATAATCTTGGAATAAAATTGAAACAATTATTTAGAAACAAATTACTTTAGACAGGTAGCGAAAGTCACGTAGTCGCCTCTATGAGGACGCGCTATTATTGGTGATTATAATGGCGGGGAGTTTAAATGAAAAGACAGCTGCATGCGAACTCAGTGGAAAATGCTGATGTAACTTTACACATTTTTCAATTGAGTTTGTATTGTTTGCTTGCATGCAGCTGTCGTGTCATTAAAACTCCCCGCCATTATAATGACCAATCACAGAGATCCCCTGACAACAAGGATGGAAAAATTAGGAGCTTCTCTTTTTGTCGTAGTGTAGTCTAGGGACGGAGCCAGTAGAAAACTGTTACCTGACTTGAAAACTGAAGATTTCCATAATAATGGAATTGGTAGAAATTATTAAATTAAAAATGTGACCTAATGGTTTATTTAAACCTACCTTGATGGTGGAATTCCGTTCAGCCCAGCACTTTTCTTAGGTTTAAGTTTTATTCAAAAGAAATTCATGAACTTTACCACACGCAACTGGAGGATAAGTTCAAGTGTAACTATACGAAAGTGCGATTGTAGTAAATGTTAATACTAGATACAGGTAATACCTTCAAGTGATATTGCGATGACTGGCAGTGGTGCATGAGATTGCTGCAGGTTCATTTACAATTTGCACACATCTTTGTGCAGAACAGACATGCTTTCTTGCAATCCCAGTTCTTCATGTAGGACTTGCGGCACCTGCACGATACCATCAGGTGGAGGAGATATTAATGAAAAGGGAAGTAGATGGTGTCACCCCTAGTTGCACCTGAATGTGTACTCACAATGAATCTGGGCAAGCTGCCCGTGTAAGGGAAGAGTGGTATGTTTGATGCTGTAGGCAGATATTATTAAACTACCTGAATATCATCTCACTAACGGCTGCTCATCTTCTCGTACATTAACGATTCTACATGAAATGTATTACTCTTTTAATTTGTATATAGTGCGTTTCTTCGAGAAACATGTAGATTGTTATCGACCAAAAACCGACGAAGAACATAATTTTATGCGAAGTAGATACGCAAATTTTGTCAATTTTCAATTTGCTCTAGCTCCTCACCCATTAGTACCAAATTAAATGATTCAATTTTTAGTAAATTTTGTTTAGTTCAACTATTGCTTGGATTGACTTTTCGATAAAAATGCATAGTTACCGATTTACGGCCAAAAACTGTATGAGGTGAGAAAATTTGTGTTTCATACGAATATCTCGGAATGCTCCAGGAAATTTTGTTTGCTAATTTCAGATTCAACACCCTAAAAAATATTAAGTACGAGAAACCGACCACTTGAATTTTTATCATGAGAGGGGCTTTCTTGCTACAGTTTTACTGAGCTAAAGGAGAACAGGAATAAATCAGCTATAAAAGCCGGGAAAATTCCCAACCACATAGCAAGAAAACGATGGATATCGTGGGTATCAGTGTACTTATCACCCTTAATATACTCAAAACAACCACAACCTAGACAAATGAAAAGATCAGGAGAATACCTGAAGAGATGAATATAAGATGACATTTTTTAGTAAGCTACCAAATTTTCTTCACCCATACTGAATGAAAATGAAAAATACATATTTGGATTAAGACATGAGCATATATACGACAAGCTCAACTTTTAATATTATTCATTCAGATGTTTTTTTAAACATACTGTATATAGGCCTTTGTACAAAGTAGTATTTAGCTAATCTAAGCAGCCAAAAGTTTCCTAAAACTCGTTCCAGGTAGCAACAAATCATTATCTGCCTTCTCTTGTACTTGATCATCTCTGAAAGTGGGAGTATCTTTTACACGTGAAACGATAAGTTCGTCAGTCAATATTTTTTGTTTGGGGTTTATTTTGAAGAAAGTTGTGATGGATTTTGTTTTACACAGGTTCTTATTTCAAGTAATTTTCGTTTTATTGTTTTCAATATTCTAGCAAAATAAAATAATATAGTTTTCAACAATTTTCAACAACTTTTCCATAATGAAAGTTTCGAACTTATGCAAATGAACTGCGAACGAATCAGGCGCATATACCCGTGTGATATTTTAAAATTTAGGGTTCATGTGTAAGATAGTGGTACATTTTTTTATTTTTAATTTCAAACTTATCTTCATTCAACACAGTTTAATTTTTTTTAAGAACACTGGGTGGCTCGGGCACTAGAGCAATGACCCGAAAATCATTATATGATAAAATCCAACAGCAAAACTTACCTAAAATACCTAGAAAAGTATATCTCAATGTTCAGACAGCTGCGAAGACCAAATAGGGATCGCAAGTATGAGCTTGCATATGTATACTCTCAATTCAAACAAATATGGATAGAAGCCCATAAAAAGAAAGGAAAATTTCTTTGAAAAAAATTAAGAATGTTTACAAGAAAAGCGCTGCTTCACAACATTCGGAAATCGGAATGTTACTTCTAACTACATACTTCATTTTTTAAAAGAAATATATTTTTCTTTCCATGAGCTTTTATCCTTCTTTGTTTCAATTGAGACTTAACATATGAAAATGTATGCTTAACAACCTTAATTTGGTATTTTGAGCTGTCTTCAACAATAACATAGAGTTTTCTAGGTATTCTAGTTTTTCGTCAAAACTAGGTAAGTTTTGCTGTTGGATTTTATCATCATTCTAACGACCGAGCCACCTAGTGATTCAGAAACTAAAATTAATTCTGAAATTTAAATTCAGTAATTTTCTACTTTGTTACACAATGAGGAATTGAAGTGAAAAAAAAAGTTTTTTTATAATTTTACGGGAAACACAGTTCATTCATATAAATGGTAAAGCTAACTTAACTACGCCAACATAGTTTTTTCAAAGTTGTCGATACTTTTCCTTTGATAAATGTACTATATACATCTAAAGACTGTGTTTCAAGTTTTTATTCATTAAAAATGATGTGTATTAGCACAGCCGACTCAATCTCCCCAGCAGTGGCGAGAAAATCGACAACACCGCATGGAAAGGAATTTGACGTCCTACTCATTAATTCTTTAATGTGAATTTTTCGACTTATTCGAAAAACTAAGTAAAAAACATAGGAGAATGAATTTTTAGAGAAAAGAACGACGATCAAGTTGGTTATTTAATTTTTTTCGTCACAAACTGGAATCGCAATATATTCAGTTTCTTATATATGGGAAATCCGTCAAATATGGATTATCCTTGTCCTAAAATTCACATTTCGGGAGATTTTTTTAAAATATTTTTTCCGATAAGTGCAGAAACCACATGGAAATGTGAATTTTAGGGCATGGAAAAACCAAACTCAGATTTCCCATATCTAAGAAATTGAATATATTGTTATTCCAGTTTGTGATGAAAAAATGAAATAACCACATTAATCGTCGTTCTTTTCTCTAAAAATTCATTCTCTTATGTTTTTTTCTTAGTTTTTCGAATAAGCCGAGAAATTCACATTAAAAAATTAACGAGTAGGACGTCAAATTGCTTTCCATGCGGTGTTGCCGATTTTCTCACCACGACTCGGGAGATTAAGTCGGCTGTGGTACTAGTGTACCTATTTCAAGGAATTTGACTCTGGAAACGGTGTAATCTTCAGAAAAATATGTTGGCAAAGATTAAGAAAACGGTAACCTCTTTGATTTTCATGAAACTTTCACAGATGAATAAAAATACGATAAAAACACTATAGCAATCGAAATTTTGATGCGGAAAATATAACTGTGGCAGATATTACCTTTTCATATTCCAGAAAAAGGGGTTGTTGGTGAACATCACTCTAGGAAACTTTGAAGGACTACACCTATCCTTTTTCTCTCAGCAACACACTAACTATTTACATTTTAACATTTATTCAGCTATTTCCACTATGTTTCTCTCAAATGAAAGTGAGTAATTCTAAAAAAGTATCAATATATTTGACATACGAATCTTTCTATTTGAACCAACATCATACTTCAATTATGAAACAGCATAGCGCGCGAGGATTCCGTTTTTTATACTGTTTTTATTGTATTTTTATTCATTTATGGAAGTTTTATGAAAATTGAAGAGGTTACCGTTTTCTTAACCTGTACCAAAGGATTTATTTCATAATATTAACTATATCACATACAAAAACGATGAAAATATTGAATAATCTAAATTGAATTATTAATAACTTTCATGACTGTAACAAATCAATTTTTCTATTTGAAGTCTAAAATGAAGTCATTTTGAAACCCAAATGTGTATCAAAATGGCTTGTATTTCGATAAACATTTTAAATTTTTTCGATATTGTAACATCAACTGTCAGATGAACGTCAGACAAGAGGAATGGGATTTTTTTTCCGTAAACTGAACGAGATTTTTTGGTGAGAGGTGCAACTTGAGGTTTCTTCATCAGTCATTTTAAAAAAGGCAATTTACTGATATTTGCATTCAAAATTTAAATAATTTATGTGAACAAATGAATTACCAGACAGCCTTCTTCAAATTTTAAATATGTTATCAATGTTACCAACCCGATATTTCTGATATTATTGATTAGTATTAAATCTAATTTTTTCCAATAAAAAACTACAAAAAAAATGCCAAATAGAAAAAATAGTATATAAAACAACGCGTGCGACAAATAGTGTTTTACAAAACTTGTATCACAATATACTATTATTTTTGTCGACAATTGCTTGAAAAATAAGGAAAAATAAGCATTTTCAGATGGATGAAACATCATGAAACATTAACTAATTTCTTTAAAATAAACCCCAAACAAAAATAATTGTGTAAAAGATATGTACACTTCACAGTCAGAAGACAGCTGACAGAGGAGAGTAGGATACTCCTATTTTCTCCTCACTATTCAAATCAAGTAGAGATTTTCTGTTACCGCTAAAGGGATTTAGGAAATCGCCGCCTAGATAAGCTAAATACCCCTATGGTGAGGATGAGAGTGGTAACGGACACAATTCCATTGCAGTGCCATACACACAGAGTATTATCACAAGAAATTTACTTAGGTTTACACTACTTACAGACACGTTCAAGTACTGTAGTTAACAAAGAATAAAAACTCAAATGACATATTTAATATGAATTTTTAAGCCTTGCTGTACAATCTAGAATTCACATAATAAATAACTTATCCTTAAAACTAAGATAATTTAACATTTCAGTTCTATCACTTTTCATGATAATCAAAATAGTTTGTCAGATCAGTCCTTTCAAAGTATTTATAAATATTATAAATAAAATGAATTTTTATGGTAAATATTTTACCGGCGAATGGCTGAAAATTATTGCAATGAAAATCAGCACACACAAACTGTGAAAATGAAGAAATTCACAATTGACATTATTTTTTGTCAAGTTCTCCATTATATGTGCTGCAAAGTTGAGCTGTATATCTGTTCAACATCGAGTGATTGACTAGATTTCATATTCCTGCAGATACCAAAATCCTCGTTCTACATTTTTAACGTTTCTGAGACCTTTCACCAATAATTCATTGCTGATGGCATTAAATCAAATGAATAATTGATATGTGATAGCCATTTTGCGGTCACTCAATAACTTATTCATATCTGCATATAAAAACTTCAAAAATATTCAGTACAAAGCAAAAAAAATCCAATTTTTTCAATTAACAAAAAAGTGCCCCCTCACAGTTTGACAATAGAGTTTTTAAAATAGTTTTCACATAGATAATGCTTTCAATTCACGTTTATGAGCAGATTGGCCATCCAAAGAAAAAATTGAGAAGTAGGCACTTTTTTAAAGATATTTTGTAGTTAGTCATATGAATTTTTGAAAGCTCAAACATGATAATGGGATAAATAATTGAAGCGGATATTGACAACAGTCACAAGTAACAGTATAAAACTTATAGATTAACCGAAGAATCTGTGATGAACACAAAAAATGTTTTGAAATTATTAACTTTACCGAGAATATTTTTTTAAGCATGACATGAGACATGGTACATGGTATTAGTTCAAAAATGAGACGAAGTTAGTCAACAGAATATAATTTTCAACTAACCGATTGTATAGTTCCCTTCTGACTTTTGCAGTGAACTTATTGATGACACAAAGTGTTGAAGCGGTGGCAAACGATAGGTTATACAACAACACTATTTTGAAATTTCCTAGCCAGTCGATACTTCCAAAATCTCCCAAGAGATCAAAATTGGTTATACCTGTGAAAAAAAAGATTATCAGAATTCTACCGGCAATGAAATGAAAGTGACTCACCAAGAATTTTTGATAATAGTGGTAACGCAGAACTTAAAATCAACAGTAACACACAATTACCAATCAAAAGGCTGAATGGAGTACTTTTAGGTTTTGGTCTCACTTTTTTCATACATGGAGCAGTATAGAGACCAATTGATGAAGTAAGTATCATATAAACTATGAGTACTATTTCCAAAGCAGCACCAAATGGTCCTAGTTTCGACAGAGAGCTTACTCCCAGGGTAAATTGCTAAAACAAATAAAAAGATAGTACTCGTAAGCCATATTCAATAAAAATTTTAAAGTTACAAATTATACAGTGTGTACCACTTTGAGCAGCCACACCCTCGTATTTACTTGTCAGTGATTTCAAAATTTGTTTCTCATTACATATACTATAATACTCATTTTAAAACTTTCAATTTTTGACTAACGTTTAAATAACATTATAAAAATCAAAATCATAGTAGCCGTGAGCGCGTATGTTATCACGAGATATGGTCATAGTACAGACAGTTTGCTTTATGCAGGTAGACGGTTTAGAATAAAGCGGATCATTTTTGATAATGGAGTTTTTCTCGGGAAGACATTGTTTGTTTAGCTCCGGCTGCTAACATTAATACAAAATAATATAAAATATGTAACTGTTTAAAACATATTGCCAATCTCATAGTGGGTTTGAACATTTATGTTTGTCATGACGACAGCACGTTAAAAACTTATTTTATAAATTTGACTGATGGTTAGAATGTGATTTTTTTCCTTCATTCGAGCAAATGTCATATTAATTTAACTACCTGTCAAATTTAGCTGTCAGTCAAACTACGCTTACAGGTTATTGAAAAATCAACAGTCCCATTTTTTTTAAATTCGGTTACCTGCAAATTCAGAATCAATATTCGTACACAGATCTTCTACATCTATTAGCTAAAAAAAAGCATATGTTGTTTCTAGCAAAGATGTTTGCCCCCCATGTATATGAGAGAGAGAGAGAGAGAGAGTTGCCATTTACTTCATCAATTACATAACATAATAAATATTTACTTTCAACTTTATTAGACCCCCCTTCTGCTTGCCCGGCCTTCAGAGGGTGGTAAAGGGGTAATTTCTAGGAAATGAATCAGTACCGCATTCTGCTTTTAGTATGTGTTTCATGAAGGAACAGTGAATCGAACAACATCCCCCATACACTTAGTCAGCCCTCGAGAGGGTGCTAGAGGGGGTAGTTTCGAGGATATAATTCAATAACTCTTTCAAATGAGCTAGTACCGCATTCTGATTTTAGTATGTGTTTCATGAAGGAAAAATGAATCGAACAACATCTTCCATATAGTTATTCAGCCCTCGAAAGGGTGGTAGAGGGGGTAGTTTGAGGATATAATTCAATAACTCTTTCAAATGAGTTAGTGCCGCATTCTGCTTTTAGTATGTGTTTCATGAAGGAAAAATGAATCGAATAACATCTTCCATACCCTTACTTCTCCAAGAGCCTACTTAATTTTTTTTCACTGAACTCACCTTTGAACTGATAGGTAGGGCTTTTATTCCAATAAGCAAGGACAATGTGTTTTGAAGAACTAGTAGAACCGCTATTACTGTTAAGCCAAGAAGAAGTAGCATTGCAACAGGATATATCACATTTCTCCTCAGCGAAGAAGTGTGTCTTTGCTTATCTGAAAGGATTCAAACAGTTGTTTCAATGTCTATCTATAAATAAATAAAAGTAAATCATATGTCAGTATGCACTGGATTATCTCCATAACCAACCACACCTGTGGCAGTTTGCAAATCTGTTCTGAGTTGTTATGCTAACCACCTTTGTATTTATACTAAGCAGTAACTATAGCTATCTTTGTAAGATTCCCAATGTTTGTTCGGTGTACTCAGCGGAAATGCTATTGAACATGTCCTAAAGTGGCTTGTAGAAAATAAAGACTCAAAACATGCTATTATTATATCCAAATCTAAATCTGTCTTAAAGCACTAAGCAATTTGAATTTTCACAAACTGTATAACTCTGAACATCCTTGTAACATCAAAAAATATCTCCATATGTTGCTCAGTTTGGGAGTGAACATTATATTTCTTTGGATGAAAGGCCATTGTGGCATAAAAGGCAACGAAACAGCAGACATTCTAGTTAAACAAGCAAAAATCTGTTCTAACTTCAATAATATCTCACATAGTCAATATAGGAATGGATGAAATTCGCACTAGCTGGGGAAGACAATGGAAACATTTCACTGCCAAATCACGCAATCATTATACTCTCATTCATCCTATATTACCACCCCACATCACCCATTTTTCTGAATTTCACCAACCAAGAAAATACGCAGTTTCTATTACACGCCTAAAACTTTATCCTGTTATCTCATATCTCTCAGATAGATCACAACAAGTCACAACAAACAACGCCACCTCCAGTATAAAAATATCAATTCCGGGGTGCCTCAAGGGTCGATACTGGGCCCTACGCTCTTCATAGTATATATCAATGATATGTTGAAATTTCTTCAGCATCCTTCATCATTGATTGTTTCTTATGCTGCTAATACAAACTTCCTCATTAAAAGTGATACTGTGAATGAGGCCGAAAATATAGCAAAATCAATTTTCAGAAATTGGGTATTAATAATGTTCAAAAGATCGCAGTCGCGGGTAGAGCACAGCAAGGAAATAATATAGTCGGGCAAAACTACTGTAGTCTATACAAGAGAAACTAAAATACTCGGTTTGAGGATAGATTATCTAAAACTTAAAAAGGGGAACATTCCCTATGAAAATTGAAAAATGTGATTTATTTGTAATATCTAACAGAAAACAACTACTTCCCCGGCAAAAGCCACGCTGGACATTGAACTACATCTGATAGATATTGTGAAAAGACTCTAACTGAAAAGAAAAAATCTGAAAGTCTGAAAATCTGAATATTCAATTGTTCTCAATCCTGAACGCTCTCATGGAATATGGTGTTGGCAAGACCTCTTATAAAAAATTTACCAAGCCCAACTCTCCTCCAACGCTCGATACTTTTTTTCTGTTGATGGATTTTTTGATTATTCTCAATCATGAACGCTTCGACGACATTTGGTGGTGCAAGACCTCTAATAAGAAAATTACCGAGCCCAACTCTCCACCAACGCTCGGTAATTTTTTTCTGTCGATGGAATCTTCAATTATTTTTAATCATGAACGCTCTGACGAAATATGGTGGTAGCAAGACCTCTAATAAAAAACTGCTGAGCCCAACTCTCCCCCAACGCTCGGTATTTTTTTTTTTACGATGGAATCTTGCATTATTCTTAATCATGCTCGCTCTCACAAAATATGGTGGTGGCAGGAAATCTAATAAAAAAATTGCTGAATTAATTGCTAAAGTAACTGGGGTTTTGATGGGTGATACAGAATACAGTCGACCAGCACTGAATGTGTGAAGTTACGCATAACAATACTGATATGAGTTTCTTCATTACGACACTGGAACTTTATTATGACACTGTTACTTCATTACGACACTGGAACATAAACATGAAGGTTCATTACGACACTGGAACTTCATTACGACACTGTTACTCCATTACAACACTGGAACATAAACACGATCAGAGTTTATGATGAATTTATTGAAGTTGACTTAATGTCAAATTTGGGCTTTTAAAATGACAACTTGAAATACGTTGCTGGCTCTCCCTCTACAAGATAATTAATTTGAGGATATTTAGAATTATTCATGGTAAATAAAATATTGTACAATATTTGTATCATAAATTCATATTACAACAATATGAATCTTTACGACACTTACATCATTAATATATATTATGCCTTCGTATATAATTTATTTTCTGGTCAGGTTCGAGGAAGGTATAGCTAAAAAAAAACACGACGACGTCATAAATGGCGGCACAATTGATGTTACACTATATGTGAATACATGCATGATTGACTATTGATATTAATCTGTTTAAGTGATTTTTTTTCGGGGTATTGCTCACTGTAAATTCATTCTAGTCGGCTAAGATACACATTGGATGCATCAACATTGGGACTACAATTGTTGGGAACTTAAAGGACTGACACTTAACACATGTTAGAAGTGAAATATCCGTCAGATACTCGTGCAAAGGATCTACAAGACTGACCCATGTAATTCAATGGTTGTCTGGGATTGATTGAAACAGAATAAATGAGTAAGGATGGGGAAAGGTACCTGTCTACGATCACAACAAATATAGCTCACCTAATGATGTTCTTTGCCTCTCAATTTCAATCAATCTTTCTCCAAGACCCGATTGAAGCTCCCCATTACGCAATTTCAAAAGGCTGTCTGGTAATTTATAATCATCCTTTTGTACTGGCCCATCCTGCCCAATTATCATTGGTGCTGGATTCATGTATGATTTGCCCGTTTTCTGGGCATGTTTCAGTCTTCTACGTAAACATTCTTCCTCCAAGGCACACGCATCATATTCCTCGTTTATATCTCTGAGGAATCGAGGTTTTATTAGGAACTGACCAACAACATCAAATAATCGGACAAAGCCTAAGGGTGTACAAACTGAAACAAATATATTGATAAATTAATTTTGACAAACTTTGTTCTAGTTTGGAAATTGTAACATTTCATATGAGTAAAAATTGTGTTTTTTTATTGGTTTGTTTTTCTTTTTGATAACAATCACTTTGCCACAGGAAATACAGTTACCGCCAAAAAGTATGTACCATATAGAAAAAAAGTTTATTAATAATAATAATAATAATAATAACGTTTATTGTTCTACATTCAAAACGAAAACAATAAGATAAATATTTCAACAATGGACATTGACAATAAACGAACGGATTCCCAGAAGATTCAGAAAGAGTCTTGTACGGGAAATTTAAAGGGACGGTAATATAAATTAATCGTTGTTAAATAACAAAAAACATACATAGATATAAATATAAATTTAAGTTTAAAAATTTACAATTATACACATATAATTGAATAATAATCAATAAATGGGGTCTTAAAATTTAACTAAAACTATGGTAAAAATAAACGCATGAAAACAATTTTGAAACCAGTGCCGGATGAATTAGTGACAGCTGTAATAAATAATTTTATACTGCTTGAGATCGAGTATGTCTTTGAGTTGTCTGAACTTATATAATACAAATCGGAGTTTCTTGAGGATGAAATTAATATGCGCGTTCCATCTGAGATGGGTATCCAATATTATGCCAAGGTATTTTGGGTTCGTTACAGCGGAGATTGAGACATTTTTTATTGCTAGTTTGGAGTATGTAGGCAACGTTGATTTACTGTTGGAGAATGGTAAGAATTGGGTCTTATTCAGATTGATGGAGAGTAATCTGGAGTCAAACCAGTCTTTTATCCCATCTAGATCTGCCTCTACTGTAGTTTTCAGTTGAGACCAGTCTTCTCCTCTGTATGTTATGGCCGTGTCGTCCGCAAAGCTAATAATTTTACCCTTACCTTCTATGGAAAATAGTCCATTGATGTATAATATAAACAGTATGGGTCCCAGTACCGTGCCCTGAGGCACACCATACTCTATGATTTTACATTCACTTGTCGTATCCTTCAACTTGACACTTTGTTTTCGGTTACTCAGATAGGACTGAAAAAGTTCAAGACATTTTCCTCTTATACCGGCGTTTTCTAGGGATGTTAATAGCATTGGGTGACTGACAGTATCAAAAGCCTTGGCAAGGTCTATAAATACTGTGAGACATGGTTTACTCTCATCCAAACTTTCGTAAATATTTTTTGTTAACTCCAAAATGGCATCCTGGGTTGACTTTCCCTCTTTAAATCCAAACTGCCTATCGGATAGTAGTTTATATTTTTCTAAGTAGCTTGTGAGTCTCACTTTTAAAATTCTTTCGAATATTTTGCTGAAATTTATAATTAACGAAATGGGCCTGTAGTTATTAACGTCTGTCTTATCACCATTTTTGTAAATTGGGATGACTATTGAAGTTTTAAAGTCAGATGGGTAAACTCCAGATTCCATTGATAAGTTGAAGATATAGACGAGTGGACTTGATATGTATTGTGCAATTAATTTTAAAGTTTCTGCTCTAATGTTGTCTACCCCTGGAGATTTTCCATTTTTCAAGTTTTGGATATTAGAGTATTGGAAAAAAAATTCTTGGCATGAGTTTGTGCATGTCCGATAACCTAAAAATCGATTGCTGGTATGGCGGCAAATACTATGAAGAGGCAGAAAGTGGGGTGAAATGGCAAGATATCAAAAAAAGTTATTAGAAAAAGTTGCTATGAATTCAATTTTATACACATACACTAAGTTTGAAGAGATAATGGAATAAAATTGAAAATGGCTATTTTTTTCAAGTATTCTCCTATCTATATAAAAATATCAAATTATTTTCTTATGAATAGCTTGACCACACTGGAACATCTGTATTTCAATAATAATGACAAAACTTTCTCATTTTCTCCACACCAGAGAGCACTAAATAAAAAAAATTGATTTTGTCAGAACCCTGGTTGTTACATTGGTTCTTATCTAACAGTTATATCAGAATTCCACGATTATTGCTATGACAGGAAAATCCAAAAATATCTGTTTTTAATATTTTTCCGATTATAATGAATTTTTGATGATAATCCTACACGAATGTTTCACTTCTCACATATTCTTAAAAATATTTCATCAAAGAGGCTTACACAGTTTTAAACATTGCATGCGAAGTGAAACGATCTGGCACGATTATCATCGAAATTTGAATATAATCTGGAAAACACCATGTTTATGGAGTGTCATGTCATCACAATAGTCGCGGAATTCTGATATAAGTGTTAGATACAAACCAATGAAAAAGCCACGGTTTCGACAAAATCCGTTTTTTTTTATTTAGTGCTCTCTGCTGTGGAGGAAATGAGAAAGTTTTTTCATAATCAATGAATTACAAATGTTTGAGTATAGTCAAGCTACTCAATAAATAAAATAAATTATCAACTTTTTCGAATTACTTTTTCGGATATCTTGCCATTTTACCTCACTTTTTGCATATTCATGGTAATTCTTTTTGCCGCCATACCAGCAATCACGTGACAGATGTCAAAATCGATATTTAGGTTATCGGACATGCACAAACTTTTCCCCAGGTTTTTTTTTCCAATACTCTAATAATTAACTTTTTTCCTATATGGTACATACTTTTTGGCGGTCACTGTATCTACACTTAGGCACAAAAAAAGTTTCAATGTTAAAATGTCAAGAGGTTTGAGTACTCAGTTCTATACTAATGATCTGTGCATTTGTTTTGATTTATATTCAAATCTCATTATATCAAGGTTGCTATTTTAGTTCAACAATGGGTTCGTTCAGCCGTACTCAACAGTTTAGTGATAAGTCAAGTTGTTTCAGCTGAACAGTCCCCGTGGCACCAATGAAAACTCTCACTGAAGAACAGAAGAACAACGAAGTCGACAATTTTAGTGATTATTCTCAACGGTTGAGCACAGCTGAACGAACCCATCGTGTTTAATAAACGTATAATGCTTCATATGTCAATAGACTTGCCTTACCTAAAAGTATCAGTACTCCCAGAAATGATATGCACGAATAGAGAAATGGCAAATAATACGTCCACAAGTCTGAAAAAATTTCAGATTATCACTTTGAAGTCATCGAATCAATCATTAATAACCTACTCAATATGGTTTGTATACTGGAGTTATCTCTATCAATGAGTGCAGCAATTACATATGTCAATCCAAGGACAATCAATCCCAACAGACCAAGTACTGTGAACGTTTCATGTACTCTTCCCATAAGGCCTTTGCGGTGACCAAAAAAACCTTCAGATTCTGTAAAAAGGTAAGCAAAAGGAAGGAAGATGAAAAGAGAAAGATTGGAAAAGAGAAACACATAGTTCCATAAACCTGAAACAAGCATAAAAATGTTAATGAAGTTTTGTAGTTAAGAGATATTATACAGGGTGGGTCACGGTCGATGGTACCTTAGACGTTTACGGAGAACGGGACATAGGATCAATCTGAAAATTTGGTTTCTCCAGTAGTTGCTCTTGGTCTATCGATCTAAAATATTTTCAGCAATGCAGCGTTGCCGCTTATACCAGAAAGTAGCAGCATCTTTGTTATTTCAAATGGGTCACCCTGTATATTACCGCATTTTTGAACTTGTCATTCCTTTCTGATTATTTCAGCCTCATACTTCCCTATACCTATCTCTAACGGTTTTTGAGATATTGGTTATTTTCCATATTTTTTATCCAAAATATAGCTCGAATTGAATGTTTATTTCTGCGGTATTTGGATTCTTAGGATGTTGCAATTTTGTGTTTAGTTCATCAAGATCATGTACATTGATTCTGTATAGAGAAGTTTGTTCTGCGTTATACAGGGTCGTTCAAAATTCATGATCTTACTGCCAGATACGAAAAGGGTTGAAAGGGCGTTTTTTTAAATGGAACATCCTGTATATTATGAAATATCCTGAAAGATGACTAAATTCCCTTCGAATTGATATATCATGTTCCTATACCTAAATAGCCAGAATTCCGAGATAATTCCGAGATAATAAACAGAAATAAACATTAAATTCGAGCTATGTTTTGGATAAAATAACAAATATCTCAAAAACCGTTAGAGATAGGTATAGGGGAGTATGAGGCAGAAATAATCAGAAAGGAATGACAAGTTCAAAAATGCGGTAATATACAGGGTGACCCAATTGAAATAACAAAGATGCTGCTACTTTTTGGTATAAGCGGCAACGCTGCATTGCTGAAAATATTTTAGATCGATAGATCAAGAGCAACTACTTGAGAAACCAAATTTTCAGAATGATCCTATGTCCCGTTCTCCGTAAACGTCTAAGGTACCATCGACAGTGGCCCACCCTGTATAAGACTTAAAGTGATATATTGAATTTCTTTCCTTTGGAAAGTTATACCAATCAGATGAAAACAACGAAAGAATGGTTTATATAAATATTTTTTATTATTCCTACTCTGTTTCTTTGTTGGATAATTAAGATTGGAGAGGAAGTGAGTGAAATTTCTAGGAGTCTATCTTGATGAATGTCTTACTTGGAAAACTCACTGTGAATCATTGGTAAATAAAATCAATACTATATGCTACCAACTCAGAACCTTGAGAAATACTCTAGAATTAGAACATTTATACCGTCTGTATTTTGCCCAAGTAGACTCACACATCAGATATGGTATCTGTTTTTGGGGAGTATCTGTATCAGCAGGGGATGTTTTTCGAGCTCAAAAAAGAGCAATTAGAAGTATGATTGTAATATCAAAAAAGGAATCCTGTAAATCTATTTAAAAAAAAATGAAAATATTAACACTACCCGGGCTCCACATTTTCGAGCTCTGTGTATATGTCTTTATAAATAAGTCCTCCTTCTTATGTAATCGTGATATCCATAACGTAAATACAAGGTCTAAAAATGATCTGCACATACCATATAGCTATACAAATATACATAGTAATACACCAAATATATTAGGTCCCAGAATATACAATTTACTTCCCCATAACATAAAATCTTCAAAAAATGTAATCATTTTCAAAAAACAGCTGAAATGCTTTCTTAATGAAAATTGCTATTATTCGCTCAATGAATACTTTACATCTCAAAACTGATGTCTCCAAAATGTTGTATATGTATTGTGTACTTTCCTTTATTGATGTTTGTTTTTAATCTATTCTATCTGTACATTTATTTATTTATACCTATATTTATATACTCATGAACACCATTCTATGATGACCCACTGTTTGACTTATTCCTATACTTCTGTAGTCTCAAGGAAATAAAACTAGTTTGATTTTGATTTTATGTTATTTTGCATAAATACCGGTATATTTTGCAGCTAACCAATGGTCTTTGTTGAATATCTTACTTGATTACTGGCAGTTGTAAACAATAAACAACACACCATAACAAGTATGACACAGCCTATCACATTAAATAAACGTGAATATATTTTAATTGAATTTCAAATAATGCCATTCTATTAGCCAGGAATCACACTGATCGACTAGAACCGACCGTCCGCGACCGTCCACCTACGACCAAAATTTCCAACACGTATATTCTTATCGCACAGCTCACACTGTATAATCGTCATTGACCGTCCTCGACCGTTTTTCAAAGACCATGTTCGAAATTGTAGTCTGCTGGAAATTTTGGTCGGTGTCACATTATCCTGACGTAATGTCATTTTGACACACATTTATGATGAACTTTTGACTTCAACAAAACTCAGGTATATTTCCTACCGGAAAAATAAAATGTCTGTTGAAAACTATTGATATTATGAATTTAACTTACTTTCAATAAATGAACAGACAATTCACATAACCTTTCGAATGTCAAATTAATGTCAGATTTACAAAATTATTCTAGTTGTCGGTCGTGGATGGTCGATCAGTGTGACTTTGAAAGTTTTCATTGATCTACTTCTACTTTTGGTCGTAGGTGGACGGTCGGTCCTGGTCGATCAGTGTGATTCCTCACTTAATGTGGTGAATGTGGATAAAACGTATCATATGCGGGATTTGAAAGCATTTCATCTACTCAAGAAAATGAAACACTCGAACTGTCCTTCTTGCATTTAAACAATATTGCGAGGAAAAAATTCTATCTGAAACACTTTTAGTTGACTTAAGCTGACAGATTTTCACGGTGCAAGTTTATTGCAAAATATTTCTAATCACTACACATGTTTGTAAGCAAGATTCATGTCATTTAAATGAATAGAATATGTAATATTTTTGTTCAGTTTTCATGCAAGTTTGGTACAATTTTATGTCGATTTAAGATAGTAGTAGTTGTAATATATAGTATTAAATTTACATATAGTTATACAAACTAAACTAAAACAAACAAAATTTGATTATATTGAATATTCATAGTGTAGTATCTACTTTTATGTTTAGTGATGATTACCAATGAGATTAGACTAGATTAGGTTTTCTCTTTAAATTTTTTAAATTACTAATTTTCAATAAAAAATCACAAGTTTGGATAAGCACCTCATAGGTTATACCAATATGGCAGCACTGTGTGATAATAATAAGCCAATTTAATGGGTCATCATGAATAACAAAATTGAATGAACACAAAACAGATGTTAGGTTTTGTTATACTAAAAAACGTTCCAATATTCTGGTTGGCAGCATTGCTAATCTTCTAACATATTTCAACAAACTGACACAGTGGAAACGATTACGCAAGATGTGTACAATATATTATAGCGGCAAACTTGCATAGCATGAAACTGTGAGAAGCAGTCTTAGTATAATATTCAGAACGAACCAAGCTTGCTATAAATAAAAATTAAAAACTCGATTATTACAGGATGTTTCATGAATATATCTTAAAATAAGATATTTGCAAAAGAATATGCAAGAAAATGTACTGGCACCCAGAAACAAAATTTTACTAACCTAAGGCTTATGTAGCTGAATATTTATTTATAGATTCGTTTTAATACTTACCTTGTATGAGAGAAGCATTCAGCCATTTTATGTAATAACTATTGGGATAGTTCACCAATACCTCATTTGCAATTATGGAAACGGGCAACAACAAGACAGCTCCAATAGATACTGCTAATGAAAAAGTGCATAACCAAGTGCTGATCCTGTAAACCGTTACTTCATCTTCATCGCTGCTGAAATAATCTTCTCTGCCCCTACGCTTGAAACGACCCAGCAAAGCAAAGCTCAAGGTATACAGTACCAAAAAGAGGAGAAGAAATATCTGAAATGGAAAACAAATTACATCGTTGATTCCGAATCAATTATTTCAATGTTTTGTTATCCTACGGTTTCCATGAAAAAGAAAATCTCGTAAAGCATTTTGAAGATATAACAGATTCATACAGTCAGTGGCAGACTCTCAAACTTAGAACGGAATTTGTTTGATACTTACATCTATACGAAAAGTTTCAGAGAACATTGGTAAAATCTATGGAAAATAGATGGTGATCCAAGTATTGGCGAACCGGAAATGAATAATGATGTGAATTCTCATCTTGCTGGAAACATAGATCTTTTCTTGGAAGAAGACGACCTTCATTATGAGGAAACATGAGATTCAGTGTTGGTATAAAATTCTCATGTAACATATTTAACTAATTAGCACCTCTTACGTTTCTTTCAAGGAAACAGGGACCTATGATGATATTATTTTCACATGCAGCCCATACATTGACTTTTTGTGGCTGGTGTGGTATCCTGCCATCCAGTATGGATTCTCTGTGACCCAGTATCGACAATTTTGGCGATTTACTTGCCTTCATAAAAAAACGAATTTTTATCCAAAAGTGGAATCATCATGACATTTGTTCATAAGTGTTTCTCAGAACCCTACTCTTTGATCGGTATCGGAATCTGGTAGTAGTTCTTGTTCTTGAATAATTTAATTAGGATGCTAGACACTTGCCAAAGTACAAATTTCAACACCAAATGATCGAGGTCAACATTGGTGATATTTTTTAACGGAACACCCAGTATAATTTTCCATATTTGGTTAAGGATGGTCATCGAGAATCCAGTGATACCAGGTTTAATGGGATGATTATGTCAAACGTCTACGAAGATACGGGCAAAAAACTTCATCGTATGCCTGACGATTATGACTGAAACTACACACAATTCGGAAAATTAGACATATCTATCGCACTCATTGGGAACCTGGGAAAGTTTTTGTCCCATATCTTCAAAGCTATTTGATATAATCCCTTCAAATCTTGTATCACTGGTTTGCAATCATGATCCCTAACTGAATATGGAAAAATGTACTTGGTGTACAATTTATAAATAATTTTTTCTCAAATGCGAATAACCCTATAAATTTTGAGTAGGATTCAAAAACTGACTACGCGGTAAAAAAAATCGACATATCCGAGGATTTTTTCAAAATGTCTTCATATTCAGAAACGATGAATTTATTGTATACTTTAAGAACGCACTGTATATAAGTTGTGGGAGAAAGCTAGGAAGCTTTTTCTCACAAAATAACATTTTTTTGATCGATTCTGAGAAATTGAAAGAATCTCACTGGCTTTGTACCAATCACTATAACTTTGCCTTGGTTATCAAATAGTTTATTAGACTTCTAACGTCTCTAATAAAATGTAACAAAACAATACAAATTCTATTTTGTGAAATTTACGAGATGAATTGAGCAAAATAAGGGATTAATCTAACAAACTTAGAAAAACCAAATAAATGTCATGTGAATCACAGAAAAACTCGTTTCGATTTTATATAAATGATAAAAATCTAAGAGGTGAATTTATCTAATCTCTATGTTCGTCACACATCACAATGTATTTTTGAAATATATGTGGATTATCTCAAATACCGAATTATAATAATTAAAGAATAAACAAATCAAGAAAAATGTATTTGAAATACAACATTCTGCTACATCTTAAACAAAATTAATTTCGTTGGAAAGAATTCAACAGAAAAAAACAAGGACCGTTAAATGTATTCGTCAGATTCTGGACAGTGTTGCAGAATCGGCCTTAGGCCTAACACTGTACCATTTATATCGTAAATTTGACTTTTTTTTGTAAATGGTAAATGATGACTGAATTATTATTATTATTACCTCTCTCTCTCTACCTACCTCCCTCTCTCTCTACCTCCTACCGGACCTACATACACCAGATGAAATCTGCTCTAGACGCAATTCTTAACCAAAACTATATCAAATCGGAAGGAAAAATTTACAAACAAACAAATTAACCAGCTATAGAATCCCTACAAATCGTAGATGAAAAAATTCTAACAATTATCAAAACACCTGATGAAAAAGGAGAATGGTTCAGATACATTGACGACGGCCTATACACGCCACAAAACAAATGAAAAAGAAAAGAGCAAATAACAAAATAACAGTTGCCACAGAAAATCAGAACTAGCTCTTTGACAGGACACAACAACCATTAAAAAAATGTTTACTTTTTTCACGATTTTCCGTAAATAAATGAAATCGTATTTCGATACTGAAATATTGTAATACTTTAGGCACACAAACTACACAAAATAGGTGGACATTTTTGACAGTTGTGAAAACAAAGGATTACAATATCACCACGAAAATTTAAAAGACAATTCATTTTGAAATCATGCCAACTGCCCTCAAATCACCAAAACGCGAAAAGATACCAACAGATATTTGATAGGAAATGAAAGGAAAAAAAATACAAACACGTTAATATTATTGCAGGTGAGTAAACATCAATAACCTATTCAACAACCTTTGTCAATTGCATTCCAAACATTTATAAGATAGTGCCAATGACCATGTAAACAAGAGATTCCCAGTAATTGTCACACTTTGTTTAAATTGTTTACATTCGAAGGTCAAAGTGATCTATTTATAAATTTGATATTGATATAAACAAAACAATTATAGCTGAATTCGTGTGAATGTTGGTATTCCATTTTAAGGCATGAAATTTAATTATTCCATGTCATCAAAATTATTTAATGCATGTAGTGTAGGTATACAATTAATTGAAAGTGATCATTCCTTTTAGTTCGTATCCAAATAATTGTTTCGGTATTTTATACCACCATGATTATTATCAAATCAATTTTTTTGAAATCTGTATAGTAACTTGATTACTTTCGTTTTCACATTATAATAATACCAAAAACTTTCATTTTTTACTTGTGCACTACCTTCGTGACATTCAACATTTCTATTAATGATATAGGTAGTGCTTAATTTTTCCACTGTGAATGGCCTTAAAATTAAATTCAAAATTTGAAACTTTGTATAACCATCTGCCAGTAGCCTACAGAAATATACCTTGCCAAAAAAAATTCGGAAAAAAGTGGAAGAAGCATTTTTATAGAAGGCTTTACTATGACCTGCAGGAGTATTTCAATGATGTTCTCTAGTTCATGTATCCTATATTTGAATTTTATGTGATTTTGATATTAGGACATAGGCCTCGGGCCCGATACCGGAAAAAAAAATTGATTACCTCACCGTTCGTTGATACGCCGTATATGTGTTCTTCATGTCGAGCTGTACAACATGCAATTTGCGGCAATTCTCGGTAGCGGGGATTTTTTTTAGGGCCCTCGCAAACTTTTGGGACTGTCGGAGAACTAGAATGCCCCAAAAAATTTTTCCAACAATATTAACACTAAATTTTCAATATCTTCATTAATTTATCAACCGATTCTGAAAAAGATGTGAGGGAATAAATTTAATGACGTCATAACATGGCCGATCGACCATGTTTATGACGTCATAAAATGTAATAGCTCACATTTCAGAATCGGTTAATAAAAAATAGAAAATTTAGTGGTAATATTGTCGGGCAATTGGTTTGGGGCATACTAGTTGTCCAACAGCCTCAAAAGTTTGCGGGGGCCCTAAAAAAAGAGCCCCGCTACCGAGAATTGTCGCAAATTGCATGTTGTTCAACTCGACATGAAGAACACATATTCAACGGTGAGGTAATACATTTTTTTTTCGGTATGGGGCCTGAGAACTATTATATAATGAAAATTTTGGTTACTTCACAACACGCGGGCCATAATGAGAATGGGTCCGCGGGCGGTAAAGTGTACTTTAACGCCCGCTAGTGCAGGAACTATATTTTTGAAGTCGTGGACGTTCGAACCAAGAATAATTAACATTATTGAAGTGAACTGAATAACATTTTCGAAAATAAGTAGAGAAACTAATCAATTGTGGTTCACAGACAGCCCAAGTTCGAGTATTGTTCAGACCAGACACTTTTCTGATCATTAATTTTATAGCAAGGCAGGGCTGTACTGAAAGTTTTTCGGGATTTGTTACACCAAATGACTCGCTTAAAAATCAGTAGGTGGTACAGAGCAGCACGACAAATAATGATAATAATTTCGTCGTCTATCTGTACATACTTTGGCACTCAAATGTATTTATTATGAAAAACATCATTATTATTCTTTATATTATTAAAATATAATGCGACTTTGAATTGCTCTAAGAAAATATTTAATTGCATGCCTGTACTGGAGAACTTCAGATTCAAGCCAAAACTTTTTGCTTATTATACATAAACGATTTTTTTTAAACAAAAAATTCGTCTGTTTCAAGATGGTACAGGACGATGAAAAGACGAGATTGACTTAATTTACTCGCTTTCTTTAATTTTACATCTTCTGAGGGTCGACGTGTTTTATTAATAGACAGATATAGCAAACAGGCGAATCCGTATTTGCATTCAATGACCTACTTGCTTTGTTATGGATTGTTGTTGTTAGGTCGTTGGACTCAATCTGTTAATAAAAAAAACGAAAAAAAACAAATACTATGCAAAAATATACATCGTAATCAATGTATTTTTTTCAACGGCTTTATACAGTTTACATTAAATGGAATTTGTGGTAATAAGTAAGTGAAATTATTTATATTCTTTGAAAGTTCTTGATTTCCATAATAATAATGAAATCGTTATAATTTAATACTGAATCACATTTAAAAATTATAGTACAGTCGCTGGAGTAAAATAAAATATACATTATACAGTATGACCCACTTAATAACGGAGCACTCTCATAAAATCTTCATTTTCCAACCGATTGGAATGATTTTTTTTTTCATTAGGTAGACATTCAAAAAGTCTTCTAGGACACCAAATTTCATGAATGAATCTACTTTTCCAGGGCCAACTAATCTGATTTTCAAAAATCTAAAAAAATACTGCTGTGCTGAATACGTTGATTTTCTAGTATTTATTTGAAATAATTGTAAAATTAGAAATAATTGTAAAATATTTTATTCAAATGCGCTAAAATATAAAATAATTTCTTTAGATATGAGTTACATATTCAAAAGCTTGCCGCCTGAAGTTTTCGGTTTGAATACGAAAACCGCAAGCTTTTGAATCTCACATCTACAGAAATTATTTTTTACTTTTTAGCGCAGTGGAATAAAAGCTTGTCTTTAAATTTATATTATTTCTAAAGTGGAGAAAAGGGTTCAAATAAATACGACAAAATCAACTTTCATATTCAACGTATACCACACTTCATTTATCAATATTTTTCGTTATTTCTAGAGGGGTAGGGGAGTCAAATGAATGCGACAAAATCAACATTCACATTCAACGTATTCAAAACTTCATTTTTCAACATTTTTCGTGAAAAAAAAAATCCCCAAAAAAATGATATAGAGTGTCAGAAACATTTTTTTCGTTATTTCTAGACGTGTGGGGGAATCAAATGAATGCGACAAAATCTACATTCACATTCAACGTATTCAACACACACATTTTTTTAAACAAAAACAGCAAGTTGGCAATCGAAGTCACAAAAATATTTTTCATTATTATTATTCCTATGCTAGAGTGGAGGAAAGGGATCAAATGATTGCAACTAAATCAACATTCACATTCAACTCAACACTTCATTTCCCAATATTTTTCGTGAAAAAAGCCCACAAAAAATAAAAGAGTCAGTAACATTTTTTTCGTTATTTCTAGAGGGGTGGGGGAGTCAAATGAATGCGACAAAAACAACATTTACATTCATCGAACTCAACACATAATTTTTCTTCATTTTCTGTGAAAAAAACCCAGAAAGATAGCAATCGAAGTCAGAGACATATTTTTAATTATTATTATTTCTAGAGTGGAGAAAAGGGGTCGAAGAATGCGAGAAAATCAACATTCACATTCAACAAATCATTTTTCTTCATTTTCTGTAAAAAAACAGCAAGATGGTAACTGAAGTCAGAAACATATTTTTCATTATTATTATTTCTAGAGTGGAGGATTTCTCAATATTTTTCGTGAAAAAATACCCAAAAAATGATACAGGGAGACAGAATTATTATTTTTTCATTATTTCTCACCATTTACTTTCATTAGTTCAAGGAACACACAGTTTCCTAGCTATTGATTTTAGTGCTTTGAAGATTAGATAGGTTTTCATCTCCCTGGCCAAGGCATATGAAAATATTTCACCAGCAGCGACGAAAATAAACGTGATAAAATGAAAATCGATATGCTGCCGCAATACAAAGCATGACTTTATCTAAGCGTAGTGCCATTCGCCTTGCTAGAAATTTCGTATTGCCAGTTTCACTACGATAAGTTCATACAGTTATCCTTAAGGAAAAAACAAAACAGAAAAATATTTCGATTTGCTAATAATTCTTTCAAATATCTGATTCGTCACTGGAATTAAAAAAAAAAACATTTTCCCTGACATTGCCAGGTTTCCAGGTTGGTAGTTCCCCTGACAGCGATGCAAAGTTATTCTTGTAGGAAACTTTGCCATTAATCTCACAGATATAATTGCCAATATTTATAATAATGACAGATTTATGTGGAAATACAATCATAGCATTGAAAGCACATAGGAATTGGTATTGTTTACGAAGTTAGCTTTGAAAAAAACCTTCATAGGCATTTAGTTCCGAAGCTTTCATTTGTTGAAACGAACAGTCTCGGAACCGTCATTATAGGGAGAATTTTAGCAAGTCTTCAGGATAACCACATAATTATGGAAAGACTGATCAAAATTATTAAAATAACCCAATGGTGAGGCACTGGAATAGTGTTAAAACATGTTTACATTCATTTACACTTGATTCAAATTTCGAGGCGCAATTTATCTCTCCCAAAGCTTTGTGATGAGCACTTAAATGTCCAGTGCTTCTTCATATCGAAAACGTTGAGGAATAAGATACAAAGTTTTTGACCTCTAAGAATTTGCATTTACAGCTGATTGTCCCAAATAAAAATACTAGAGTAGATCACCAAAATAGAAATCAGATTATTGGAACAGGAGAAAAATGTATGGCTACTTACAATCTGTTCCCTGACATTGTTATGGAAAATTTGTTCCGTTATATCTGGCTCATCTTCATCATAATCATCCATAGTTATTAACTTCACCTATTTATGAATTTTCTTTCTTCTGCAAAAATTGGATAGTTCATGTTTATGATAATCTTATGAGCTCTTCCATAGTATTTTCTTGAGCTTCTGGCCCGCAAAATCTCAATCAAATAAACTATAGCTGATAAGAAAACAAATTATGATTGAAAACCATCAGCACTCAGCAGCGTAGACAAGTTTTTCAAATATTTTGATATGAGGAACTGACAATTGACAATGACAAATGACAAATGACAAATGACAAATGACAAATGACAATGATCAATGACAAATGACAACAACAAAAAGGCGAGTTCGGCTTAAGATCCAAACTTTCGATTCGATCACGATTCGATTACGATTAACGATTAGACTGAATCGAGCTTGAGTCGACCCAATGCCGACTTAAGGTAATTTGCCGCCTGTTATAATCAGAACCACCAATTTAACAGAATGGTTTACAGCCTGCCAATCCCCGCTTTTTAATGGTCGCGGACCATGCAGAAAAGAGGATCTGACCTCCTGATGACTTTACAGGCTCCATCCATCCAGCACGATTCTGTTATGTAGATACTCCAAACTCAAAAGTCCCCGGCCCTGTTGTCTGGGGAAGTATAACCGTGGAACAGACGATTTAGGATGCAAGCTCCTATGAAGATGCATCATTTTTCGAGTTTTAACGTCGAGTTGTCGCAGTTCTTCCTGAGTTCATTTTACTACTCCAAAGGAGTAGAGTAGAATCGGAACGGCAAGCATATTGGTCGCAGCAACTTTGTTCTTCCCCGACAGTTCTGATGACCAGATCTGTCGGAGTTTGTGCTGATACTTGCCGCGGAGAGAGTTTTTACCTGTGTTTATCTCTTGGGACCGGCGTTGCTCCACTCCCAAGTAGGTATACCACTCCGGAATCAAGACGTTGTAGGATGCTTCCGCCTACGAGCTGGACCTCCTCTCCGCATCCCTCCCATCGTCCTCTTTTGAGATGAACCATGGCATATGTGTCAATCCCGAACTCAATTCCGATAGCACACGCGTATACTCTTGCACCACCCTTAAGCAGGGGCGTTTTATCCATAAGGCTGATGAGGCTAAAGCCTCAGGCGCCGCAGATTTTAAGGGCGCCTGCAACCCTTAAAACGCGTTGCCCTTTGTCCAGAGGCATACAGTTTGAGATCATCGATATAAAATAAATGGGTGACTTATGCCTCCGGCTGCTGGGAGTGCCGCAGTTGTATCCACGGGTTATCCTGAGTGCAACGGACAATGGCAAAAGTGAGATGCAGAAGAGAAGAGGGCTGAGGGAGTCTCCCTGAAATACACCCCTTCTGAAGATAACCTGCTCGTTTTTGACTCTGACTTGACCGGATCTTATGGTGAAGCGAATCCTCCTCAGTTTTCAATGCATCTCACTATTTGATCGGACACCGCAAGGCATCTGAGCAAATACATAATTAGCTCATGCGATGTTGAATAAAATGCCTTGTGGTAATCGATCCAGGCCATCGAAAGGTTCCGCTTATACTGCACAGAGTCCTGCGTTATACATCTGTCGATGAGCAGGTTCTCTTTGCAGCCAGCGACCCCCCTCTTTGACCGCCTTTGCTCATATATCGAGAATATTCTCGTGAGTAGAATGCGCGTAAACATCTTATAGCACGAATTCCAGCATGTTGTCGGCCTGTAATTCTTTGGATGAGACAAATCTCCGTTTTTGGGGATAAGCACGGTTCGCCCCTCGACAAACCAACAGTTGTTTAACCCATCAGGGTCTGGAGCAGCAATGTTCTTTGAGCCTTTGAGGACCCGTCGAACTTTTTCCGGGGTTATCGGATTGCGTAGATCATTGAGCTCAGGCTGTTGAAGCCTCCTGCAGAAAGCTTCAAACTGCGCTTTGGCTGGAGTGTACACGTTAAGTGGTTGCGGATACTCATATATATTCTTCCAGAATGTTTCCACCCGATCAGCAGCTGGCAGGTTATCGACAACACGCGGAGGCTCTTGGAATAAACGAGAAGGTTTATCGCGGAACTTCATGTTTTCCGCAATGCTTCTTATTTCTCTCTGTACTGATAAATATTTATTATCCGTTTGAGTTACTTTTTTCAATACTGTAATATGGCTATAGTTAATGCTACAATTGAAAAACAAATGCCTGAATTGTTCAATATAAATAATTATTTCAGTATCCTATTCTAACCTGGGGCTTGGGTGGCTACCAGGATCGTCGGCAGGTGACGGATAGCCGGACGACCTGCGGTGCAGACTGTGCCCTCACAGGCTCACGGCAAGCCACCACCGAATAACCAATAAGGTGGCGCTGAGTACCAGAGCCTTGCCTCGCCGTGCGGGGCTCGGGGCTCCGGCGTGGTCAACTCTTAGTTCCCTAGGAATATGTGGGAGCAACAAAAAAATGAAAATTGCGGGAAGTCACCGCAACCCAGGATGCTCAAGAGCAAATGCCCCCAATCTGAGCACCTGGAGGGGTGCGGAGCTGACGGTGTACCTAGGAGAGGATATCCCAATGGCGCACACCATCACTATGTGTTCTTCCCTAGGAGCTCAGACTTCGAAACGGAGAAGTTGCTATCCCCAATGAGCACACAAAACATGGGCTTCACACCCAGTTGTGGAAAGTACTAGGTAGCGAGAAGGAGGCCAATGGCCAGTTGCTAAATATTGCCATCAGGAAAATAGTATACACCATTTTCTTCAGGTTCGGGAAAATCCCCGTTCATGGCCTCTGGAAGGACTCGAGTGAGAAGAAGGAGAAAGAAGAGGCGGGCAAGACACCAGCCCCTGGGGCTGTAGAAGATACAGTGACCAGTAAAGTCGAATCGATTGGGAGCGTGGACCAGGACATCACATCGGTGACTCCCAACGAAGAAGAGCAAAATCTGCTGGACGATGAGGAGGCAAGCACTCAAACTCACCTGTAGCAATGGCTACCCCCGTCAAAGTTGCCCAGGTGAACACTCATCATGCTAAGGGGGCATTTTTCGAGGGTGTTCGCAACATTGTTAAATTGCAATAAACTTCAATTTGGCTGTATACTTGAAAGAATTCTGAAAGTTCTGCAAACTTCGAGTAGTATTAAATATGTTATTTCATATCACAAATCAAGTTTGCAACCAATTTAAGTGTACGGAACATGTGTTTTTTTGTCACAAACTAACGTTTTTCTTATATACCATATAAAAAAATTCCAAAAGTTCTGCAAACTTCACAGAGACATCGGAAAAATATTCCGAATAGTTGTACAGATTTGCAACCTTTTACGTTGACAGGAACATATAATTTTTAAATTCGTGGTAATTTTTTTGATTAAGGTTGTCTCGAAAACATCTATTCTGTTGAATTTACATATTTGAAACCCTGTACACGATCCAGAACTTCATGCAATTTGCAAAAATCTAATTTTAAAATAAAACTTCTCCGAGATTTCAGTTATTATAGAAGTCGAACGATAAAACTGCCAGGACTGAAAAAAAAATGCTGAAAATGCACCTACCAGCGTTGATCTATGTGATATACACTGCCCGACATCCGCGATGGAACAACCCATTTTTACGGTAAATCATATTAGTGGACAAAATATGCTCGAAATTACTTCAGATTTATGAACAGGACCTACCAAATTACTGCAAACTCTGAAACTTCTGTAATTATCGAAGGAGAATGATAAAACTCCCAGGACTGATAGAAATGTTGAAAATGGACATAAAAGTGATTTACACTGCCCACCACTCGCAATGGAACAACCTATTTTTACGGTAAATCATATTAGAACGCAAAATATGCTCGGAATTCCTTCAGATTCGTGATCAGGAACCTCAACTTACTACAGAAGTACTATCAGAGTTTAGACTCTGGTCATTCTTGCACTGGGAATAAAAAGACTCTTGGTTTATATTTTTATTCTAACAACTGAAATTACCAGATTGAATTATGTACAAATTTGTTTTCACACAATAGGAACAAAAAATGTCAAGAGTCAAATTAAACTTTTTGACTGCAAATACATAGTCTTACAAAAATTATGATTTTTTTATATTATACTTATAAATATGTAGTTTTATCATCCGTTTGATCGAAGGCATAATCAAATTCTGGATTATCTTCGACGCCAATCAAATCTGAATCTCCACTTCTTATACTGAAAAATAAATATTGTTACAATGAAATAACTCTTACTCATGTTTCATAAAAAACCAAAAGGGTAATCTGTCAGTTTGGCACAAGTTCCTGTACTTTTAGGATAGTCTTTTAGTATCGTTTACAAATCGAGTCAAAAACTCCATATATGCCAAAACGGGATAGTTTCAGATAAGCAGGCGGGTATAGTAGGCAATGAGAAAGAATACAAACCCATGAGTCCCCCAAACCAAGGGCAGACACTAAGTGTACCGACGTGTATAGTAAGAGCGTAATCGATTGGGGACAGACCGAAAAATTACTAGGAAAGCATCCCAGGAAACAAACACGGGAAAGAATACATAAAAGTATCGTGCTATAAAAGAACGGCAGACCTGTTAGCGTTGAAGGAGGACTGTGCGGTAAGGATCCAGAAACAGTGACACACATACTATGCTGTTGCGAGGCACTTGACCGCAACTCCTGGTAATTTTCGGATGATGATGATTTTAACAAATATTGTTTTGCACAACCTACTTGTCTACTTCAGTAAAATACTTTGGAGCATCGTACCTAACCCAATGTGTGATATGTATAATTGAACAAATTTTCGAAAAAATATGAGATCTGATTTTTGGTTCGTATTCAATTCAATTTATTTAAATATAATGAAATCAGAATTGGAATGGATTCAAACGAGTAAGTATTTTTTAGGTTATTCTTGAATTGCCATTTACCATAAGTTTTTAAATAATTTGGAAGTTCATTGTAAAATTTCATTCCATCAAAATGAATTGATTTCTTTCCAATATTCGTCTTGATTTTTGTGACATATAAATTTTGGGCTTGTCTGGTCAAGTGATTATGTTGGTCATTATTAATTTTGAAACTTAAAGTGGAATGTTTCATGTTATTTTTAACAAGATGAATGAATGTGAATATTTTCAATTTGTATAGGGAATGTATATCCAGTAGCTTTCTTGGTTTATATAAGTTTACAGTTGGTTCTTGATAATCAATTTTTTTTTATAGGGTATAAGTCGTTTTCTTTCAAAATTGATAATGATATAGTAATTAATATAGATACCTGTGAGTTTCGAAATCCGCATTATCTTTAGACATCTTTATATTCATATCTTCTGCGTTGAAAATGGGATTGGAACCTTCAATCGCATGCTTATTGGTGGTTGGCACAGAGATTCCCAACCGATTCATTCCAGATTCTTGAGATCCAAACTTTCTTGCAGTCAAATTGGAAATCCTCATGTTCAATCTAGAAGAATTACAAAAATATGATTACGATATGAGGTTCTTTCAAATGATTGCTTCAATATGTCTGCAAACTGACTTATGTGTATGTTAGCTAGAATAAATAGCATTATTGTCCTCCATAAAGATGGCAGCATATTGAAAACTTCTTCAATATTGATGTCTTGATAATTCTTCATAAAAACTTCTGCTTCATCCCAAACTTGAATTGCAAACAACAGAATTGAATTTTATACGACCCTATACGAGGGAGATTAAGAAACCTGCTTTGTTTAAAGAAAAAACACGATTCAATCACTTTATTTTGTACGGTAGAATAGGTAGGGTATTTTTTTCTTTTTCGGGGACTGGTTAAACTCTTGCAATTTTCCAGTTGGACGGAAATACACCCAAATTATTATGAGAGAGGTTGTATAACTTGCAGAAAACTGGTGTTAGTTCAGGAGCATATTTCTTGAGAATTCCGTCAGATCCACTAGATTTGTTGATGTTAAGAACCAGTAAAATGTGTCTCATGATTCGTTGGTGGAGGATAATCTCAGGTATATGACTGTCAAGGGAAATGATGTTCTAGGGTTGTTCTCCCAATGAATACAGTGTAGAATTTTCAGTCATTTTTTTTTCAAATGTTGGCTTTTTCATGAGCGTGTGTTGCTAGTATTGCATCTTCCTTGATTAGGAGAGAAAATGAGCTGGTAATGAAATTTCTTTCCAAGGATTTGGTAAAGGACCAAAACGAGCGGAACCCGTTAGCTCAACGAGCTTCGATCATATCTTGGCGTTATCAGCGTTTTTCGAGCATTCGACTGTCTAAAGACGTTCTTCATTGAAAAAAATTACTTATTCAAGAAATAGTTGAATAATTGAAAGTTTCAAATCGCCATAAGTACTCAGCTAGGCGGAAAAAACGTGTATAATATTTTTTACTCTTGATTCATGTCCATCACATTGATTGAAGTGCGTCCAGGGTACTTTTAATGTAAACATGAAAATCACTGTGAAAAATCAAGTGTGCGAATTTTTTGTTTAAAAAAACTATGTGATCTCACTCAGAGTCGTCACTAGAATACTAAAAAGTCAAAAATATACAGATTATTCCATTTGAAATTCCCAAGTTGTAATCGTTTCCGGTGAAACCGCAAGTGATAGGAGAGAATGAATTATTGAATTTTTTTCCAATTCTTGAATCCAATACCCCTGTCATGCTCTTGATACTCTGGAAGCTATGGTTTGCCTAAAGAATACGTTGACACCCGCTATGTTAGCACCTCCAACATTATGATCTCAGAAATTGGGCGCATTGTGTTGCATTTATAAAAGAGAGCCCCGCTATTTTACATGCGAATTCAGTGAAAAACAATTGAAGATTATCTCAGTCGGTTGAATTGTAGTGTCATATGAGACGGCGGGTCAGCATTATGATCTCAAATTGTCTTGGCGCATTGTGTTGCATCTCCAAAAGAGAAACCCACTATTTCCCATGTAAATGCAGTGCAAAACAAGTGAAGACTATCTGAGTCGGCTGAATTGTAGTGTCATATGAGACGGCGGGTCAGCCTTATGATCTCAGAAATTGTCTTGGCGCATTGTATTGCATCTCCAAAAGAGAAACCCACCATTTCCCATGTAAATGCAGTGAAAAACAAGTGAAGACTATCTGAGTCGGCTGAATTGTAGTGTCATATGAGACGGGTCAGCGTTGTGCTGCTCGATGGTGTAGAATAAGAGCAAAGAGTGAAGATGAGGTTGTGGTCGGAGTACCCAAGTGGAGCACAAACTTCTATACTGTAGATTGGTAGTGAGAAAAAGATCAAGCGTATTAAAAAACTGGTTGATGACATCAGGAAGCGTGTGTTGGTAGCTCGACCAGTTGCTTTGGTCTGTTTGAAAGTACAAGGGAACATTACCACCAAGAACTCACAAACACTGATGATAGTTTTTGTTTGATGATTTTCGTTCATTTCAAAGACGTCACTTTGATGGAGCTGAAGTTCCTTATGAAAATCAATGGCATATAAATGGGAAAAACACGGGGGTAGAGGAACATAATATTTTTAAAAACTTAAAAAATATATATATTCTAGCTGAGGGATAGAATAATAATTATTGCTTTTCTCCATTTTGAATAAGTTAATATGTTAATAAGTAATCTCTTTAAATGCAATTATTGCCTGTCTTTGCCACTTAGTTAACCGTTACACCCTTTGTAGTGTCAAGGCCTGGTTTATCTAACTGGATCGGCCTGAAATATTTCGTCGCCATTACAGAACGCCCTATGTTCAAAAAAAAGTTCGTTCAGAAGTTTCGTTTCGTGTGGTTTGTCTGAAGAATTTCAATTCATTTGCTAAAGAAAATTTAACGTTGGGTGATTCTTGCGCTTCAAAATGTTTTTTCTCATTATGTTTTTAGAAGAAGAACAGGATGATGTCTGCGTTATTGGAAGTGTGCACGGAAAATAATATATCTGCTATATCACCGAAATATTTCGGGCCGATCCTGACAGGGAAACCAGGCCTCTACTCTCTGATGGATATATGCTACTGAAAATTATGCTAATTCACTCACTGCCTGATTTTGAAGATAAATATGCCCAGTAATACTAAACATAACGCACCAAGGACAGCTGATATTCCAATCAACCAAGCTTGCAACTGACTACTATCGCCAGTCCCAGAAGCAGGAAAAGGCACTAAGATCAATTTGTAGTTTCTCAATTCTGACTGTAATTTGCTGTAAACTCCGTACTTGGATACAATACTGAAAAAAAAAATGATTTTTGTGAATTAGAAACAGGCTGCTGCATCTTCATAGGACCTTGCATCCTAAATCGTCTGTTCCACGGTTATACTTTCCCAGACAACAGGGAGGCCAGGGACTTTTGAGTTTGCAGTGTCTACATAACAGAATGGTGCTGGATGGAGCCTGTTAAGTCATCAGGAGTTCTGATCTCCTTCTCTGCATGGTCCGCGACCATGAAAAAGCAGGGATTAGAGCATTTCTTTTCAAGGCAGCAATCCGGGAAGCTGATGAACTTGGTCTCGTATTAGACACTGAACGGGCAAACCCAAACTCTGTCACCGAGTTGGAACCCCTTCAGCAAAAAGGCTCACATCAACGCTTCGGAGACAGGCCTCCTGCAGCTGCATAAGAATAAGCCAATGCATGGGGTCTTCTCCAAGAACATTGAAGACCTTGGCTTATCCAAAACCCTGACCTTTGCTTTCCTCAGGTCAAGTGAGCTGAAGTTGGAGACCGATGGATTTATAATGGCCTGCCAGGTTGGTGTCTTCAACACCCTGGTCTACCGTAGCTGCGTGATGGGTATAGAGGTCCCCGATACTAGATGTAGAGCGTGTTGTGGGGCGCCTGAGTCCCTTATGCATTTGCTGTCAGCATGTCCAGCATATGCGGTATCAGCCTATATCCACAGACATAACGCAGCTCTACGAGTGTACTACCATCTGCGACACTCGTACGGTATAGACGAGACACCGGTATTGCCTTATGCTCCGGGGGATATTGAGATCGTTGTTGAAAATGAGAAGTGCCGAATATATTCATTCCCCACCCTCAGGCAAATACAAGCCAATAAGCCTTATGTAGTCCTCCTCGACCATCAAAGTAAGACGATTTTCGTAATGGGAGTTTTCGGCTCCCGGCGAAACGCACATCGTCTTACTCTTTGAACTCCGCAGGCTCTACCCGAACCATTCTGTTAAAATGGTGGTATGATTGACACACTTCTCTCGAACTTAAGAATCATACCGACAGAAATCTCAGCCAGACGAATGCAGAAGGCCGTCATCCTTGGTTCACTCTGCTTCTGCTCAGGGCCCATGATTCTCGGACCCAGTAATTACTTACCCCACGAATGTGAGGAGTAAACGATCCAGCGCGCCCTCTGGATATATCGGGGCTGCGGAGCCAGGGCCTGAGTGGCAGATCATTTTAGGAAAAAATAATAATAATAAAGGCTTTTATTTGAAGGTGAATTCACAATTAGGGCGAGTTCACAACACAATGGTTGACGAGTTAGATGCGGAAACAGGCTTTTTGACCATGTCTGTCCAAAACGGATTATTGTGGTTTGATGATATATGAGACCTCTACTGACGGTTTATGAAAGAACATTTTCATGCCGGAAAATTGTCTAGGAAATTTGATCATCGACTGTACTGATAATAGGCTTTGGATTTGAACTCCTCCCTGTTTAAATGAACGTGTTTTTATCTAAACCTATTTTACTTTGCGTGTAGTAAAAATGGGTGTTTCTAAGAAATCGTTTAAGTGCCACAGTATATTGTGCAACAAGTGGGGAAAGTTCAACTTTTCTCACGAGTGTGGAGGTTTGAGCCTGAAGGGCGAGTGCCGCAAACACACGAGTGAGAAAGTAACTTTCCCCACATGTTGGACACTATACTTTTTCTACAACTGCACAAATTTAAAGAATACAAGTGTAACCCAATATTTAATTTTATTGTTAGTTAAACTAAAATAGCAAGTATCCTACATCTTAACAGTTGAATAATTTATTTAAAATTGACTTAATAAAAATATCAAGATGTAAATCAAAATGAAAAAAAAGTCTGGTGCGGGTATAGAACCCGGATCGCCTGCGTGGCAGGCTGATTGACAATCCATTACGCCATAAGAATTTAAAAAATTTCTATCTGACTGTTCTTGACAGCTGTGACAACTATTTAAAGCTGAACAGCAGCCAACTAGTTTTTGTCGATATTTGTTGATTCTCCATATAAATGTATGTGGTGTGGGCCGTGAGAAATAATATTTTTCGGCAACCGTCCGGGAACTGCCCACTTCCCAGACGCTTTTTCTTTGAGAAGGTAGCACTTCCCGGCCTAATCCGGGAAGTGCTCGAATTTTAATATGAATACTAATATAAATAAGAATTAGAATGTTTCTGTGAGTACATATCTTTTGTTCGAATTTCAATATTTAATACAAATAAGAACTAAAATGTTTGAAATTTTGTTCTACGAGGAAATATAATAAATAAATTAGTCTGGACAACATTTTGATAGGCAAACCATTAGAGGTTTATTTATCCATTTATGAAACTTCATTAAAACTATGTTTCATCCTGTTAACAGATGGTTGAAGGTCGACCTCTCTTTGTCTCGTAGACTGAATGTGTCTAATGGATTTGTTATTCTATACGGTTGCCGAAAAAATTGTATACACAACACGTCCGAAAACAGTTTTTTTGGACTTGTAGACTTCCAGAACTCGCCTACGGATTGCCCTAGAATCTTGTCCACTCGTCCAAAAAAACAGTATTTCCCGGACTTGTTACGTAAATTACTATTCTCACAGTATGAGCAAAACATCGTTTTGAAAGTAAGTAGCAGTTGTAGAAAAAGTTGTTTTTTTAATTTTTGCCACTTCAAACTTGTAATTTCCGAGTTCAAAGTCGGAATTTCCAAGTTAGAAGTCGAAAGTTTCTAGTCGCAAAACACAACACTCCGAATTTTAAGTAGGACAAATGAAAAAAAAAACTTTGTAGCCCTTATAAGCTTTTGTTATTTTGAAATTAAAGCACTGTATAGGAGTTTTGATGATAGCAAAAAAAAAGGACTGATACTGCAATCAAATCACTATTTGAGAACTTGAATTCTTTCTTATGGGAGTGAATACTACACGAGATAAAATATCTCTTACGAAATGAGATCATATTACCTCATGACCTCTTTAGAGTCGACTGCAATGACTAAACTTCCAACTTGATAGGGAGCGTTGCGGACAACGTCATTGATAGTTGAGTTAATGAAATATAAACGAGCTATCGTTAATAACCCATCATTGCTCGACTGGTTCAGAAAACTTTGTCTATAAGCTTGAATCCCAATAACATCGGTCATAGTATCCAACATCTGAAAAAAAAAAAAAAATGTATAGTGGTAGGTACTGAAATTTTCAAACAACTCATTAGGTATCTCACCCCAAACCTAATGGAAATTTATTATATGAGTGTTATATATGCTGATGAAACATGAAATGCAATACAACATTTTATCTATAGCTGGTTTTCAAAAACATGATGACTTTCCTGAATTGCGGATATTAGTGGCACTGACCGTGGTTATGATAAAGAAAAGGAGTTAAAAAAAAATTGTTAAAATTGTTTTTTCCGTTAACCAGCTGTCGTCCCCTTACGAACGGCAGCCCTCAAAAGTCGAAACTTGTGCGAGCCAAGGATTAACGAGGTCTTACCTTTTAACGTGCGATTCCTAGCAGATATCAATTAATTGATGATGACATACATGTCAAATCAATATCTGCTATTTTCGATTTCATTATGAGATGTTAGATAAAAATAAGTGATTATTGTAGATAGTAAAAATCGTTTTCGGAATTAGAAATAATGGGTACTAAATAAATAGAATTATTATTTTTCTTTTATTACACAAAGTTATGACACTTTTTTTATAATTTATAAATACGGTCTTTATGATCTAAAAAGACACTTGTAAACAGGAGCATAAGGAATTTATAACATGCAAGCAAGCTGTAGATGAAACAAATAAAATTGGTATACATCAGATCTTTCATTTTAATAATATCAGAAAACAGTCAGACAGTTACGTAAAACTGATATGGAGACTGTTCAAGAACAGTTAATTAATAAAAAAATAAATAAATAAAGAAATACAGATACACAAAGAACAGTAGTTGGTAATTTCAAAATAGAGGAGGCCTTGATTATATCACGTATTGAAAATGGATATTAATTAAGTTTATTTCTTTGTGCAAGCATGTACTTTTTTAATCGATTTTTAAATTGTAAGATGTTTCATTCAACCCCTTATCTCACGGATCCAAATTTTAAAAGACATGTCACTGAAAACATGTATTCCTGGGGATAGTCAGATTTTTGGATATGTCATTCTAGATGTGAAAAGTGGCAACTTTTTTCTGGCCCAATAGGGGGAGCTAGAAAAGTGTGTTGAATGTCTAATGCCAATTATGATAAAAAACTGTCTGTGAGTGGATACTATTGATTTTTGAGCATAATATGCTGTGAAAAATATTGATTAACTTTTTATACATCAACTATAAACTATAATTTATTTTCACTCTTTAGTTCATATTATTTCTTTAGCTTTTTATTTTATTTATTATTGTATTACTATTATTATATCATTACATTAGCATATTATGCAAGGATTGCAACATTTATACCGAAGTGACAAACATTATTATTAATTAAATTTTTGTTTGAAAATATGAACAGGATGTTCATAAAATCAGTTGTGATAATTTTAGTCGCTATATCTGTCAAATGTTCAATGTCCAGCGTGGCTTTAACCGGGAAAGCAGTTGTTTTTTGTTAGGTATTACAAAAAAAAAAAAAATTTCAATTTTAATTATTTTTCAAGCCGGTATGATTTTCAGATAGAAGAGCAGCGTCTCCATCATTCCACCAAGGACTCCTGGGTCCGAGAATCATGGACCCTAAGCAGACGCAGTGAAGCAAGGAGACTGTCATCTGCATTCTTGCGGCTAAGATTTCTGCCATATTATGGCAAGCCGGTATGATTTTTAAGTTCGAGAGCAGTGTGTCCATCATACCACCAAGTACCCCTATTATGAGAACCATTATTTTTACAGAATGGTTTGGGTAGAGCCTGCGGAGTTCAAAGAGTAAGTCTCGATATTTGTTCGTCTTACTTTGATGGTCTAGGAGTACTACATCAGGCTTATTGGCTTGTATTTGCTCGTGGGTGGGAAATGCGTAGTTCCAATATAATCCGCACTTCTCATTCTCCACAACGGACTCAATATCTCCCAGAGTATAAGGCAACACTCGTAGAGCCGCGTTATGCCTGTGGATATACGCTGAGACCGCATATGCTGGACATGCTGACAGCAAATGCATAAGGGTCTCAGGCGCCCCACGGCACGCTCTGCATCTAGTGTCGGGCACCTCTATACTCATCACGCGACTACGGTAGACCAGGATGTTGAAGACACCATCCTGGCAGGCTATTATGAATCCCTCGGTCTTCGACTTCAGCTCACTTGACCTGAGGAAAGCAAAGGTCAGGTTTTTGGATAAGTCAAGGTCTTGTGTAGCTGCTGGAGTCTCCGCAGCTTTGATGTGAGCTTTTTGCTGAACAGGTTCCAACTCGGTGACAGAGTTTGGGTTCGCCCGTTCAGTGTCGAATACGAGACCAAGTTCATCAGCTGCCCGGATTGCTGCCTTGAAAAGAAATGGTCCAACCCCACCTTTTTCATGGTCGCGGACCATACAGAGAAGGGGATCTGAACTCCTGATGACTTTACAGGCTCCATCCAGCACCATTCTGTTATGCAGACACTCCAAACTCAAAAGTCCCCGGCCTCCCAGTTGTCTGTGAAGTTTAACCGTGGAACGGACGATTTAGGATATCTTTTAATTTGTTTAAGGCGTCGACTTCTATTATTATTATTATTATCATCATTACATTTTTATCATGAAACTCTTGCAACAATAATGCAATTATATTCACTACTGAAATATGTTTAAAGCTAATCAGTTCATTATTAATTACCAAATGCTTGTATTGCCGTCGGTCCTTGATTATTAGTACAACTGGAAGTGTGTGAAAATTGAATTTGAAATTCTCATCATTATTATTATTATTATCATCACATTAATATTCTGAAATTCTTTTATTGTTGTTGTATAGTGTCGTTCGTTGAGACGTACTCTGACTGCTCCACTTGCTCTAAGTTGATTTTTTAGAAGAGAAAGACACCACATGAAGTACAAATGTTAGTGAGAGATGAACAGATGTGATCAATTAGAGCAGTCTTCAACGAACACCCCTTATGTGTGTACCAAATTTTGGTTTATTCGAACGACTGGAAGTGGGTGAAAATTGAATGTGAGGATTCCATTAATTAAGTACAAAGTTACATACATACACACATACAGTGTCTTCATTTCAAAACTTCCCACCCCTATTATTTCTTTTAGCAGGGAGAATTTGCCGTAGACAGACAATAAACACGTCAATTTAGAAATAGAGGGGGAAGTTTAAAACCAGTGCCAGTGGTATTTTAGGTTTAACCCCCTTACCCCTAGCTACCCCCACTTAATAATTTTAAATGACACCCCTATCTTGTAACACATATTTTAAAGATCTTAAAAATCCACACTCAGCCGTTAAGAACACTGAAATTGGTTGATCCGTTGTCGGAAAAAGGGCAAAAAGAAAATTAATTATATTAAAAAATTAAATAATAGCTATTGCAATTAAATAAGTGTACCTTACTTTATTAGGTTTTCAAAATGTTCACCATTGGTAGCTAAGCAAAAGTACAATCTATTCTCGAATTCCTGTCGGACTTTTGAAAATGTTCGTTATTAATTTCTGTGCATGTGTCAGTAATCCTGTGTCTTAGATCCTGAATGTCCTGCGGGGGAGTTTTGTATACCATTGTCTTCAAATAACCCCAGAGAAAGAAATCCAATGGCGTTAAATCCGGAGATCTCGCCGGCCATTCCAGAGAGCCTCTTCTGCCAATCCATTTGTCAGGATACCGTTGATCGAGCCACTGTCGGACATGCAATGCGTAGTGTAGCGGTGCGTCGTCCTGTTGAAAATGTAAATTTTGTTCATCCAAGAGCGGGTGGTCTTCTTCATAACACAGTGAAGGACTGTGTTATGAATGGATCGACTTAATTTTCCATTACGATTTGTATTACTGTCAGTGCAACTGACACTACTTGACAAACAGTTTAACAATCAGGAATACCTAATTCTTATAAATGTTTCACCATTTAATTTTAACTGACGCCCTCATCTCACTTTCAGCTAAGGCAAAAAACTCTGTGTAAAAAGAAACATAAACATACCGTTATTGAGTCAGTCGTAGCGGTTCTATAAATTCATTAATTTATTTTGCATTTTGTTATAATTTATTTTTTTTGCCCTATTTTACGAGAACGGATCAACCAATTTCAGTTTTCTAAACGGGGTTGAGTGAGGATTTTTAAGATCTTTAAAATAATGTGTTAGAAGTGTGGGTGTGCCATTTAAAATTATTAAGTGGGGGTAGCTAGGGGTAGGGGGATTAAACCTAAAATACAACTGGCACTGGTTTTAAACTTCCCCCTCCATATCTAAATTTACTTGTTTTTTCCCTACGGGAAATTTTTCGTGCTAAAAGAAATAATAGGGGTGGGAAGTTTTGAAATGAAGGCACTGTATAAATACAAGTGAATATAATAGAAAGCGTGTGAAAAAAGTGCAATATTTGTAGCCCCACAAGGAAACTACAATTTCATTTGTGAAACTATTGAAATTGTTTGAGTCATATTTACCTGTTTTTCATTGTCCTGGACTTCATTGACGTTATTGTAAAATCTGAAATCTACTGTTTTATCCTCTGTTATGATGAAAATGGTCACTTTTGCGGAAACAGTGTGGGCTTCTGAAATATATACTTATATATATATATATATCTTTTTCAGGAAATGAAATGATAATTGATTATAAATCTAAACTGGAGACTTGGATCTCGGTGTTTTAGTTCGAAAATGATCTTTTTCCAGAACCGTTACAGAATTTACCAATTTTGAAATCATATTCGATAACAAAATACTAACATTCTCTCTCTTGAGATTGAATAGAATATTCTGTAACAAGGTTGGAATAAAAAAGACTTCGCTCGAATGGGGTTGGGTTGCTACAACCCGACTGTCCCCGAAGATGATGTCAAGGGAACTGGGAACATACTGACACTCTTATTATTACTGATAGTTACGATTATTTCCATTTATCATCCACCCAAATCTTATAGAACCATTATTTCTATCAATTCATTCCTACCAACACGTGTATTCCATTTATATTTAGACTTCTTAACAAACCTTTCAACTTGGAATATTTAAAAAATTAATAATTTCATTCCATTTCAGGAGATCCAGGACGATGAAGGAGGTGAATTGGCGGATGTGCTTGGCCCTGGTCCTTCGAATAAAAATTTTCAATTTTTTTTCAATTCAATTTATTCCCAAGAAACGTACAGTTTATAATAAGGAAAAAAAAACAAAATTTAAATAATTTCACATAATATAAGTAACAATATTAAAAATTAATTTAAATATAATTAAATCAGAATTGGAATGGATTCAAAGGAGTAAGTATTTTTTTAGGTTATTCTTGAATCGCAATTTACCATAAGTTTTTAAATAATTTGGAAGTTCATTGTAAAATTTCACACCATCGAAATAAATTGATTACTTTCCAATATTCGTCTTGATTTTGGTGACATATAAATTTTGGGCTTGTCTGGTCAAGTGATTATGTTGGTCATTATTAATTTTGAAACTTAAAGTGGAATGTTTCATGTTATTTTTAACAAGATGAATGAATGTGCATTGATGTCCCCCACTTCCACAAAACCTAATCACTCCTTCCTCATCCCCCTTCAAAATGTTCACTCCACTGACTCATATCAGACAGATTGTTGAAGATATACAAACAACATGAAGAAGCATGAATTATATCTTAAAATTATCACATTTGAAAAATGTGCCAAATTTTGAAAAGCTGTATCTCGGAAATTATGAGGTCAACCAAGTCCATTCTAATATTGTATCGAAGCAAATTTTATCTAGTTTAAAAATGTTAACAGTTTTTGGTATATTTAAAAGTAATTCGGGGGGGCTGCTGAGGTCGAAAACTTAGATATGTCACCTCAGTCATATCCCATCCAAGAAAAAAAACCTACTACCACCATTCAATGCAACTTGGGAAGTACTAGGTTACTGGACTAATATAGTATATTGTACAATGAGCATGAAATGACATACATTTCCCACGAGTAGGTATATGAAATTTTGTAGTACGAGCGTACAATCGCGCAGGGGGCGCGCGCCCCCCCTGGGCGATTTACATTTTGATCTGGATACATAATAATTTGCGAGTTTCACAATGTTGAGGACTCGACATCACGAAAAGAAAGCAAAGAACCACAAGGGACGACAGGGTGACGGGTAAATGATGCTTCGTCTTTGTGCGACGCAATCCGACATATACCCAAATCCGCTACGGTATGTGAATCCCCGCGCTCCCGCGATGAGTTTTCTGTATATATATAATTTTATATTTCATGTTGAAAAATGGAAAAATTACTTTTCAATATTTTGTAAAATTCCTTCTGTATAACTTTCATGTGAATTCGGTACTGTGCGCCCCCCCTGAAAGAAATCCTGGATCCGCCACTGATACAACCTAAAAAAGGAATTGAAGATACAAATATTGAAAATTATAATAAAAATCGAACACTAATCGATTTCATAAAAAAGGTGGTTTTATTTGTGATTTGAACGCTCACCCCCCACGATCCAAACGCTCCCCCCGCTCCCTCACTCAACACTCGCTGATACGAGTTCACACAATAACCTAATGAAACTGTTATATGAGTTTTTGCCATCTATTCGAAAATATAGAATTCGATTGTCATCAATCTTTATATTGAAATTAGCGGTGTTAATGTGAAATCATCCTCACTATCACTACTCATTTTCGAATACTTATTTTTTTTAAACAAACTTTTAATTTGATTCGATCTTATATTATTTATGATCATAATAGTTATTTATGCAACAAGTGCAAAAAGTATGGCCTCGTTGGACAATTTCACGTCGACTGCAATAAACTCTTTTTGCACGAGTTTCATACAATATTTTTTCTACGTTCATGCAAAAACCAGAAAATGTTTCATTTAGGTGGCACTAAACTGTGAGGAAGACATTGTTTTTCTAAATCTATATGTTAAAAGTAATTCAAAAACATTTCGTGTAATTCAGATGATATTCGAAGGAAATAATTTTATTTTTAACAAATTGCATTTTCTAGTAACTTCATAGTCCATTATATAATGAATATGATGAAACATGCAACTATTTAAAACGTAATACAATCTCACAGAAAATGGGCTAAATTTGGTGTCGATTTGAAAATTTATGTCTGTCATGATGACAGAACGCTATTGTAGAATGACAGATGAGTGCAATAAAGTCTTTATTGCACTCAGTGCAATAAAGAGGCAGTTTTTCCACCAAATATAGTTCAATAAAGTTTTGTTTTTTGCATGAACGTAGAAAAACTATTTTAATACCTATAATGACAGTCTAGTAGTTCATGAAAGTCGTGGAAAATATATCCTGTACTGAAATTTAATGATCATTACAGTACAGCCCGCGATAGAGAAATGAAAAAGTGTGTACAATCGGCCTACTTCCTTGATCGATGAAGCGCCTAAAATGGGCATATTTCTATGTGGTCGTAGAAAAAATATTTTTCCATGTTGTTCCAAGTTTTTGGCGACCACTGTAAAACCTTGTTCTACTTCAAATTCGAGGACTACTTACTATTTTTAAACTGATCCTCTTTATCTTGGACGCAAACATCGAACGAAAAGTATCCAGACATCGTGTTTTCTACTAAAAACTTCAGAATAACTCTGCCAGTGTTTGATTCTACTTCGAAAGCTGGATTATGTATAGTCTCCAGGCCTACTCCAACGATATCAATTTTATCATCTTTTATCCAGTACTTTAAAGTATTCTGATCAACGAAATCAGGATCCTTTGCCTAAAAAAAGAAAAAATAGATTGGTTATCTAATCAAATATACTTTGATTGGACCAGTAGAGATGAAAGGACAATTCTGGGCCACTTGTCTTCCATTTCGGATAGTTCATCGTGAAGGTCGTATACAGTATATGAGACCAAGGCCAACAACATATATAACTCATAATAATTTTCACTGATGATAATTGATATAATTTTATTGGTACTCACCTCCGCTGTTATTATTGGAGTATCAACAATATAACCTGGCAAAATTGCACCAAAGAAATATTCCGAGTTGAATTTAGGTGGATTGAGATTGGCAGGGAGGACCTAAAAATGAAATATTTCAGTGATTATTGAACATATAATGTCATAAATGAATTATTGTCACAATGTGGTGTTGGTCAATTATTAAATTGAATATTTCGAAATATTGTACCATATATTGCCATTTCGACTGATAAATCAATATGGGACCAATTTTCAGCAACAAGCGAAAAGGACCGCGGGTGATAAGACTTGAAACGACAATAAACAGAACAATTGTTTTAAATAGTTATCTAAAAAAATACAGTTTCATGATTCAAAAAAGTAGGCTGCGTTCAAGAATAAAAAACGTCATTTGTTTCAAACTTGTTGGTTATCAAACGTACTCTATGGCCAAATGCATGAAGCAAAGATGTACAACACTTTCATAAAAGATAAAAACAAACGTTATTTTTATTGAAGGGATAAATTCCTGTCGAAACAAGTTCTGGTATATGGAAATTTGATTGTACAATGATGCTCGTATAAAGTAAATTTCGCAATTGTCAAGTAACGAAAATGATTCATGAAGTTTTGAACAATGTTTATGAACGTCATTTCATCTGTAAAATTTTCAGGAGAAAAAAATGTTCTGCTCATTTATTGAATGAAATCGCTTAATGAAAAAGTTATAGTGGAATCAAATTTGAAAATTATGCCATTGAATCAACCCAGCACTTGCACTTCAGAACTTTTATGAAAATTATGATTACACCACTCGATTCAGGAAGTTTCAAAATATCACTGATGAGAATTTCATCGCAATCTGTTCATAAATAAAATGATAATAAAATAATAAAATTTGAAAAATATGTTGCTTGATAGAATTTCTGAAAATTTTATTTCATTATCTTTCAATTTATCAAATAGATTTTGCTGAAATTCTTATCAGATATATAGAAATGAACAGTCATTAGTATCTTTTCAAAACCAAATTAAAACATGGATTCAAGAGTCTCCTCAATTAACTCAGTCAATTTGCCTTTTATTATCATTTTATTCCATTTCTAAAATTTACAAAACATATGTATATATGTGTATATACAGGTTGTCCCAAACTCGATGGCCTGTTAGACGTTTTTGGAGAACGGAAAATGGGATTATTCTGAAAATTGAGTTTTATCGATATAAAATATTTTCGGCCATGCGGTGTTGCCGCTTCTATTGAAAAGTAGCAACAACTTTGATATTTCAAATGGGACACCATGTATATTATTGCATTTTTCGCTTAGCTACTACTTTTCGATTATTTTTGTATGATACTTCTCTATACCTATCTCTGATGGTTTTCGAGAAATTCATTGATTTCCTGATTTTTCGTGTGAAACATAGCTGTAATTAAATTTTTATTACTACAGTATTTGGATTCGTAGAAATCCTAAAGGACCAGGCAGCGACCTTATGGAAAAAATATCACCGGTTGATTTTGCTGAATTTTTGGTATGTTGTAGAATATGACTTCCTGAACAAAAGTATCCACAGGCCCAAGTCAATGCTATGGCTAGTTTTTGAGATACAGGGTGTCGAAGTTGGAAAGTGGACATTTCTTTGAAGTAATAGTGCTCTCAGGAAAATATCTCAAATGTACTCGTTTCATGTGACAAATATTGAACAAATATTGACAAATATTGAACATGAAGCAATAATTTTAGGCTGGTTTTTGAGAAAATATATTATTAGATACAGGGTAAGTCAAGCATTATTCAAAATGAAATCCTAAATCGACCATATAAAATATACATGTGGCCAAACTAATATGTCAAAATTGATAAAATCAAACTTTTGTGCTGGGTGAGTCAAAATTGCCAGAAACTTATGGCCATGCTATTACCAGTTTTCAGGATACACAGGGTAATACATTAAGAAGGGTGATTAGCTACAAATCCGTTATTATAAAAATTACCAAAAATTAAATGAAAATGTCATATAGGGGGCTCTGAAAATCAAAAATTCTCTTACATCAACATTTTTTTTCAATACAGAGTAAGTATGTTATCCCAGGACTTTTGAATTTTCAAAGAAATATTTACTGCACCACATATTTCCCGTTTTTGTGAGGGTGACAATGATATTGTAGAGAACTACACATGTTGGCGTATACAATGAAAATATTATACAGCGGGCTCTGAAAATCAGAAGGTCTTACTAAAAATAATGCATATTTTTACAAGAATCGTATATAGTGGCAAAAATCCAAATGTTGTGTAAAAATTATTTTTGATTTTCAAATCCCTCTTTATGACATTTTCATTGTATACATCTTTTTAATAACTTTTATACGGATATGTAGCTAATCGCCCTTCTTGATGTATTACCCTGTGTATCCTGAAAACTGGTAATAGCAAGGCCATAGGTTTCTGGCAATAATTAGGTGTACTCATACTAAGAGAATTTTTGTTTACAGTGTAAGTTATAAAAACAACGCTTTTTGCAATTTTTGTCATCACCAAGCGTTTGTCTCGCGCTGATGTATATCAATGTCAGACAAAAAGTATTTTGAATGATTTGCAGTGAAGTATCCCTAAAGCTTAAAATATTGAATAAAAATATACGAAATGTCACCAAAAAAAAAACGTATGTATATATAATTCTTACATGTTATTTTCTCGCAACAATGTTTTTAACTTCGCGAGAATAATTGAATCGTTTTTTTTACAAATTGTTGTACATATTTTTAAGAACTTTGAATGAACTTTATTATTATTATTATATATTCCGAAACGTCCTGAATCCAGTGATGTACTCGGAATTCTAATATAAGTTCTGAAATTGAAGTGGTGGTTTATTCAAGGGCATAATTTTCAAATTTTATTCTCCTATAACTTTTTTATTATTGGTCGCATTCTTACGTAATTTTATTTATTCATTCATAATATCCCAAGAAACAGGATTGTTTATTCACTTTTTACAAATTGTTGTACATATTTTTTAGAACTTTGAATGAACTTTATTATTATTATTATTTGAAAATGAAATGAATCCAGTGGGGCAGTCATATTTTTTTGTAACAAAATAAAATTTTTAGATTTTTCATTTTGATTATGAGCATTTAGAAATGTCTAGTTGAAGTAAAAATTTGTAAACTTTGAGATAATTCCTCTTTTCAAAGCTAGTGATATAAAGTAATGTATCATTATTATTATTATATTCTTTCGACGAATGAATAAATACAAATATATAACCACCAATGAAATGAAAGACAAATACTTACATTGATAGTCACATTCAGGAGTGACTTCGTTTTGATAATAGACGGATTAGAGTCATTTGATGCTAGAATCTGGAACTGGAACTCTTCATCATAATGGTAATAGAACTTTTCCTTTATGGTGATGTCGCCATTGAGGTTGTTCACTTCAAAAATATTCTTGATGGTGTTGTTTTCGGTTACAAGAGAATAATATATAGGCATATCTCCATCATCGTTGTCATAAACTGCTTTCTCTGTGAGAGTTAGATTTTGCTTCTTCCCTTCTTCCGCATCCAACAAGAGAGATTTGTTCACGAAATATGGCAATTGGGCATTATCAGCGAACTTAATGATTATATTCCTAACAGAAGAATATGGAGAACCTTCGGCGTCTTTATCATATAGATCATCATTTTCCGTGTTTATTTGGGCCGTTATTTGCAACTGAAATATATTTTAATGCCTTATGAATTCAATACATATACCTACTTATCAGTTTGAAAGATTGGAATATACTGAGGACATGTTCTTCAGTTCATACCAACATTGCCATCTCAGAAACAGTTACAAGAAAACTAAGTGCTCGATATCAATAACTCCAAATAGTGGAAGAGCTGGCTACGAAAAAGTGAACTGATAAAGTGTAGTCACCAATTTTATAGTGTGTACCACTTTGAGCAGCCACACCCTCGTATTTTCCTGACAGTAAAGTGATTTCAAAATTTGTGTTTTATTACATATAGTACCCAGAAATATCTACCTTCAGGTTGATGAAATATTCGTTTATCAATTTTCCACGGCCACCTACGACCAATTGAAAAGTGAAAAATTGGAAAAAACATACTAGGCATTTTTTTATCGCAAAAATAACACCAGGATCTGTTTCAGAACACTCTGAAACCCCCAAATAGCAGTACTTAATCATTCAAAATATACAGGGTGTCACCTGTAACTAACATAGTATTGATTTTTATTCATTCGTAATGTTTAGTAGTTTTCGATTTTTTTCCATAAACACTAATTACTTAAGAATGTTCGAATAATGTTGTAGAAAATATTCAAATATTACTTTTTCATGGCTAACTATGACCAGTCGAAAAGTGAAAAAGTGTGGAACAAGCATCAAGGACTTTTGTAGCCCAAACGTAACAGCGGATTCTGGGTCAGGAGACCCTAAAATTCCAAGACCCCAATTCTTGAATCATAAAAATATACAGGGTGTCATCTATAGCTGGCAGAATTGATAACGCTTATTTATTCGTAGCGTTTAGTTGATTTACAAAATTTCTTCTCGAGTCATAAAGTACCCAAAAACGTTCAATTGATGCTGTAAAAAATACCAAATATTACTTTTTGATGCCTAGATATGATCAGTTCAAAGTTAAATTATAAAGGAAAATATACTGAAGATTTTTTTTTCTCCGAGCTAACATCAAATTCTGGTTTAGAACACCATAAAGGCCCCGGATCCTGTTGTTCGAATCATGAAATTATATAGGAAGTCACCTGTAAATAGAAACATGTCTAACCTTTATTAAATAAATTTTGTTGCTAGTTTTACAGATGACACCTTGTATATTTTAATGATGCAAGTAATTAGATCTGAGTGATTTAGATTGTTTCGAACCACAATTTGGTTTTGTGATGAAAACAAGCTCTGAAATGTTTCCCAGTTTTCCTGTTTCTGAATATTATAAATGAAAATATAATTACGAGTATAATCATTTCTTTCACAAAACTAACACCGGATTCTCGTTCTCAACAAACTTAACAAGATTTATGAATAAAAAGTGAAATATGTTACCATTTACAGAGTGATATCCTGTATATAATCTCATTACCCGGGCAACGAATTCTGGAGGTTTTGCGGTATATTCTGAACCAAGATATGTTGTCTCGGTAATAGAAGGATGTTTACAACTGATCATATATAGCCATGGAAGTATGATATTTCGTTTTTTTTTACACAGTATCAATTAAATATTTTGGGTGCTTCTTGATTGGAAAAGAAATATTCAGAAACAATTCAACATTACGGATAAATGAAACTTATAAAATTTGCTAGCTACAGATGATACCCTGTATATTTTTAGATTTAAGTATTGAGGTGGGGATTTCAGGGTGTTCTGATCCAGAAGTGTTTGTGCTTAAAGTATCCTTAATGTATTTTCCCCATTTTTTCGTCTATCAACTCGTCATAGCAAGCCATGAAAAAGTAATATTTGGTTATTTTTTATAGCAGTAATTGAACATTTTAGGTACTTTATTACTATAGAAAAAAAAATAAAAAATCAAAAACAACAAAAGATTACGGATGTTGCTAGTCTGTAAGACACCCAGAATATTTTAATTAGATCTGGGGGTTTAAGCATGTTCTGAACCAGAATCTAATGTTAGTTTCGAAGTAAAAAATCTTTTAATATATTTTTCCCAGTTTTTCATTTTTCAACTGGTCATAGCAAGCCATGAAAAAGTAAAATTTGGGTATTTCTTATACTCAGCATCAATTGAACACGTTCAGGCCCTTTGTGACAAAAAAAATCGAAATCAACCGATCATTTCGGATGAATAAAAATTAATAATGTTGCTAGTAACAGATGCCACCCTGTATATTTTAATGAATAAAGCACTTAGATCTAGGGGTTTTAGGGTGTTCTGAAACAATTTGTGTGATTGATGACTTGTTTATTTTGTGGAAATTCATGATCACTTTGATGAAACGAAAGAACACTCTTTTGTCTTATTTCCCATTATCAAGTATAAAACTAACTAGTTATAGTTTTGGGATAAAACCCGAAACCGGTCGTAACAATAAAAAATCTAGTGGAAATAAGACAAAAGAGTGTTCTTTCGTTTCATCAAAGTGTTCTGAAACAGAATCTGGTGTTATTTTTGCGATAAAAAATGCCTAGTATATTTTTCCCAATTTTTCACTTTTCAGTTGGTCGTAGGTAGCCGTGGAAAATGGATATATGAATATTTCATTAACCTCAAGTTAGATATTTTTGGGTACTATATGTAATAAAATACAAATTTTGAAATCACTTTACTGTCAAGAAAATACGAGGGTGTGGCTGCTCAAAGTGGGACACACTGTATAAAACGTCTGCTTGGTACCTTAAGTACGTACCGCTGCCGCCAGAACGCTCTCCCGGGGAGGGAGGCGTGGGTGGTGGGTCAAAGTCGTAAATTTTTAAGAGAAAAAAATGATAAGGTGTAGTCCTGATATTTGGTAGGGTTATAGGTTTTAACTGTAGGAATCGAGGAAAATTATTGTCAGAAGCTATCGTGACGGAAAGCAATCTTTCGAAGCTTGTTTCAAATTTAAATAACATTGTGCAGTATGGCAATTTCTTGTTTCTGATATTTACGTTGCTATTTAACTAAGTATGCAATGACAGAAGGCTAAGGGAGGACTACTGTGTGCCTCTCCTGTTACCCCACCCGGAAACTGACCTATGTAGGGCAAATAAAAGGTGGTTCACCGATGGTTCCAAAACTTTGGAAGGTGTCGGAGCCGGAATATATGGTATGAACCCAGTAGTGAAACGCTCATTCAGTTTGGGTAAATTAGCTACAATATTCCAGGCAGAGGTATATGCCATTGAAATGTGTGCAAGGGAGCTGGAAAACCGACACCTCACACGAAAAACAATAAAAATATTTTCAGATAGTCAAGCAGCATTGAAAGCGCTTGAATCCAACTGCTTTAAATCCAGAGCAGTATGGAACTGCAGAGACACCTTGAACCGACTAGCACAAGGCAACAACGTTACCCTAGTTTGGATACCAGGTCACACGGGCCTAGAAGAAAACGAAATAGCGGACGCCCTAGCAAAAGGGGGGCCGAAACAACGTTCACTGGGCCAGAACCGGTCATCGGTTTAGCATATAGCACTGCCAAGAATGCTACAACCGCCTGGGCAGACAATAAAAGACTTGAGTATTGGCTCAGTCTACCAGGACTAGCCCATTCCAAAGCATTTATTGCTTGTACAAGGAAAAAACAGGACTCTGACAAACTTCTAGAACTCAGTAGAGCACACCTCAGAGTTATAGTAGGTTTGCTCACTGGCCACTGCAAACTCAAACACCACATGCATAAAATCGGACTTGCACAGGATGCAGAGTGCCGTCTATGCATGGAGGATGATGAAACTGAATTGGATGAAAAAAGTTTGTATTTCGTGCAGAAATTTATTTATAAAATCATAGCAAAGCGCTTTCGACTATCAAGTCATCATCAGTGCGTACCTGTAAGTAAGTGACATTGAAATGAATTTAAGAAATTTTGATAATATGAATTTTGAAAAATTGAAAAAATTACTTACTCGTCAGGTGTACAAGAGCCATACCATAAAAATATCATGTGTCCATAGGACCATGTAACAAGTTAAAACGGGACATCATATGATTAACATTTTAAAAAATCCTTATTCCAGGATTGAGTTTGATAAAAGTTTCAACAGACAGAGTAACACATGTCTGCTGAACTTAGTATACTGTCAAACTAAATGAAATATGAATGAAATTGACATTGTGTCAAAAGTTGACAATGACAATTGGCTTCGAACATGAACTTCTGGAAACACTGATCTATGTTTTGAAAATTGTTGAATGACCAATTAGTCAAATTGATCTGTAAGTCTATTTATAGTTCTGTTCATCCTAACCCAAGGAAATATAACAAACCGGGAAAGGTCTAATGAGAACCTCCACCCGAAGTGCATAAAACCAGGCTTAAGACACAGTCCCTTGGTAATTTGTGAAACCAATTCCATGCTCAGGATCATGAGATAGGTCTAATGAGAACCTTCACACTCCCCAAAGCGACAAAAGGGTATCCCAAAACCAAGAGGTACCATAAACAGAAATGATTTAAGAAAGTTTCAACAGGCAGAGTAACACATGTCTGTTGAAGCTTAGTCTATTGTCTAACTAAATGAATAAAAATTGACATTGTATCAAAGGTTAACAATGACAATGAAGTTGTAGCATAGAAAATTACCTATAAATATAATGATATGAGCTTTTGAAATTGATAAAAAATGACAAGTTAGTCAAATTTTGTGATTTAATCATGAAAATGTTTCAAGGTGACAGAACCAAAGTTAAAGAAACTTTTATAGTCTAATGAGAACTAAAAATTCTTCAAACCGTCAGCTCTAGGATTACCAAGGAAACACACATAATTACTTCATATTAATATTATTGGTTCAGCATCCTTGGAAACCAGATTAGAACATAGGATCTTGAGATAGGTCTGATGAGAACTTTCCCAATCTCACAAGTAGCAAATATGGTAACCAAGCTGATGAACCCATACCAGAAAATTTTTAAGAAATTTTCCAATAATTGATCTGTAAGTCTATTTATAGTTCTGTTGTTCCAAACCCAAGGAAATATGACAAACCGAGAGGAAAGTCTAATGAGAACTTCAACCCGATGTGTATAAAACCCGGCTTAAGACACAATCTCTTGGGGGTTTGTGACACCAATTCAATGCTATGGACCATGGGGCAAGTCTAATGAGAACCTTCCCAATCTCAAAGCGCTAAAAAAGGTAGCACAGAACCAAGAGGCACTACAAACAGTAGGGATTTAAGAAATTTTCAAATTGTTTCAGAAATACTCAATTCAGTATTTCTATTAATCAAAACAAAGGAAATTACTGTACCAAGAGAAAGTCTAATGAGAACTTGACATGGCACAAGCAAAAGCCCAAGCTCAAGAAAAACAGAACCTGAAGTTGAAATTATAAGTTATACAATGAAAGCAGTAGTTTATGTTCTGAGAATTGAAAGGACAGTCGAGAGGGAGGGAACTAAGCAAACTGCAGAATGGGTTCAAGCGATATCATCATCGAGAAAGAATTTAAGAGCAATTAAATGAGTAAATAATTTAAATGTATGAGTTTTTTTTTTTTTTTATTTTTATTTTAGACGTCTATGAAGAGGAATGTAAGCTCTGTTTAAATTGACTTGAGTATTGAGACAAAGATCATTATTCAGTAATTCCTTGTTAATATGTAAATCTTCAAGAAAATCTAATCTATTGTAATTTTTGGAACTCACCTCCTGTATGATGAAACGGCTAAACACATCCTGTGTACATGCCCTGCAGCGGCCAGAACCAGATTTTCAATATTTGGCAATATAAAAGTAAGGCCAGAAGATCTGGTAAACTGTTCTCCCAATATGTTACTCAATTTCGTTAAGAGATTGGATATACTGGGAGAAATATAACCATGGGGTGAGCCACAATAGGCCATTGGCCGCAGTGGAGGGCCTGATATTGGCTCACTCACATTTAAACCTAACCTAACCTAACCTACCCGACCCGACGCATTAACGGACCACCTGGCAATGCGACACACGGCACGTCGATATCCCTTCCTCGAGCGAGTAGAGGAGAAATTGTAATGCTCTCTCAACATTAAAGTCGTCCTGCCCCAGCCCAATGAATTATAATCCACTGTATAACTAATATTTCCGGCAAAAATTCTCGAACTCTATTCACTTCCTGGTGTCTTTGCTACCGAGGATTGCTTATTGGTTTCACCGCGGGTGGCGCTGCGACTGACTTTTACTGTAAGTCGCTGCTTCATTTGTGAGGAAATATTAGCTATACAGTGGATTATAATTCATTGGGATGGGGCAGGACGACTTTAATGTTGTTCGACCTACCCTGTCACTGACGAGCGGCAAGAATAGCAAAACGCGTCTGCACGTGGTCTTCCCCAGCCAAATGAAGGATAAATATTTAGAGCGAAGGGTACTTCGACATTGTCAATTTTACTATTTCAGTCATTATATAATTTGAAAATAGAAAAGTACCCGAATACCAAATATTTTAAAACCCATTTCCCTAGAAGCCATGAATAAACGACATAAAACATGCCAGTTAGGTATGACTTCGAAATGCAATTTTAGGGTCATATTGCACACATAATAGACCTAAACTGGGAATGGTATGCACCAGCGTGATACACTGGTGGATCCAATGTGGACGCAATGGCTGGGAAGGGCATAACAAGGCCAAGTTGCAGGCTTTCAAAACCCCTTGGTAACACCTCAACCATCTTTCAAGCAGAAGTACACACTAGAAATATATGTCCAGAAGTGCTTCGAAAGGGGCACCTGGATAGAAAAAATCTACATACTGTCTGGTAGCTAAGCAGCACTGAAAGTTCAAAAGTCTCACACTGAGTGTAAGCTAACAATAATCAAAAAACATTTCTCATACAACATATCCAAATCTCAAATTTAAATTTTCAAAAATAACCAGATGGCGTGACGTAACAAACCTCGTGGTAACCCGGTATATTCATACCCGTCGCTGGCGTTGCAAACTATAAATCTAAGATTATACAGTGTGACCCATTTAAGATGGAAGCACCCTTTATAAAACTTACATTTTTCAACCGATTGGAATGTTTTTTTTTCGTTAGGTAGACATTCAAAAAGTCTACTAAGGCACCAAATTTCATGATTAAATCTCCATTTCCAGGGCCAACTAATCTTATTTTTCAAGGTCAAAAATGTAAAAAAATTACTAGCGATTATTTTAGAAAAAAATCTGACTATAGCATTGGATTCACACCATTTTCAAACGGTTCATATGTAAATTACGTTGAAATGCGTCAACGAATAAGAAAGTTATAAGGAAATGAAATTTGAAAAATATGCCGTTTAATCAACCCACCAATCCAATTTCAGAACTTTTCAAAATTCGGGAAACACCGCTGTATTAAGGAGGTTTCGATATATCATTAGTCAACATTTCATCGAAATCTGTAAATAAATAAAAAAATTATAAGATAATAAAATTTGAAAAATATATTAATGGATTTTCAGGAAAATGTCATTTTATCTTATAATTTTTATTTATCAACAGATTTCAATGAAATTATAGTCAGTAATATTTCGAGACACCCTCAATACAGTGGTGTAGTCAAAGTTTTGATTAAAGTTCTGAAATTGAATTGGTTGGTTAATTAAATGGCATATTTTTGAAATTTCATTCCCTTAAAACTGTTTTATTCATTGACGTATTTAAACGTAATTAACATATGAACCATTTGAAAATGTCGCGAATTCAGTGGTGTAAAAAATCGCTAGTAATTTTTCTAGATTTTTTACCTTGAAAAATAAAATTAGTTGGCGCTGGAAATGGAGATTCATTCATGAACTTTGGTGTTCTCGTAGACTTCTTGGATGTCTACCTAACGAAACAAAAATCATTCCAATCGGTTGAAAAATGTAAGTTTCATAAGGGTGCTTCCATCTTAAATGGGTCACACTGTATATTCGTATCTGGGCGACGCCGGGTACTACAAATACCTACTATTTTGAAGAAACCATACCAAAAAATTTTTTTTTCTAATATTTACCTCATACTTTTCGACGCGTAGAACTTCTTCTGAATCGAAATGATCATTGATTTGTAGCTGGTAAACACACTTTCCTTTTCTCGCAAGATTGAAGATTGTCTTAGTTTCTGAAATGGAAAACAGAACTTTTTACTTTTCTGTTGTTTGATTGAAATTTTGTAGACGATGCTTGAAAGTTGTTCTGAGCTTCTCATTGCATAAAATGGGACGGGCCCGGTATACAGCCATAATTCTGAAGAGGGGAGGGGACCTGTACCTGAGAAGATAATTACCATCAGAAGCTCGTTTTACACCTAGAATTGGAATTTATAATCACCAGGGGTTGAAGAAGTAGCACTACCACATGAGGAACAATAGGCAGTAGGGACTTGAAAACGATTAAAACGATTGCAGATACGAACAATCGTGGCTTATAGTAAGTGCAGAGAATTAGTTTTCTCTCTTTCATTATTTAATTTTTTTAGGGAATGAGAAGCCCAGAAGAATTTTACTAATTTTATACAGGGTGTGTCTTAAATGATATCATTAATTTTAGGAGGTGTTTCATCCTGAGAAAACGTGTGTCCTAACTTGCTTCGTGTCCGAGTAACGGGGTGCCAATTCCGACGCCACTGGAATTAAAATCTAATTTCTACAAACACACGAACTTTAATCAAAATCGGCGAAAAGAATTTTCCGATTTTTCATTGAACTTTAGACACCCCGTAACTCGGAAACAAAGCAAGTTATTAGGTCACACGTTTATATTATGACCTTCATATCATCATTCATTCATGACATCATATAAGATACACTTTGTACTATAAAGTATTATATATTTATATATATTACGTAGATTTTTAGTTTCATTCCACTTTCTCTTAGTGAAAAATTGGAAAATATATATTTCTTCCACTTAAAAGTATACAATTATTCTACAGGGTGACCCAGGGTCAAACCGCCAAACGTTCAGTATAGGTTTTTTGAGTGAAAATAAGAAGTTTTCTTGATATGAGCATGTGTCCCAATTTTCTTCGTTTTCAATATACATCAGGGTGTCAAAGTTTTTAAAAAAACATTTTTTTTTTTAATTCCAAGTACAATGAAATAAGCCTTTTATCACCGCAAATAAACATGCCAAGTTTTATCAAAATCAGCCGAAAAATTGAGTTATGAATAAAAACCTGTTTTTTTTTTTTAATTTGACACCCTGTATCTCGAAAACGAAGCAAGTTGGAACACATGCTTGTATGAAAAAAACATCTTATTTTCACCTAAGAAACCGATACTGAATGTTTGGCGGTTTAACGCTGGGTCACTCTGTATAGTTAGCGTCATTATCAAATAACAAGAAACTCATATCACCTGGGCTTTTTTGGCTGAGTACGAAACTCATATCCCATTTCTCACAAGTTTTCTTATCTGCACCATCGCTGACACGAAAATCTTGAAGATCTTTCGTCGATCTGAAAATTGCCAACGGGCTATTTTGCTGTTGAACCTGAAAAATTAAACATGGTCAAGAACGGTCCATACTATGTAACAAAATATGTTAAATAACAAAGGTTGGCGCGTTAATAACAATATGCAAAGGGACCTTTTTTTGCAAACCATATGGGATTTTTATATTTTAACCTTCGTGGTCCTCAATCAAGCAAAAATCCAAGAAATCTTTATTTCTTAATGTTTAACAATAATTACAGCTTTTTTCATTCTCCAAATTGTGAGAAAGTTGTACACTACCTAATTTTACTTTTTTATATCAAGCTGAGCATATTACTTATCAGGGACGAACCGAAAGGAAATTATTGGGGGGGGGGGCAAAAGTGAATTTTGCCAACTCATTTTAAAATTTCCCAATATGTATTTGGGACAGAAAAAGAAAATTAAGAATTGATCACCCTAGACAATACCCTTTCCATATAATCTGAAAACTAGGAAATTTCGACTACAAACCTTTTTTTTTGGAAAAAGAACACGAAGTCGTCTCCACAAAGATTTTAATGAGAACAGGATAGAAATCCTATCATAAAAACATGTTTCGAACATATATATGTTCATCATCAGTTTGGTACAAAATTCATAATAGAGAGAAGAATGTGTGGAGAGAAAAATAGTATAAAATACAAAATAAGAGTACATGATGTACTATTTTACATTTCTTTCCTATCTTTAAGATAGGATTTATATCCTGTTCTTATTAATATCTTTGTGGAGACGACTTCGTGTTCTTTTTCCAAAAAAACTTGGTCTTCCACTTCGAGTATGGACTAATATCTTCTCGGAATTTATTGTTTGTTTGAGGTTGAACATTCCCATAGTCTAGTTCCTAAATTGTAGATAGAGACTCAATGTACATTTTCTGGCTTTTACGGGATTTGAAAGTGCGGAGGGGATGTACGAGTGCCAAAGTAAAACTTGATTTGAAGCCAAAGTACCAAGCTCATTTCTGTTGTATTTATTGACCTGATTTATATGCATTATGAACCGTACAACCGATGAGTGACTATCTACAATTTAGGAACTAGACTATAGTTTGAAGTTGAAAATTCCTAGAGTAAAGTTTAGTGACCATTCTCATGGAGTCATAAAAAACTGAATTTTTTTCGAATTTTGATTCAGTTTACTTAATTTGCCAACTTGTCTAACATTGACCCCCCCAGCCCCCCCATAGGCCCGTCCCTGTTACTTATTTTAGAACAATATTTTCTCCACAACCTTCACAGAATTTGCCAATCCTGAAATCATATTTGATAATAGAATGGTAACATTCACGCTTTTGGTATTGAATAAATATTCTAAAACACTGTCTTATGCATTTTGCGTGTATTTTATTCAATCGCTTGTATAAAAATGAATATTTCCATCGACTGTTCATTTATGATGTATTTTAACGCACTAAAAATTGTTGATTAATGACCCCTTTTAATGAATGATTTTCTATTAATCAACGATTTGATTATATGCAACCCAACATTTATTGCTCTATTACATTTTTATATTGGTTAGTACTATCTGTCATTATTTCTTTGTCAATTTTCAAATAAAATGTCAAAAAATCTTCATTACACCAGTTGTCACTCAAAATCATATAAAGTCACGTGGCGTAATGGTAAAGTTCGCCTGACAGCCAACACTGAGGTCGAGAGTTCAAAACCCACCAAGAGCAATTTTTTTTTAATTTCAATTTGAAAATAAGTAATAAAAAATAAAATAAAACTACCACTAAGGAAAATTAAACTATCTTTGAGTAGAGTTAATATAAATAGGAAATAACTCTATTTTTGAAAACTACTGTCGACGGAAAAGTTTTGTAACAAACTCGTGAATTCAAATGGCGATTAACAATCTCAAACATTAACACGCTCGCGTATGACAAGAACTCCGGCAGAGAATGGACGACATCCACGAGCGAGTCCGTTTGAATATCGAGAGTGTCAGCAACCATATGGGGAGGACCTAGAACATCAACGCAGAACCTAGAACATTCAAGACCGGCGACCTAGTCCCAAGCGTCCCGTGGCTTCTCACCGAAATTTCAGAGTTCGTGGGAAGGTCCATACAAGATCATAAAAATAATAAATGACCTCGTCTACCGGATCCAAAAGCCACCCCGAGGGAAACCCAGAGTCGTCCATTACAATAGGTTGGCTCTTTATGCCAGAAATCACGATCGATTTCGCACACTCAGACCACGAGAGGGTAAGATGACCTTCCACCGGTTCATGACATTATACTCAAATGGGCAGAAAGTTTCACATGGGGTAAGTCGAGAGGACCTTTTTCAGGCACCTACTGACCACGCGCTAGCGCACTGTGTGGCAGAAGACCTTCGAATGTCCAGAGGCATAGCTGTGGTGTTCTCAAAGAAGTTTGGTCAGCTCAAGGAACTGCGGAAACAGAACCAAGATGTTGGAGGGATGTTACAGTTGAGAAAAGATCATAGAAACATCTCAGGTAACCAAGAAGCCATCTAGAGATAAACCGTCCTATGAAGGCATTTAGGAGAGCCTCACCAGAATGAGAGATACGATGCTGGACCAAAATCTCATGGACCTGGCAATCCCAAAATTGTTTTGCGGGCTTGATGGGCTGGACTGAAGAGTCATTAGAAGCATGTTGGAGACGATATTCAGATGCAGCGGCATTAAGATTTTGGTGTGCTGTAACCATCTTCAACGACCTAACAGGAAGACCGTGGAGTGTTACTTCCATCGGACGTCACGGTGCAGATATGGGTAGTCATGCAGGTACCGACACACTCCCAAGATGCTATTTCGGGAAGAAATGTCTTTAAGAAGGGGGTAATGTAATAGAGTTGAATCCAGCCCTGGCCCAGATAGTAAACAGATCCGTAAATCTCCCAATACGACATCGATGAACTGCTAACGCCATCTACCAAAGAATAGCGGAGACATAAGGCCGTCTAGAAGGATACGGAGGAATCTAGAAAAGTCGGGAATATTATTCCCAGCTATAAATAACGTGACACTGGCCGCGAGAGGAGGTTAGGAGTATTTTTGTACAGTGAAGGTAAATAATCTACAGGAAGTTTGAAAATTAGCACTGTTAAGTGTTGAAAATGAATATTTGAAGTACCTACTGAAATTGTGAAAGTTCTGTACAATGATCTTTATTCATATAATGTAGTCTCTGTAGGTGATGTCCATGTACCGGAAATCAGTGGCTCTTCATGTGATCTGGAAGCTGGATCCTCTAAGGCTAAGATAATATTCTACATTTCATGCAAATATGATCTCTACTCCATGAATGTTATTCCAAATTATGTTGATAACGAACCTGACAGAAGCAACTGTATCCCTCTTGGACTCGCACCTTTAGTAAGTACTGACATATAACACCTACCCTTAGAAATGAACTTTATGTGTACAAAAAGAAAACCACTTTCAACTCTTTGAAAATAACTCACTATAAAAAGGTGAAATTAATAGGTTATTCGTTATTCTATCTGCCGGGTCAGTCGAATCAAAATTAGTATGTAGGGATTTACAGAATAGATAATTATGATTTTTGTGTCGATGCAAAAAACCAAGACGACGGACGATATTTGTAATTGTGGTTCGATTCGATTCAAAATTGGCATATGGGGGTGTTACAAGTTTTCAGTATGACGAATTAATTAAATTGATAAAACTTCCTGTTGCCTGACTAGTAAGCACTGAAGATGACGCAAGTCGAAAGCGCTTTACAATAAATAATAAATTTATACACTTATATACAAATTCTTCGCTTCATTCATCACTAACAAGTGTATTCAGCTTCCCGCATTCATTCATTGATAAAAATAGCTTTTAAACAAATGCGCTAAAAAAAAATATTTTTTAGATCTAATCGGACCATAATTACAAATTTCGTCCGCCATCTTGGAGCCTCCATCTTGTTTTTTGCATTGGCAAACAATTCATAATTTTCGATCCTGAAAACCACCACTTATCAATTTTGAATCAAATCGGACCATAATTTATAATCTTGCCTGCCATTCTGAAGCAGCCATTTTGTTTTTTGCCTTATAAAAATTCCATAATTCATTGTCACCGAATTTTTGTCAAATTAGCTTGCAAATGAAGTATCATAATTTGGAATACGGAACAGTTGTTTTTCCCGCAAGAGGGCGACAAAATAGGAAGTTAGGTAGCGAAAATTAACATGGTTGAATTCCTTATGAAATTACCTTTTTAATGACGTGTCACACTCACTACTTTCCCTATTCAAATTGTTTGGGTGATAGTGATCAAGGGAAGGGGGGAGAGGTATGACAGTTGAGGTTATGATAGGAAGATATCCCCCTTGGATTAAAAATCGACGTGTTTTTGTATTTTTTACAGAACACATGCGTTTTGAAAATATTCGATCTGTTTCGTTTTCGGTGCCCCACCCTGTATATGACCTTCAAATGCGTTGAGGTTTAGTTATTCATACATTCCTCAAAGAAGTTCATTCCGTTTTACAATTTTCAAAATGGTGCAAAGCTTGGAGTTGCACTGAAAAATAGTTCTGGGATAAGTTTGAATTCTTTGATGTTTCCAAATCAAATATATTTTACCAAATGCGGAAAAATAAAAGTGAACGTTCAAACGTACTTAACATTTCAAAGAGGGGAGTGTAGATGTTACTCAGCAACTTGAAATTTCAAACTCAGAAGAAAAATTGTACTTACTGACAAAAGGGTGAAAGTTGATTTGTCGTCAGGAAAAAGTATGTTTGGTGGCTCAAAATTGTACTTCTTTATTACTAATGGCGTTTTAACGTGCCTGGTATTAGGATGGTCTCCTCGATCTTTGAGCTGAAATAAACAAAAATAACAGTATATAATTCTAAACAAAAACTGAAAAAAAAAAAATATAATATGGAATTGAGTACGACAGGTCTCTGCTATGTTGGTCGAGCGGTCTAGTTGCCAGCTTTTTCAAGTAGCACTGGACGCTGGTTAGAGAACCGATAAAGGAGTAAAATTTTCCTCAAATGTATCGATAACGATAGACGAACCACATGCCTTATTGAAAACCAAGTGTAATGTGGGTTGCGTAGCTGCTAATCCGGACGTCTAATACTTGTTAAGAATGCGCAAATATAATCCGTGGCACTGTTGTAGGTTTTCCGGGATTTCGTCCAGCTAATGAGTGAATGCACTACCAAAAGTGTCGCCACAACCCGCACAAGGTACACTCCACGAATAGTTTATTTCCCTCTAAAGCTTCGTACAGACCTGAACATTATGACGAACAACAAACAGAACAACGAACCAATCGGCGAACAGAACAATAATTAGGACGGGGCTACGAATGCGTTTGCAAACAGTTCCGCAAATCCAGGTGTGGTATTCCGTTCACCAAAGAATTCTATTATCGACAGTTTCGTCTCTGTCTCTCCTATAAATTCAACGTTGATGCGATCTCACTTATTCTGTCGACAATAGATATCTTCGAATACCACCCCTGGCCTTTCGGCGAACGGTTCGCAGTGTTCCCATCACTTGTCCGTTTTCTCTCCAACATCAAAAGGCGCGTATTCATACAGCGAACGAACGCGAACGAATGCAACCGAACAAATTCGTTCGGTTAATGTGGACGTCACGGAAAACAAGACCGAACACGTTTGTCCGCATTCGCTAGAGTTCGCTCGACAGGCGGTACATCAAAAGAAATTTGTAGGAAAAAATAGTTTGCTGACCGAAATATGATATTTCATTGATTTCAGACTTGAACTGCGAATATCAAAATGATAATGCAAAATAGACATCTATCGAGAAATATCTTCCTGCCACCATACTCAAAATTGAAATCCACCCCCATTTGGGGGTAGTTTATTCTTTTAATTTTTCTTAGAACTCTCAAAAAAAAATGCTCGCGAATGCGTTCGCAGGTTTGGACGGGTCGAAACAAAACGACGAACAGACCATTGCTGGTCCAGTGAACGGATCACTACTGAAATAATTCTGAGAACAACTCAAACGTTCCGTTTGTTGTTCGGCTCGTTGAAATCGAATACGTCCATTCGCCGTTCTGTTTGACGTTCGGTTCGTTGTTCTGACAACAACCAACTGAACAGCGAACCGAACGGCGAAGAGAACAATAATTTGGACGGGGCTACGAACGCGTTTGCAAACAGTTCCGCAAAGCCTGGCCGTTCGGCGAACGGTTCGCAGTATTCCCATCATTTGTCCGTTTTCTCTCCGACATCGAAAAAAATACTCGCGAATGCGTTCGCAGGTTTGGACGGGTCGAAACAAAACGACGAATAGACCATTGCTGGTCCAGTGAACGGATCACTACTGAAATAATTCTGAGAACAACTCAAACGTTCCGTTTGTTGTTCGGCTCGTTGAAATCGAATACGTCCATTCGCCGTTCTGTTTGACGTTCGGTTCGTTGTTCTGACAACAACCAACTGAACAGCGAACCGAACGGCGAAGAGAACAATAATTTGGACGGGGCTACGAACGCGTTTGCAAACAGTTCCGCAAAGCCTGGCCGTTCGGCGAACGGTTCGCAGTATTCCCATCATTTGTCCGTTTTCTCTCCGACATCGAAAAAAATACTCGCGAATGCGTTCGCAGGTTTGGACGGGTCGAAACAAAACGACGAATACACCATTGCTGGTCCAGTGAACGGAGTCCTACTGAAACAATCCTGGGAACAACTCAAACGTTCCGGGCTCGTTGAAATCGAATTCTGTTCGCCGTTCTGTTTAACGTTCGGTTCGTTGTTCTGTTTGTTGTTCGGCATAATGTTCAGGTCTGTACGAAGCTTAAGAATATACCAGTCAGGCCCTTTCTTCGAAGCAACCATACATTGGGTAAATACCAGCATGTATTACATGCTGATATTTATTTACTTTCCACGTCCGTGGAGTCGGTGATCATTTGGTACAAGAATCGTGTACCCTGAGCAGGGGAAGAGAACCAAGGCGTTCTGCATTTGTCCGCCTAGGATTACTGCCATCTCACGGCAGGTCGGTATAATTTTCAATACTCAGATTTGACAGTGGTGTGCCCGTCATTTCCCCGCCACGGCCCCAATTGTATTAGAAAGCTCACAATCAATATAGGGTGTATCTAAATTAAATACAAATATTTTGAGGTCGTATTCCTGGGGTCAAAATGAGACTTTTTTTCCCATAAACATGTGTTAAAAACATGAAATCAAAAAAATTAGTGTGTTTTAGAAAAAGTGAAGACTTTCAGAGAAAAAATTCTGGTCATGAAACAGACTCCCAATAATGATTTTTCAATGAAAGATTCCCAGTCTCACTAATTCGACCAATGATAAAGATTGGCAAAATATGCTAAATTGTCGCTACTATTGACCCATCCTGTATAATAGGTGGCTTCTTTTGTCTTAACGACCGACTGACTGACATGTTATTCGACTTTTTTTAAATGCTATCATTTTGTTACTGACCATTTAAAAAGCAATGCTTGTTTTAGTAAAAAAGCCATATTTCCGAAACTTGACATAAAATAGTTATTTTTGTATCTAGTGCGCGAAATGATACTTGATCATCAATCAAGAACTGTTTTTTTTAACGAAGCGCAGCCGAGTAAAAAACCAAAGTATTTCGCGCAAGAGATGCAAACAAATTTTTTTCTACAAACGTCAAAAAATTAAATAAGGTAGTATAAAATTTTGTCATACAGTTCGAAAAGTGTTGAAAAGCCTCAATTATTGTTAAACATGGAGGACCATAAATTTAGAAATGAACGATTCCTTCGATTTTTGCTTGATTGAGTACCATACATTATCGGAAAGTTTTCTCCTGGGGTATGGTGGTTTTATGAGAACGTAAAGAAAACCTAGCTATATGTTGAGAGAGCATTATAATTTCTCCTCTACTCGCTCGAGGAAGGGATATCGATGTGAGTTGTTAATTTGTCGGACGAGGTAGTAGGAGAGGCGCGCAGTAGTGCTTCTCTCTTATTTATGTGGTATTATCATATCATTGCGTTCCTTGTTGCTCGCGTAGATTTCTGTCTATACCACAGATGAAAAGTTTCCGATACTGTATAGGTTAGAATGTGCACATGCAGTGTGCGAAATAAGTATTTCGCACATTTCTTCGCGCACGGTGTCATGGTAACGAAGGAAAATGAAAAAAGTGTCACTTCGCATATTGCTGTCAATGCGCGAACCTTGTAATTTTTTGATGTTTGTAGACAAAATAATTTAAACTTACACGTGTAACTTTTAGTGACTTGTACCACAATATTCCAAAAAAATTAGGTATTTGGTGCGGGGTACTTTGCAACGAAGGATTAATTTTTCGCGAAATCGTGTTGTTCGGATATAATGTTGAAAAGTTTACCACCTAAAGGTTCCAAAAATCAATGTAAGGACTGTTTAATTTTGTTTTTCTACATTCATGCAAAAAGCAAAACTTTATTGAACTATATTTAGTAGAAAAAGAAGTTCTTTATTGCACTAGTGCAATAAAGTTTTTATTGCACCCATATGTCATTCAACTTCAACGTGCTGTCATCATGACAAACAGAAATGTTCAAACCCACTACATATTTAGCAGATATTCTGTGAGATTGGCAATACGTTTTGAACATATTTTATATTACTCTGTATTTATGTTAGCAGCCAGAGCTAAACAAACAATGCTTTCCCGAGAAAAACTCTATAATCAAAACTCCACTTTGTTCTAAACCGTATACCTGCGTAGAGCAAACTGTCTGTACTATGACCACACCTCGTGATAACATACGCGCTCACGACTACTATGATTTTGATTTTTATAATGCAACTGTGGTTATAGAAACGTCAGTCAAAAATTATTTCTAACAATTACAGAATTTAAATTTTTAAAATGAGTATTATTAATGGAAAATAGATGATATTGATCTGTTTCAATGGAAATCGATAGTAATAATCAATTTTGTAAGTTGCGCTTTTCATTTTCCAACACCTTGTGCCGTCCTTAATAAATCATTTTTTGTGTTTTGCATGAACGTAGAAAAAATGTTGTATGCAACTCGTGTAAAAATTGTTTATTGCACTCAACGTGCTGTCCAACTCGGCCTAACGGCCGCGGCCGACAATTTCACGTCGAGTGCAATAAACACCTACTTTTTGCACTTGTTGCATAAATAACTATTTAATCAGTTTAAGTATATTGGATGATATTTCAATTAAATTCAATTCAATTCAATTTATTCCCAAGAAACGTACAGTTTATATAGGGAAAATAACAAAATTTAAATAATTTCACATAATATAAGTAACAATATTGAAAATTAATTTAAATAAAATGAAATCAGAATTAGAATGGATTCAAAGGAGTAAGTATTTTTTTAGGTTATTCTTGAATCGCAATTTACCATAAGTTTTTAAATAATTTGGAAGTTCATTGTAAATTTTCACACCATAGAATAGAAATAAATTGATTTCTTTCTAATATTCGTCTTGATTTTTGTGACATATAAATTTTGGGCTTGTCTGGTCAAGTGATTATGTTGGTCATTATTAATTTTGAAACTTAAAGTGGAATGTTTCATGTTATTTTTAACAAGATGAATGAATGTGCATATTTTCAATTTGTATAGGGAATGTTTATCCAGTAGCTTTCTTGGTTTATATAAGTTCACAGTTGGTTCTTGATAATCAAGTTTAAAAATACATTTAATAATTTTATTTTGTAGTGTTTTCAAAGGTTTAAGCAAATAGGTCGAAGCAGTGCACCAAACCGAAATTAAATATTGTAATTTAGAGTATGCTAACGAAAAATATATGGATTTTAGATATTTCAGCGGCAGCAAATTTCGAATTTTAAAAATAATTCCAATTAATGGTGAAATCTGCCTCCTTAATTTCTCTATATGTTTTGCCCATGATAAATCTTCATCTATTAAGAGTCCCAAGAATTTCAGTGTCGAGCAGTATTTAATGTATTCATTGTTGGATGAACATAAATGGGTATTACAAAACTTACAATTATACTCATAGTATATTTTCCATAGTGTCCTTTCAAGCTACTGACGGCAATGAGATGTGCTCGCTTATGAGTTGCGTCGATGTAGTAATCTTCCTTGATGACCCTGAGATCGAACAGTGACGTTATGTGCTCCGTGGTCGCATCATTGATCACCGACGTTAGCGTGAAATTGATATCAGCATTTGCACCTTCATCTAAATCTTTTGCCCTAATTTCGGAAACATAGTCATTCTGGAAAAATAAATGAAAGATTTACCTATATTTACTCTGTATGAGCAACTACGGTATATCAATATAATCAGTAGTAATACCCTCAGAGTAATAAAAGACCATAGATATGCCTTCTCCGTCCTTGTCTTGAAATCAACATAACTTTGTTTGTTTACAAGCAAGGGCCTCATACATGTTAAGTCCGTATTGATTCGGGTAGTTTCGTGTATGCCCGCTCATTTTATTGGGATCAAGTTGTCATTCTTCGTTTGTATTCTGGTCCTTCCTACTCTAAATGTAAACAAACTCTCGATAACATTTCACGACCCGTCACCCCCTCGCCAACAAATTGTATAGAAAAGGATAGTTCATGTTCACTTCAAATTAGGTATTTGTGTAGGTATAGACAGGGCATCTCTATGTCTTTTATTACTCTGAGGTAATACCACGAAGCATCGAAAATAATCGATTGCAAAACTGAGTTAAAATAAGACACCACGAGAGCGTGTTTCTTTGACGTTAGCCGACAAACGTCAAATAATTTTTAGAATGAAAGAACTGCCATATTTGGAGGAATGGTACAGTAACCACAAACAAATAAGCCACAAGTGAAGAATGAATTGTAGCACTTTGAAACTCGGCACATGACTTCTTGACATCATAAGTATTGTTAAAAAAAATTTGTTTACAAAAAATCAGTGATGGAACACAAACAGATTTTATTTAAAAAATTTACAATTTTTGTTTGCGATAACCGGCCACTGCAATTTCCGAAAGACTCCGTTTTCTTTACTCCCACAACTTACATAGAAGTATATGACGTGATAAGAAAACTGAGAAGCTGAATACAATAATTGAACCCTTGATATTCCTTATTATTCAATGCTTCACTAGCGGAGTTTTTCCAGTTAAGTATCCAAGATAGTTTCAATTTTCAAAAAAAATTGGTGTGTTTAAGACGATTGCCTATTAACATAATTTGTACAGGGTGAGAATAATTTCGTATTGCTCGGAATATTCACTCTACGTCCAACTTTTCGAATTTTTACGAGTAACTAATTTTCACTTGAGTTTGTACGAGTAGATTGATTGAAGAAAATAAATAATTGGTAGGAATTATAATAACTTTACCTCAGTTTTATTTTCCGAAGTTATGTTTTTGATGCCATCCATATCAAGCTCTGGAGTATGGTCGTTTTTATCATCAAGAAGGATTATGAAAGACTGAGAAGTTGAAAGAACTCCCTCTGATCTCCAACCTGAAAAACGAGAATTTGGAGCATTAAATTTCCGTTACAAAAATAATCTGTAACAAAACAATGGAGGAATTCTGTAACAAGATCAGAATGGAAATTTGATGCGAGTGGGAAGTTTCGAGTGCGAGGAAAATATATTTTTTTGTGTCACTTTCAACACCCTGTAACTCGGTTAATACTCATTTTAGGGTATATGTTTATTGGAACTTTCAGCCTTAAAATGAAGTGAGGATTCTACCCTCGAAGTTTGTCCCCTTTATTCTGAGACACCCTGTATATGCAGGATATGAATAAGCGATTATTTTCAGCATTTAGTGAAGAGAATGCCGATTTTATGGGTAAGTTGAAAATGAGGCAGGAGTAAAACAAAGTTTTTTTTTGGCATGTATAAGTGGGACCTGTCACACTACTTTGAAATTGTTGCACATAGTCCAAAGAGGTTAAAACACATTTTAGGTACTCAAATACTCGCATATTATAGTTGCATGAGAAGGTATGAGTCTTCAGAAACGATATGAACTTTTCCTTTTCCTTCTCCGATCATTTTTAGCAGAGTTATGACCAATCAAATATTCGGCTCTGCCAGAACTTTCAGCGGCGGGTGAGGGTGAACCTGAAATTTTTTGTCGGCGTTCAATCACGTTTTCTGGGAAAACGAGCGCATTTCATAAGAAATTTCCAGGAATAATTTTTACCCCTGGAATTTTGGTAAACAATATATAAATATATATAATATAATATATATATATATATGTTTTACCCCTGGAATTTTGGTAAACAATTTTTTTTCGAGTTTATTGTGGTTCCAACACTAGCATACCAAATTTGGTGGTGCTACAATCGATTCTGGTCTCAAAACCCAATCGTACTGGATTATATGGAAGTAGTACCTAAAAAATTTTCGTTGTGCCATAGAAGCAAGAGACGAACGTCCCAAACCAGAAGGTCTCAAAGTCAAGCTCCTCGATGAATCCATCGCAAAAAAGGTGATCAAACTACCTCACATTGTGCCCTTTATACAAAATCCAAACAATTGTGAACAACTTTTCTTAGTAACATTTTGCTGAATTTCCTGGAATAAAAGTATTGTACTCCTGTACAATTTTTATATGATTATCAACATGATTATCGTACATGCAATATTTGTATTTTGCTTGTGCAATTCATTAAAAAAATCCCATATGGTGCATCTTTAAAAAGTTACACTCTGTATAATGCCCTTTTATAATGCATTACAGTGACTCAAATTTTTAAAAATAAATTCGGTTCTAGAAATTCCCCAAAATTTTGGGAACAGCTGTCTACAGAAGTTTATAGCTGTCTGGATCAGAGTCTTAAGAAAACATTGGCTTCTTGCGGTTCCAAAAACCCAAGAAAGTTCGAAAACTAAATAAACTTTTCCATATTAATTTTCAGATTCTCAAGCAGTGTAATTTCTAATAAAATGGCATAATACACCAGTCATTCAAGGAGGTGCAAGAGGTTAGAGTACACCCTTTATATACAGTGTCCGCCGTAGAGTTGTATATACCTGGAAAACTTTTTTTATTATTGATTTCTCAGAAAATTTTATTCCTGCTAAAAATTGGTGTATCGTTCATATATACATATATACATATAATATACATATAACGGATTTCCAAGTAACGAGTGGCGTACTAGTGAGCGGAAAATGGCAAATATCTGAAAATGGACAACGACAGAAATATTTCTATTCTCCAATAATTCGAAAATTTCCAACAGAAATATAGTTACAGAAAATGTCAAAATACACTCAGATTTTAAGGAAGGACTGTGGTGGGATTCTGTGAACCATATAATTCTCTTCTCGACACCAATGCAGTAATGGGGTGTGGACAAATATCCATCAAACTTATAAAAGTGATTGTCATTTGATATCGTTCTTTCTTCTTGAAATTTTAGACACATGAGATTTGGAGAAGAATCTATTTGGAGGAGAATCTATTTGGAGGGTACTATTATGGAATAGGTGGAATTGGAGAATAGACATGCAGTTGTAAAATATTAAACTGCAGACTCTACCAAAAACTCTGTACCATTCAATGTGTGCTATGCACTGGATTGCATATTTTAGAAGGTGAAAAATGAGATCATAACAACTTCAAACAAGTCCGCCGACTGAACTGTACCAAAACAAGTAACTACTATTTGATTGATTCATTGACAAATACTAGTGATAGAAATAGTCATCGTATAAGATTAAAAACTAGAAAATATAAACAAAAGTTAAATATACTCACGTATTAGATTATCTTGGCATTTTATAGAACATGTGTAATTTTGTGGTCCCGAATCTCTGTCGATAAGTTTACCATTGTTCACCTTCACCACATTGTCTTTTATATAGAACGGAGTATCACAAACGTCTTCTGCTTCAAATTGACACACTACTGTCTTGAAAGGAACTGAAAAATAAAATACACAATAATGGCCACACAGAAACAACAACATATAAAAACCATTTATGCACTAGCGGACGGTAAAGTACACTTTACCGCCTGGTTCAGCGATCTTGAAGTAGAACTTTACCGCCCCCGGGCCGTAAAGTACACAAAATTCTCAAATTGTCTATATTTACACATCATTTCATACAAGATCTAACACGAATCAGAATTATTTTAGTTCAATAGAGAAAGACTGTTCCTAACATTTCTTCATAATGAACATTGAAAATGAAGTTGGTTTAGTTATTGATTTTGAAGCTGGGATATTCTCTTAGTAGTATATTATATAGCAAGGGACTAAAGTAAATGTTTTAATCCTGCACGTGATGTTTATTGCCTGAGGTCTCGTATAGCCCAAGGGCCAATAATCACGTAAGGGATAAAATATCACTTTAGTCCTGCGGCATATACACTATTTTTTGCAATTCCCAGTATTATAAATTTCAATAATAATACAACTAATCATTTTGATGAGTTATATAAACATGGTACTTGGATTACTCGGTATGTAACGTCATAGAAACGGTGTCAACAAACTTTTTCAATTCAGTGTCATTTCAGTTAATCTTGTCATTAACCGATACGTCAAGATCATGACATCTCTTCACTTTCCTCTAATATTCACTTATCAAATACAAATAATCGCCCATTTAGTTTCATCAATTGTAATAATGTTAATATCACATACAATCTTAATTCAATCAATAAAGATTTATAATGGAGTATTACCTAATTTTTGTCCTAGTTATTAATAGTGTAGCTGCGGAAATGTTTGATTTTTACTTTATGTCCTTAGGGATTTGAAATGCAACTTTATCTCCCTAGGGACTGAAAGATACATGTTTAGTCCCTGTTGTTGGCACTTTAGTCCCGGGAGTGCAACAACAAAAAGCTTCTGCATCGATACAAGAACAAGTATATTCATTTTAGAAGTGGATGGTTGGTTCAAAAAACTGTCTGGTATCATTCCGGCACAATCGTTGTCAATTTTTTCAGTGATGATCAATTTATTTTAAATAGATCCTTCAGAATAAAAGTTTTTAACTACTATAGTTTCACATTCCCCATTCCATGTTACTCTTAATTTTTGTATACATAATTTATGAAACGTTTAGACCATTGGAATTCAAGTCAGTACTTGCGATTCGCGCTAATAAACCGCTAGTGCATACAATTTTGTATGTATCACGTACAAGCATTTGCTCGTTCGGTGCTCACTCAGTGCTCATCCGGAAATAATGCTCTAGTGAATACGCATCTTAAATCTCCCAATATGACATCGATTCGTCGGTTGGACAGACAGAGCACTCTCGAACAGTGGAGTTCGCGAGCATTTCAATCGGTATGAACTGCTTACGCCATCTACCAGAGAATAGCGGAGACATTAGGCCGTATAAAAGGATACGAAGAAATCTAGAAAAGTCGGGAATATCTATTCCCAGCTATAACTAACGTGACACTGGCCGCGAGAGGTGGTTAAAAGTATTTTTATACAGTGAAGATAAATAGTCTACAGGAAGTTTGAAAATTAGCATAAATAGCCTAATCATTTTGTTACATAAATAACTGTGTTGAGTGTTGAAAATAAATATTTGAAGTACTGAAATTGTGAAAGTTCTTTACAATGTAATGATCTTTATTCAGATACTGTAGTCTCTGTAGGTGAAGAATATTGAACCCGTAACGATATATTTCAGGCAGAATAACTGAGAAAACTGATGATTGTACGTTAACCCTTTACTTATTACATATCCCTTTTATCACCCCAGAACGTATACGAGTATAATGGTTGTGATTATCTAAGCTGATATACATTGTTTTTGTAATTTGTGTTATTAATCCATTACGATGGGTTTTTGAGACAACAATCGATTGTAGCACCACCAAACTTGGTATGCCAGTAGTTGGAACCATGATAAAAACGAAAAAAAAAATTTTTACCAAAATTCCAGGGGTGGATCAAAATTTTTTTTTCGTTTAAAAATATATAAATAGATTTTTGCTGTAATCTTGGAAAGTATATGTTTCATCGGAAAAACAACTTAACAGGGTGAAAAATAATTCAATTTTCCACAAAAATTATTCCTAGTAATTCCTTATGAAATGCGCTCGTTTTCTCAGAAAACGTGTTTGAACGCCGACATCAAATTTCAGGTTCACCCTTACCCGCCGCTGAAAGTTCTGGTTTAGCCAAATATTGGTCATAACTCTGCTAAAAATTATCAGAGAAGGAAAAGGAAAAGTTCATATCGTTTCTGAAGACTCCTACCTTCTCATGCAAATATAATTGCGAGTATTCGAGTACCTAAAATGTGTTTTGTCGCACTTCATGGAGATGTTTGCGGATGATCCGAAAATCATGAAGAATTTAGTAAATATGGAGCAGCCACACCGTATTTTCTTAACAGTACAGTGATATCAAAAGTTATTTTTCATAACATATAGTACCCAAAAATATCTAACTTGAGGTTGATGAAATATTCGTAGGTATATCCATTTTCCACGGCTACCTACGACTAACTGAAAAGTGAAAAATTGGGAAAAACATACTAGGCATTTTTTTATCGCAAAAATAACACCAGATTCTGTTTCAGAACACCCTAAAACCCCTAGATCTAAGTGCTTTATTCATTAAAATATACAGGTTGGCATCTGTTACTAGCAACATTATTAATTTTTATTCATCCGAAATGATCGGTTGCTTTCGATTTTTTTTGTCACAAAGAGCCTGAACGTGTTCAATTGATGCTGAGTATAAGAAATACCCAAATTTTACTTTTTTATGGCTTGCTATGACCAGTTGAAAAGTGAAAAACTGGGAAAAATATACTAAAAGATTTTTTACTTCGAAACTAACATCAGATTCTGGTTCAGAACATGCTTAAACCCCCAGATCTCATTAAAATATTCTGGGTGTCTTACAGACTAGCAACATTTTCAATTTGTTTTCATCCGTAATCTTTGGTTGTTTTTGATCTACATACATATTATTCATAAATCTTGTTAAGCTTGTTGAGAACGAGAATCCGGTGTTAGTTTTGTGACAGAAATGATTATACTCGTGATTATATTTTTATTAATAATATTCAGAAATAGGAAAACTGGGAAACATTTCAGAGCTTGTTTTCATCACAAAACCAAATTGTAGTTCGAAACAATCTTAATCACTCAGATCTAATTACTTGCATCATTAAAATATACAAGGTGTCATCTGTAAAACTAGCAACAAAATTTATTTAATGAAGAGTTTCCATTTACAGATGACTTCCTATGTAATTTCATGATTCGAACAATAGGACCCGGGCCTTTATGGTGTTCTAAACCAGAATTTGGTGTTAGCTCGGAGACAAAAGAATCTTCAGTATGTTTACGTTCATAATTCAACTTTCAACTGATCATATGTAGGCATCAAAAAGTAATATTTGATATTTTGTACAGCATCAATTGAACGTTTTTGGGTACTTTATGACTCGAGAAGAAATTTTGTAAATCAACTAAACGCTACGAATAAATAAGCGTTATCAATTCTGCCAGCTATAGATGACACCCTGTATATTTTTATGATTCAAGAATTAGGGTCTTGGAATTTTAGGGTCTCCTGAACCAGAATCCGCTGTTACGTTTGTGCTACAAAAGTCCTTGATGTGTGTTCCACACTTTTTCACTTTTCGACTGGTCATAGCTAACCATGAAAAAGTAATATTTGAATATTTTCTACAACATTATTCGAACATTCTTAAGTAATTAGTGATTATGGAAAAAAATCGAAAACAACTAAACATTACGGATGAATAAAAATCAATACTATGCCAGTTACAGGTGACACCCTGTATATTTTAAATAATTCGGTACTGCTATTTGGGGGTTTCAGAGTGTTCTGGGATAGAACTTAGTGTTATTTTTGCGATAAAAAAATCCCTGGTATATTTTTCCCAATTTTTCACTTTTCAATTTGGTCGTAGGTAGCCATGAAAAAGTAATATTGGAACAATCCCTACAGCATTATTCGAACATTTTCAGGTAGTTCGTGACCAAGGAAAAAACCCAAAGCTACCAAACATTGCGGATGAATAACAAATAAAAAATGTTGTTAGTTACAGATGACACCCTGTATATTTTAATGAATTATGACTGATATTTGGGGGTTTTAGGGTGTTCTGAATAAGAACCTGGTGTTATTTTGGCGATAAAAAAATGCCTAGTATGTTTTCCCAATTTTCACTTTTCAATTGGTCGTAGGTAGCCGTGGAAAATGGATATACGATTATTTCATCAACCTGAAGGTGGATATTTTTGGGTACTATATGTAATAAAAAACAAATTTTGAAATCACTTTACTGTCACGAAAATACGAGGGTGTGGGCTGCTTAAAGTGGGACACAGTGTATATATATTTAATAACACTATTGTGAAGTGCAAACCTCAAGCATGAAATGACGTACTTCATTTTTTAAGTAGGATGTGAATGAGCGATTATTTTCAACATTTACTGAAGAAACTGCCGGGATTATGGGTGAGTTGAAAACTGAGGCAGGAGTAAAACACAGCTTTTTCTTTGGCATGTATAAGTGAGACTTGTCTCACTAGTCTTAAATCGTTGCATATGGTCCAAAAAGGGTACTGATTCCTGTTTCAGTATAATTATTTCATATCAACTAAAATATCCATGACTTTTGGATCCTCCGTAAAGATCGTAGAAGGGTTATGTGAAGTGGGACAAAACACATTTTAGGTACTCAGATACTCACATGTTATATTTGCATGAGGAAGTAGAAGCATGAAATGAGACGTCGGCGTTAAACCACGTTTTCTGAGAAAACGAGCGTATTTCATGAGGTATTACTGAATATCATTCTTGTGGAGAGTTGAATTATCTCTCAACCGATCAAAATCGTTTATTGATAAATCTTTTATTTTCTGAAATAACAACAAAAAAAATATATATTTTTTATAAACGACCATTTTTGTAGGTTCCACCCCTGATTTTTTGGTGAACAATTTTTTTCTAATAATTCATGATGTCAAGATGTCATGTGCCGAGTTTCAGAGTGCTACAATTCATTCTTCACTTTTTGCTCGAGTTTGTCTGTCGTTACTGGATTTGAGTGGATTATATAGTTTTACATTTTAACTCCTACTGACAAAACCTTGTGTTTCTGTAGCACTTTGTTTGATAGCAAATGAGTATCCTCTATCCGTCTCTATGCATGTAGAGGTATCAGGACTGTCACCATTATAATCCATAATTCAAAAGGTAATTTTGAATAAATGAAAAAATTCTAATCGATAACATTTTCTCCCTGAGATGTGAACTGATATGTAAATTACCTAAAGTTTAGTCAATGATTAATAACTCTTTTACTTACTATCTCTATCCGCATCCGTGGGATCAATTTCAATCACGTCGTGATCGTCGTCCGGTTTTTCAAGTAGGTGGATAGTTTTCTGAAGACTACTCAAATCAGGATATTTATTATTCCTGTCCAGAATATAGAATGGAACCTGAAAAACACAGGGTACAAACATTTTCAAAAAAAAGTTACAAATGTTTTCATAATCTCTAAACTATACTGTATGCCTATGGAATTGTCCAATACAATTTCTTCATAGAGTTGTTAAAGGCAATAGGTTATTTGCTATTGGTTGATACCGGGTGTTTTACGGTAAATAAAATGGTTAAATTATCTGGAGAACGGTAGGACAGATTTCGAAAATTTGTGGGTGTGAATAACCAAACATCTCTGAAATATTTTCGATACAGTGTTGCCGCTTGTTTCAGAAAGTAGTAGCTATTTTGTTATTTGAAATGAAACACCCCGTATATTATATAATATTTGGAACCCTTGATTCCTCAGAACATTTCCTGATAATTCTTCGTGCTTAACTGTGGCACTTTTCGCGATTTGAATTGTTTTGTCGAATTTCTGTTCAAAACGTGACCATTGAAAAATAACGATTTTTCTGCCAGTTCAGGAAAAGGTTGATTTAGGATAAGACCCTTAATCCTCGCCAGTAAAAGCGGGTTGTAACTCAACTACTTAACCAGTTAGTCATGGAGCCAGACGGTGGTTAATTGATCTCTATCGAAACACGCTAAATTAACTATTGGTTAAAATCACATTTTTTTTATTTTAATGGAGAATGTTTTTTTTTTCAACAAGTAAATGAGATTCGTTCATCAAAACTCTCCGTGTTATTTGTATTCACGTATAGATAGTGTTTTTTTTGAGTCACCTTGTATATGTTTCGAACCCAAATGATGTTTCTCAACTTGAAATCTTTAAAGCTGCAATTTACTTTCAGTTACGTACCATTACGGATTCAGAAGTATGTTTTCCATCACTAGCTGTGCATTTATAGTTGAAATAAACAGTTTGGTTTGTATCAGCGTCTATCAGCTCATCAGCTCTAACAGTGAACGTTCCATCATTCACATCCAGGACTAACCAATCGAAACTCGGATCTTCTGGTCTGAAAATCAGGATTGTATCATAATGAGAAACAAGATGTCCTGCAATACCAGGACCACGCTTATTGCCATAATCTTATACAATAGAAATAATTGGGTCGAAAATCCATCAGAAAACAACTACTTTCCTGGCTAATACCACGACGAACGTTGAATTACATCTAATGAATTTCCGTGCAGAGTCCTACAAGGATGTCTCCGCAATTGCTAGTTGCATGGAAATGTTCATTGAAACATTTGGACCACCTATAGATCGATTTCTATGGATTTACATGGAGATTTTGTTGAATCGTTTGTTGCAGACATTAGTTATTGTCTGCAGTGACCTACCCTATACTGATGAGGGCAAGAACCCAGAAATCAACTACACTCGTTAATGACATTATTTTGCAGTACTACATACAGTGGATTAAAAAAAAATCACAATATTTTGATACTTACTCGCAACTGTAGGTAACAGTATCTGTTACATCAAGGTCTACTGCTCTTATAGATCCGACGGCAGTTTCAGCGGTAGCTTTTTCCTCAACTGTTCTATTATCAGCGGTAACGTTTAGGAAATATGGTGTATTGTCGTTGATGTCAACTATACTTATGAGTATGATGACTGTGGAACAAAAAAAAACCGTAAGTTAAAGAAAGAAACATGTCGGGGTTACGTTGGTGCTGGAATAATGAAGTCATCGACAATTTTTCAAAATGGAATGAATGAATATGCACAAAATATTTCATAGGTCGAATCTATAATGTCATAATAATATACAATTTTTTGTTTTCATTCAAGAAATAGTATCTCCTCTTCACAAATAGTTATTTATTATACAAGGGAAAAACGTATTAGATTTTAGCTCGAGGTTGTGTTGTCTACCGACGCGAAGCGGAGGGAGACAAAAACCCGAAGGCTAAAATCTATTATTTTTCCCGTGTATAATACACAATTTTTTTCTGTGACGGGAAAAACGACGATTTAATAGTGAGAAAAAAATCAAATATCTACGGCTTAAGACCTAAGAAGAGAGGTCGATCTTCACCGTTCTGTTCAACTGATGAAACATACTTCTTATTTCTTATGAAGTTTTATAAATAGACGAATACGTCTAAAATGGGTTTGCTTATCAAAATGTGGTCCACGCACTTACAGTGAGTTTCAAAAATTTGCACCATACGGTAAACTTTTTCATTATCGATTTGTCAGAAAATTTTATTTCACAAAAAAATTAGTGCACTACATTGCATTGCATATGAGTTGTCAAAATTCCAAATTTCCAAACGGTGTACAGGGGAAACAAAAAATAGAATATTGATCAAGAGTAAACGACGCTGGCTGTGACTCAAATTTTAATATTGTTTGCAATTCTGAACAACCTCCTTGAATGAACTTTTTGATAATGTCAATAAGAGGTATTTAACACTTGATCAAAATTTCTATTTTTTGTTCCACCTGTACACCAATTGGAAATTTGAAATTTTGACATTTTTTATGCAACTATTTTGTAATGCGCTAATTTTATGAGGAATGAAATTTTCTGACAGATCGATAATAAAAAAGTTTTCCATTTGGTGCAAATTTTTGAAACTCGCTGGCAACTCAGTTTATGTGTATTCGTCTATTTATGAAACATGATTAGAAGTATGTTTCATCCGTTAAACAGAACAGTGAAGGTCGACCTCTCTTCGGCTCTTAGACCATTAGGAATAAAGGCCAGTAGTGTGCAGGTTGAGTGATGAAGGTAGGAGGATGGGTTAGAGCCCTGAGCTGACATCGGATGCGTGCGAGATAAGCTTTTGCAGTAGCAGATATCTACCTTTACCTATGTATACAGGGTGTTCCAAATTAAGTCGGCACCATTGCCAACTCCATTATTATTGATGCTACGAATTCGGTTAAATGCGCAAACTAGTAGTAGTCGGCACCATTGCCAACTCCATTATTATTGATGCTACGAATTCGGTTAAATGGGCAAACTAGTAGTATTTTTAATGGCCTTCTCGACGCCGAAAACAAAAAAAAATTGACAGTCGCGTTTTAGAAATATTTCATAAAATTATATTTTTTTAAATGGAACACTCTATATTTTATCATGCATTTCGACTCGTAACTACATTCTCAATAACAAAGCTCCTATGACTTTTTTTCTTAAAGTTGAAAATGAGCGACTTATGTGGAAATATTTTTTTTTTTCACTTGTACAAAAAATTTCTTTGTTTTGGCGAATAAAACCTCATGATTGTCCAATTTTGGTATTTATACGAATGACAATTGACACATCTTAAAACCATTCCACTAGCAGTATTTAGTTTGTGAATCAAAATATTTCTGCCATAATGATAACTTTGAAGCCGTTTTTGTACAGAACACAAAATGCTGGAGCGTCATATTAATGCGGTTGGAAATAGCTATTTGTGTATTTAGAGCGCAAAGTGATGGATTGCCGCTCGAACACAGAGAGTTACCGCGCGACGCGAAGCAGAGCGCTGTAGTCTTTGGAGAGCGGCAATTACACTTTGTGCTCGAAATACACACAATATTTTTTCGACAAACGCAGATCTCAGATACAGACAATACAGACTCGATACTTTATTGATCATTGATTACCTTATAATAATATTCATTACTGGCAATATAATCCATATCCGTAACACATAAAAAAAAATGGCTCTACCACGATTTGAACACGGGTCGCCGGAGGTGAAGGAGCCTTAGCCACTAGACCAAACAGAAGGCGGTGTTTTTGAACATTTACTCGATATTTCATAGCGCTTTATCAAATCCGATTTTTATAAATGTTTCCTATTGACAAAACTGACTTATTTTCAACTTTAGGAAAAAAAGTCATAGGAGCTTTGTTATTGAGAATGTAGTTACGAGTCGAAATGCATGATAAAATATAGAGTGTTCCATTTAAAAAAAAAATCATTTTATGAAATATTTCGAAAACGCGACTGTCAATTTTTTTTTGTTTTCGGCGTCGAGAAGGCCATTAAAAATGCTACTAGTTTGCCCATTTAACCAAATTCGTAGCATCAATAATAACGGAGTTGGCAATGGTGCCGACTTAATTTGGAACACCCTGTATATCCGGGAAAAAAGAAATTTGAAAAGTCATATTTTAGTACCTGTCAACAGAGATAAAATGTCAAACTGTTTTCCCGTCACAGAAAAAATACTTTATTAGTATACCCGCCTACATTTTTCTGATGAAGTTTTTTAAAAGAGTTTCATATAACACCAAAGAGTATACAACACAATAAATTAGGTGTAAATATTCATTACTTCGAAAAAGGGAAAAATCAACTGAAATCAGATAAGAAAATAAATCGAAAAACTAATCCGCAAAAGGGAATCTAAATATCACATAAAACTGAAAACGATAACAACACAACTGGAATATGGAAGCAATAAAGTCAAATTCTTCGAATACTTATACTGCATTTTTTCGTGATACGGAACCAATATAAAAAAACTTTATATGACCGTATAAAAATGGGAGGAGATTTTTCCAAAAAATTGATAAGATAGGAATCACCTGTTCTATTGCCTAGAAAGTGGAAAATATGGATCTAGCAAAAGCCATTGTTAAAGTGAGATTCTCCTTCATTTTTGAATGAATAGAAGACATTAGAATTGGTTTTATCACTGAAATTATTTCCAAACTTCTTGATGAATTGGACCTAATTTTTATATAGAACGGTTTCTTAAGTACATACTCCCAAAATCATTATATATGGTAAACGACAAGAAACTGATTTGGGACTCTTTTCATCAATTAGTTATAATAATAATAATAAAAAAACTAGGATAAAATTGAAGAATGTTTTTGTAATATCTACATAACTACTTCCCCAGCTGAAGCAATCTCGATGGACGTTGAACTATATCTGATCGATATTGTAAAAAGCCTCTTACTAAAAAGATATCATCTAAAAGTGAAAATTTGCATTTTCATTCAGATTAAAATTTTTTAATCATCCAGTTTTTACTCGAAATTCATATAGATCAATGAGACAAGGAGAATGTTATTCAGAATCACTCACTCTGTATGGGGTCCGACTGAGAATAGCCCCATGGTTAATCCTGCCTGTCATAAGAGGCGACTAAAAGGATAACCAGGTGGTAGATGGCCTCCACCATCGCCTTGTGGAATACCACCATATCGACTACAGGTGCTATGAAATGGATTATTCGATGTTTCAGTGTTTGGTCGAAAATTTCACACCTCACTTTTTCAGCCAATCAAAAAATTGGTTTTTATTTAGTTGCCATGGCAACCCAAAAAATTTCCGGAAATTTTTATCCTCCTGGGTACCCTGGGCGAAATTAATAAGTGGAAATTTTTCTGTCAAATATTTGACATGTGATAGTTAACATTTTGCTTTTATGTACAAATGGAATGTTATTTTTCATATGAAAGGAGATAATATTTCATAATTATATATTCCCTAAATATTTCGAATGTGTCTGAAAATATTTTGAGAACTTGCATTTCAACGATGAATAGGTCCATCGGTAAAAAATGTATATCAATCAAATCTACCTATGCTTGACTACATGAACTTAATATTTGAAACAATTTTATTCGACTTATCTTTTCGTGAATACTCGGCTGAAATATGCAAGAATTCCTTTCCACATCACATCACTTCCCAATAGACAATCCGCATGGACCAGTCAAAACTATTTTAGTTCTGCGTGATGTGCAATGTAATTTTAGGTTGAAAATGTCGCAAAATGAATTTTCCTTTCTCACATACAAACACCGCCACTAATACCAACGCGTAACTGTCATTATATCAACAAAAACCATTCATGGCCCACTGATGTTACAACTTGTTTTCTCTCAGAATAATCTACAAGTCAGTTGAATAAACCATTAATTTAATATATTTTGGTGTGAAATTTTCTTACCGAATCCCCCGCGTGCTTGAATTAATTGCTGGAAATTTATCTCGTACATGAATTTTTTAAGAAAATCACCCTCGTCGCTGCGCGACTCGGGTAATTTTCAAAAAATTCATGTACTCAAAAAATTTCCGGCAATAATTCAAGCACTAGGGAGATTATAAGTGATAACTTCCGGTTACCCTTTCCTTTACCTTTTCCCTCTTCAATTTTTAGGTCCCATTTTAACAGTTATGATTATGAAGTCTCCTTTTGTAAAATACTTCGAAAGCAAAATACTCCAGTGACACACCATAAAAAGATTCACTTTGTAACATCCTCAGACTCAACAAGAATATCAATGACGTCCACCATCACCTACAGGCGGAAAAACTAGATATTCTGGCTTTAACAGAAACACAAGTGAAGTCGTCCACCAACAAGATCCACATTCTATGTCCTGGTTGCATATAAGCAAAACGTACCACGTTTCAGTCAATGGAAAAATATTCTAGCTCTCTGATTGGTTGTGACCAAACACAGGTGGTGCACTTTGTCGGCCGGAAATTTATTCGGAAAAATTCCCTGTGGTGAACAGGCAAGCTAGGTAAGCTTGCTCAGGTTAGGTTTGTGTGTAAATCGCAAGCGAAAAACTAATTCACGCATTTTCGACTCGCAAGCTAGGTTAGCTTGCTCAGGTTAGGTTTGTGTGTAGCAAGCGAAAAACTAATTCACGCATTTTCGACTCGCAAGCTAGGTTAGCTTGCTCAGGTTAGGTTTTGTGTCAATTGCGTGGAAAAAACGAGTTCAGGCTAGTGCAACATGCACCACATTTCAGTCTGGATGGGCAAAATGCACCTGTGTTTGGTCACAACCAATCAGAGAGCCAGAATATCTGCCGCTGACTGAATCGTGGCACGTTCTGCTTATACGCGTCCTGGTTGCGGACTCCATTCTTAGTTCAGATTCAAAGGAGGCCTTTACTCCAAAACTGACATGCCAACGCGAAGAGAGTTTGGAGCCGAAAGACTTTGACGTGATGTGGTTCAAGCTGGCTGATACCAAACAGACCATGAACCATCCCGACCTCTTTGAGTTTGTAGGTCATAAGTTACCCAGAGTATTCGAATCTTATTTTAATCACAGACGATGTTTAATTTCTAGGAATATCTCGAGTAAAGTTTTTTAAAGAAAGTTTGTTTGAAACCTAATAGAGGGCGGTATCAACATGATCGTAATAAAATGTACAATTTTGCCATTTGAAAAAATAAGTGATATAAATTCTAAAATTAAATTGTACATAGGTAGAAGAAACATTGCGATTGAAAACAGTATTCTCCAAAAATGATAGGACTTGGAATTATTGATTTGATCATGTGCATAGCTCTTTAGACACGAAAAAAAAGTTTTGTCACAAAAAGTGACAAGTGACACATGGTTGTATTCAGAATGTCGAATGGGGACAAAATGAGTGAAAATATACCTGGTATCTCGTTTTAAAATAGAAAGTTCAGTTAACTTCCGGTAAGACCGGAAGTTGCACGAAGCTGAATCAAAAAATACAGTTTTATGTCTCATACAGATCCTCCAAATTTCACTTCAATATCTGCAAAACCAGAAAGTTATAGGGGCGAACCATGGACTCCCAGTATATCTGGAAGTTTTGTATTTCTGTCATTTTCTGGCGGGTCAATAAATTCTCTCTCCCACTCATTCGGCTTATGGAGAAAATAATAGGCGATATTTCCGTAGTCTTTGGACATAATAGAATCAAACTTGGTGTTGTTGGATTCCTTATGATCGTCTCTAACCGATCATGCAATGATATACCGGGAGTTCTATTTTAAAAAAATATTGAAAATGGCGCTCAGTTGCCATTCCGAAACTTTTAGCTGTGATTTTTTCATGAAAATGTAGGTTTTTATCTCCAATTCAATTCTTCCAAATTTCGTTGCGCTATACCAGGTGGTTCAAAAATTAGTAGGGGGGGAACGGACTTTAGACGGGCACTGTGTAAACTGATATTTTTAATATCTTACCTGATGCATTCTTTTCCGTATCTACAAACTCTTCATCAGTGTTCCAATCGGTAACTGTCAAATAGAGATATAAGGAGTCGAAAAGTTCAAAGTCGGGCGCTGGTATGGCATTAGTTGCGTCATTCACCAAAAGTGTGATATTGATGTTTTTGCCACCATCATTTGATTCATAATAGAGTTCGAGAAATCTGCCAAAAATGAAAAAGTTAATAATAGACAGACAGAAACCTTAATTTCCTAGGATACTGCATTATAAGTACCAATTCCAATAATAACATGTTATATGTTAAAATGTAAAATACACAAAAAAAAATGAAACGAAAGTAATACAAAGTATAAAACAACAACGAAAAAATTAATTGGCGCTCCGGGACGACTTGATTGATTCCAGTGGCGCATTTCCTTTTTAAGCTGCAGGAAAACCCGGAAAAACCTGCAGCACCACATTATCTGAAGTGCCAATGTCCTCTCTCGCATAAAATAAAATGTAGGGCTTCTCCAGAGGCTACAATAAATTCAAGATATCGTCAGAACATTCAGTGACACAACTATTATCAAACTTAAATATGAATAGGACATTCATAAAATCTGTTGTGGAATCATCTGCGACTGAAAGACAAACTTTAGTCGCTATTTTCCATCGTTCAAGATAACCTCTTGGGAGGTATTCATGTTGAAAAGGGGAACATTCTACATGGAAATTGAAAAATGAATTATTTTTTTTTTTGTAATGTATAACAGAAAACAACTATTTCCCCGGTCAAAGCCACACTGGACATTGAAGTACATCTGATAGATATTGTGAAAAGACTCTAACTGGAAGGAAAAAAATCTGAAAGTTCAAATTTGCATTATCATTCAGATAGCTGATTTTTTTTATTTGTCAAAATTTCCAAACAGCATACAGGGGAGAACAAAAAGTAGGAATTATCAAAAGTACATTCAAAGAGGTTGTTTCAAATTGAAAACAATTTTCAAATTATCCCATGATGAGAATTTACCGAGTTACAGGGTGTTGAAAGTGACAAAAGAATATATGTATTCCAGAACGGCTCAGCTTTTCTTGTAACTTGTAACTTCAAACAAGGGCGTACGGCAGGTAGGTGCCCCAAACCGCCCCTCCCCAACTTTCACGCCACTGGATTAATATCGATTTCGTCGTATTTTTCTTAATTCTAAATATTTCCCATACAAAAAGGGATAGGTTTCGTTATCAAAAATAACCACGATTTTCAAGATATTTGAAGTTGAAAAAATGGATACTAATTATTGATTATTTTGTCAGTTGCCACGTAAGTTTTGAATTGGTAATGAAATTTTTGTAAACAAAATCCCTCTTAAATGCAGACAATTTTCGAAATATTTGAATTTATACTTATTGCAAGGTATGAAATCTGTCGGTTAATGTTTTGAATAGTTACCTAAACGTAAATGAGGAGATTTTGATATGGATGAACTTATTCAACTTCAAATTACTTGAAAACCATTGATATTTGTGAAACGAAACCTATCCTTTTTTTGAATAGGAAATATTGAGGATTAAGAAAAAGAAATCGATATTAATCCAGTGGCGTGAAAGTTGGGGTGGGTTGATTAGGGGCACCCACCTGCCGTACGCCCCTGCTTGAAGTTACATTGAAAGTTGGAACTGAATGCTGTCATGTGACATATCACATTCCATTAAAAAAAGTTGAGCCGTTAAGGAGTTATTTTGGAAAACATATATTTTTTTGTCAAACCCTGTAACTCGATTATTATTAATCTTAGGGTATATGTTTATTGAAACTTATAGCCTTAAAATGAAGTGAATACTCTACCATCGAAGTTTTTTCCAATTTTTCTGGGACACCCTGTATATGAAGATTGGTCATTGGGAATAATTTCTCATATAATCACAATGTGAACTCAGAAAAATATGGTAAACGAAGCAAAGAAATCGGAAACTTTTTTTTTATTACATCGGTCGTAGATAAAGTAAAGTATACTACTCGGAATATTACTCCCTTGCGCTAACGGCGGCTCGGTACGTAAATTTACCTCGTGGTACTATTGAAGTGAGAAAGTGACAAATATTTTTTGAAAAGTGCACTGTACTGTTTTTGTGCTAGCGAAGCTGACATGAAAGTTCCATTTTCACCTCAAAACTGAGTTCTATATAAACGCTCCACTGGTTTTCGTTCAACAATATTGTAATGACCAACAAATGTATTGCTAATAATCGTCGATGTGTTGCCAACAATAGCCATTATTTTGTTGGTTTGTGTGTACTTAGCACCCAAGAAAATAAAAGTAATGATAATACAGATGTACTTGATAAGGGTTTATCTTATTGAGGATTACTCACTCGACTTGTTCCTGGATAGTCTCATTCGTCATATCCAGACGACGAGAATTTTTGGAAGCATAGGACTGTTTCCAGTCTATTATTACAGTGAGATTAGCAGTGGTGTCCATGTCTGATGCTTTTATATTTGATTCCAGTATTGTACCTTCTTTTTGATTTTCCTCAACACTAATGGGATCGCCCTAAAAAGAGATTTTCTAATGTTATTTTAATTTTACTGACAGCTGTTGAATACATAAATTTGATTTTCATTGAGAGATGCGAATAAAATAGCAATTATGCCTGCGTTTTCGGAGTTTGTAGTCTTCTTATGAACCATCTCTGGACAATGGATTTCAAAATGTTGCCTCAGTTGCTGCTGAAAGAAAAAATCCTGGATTTTTTTTTTCGACAGATCTCTAGACTTGTGGAAGGATCCATCTAACTTCAGAAGGCTTCGACAAATGAAGAATTTGTCTGCATTTTTGGAGGGTTAGACTATAATTGAACCAAAAGAATTGTAATTACTCTACAAAGGAATAGACCCTGGGCCCAAAACCGGAGAAAAAATTATTATCTGAACGTTGATACTTCGTATGTCCGTCGAACAACATCTAATTTGCAAATGTGACAATCACGATAGAATATACAGGGTGTAATCTGACCTCTTGTACTCCCGTGACGGACAGTTGTATAATGCCATTTTATAACGAATGGCAGGTGTGAAAAATTCGAAAAAAAATTGTCAGTCAGGTCCTGTCTCCGAAGTCCCGATACATCCGGAGGGCGCGCTGGATCGTTTACCCAGATAACCACTCCCCACGTCCGTGGGGTAAGTAATTACTGGGTCCGAGAATCATGTGCCCTGAGCAGACGCAGTCTTCTGCATTCGTCCGGCTAAGATTTCTGTCATATTACGGCAAGCCGGTATGATTTTCAAGTTCGAGAGCAGTGTGTCCATACCACCAAGCACGCCTATAATAAAAACCACCATTTTAACAGAATGCTTTGGGTAGATCCTGCGGAGTTCAAAGAGTAGGTCTCGATATTTAGTCCGTTTCTCCTCCTCTCTTCGCCAGGAGCCGAAAACTCCATGACGAAAATCGTCTTACTCTGATGGTCGAGGAGGACTACATCAGGCTTATTGGCTTGTATTTGCCTGAGGGTGGGGAATGAATATATTCGGCACTTCTCATTCTCCACAACGAACTCAATATCCCCCGGAGCATAAGGCAACACCGGTGTCTCGTCTATATCGTACGAGTGTCGTAGATGGTAGTACAACACTCGTAGAGCCGCGTTATGCCTGTGGATATAGGCTGAGACCGCATATGCTGGACATGCTGAAAGCAAATGCATGAGGGTCTCAGGCGCCCCACGACACGCTCTGCATCTAGTGTCAGACCAGGGTGTTGAAGACATCATCCTGGCAAGCCATTATGAATCCCTCGGTCTCCGACTTCAGCTCACTTGACATGAGGAAAGCAAAGGTCAAGTTTTTGGATAAGCCAAGGTCTTCAATGTTTTTGAATCCTTGTGCAGCTGCAGGAGGACCTCAGTCTCCGCAGCTTTAATGTGAGCTTTTTGCTGAACGGGTTCCAACTCAGTGACAGAGTTTGGGTTTGCCCGTTCAGTGTCGAATACGAGACCAAGTTCATCAGCTGCCCGGATTGCTACCTTGAAAAGAAATGCTCCAATCCCTGCTTTTTTATGGTCGTGGACCATGCAGAGAAGGGGATCTGAACTCCTCATGACTTTACAGGTTCCATCCAGCACCATTCTGTTATGAAGACACTCCAAACTCAAAGTCCCCGGTCTCCCTGTTGTCTGGGGAAGTATAACCGTGGAACGGACGATTTAGGATGCAAGCTCCTATTAAGATGCATCATCTTACGAGTTTTCACATCGAGTTGTCGCAGCTCCTCTTGAGTCCATTTCACCACTCCAAAGGAGTAGAGTAAGATCGGAACGGCAAGCATATTAGTTGCAGCAACTTTGTTCTTCCCCGACAGTTCTGACGACCAGATCTGTCGGAGTTTGTGCTGCTACTTGCCGCGGAGAGAGTTTTTAACTGTGTTCCACTCACAAGTAGGTATACGTCTCTCCGGCATCAAGATGATGTAGGATGCTTCCGTCTACGAGCTGGACATCCTCTCCGTATCCCTCCCATCGTCCTCTTTTGAGATGAACCGTGGCACATTTGTCAATCCCGAACTCCATTCCGATAGCACGCGTGTACTATTGCACCACCCTTAAGGACTGATGTAGGTCCCTTTCTCCAGAGGCATACAGTTTGAGGTCATCCATATAAAATAAATGGGTGACCTTATGCCTCCGGTTGTTAGGGGTGCCGCAGTTATATCCACGGGTTATCCTGAGTGCAACGGACAATGGCAATAGTGAGATACAGAAGAGAAGAGGGCTGAGGGAGTCTCCCTGGAATACGCCCCTTCTGAAGATTACCTGCTCTGTTTGGACTCTGACTTGACCAGATCTTATGGTGAAGCGAGTCCTCCAGAGTGGCATCAGTTGTTCACTGCATCTCACTATTTGATCGGGCACCGCAAGGCATCTGAGCAAATGCATGATTAGCTCATGCGATGCTGTATCAAATGCCTTGCGGTAATCGATACAGGCCATCGAAAGGTTCCGCTTATACTGCACGGAGTCCTGCTCATCTGTCGATGAGCAGGTTCTCCTTGCAGCCAGCGACCCCCCTCTTTGACCCTCTTTGCTCATATATCCGTTTGTACACCGGATCAACTGCGAAGAGTATTCGCGCGTATAAAATGCGCGTAAACATCTTATAGCACGAATTCAAGGATGTTATCGGCCTGTAATTCTTTGGATCAGACAAATCTCCGTTTTTGGGGATAAGCACGGTTCGCCCCTCGACAAACCAATCCGGAATCTGCTGCTCCCCATCTAGCCAAGAGTTGAACACTCTTGCCAAATGGTGGTGGGTACTGGGGATTTTTTTCCACCAATAGTTGTTTAACCCATCAGGGCCTGGAGCAGCGAAGTTCTTTGAGCCTTTGAGGGCCCGTCGAACTTCTTCCGGGGTTATCGGATTGCGCAGATCATTGTGGTCAGGCTGTTGAAGCCTCCTGCAGAAGGCTTCAAACTGCGCTAGGGCTGGAGTGTCTACGTTGAGTGGTTGCGGATACTCATAGATGTTCTTCCAGAAGGTTTCCACGCGGCCGGCGGATTATCGACAACACGTGGAGGCGCTTGGAATAAGCGAGAAGGTTTATCGTGGAACTTCATGTTTTCCACGACGCTTCTCGCCCGCCTCACTAGTGACTTTCTTGCAGCCACCAGAATTCGTATCCTATCAAGGCAGTGCTGCTTGATTGTAAACAGCACGCCTTGATTCAGTGTGTGGTGAGCTCGTCTCAGTTTTGCGGCAATTCGCCGCACCGTGACCGTGAAAGGCCTATTGGCCGCCACGTAGTCCACCACACACTGGATACGAGACGCGTGTTGTCTCGCCGACTTGATCTTAGCTTCTATCTTGTATATGCGTCTCTCATGCCTTCCAACCAGAGGGGCGGTATTTCTCCTCTCTGTCTGGGACAGAGCATGAGCGGCGTCATACACGGCAGAGTTGATCTGCCAGATGTCAGCTTCCTCCGAAAGAACTCCACGAATACTCGCATCCACCTGTGTCAGTTGTTGTGGCTTCAGGGACTTGGTTTTGTGTAGCGCCCTGCGGGTTCTGATGCCCTCCATCGGTGGTATGATGTGAGCATCCTCTGCAGCTAGGTTTACGAGTAGCATATCTGCCACTTCTGCCACTACGTTAACCAGCTGAGGAGGAGCTCTGACATAGCCTCGGGCCCGAAGATGAGATACGTAATCCCTAAGATTTTGGGCGGAAAGGGCGGCATGTTCTGGGTACCTCTCACTCCACAGAGCTTGCATTCTCGCCATGTATCCTCTCCGGGTGGGCTCACTGCTCTCGTAGCAATACAGAAGGTCGTCCCTCATCTCATCCGTCCACTCAAGGCGTCCGTTGTCATTGCGGTTGTCATTGTTTGGCAATCCATCGTTTTGGGCCCCACCACCTTGCCTTTGACCCCTATTCCGATGGGGTCGGTTGTGGGGGCCTATAACTGGTCTGTCGAGAACCAAGTTTCAGAGTTTACTGGGGGGTTAACCCAGTAAACCCACGGCCGACACCGGAGAGAAAGCTGCCTTATCCCTCCCGGATGCGCATTAGCTGCCGGTCCGATTTTGCATCCTTTGCTCGGGAAGGTGGTGTCGCAACTCACCAGGGCCTCAGGTGTATTATTATTATTATTATTATTATTATTATAGTGCGTAATACATCCAGTGATAAGAGGCACTCAACATGAGCGTTCGCGCAGTAAAGGAGAATTTTACATGTTCAGCTACGTTGATACAACTGTACGGTTGGATATTTGGATAAATATTCATTAGAATAACTGGTAGCTCATCTGTCGGAAGTTTGTCAAGCTGGTCAAACGGCCACCTTGAATATTTGTGATTACCATTGCATGTGTGAGCCAAAAAATGAAATGCATCCAAGTAACTTACCGGACTGATTGTAGGGGCTTTATTATTGACGTCTAAGAGATATATTGTTAAAGGAACTGTTGTAGTGTGGTTTGCCTTGTCTACGGCTTGCACTTGAACGAAAACTGGATTAGTGGTATCATAATCAAACGCATTTTCCTTATTGACACATATTTTCCCAGTGTCTGAATCGATTCTGAGTCTTTCTGAAGCGTAATTGGAACCAGCCAAGGAATGCCTGAAAATGAGAAAAAATACGATGAAAATCTTAGAAAGAAACCTCAATTATAAAAAGAGGGGGGGGGGACCACGATAAAGGAATAATGTATGCGATTTTATATTTGTATCTTTTGCATTCACTCAGCCTTTATGGAGTCCGTACTTCTGCGGTATGCTTGTGTGGACGGTGATGTGAGCACGAATAGAATGCGCGTGCGGTGCTCGGGCCGATCCGTTTTTTTTTTCGATTTTTCCGTGCTCAGTGTAGACGGCGAAAGTGTACTTGACGTTGTGTTTGTGGTTATTACAGAGATTTTGAATTCAATTTGGATACTGATCTGTATACATATTTGTATGCGACTGACTCCGGATCGGTGCTCATGTGTCAGGAGACACTACGCAGTCTGAGCTTGAACTGAGCAGCCTGAGCTTAATCCGAGCAGCTCATGTGCTCATTCGGTGCTCATGCGGAACGAATGCTCTAGTGAATACGCAGCTTAAGGGAAACATTTAGATAGGTATCGGTCTTCAGCTTGTGATCAAATACCGTGAAACATTTCGTATTACTTTATGTCGAGAGGAGATTTGTGTGAAAAATTGGCAATAGACGGTTGTAGACTAATTCGACCCTCCTGAAAACGATGCGCCCTGTTGCCAAGATCGATATTAGCATTTGAGCTCTCAAATTTAAAATGGCGTCCAAAATGGCCGCCAAATGGTTCCAACTTTTTTTGAGAAACACAGGCATTCCTTTCCATTGTTTCGATGATTTGAGGGTCGAATAGTATTGAGTACGCACTGTGGCACCATTTCCGCCCAGCGCCACATAACCTAGAGCCTAAATGGTGAAAATGAGGAAAATTGGTACTTTTCACTTGAATTCCCCTAGCCTGACCATGTTTGGGCGTCGAATATTTATTCTTATGGCTCAGTGTACATTTCCGGATATGGGAACTACCCACTGACCCATGTACTAGGTACAGGTGCTTTTCAATCCATTTTTAAAGCACTTGCTGCAATTTTGCCCACTTTTCAAAAACTAATAACAATACAATAATTTACCCCATCTGCCTCCTGAAGGCTGGACAGAGAACTCGTAGAAATTCAGAAAAGATTTCGATGATTTCGAAAATTGAAAATAACGTTGAAAAAAAATTATGTCGGTTGGGCGGATCGGATCCCCCTCTTTCTCAGAAGAAAATTACGGAAACTCGCCATAATAAAATCGGAAAAATCCGTAATAATAGTGAAATAAATGGGACAATCAAATAATTTCAGACAGTCCCAAAACTGTACGGAGGCACTAAAAAAAATGCCTCGCTACCATAGAACAGATATAAGAAGCCTGAACGTTTAGGAAATGATATATTTATCGGTATTGGGCCCAAGGACTGTCGAACGATTGGCATAAAAGTATTCTGAGAAAAAATAACTTCCTGAAAAGGTTAAGAGCTTGCATTCAATTTTTTTTTAGACATTTTGAATATATCCTAGCGTTGAAGAAACTGTTCCATGATTTTATAATTCGAAATATCTTTTTTTTTTATGAGAAACATTTTCTTTACTCTGTTTTATCGCAATTACAGACAGTTGTATCAACGAGTCTACCCAAAGAATGGTTGTGCTCTGGAAATTCCAGCTTTCTTTTAAGCTTTTCAACTTATGCCAATTACTTTGTTGTCAATTCAATGAATAGAAATTACAAAAACACCAAAATTACGTCACAACAGAATAAGTAATTTAGAGCAGGTACATTAAGGTGCGTATTCACTAGAGCATTCGTTACGCATGAGCACCGAATGAGCACATCCCAAGTAGCAATTCAACGTTGCGGCAACGTGTTCGAAAAAGTTGCGTTGCCAACGTCAACACAACGTTGTCACAACCCTGTTTTACACCAATTTGGTCAATCATTTTTGGGTTTTTACAACGTTTCTGCTGCAACTGTAGGTAGCTGTTGGTCGTTTCCTGAACGTTGCTGAATTTACTTAAGAACAACTGCACACCAGCGCCCTCTCAAGCGGCAATGACAGTTTATTTTCTATGGTGTTCAGAAAATAGTTAATTAATCAACCAAATACTTACTGATGGCCAAGACGGACACTAAGAAAAAACTTTCTGGCAACTGTTACCGCAAGTTATTATCGAAATATTTCATGCTCAATATTACCGAAAAATAACGATTACGAAACAGAAATTGCCAACGTAGTAAGTACATTTTACTGTCAAATATACCATTGTTTCATGCTAAAAAACACGCGGGCTTTCAATCTGTTGCGAAGATTTCAAACGTCAAGACTAAAAAATATATATTTTCATGAACAATTTTTAATGTTGATATCGATTCAAGCGTGAACTAAACTGGATACCTATGAATTATTTCTAGAAAACTAAAATGAGGCTTTAAAATCCTTTGTAAATGTTTGTTTTACATCCCAAGTTTCAATGGCCGGCCATGTTTCCAAATAGAATTACATTTCCAATATGGCGTAGGACTATACAAGTCGTCAACGCGACCTTCGTTGTCAGATAACTAAAAATATACTAATTTTTAACGTTAGTTTGCCAAACAACTAACTTTATACCCGAAGCGCGACTGGAGTTGCTTATCGGACTAAAAACTGAATCAATTTTAACTAACGAATACATTCCGCTCCACATTTTGTAACCCGCCTCTCCCGCGTTTTTCCCCAGTTCACGACTTATTTTTTGTCTGTAGGAGAAGGCAGTGTATTCGTAAGTACTTTTCATTTCAGATTCGAAAGTAAGGTTAGGATCATTATAGTCCCTTTTCCTTTACTATAAATACATTTATTGACAAACAATTTAGCAAACAATGGTTCTTGTGACTGAAATAAAAAATATATAATAAATTGGGTAAGTTATTATTATTGGCCTACACGTTCTTTGCAGTAAATATGAAGGTTAGTTGTGAAGATGACTCCGCTAAAATGTTTTCAACTGAACTGAAAAATTACCCACTGCTTAGTTGAATCTCACAAGGTCGCTTTACCGTCGGAAAAACGTTAAAATGACTAAAGTTGTCACTTAAACGTGTTTAGAACGTTATTCCCATTCCCATAATATTTACTACTTGTAGTCGGTTGAGTAAACGTTATGACAACGTCGTAACTTGACTGATGTCATGGTCAACGTTAAAACAACGTTGACCGGTGGTTTAGAGAGCGTCGTTTCATAAATGTCTAAATTCTACACCAACTACAACGTTAATTTTGGTGTATTATGTGGTTGTCGTCGCCAAAATGCTACTTGGGATGTGCTGCTCGGTTCGAGCTCAAGCTGCGTCATGCTGTGTAATGTACTCACGCATTTTGTTCGCGCTCAAATCAGCGTCCACACTATCCGAGCATTTGCTCGTTCGGTGCTCATTCGTTGCTCATGCGGAACGAATGCTCTAGTGAATACGCACCTTTACAATAATTAAACATTTAGAGTAGACAATTTGAGGGAGGCGTGAATAAGTAATATAGCAGGTAAAAATAATGATAATAGTGGAAATTTACATGAACAAAATATTGATCTATTTAATAAATGAAATGTATGAAATACATGTGGTTTAGTTTCCCACAGATATGAGAAAGATGAAAAAAAAGTGTGTAATAGGCCATTGTGATAGTGAATTTAATTGTGTTAAAAAATGTATGAGGGGGTGTTTGTCAAAAATATGCTCCTTCATGGTCAAAATGGGACAACACCAAAAAAGGTGCTGCAGAGGCCGCCGAGGTCGAAAACTTGGATTTTGCATCTGTCACATCCCATACCAGTAAAAAAAAAGATACCTACCACCACCTTTTGATGCAACTTAGGCCGATCCTTTTCATGACAAGGTTACTGGATTATCAGTCTCCTCGACAAAAATTACATTCAATCAAAATGGTCTTATGTGAACAATATGTTGCCAGCACTACCCCCCCCCCCCCCCCAAACAAAAAATTATATTCAATCAACATGGTCTTACTTAAGTATAGCATCCTCCTTATCTCGATCTGTTGCCCGTACCTTGGTGGTTATGACATATCCATTTTTTGCTGTTTCATTAATTGAAACATCGTATTCCTCTTGAGCAAATATTGGTTTCTCATCATTGTAATCAATCAGACCTATATTTATTGACATTTCATCATGTTTTTCTTTATCTAAGAAACCTTTTGCTAGGACCTGAAAATGAAAAAAAAAAAAATTCAAAAATATCACAATCAGTATGTGACGCATTTTTTTAAAAGTCTCATTATGCTATTAACGGTTTTCTCAGTTGATCCACCAAAATACACAAAACAGTATAGCAGGTGATTATTGATCACAGCATGGAATAAAGGATTAGGCGCTGAGTCAAGGGGTTTTTGGGCATCTTCAGAAGGTATTTTAAAGTAATAATTATTACATGTCCAATTATTCAATGATTTTTTACAAAGTTATGATCTCTTTCAAATTATAACTGAACCCACAAGAGTAACATCTCATTCGCAAACTCTAATTGATATTATCATTACCAGCAATCCTGAAGTTATTACCAAAAGTGAAGTATTCGATCTCCCAGGAATCTCCGACCACTTTGCTACGCTTTGCACAATGAAATTTCCAGAGCTGAAACCAGAAACTCGCTACATTACATTCAGAGATTACAAACATTTTCTGCTACCCTCATTCCTTGCTGACTTGGAAAAAGTTCCCTGGGATACAATATACACTTTTCCTAATGTTGATGGACAGGTTGAATTTTTCAATCGATAATTAATCAGTTTTCTAGATGCACATGCACCATTTCGTAAAGTGAAAGTTAGCAAACCCTACTCACCTTGGTTTACCTACAATATAAAACAAATGACTAAATTACGCGATAAAGCCCTTCAGAGATTTCGTAGAACAAAGCTAGAGAGAGATTGGGACTCATATAAAGAACTACGGAATTATGTAACAGGTGCTATAAAACGTGAAAAACGCGCATACATGGAACATGTTATAAGGAACAAAAAAAGCAGAGATATCTGGAAAACGTTGAATCTGATGAATGTCACGAACAAAAGAAAGGATTCTATCATCCCCCCTAATTTATCTGATGTTGACTCTATAAACACAAATTTCAACTATGTCCCCGATGCGGCTCAGCTAGAACCTGATGTGATACTGAATAAGTACAACGAACTGAACGAAGAAAATGACAAATTCGCTTTCAGAACAGTTAATACTCTTGAGGTGCTCGAAGTTTTGAACAGCATAAAAAGTCATTGTATTGGCTCGGATGGTATTTCGCTCATTTCATTGAAATTAGTTACCGAGGCTTTACTAAGCCATCTCACGTATATTGGGTTGTATGCATAAAACTGAAGCAAATGCTCTTACTCGGATTTCTTGAAAAAGACCTATTCGTTTTGTTAAGTAATGAGAGAGACAAACCTGAAGTATAAGCATTTGCTACTGTTTATGAATACCACCCATTGTCAATACCGCCATAACTACCAATTACTTCCCGTCAGCTTGGAAGCACGCAAATATAACACCAATTCCAAAGATATCTTCTCCCACTGAGTTTGGACACCTAAGACCGATAAGCATCCTACCGACTATGTCAAAAGTTTTGGAAATTATAATGAAACGTCAAATCTCTGAATTTGTTTTTGGTAGAGGTATAATACCGGATATCCAATCAGGTTTCAGGGAACAATACAGCACAACCACGACGCTACTGAACTTAGGCGACGAAATTTTCAAATCCTTGGATAATAGTCGATTGGGCTGTCTAATTTTGTTGGATTACAGTAAGGCCTTCGACACTCTGAATCATAAATTATTATGCAAAAAACTACGGTTTTTTGGTTTCGAGAAAAACGCCGTAGAATTGATTAGGAATTACCTTTCACAACGGACTCAACGTGTGAAATTGGATAACAGAGTGTCGAATGCCCTACCAGTTAACTTTGGCGTACCACAAGGTTCGATATTGGGGCCATTACTATTCTCTCTATACATATCAGATTTCCACGAATTTATAACATACTGCAAAATTTTTCATTACGCTGATGATACTCAAATGTATATTGACTTTAATTATGAATATGCAGACATTTGTTCTACACAAATAAATGAAAAATATTTGCAAAATATCTTACAGGCATAATTTGAAATTAAATGCTGCCAAATCATCAGTAATGTTATTCGGCAACCGGAACAAAAGAGCTGTAGTAGAACAAAACTTCGTTTTATCAATTGATCGCGACATCATACCTCTAACAGCAGAATGTAAAAACTTGGGAGTATGGTTTGACTCTGAGCTCAGATTCTTCAGACACATCCAAATGTTATGTGGTACTTCCTACGGCACGCTGAAACAACTATTTCCTCACAGACACGTCCTTCCCCTCCAACTCAAAGTTAAATTGTGCGAAAGCTTAATATTTTCGAAATTATCCTACTGTGACCAGCTTTACGGATCCGCAATATTAAACTCAAATTTGAAGAGGCTTCAATTAATTCAAAACTCTTGTGCTCGCTTTTGCAGTGGACTCAGAAAATACGATAGAATTTCTAATAAAATAATAGAATTAGGTTGGTTGAAAATATAAAATGATGAAACTTCATACTCTCACTCTAACACATAAAATTATTAAAACTCATAAACCATCATATTTATACCGTAAATTTAAACTCTTGAAACATAATAATGTCAATACCAGAAAAAAAGAAACTTTGCATATTCCCAAGCACCGCACCTCACACTATAAGCGAAGCTTCATTTATTCTGCTTGCAAATTCTATAATGGTATTCCAGTCCACTTTAGGGACTATTCAATAATAAATTTCAAGAGGAGACTCAAAGCTTCTTTCGTGTCTGAAATCCAAGTCATTTAACCTCTAACGGACCTTGCTGTCAATGTGTATGTATGTTTAATATGTATTCATTGCTCTCTTTGATTCTACTACTTGATGTTGTGATTTTTTTTTATATACATTTATAATTAAGTTGATATTTATCTACTATCTGTGTTAACAACTCTTCTACAGAAGTTTTTTTTTTTCTTTTGTAATTATTTTTCCTTTTTGTAATTATTGGTAAAGTTGAAAAACAGCTTTTAGCTGACACTTCACCACTTCACTTCCTGTGAATAAAGGCGATTTATTATTATTATTATTATTATTATTACATTATAAGCGACCAAGATAGGTATTTCATTAACTGATATACAGGATGTGATAGAAAGTATAGGGGGTTTCTAGGGATCAATAAAATTCGCAGAAATTTCAGACTGTTACAGATAAGGTATAAGTAATGATAGCATTATACGTGACCACGATAGGTATTGCATTAGTTGGGGTATCTAGGTATAAACGGAATATACTGACATTTCAGTATGTTACATCTGAGGTATTTTATAGTAATGATTGCATGATGTGCGATCACGATAGGAACTGCAATAGTTGATATACAGGATGTAATATAAAATATAAGGGGGTGTCTAGGCATATACAGGGTGTCTCACGATGATTAGGACAGAGAATATCTTGGAACTCGAAAGCAGTAGAGAATTGTCATTTTGAGGTTGTGAGTTAAAGAAATTGGTGCAGCACTTTTCGATATTATGTTACCCAATAAGCTTTTTGTTCTCGGTCACGTGAGATCAAATACAATTATTAATGGGACAACTTGTATAATTTGGCATTTTTATGTTCCTCACGATAAATTTCAAAAAACTATTACACTTGTAAGAAAATATTAAAAAAATAGCTATTTTCAATTTTCTCTCATTTTTTATTCAAACTTTGTATATGTGTATAAAATTGAATTTTAAGCAATTTTTTCAAATACCTAACTTTTTTCGAGTTTTTCTTGCCTTTCACCCCACTTTTTGCATTTTCAAAGTAATTTTTTTCAATTTGCCGCCATACCAGCGATCACGTGCGATATCGCCTATTATTTTATCCATAAGCCCAATGAGTGGGAGAGAGAAACTTTTCCTGGCAGGTCAATAAATTCTCTCTCACACTCATCGAGCTTATGAACAAAATAATAGGCGATATCTCCGTAGTCTTTGGAGATAACAGCATCAAACTTGGTATTGTTGGTTTCCTTATGATCATCCCAAATTGATCATGCAATGAAATACAGGGTGTCCTATTTAAAAAAATAAACTTCTGATTCGATGCGCTTTTTTTGAGACATTCTGTAGAAATAACACTCTAACCATTAAAAAGATCGAATGAAACCCTAAAATTTATATATTTAACATTTTTTTGTAATATGCAAAATAAAGAAGTTGAGGGTGGAGGAGGGCGACTGAATTTTGGTCCTCACTGTATACAGGGTGTTTCTGAATTCTATACGAATATTTCCCGGGTTCAAAATAAGACTTGTTTTCCCATAAGCATGTGTCCGCAATCGCTTTATTTCTGAGATACAGGGTGTTAAAATTTAACAAAAGTGATAATGGTACGCCACTGTGATTTTTTTTCAAATGATTATTATATTTATGATTGTCCTCTATTTACTCATACTCGTAAAAATGGTCGCATGACTCTTTTCGTATGGCAAACAGTTTTCGATTTAAAAAACAAAATGCATTTCTTTAAGACTATCAAAAAATCGCAAATGAAGTCCTTTCAATTTTCAAATCGAAAAGTCAGGAGACCAAGTTTATGGCAAGCTAGAAGACAATTATGGAAATAATCCTTATTTAACAAACGAATAATTATTTTGATCAAAAATAGGACAGGACATGTTTGAAAAAAAATGTATTTTTATGGGTACTTTGCATGAACCAAAATTGATAAAAAAGCCAATGCGGTTTTAGAGATATTGGGAAAGATCTGACTTTTTTGTTAAATTTCAACATCCTGTATCTCAGAAATAAAGTAGTTGCGGACACAGGTTTATGGAAAAAAGTCTCATTTTGACCCCAGGAATACGCCCTTGGAATATTTTTATTGAAGTTAGAAACACCCTGTATATATTCGTTTTCCGGCATTTGACATGTTGAATTAGCTAGTATTTTGTACTAATTTTATGATTTCTTTTCTATTTGTTGTGGAAGAAAACTTATTCAATAAAATTTGATTGATTGATTGATATAAGGACTAGTTCTAGAAGTTACCAAAAAAAATTTTATGTCTGATGTGTGTGTCCGAATCTTGTGTTTTTTGGAAAAAACCGGGTTGAGTTAAATTGGAAATTGAAAGATACCTGTAATTTGTAAAGCTGAGTCTGAGCTTTGCAGCTGAACAATAATGAGTGATTTCGAATTGAAAATTATTCTGTTGCTGTTTCTCCTAGCAGTTGATCGTATTCAAGGAATATTCAGCTTGCAATTTTTCAATTTTGGTAACTACTACAAAAACTTATTTTTAAGAAACTCACATTGAATTTGATATTCTTCCAGTCCTCATCTTCATAATCCAGAAATGAAGCATTGGATACAGTAATTGTAAAAGTTCCGCTTCTATATCCAATGTTGGGTACGATCATGAAAGCCTGCGTATGATCAATTTTGAGTTTGTCATTTTTTTCCAGTTCCACTGTGAATTGTGCATTTTCTCCCTGTGAAATTGAAATATATTCATCATGAGAATTTTTCTTTTAGATTTTTGACCTTGAAAAACAAAATTAGTTTGACCTGGAAATGGAGATTTATTCATGAAATTTGTTGTCCTAGTAGACTTATGAATGTCTACTTAACGAAAAACAATTAAAAAAAATCATTCCAATCGGTTGAAAAATGCAAGTTTTATAAGGGTGCTTTCATCTTAAATGAGTCATATTGTAGATGAAAATATTTTTTTTGATAATATGAATGATGACCGCCAGTAAAGAAAATTATTGAATCTTCTTATTGAGTAAAGAAAATTATTGTACGTTTCTTGGGAATAAATTGAATTGAAATGAATTGAGTAAAAAATAATTCAATAAAAATGGCCACTTTCAACTTCAACACAATGCCTATTATTATTGATAGTAAAATCGCATTTTCTTAGGAAAAACGCCCTCATAGATCAACTTAAAATGCAAAACCCTATAAGTATATAATTGTTTGATTAAACGGTATATTTTGTATATTTTTCAAATTTCGCGAATCCAGTGGTGTAGTCAGAATTTTTCTAAAGAAATCGCTAGGGAATTCTTTAGATTTTTTACCTAAAAAAATCAGATTAGTCGGCCCTGGAAATGAAGATTTATTCATGAAATTTGGTGTCCTAGTGGCCTTTTTGAATGTCTACCTAACGGAAAAAAATTCCAATCGTTTGTAAAATGCAAGTTTTATAAGGGTGCTTCCATCTTAAATGGGTCACACTGTATATAAAGGGTGAACTACCACTACTTAAAAGAAATGTAATGGGTTACTAGTCTATCATGTAGAAACACACCCGTGAAATTTCAGAGGAATCCGTGAATACCCATATAATTATTCTATACACCAACCTATTTTTACGCGCCTCTGAACACTGACTGAATTGAACGCCTGTGTTTCAATTATCTGCCTACGAACTTTTGATTTCAAGTTTCTAAGATCCCACGACCCCCACGCTACTTACAAATGTTTCCCAGATCTGTCATATTCAGTAAGCACGTGACAGTGCGTGGTATTTATGGAGAATTTATTTCGACGTATTTTAGTTAATCGATTTTTAGTTGATCGAATGTGATTTATTCTCGAAAGAACAATGTGTTTGTGTTCTCGAAAAGTTCATTCGACAGCAACTTCAAACTTCATTTACTTTAATTTTGTGCTGTTATGAATGCATTGCAAAAAACATTTATTTTTGCAAATTCTTATCAAGTGGCGTGCTGAAACTTCTTTGAAATCATCAGCTTCCGTATCACTTTTGATGAAAGAGATTGAGTGCTGAAATAATGAATTTGACTGTATATGTCCAGGGTCGGCGCTTTCTTACACATATGAAAGGTAATTTTTTTGTTTCCAATTTCCAAATTTCATTCAGTATTTCACTTTTTTGGTACGGAGAGCACACTATAATTTTCGTTAAGTGGTCGTAGTTCACCTGTATAAGTATACAGGAATTGCTCGTTTATAGCTATTTATGTACACCGTAGGGTAACATTCACCCGAGGGCCTTTGGTCCGAGAGATGAATGTTGCCCGATGGGCGTTAGGATCTAGTAACGCTCGTGGTGCATACAAGATTTTATTTTTCACGAAAAAATTATCTTAAATGACGTTGTTTACTTCATAAATTTCTTTTCATAGTATATACTGCGTTCTGAGCACAAGTGAGCTTCTATGCATTGCCATGGAAACATTGAAGAGGTTGCTAAGGGTTGTTTATTTCATAAAATAATAATAATAATAATAATAATAATAATAATAATTTATTCACTTAAAGAAATTTACAATAATAAATATTAGGTATAAGTACATCAATTCAGTGAATAAGCGAATCATCACAGAAGCAAAAATGCTTGTTTGTGATTCTGTTTGCGATTATATTGATCTTAGTAATGACCATGGAAGCATCGCAGATGCTTGTATATGGTCTGTAAGTGATGAACTAAAATACGAGTACAGATATTGTTACCAGGAAAAAATATAGGTTAAAAAACAGAAGTATAAATATAAAATTACGGGTAAAAAAACAATTAAATCACTCAATGTACACATATTTAAAAGCCTAGGAGGTAGTAATAAATCAATAAAAAAAACGGACAAAAGTAGATATTAGATTACACAGATTTCTTTAGTCATATGGGAATGTCCCAAAAAAGTTCTCGAGGAGCTTGTCTATGGGCAGTTTCTACCTTATGGACGAGATGAATCAAATCAGTCGTGTGATTTACAATTTAGTACCTACTTTGGAACTGTCCATCCGCTATTACTGCTATTAGAAATAGTTACATATTAAGGACCTGTGTATATATGAGTATATGCGTGAAAGTCTATAAAAAGGTTATACAATGGTGATACGAGTAAGAAGTAAAGGATTTGAATTATTCAGGATTGCAAGATTAGACATAAGTATAAAATAATTGCTAAAAAATATGAGATATATATGTACGCCAACATGAGACCCCAACATAGTGACGTAGTCAAGCATATAGAGATATCGAGATCTGTACAATATAATTTTATGCGGAGTCAATAAGATTGTGCAAATTTATTCTATTCATAGACAAAATCCAAGCCTTCACTTTCTTTTTGAATAAATTCAAGGAGTTTATTGATTTCATCCAACCAGGTAACATGTTCCTCAACCTAGGGGCAATATATGTAAAGGATCGCTGGCCTAATGATTTGAGAGCACGTGGTAGTATCTCATTTGCAGCAATTTTTCCTCTCGTACGGTATGGGTGTTCAAGTAAAGGCGTGGGGTTTTTTTTATACGTGAATGTTGGTATCGATTTACAGAAGATCTGTCGGGGGTCCATCATTTGAGTTTCACTGAATAAACGATCGGAAGGGTATCTGGGTGGTTTGTCGAATATGATTCTCAGGATCCGTTTTTGGACAATTTCTAGAGGTCTCAATTTGGTTTTTCTCAATCCTCCCCATCCTATTATGCCATATTGTATGATAGATTCCACCAAGGAGTGATAAATTATCTTCAGATGATTTACCTTGAGAGATTGTTTTATTTGCTTGAATTTAAATATAAGTCGGCGGAGTTTATTCACTACTGTTTGAACATGGACGTCCCATTTCAAGAAGGAGTCTACCATAATGCCAAGATATTTAACTGACTGTGTAAGTGCTATTGAATCATTGTTAACGGTTATATTTTCGTATGTAGGCAACTGTTTTTCATAGGAAGTGAACGGAATGATTTTTGTTTTTTTGTGGTTGATCGATAGGTAGTTTTCGTTAAACCAGTTAGTGATATTTATTAAATCATTTGATGCAGTTTCTTTTACCTTGTTCCAAGTGTCATCAACATATAACAAAGCAGTGTCATCGGCGAAGGAAATAATTCTACCAGCATAAGAATTGACAAGCTTGCTAGTGGAGGAAACTAAAAACGGTGGTGAAGAGTAGTACGGTAGCGGAGAGCTATATTGAAGAAAGTATCTCCTCGAAGAACAAAATTGCTACAATGATAGCCCATTCCGTTTCCGAAAAAGAAAATGTTAATGTTCCGAACGAAACCGAATGCACATTGAGGAGCTCATCATCGGTCAACTCACAGAAAATTGTAATTTCTATTTGAGAGAAAATAATTAGTCCCTTTTTTTTTGTACAGTTATAAATAAAACTTTTCTGAGTAATTAATTTATTGAACTACAGAAAAAAACATTTAGCAGGCGTTATTTCTGTTCTGTTAATAGCAACCGTTGCCAAGGTATTATAAAGCAGTAATGGACAAGTGAAAAATAAAAGATATAAGATAAATGAAGTCATTGGTAATTTAACCACAAAAATCACTTACCGTATCGATATCTTTTATGGTAATGCTGATATTCAGATCTCCTGCATAATTTTCGTTAAATTTCAAATTCGTTGATTTCTTGGTTTTTCCATCAAAAATTATATTTGTATTATTCGGATCAGTCATCGATATGACTACTGGAGGATTATTGTCGATGTCTTCGATATAAAAGCTGATATTCTGCGATGTGCTCCAATCTTTTTCATCTGACACATACGCTGCTATTTCGAAACTGTACATGAGTATATCTTGTGCATCCCTATCTATTGGATGAACGGTGATTGTTCCCTGCGTTTCATCAATTATTTCAACATACTTTTCTGAAATGGAACATATCATCAGCAATTTATTTTAAATAATATTAAATAACATGTGTATTTTATTCTTGTTGATTCAAATTATATTTTCATTATATGCTTTGTTCATTATAATATTTCATATTTACATAATTCATAATTACATATGTCCGAAACGAAGCATTTCCGGACACAATTTTATGTAGACTTTTTTTCTTAAAATTGTCTCAGGAATACGTCACTTGAATATTTTAACGAACTTATGTCACACCCTGTATAATACAAAATTTCTTAGAACACTAAAAGAAACTCACCTTTCTGGGGGTAGTGATCGCCATCTTGTGAATTCACTTTGTAATAAATCGGTTTATGTAGACCAACATCTCCATCCCTTGCATTGACAGTGAAATGCTGGAAAAGAAAAATAACCCGGTTACTCATTCCTGACATCTAATAAATAAGGCAAAACTAATTAGAACACGTAAATTACCTTTTTTAATTGAAAATTTCCGTACAGGGTAAACTAGGCTGTAAAGGGTAGCAAAGGGTTTAACTAATGTGGGGAGACAAAAATTCAACATCTGAATGCTTGCAGTCGAGAAGGGGTGGGGATAAAAGGGGATGAAATCGGTTTTTCACGATTTGCAGCGTAAATACGCATTTATCAGAAGAGTTAAATTTAAAAGTTGTAAATAATTAAAAAATCTACAACTTTGATTTCACAAATTTTTCACATAACTTCAAAATTGCCCAGTAAAATACGAAAAACCAATATTTTCTTTTTTTTTATTTTTATTTTTTATTATTTTCCGATAACAGAAATTGGCATGAATGTAGTATTTTTCATGCCAAGCAACCAGATATTTTACATTTGTCAAAAAGTTCAGTGGTCTTTAAGAACTTGATGATTTTCGCGTAAAACTCGTTTTTTTCAAATCCCTGAAAAAGCTTTTTTTTTTTCATTGTAGAGAGTTCTGTGGGAACGCATTTTTTTGAAAAGACTTTCATATAAAAAAATACTACCTCAATGGAAAAAATTTGTAGAAATTGAGAAAAACTGAAAAATCTAATTCTGCTAATATCGACTTTCTCACTAAAGTTACAAACTTCATAGTATTTCTAGAAATACCGCTCAGAAATTCATAATAAATATTAATCATAATATTATTTATAAATTTTCAAGACTATTGAAGACTTTCTATTCATCTCATTGAAATGAAGTAATGATTCAATAAAAGAAAACGCAGAATAACTTATAAATGCAGTGATTATTTCTGTTTTCAACATGGCTTCCGTGATTAGATTAAACAAATTTATTTAAAAAAAAATGTATGAAGAGAACTCCAACAATTATATTTAAATTCCAGATTAATTCTCTAATTACTTAATAATTCTTAATGAGTAAAAGGAACTCCTGGAAACAGTTTGTCTCCACAATTAATAACTTGTTAGACTCCCATGACCGACACATGGTACAAAATGAGGAAGATCAAAGGTATCGACACACACTATAACATATCTTCCCTCATTCCCGAAGGACGCGAAATAACAACGCAACAAGATATCTCGAAGCGGAAAAATTGCTTCAGACCACAATAAGAACATAATAAACATGGTGCTTTGAAACTGGCTTTCAGTTTTCATTTTCAAAAACGAAATACATGCTCTTTCAAAGACGAAACACTTCAACATCCCAATTTGGAATTATACGGAAAACTATTTGTGAAGGAATTTCAATTCTTGGGAATGGTTTTTGACGAAAAACTGGAATGAAACGCTCATATTCGGCAGCTCAAACAACATTGTAATAATGGTCTCAATTTAATGAAAACGCTATCAAGCCAATCTGGGGGAGCTGATTCTACCACCCTATTAAGGATATACAGATCACTCATTCGTACCAAAATTTATTATGGCGCGATAGCGTATTCTACAGGTAGAAAATCCTTATTGAAGCAGCTGGACACCGTTCACAATACGGCAATCAGACTTGCAATGGTGCTTATCGAACAAGTCCTGTTGAAAGTCTATATGTCGAAGAAAATGAGCCCCCGATGGAAATCGTACTGCGTCTAACGTATGCAGCGAAAATCTCTTCAGACCAAGACAACCCCAACTTCCCAACTCACCTTTTCTAATAACCTTGAACGAATCTTTTGCGAAAACACCAGCATCAGAGCCCCATTGGCTTATAGATATACCCCCTTGCAATACATCTCTCACCGATTTTCCAAAAGATAATGCCCCAACATTCCCTGTCAAAATACTCTGAAATGAAAGCTATAATGTTCTCTACACCGACGCATCCAAAACATCAGGAGACGAACGTGTCGGAGCAGCAGATATCTTCAATGAAAGCAGTCATAGTTTCAGCTCACCATCATCCTGCAGCATCTACACCAGGGAATTGTATGCTATAGCTGAAGCCATAGATTAATCAACAGACATCAACGATAAAAATGCAGATATTTTCACTGACTCTTTGAGCTCCATAAGGTATAAAACAAGTTTACCCCAAACACCCACTACTACGACGCATTAAGGAAACACTGCACGAACTGCAAAGCCAGAATAGAACCGTCTAACTGGTATGGATTCCGTCTCACATTGGTATCACTGGCAATGAGAAGGTAGACACAGCAGCTAGGAATTTCAGCATTAACCCAAATTCCGCTATTGTAACAAAAACCCCTCATATGGACATAGAAAGCAAAATTACGCCTACGTCAAAATAGTAACTAGTAAGTTATTGTACATTTTCTTTCACTGAATCATCACTTCATTTCAATTATATGAATAGAAAGTCTTCAATAGTCTTGAATATTCATGATTAATATTTGTTGTGAATTTCTGAGTCGTATTTCAAGAAATAATATGAAATTTGTAATTATAGTGAGAAAGTCAATATTAGCAGAATTCGATGTTTCAGTTTTTTGCTATTTCCACAATTTTTTTCCATTGAGGTGGTATATTTTTTATTTTATATAAAAATTGGAGTCTTTTCGAAAAAAAAGGCGCCCCCACAGAACTCTCTCAAATGAAAAAAAAAAAGCTTTTTCAGGGACTTGAAAAAAACGAGTTTTTCGCGAAAATCATTAATTTCTTAAAAACCACTGAACTTTTTTACAAAAATAAAATATCTTCTTGCTTAGCATTAAAAATACTACAATCCTATCAATTTATGCTAACGTAAAATAATTAAAAAAAAAAGGAGGAATAAAAACGAAAATATCGGTTTTCTGTATTTTACTCGGCAATTTTGAGGTTTTGTGAAAAATTTGTTGAAATCAAAGTTGTAGATTTTTCAATTATCTACAACTTTTACATTCAACTTTTTTTGATAAATTACGTATTTAGGCTGTAAATAGTAAAAAACCGATTTCACCCCCTTTCACCCCCTTTCATCCCCCACCCCTCCTTGACTGCATGCATTCAGATGTTGAATTTTTGTCCCTGCATTAGTTATGCCCTCCTCTACCCTTTTCAACCTAGTTCACCCTGTACGGAATTTTTCCGCGACTTGTAGGTATGATGAGCTATTATTTTGCCTGGCCTAAATAGGTACTCACCATTTCCTTTTGTTCTTCAAACTGCTCGAAAGCAATCATACTGGTCCATACTGGTGAAGTATCTCTCATATCGCCAACATTAATTATTGCAAGTACTCCTTCAGGTGTGGTACCATGACCGGCACTGTCCTGAAACCAAAATTATTGATGTCATGAAGACCTCCAGGGTTTATTCCAAATGAAAAACCGTTACCTTAGCGATTATGTTGAACAGATAGAAACTTATATTCTCATAATCCAATTTTTCACCACCCTTCAAATATATAAACACGTCTGCATTAGTTAAGGTGTCATCAGGTTCTTCTTTGAAACCCATTGCAAAAATTTCATCTTCTGTTCCCTGAAAGAATATATTGAACGAATAAAATTTTAAGCCAAAAAAGACACGTTATATTTACGTCAATAACAATTTCCTAGAAAAAAAAAAACAATATTTAGCAATATCAAAAAGACAAAACGGATATTAATGTCATAAACAACCGGCAAGAATATTCAAAATAAAAATTTCACTGGAAGCAATAAGGTGAGTGGACGCAGAGTATTGTATTATCAGCGTATTTTTTATGCAAGCCACAGTTTCCAGAGTTTCAAGAGTATGTCATTCAAACTTCGTAGGGATATGCAATTTAAAAATATATAACAAATAATTATTCAATATTTCATACTCCCCTATCAATTCCGTTTTCAAACGACTCTTGTTGAGTACAGTTGAAGTAAACGATATATATATATATATATATATATATATATATATAGTGGCTCTACACCCCTTATGGGGTTAAGCCGCAAAAGCTATCTAGATCCAGTTTTTTTGGGTGGATCACTCCCATTCTATTAATTTATACTTTTGGCTATGTTTCTCCATATAACTCTGTCTTTGGTTTTTTGTTGCCAGTGTGTCACTCCTGCTCTGCGTAAGTCCTCTTCGACTTCCTGCATCCATTTTGATCTTGGTCTTCCTATTCTCTTTCCTCCGCCGGGGTCCCATTGTAACATTGAGTAAGTTACTGCATCTTTACCCGCCCTCCATACATGTCCCAACCATCTTATTCTGTGTTGTTTTATTTTACAGATTATATCCTCTTTTAATTCCTGTCTTATTTCTAGATTAGTTCTTATTCTGTATTCTTCCTCTGGAATCTTTTTTGGTCCTAATATCGCTCTCATAATTTTCCTTTCACATTTTCTCATGTCTTCCTCGTCCTTCTTTGTCATTGTCATCGTCTCTGCCCCGTATAACATTATTGGTCTAATTATAGTATTATAAATGTTCATTTTACTTCTCTTTGTTAATATTTTACTTTTCAATAATGTTTTATTGGCGAAATATGCTCTATTTGCGTTTAATATTTTTTCTTGTATTTCTGGCCTTCTCTCTCCCGTTTTACTTATCGTTACTCCTAGATATTTAAATTCTTTGACTTCTTCAAACTCTCTCGTTCCTATTTTAATCTTCTCCTGTATTGGTTTCCTTCCTAATCTCAATATTTTTGTTTTTTCTTGGTTGATCCTAAGTCCCATTTTTTCTCATTGTTCTATAATTTCTTTCAGCATCTCTTTCATTATTTGTCTGGTCTTGGTAATTATGGCTATATCATCAGCGTATGCGATAATTTGTCCTCCTCCTGACCTAAGATTCCTTTTGTTGATTTTCCTTACCACATATTCTAAAGCTAAGTTGAATAACGTCGTTGAAAGTGAGTCCCCCTGTTTTACTCCTTTATTAATTGTGAATTCCTCTGTTTCTCCTTTTTGTGTTCTTATTGTGATTTTAGTCGTTTTCATCGTCATTAATATCAGCTTTCTCAGTTTTTGTGGGATTTTTAACTCTCTCAATGCTATCATGAGTTGGTTTCTTTTTATTGAGTCAAAAGCTTGTTGAAAGTCTACAAAAAGCATTTCTAGGTCTATCTTATGTTCGTGAGCTTTTTCTATCACTTGTTTTAGTGTATGAATCGCGTCTATGGTTGATTTTCCTTGTGTAAATCCGCTTTGATATGCTTCTATTATATTTTTTGTAATACCTGCCAGCCTGGTTTGTATTATTGATGTCATTATTTTATACGCTGTGTTGAGTAGTGTTATTCCTCGGTAATTCTTACAGGTTTGTTGGTCTCCTTTTTTATGTATAGTTATTATTTTTCCTGTCTCCCATTCTTCTGGCATTTTTTCCTCCATCCATATTCTCTTTATCAATGTGAGCATTCTCTCCTTCAACTCATTGCCTCCGTACTTTATAAATTCGATGTTAATTTCGTCTTTTCCAGGTGATTTACCATTTTTACATTTCGCTAGAACTCTTTCTAACTCCTCTCTGGTGGGCTCATTTAATATATTACTTTCTTCTTCATTCCTTTTCTCTTCGTCTTCTGCTTCCATCGTTATCTGTTCATCCTCTGCCGCTTCATCAGTTAATAATTCTTTGTAGTATTCTATCCAAACTTCTTGGTATTGTTTGTCTTCTAGTACCACTGTTCCTTCTTCATTCTTTATTCCGTTTGTTTTACTTCTCCATTTTTTATTTTCTTCTCTAATTCTTTTGTAGAAGCTTTTTGTATTTCTATTTTTACTTTCCTTTCAATTTCATGCACTTTCTCGTCTGTCCATTCTCGTTTGCATTGCCTGATCATCTTCTTTGCTTGTTTTCTTAATGTTTCATATTCTTCTTTGTCTTCTATTTTGTTAGTTCTCATCCATTTAGCCCTAGCCCGTATTTTATTTTCTGTCATTTTTCTACATGTATAATTATACCATTCATGTCTGGGTTTCTTTTGCACCGGCCCTATGTGTTTCTTCGCTGTTTCTTTTATACTTTCTTTGATATTGGTCCATTCTGTCTCGATATTATCTTCTCTCCTCCTACTCATCAGCTGTGTTGTTAGTTCCTCCGAGTATTCATTTCTTAAAGTAATATTATCTAGTTTACCTATATCCCATTTTTGTCTTTGATAATTCAGCTTTATGTTTTTTTTTACTTTTTATTATATTATAGTGGTCCGAGTCAGCACATGCTCCTCTGTAGGTCCTCACGTCTTTTACTGATGATTGTTTTCTTTTATTGATGAGTATATGATCTATTTGGTTGTATGTTTGTTGGTCTGGTGATTTCCATGTTACTTTGTGCATTTTGGGGTGCTTGAACTTTGTTGAGCTTATTATCATATTTGTTCTTGTTGCTAGGTTACATAGTTTTTGTCCATTATCATTCGTGTTTTCGTGAATTGTGTGTTTTCCCGCAATTTGTACTATGAAATCCTCTTTTCCTATCTTAGCATTAAAGTCTCCAAGAACTATTAGTACATCTTCCTTTGGTACCTTTTCTATCTCCTCTTCTATCTTTTCGTAGAGTTCTTCTTTTTCTTCTGTTCTAGCTTTTTCTGTAGGTGCATATATATTCAATAGCGAAATATTGAACGGCTTAGCTTCTATTTGTATATAAACGATATAGTGCAACTTATCTTCAAGCAGTTCCTCTTCGAAAATAGTAAGTGAGATAAGTAATCATAACTTGGGACCAGTACAGTCCTATTCAACGATCCATGTCGACTAGTTCACAGACGTTTAATTTCCAGGGATTATATTTTGTCTTTTGAGAGTACCGCCAATTTTTATTTTGCACTATATCGTTTACTTGAACTACACCTAGAGAGGTTTGAAATATTAAAAAAGTAAATTTTTTCAAATGACATCTTTTGGAAGGCATTTCTTGAATTATTTTCATGACGAATCTCGAATCTATTGATTATTTAAAATCGAAAATCGGATGGATAACAATCCTGACACACTAATTGAATTTGGAAAAATTATGAGGAAATTCGAGTGTACCGCTCATCAAGTATGCTATGGATACAAAGTTGAATGAAACATCAATGTTCACAAATAGACCAAGCTATAGAGGTTTTTACCCCCACAAAATAAAAGGCGTAAATGACCTATATTTTTTGTTTTTCTGCAAATATCCTAAGAAGTTTTGAAGAAGTCGTTTTACAGTCGACGGAACTTTTGTAGATAATTATGAAACCCCCCAATTGGTTTTCTACACGATCGGATCGGTGCATATTCCACTGAGAAAATCCGGGAAAACCTCGAAAAAGAAACAATTTTTAAAAAATTCATAATTTTTATAAATCCGAAGCTGAACAAACAATATTGCGGAAACTGATAGATAATAACATCTGTTTCAACTGTGCACTAGATGTGTGCATTTTGGATTTTCACCTGAGAGGTGGGAAATGTTTCAAAGTGTGTTCATGGCATAGTCAAGTAGCAGCAGTGGGGGAACTAGCAAGCAGAGGAGTGTATAACCGCGCAGCAATTTGAACAATGCACACTATCACTCCTCGATTTTTTATCTCAAAACTATGTAATCGTACTAGAATCGTCTCTAGAATAAAAAAAAGTAAAAATATACAGGTTGTTTCATTTGAAATTCACAAGTTATTGTAGTTTCCCGTGAAACTGTAAGTGATAGGGGAGTACGAAATATTGAATTTTTTTCCAAATCTTGAAAACAATAACTCTGCCAAGTTTCAAATGATACTCTTGAAACTCCGAAAACTATGGCTTGTATAAAGAATACGTTGACATCCGCAATATGAGGCCCTGATGAAGCGATTGTTAAGTTCTTGCTTCCCGGTCAATCATTCGTGGAGCTTGGGTTCGGATCCCAGCACGGTTACTGACCTCGTGCATGGCATCGCACGTTAAAAGGTAAGGGCTGCATCTTTCCTAGCTCGCCTAAGTCTCTCGAAGACTTCTGAGGTTGACGAAGGGTGCTGCCTGTTGTAAATAACAACTCAAAAAAAAAAAGTTTACGTGTGCATAAGAATAATTTCAGGCAAAAATGTCGAGATCGGATGATCAGTTCACATAATTTGAATAAAAACAAATGATTTCTACATAATTAATGATGAAGATATTGAAAACATAAAAATTTAAGGAAATAGCGATAATGAATTGAATGAAAACTGTAACATCAACAATATTGAATTTTTATATGTTTTAGATAATTCTATTCGTCAGAGACACAATGAAGGTGAATGTCACAAGATGCTGACGTCAGGAAAAAGTACCATAATGTGAACCTTGTGGTAGACAGACCTAAACCGGGAAGGTGTGTTTGCCCAGGGCTACGCTGACGATATGGTCATAATGATTAAAGGGAAGTATATGGGTTCTGATGCAATCAACGCTCAAAGACGAACATAAGGAAGAAAATCAGGGTCAACCACGATTATTCCTTTCACCAAATAATCGCTTTGGCTATACACAGCAATAGTGATTCCTTCGATATGGAGCACTGGCCAAATATTCTACGTGTGAGAACCGGAAGGATATTGGCTAGTTCACATGCTCTGGTTCATTGGTACTGTGTCCAGCACATCTACGATCAGCAAGGAGATGATTTTGAATCTTCCTCCTCTGCATTTACATATTGTGTTGGAGGCAAAGATAGAAGCTTCTAGACTGAATACCCTGGGCCAATGGAGTGGCTACAACCTAGGCCACTCCAACCAACCACTATGCAGGATCTCTGACGAGAAGAAAGAAATAGCCTCCCATATACCTTCTCATTCATTCATCTATACAGAACTACTTGCATTTCGGCTGATAGCCAGCCCCGTGAAGAATAATAATAATAAATGATTTTTATTTGCATATTATGATCGATGTGTGCTTCATTGCACCACAATTCCACTACATTGAGTTGCATTGCTATTTTCTCTTAGGATTCCGATTGAAATGTTAGTCCCCAGGGGTTGTGGAGTATTGTTTGTGACTCCCTTTTACTGAGTAAAATTCACTTAACGTTACTTTCTGACGAAGCACTTATTGATCTAGTTAGGATAGATAATAGACTTTTTAAATAATAAGCTATAATCACTTTTTGAGTTTTACTTACAGAAGCTGAAGGTGAAATCTTGAATGTTGTCTGGCTAAGCCATCCATCTGGGTCGTATAAGGTGCAAGAGCAATCACTATTCTCAACAGTATACTCGGTATTTTCCTGAAAATGAATACTCATGATTATAGATCACAATACGCCTCCTGAAAAATATTCAACAGTGAAGGAAACATTTCAAAATTTGATGATAATTTCATTCAGATTGAAACCCCAGGGGATGATGATAACATTCGGAGAATTCCAACGCTTCTCTAGCTCTCCGTTGCCATAATATTTGTACGGCATCATTCTTACGACAATAATGTTTCAAGGAATCAACAGAAGTTTACTATTGCCGTAAACCTAGCAAATACTTATACTATAGGTTTCTCTCATATGACACAGCATGAATGAGTTTGTATAATAATAACAATAATAATAATAAAGGCTTTTATTGACAAGATATTTTTACATATTTCACAGGTGTTAATAAAACATTTGTATCTTATAAAAAGTAGAGTTCAAACTACTTGTTTTGACACAAATGTTTGGTCTTTCACTTTACCATGAGAGACCTGTTCAAAAAATCATGTTTAATTATTTTTTTATGTTTTGACAGTGTCATTTTTTTGTGTATATTAGGTAACCAGTTGTGAAACTTTGTCAGGTGAAATGAAAAACAGCACTCGTATAAACAGTCGACTCCTAAAACGAATATTCAAGTTATACTTCTGATTCGGATCTTGAACAGATAAGAAGGCTTTCCGGTAATAATAATTTTGTGGTAAAGAGTACACGCATGTAAAAGTCTTATACCCGTTGCACTCTCAACCAATTTCTTTCACAAATATTTTTTAAAATTTTTTTTTCAAGTAGTGATCTATTGCTGTAAATAAGTTTTAGGTTACAAAAAGCTCTTCGCAGTAACATGTCACCTGTGAAGAATATCTCAAGTCATTGTCCAAGAGGATATAAATTAGGAAACTATTGTGTACTATTGGTTACAAAAAGTAATAAATGATACATGGTTGTATTTAGAATGTAGTATTGAGACAAAAAAAGTGAAAATATTCCGGGTGTATCATTTAAAAATCTAAAGTTCATAACACTCCCGGTGAGACCGGAAGTCGCATCAAGCTGAGTTTTTTTCTTAAAAATGCAGTTTTATGTATTATATAAATCCTTCAAATTTCATTTCAATATCTTCAAAAACAAAAAAGTTATAGGGTCGAGCCACCTTCAATGGACTTCAATGGAGATTTTCTTTTGTTCTTATATATTATACCAAAATTTCCAAGCTTTCCCGGGAATTTTCCCCACAAATCTTTTTTCTTAAAGTGCTCTTCGAAAACTGCACGTGTACCAAAAATCATTTCCACTGGATTCATTGTCAGGTTTTAGTAACATTTTAGCTACAGCGCTTGCGTTATATTACACCTGAATGAAACAATTTCACAATGTCACAATATTTATCATTCATGGAAGGGAATACTTACATTCAATTTACATTGGGGTGCGGTCAGAGTTGGAGGTTCATCGTCAATGTTCCTGATATTGATCGTAACGGTTTCAAAAAATGAATCCACCATAACGTTGAGATTGTAAAGGCGTTGATTTTGTTCATAATCGAAGGATTGATTCGAATATAAAACATATGAGTCATCTTCAGGTTGCAATATGGTGACGAACGTTGCTGATGCGGAAATGAAAGAAATGGATGGTCCCATTTCAGCTAAAACATTGAAATAAGAAAATAGGCATGAATTAATTGGGTAAGAACTGGCCAAGGAAGCTTAACTTCGAAGCACTAAATAATGAAATATTTTCGTCAACAATTTCACGAGTGGTGAGTTTACAATCGATATTTTTTTAATAAATACGAATTATAAGGCTGATTCATAAACTTGACGTTCCATTTGCCGTTCGCCGTTCGCCTTTCGCCATTCGCGGTTCACCTTTCACCGTTTGCCTTTCGCCTTTCGCCTTCCGCCTTCCGCCTTCCGCCTTCCGCCTTCCGCCTTCCGCCTTCCGCCTTCCGCCTTCCGCCTTCCGCCTTCCGCCTTCCGCCTTCCGCCTTCCGCCTTCCGCCTTCCGCCTTCCGCCTTCCGCCTTCCGCCTTCCGCCTTCCGCCTTCCGCCTTCCGCCTTCCGCCTTCCGCCTTCCGCCTTCCGCCTTCCGCCTTCCGCCTTCCGCCTTCCGCCTTCCGCCTTCCGCCTTCCGCCTTCCGCCTTCCGCCTTCCGCCTTCCGCCTTCCGCCTTTCGCCTTCCGCCTTTCGCCTTCCGCCTCTCGCCGTTAAGCTTGACGTTAGCAGCGACGGAATGCACAACGGCCAACTGCATTCACGCCAATCCTTTCTAGTGCTAGCTTGAAGTGTTTACCGACAAGCCAAGGTGGTGCTGTAGGTTTTCTGGATTTTCCTACAGCTGAAAAGTGAATACGCCACCAAAAGTCAGTGAGTCGTCCCGGAGCGCCACGGCAAATAATAATAACAGCCGTCCTCTATCCGTATAGGCTATGCCTTTCGGTACACGCAAATGCCATGTCCAGTTTATGAATTAGCCTCAACACCAACGATGACAAACTGAAGATTGGAATTAGAATGAGATATTTATAAAAAATCATCGATAAACGAACCACGAGTTGTAGTTAGCTAGAAGAGTATAAATGAGACCGCCATGGGAGGAAGGTATATACAATTCTGACAGGGTTCTATATTTCTATTACTTTCATTACTCGTGTATGAGAGGAATTACTTGGGCATTATGTAATGGTATTAGTTCGGGGTTACTACTCGGGGATTCCTTGGGTATAACAGGTATTAGTTAGAATTTTTGGGAATAAGTGTACACAATTTTCTCAGCGGTTTCCCCCTCGATCGATTATTTCGATGCTTTTTTTTTCAATTTCTGGTTCCCGCGAAAAGGAAAATCCTGTATTGTTAAAAGAATATTGTGAGAGCCGAGGGAAAGTAGGTAGGAATTGGTGTTCTTCTTGAATTTCTGAAGGCTGTATGCCTCAGGGAACTCCTCCCGAGGCAGCGAGTTCCAAAGCTTTGCCGTTCTGTGGAAAAACAAGTCCTGGGAAGCAGATGTGCGGCATATCTTCAAAGTAACAACATATGGACTGAGCTCGATGGGTCAATCTCGATGAGACCGTTAACAGTGGAACGATTAATGATATTTCGGAAGAGCATCGTCCATGAAAATATCTATAAAGCAGACAGATCGCCAACCTTTCTGCGATGTTCCAGAGAAGTAAGCGAGATTGTGAGCGAAGTATCACTGACGAGACGAATGTCTCTCTTTTGGACCGAATCTAATTGAATTCCACCAAACTGTTGGATCCCCATTATAGAATTTTGGCTGAGTCCGTATTCATTTCATTCACGATTCTTCCCCGTTCATTTCTGCATTCCCTGGCTCTTATCGGAGCTTTGGAAGAGACAGCGGTATGAAGAGTACTATCATCTGCAAAACTATTCACTGGACATGAGGTAGCTCCTAACAAATCATTGATGTGAAGAAGGAACAGTGTCTCCAGAGTCGTTATCTTCGTCCCTGCGGAACACCAGCATTTATTGGTTGAGTATCAGATCATTGACCACCACGTGGAGAGATAGGTCTGAGAGAAAGCTAGATAGCACGGAACACCACCGGGAAGGCAAGCCATAAGATGGAAGTTTGGCTATGAGTCCTTGGTGCCAAACGCGATCAAATGCCTTGGGTATATCCAACGCAACTGCCAGAGTTTCACCATATTTTTCGATTGACTGCTGCCAAATATGTGATACATAAGCAAGCAGGTCACCAGTTGAACTCTGATGCTGGAAACCATTTTGTCAATCATTGATAATTCCTGAGCGTTCTAGATATTTCATGAGCTCGATGTTGATAGCTTTCTCCATCACCTTTGAAATAACAGGTAGTAGTGCGATAGGTCTGTAGTTGCTGGGCAGGGTTGCTGTTCCGGAAACTAAAGCAGGTGAGACGTGAGTTCAATTCTGCGAAGAAAACAGGCTTCAGGATTGACTGCAAATACATTTTCACCAAAGAGAAAGTCTCAGGGAAAGGTATAACTGAATGTTTCCGACCAAAGATAATTCTCTCTGAGAATTCCGGAAATACTATCAGCTTTCTAGAAACAGAACTCATTGACAAATACAGGAGGTAAAGCTGAGGGGTGTTGACGAACGAATGTCTCATTCTTAAATAGAGCATCGAACTAGACGGAAAAGTTATCGAATGGAAACCAGAAGTCAAATATCTGGGACTAATTCTAGATGATAAACTCATCTGGAATAAGCACGAAAAGTCAGTAGCCAACAAAGTTTTCATAGTGTGCAGAAACTTTGCAGGAATGAACTGAAGTGGATGTTTACTTACGTCTATAGTGAGACTGACCATCACTTACAGGCAGTGGTAAGGGGCAGCAGAACAAAGCTAGCTAGTACAAAGGCAAATTAATTGAAAATCCAAAGGCTAGCCTGTGCAAGCATAACAGGCGCAATGAGAACGTGCCCAACGGCCAATATGGAGGTAATCCTAAGCCGTACACCCCTCCATATGAAGGTGAAGAGTATAGCCGTTTTTTATAGAATTACCAGAGACGAACCACCAAACGCAAGTTTCGACTCCTTCCTGGAAATCACCAAACCTGTGATATGCCCCAAAATGAGATGACAAAAAAGATTAGCTTTGTGAAAGAATTCTGAATAGCTTGGATGGGGCAGAGACACCATCCCAAGACTAAAGAGAAATGTCATTAAATGGTACAGAGATGGACCCAGAACAACAGAAGAAACTGGAATAGGGGTATGTAGGCCTGACACCAAATATTCCGAATATTCCGAGCTGAAATCTACGCCATCAGAAAACGCTTAGAAATTCGAGAAATTTTCGCAAACAAGAGATAATCATCATGTCAGATAGCCAAACATCTCCAAGAGAAACTAAAAACTAGGTAAGAACAACACTGTTACCTGTTACACCATTTCTGGAATCTTTTGCGGAACCTTTTGCGGAATAAGTCCCAGCACAATACTTCATAAACTTGAAGTAGATCCCAATCAGGAGGAATGAGACAGGACACGATACTACTGGGAAACTAAAACCAGAAGAGATCAAATACTGCACCATCGAGAGTAAAAACAAGCTCAGGATACTAATTGGAATCCTAACAGGGCACTATCGATTTAGAGGGTATATTGAGATACTCGGAGTAATGCGAGGAAGGCGACGAAATTTCTAACCTGCATAGGACTGGAGGAACTGCTCTAGTGATTGAAATATCCTAAATGGCTGGGTAGCAGATGCGGACACAGAAGATTTTATAGTTACAATGTATTGACACCCCCACTAAACAGAACAGAAGAGAATGGTCGATTTAGCAGTCCCTAGAAGGATGATTGCCAACAAAATGCTCTTATAGAACCATTCGTGCCATTCAAATATCTTACGTCATATCTGGTCATACCAGCAATGATCCAGTATAGTTCAGACCCACTGCTTAGACAATTCAAAACAGGTATGTATACCAGGGATTCAAACTCACTTCAGTTACGTTGAGAAGACACTGAAGCGAAGAAGCCTCAAATATTGTCAAAACACAAAATGAAATAGTAAATTAAAGGGATTCATCATTGGAATTTATCAGCCATTGAAGGTAAATTTTGATACGAAGCACCGATTACTGAAAAAAATAATCTACCAATGAAATTCTTACTCTGGCGAACGACATGTTTCAAGTATTACATTTCCCAATTCGGTGTTATACTCGATTTCAAAATGTGCAATTGACTATATTCATCAAAACTCCAGTTTTATCTGCACAATTTTCACCATACAGGAGGGTATCTTTTTTAGGTTGATACATTTCTCATGATTTCACATTTAGTTTGATTTCAGCCTTTCTCTTCCCACAGATTATGTGCCTTGGGGTTCCTATTAGGTAACTGAATCACAATTTGCAAACCATGCTGATATTTCTGGTCGTCATGCTGTGACCTAGGTTTTTCCATTCATGCACAAATTATTTTATCCTTCCAGAGAATAGTAACTATATCAAGGTCATTTCAGGTTTGGTTTTTCATAAAAAAAATTCAACAAAGGCAACAAGTCGTCATTTTTTACTCACCTCCAATAACTTTAAAGATAGCAGTTTTTTCCTTGAAACTATGATTATTTTCATCCATACTGAAAGTATATTCTGAATCTTCGTCGACTCCAGCTGCTGGCTGTATGGTAACGTCTGCACAACCTATAAAAAAAAGAGTGAATAAAAAAATTGCATTTCAATAGGGTATTTATTATGCATATCCGATGATATGGATAGGGCAGTGAGGCAAATAATAATGATAACCATGCAATCCATTCTGTGATGGTGCATAGACTGATTTGCTTTGGAGTAAACTCACTGAGTGTTTATGGAACAGTATAGTGATTCTTAATATTGCTATACGAAAACTAAAGTGGAGATACATAGAAGGAAGAATATATCATATTTCAGTTAAAATTAATTTACTCCTTCGAAAATATCATAGCACATCAGGAACCATCGATCAATTATTCATGACTAAATACACTGTTTATCTCCAGAAATATTCTCCATGCACCAGCCTGAATAAGTACTAAAACGTCAACTTTAAAACAGAGACAAAATAGTTAAGAAGTACTATGTTGCAACATTTCATCTACCAGTTATTTGAATTTTTCAAAAATATTATTTTGTTCTTTTGTTTTGTTTACTATTTTTTCTTTCGTTAACCAGCTGCCGTCCCTCTACGAACGGCAGCCCTCAGAAGTCGAAACTTGTGCGAGCCAACCTTTTAACGTGCGATTCCTCAGTTCACCAGAAAAAAATTCTGCAGTCGCTAGGCTTTGAACCCAACACGACCGGAAGCCAGAATGACTGGAAAGTGGTGCTTCTAAGCATTTGACCACCTGGCCCTTATAGCCTGGTAGGCGGCAACAGACAATTTGTACATATTCCTATAAAGCTAGTTTTTTGTCAGTTTGTTGTTTGGACGTAACAAGTAAACAAAGTGACAGTCAACCACCCCAATGATGGTGCGTTCATATACATTAGTTTCAAAAGTTTTACACCATTCGGGAAACTTTTTTTATTATTGATTTGTCAGAAAATCTTCCATCCATCATAAAAATTGGTACATTGCGGAATACTTGTATATGAGTTATCAAAATTCTAAATTTCCAAACGGTGTACAGAGGAAAAAACAAATATGAATTTTGATAAGTGTAAACTACCCTTACTTTAGACATTATCAGGAAAGTGTATTCAAAAAAGTTATAGAATATTGAAAGAATATTGAAAACAATAGGTGTTGCTGTTGGTCTGGTTTTTCGAACATTTTGCACATTTCCTGGAACAAGTGGGATTCGAAGTTTCTGCCTTGGTCCGAATGCAGCTACAATGGGACACCAAATCGGCATGCAAACTCCTTGACGAAGACATCTGCGATGGTGATGGCTTCCTGATTGGGTATGGCGTAGGCTTCTGCCCATTTGCTGAAAGAGTCCATTGCCACAAAGATGTATTTGTTTCCATGATCCGATTTCGCAAAACGGGCCAGCAATATCTATTGCAATCCTTTCAAATGGGCTGGCTAAGTTATACTGACGCATCGAGGCCTTAGGTCGAGTTCGAGGTCCACCAGTCCTTAACGTTAACTTGACAATTAGCCCAATAGAACCGTTGTCTCAGTTTTTGTAGTCTACTAGATGTCCTCCGGTGATTCCGTCATACACTACTAGGAGCGCTTCCTGTCTGTTAAACTTGGGTACCACTGTCTGGCGTCTTTTCTCTCTGCCATCCTCTGGCTCCAGCACGCGTTTCAAGACCCCATTTTCCAACGTAAGGGAATTCCATTGGGCTCAGTATGATTTAATCGCTGGAGAATAGCATGCGACTTCCTGTCTTGATGTTGTTTGGTTGCCCTTTTTCCAGCCGATGACCAGACCAAGGTCTGGATCTTTCTATTGGTCTTTCTGGATGTTGTCATCGTCAACCACCGTTGTCCTACGAACGGCTGCGACCTTCTCCTCGGCTCGACGACAGTGTGCATCGGCGTTCTTGTGACTGCTCCCTGCTCAATGTTCGATGTCGAGATCAAATTCTTGAAATCGGGGTTTTTGAATTGTAAAAGCCATTTGAGGGCTGACTCATTTGTGAACATTTTTTACTCCTTTTACTACAGCCAACAGTTTCCGTCGGGTGACACAATAATTGCGCTTCGGTTTGCTGAGGGTTTTGCTGAAATACCCAATGACCTTCTTGGATCTGGGATAGGATAGCTCCAAGTCCTACGTTACTAGCGTTGGTGTTCAAATTTTCAATTCGGTAAGGGATAGCTCAGGATCGGTGTGTTGCTCAAGGCTTCTTTCAGCTTCTTGAATGACTTTTGGCATTCCGGAGACCACTGGTACTAAGTCTGTCATTCGGTCAGTCTGTTTAGTGCTTTGGTGATGTTGGCAAACCTAAGCACGTATCGACTGTACATGCCAAGAAAACTCCGCAGCTGGTAGATGTCTTTTGGAATAGGCCAGTCTCTGACAGCTTTGATTTTGTAGTCGTTCACTGTTACTCCTTTCCCAGAGACAATGTGTTCAAGGTAATGGACTTTTTTCTGGAACAGATGGAATTTTTAAGGGCTCAGTTTTAGCCCAGACTTCCTCAGGCGCAGGTAAACCTCCTCTAGATTTCTCACATGATCTTCGAACGATCTACCAACCACGATGATGTCGTCGAGGTATACCAGGCACGTTTTCCATGAGAGTCTCCATCAATCTCTCAAAGGTGGCTAGAGCGTTACAAAGGCCGAATGGCATTACTGTGAACTGCCACAATCCTGAGCCGATTGTGTAGGCCCCAAAACAGTGCCCTTCTTCAAGGTCACTGGGTAATAATTGACATTCACTACCCTAACTGGCACAAATTCATCAACACGCAGCAAGGTCTTTCCTAGTGCGATTCCTCGTCCAATTTCCTCACCATGAAGCTCGGGCTCGGTTATCACCACGCTCCCACGACTCGTTCCGCCATCCATGCGAGCCTCCAGAATGGTTTCAGCCATATCAGGTACGCTTACATTTCCAACCAACAGGACACGAATCATTTCTTTACTTCTTCCATGAAGTACCAGCTCATTTCTGTTCACACGCAGGACGCCATCTTTGAAATTCCGCTCGAACTGTTTTGAATTCATGATGTCCATTCCAATAATTGCGTCTACCAAAGCCAGGTGTTTCAGTTTCTTGCTACTCAAAATCAGCCTGATTAATAGTTCACCATACACAGTGGCTGGTTCCCCTATTGCTTTGAGTAACTTCCATGTCGACGATTCAATTCTGGCCGGTGTTCTGGAAAATGAAGGTCCTAGAATAGTCCTAGTCGCACCGGTATCCAGCGGCATGTGGCAGGGCTTGTTGGTGATGAAACCGTCTACTAAGGCTCCTTTGTTCAGTCGTTGGAGGACAGATACATATGCGTTGTTAGCTGGGGCTTGCTGAGTATTGACCGACGATTGCCCCTTCTCAACAACCTTCGTTGGTCTCGACCTCTTGAGGGTTGAAAATTGGCTACGCACGTGTCTAAGTTCCGACAGTGAAAGGCTCCTGTTCTTCTTCCATCATCCGCACCTTACTTTGGCTCTTGCAAGATTGTTTTGTAGCCTCAAATTCCAAAGCACGTGCCAATGCACTCACGAGATGTGTTGGACGAGCTAGTGTCAATGTTTCTTGGTCGCGAAGTCCACCCAAGAATGCCTGAACCGCTAGCCGCTCCATTACCTTTTTCGGCGTGGCTGGATATGCAAGACAAACCAAGCATGCAATTCTTCAAATTCCTGTAAGGATTCGCTTGACTTCTGGCGGCGGTTTTTGAGCTGTGAGTGGTATACATGTTCTAGATGGGTCTGTCCATACCGTATTTCTAGATATTTATTCAGCTGCTCGTAGTCCTCCTGTTCTTGTGATGTGAAAGTTTGTTAGAATAAAAAAAGCTCAGGATGAGCTGGAGTAAAATCTTACTATTAAATATAGAAAAGGCATTCCTGTTATTGAGGAATTAAAAAACTAAAAAATGACTCTTTTCATACATTGAACATATATTATCAGAATGTTGGTGGCCTAAGAACTAAACTTGATGAATTTAAAAACTCTGTCCTAAGCTGCAATTATGACATCATTTTATTAATAGAAACATGGCTAACGAGTTCCTACTATGATGCTGAAATTGGTTTGACCAACTATAATATTTATAGAACAGATTGAAATGCAAACACAAGCAACAAGTCTCGAGGAGGAGGAGTGATGATGTGCTTTAAAAAAGGGCTGAACTTTAAAATTCTGGATAAAGGTAGTCCAAATGTCGAACATTTATTCATTCTTTTGATGAACAAAAATACTAATGTGATTTTCGGAGCTACCTATATACCGCCAGGTTCGAATTCTGATATTTATATAGATCATTGTACCTCTGTTGAACAATTATGTGATAAATTCAGGTCATCTCAATGTTATCTCTTCGGTGACTATAATTTACCATTGGCAACGTGGGAATCTTCAGAAGAGCATGGACTCACTGTTCGCTGCCCCCAAGGATATCCAGCACATGTCAATAGTGAACATTTCTCTTTTCTTAATTTCAAACAGCTAAATTCCATTCCCAACAATCATAACGTATATTTAGATCTGGTTTTTTCACAAAATACTTTTATTCAAATTCAGGAAGCCATTGATTTTACCTAATAATTTTCACCATAAGGCCATTACCGCTGAGTTGGAACTATCAGTTGAATTCAAGCCATTGTTATTTGAAGAGTTCTACTATGATTTCAAAAATGCAGACTATGTAGGTTTAAATAATCATTTTGCAGCAATAAACTGGGAACTTTTATTCAATAACCTAGATATTCATACTATGGTTAACACATTCTACCAAATTATTGGAAACTCTTTTGCAAACTTCATTCCTAGAAAGAAAAGTAAACCAACTACCTATCCAAAATGGTATACCAACGAGCTAAAAGCACTTATTATTGAAAAAAAGAGAGCTCACGTCAATTATAAATCAACTCGATCAGATCAAGATTATCTTCTATTTACTAATCTGAGATCTCAATGCAAAGATCTAATGAAGACAGCTGTGATACATATACAGCTTATATTGATAATTAAATAACTAGTAATTCAAAATACTTTTGGACCTATATTAAGTCATTAAGAAAAAATCACCCCCATTTTCAAGAGTGGCAAAAAAGATGACATCAAAAACTATCGACCAATTAGCAAACTTTCAGCCATCCCAAAACTTTTGGAATTTTTACTTGTGCGCTACCTTTCATGGCATTGCAGAAATTTGATTATCGAAAATCAACATGGGTTCACCTCATGTAGATCCACAACTTCTAACTTATTAGTATATCAACAAGAAATTGTTGGGGCCATAGAGAAAGGTAATCAAATTGATACAATTTATACTGATTTCAGTAAGGCCTTCGACAGGGTCAACCATGAATTACTGATAAATAAATTAAAGGAAATAGGCTTTCCACCGTGGTTAACAAGATGGTTGAACAGTTACTTATCTGACAGGAAACAGTTGGTGAAAATTCAAAACCACACGTCCGGTGATATTCAGGTTGCATCTGGTGTTCCCCAGGGATCACATCTGGGTCCACTTCTCTTCAACATTTTCATTAATGATATTGCTCTTGATTTTAGCTACTGTAAATGCCTTTTATTCGCTGATGACCTTAAGATTTATATGCCAATCAACTCAGACAAAGACTGTGAAAATCTCCAATCCGATTTGAACGCATTGATCAATTGGTCACAAAATAATGGAATGTAACTCCATGTTGACAAATGCTAGTGTATCTCATTCTCTAGGTCCAATAATCCTATTCAATTTGACTATCAGATTGAAAATAGCCTTGAGCGGGTTTCTGAAATACGTGATTTAGGAGTCATATTTGATCACCATTTGAATTTCACACAGCAAATTAACTCTGTAGTCAATAAATCTTTTCAACTAAGAGGTTTCATTTCCAGAAACACTAATAATTTATCTGTTATGGCTTTTAGAACGTTGTACCTATCATTAGTACATTCGGTTATGCAATATGCTTCTCCAGTATGGTCACCATATTATCAAACTCACATTGATAACTTAGAAAGAGTGCATAGAAAATTTCTGAGGTGTTCAGCATTTAAAATGAATTTACAATATGGTACATACGATTATAAGCAGGTTATGCAAAATCTGAACATTACCACTTTGGAAAATAGTAGAACAAGGTCCGACTTGATTATTCTTTATAAAATACTATCTGGAGAAATAGATTGTTCTGTATTGCTCCACTCGATTAATTTCAAAGTTCCGAATCGACCTACTCGAAACTCTGAGTTATTTCAAGTTCCATATCATCGTACAAATTATGGATATAATAGTACTATGTCACGTCTTGTAAGATTAGGAAATGAATATTGCAATAGGGGTATTGAATTTACTGGACGAACATCACATTCATTCAAAAACAGTGTAATAAGGCTTGTAGTATAATAGTGTCTGTTTGTTACTTTAGTTTAGTTTAAGCATGTATTTGTATTATATTTATCTGTAAAAAAGGGGAGAACCCGTTGATAACAATAAATAAATAAATAAATAAATAAATAAAATGTTCGTTGCTTCTCCACGCAACGCCAGTGTTAATGTTACAGCTCGTTCTCTTGCATTCCATCCATTCGCCTTTGCTGCATCTTCAAATTGTCGTGGGTAATTTGCCCATGGTGTTTTTCCATCAAACTGAGGTGAACATCATCCAAGTTCAATCTCAGTTCCAGCATTGAATTTTCATTGACAGATTATGTGGTGTGGGTAGTGTCAATTTGGTTTTCCAACTTACTGATTTTTTCTTCAATTTTGTTGATTTCCGCCTCAATTCCTTTTTTGATTTCATCACCAATTGTTTCCTTCAATTTTCCCAGTCACTCTTCAATTTCATCTTTGATTTTCTCTATCTCTGTCTCGACGGTCGCTATTCCTTGTTCTAACCGGCTCGCCACACCACAAAGTTCTTCTTTCAGTTTTTCCTTCAAACTATTCGAATTTTCTAGAAGTCCTTCTTCGACCGAATTCTGTTGCATATTATTATCCACTGATTTGGTATTTTCGACGAGTTCATTCATTACCGTACTCAAATCAATTCCAGAAACTCCGAATAAGAAGGTTTCGGGGTCGTCTCCTTCAGCAATCAACCCGTCTAAAAGTCTCTCCTGGAGTACAGCCTTCTTACCAGTTGTGTCAAGTTCCCTCTCTTCTTATTGATTTTTGAGTTCCACGACCTTGAGGTCGACTGTCGAACTCCTCTCGAAAACATTTTGTCATAGTCTATTTCACACAAATGTTTTTGATTTATTGAATTTTCCACGCTGTTAGTTTCAAAGGTCACTAGTCTATTATTATCATTATTTTTACACGCGAGAAGTGTATCAGTTTATACTCCTGTTAATGCACACAACTGTCCACTTCACGAAAAATGTTTATCAATTACTGTCTTTTTTTCGCGAAAACAAAACTCGAATTAACAACACAACGAAATCACAACTGTCTATTTACACGAACACTCTGTATTTATTTTTCTTTTAACATCCACTAAAGAACTTTCACAAAATTTCACAAAATTTACTCTTAAAATATCTATAAATAAAATTTAAACCATTAAAGAGATCGAATGAAAACTTATGTATTTTTTGGTAATATGTGAAATAAAGAAGTAACGGGGGGCGGACTTTTGTACTTCACTGTATATCAGCATTATCGATACATCGATACATTGTAATAAAACATAGGTTTTGAAAGATTCATTTATCTTACCTTCTTTAACCAGCAGAAAGAGTGCCATTGAGTATATGAAGAACTTTTGCATCATGCCTGGAAAATAAATAAATAACTTCAAAATAAAATACGGAATAAATAACTATATCTCTTTTATTTGCTCTCTTTCCCCCTTTATCGGGTTGTTCACAGTTTCTCAGTATTTAAAAAAAGTAATTCAATAACTGAAATGCAATATTTTGTATCAACCGGTCAGTTTCATTATAAAAAATAACGACATATTTCCATTTCGATTATATCGAAAAAATATAATCGCTTTAAATGCTTGATCCATAACTTTGCATCAGAAAAAACAGGAATTTCAAATAATTTTCCGATTTTCTTAAAGAAAAATATGATTTCATTGATTTTCAGTAATCAAAACTTGATAGCTAAAGGTATAAAACAGTTTTGTAGAAGTTACAATTTTTTCAATGTGTCAGAAGTTTCGTAAATATTAAAAAATGGCAAAAACTAAAAGTTGCAACAGAACGTTCAAACTTGGCACAGATGGGTACAATCGGAATAGGTATAACTCTTCCCTATAAAATTTCTTGAAATTCAAACACATACGCCTATTTTCAGCGATTATTCTGAGAAAAATTTACTTTTGACAGATAGCGAAAACACGTGACCCCGTTCGAGGAGGTCATTGTTTATCTTTTTTAAAGCACAACTCAAAGCACGAATTTCAGTGTAAATCATTGTAAATTATTATTAAAAGTTTTTCCCATATGATACCAACTTTTTGAAGAACACTGTAGGCCTTCTCTTCAAGAATCTTTGCCAGTTATATCAGAATTTCTGAATGATTCGAGGAAAAACTACTTAAAAAAGGTTTTTTATTGCATTTCTGTGATATTTTCAATTCTGTTGAAAATATATCCGCTCATGAAAATAAATTGTTGTATTAGTAATCACTTGATAACTTTTTTATAGCATTGCATCGTCGTGACAATATGAAAAAAACATAATTTTTTTTATAAAATTGAATTGTTCACTTGTACAAAAAAATGCTGCCTGAAATACAACCACTTTAATATAGTAAAAACACATTTATTCTAATAATATTAGAACAAATTAAAAATAAATTAGCGCAGAGCGCCTCGTCGCCTGGCAACATCCTCGATTATTATAAATCGCATAATAATCTCTTGGCTATAAAATGTCAATCATTTCGAATAATATGAATGGAAACACTTTATCAGCTGCCTTTTCATCAGTCAATATTTTCTTCTAATTTTAATTTCACTAATCCATAATTGGTTAATTGGTTTGTCAATGAATAATGTTTTGCTAAAAATCCAACTCAACTTTCCTCAAGCGAGTTGTTTTCAATAGTATGCGACAAATTATTCCAAAATTATCAATAGCCTTGGGATATTATGGGTTATGAATGTATATTTAACTGATAGCACATGCAAAACACTCTCAAAAAATTATGCAATATTAAGAAATAAAAACACGAAATAAAGTCACAGAAAAGCTCATACTAATTTTGCATTCAATTGGGTAAAAAACCATGTCAGTAAAGATGAGCAACTGAAAATTGTCAAAATTCAATAAATCAAGAAACAGCTGAAAATAGCTAACTAGATGTATAGAAAAATATTCGTGTCATAATCCTACAATATATGGACGGAAAATAATATTGTTCCAAATTCAAAAATTATTTTTTGCCACTCTGTATGATCCGAGGGCATAAAAATTGCTCAGAAATATCACCATCTACATATACAATATCATAATAATGTTATTTTCTTTCAAATTCTATAATCGTGACCACAGTGATTTTATTCGGCATGCATCTGCAGATGCCATTGTTTTGACAAAAATAAATTATATTCTGTGAATGAAGATTCCAAAGAAATTACAAAAAGACTTATAACACATTGCAAAATGTTCATTTTGAAACATATATAATAATAGCTATTTATGATACAAGTGTGAAAATTGGATGATTCGTGGATACATTTTTTTCCAATTTCGATTTTTATGCCTTTCGAAATTTTCAAGTTGATGTGCCCTCAGCGCCATCTGTCGAGTAATTGCAATTTTTCTACTTTCAAAAATCGGTAATACCCGTCAAAATATTTTTGGTTTCATTGTTCCACATCAAACCGTTCAAAGTAGAATTCAGATCCCCATTTATATTTGGTATTTCGAAATTGAATTACAAAAAAATATTAACGAAAAAAACCAAATAGATGGTTGTAAAGAGAATTGAGTTCTCTTTTCAACGATGTGAAACTTGACTCCCCATGCCATTTAAAATTTTTGAGTTGATGTGCCCCCCGCGCCTCCTGTCGAGCAATCAACATATCATTTATTTTGAAAAGTAGTATTGGTGATACCCTCCAAAAGTTAACCGGGGGGACTATAAAAAGCTGCACTGTATGGGTGCCAGAATCTACAAAATATCAAAATTACAGAAAAATTAATCGAAAGTACCTTTATAACAGTCCGTTCTGTATCTGGCCAAGGTGTATCATTCGAAATTCTAATAAAGAGGCCAATATTTTTTTTTTCACATATTTTTTTCTCATATTTTTTTCTCAGAATTTTCTTATAAACGCGAAGAATTGCGTATTTTCTGATAGACTCGATATCATTTTACGATATCTGTTTATAATCTCGAATTTCATAGATCAGAGAGTTGTCATCAAATTGGTGACCTATAGCCTTTTCAAATTAATCTAACTCAACATTATATTTATATCAATCAAATCATCTCATTTTTAATTGGACAAAATTATTTACTCGTATTTCCGACTTAATTTAGCATGAGATGTAAGACTCAATATAGTTATTTTTTTTCATATTGGAGATAATCAGTGATATGATAATAAAATCATTATTTGTATCACAAGGCAAGAAACTGTATTTAGTCCGACACAAATATACAGGGTTTTTCTTAACGTATGAAGTCCAAATTATAGCTGATGACAAATAATGACTAATGATTTTAAATGAAATTAAAAATATGGCATTATGATGAGTACTCTCTTTCGACTGGAATCTTTACTGTTCACACTAATTTATTGTGAAATGACAAGTAGTCAGATAATAAACAATTTTTTTTTATGTTTTTCCTATAATTTTGGATAGAGAAGAAATTGGGGCTATGTTGAATTGAAAAATTACGCAGTTTTCCACATCAGTAATAATATATAGAATTTTCTAATTGTGAGTAATTTTTATTGGTTTCCGATAAAAACGTAATTTAATACCAATCTGTATGTTGACACTGAGATCTGGTTCATGAAAAAAATACCTCATAGTGTTTTGCAGCTATCACCCGAATCATAATGTTTTGTATGGTTTTGCACAAATATTTGGAATTTAGAATTTAGCATTTTGCAAAAGTTATAAAAAATTAACTGAAAAAAAGGGTTTGGTTTTTTGCAAATATCTCAAAAACCACTTGACATTTTTTCAAATTTGATAAAAGATTCAAAAAGAGGAGGAAATTTCCTAAAAGGTGCCACGTTTCGGAATTGTAGGACCAATATTAATAATTTTCCCAGAGGGTTGAAAATACGTCCTAAAACGGGTACTCCGGCTTGCGCAAGACACGCACACTTTGGACCTTTAATGAATAAATACTCTTTAAACCTATTCAATATAAAAATTAAGAATTTGAAAAATTCAGGCACCTACTGGATAAATGAATAATCCACGGTAAAAAAAATTATCATGATTTTTCAGTTAATTATTAGTTAATCAACAATTGTTTCCTACTTTGAATAGGAACATTGCAAGTGCGATAATTGTTAAATAACAAATCCGAGATTTTTTTCTTTTTTTGAAGCTATTTTGGAAAGGTCTCAGGATAGATTCCCGTTGGAAAAATTAAAAAATGTAATTTTTCAATTTGTTATCAACAATTTACTTGGGTTAGATATTAAAAAGCTTTATATTTTTTTTATATTACTATCGATCCGTTTCTATGATCAGAAGCTACATAAAAATGATTTTTATCTGCTATTATTTAAAAATTTATAATAAACAAATGCATTGTTATAAGATAATTTAGTTCTTTTGGAAGATAATCTTTGATACAAATTATGGTTTTGAAAACAAAAACCATTTCTTAAAAAAAAATTGTTGGTTACAAACGGATTTCTTAGTTGACAATTTTTTTCTACCACTTCTATATCCAGGAACAATTTTTTTTATCATAATTCATCTTGTTCTTTCATAAAATAGTTTTTGTTTAAAATTTTATTGTTTATTTAATAAACAATTCGTTAATAACAATTGAATTTTTTCTATATATTTTTTCTCTTTCTACACAATGTAACAAAAACAACCATTATCCTCGAGAAAAAAAATATTAAATTTTTTTAAAAATTCTGTTCTGAAATATAATTTTTTTTTTCTCAAGAAATAATACATATATTCGTGAAATTGTCAGCATTTTCAAAATACTTTCACTTTGTCAGGCACTCAAACTGTGTTGCTGTACAAAACACTACTCGTACTCGTACAAAAAACTGTCGTGGTGTTTCTAAGCAACGCAGATTTCGTGCCGATAGGTGAAAGTATTTTTTGAAAATTCTTCATTTTGTCGGGAAATTAGTACTGACCATTTTTTCACTTTGTTTAATTAGATCTTTGTTTAAATGAATGCATAAGAAAGTTACCATTGACTTGGATGTCAAGATGACACTGACAAATGTCCCCGGTAAAAAAATTATTCACGCCGAATAGAGCACTGTCAGTGACGTAATATGACAGTTGCGGAACAATGTCATAGGGGGACAAGCAAACCAAACTGAACAAAAACAAACTCACTGAACCCATTTTCCATAAGGCTACGTAAATCTTTCTGGTAAATTTTCTGCGAAAAGTGATTTATAAAAATCGCAATTACCTACTAAAAACGAATTTTCATTTCATCAAATGTCAAATGCTTTGTTTGTCCCCCCATGACAGCCATGTTGTGACGTCAGCTGACAGTGCTCTATTACATTCAAGGTAATAAATTTTTTAATAATTTTAACTAGATTAGCACTCGTGTATCTTAGTAACACGTTCGCGGACATGACGTCATATCACGTCATTGATTGTTGTGATAGCTGCCAAGTAACAACTCATTCTACCTTTGATTGTTCAGGGATATCCATATCTGAGGTGAGGGCTATAGTATTGCAAAAAACAAATTTACCGTGCATTTGTGAAAAATGCCGATATGCTTTCAAAAGTGTTCAAAACTGCTTAGAAAAATGAAGGACATGAGAAGAAGATTTGGAACAGATAATAATGGAGTTAGAAGAAAGAAAAAATATATCTGAAAATGTTATACTTAAAATTAATCAATCAACCAAACCAAATAAAAAGGAGAGGATAGAAGATGAAATTAACAAAGTAAAAACAGTTTTGTCAGAGACTGAAGTGGAAGATCTAAAATTTAGAGTCCAACGCATTGGAAGATATGGACCTGGTAAAAATAGACCCTTAAGAATAATGCTAGCAAGCCTGAAGCAGCAAAGGAAATTTTGCGAAATAAAATAAAAATTAAAAGGTACAAAGAAACCATATTTGGCGATCAAACCAAAGCGCAAAGAGAATATTATAATAAAATAAAGAAACACTTGAAAGAAAGTAAGAACAGGGGAAAAAATAAATTTATAAAATACATAAATAACATTCCCACATTGGTTGATTGGCCCTCTTCAAAAAACTCAACAACGATAAAAAAATATACGGAAGGGAATGATTGGCCTCATTTCAATGAAGACATTATCTATTCAAACATAAGAAGTTTTCTGCCACCTAATTCGGTATCAATTGCATTTATTGTGTGTTATAACCCTACAGTAATAGTATTGAGTGATTTGGAAATTGAAATTAATGACATACTGGAGGTGTGTTAATGTTCATTAAAAATGAAGTGGACTACAGAATTACAGAATTCGAAAAAGCAGTATTATTCCTGGAAATCTTTGGAGAGAAGTGATGCAGTGTTTATTGATTGTTTGGAAAAACTATTTAAAAACTATTTTCTTGAAAATTATTTTTTATTGTTGGTTGATTTCAATATTGATTATGGGATTTGTATCTCAATTACTGTTTTTTACTTACACTTTACTTTTCTATTTACATTATTAACATTCTTTTATATTATATTAACATTCATCTTGAACCAGTGGCGGATCCAGGGGGGGGGCGCAGGGGGCGCGAATAATTTGCGAGTTTCACAATGTTGAGGACTCGACATCAAGAAAAGAAAGCAAAGAAACACAAGAGACGACAGGGTGACGGGTAAATGATGCTTCGTCTTCGTGCGACGCAATCCGATATATACCCAAATCCTCTACGGTGTGTGAATCCCCGCGTACGGTATGTGAATCCCCGCGTACGGTATGTGAATGATTTGTAATAAGGATTACTACTACAAGAAACATGTAAGTATTCAACAGAAACTGAAACCAGTGGAACTCTACATAATGTTTTGGTAAAAATGACGAAAAAATAAAATAAAATAACACCACTTATTCATTTATGCATTCCCAACAATGCCAAGCAGTCTCTTTTCTTTTTCCCATTTCATAATAATGCTTACATCGCTCATAATATTTTCCTGGTATTTTGGCGTCTTCTAGTACTGGAAAGGCCTCAATAACATCACCATAATATTCTTCCTACAATTTTTAGACGTTCTGGACATAGTTCCTTTTGGTAAAATTTTAACAACTCTCTTGCCATCATTTTGATCAAGAATAATTCTGAGGAATAATTTGATCAACTAATTTCTGAACTCCTTCAACGATATTTAACTTTTTTTATTATCACACTTATTAAATAAATAGTGCGAGGCCACGAAAAACGCATCAAGAAATACGAGGCCCAAGTTACGGGAAGTTAAAAACAACGAAGATTCTTCTATAAGCGCTGCTATAACTGTGGGAAAAGCGGCCATCTACAGAGGAGTTGCTGGGAGAGATCGAGATCCTGAAGTCCAAGGAGTAAAAGGTCGTTATCAGCGAGCAACCAAGATAGATCGAGATCTCCGAGCCCAGAGGAACAGAGCAACGTGGGCGTTTTACCATAGGAGCCTTCAGCTATATCCAGTAGGTGATATAAGACTTTTTTATGCCATCAGATTTATGCCATCTGAGATTTTCTGGGACACGAATAATAGTAACTAACTAATCATTTGGTCAGCTCCCTGTCAATACCTGACATGCTTTCATTATAACGACTGGTTTCTAATAGCTTTGTTTTCTTCTGGGCAATCCTTTTAGTCGTTTCAATCAATTTAGGTTGATAGGCTGTTGTAATAGACAGAACATTACGTTTGTCTCGCCATTTGGAAACATACACATTGCCATTTCCTTTTCCATATGTCTGCCCTACTACTACTATATGGATCGTGTGTAGTTCCATTTTATTTTTTCATCCAGGCATTCATCAGAGAGGGTGTCTTTGCCAATAAATAAATCTAAATTAAAACGCGATAAACCGCAAAACGTCTGCCGATCGCCTGACTAAATTTGATTACTTTAGATTGATTCAAACATGTAAGCTTTACGTTTTTATTCATGCGTGATCGATATTTTTGACAAATTATTGGCTATCACACATTTATTTCATTGTATAGATACTCTTGAAGAGCGATAACAGATGTTTAAAAATGTAACGAAGTCTCGCGAAGACCTCTGATAGTTGCTCGTAAAGATGAAGGTGGATGACGGAAAAAACTAAATTTTTAACAAAAAAATATATCTTCCTTACCTTTCTCCATTTTTGATATGTTACTAGATATACTGACATACTAGGTACAATTTCAGAAAACTATACAGGTTGAAGTTTTTTCACAACTGGCTAAGTTCTATATAATATTCACTAATCAATAAACTGATGAATACTGAGTATTGCTCCTTTTATGATATCAATCAATCTATTTCAGATACACCTCTTTATCAGTTTATCTCATTAGCGAATATGTAAAAAAAGAACTCATCGCAAACAAAGGTATCACTTCATGATAGGAACTGATAAAAGATTACACGATAAATTGCCGAACTGATAAACAAAAACGCTAAGAATGTATGATGGATGGGCTTAAATCGAGTCCATGTCATGGTTAAAAGTTGTATTTTCCTTTCCACTGACTATATGAGTATTTATAAAATTTGATTTCGCCTAAAATATTTTTTTTGCCTTTACTCAGATCCACATAAAACGAAGAATATTTCATTAACATAAATAATCGTGAGAACCAAGAGGTAAAGAAAAAACTAAGAAATTGGTACCATTTTAGAATTTTGTGGAATTGGGAAAAATCTTCTCAGCTAATGAATTCTATTGCTCCTGTCTGTTTGTTCTAGCATCTTCTTGTTCGCCCGAAGCAGAAAATCTTTCAATGTTCAGAGTGTTGAGAATCACTTGGTTCAAGTTTTTAAAGACACTTTAAAATTTGATGCTCTCGTTTTCCTTAGCTTGCACAAGTATGTCGAAGACTTCTGGAGATTGCTCGAGAAGGTGCAGCATGTTGATGAAATCACCAAACTAAACAAAAAAAAAGTAATTGACAAAAAAAGTACTAGACGCACATATTGATGAAATTTATATAATTTTTAGTGTTCATTCAGTTACTGACCACTGGCATGTGTATTCTCGCATTTACTGACATTTTTATTAACAACGAGACAGACCATACACAATTCTAAGAATTTTAAGGATGAAATTTTATTGCGAAATTTTTACAAAATTTTGTAAAACTCAGTTAACCCACTAATGTACTATCGTTATCAACCTCTTGAAACAAATTATTATGGATTTATCTTATCACAATTGTGATCGATTTATTTTTCCTTTTTGTCAAATATCCATTGATAGTCGTATATCGATATCTCAGATATGGTATTATTTTAAACGTATGGTTGGATAGGTGAAGTGACTTGTTTGATCCCAGGTGAGGTCACTAATTTACACTTAATATCTATTCAATACCGAAACGAAGGAAAAAATCCAAACAATGAATTAATACCATTCCATACTCTTTGTTACTGAAATATGTTTGAATAATAGGTACATTCGGATTTAAGGTTATTTTATAAACAAAAAATCTTCGAAAAAAACATTTAGAACGCCAAACACTACCTCTTTAAATCAAAGGTAGAGGTAGTGGTTGGTGCAGCAGAAAACTTAAATTATTCTCATCAAATAATAGCACCAAGAAAATTACTTATAAAATTAGTGTAACTACGACGCCATCTACAAATATAATTATAAAGTAAATATCAATTTAATGCAAATTTAACAGAACGGGCTCTGGATATTAGATGATAAGATGTGACTGAAAATACAGATTTCTATAGGCGAAAAAAGGAAACCACTAGATGTCGCTGAATAAACCAATATGGCTACCGTTGAGGGTGAACAACATGTTCAACAAATAAAGGCATTGTGGTGAAATTTGTAAATTTGGTGGATTTTGTAGCTTTGAGATTATTGAGAATTGCAGTTATAAGTATTTTTGAGATAATCCCAGGCTTGTTCAGTTGCATGAAGTTTACAATTACGAGGTGCTACTAGTGTTTATGAATAGATCAATTTCAGGTGAAGATGCCAACAGTACAAGTGGATCTTGTGATATAATTTCTTATACCGAAGAAAGAACTAGACATAAATTGATGGATGTTGACCTTACTATGTGGTAGATTATCATGAAGAAAAAGAAATAAAACTTCTTATGTTTTTATACCACTTATGTTATTGCAGTTTCTTTTCCTGAAGTCATAGACATTTTCAAACTATGAGAGTCATTAATAAAACAAAATATTTATATAGAGGCGTCCTATTTTAAAAATATCTACCATTCTTGGGTGAATCATAAAAATCCACAAAGAAAATAATTTGGTAATTTGGTAAAAGATTTATTTTGGTTGTTCCATTACAGTATATTTATTTATTTATCTGAATGAATAGCAATGCTAGTTTACAAAAAGATGTCACAAAATGACAAATGTAATCAGCTTCAAACATTGGTCGTGTAGATTGGTCTTATTGAAACAAAATGTTTCAAATTTCAGTAAAATGTATGAGCAAAAAAATGCATTTCAAGTTATTAACAGCTTATGAATAAAAATAAGTTCAAAATTTTATAACAAATTGAAACTGAAGAATCATACGCTTTATAATTTCATATCTTTATATCTTGAAAAAACACATCTATTTTCATTTGAATTTCATATTCACTCTCCTCATTATCTGCAGTTTCATTTTGTCCCTCACTTGGCATGTTTTCTAAGTCTTCCTCCATTGGGTTCTTCAACCTAAAATTACATGTTCTCCCATCACATTTTTATGAATATGATAAGGTCTCTTGAATGAGCAAAGTAATTTTTCAAAGAACGAGTCAAAAAAGTTCCTAATTTTCAATCAGCTCGAATCAAAATCAGTAATGAGGTTTGTATCTACATGAAACTTAAAATTAACTTTGAATAGGTTACAGATAAATTATTGAAGTAAGAAATAACTTATGGTCGATTTATGCACCCTTACTTAAGAATTACATCTAATACTAGATATTTTCGATATTTTAATAAGGAATCTTTTGACTGGAAATTACTCCTTTTTGAGTTTTCTCCTAATTGTTAGAGCTGTAACAAATCATAATAATTGAGTTAGAATATTGCAAATGAAACAATGTATTTACTTACCATGTAAACAATAGCCCTTGTCTTGGAAGTGGAGACTGCAAACATGCATATTTTTTTTATAATAAATTTTCCAATCTTGAGCACTGTCTTCCATTTGAGACAAAGCTTTCTATGACCAAGTGGAAGACTGATATTTGATGTGCAATAAATGAACATTGAGGTACAGAAAAAAATTTCCGCGATTTGGTAGGTAGGTTTTTATAAATATTCTGCATGTTTATATTCACCAACACCAAACAGCCAAACACTACAGTTCACATGAACTTTTAGCTGTTTATCTAATAAGAAAACCTGGAAATCTAAGAAATTTCAGCTAGTCGTTTACACGGTTAACAATGAGCCACTCTTTGTTGTACACACCCACTGTAGTTGCTGGCATAATTGTTAGATGGCGTACAATTCGATTTTTTAGCTTATATGATATAGTACTTTGAACTGAATTGTGGTAGAGGGATGGATACATCTGTACGACCCTACCTCAAATTCCAGTAGAGACACTACAATTCATCATCAAATATAACGAGTTTGTGAAAAATATCCGATATTTCCGATTTTTTCATCTCATTTTCAGAACCAATATAAGTGGTAAAAAACCAAGTACATATTCCAGAGACTTGGGAGAGCTAAGATATAGCAAAAACCGGAATGGGACATTTCGCCGCGAATGTCCCGCCGCGATCATGACGCCGCGGCCGTTTCGCCGCAAGCAATTACGCCGCATGCACTTTTTGCCGCATGGTCATTTTGCCGCAAGTTATTTTTAAGTAGAACAGGATAAAATTTCCACGCACTCAAAAATGTCTACTTAAGGTTAGTTTTTCTGAATAATCACTGCTCGCAAATTGTATGTATTAAATTTTCACGCACCCAAATGTCTAGTAAGGTTAGTTCGTTCTGGTTAGATCATACTAATTGCAGCGGAATGTCCTAGACCGAGCAAAAACACATCATAATTTGCGCACTTTTCTCAATTTATTGGATTGAATAGGAATTGGGTTTAACTGAAGAAAACTCACGTTAATGAAAGATCGATTAAAATTCACGTCGAAAGACGTACTGAAATGTGGTCTTCGAATAAGTAGTGTATTCGCAATCGACAGTAAAAAAAAATTCTATTTCTTTCATTTTGGGCCATATTTCCATTAACTACTTTTCCAGCGACTTCACTTGAATTGCCATCTATCGTGTCACGGCAGTGCAATTATCGCATCCATGACGTCACTGCAGTGCAATTATCGGAAGTAATTACACAAGTGCATCAAAATTATTTTAAGTTTACTTTAATAGTTTATTTTAATATTTTGTCGAAATTTTTATTTTAGCAAAATATGAAAATAACCGAATGCAGTTTTTTACTGACTTGAATGGAAAATTATTAGGTTCATTTTGATGCACTAGTGTAATTCGGTAAAATACTTCCAGAGTTGAAAGAAAAATGTATGTGCTGCTGTTTCCATATAAAGTGCGGCTTTTAATATCCCCCCCCTGTTAACTTTTGAACGGTTCGACGTAGAAACATGAAAAAAAAAATATTTGGAGGGTTTTACCGATACTACTTTTCAAAATGAAAAATATGTTGATTGCTCGACAGGTGGTGCAAGGGGGCACATTAACTCAATTTTTTTATCGGTATAGGGGGTCAAGTGTCACATCGTTGAAAAGGGAGTTTCATTCTCTTTATAAACATATTATTTTTTTTTAATTTCGTCAACTTTTTTTTGCAGTTTAAATTCTAAATATCAAATATAAAGGCGGATCTGAATACTACTTATACCTCGATAAATTTGAACGGTTTGATGCAGAATAACGATTTTTTTTTTAACGGTACCACTTTTTGAGAGAAGAATCATTGCAATTAATCGGCAGGTGGCGCTGGGGGCACATCTACTTTAAAATTTCTAACTAAAGGTGGTTCAAATGTATTTTTTGTTGAAGTAATCCATTACACTTCTAATGTAAAAAATATAATATTAAAATGGTTTGTTGCAGTAGGTGGCCGTGATATAGGCGGCCATGCTTTTGACAGATGAGGTTTATATTGGTAAATTACATTGAGTTACGGTATAGTAAACCAGCAAACAAAGATATTCTTATGTAAAACATTTCTTGTAAGCATTTGCGTTAAACAGTTTGAGAAAAATGAAATGCTTTGAAAAGTACAATTCATGTAAATACTGCAAAGAGTTGAGTCAAGTGCAAATATGTCATACATAATTAATATATTTAACGAATTTAATGGAAGATTGCGACCAGGAAGCGTTAGAGTCGAATGGTTTGTTTACGAAAATCCAAGAAAGTCTGCTGCAGATGTCAGGTGAATATGGCCTTTTGCGTAAAAAAGATTTGAACAAAATTGTTTCAAAATATTACATATATGTCTTAAAACACAGACATCTAATTAATTCGTCACCTTCCTATTCACCATTAAGAAGAGAGGATGGGTTAGAATTCAAGCAACATTTGAATCTTACTATATTTGTAGATCCTACGTTTTTTGAAATATAAATTGTTAATGCATAATAATTAAACAAATTTGTGTTTTCTGTTCAAAGAAACTTTATAGCGAATAATAAATAATAATGTTAATTCTTATAGAAATTTTGCATTATTCACAGGTATATCTACAATGTTTAATGGTTGTAGATCATATGTTTACCTTTTCAACTGTCAAAAAATTTCCTCTTAAATATCGTGGCGCCACGAAAAAATTTCAGGAAATTTTTTTAGTTGCCATGGTGGCTAGTTAAAATCAAGGCATCTTATTGGTTAAAAAGTAGAGGTGTGAAATTTTTGCTGTAATTCAGCAAAATGCGTGGCAATGATAATCTAACAACCAAGCGCACCAGAAGGAGGTTTAAGATCAACTTCAGTTGGGGAGAAGGCAAATACAAATGTTTACGATATTAATAATTCTTGAAAATTTCCACCGAATATCATTCGTTCTTTGAAAATTAACGAAATAGATCTGAAAACAAAAAAAGTGATTTCAGACATCAATCAAGCAACTTATTCTTTGGAACAAAAAACTCTTTTCAAAAACAAACACGTTTTTTTAGAATTATTATCTAGTTACTTGCACAAGCAATTTGAAAAAGTCGAACAAATAATCACCACTGATAATAACCCAAACATCAATTTAGACAAATTTCGACAAACAGCGGGAAAAATATGAGTAACATGGAATTGATCGACTGTCGAACATTTTCGGCAAGCGACAAGCTTTGGCTCTTATCGTAATTCACTCACCTCGAATGTTAACACGTCTTAACATTCGTTATTAAATAACTGATAATATAATCTACAAAGTTGCCAACTCAAACAAACTCAATTTCTTTGTTTTACAGGAATGACAGAAATAATGGAAGAGCTATCTGGTGTCAAGGTAAAGGACCTCATTTCAGCGTACGAAAGCAAATCAAGTGCCACACGAATAGAGTACTCGCGGCCCAGGGCCAAATCTCTAGGGAATGTCCTCTCAAAAACTGTGGTAGTGAAGGAAAACGAAGTAACAACTTTGGACGATGTGGAAAAGGCATTGACCAATTTCGAAGGAAATTTAAGACACTACAGCGTGTATAATAAGCAGAAACACGTTGAACTACAAAATCAACTATTCAACATATTAACGAGTATCGGTAATGTAAGGAGAGATTCAGAAGACGATCTCATGATGAGAAAATACCTCACAACCACGACACTCAGCATGGTTTCATCACTCAATCAGATATTGCCTTCGAATATTATACCAAGTGAACAAAAGTCATATAAATACACCTCCTATGAAACATTCAAGAAACAAAAACAGAAGAATGAACGCGAACAAGGTGAAGAATTTGAGTTAATACCGAAACAAATGATTCCTGCTACAAAGCCTTCTGTAATGGAAGTAGACGAATCTGCGGTTTCTGTAAAAAAACTTAGGGAACGTTACCAATCACAAAATCGAGAGACTGAAATACTTGAACAAAATGTAATAACATATAATGACGAAGATGAGTATAGGTCGGAATACTCACTCACCTTGAAAGATGCTGTTGGTGAAAAAGAAACGTCCACCGAAACGACTACTTCTGATGAAAAAGTTGATCGAGAATATACAGAGGTTGATGCAAGTTATTTAGAGAAGAAAGAGAATAAGAAAGATCTATCAGTATTAAAGTTGAGGATGTTATTTGAAAAGAAATCAGAGGAGAGTTCCAGGGGACTTGAACTCGTTTTGAATAAAACTGAACCGCAATATAGTCGGTTTAAATTCAGTGTTACCACTCCTTATCTTGAAAGACAAGAAAATGAAATTTATGTCAGAACAATATCTAATGAACATGTTGATCAGGGTGATTTGTCAACAGACGATCCCGTTGATGATAGTATGAATGAGTCGAATTATGAGACTGCTTATAATTCAATCAGTGAATTTGAGAAAGACATCAATGAAGATATTGAAAGTGGCAGTGGTCCAAGTTCTTCAGGAAGCACGGCGAGTGCAATTGAAATAAAGTAATTATTTTATTGATCATACATATAACATATTTTCTGAGAGGAAGACTTCATGCAGCGTGGCAATTTGAAAACGTTGTAAATCGCTGTAACTTGAGATCGAAAAAAAAATCAATAATTAATGGAGACCATTACTTGCTATATGTGACTACCAAGCCAACACCGTCTCCCCTGTACGACAATTTCTATTTATTGTATTCTACTGGGAATTCCTGGAATATTCTTTTGAATAATAATAATAATAATAATGATAGCAATAATAATGTATATTTTGTTTTTTCAATTAAAAAAATAACAGATATTATTGAATATTTAGTTTCATTATTTTAATTAGTATTACATTTCCTGCCTTGTTATCTAAACCATTGTTAAATAGTATATCTACTTCATACTAGGTGACGCCGCAAATTTTCAATGTCTTGTAAAAAAAATATTTTACTAGACCAATCGGTGGATGAGTGATTGTTTAACAAAAATACTAGAATAAAAACGACCATGCCATCTCATGAACGACAGTCCATAGTTGGATTCTTCTATGTTTTGCATTCGTACCTATGCAATTGATATGTTATTAATATTTCCATTAAAAAAATTACGTATATTTTAAGTATTTTGCTTATAGAATAAAAACTAACTCAGCAACACTGATGCTCTAAGGAGAATAATTGTGAAGAGTTAAAATACGAACTAAGCGGAAGCTGGTATGACATGATTAGAATATTAGTAACGAAAAAAATCCAAAAAAAAACGAAAACAATTTTTTTCGTTTCATAACTCTGTCATTATTTGAGTTGAAGAGTTTGCTGGCCCTCATGGCTGGCCTGGAATTATAACTAATTCATATGTTTCCAAAACAAACAGGCACTGTCGGACCATTCGTTTTCGCATGATTGCAATTTGAATTTTTTCATACACTACATTGCACTGAACCTGTATGCCTCATGGATGGTCCGATTTCAATTTCTCAAACAAAATTTTAAGGTAATAGTATAGTACTGAAAAACATTTATTCTTATCATGCGCTACAATACCGCAAATGTCTATGCATGGACATGTCTTTTATCTGTAGTGTATATACTTTTTGGAACATGGGAGTGCCATGTGCTGCCAGATTTACAAAAGTTATAACTGTAATAAAAGATTCTTCAGATTTTCCACTAATATTGCAAGGTGAGTAACTTTTTCAGTCACAACAGAAAAATATCTGAGTAGTGTAAATTATGTATTAGTAAAAAATACTTCTTGAGAGATTGTGGTGAACATTTAGTTTTTCATTCTCCAAATTTTTTGTGAAATTGTTATTTTTGAAATTGTTATATTTCCGACAACCATCTGCATCCATACGAGAAATCATCAGAAGACTTCGAGAGACTTGTGCGAGATTGGAATTGGAAAGTAATGCAGTGATGAACTAGACCATCATAAAGTCATCAAAATCATGTATTTGGTTGTAATACTGACGAGAAGATTAATGAAATTTTCTTACCAAATATATCAAAATATACTGTTTACAATAACAAATTTGTATGGAAAGTATCGATTAGCAAAAAATGTTCTATGCGAATAACCCTCGAACATTGATAAATATAACAACTTCCTCAAGCTTGTTGCTTATAGAAAACAGACCTGTTTCCAAGCAACAAGCTTTCGGAATCTGTTATAATTATCCAGGGACGCGCCGTCCATATGGGCAAGGTCGTGAGGCGCACGACGGCGCCAAGGCCTTAAAGGCAGGGACGCGCCAAGTATTTTCAGCGCCGTCGTGCGGAATAATGATAGGCGCCTTCACCAATATCATAATATTGACCAAAAATTACCACCCTTCTCTCAACACTGTCGAAATTTTTGAAAAGAAAACTCTTTTAGTATACTTTTTAGTACTGATGACTATATATGTCTATATTTATTTGTGACAAACGAAGAGTACACTAAAAATATTAATAGATTATTGTATTTTACCTAACGAGGAGCTTGATGTTTTGTAGCATTGTCAAAATTATTTCCGGATAAAATTTCAAAGAGAGCATCGTAAATTTCGCCCAACTGAAATCTTAGAGGGGTTATTGCATCAATTCGGGTAGACCATCTAGTGTCTGACAAAGGCTTTAACGTCAGACTTGAAATGTTACTCTTCAAAACAGACCTCGGATTGGTTAAGGCAGGAAAAAAATTATATAATTCTTGAACAGAGAAAAACAAGATATCCTGCAATACCAGGACCACGCTTATTGCCATAATCCTATACAATAGGAATAATTGGGTCGAAAATCCATCAGAAAACAACTACTTTCCTGGATAATACCACGACGAACGTTGAATTACATCTAATGAATTTCCGTGCAGAGTCCTACACGGATGTCTCCGCAATTGCTAGTTGCATGGAAATGTTCATTGAAACATTTTACCACCTACAGATCGATTTCTGGGTTTTGCCCTCATCAGTATATGGTAGAGACCTACCCATCAGAAAACAACTATTTTCCTAGCTAATACCACGACGAACGTTGAATTACGTCTAATGAATTTCCGTGCAGAGTCCTACAAGGATGTCTCCGCAATTGCTAGTTGCATGGAAATGTTCATTGAAACATTTAGACCACCTTCAGATCGATTTCTGAACCCAGAAACCAACTGTAGGTATAGGGTAGAGACCTACCCTATACTGATGAGGGCAAGAACCCAGAAATCGATCTGTAGGTGGTCCAAATGTGTCAATGAACATTTCCATGCAACTAGCAATTGAGGAGACATCCTTGTAGGACTCTGCACGGAATTCATTAGATGTAATTCAACGTTCGTCGTGGTATTAGCCAGGAAAGTAGTTGTTTTCTGATGGATTTTCGACCCAATTATTCCTATTATATAGGATTATGGCAATAAGCGTGGTCCTGGTATTGCAGGACATCTTGTTTCTCTCTTGACAAGCTTATTGTGAACAATGCAATGCAGATTTCTTAGATTTCTTCAATTCTTGAACAGTTGAAAAAAAATGTATACCAGAAATAGCATTGCGCTCCCACAGGAATAGGAGTAGAAACATTTCACCACAGGTACTGGTCGCCGATCGGCGGTTGGTATTGGTGAATAATGCAGTTGTGTTGAAAATTCAACAAAACAAATTTCATAAATAAGTTGATTATATTGCATAACCTGTAGTAAACTGTTTCAGGTACATTTTTCTTTGCGAGCATTTCTTTATGGGCATTATTCCGTTTTTAGGTAATTTTTGATCATTGTTGGAAAATTTGGGAGCTTCACTTACATGAGAACCTCAGTTTTCAGGTGTGTTGCACTTTGAAGCTTCCTCTGGTAGGTAATTTCTGATGTCGTTTGTCAGTTGTGATGATTAAAGTCTGAATTTCATGGCCAACTTTGTTCGATTGAACAATCGACTGTATCTCCGCCATTTTTGAAGAACAGTGTTATCACAAATTGAATGCTCTTCTCATAATAGAAAGAAATTCACAGGGTATCATTTGAAAAAAAAGTTTGGGCTCACTTCCGGTTACACCGGAAGTGGTGAATTTTCAGTAGTGGCGTCAAAATATGCGTATTCAAGTATTATAGCAAAACACTAAATTTGCAATCTGTATCTTCAAAACTATAGAAAAATTCGGGGGCGTACCTTACCTCGTGGTTACCCGATATATAAGTATACAGTGACCGCCAAAAAGTATGTACTATATGGGACAAAAGATTATTATTAGAGTATTGGAAAAAAAATTCTTGGGAAAAGTTTGTGCATGTCCGATAACCTAAAAATCCATTCATAAGATTTGATATTTTTATACAGCTATGAAAATATTTTTAAAAAATGCTAGTGTCCATTTTATTTAATTATTTTTTCATACTTTGTATATGTGTATAAAATTGAGTTCTAAGCAACTTTTTCAAATAACTTTTTTCGATATCTTGCCATTTTACTCGACTTTTTGCCTATTCATAGTAATTTTTTTCAATTTGCCGCCATACCAGCGATCACGTGACATGTGTCAAAATCGATTTTTAGGTTATCGGACATGCACAAACTTTTCCCAAGAATCTTTTTTCTAATACTCTAATAATAAACTTTTTTCTCATATGGTACATACTTTTTGGCGGTCACGGTATACATTGGTTATGAACATTATTTAGGACTCGCTGATAACCAATAGGTTGATGCGATTATGTTTTAATGACTAAAATAAGCTAACGAACATACAGAGTGAGACATAAAATATGGATTCAAGTTCATGAAATATATAATCTCAACGAGATTCATTGAACATCTCATAAATTTGGGTTGAGTTCAGGTAACATTTTTAATCAATGAGTAATTAGAAAAATGCCGTGTCGTGATTATCGCTTATGCATTTTGAAAATAATCGTTTTCGAATTTGATTGGGGAAATGTATCAATCAAAAACATATATATCCACAACAACAACAGAGCACCCTGTATAAATCCTTTATTTTGTTAGAAGCTTCTTGAGTAACGAAACGATTCAATTTCTATATACATTTTTAATGCATCAATTTCCATACTGAACACCAAAATTCAAATGAATAATCGATGAATCAGAAACTTGTTGTTAAGAAAAAATTATTTCACTCCTTATAAAAATACTTTTATTTCACATGCATTTTGAAGCTGATACCAAAGGTTGAGAGGGCACCGTAATCTGGAAGTCAGAGGTCTCTAGATTGGACCAGTCGTTCTGAAGAGAACTTCTCGAATATCCACCGATAACCGTTAACTGTATGTACTGGTAAAAGTGAGTAGATTTTTTTTTTACTTTGGGAACAATTTTTTTGCATGGATTGTTTAGATCTCCTAAGAACAAAATGTTTGATTACCGCTTACTGTAATTTTACAAATTATTCAAGTAGATTCATATAGTCTCCTTAAAATAGCAGAAGAAATCGCGGAATAAAATGTTAGTGATTGAGTTTTCTGTTTATCCGATAGATTCATCTGGTATTTAGAAAAAGTCAATAAAATATTGAAACTTGAAAAAATTTTGAATTTTTTCACGATGTTTAGCCGCTCCAAATATAGGTACAGAGATAAGTTCTGTAAATTCCATTCTGTTGATACGAATCATCTTCATTTGATTCGTGCATATCATAAGATTGAACGGAAATATAAGTCATTTTCATAGTATTACTATAACGAAGGGAAATAAACTTCATAGTCAATGGTAACTCAATCTGACTGCTGGATTTACTCAACTATTTCTCTAACAGGATCTACTTGTTCATCGTCTCTACAGTCTTTTATCCTATTTTTTTTAAACAGGTCAGGCACATAAGTTGGTCGGAATCAATCTAGTTACGTGATCACTTCAACTAGTGTTTTATGCGTTTCGAAAAATTAGGCTTTTCCTGAACATTTTTTTTGTTGATAATTTCCCTCATATTATATAAACCAATTATCATCATTTTCATATTTCAAACCAATGACAAAATGACTTTTTGAAAACACTGCCTCCAGCCTGTGGCATTTTCATATTGGCGTTTCACTGCTTTCATATGTATACCTTTCCATAGTTACTACATTCACGGTAAAAATAGATATGTCAGTTTGACGGCTCAACTGACACTAATTACACCAAATGAACCGTTTCTGCAATACCGATTAAGTCAATATATTGTATTTGTGAAATTATCTCATTGAATATGCCTTCAAAATGTAGATTTCCAAAACATTTTCACCTTGCCAGGCACAAAACACCAGCAGCAACACAGTTTTCATGCCAGGAAAGTAAAATTATTTTTTGTAGATTTTGCATTATTATTACTGACAATTTCCCTCATATTATATGAACCAATCAAACGCCACCATTATGTATCATTTCAAACCAATATTATTTTCAAATCGGTGCTTTCTGATTTAATATCCACACTTTTCCATAGTCACAACAATCACGGAAATATAGAAACGTCCGTTTGACGGCTGAACTGACACTAACTACACACTATGGTTTTATCGAATATTCATTCAAAATGCAGAATCTGAAAATACTTGCTTGGTTGTTTTTGTGTCAGCAAAGTGAAAGTATATTTTGAAAACTCTGCAACAACCAACAAGACTTTTTGAAAACACTGCTTTTGAAAATTCTGCATTTGATCAGGATATTATTACTGACAATTTAATTCATGTATGAAAAATCGTATATGTCACAGTGCAATTGTTTTTTCTTTTAGCAATTTAACTCGAATAACTGTCAACTATTAAAAACACGACACCGAAGGTGGAGTCGAATTGCTAGGAAACAGTTTCTCATCAAACAACCCAAATTTACCCTATAAAATACAAACCACTTGTGCAATTATAAGTCATAAATCAACTCCTGTAGAAATGAACCCATTTAAATGTGACGTCTGAGTCAGTTTGAGAGCGATAAAAAAGGATGCACCTTTTTTCATTTACTTAGTAAGCGGCCATCCCTTCAATTTCTGTCATAGCAGCAATGATTGTTCAGTATTGTTGACACAGCATGAATCGGTTTGGAAAAGTTTCATCTGAACAGATTACAAAAAGCACTATTATAATTGTGTTGTTAATAACTGCTCCTTCAAATGAAGATAATTATTATTGTGTTGTATTTGTATATTGTTGATTTATGTTGCCAAAAAGCACTCGAACTTTTCTTTTATTGAATACATTTCTTTCAACTCCAAATGTTTAGATCCCCTTTCTTCTCGAAAAAAGTTGTGAAAATTCGCAAAAATAAAATAGTCCTACCGTCTCGCAATTTTTTCATGTCAGTTTTTCTCGTGAAATTACTAGAGGTAGTTGCCAATGTTTCAAACATAATTATTGAAAGTTCACCTTGCAGCGGAAAAACATGTTTTCAAGAAGTTTCTGTAAATGTGATATCGAGCAATATACAAAAGACCAAGAAGGAAGCGACACAATTTTGTATGCCGAATATTATGGTGGGAAAATACACACTGGCCTTTGAAAGGGGAGGGGAGTTCAGACCCCCAGAGATCAATCAACACTCTAAATTGCACTTGATTGCACCTCTTTACTTTATTTTATATATTTTAAATTTATAGGTTGCTTATGATTTCAGAATGATAATGATGATCAAATTTTTGAATGTGCTTGCACCAGACTGAGAATTTTTGACTGGGTTACCACCCCGATACAGCAGTGTTACAACCCTGATATTGAATCAATTCTTGAAATCAATGAACATTATTTTTTGTTCATGATGAATAAAAAAATTATTTTTCGAAGGATTTTTTTGAAAGGACATATGTCTATCAAAATCCTTGTCCCCATCAAAAACAGAGTTGCAAAACAACATTCAACGGCATATTTTTTGAATTAAAGATACACATATTTGACTTATTCTATATGAAGGAAAGAAAGTATTCTCTCGAAATATTATGTTTATCAATTCGAAAAAATTGTCAACATAAACCTGAAGAAACTATTTCTTTTCATTCAAAACGATGCATTTTTGTGTTCTCGTTTCGAGGAAAATGAGGTATAGAATCAAGATATTAGGATTGTTGATTCGAAAAAATTAATAATATCAACTTGAAGAAAGTATTTCTTCACTTGAAGCAAATGCATATAATTATTCTTGTATCGAGGAAACATAATTGTTGAATCAAAAAATTACCTTTTTCTAATTCAAACAAATCGTAATGTCAACCTGAAGAAATTATGTATTTTCATTCAAAACAATGCAAATTCATATACTTGTGTCAAGAAATGGAATATTGAATCAAAATATTATGTTTCTTTGAATGAACAAAATCGTTAATATCAAGTTGAATAATTAATACTTTCATTTTTATAATGGCATGCTTGGCTTAAGTATATATTTCAAAAACATTATTCTCTCCATTTACAAAAAACAAATGTTTTGTGTCGAAAAAATATGCTCAATATAAAGGAGAAATTTACTTGAATATTCAAAGAAATGAGTTTTCTCAATTTGAGAACTTTTTTTTTGTGTGTGGTTGGCAAAATTATTTCGTTGAAGAAAGAAATTTATCCGATAAAAAAATGCTCTTGTGTTTTTACTGTTGACAGTTTAACTCATGTATAAAAAATCGCATATGACACAGTGCAATTGTCACTTTGACAGCGGCAAAAGTTAGCTGTAACTTTTACAGCGACAAATGCATTAGTGGTTTTTTTCACTTATTCTATTTTTCATCAATTATCGAGGTGTTGGTTGCCAAAATAAATAGTTTGACATTGATATGTTTCTATACTTCTTATTCATTAAATTGCCCTGCCGAATTACACTCGATGTTTGTATTGATATCGGGTAAATTTGTATGGTTCAAATTCTAAACTGTTTCCTTTAGCAGTTTGACTCGAATAACTGGCAACCTAAAAACACTCCACCTTCGGAGTCGTGTTTTTAATAGTTGACAGTTATTCTCGTCGAATTACTAGGAAACAGTTCCTCATTAAACAACCCAAATTCACCCGATGAAATACAAACCACTTGTCCAATTATAAGTGAAAAACACTCAATTTTGGATATTATTAACAAAAAGTTCACTGTTTGAGTTGTGGTCACGTTCTTCCGAAACTTGGATACTCAAATTTAATTCAGAACGAATCAATTCGAATTGATCCAAACTGTGGCAATAGGAAAATTCTCTCCCAAGGAGAAAGAGGTCAAAAATAAAGGGTAAATTCGGTCCCAAATTTTGAACTGTGCAAAATATTATTAAATAAAACAGCCAGAACGAACTAACTCCACGTAGACATTTCAGTGCGTGGAAATATAATAGATACATACATTATGCGAGGAGAAATTATAGAGTCTGATCAAACCAGAACGAACTAACCTTACGTAGACATTTGAGTGCGTGAAAATTTAATAGGTACACGCATTTTTTAAGGGGTAATTATTTAGTCTGATCAAACCAGAACGAACTATTCTTACGTAGACATGTCAGAAACATATTCTCATACGGTTGACGAGTTATAGGCGACAACAGGATTTTTTTACCAGAGAGATGTTTTTTTAGGGGACTTTTGCTAACAGTTTAGAGAGGAAAATTTCCATGATGTTCCATTGGGTAGATATAATGTATATTTTACTCCATCGACTATACTAAAAATGGTTACCAAGTTCACAATTGCTTAACTTCTGATACTACCTAGACAATTTATTTCCTTGCTTAACAACCAATTTGATTTGAAATTCAGCCAATAGAATAGGAACTACAGTGAAAATATAGCTTGTCGTTGTGTTTTCACGGTGATAAACCTGCTTAGTTTTTGTTTTATTATCTGTCAAGTGAAAACAATGATTTAAATTATAAACGTCAAATTCATCTGTTTTGACTAGTTATCTTTATTTATCAATATGAGCCATCGTTGGGGACAAATGTCCATTGGTATCATAGATGAGGCCGTGGAAAAGAGTATTCCGTTGAATACGGCTAGAAGTAAAGCATCAATTACCAGGTGACACGATTTTTCTTTATTTCAAATCGATATATTGTCGTCCTAAATATAATTCGTGGTATGATTAAAAACCTATAATTTTTTGGAATATCAATTCATTGGCAATCCCAAGCAATCCTGCGGACTCGTTGTATTTTCAGCTTTAGGATTGCAATTCATTAATATTCCAAAAAATTATCGGTAATAATCATACCACTTATTATATTACCCCTGATAATACTAGAGCTGTACTCTCATCATTTATGCATTTTAGTTTATCAATATAATATTGATCATAACTATCATTGTTATTATTTTCTATACTACTTATTTTATAGTATATCCTGTATATCTCTATTAGTCATAACAAATATTTATTATTTCAAAGAATGTAATAACCCTTTCTGTTAATTATTGTGATTAGATATACTGCAACCGTAACCTTAGCTATTATTTATCTGTTGATATGTTGGACTTTGTATGTCTGCTGTATCGGATTCTGACATACGTCTCAATATTTTTGCCGACCCGTCTGAAATTCAAGTTTCATGACTCGACATAACAATATGAGCATTTAGGTTGGAATCCTCAAATTATCGTTTGGTAACGTTTAATTTAAAAAAACATGTCAGATATTAGGTTTTATTTTCATTTCATGATTGGGTTTTTATTCGGGTTTTAAGTATTTACATTTTCAGGTATATTTATTTTATATTGTCAAATTTTAATTGACAGAGGAAGTCTAAAAATTCACTGTGTATCACTAAAACCATACAGTAGATAGTTTCGAGATACAAGGCGTTAAAAAAATTTAAAATAAAAAAAAATACATAGTTTCAGGAAATGATGTCATTATAAAAATAACAAAAGCAGCAAACAAAGAATAATTCGACAGAGGTTGTCATCAAATGTTGATCCCCCTTCCTCTCCAGAGGTGCGCCGTTCGCGATATAATTTGTGAAGCGAACGGCGCACCTCTGGAGAGTCGCTGGCGAATGACTATGCATACGGCTGTATGACAACCTTGAAATCCCGCAATTCTTCTTCACCATCTTTCATTTCGTCAATATTTTTGGGTCGAATGACGTATGCCTTTCATTTCCAGTAATTCCACAACAACAAATTGAACGAACTCAATGGGCACACGTACGTTTTTCAAACGTGTTATAAACGTGGCATTGGTTGAATAAACGTTTCTGGTTGAAAATTTTAACGGCAATAATTTAGTGTAATCTTCAACATTGAAAGAATACGTTATAAAGATGTGTTTTCAACGTTACTTCATCAACAAGTCGTCAAATATACGTTTAACAATCGTTACGTTAATTCAAAATGAATTTTTAATCAAACTTGCTTTATGCGATTCATTTATCAATGGTTATGATACGTTCCTTAACCTTTTATTTAGTCAAAACAATGTTGTTTTATTGAGTATCTTCGATGTTCAAAAAACCTGATTGAAAACGGCTATAAAGCTATAATTAGTAAGCAATTGGTTTAATGTTACGTTGTTTCACGCGACATTTTTTCGTTGAAAAAACGTTCGGTTTTCAGCCATTTCGCAACGTTATTTCAACGTCCTTGTGCCCATTGGGAAGTAAGTTCTACCGATGTACCTAGCCTAGTCTACGAAAATTATTCAAAGATTCCATGTTTTTCACAATTTTAACGATTTTATTTAAATTCTAAAAATTGATCTTGTATTCAAGGGGACAGGGTGATGAGTTTATCTGAAATTCGACTATCCGGTGTTTTTCAATTTTTTACGGATTTTCACGATTTTATTTTTGCGAATTTTCACAACTTTTTTCGAGAAGAAAGGGGATCTAACCTTTGTACGGAGATGAAAAGTGATTTTTTTTTCAACTATATCATTTGAAGGTCAGATATTATATTTCTAGCTATATTGACGTTTTTTTTTTTTTTAATTTGAATTTCGTGAGTTTCCGCAACTTTTTTCAAGGGGGTGAGTGACGGGAGGATTATTTTTTCAACTATATACCGGGTGGCGAGATCACTTTCGGTCTGCCATTTTTTTATTCTTCCACAGTTTAAAATGAAACTTGGCATGGTTAATATTCGAACTGAATGCTATTTTTCTGAGTTAGCGACAAATTTCTACAACTTCCAGTTTCACCATAAATAATCTTTACTTTCGAAATTTAAATGGAACACCCTGTATATTGTTTTTTTTTCGGATTCTTTGAATTATCGTACATCCGAATTCATAATTTTTAAATTAATTCCCATATAAATTTTATTTTTAGATCAAATTTTAGGGCTCGTAATGAGATCTTGGGTCCAGGACCCGTAATCGAATATGGGCGCTAGGCAGGTGGATTCATGCAAGCATAAATCTAAACTTGAATTTAAAACTAAAATTAAGAATATAAAACAATGTAATGAAATGGAGGTGTTCACGCAAAAAATTAAGCAATTAAAATGAACATTAAAACTAAGAAAGATGGCCAACTTTCAACTAATAACTTAATTTCTTCCATAAATTAGAAACGGCGCATGCGTAGTCTCTTTATTCACAGCTGATTGCTTTCAAAAAGGAAAGAGGTTATTTATGTTCGCAATTTCAGCATAGGTTTGACGCCATATTTTCAATATCTCTTATTCCTCACAACACCAGAGGCTCCCGCAGAAGCAATAATGTACTCAGTACTAAACCATACTCACTTCTCTTGGTGATAGTTTTCATGCTGTACTGTAAACACCAGACCAGGATAGATAAAACAACAAACCACGATAATCTCAGGTCAGGGTTCACCTTCTGTTTTCTGATGAAAGAATACCCTAAGACGTTTCAAAAATTGACAGGTGGAACGATATGTGCATGTCTGGTACTTTCTTAATTTCGTTAAATTGATGCTGCCTGAACATCGTCATATTCTTAATTTAAAATTCATCTGAATCTTAAATTCATTTTAGTTTCAGTGATGTTGCATGAATCCACCTTAAATGATTTCCACTGTACACACTTCCACTAGTGTATAACTGGACCTGCCACCAGCGTCTCTCTGTGCGTCTTTGTTTTTGACGAAGTAATGCATGTATAGAAAGCTGCTGCAGCAATCTCAATTTCATTATTAAATTGCATACAGTAAAGACGTAACGGCAGCATGTCCCGTTTATGAGATACGCGACAATGTATTGATACGCTATAATTGCTGACACACCGTATTTTCGATGCGTATCAAACAATTGTTGCGCGTGGTGATACGATACGAATTTTTGTTACATGTATGTACGCACCTTAAAGGTGCGTTTTCACTAGAGCATTCGTTCCGCATGAGCACCGAATGAGCACATGCACATGCGCACATGATTATCGTCGAATATCCCATTCACAAGAGAAATTTCGATTTAGTACGATGTTTTTGAATTATAAAACAAGTCAATAAACAGTATGAATTGATAAGTTGGTCGACTGTGGAAAGATTTAAGAACTCTTGCGTAAAGTTTCCTTTGGTTAAACGTGATCAAGATCTAAGTCCTTATACAGAGTGTAGCAGTTGAAGAAGCAATACCGTTTATTTTTAGGAAATTTACACTTTTCCAAAAAATTAAAGAACTACTAAAAAACTATTGAATATCAAACCGTCATAGGCCAGTAGAAATGGACAATCAAATCATAATAATTTCAAAAGTTTTCAAACTTTGGTCAAGTGAATGATACCTCGATAAAGCAATAAATCTTAGTTTGCAACCTCTTCCGCAACATTGTCAAAATGGCAAACTTTAATTTTGCTCTATACTCTTTGAGAAAATTCCAAAAGTTCTGCAAACTTTGAGTACTATCGAATATATTATTTCATATCACACATTCAAGTTTGCAACCAATTCAAGTATACGGAACATTGTTTTTCGACTCATAATGTTTTTCTTCAATATACTATAAGAGAAAATTCAAAAATTTCTGCAAACTTGACAGATACATTGGAAAATTATTCTGAACAGTGGTGCAGATTTGCAACCTTTTACGTTGACTGGAACATATATTTTTTTTAATTCGTGGTAATTTTTTTGATCAAGGTTGCTCGAAATAACTGCAAAAGTTTTGAAAAATGACCACGAATTAAAAAAATATATGTTCCGGTCAACGTACAAGGTTGCAAATCTGCACAACTTTTGGAATTTTCTCTTATGGTATATCAAAGAAAAACATTACTAAAAAAAAAAATGTTCCGTACACATAAAATTATTAAGATTGTTTTTTCCGTTAACCAGCTGTCGCCCCCTTACGAACGGCAGCCCTCAAAAGTCGAAACTTGTGCGAGCCAAGGATTAACGAGGTCTTACCTTTTAACGTGCGATTCCTAGCACTTTCTTGGGCCATCAGATAAAAATCTGTAGTCGCTAGGATTTGAACCTAGCCGACCAGCAGTCAATGGTTACGAACGCGAAAGTCTCAACCACTGAGCTACCTGGCCCTTTTGAAATTGAATGTTTATTTTTCTGGCCTACAGGTTTCAAAACTGAGATTTATTACATTCTCGATGTACTATTCTTTTTACCAAAGTTTGAAAACTTTTGGAATTACTGTTAAATTTACGATTTTTCATGTCTATCTCTACTGGCCTATCAAGCGAACCGTCATATTTTCAACGAGACTGTAATAATTTTCATTCGAATTGAGGTTTCGAATTTACACGAGGTGCAAGAGTGATGACATTTTTCCCTGAAATTTGAACAACCCTGAAGGGCACTTCATCTATAGATAATTCTAGAACTCATATATGAATATTCGGAACCTATATGATGTTAATACCAATTCAGAAAATTTTGATAACACATCCTATTTATGAATAACATTTGATGACTTATGACCTTCGGTAGGACGTCTCATTGAAAACGTAAAATATTATATAATATCCTAAATGGATTGCAATTATTGTAAAATGAACTTGAATAATGAACTATTTGAAATCTTATCGTTTCCACCAAACAAAGAGAGATGGATGTAGCTGAGGTTGATGGTAAATATGTGGATTTAGTGGATATGGAAGAACATTCCATAACCACCACCAAAATTCCTGGTCACTTTCGACGAATCTCGAGTAACTCGGAGTTTCGAAGCATTTTTAGAACCCTCAATACTGAAGTTGTATACAAAACTTCTCTCAACTAAAGCAGATCTTGGGTAAACCCAAATTAAAAAGGAAGCGTTTGAAAAGTAAAGGATTTATGATATGAGTTGTAAGAACTGTGAAATGGAAGTATGTTGGTCAATCTAGAAGAGCTATGAGAACATGGTTCAAGAGAATAACCAGTCCAGAGATCTTGATGCCCGAAATGCTTTGGGAAACTACCACTGATTCAATGACGATGACAAGTTTGAGATCAATCAGACAAGTACTTGAACAGAGACTATACGATGGATTACAGCGACAAGATCATATTGGAAGGCGAGGTGGTGGGGTAGCCGTTTTGGCAGAAACGCTCGCTAAGATTTTATATTATCTTATAAACTGAACTTTGAGCATTTTGCCTTGTGTCAATTTCACAATATATGTATTCTTTTTTGTTTGTATATGGAAGCAATAAAGTCGTTTATTATTATTATTATTACCACGAAGTAGTGCTCGAAGAGCCTACGCAATATGTGGTCACGGCAGACTGGACGTACTTGATATGATGTGCGGAAATTTGTTCGACAACATTTGTCTGACAGAAATTTGTTCGACAGCATTTGTTCGTAATAGCTACTTGTATTACTAGGGAGGAGAGTGCCACTTTTTCTCCCGCAGGATGTAGTTTACTGGCAGTAAACATCCAAGGGAGGAAAAGGCCCATTACTCCCGTGTAATACATATGATTTTTCCTCCTACCCACTTAATGAACCTTTTTTTGTAAACTCAACTGCTTTTGTCTAAAACGGACCTATACTTACATAATGGAAAGTATAGACAATACAGTCATGTCCATCTGAGAATCTGAAGTGGTGGAATGGCTAGCGTCTTGAGCTTGTAATCCGAAGGTCACAGGTTCAGCTCCTGGCAATTGCAAACTTTTTTTTCAAGAACGTTATTTTACTTGTTTCTTGTTAGTGATTTGAATTATTGGACATTTAGATAGCTCATACATTTCGGATTGCTATTGAGTGATTTTCTCATAAGTATGTGCCTATTTGAATGAAGTGTCAATCATTATTTTTCTAAGAGCTGCGCTTGTAGGAAAAATAATGTGTGTATTTCGAGCACAAAGTGTCATTGTCGTTCTCCAAAGATTAATCTTTTTGTCGAGCGACAAGCCGGAAACTTTAACAGTTATCACGAAGATAATTCGGAAAAGGTGGCAAGGTAAGGATTTCGACGAAGATATTATATTTAATGGATTATATAGGAATTTCCTAATATCTTTATCTCAATAATTGTTAGAGATATACTGTTAATTAAATTACAGAAAACATCTTTAGTGTAAATATAAATTAATTTTAAAAATCCGAAGTATTTCATTGCTAGAATTATTCAGTTTGAATGATTTTTTTATTGAACATTTTTTTCTTCTCCACGTTACTCTAAATGAATATAGTATACATCGGTTCAATGTTGACGATATTCATCAGTTAGGTTATGTGCAAAAGTGTTAATGGGAAATTGTCATACCAACAGACCACTTAGTTAACTGCAAATAGCATAAGAAGTCTGCTTCCTGTAATTGCATTGACCCTAACAATAACTCTATAATTTCAATAATGAGGTTAAAACTTTTGAACAAAAATATTACGCAATGAAAGAAACAAGATACAGATGATGAAACATGCTCTTGTATACTTTGTGATTATTTCAAAAACGGTTAAGATGTTTCCTATTATGGAACACCATTTCAATGATTGAGAAAAATATATTTCTAAATATTAACGCTTTGCTTTTCATTTCAGTTGCACTGATATAAACGTAATTTCCAAATACCCTCATAGATATAACCATCGAAATGAACACAAGAAATATCAATAGTTGTGAAATTGAAGGAGTAATATTTAAAATATTCGGCGGCGAAATATAAACGAAAAATATCCAAATTATAAAAAACTTTCGATGGAATGCACTTGGAAGTTACTGTCATACCAAACTGGTTTAAAAAATATTTATGATTGCGTCATAATCTTTGACCCTCAATTAACATTTTTAATTATATTTTTAAATATTTATGCTTTATTTTTTATTTTAATTGCACTGATACACACGCACTTTCTAAATCCCCTCATAGATATAACCATCCCAATTAAAATAATTTTTTTTATCAACAGTTGTGAAATGAAAAGAGTAATATTCAGAATGTTTGTTGATTCTCTTCGAAGTAAAACAAGAGATAACCGATTTATTTTAAACGCATTGCTCATTTCCTAATTAAAGATATCAAAATATAGAATACATCATTCTTGGAATTATGTCGACAAAAAAGGAACATATAGTTATGATACAGTAGTGTTGGTGGAGACTTAAGAGTGTCTTTCTCTGTAACAGCTCAGGTAAGTTGATTTTATATGCTTTTTTATTGGATATATCGAAATTCGCATAATTACATAAATTAAATTGGGAAATATTATGTAATCATAGTAATCAGTTTCTAAGTAAGTTTGTAGGGTTTCTGAATAATATATGTCTAGGATGGTCATGATATTCATACTTTCAACTTGGGCAAAGTCCAAGGACAAATGATAAAAATGTCTCAATTCTTTATCACAGATTTTTTATGATTTTTGTTTTTCAAGTCTTATAGCTTTATGCCAGCTCCACACATTGGAGTCAATGTTGGGGCCAATGTTTGGACCAACTTGACTATGCTATCTCCCAACACGGTGGCTAACGTAGTCCAACGTTGGAGCAAACCCTATGTAGTTCATTCATCCACACATGGGACAAATACTGTTGGCACCAATACTGGCCCCAATATGTGGAGCCGACGTTATGGTATATGGTAGGTGCACCGGTTATAGCCACCTTAAGGAATTTCTCAACTTTGAATATTCCCATTAAATTCAAAATCAATATAAAACCACATCAGCCATTTTAACAAACTAGCGCATACACTTCTGTTCACTATTTCTGAAAGAAATTGTTAAATGACTGTTTTTCCAATTATAGCCACTTTTGTTCCATATACAGCTACAATTTTGTACCAGTTATAGCCACCATTTACCTACAAAGGTGATTCCGTCAGACTACCATCGGAAATTCATTCATTAATTTTACTTTAAGACTGAATAAATGTTTTGAAAATACTTTTATTTCGAATTATGAACAAATTTCATTCAAAAAAAAGCTTGCGAAACTATGGTTATATTTTATATTATCAATCAATAACCTATAATGTTTTGGTATTTACAAAAAACACACCGCGCAAACTAAACGTTTCTGGAACAGAAATAATTTTTTTTGAATCATCCTTCAGATACTATATACTGAAGACTTTCAGCCTTAAAATAGGGACAACTAATATCAATATACATATATGAAAAAGGAAGAAAAAAACAATAATAATGGTAAATGATAAATACAATCGATAGTTAACAATTGAATATAATAGTTAAATCATTATTTGGCCTATGAAAAAATGAGGAATTTCTTCAATTCCTTTTTGAATTTTGTAAGGTAATTAATAGACCTTATTTGTATCGGCAGGCTATTATAAGCTATAATAACCACGATAATATAAAGAATTTTTGCCAAATTGAGTTTTTATTTGCACGGTTTTCAGGTTATCAGATTGTCTGGTTAAATGACTATGACTATCAGAAGTAACAACATAAGAGAGATTTGAATGTTTTTTCTCATTTTTGGTCAAGTGAATGAAAGTGCAAATTTTCATTCTGAACAATTAATCAATATCTAGGAGACTTCTAGGTTTATATAATTTTAAAGTTGGCTCCACGAAAGGTAATTTGAAAATACATTTCAAAGCCTCATTTTGTAATATTTTCAAACGTTTGAAAATTGATTTTGTTGCAGTGCCCCATATTGAAATTAAATAATGAAGCTTTGAATATATCAAACTGAAATAAATAGTTTTAAGATATTTCAGTGGAATGTGAGATCTCAGTTTGTATAAAATGCTAATAATAGGGGATATTTTTTTCTCAAATTAAGAATATGCGTAGACCAAGAGAGAGTTTGATCAATGGTTTAAACCTAGAAATTTCAAGTTTTTTTGTATTGAATGCAAGAATTATCCACATTGAGGGGCTTAATCTGGTTTTCAGGTAAAGATCTTTTAGAAATGTACATGAAACTATATTTTTCAAAATTCAAAGTCAACTTATTTTCTTTGAACCATAACGAAATCAAACTGAGATCACCTTCCATTTGTTCCTTTATTTCTTGGGCACTTTTTCCAATATAGTAAATGGTAGTATCATCCGCAAATAATTTTAAGTGATGAACTTTCAAATTCAGGGAAGCTATCGGCTTTAAATAAATGGGGAACAAAATAGGCCCAACGATAGACCCTTGTGGTACTCCACAAGAAATGGCTCTTTTCATAAACTAAGTTTGCGAAATGAGAGCAAATATTGTTTCCATTTTATTTCTCACTTATTTATGCATAGTCATATTCCTCAGTATGATTGCTATACTAAGTGGTTTATTATAATAATACAGTCGATAAATGGAATTTCAACATTGTTCGTTCTACATTGTACCATCGTGAATCAATCTTCAAGTGACATTCGATAACACAAAGGCTCGTTATTATTATTTCCCAAATCTGAATAACTAGTAAGTAGAACTCAATTGGGTTTAGGCAGAACTATCGAATATCTCGAAGTGGTCGAAGTTAGACTTATAATTATTGTGTACCCCTGGTACACTTTAAGCTATTTTTCAGAAAGATTTGTCGTTATTCTTCAACTGCAAGTGTCAGCAATAACCTGTTTGTGATTCAATATATTTTACAGAAAATGGCTCATTCAAGGAGGAAACGAACGAAGCTATGGAGAAAAAATCATAAATCTCTTTCCGAACCTATACCAACGACATCTTCAACAAATTCAACGACATCTTTAATAAATTCAACATCTTCAATAAATTCAACGACATCTTCAACAAATTCAACATCTTCAACAAATTCAACATCTTCAACAAATTCAACGACATCTTCAACAAACTCATCGACAGACAATTCAACTGTGGTTATTAAGAGATATGTCAGTTGTTCTGTGCAAACTGAAGACGAATGTAATACAGTTTTTTTTTTTTTTATATAGATATTTGAATATTGATTGAAACAATTCGTCGGCATTTTAATGAACAATTAAAGGAATGTAGCAAATTGTAGCATTAAGCCTCAAAAAAGGTACAATGGTATATCAAAGTTAAAAACTTCTAGCAAGTTTACAATTGTTTTTCAATGATGCGGCAAATGTTTCTAACACTGTAGGAAATATGAATCATTTTAGACGGCAATCAATAGCACTAAAAATATTTCTGAATGGATAGAAGAGACCGGACTTCAGAAAATAATTGTACTATAGTACTAGTTCGTAGATTGTAGATAGTTATACCTACGATAATACAAGTTGTCGTTGGTTTGTGATTTGCCAGATTATCGGGTCAATTATGTTTCTCATTAGCAAGATTGTTATCAAGCAAGGCAATTTTCACAGCAAAATATATCTCAATTTTGTAGAAGACTTGATATCTACATTGCTTTATTGGAAGGAGATGATGTGGCAGCAATTCTTCTTCTGTCGATATTTTTCAAACCTACAAAATTAAGATATATTTTGCTGTGAAAGTTGTCTTGCTATGATAACAATCTTGCTACTGAGAAGCAGAATTGACCTGTATGTGAGTAATTCGAGATGAGTCAAATAGTCAGTAATGAGATCCCAACAAAATGCAAAATTTTCAAAAAATACTTTCACCTCGCTATCAGAAAATCTGTGTGTTGCTTAGAAACACAACGAGAGCTTTCTAGAGTGGTGCTTTGTACAGCAAGGTGACAGTACTTAAAAAGAAATAATAATTTCGAAGGGATATTCCATCAGAGAATTTCAATATAAGTTTAGAAAAGCAAATGAGTATAGCTCTTCAGTACGAGCGAGCACAGCGAACGAGTAACTTAAAAGCTATATGAGTTTATTGAAACTGTTATTTTTTTTCGAGGTTTGCTTATAGTATTTTTTCTCATTTTGTGTAAGTGATCATAAACAAATAATCAGTAGAAGGCCAATACTAATAAGTGCGATAACTTAAACGATTAGTAATTGTTCAGGAAGTTTGAGTTTATAACCCCAAAATATTTCGAAGTATGAATTGTATTTGATACTTTTGAGTGACGCAATGGTAAGAAAAACGTCAAAACATTACGACGCGGCCAACACGCTTTGTGTGCAACGATATGAATTGGTTATACTATGGAAATTCAAATATTTCTAAATTTCTGATTGGTGGAGTTACTCTATGTATTTTCAAGTATAATCGAAATTATAAGAGATAACTCAACGGACGTTCCGATTGGTTGAAAATCATACGAAAAAAATAATCATAGATATAGAAGCATTTAGAAGTTAGAAATAAAAAAAATCGTAGGAGGTGGAGGTACCTGTGTAGAATTTCCGTAACCTGGAAACTAACCCAGTTTGTTTATTTCCAATATTAAATAAATGAAATTCTGTCTAACTGTGTTTTAATGACAGTGACATTACTGTATATTAAAATGACCGTTCTCTATGGTAATTGAAGTACCACTCCAATGAACGATTTTGAATTCAGTAAAATGGCACATCATCAGTCAAAATGCGAAATAAGATTTTTTTTATAGAAATAACATATGCCGACTCGTCCTCTAGAAAGTTTTTTCCCGTAGAATATCATCACTGTTTTAGCTATACTTCATGAAGTAGTTATAAGGATCAAGTTTTCGGAAGTGGCGGATGACTGATTTTGAAGTTTCGTCTTTTGCTGGATGACTTCGAACTAGCGGACTTTTTACATTTTTTTTGAGATTTGAACCTGAATCTTTGTGATAGTTTTTTCTGTTAAGGGAAATCGAAATATTTTGAAATGGTATTTTGTTTTCATTCTGCTCTTTGGATTGCCTCAAATTTCCACTTTGTTGGATAGTGTGGAGAGAAGGGGATTTGTTCGTTTCATTTATGGCAATTTCCATCAAAATACCTTGACAAACCAATGCTGTCAATAGATTAATTGAAACCTCTATCAGATGCGATTCTTATAGTTAGGTACCAGATTAGTATTGCCCACTTTCTCTGGTGATTGACTGGAATTGCAAAATTCCAAAACATTGACTTCAGGATTCTTCTCCTTAATGTCTGTAATATTATTATCAATGCAAGTTTCGGCATTTTCGGTTACTCTGTTATAATCCACAATGGTTGGTTAGAAACTGATATTGTTTTGAAACTAATTCAATGTTGATTAGTTTCATTCCGGATTTCCATCGTCTTAATGGTTTCACTACGTTTCAATTGCTTGAATATGCAATCATCTTCAGGTGAATACTGGTACAGTATTCCAAAATGCAAGTAATCAAGTTACTACATCGTCTACAACCTTCAGTCTAATTCAATCTTAACTAAAAATACACACGCCACCTCTATTATGTAACTTTCTACAGCAGAAAGTTGCAAGAGAAAGTCCATTTGGCGGTATTTTTGGTTGTACACTGAGGTTCATTACGTAAATGTACTACTCTATTTTTATTGTTGTGTGTGAACAATCTTCATTTCGATCCGGTTCAGGAATCACCTATTTTTCCATAGAAAGTTGTATTATTTCTCATGGCACTTGAAAAATGTTTTATGTAAAAAAAATTATCTGATTTTGAACAGGAGAAAAATACAGACTCACATACTCATACACTAACACAATTTTACGTATAAGTATGCTGAGTTTTATAATAAAATAAATGAGTATGACCTATAATTATCGAATACCAAAAATATTAAGACATATTCGTGCATGAAAACATCGTGGAAATATGAATTTGGCATATTCTTTTGTTATATTACAAATATTAGGTTGAAATACTTCACGGATAATAGAGACACGGTCGTCGCTAGTGACGTCATTGACTTATATTTGCGCGGGAAATTTGAATAAACTACCAAATACTTTAGTGAACTACTACTAATGCGGTGTTCAAATCAGATAGGAAATAATGAAACTGAAAAGCTTTTATTCTATACAGTGGTCATTAGTTGATCATACTCCCTTCTATCTATTATTCTCTTTGGCCCAGAACCAAGAGTTCAAACATGGCCGATGCGACGTCCGTGTCTCTATTATCCGTGGAAATACTTACTATCATTTCTCACGTTTGTTTTAATCAAATACCGCTTGATTTTCAGTGCCGAGCTCAAGAAAGAAACATTCCGTCCTACAAAATTTGGAGTCAGTCACAAGGATCACCCATATACCAATAGTTGAATCAGGATGGCACTACGCGGAAAATATTTATCAAAAAATCAAAGTTAGTGACTATATTAATTTCTGATAGCTACAGTATAATTTCGCTAATGTTTTCTCTTATCCAGTGCATTTCCTAAAACGAACCACCCCGAAAAACTTTTTCAGCGCAGAGATGGAACCACTATCATTTTCGAAGAATTACGGTAGTCAAAAGGCAAAAGGAATCGATTCAGAATAACCATCAACTAATCCATCTTGTTCCTGGAAAAAAATTAGTTCTGAATAAATCAATTATGTCCCACTTGTCAAAGAAACATCTCTGTTTTTTGTGTACTCATTTATCGATTTTACAAATAGAGCACTGTCAGCTGACGTCACAACATGGCGGTGATCAGCCGATGGGGGGACAAACAAAGAATTTCAGTTTGAAAAGGAAATTGTTTTTTTGCGGTGGTTAGTGGTTAATTGTGATTTTTTTGTTCTTCACTAAATTTAGTTATCCTATTATTTGATAATATTTTGAAATACCCCTTTTTCAGATGAGAAATTGTATAATTTTACTAATAACTTCGCTGTTAGTTAATTTTGCGATCTTTGACAACAAATATCTACTAGTAATACAATTACACAAAACTTCCCGTCTTTCATAACATCCTCCAATGTTGACTTCAGTGTTAACTGTAAATTCCCAGCGTTTTTTTTGTTCTCCGTTCGGAACGACCTGACTAGTATATCTCTGTACTCCATCAGTTTCTACCTGTCTCTGCCTTGTTTGTATAGAAGGAAATTTGAAAATTTTACGTGCTGGTCTAGATTGGATCGGTTATAATAAACCATAACAGCACTAGTCTTCATGATGTACGTCCTCAAATTTAAAAGAGAAAACTGTTTGTTTGTATGATACACTGATAAAAAGGATATTTTGCATCAATGCATAGTTGCATTGATTCAAGTAGATTGTATTCTTGAATAGGTCCAACCAAATATTAGTTTGATTTTTTGACAGAATCCTCTTGACCACTTGAAAGGAAACTGTTTTGAGACATATGAACACTTTCTTCACTGAATAATGAGAGTTGTTTGGTCCAAGAATATTTCAACTTTGATAATGAACACTATTGTGAATACTTTCTTTGTTCGATGGTGTGAGTTGGTTGAGGCAAGAATATTTCAACTTCAATAACGAACAATACTCTTCTTCATAATGCAATACATTTTTGATTCAAGATTATCTGCATTTGGAGGCTCAGTACAAATGTGCACTTGGTTCTAAAAATATGCCATGGAAGCCATGTTCATATGGTACAGTTCAACAAACAGAGAACAACTGCGAACAATTGAGGTATAATGGTTATATATGAGAATAGTTTTGTAATATTTTAATTTCAGAAACTATATAATCAACGTAGGTACCTCTTCGGTGACGCATAGAAATGCGATCGAATATAGAAACGACAGCGTCATTCGCCATATCACACACCTGTTGAAAACAAAAATATCTGGTCGTGCAGAAATAATTGGACCTCCATATTGCACTTCTGTAGCAGCACATTTGCACATAACCACTGTGTCAAATACAAAACTAACAACTTAAATTATGATTCAAACACAACCCCCAAACCAAACGCGGACAAAAGCAAACAGGATAGAGGTCCCAGTCGGCAGTCGCAGTGCGCGCTTTCGCGTGGGTTCGCGTCGTTCCGGTAGCGGGGTTTCGCCAAGAAATCATGTTCTTGAGTCAAAAGGAGCATTTTTCACAAGTAGGAGTTCTCCAGGGTAAAGAGTTGGAATGTATTAATGCAAACAAATTCATTTCAAGATAATTTATGTAAAGAGGCAAACAGTTCAATAAGTTTGAAATAAGAGTATATTCATCAATTAGAAATAATTATTCTTTTCAGAAGATGATTCTGTTCAAGAGGATATATATATTTGATTGAAGACATCCTTTTTATCAGTGTACCTATCATCACAACAACGTATTTTTGATTTGGAAAATCCATGTTTATAACGCCTCTACAGACTTATGCACTCAAGAGGTGGTGCTGTAGGTTTTCCGGGTTTTCCTGCAGCTGAAAAGTGAATACGCCACCAAAAATCAGTAAGTCGCCCCGGAGCGCCACGGCAAATAATAATAATAGCCGTCCTCTACCCGCACAGGCCATGCCTTTGGGTACACTCTACGAGTGTTTATGAGGGAGTATTATTATTATTCAGACTTTACACGATGAATTAATACTCACTGAAATGGCAAGATCGTGTTTTTAGAAATTTGTTCGCAGAAAATCCACAAAAAGGACTCGCGTAGTCTTAGGGCGGAAATAGACTGACCGCAATATGCGGTTGCTGCGGACTGCACTTTGCAGTCGCATCTCAGCAATACACGGTTCAATAGGGTGAAACACTCGAGCGTCAACATGCAGTCAATAGTCGCAGCAGCTGCTAGGTTGCTGATCATTCCGCTGTGCAGTCCGAGTGCAGTCGAAAAGAGAACGTAATAGTTCTTCCTTTTCAAAGTCCATCACCACAATATCATTTTAGTCCCATTCTACATGCAGTCAGATACGGCAGCAACGTGCGGTTCTATGAACTGCAAATGCAGTCGATGCGGACTGCAAATGCAGTCGACGCGGACTGCAAATGCAGTCGATGCGGACTGCTCTGAGCTGCCCAAGCCGACTCCCGACTTCACTTGAAGTCGACTTGAGCAGCAGATTTGCTGTTGGCAGCAACCGCATATTGCAGTCTGTCTATTTCCAGCCTTTATGGAAAATGGCTTTGTTTGTCCCCCCATCAAATGTCAGACAACTGTCAAATTACGTCACTGACAGTGCTCTATTGAACTACGAAAGTAACAGGGGTGTTTCCATGAGAATTGGGACAAATTTGGATAATTCAGAAGTGAAATATTTTTTCTGATAACGAATCCGAAGACATTTTGGACCTATTTCTCCTCCTATCATAATTTTTCGTAAATATCAGTAATTTTATTGCTGCAGTGTATATTACTTCGAATAACTCCTTTTGAGTCCTTTCGTCAATTTTGTATGTCTCTTTCGATTGCAAATTTCACAATCTACGTCAAAATTACGGAAGTTACAAGGGTGTTTCCATGATAAGTGAGACAGGATATATTTTCGGGCCGATACAAAACCTAACCTGAACCTTGATGTTACTTTGGATAAGGAGTCACGATTATTGTAGGTTTGTTCTTATTTCATACACTTGTTTTTCGTATATCTCACACATTTTTCTAAAAATAAATATAAAAAAACATTTTTTGATGAGTAAATGTTTAGTCTGTTCTAACCCGAATGTGAAAACTTGGTAGCGAGTAAATCAAACCAATACATTTTTTTCCTACGAGCGTGCGGAAAAGTAACTTTTCCGCACGATTTTTCGTTTTGAAAGTTGTACTTTTCCGTACGATTTAAAATCGTGCGGAAAAGTTACTTTCCCGCACGATTTTTACTTTTCCGTACGATTTTTACTTTTCCGCACGATTTTTGTATTGTTGAAAATGAGGATATTTAGGGCTAATTAAATGATCTATGTAACTATTCTGTTTTATTAGTCATATTGTAGCATTATTATGGAAACTTGTTTATTAAAAACCTTGTTTTTTCATAAATAAGATGGACAAAAACACTCGTAGGAAAAATATTGTACCTAACTCTTACGGAAAATGTCTTTTCCGCCCTTAACGGCTTGCCCGAACTCCGCTCCGCGTCGTTCGTGCAACTGCCGTCGCGTGCGGAAAAGTACTACTTTCCGCACTTGTTAGGTAAATAACTAGTGAGGACTAAAGTGTGGCTCCAGAGTGGCTCGTTTTATATGGAATGCACTCATACAACGTTCTTTGGACCAGAATTTCGATTTGAAAGGAAGCAATCAAATCTTAGTTATAATTTTTCAGGAGACGAATTCACTGGTCCATTGGACTTTAGATACAGCAGAGTCTTCCGCACAGTCTGCTCTAGAAGCTGCTTCACCTGCCATTGAACTGCTGCAAGGTCCCATTTCATCAATCGACAAAATGGTTTGCAAAAGTCTCGATATTGTTGAGCAGGCAGTCCCTTCCATAAATCTACCTCCGGAAATGGTAAAAATCATTATATTCGTTCTTTTCCATGAATACAAAAATGCGACAACGTTTACGATATAAAATTTTTGTTTCCAGATATATTGGAATACCAAACAATACGTAACGGACGTGAGTACAAAAATCGCTCAGCCAGTCTTAAAAAGGGCTGATTCTGTGAAACAAATCGGAAATACAGTTCTGGCTAGCAAATACACTGCTTTCGCAGCAAATACTCTCGATGGTGCACTGGATGTTGCTGAGAAGTATGTGGATAAATATCTTCCTGATGACGATGATGATGTTCAAATCGTTGACGGTAAGTTACAGAATATTTCAATAAAATGTTGAAATGCCGGGAGAACATTAAAGCGACGGAATGTCTCCTTTATGTTTTGAACAACATTGTCCCTTGTAATGTCTGAAATAGGATTCCCTCTATAAAAAGACATTGGGCATGAGAGAGACTGTTAACGAGTGAGAGGGTTGTCAAACAAATAAATGATTAAAAAATATCTTTGAAACTATTGAGTTCCTCTTAACAATTCATCAAATTATTTCCAACTAGTATAAACATTACATCCCTCCAAATAATTTCCTCATGTTGTATTCCCAACAGGATGAATCACAAGAATGTGTATCTCCAAACGAGAAACGCATTTTTTCCAATAAAATGCTGGGGACAACCTGCGTTTTGTTGATGAGAAAAAGGCCAGATTTCCAGATTTATGGAAAAAGCACCTGATCAAGTTTACCTTTCAATAAAAGTCATCAACATTTTTGGTTTTGCCGGTGCTCGCAGGCACGATGAGCTTTGCAAGATAATGGTTGATAACATAGAGAAGTTCAACTAAAAATTATTCAATGAGTTATAATTTTTTCATTTTCGTTTTTATCTTATATGAAGCTCGTAGGAAAAATGTTGTTCCTAACACGTGCGCAAAGTGCCTTTTCCGTACGCAAAAACTTATACGAACTTATTTTTCTTCCCTATAATATTATCTGTAATACCCATCGAAAAACAGTCACTTCCTGCTATTTCTTGTACTGTCGCAACAATGAAGTTTTATTCTTATGTTTGGGTACCCTTATTTTTGTGATGAGATTTTTCTTATGTTGGTAGTGGAATTTGTTCTGAAAATGTGAAAACGTCTCATATATAACTATTTGTAGAAAGTCATCCTTTCATTTCTGTCATTCTTTAAAAGATCTTGTACTCTTCCTATTCTCAAAAAAATTTCTGCTATGAAGTGTGGCTGATAATCAATTCTTTCAGAAAATCATGGACCAATAAACGGGCCAAGGGACAAAGCAATCCAGACAATACATCATGTTGACCGATTTTCCAGAAAACTGAAAAGAAGATTAACACAGAGGACAATTGCCGAAGTTGAGGCACTGAAACAACAGAGCGCAGAGGCTGTGCACGTTCTTATCTATGTAGTAGAATTGGTGAGTTTAGGCATACAGAAAAACCTACCGAGCATGTTGAGTGATACTTTGAAATGCGTATATCAGTACCATTGCCCCTTTTTCGAACATCAAAGACATATATTGGTGAAAATTAGCGGCATACAGACAGTTAAATTTCCAGAAAAAAATATTCTTCATAACTGACTGACAAGTTTCAAAAAAGTAACAAATTCATGATAAAAATATATGCAAATATTCATCATGATTTGATCTTCATCTTGTGAAAAATTCTCAAGCAGGATTCGAACCGACGACCTCTGGTTGCCAGTTCAATAACTGAGCTACTGAGAAGACATGCGTTCCACTGCAATCTGCAAACCACTTTTCCCTAGAATTTTGATGTCAGTAGTGTCACCTACAAACTACGGCATTTGTGAGTTACAGGATGGGTGGAAACTCGTTTGTTTTCAGTGGCCATTCCGATCCCTGTTGAATATCGCTATATGTCGACAATGCTAGGGTGAAAGGTGAATAGGCTCCAATCAAGTAACACAACCTAGATGAGTAATTCGCCGCTCACGCCTTGAACTTTGTAAGGAACAACTTCTGAGAGAGAGGCCCCTTATAGACGAAGATAACAATAGCCGTTCCACTCACCGGCAGTGGCGTGCGTTGTTTATAGAAATATTAAGGTTCAATAAAACACAAATAATGAAAACCCAATATCAGAATAGTTTTTTCCTGAGAATCTGATTGTGGTCATATTATATGGTATGACTTCTGAATTTCACCCCATAATAAATCTTTAACTTAAATGATTTTCACAAAAGAGGTTTGCAAAACCTGGACAATTGTTTCGCTATACAACAGCTTTTTCAAGCGGAAGAAATATTACAGTATATGGCTTCCGCTTGAAGAAGTTGTTGTACAGTGAAACAATTGTCGAGGTTTTGCAAACCTCTTTTGTGAAAATCATTTAGGTTATAGTTTTATTATACCTAAATATTTATTTGGTTTTCCTTCAAATACTCACCTCATCTCTTGCTCTGTTTCTGAAGCTGTTTCAGTTGAAGAAGACAAGTTGCCTGTGACTGTTGCAGCTGAATTGGCAATGCAGGTTTTCTTTTTCTTTCGCCTAAAATATGTGAAAAGAAGAACTGTAATGAAGCTTAGGTCAATGTTTCAGTTTAAAATTTGCACTACGAATAATCATCAATAACACAAGCATCTAAATTTGTATTGAATATTCTCACCTTGACATCACTTCCTAAGAAATCTTCTTCCACCTGGAGTAACCCTTACATCAGAACTTGAGAAATGGTGGGAACATATCCAAGATCCAATGAAATTTTTTTCTATTCCGATGATTTCCTTCCATTTTGCAAGCAATTTTTCATCTTTAGGGAACCTGAAAATGTGATAAAATAATAAAACCATATGATTCTGAGAAAAGCCGATTTTCCTAATTCATTCATTTTACTCTTTTCCAATTCGGTTTCTTCAGGTCTCGAATGGCGAATGATTCTCGACCGCGATAGTTACGACGGATGTTATGACACTGGTAGCTTATCTATGAAATGATATGTTTTGATCCCCAGCTTCAAATGGTTTTTTACACACTTCACAATGCTTCACCATTGTTCAATAATGAAAACTAACGATAGTAAAACTCAAATAAACTCTGAGTTTGTCCTTTATTCGCCAGCAAACACTCCTAAAACGACTCAAACAAACATTAATAAACACTTTGGTGACGCTTTGTTGTTGTTTTGTCAAATATCAAATGCAGCGTTGCCGCACTGACCAGAAAGTATGAAGTAATAGAATTTCCGATCGGCGATGAAAATACTTTCGTGTTTAAATGCTTCCATCAAGCTGAAATAAACGTTTCAATTGCCTATTCATGGTTATATATACCATCCAAGAGAGTGTTTTTCGGTTTTGGATGCCATGAATAGACCGATAGAAATCAAAATCTAGCTGACGTGATCTTAAAAATTGCGACAAGACAACAATGTTATGACTTGAGTGATAATATTATGAAAAGATGTTCCATTCATTTATATTCGGGTATTAATGTCTTTTGTTACTTGATCGGAGTGAATAGGTTCTTGATGATCACTGAAAACGAATGAGTTTCCACCCATCCTGTAACTCTTCAAAACCCCACAAAGACCGTTATCTGTAGGTGACACTACTAACATCAAAAATTTCAATTTCCTATACGCTCATATATTTTTTTTCGGATATTAATTTTAGCAAGCACAACTGTCCCCTTTTTTTGGACTATATATATTTCTTGAATCTTCTAGTTTCCTTTGAACGGCAACTCAACAAATTGTTTTTTAGGTTACTACCGATCCAATTCTGGCATTCAAGAAAGGAAAAGAGCTCTGGGCTGAACTGAGCAAAGATGAACCAGAAAATCAAGCCAGGCCAGAAAATTTGGAACAGTTGATCGTGTTGTTGACGAGAGAATCGTCTAGAAGGATCGTTCATCTTATTAATTTCACCGGAACCATATTCAGCCGTCTACCGAAAAGAGTGTCGCATTCTGTCAATTCCTTCGTCAGAATGGGATTAAATCTAACTGAATCCGTAGCTAAGGTGAGTACTTGCTACTTTTTAAAAATTCAACAGCATCATGGAACAATAATAATAATAATAATAGATTTTATTGACAGAATTTAAAACATGATACATGAACATTTACAATTTATTTTGCTGCATTCTGTCAAAAGGCAGAATTCAAGTTCTGATCTTGTCACGTGAGTAACGCAATCAGACCTTGCTCTTCCATTCAACCTGTTGAAAAAAAATAAAATAAAATTATATTATTAAAGAACAAATCAGTTTCTTTGTGTAACAAGACATATCTCTTCTAACTAGAATTATACACACCAATTAGTAACAAAACTCATTACATTTCTACAATTCAGTTTCTATAATTGAAAAGATGTATTTTGGAATGAAACTCAGTTCAGTTCAGGCAATTTGTTATCGAGCAATTCAGATATCAATTTGGTTTCGAAATGTTTAATAGAAAGTGCTTTAATTGAATATGGAAGTCGATTATACAGCCAGGCAACGTTATAAGAGAAGGATCCACGATATAAGGAGGTCTTATAGAGTGGAGTGGAGAGTTGAGTTTTAAATCTCAGATTTAGGTTATGTACGTCAGTTCTATAGCAAATCTTCTCATGGAGATAGCAAGGTATTTTGGTAGTGATAATTTTATGAAAAAGAACACTTGCATGAAATATCCGTCGGGTCTCCATATTCAGCCATTTCAAGTAGTTTAAATGATGAGAGACAGGTTGTCGTCTCCTGGTCCCTGTAATGAGTCTCAAACACGAGTTCTGCAAAGTCTGAAGCATTTTTTTTTAAGTTAGGGCCATATACTGCATAATTAGCATGAGATAATACTAGTGTATCACATAAAACTTTTTTTGATTGTTTATTCAACAACTTTCTGTTTGAGTAAATTGCTTTTGAGTTACAATATCCTCGCTTCAGAATCAGAGATACATGGGATGAAAACCTGAGAGATTGATCAATAATGAGACCCAAATTTTTAGAACAATCTGTAAGGGTCCATTTTGAGTTATCTAGATAGACTTTACATCATTTTCACATCTTTTCATCATAGCTGTACGGCCCAATAGCATAACTACAGTTTTGGAGGGATTTATCGAAAGACAGTACTTTTTAGAGGTGACGAGTAATGAATTCAAATCCTGATTGATTTGCTGACACGTTATTTCCAGATAAAATTCAGGAAATTGTCTGTAGATTTGGGTATCGTCAGCGTAACTATGAATTTTAGCATGTTGTAAGCATTTCTGAAACTGTGACGTATAACCGACAAATAAAATGGGATACATTATTTGGACTGAAGGAATACGCAAAACGTGAATTAATCCAGTACGATTGGGTTCTGAGACAAGGATTGATTTTAGCACCACCAAATTTGGAATGCTAGTAGTTGGAACCATGATAAACACGAAAAAAAAAATTGTTTAACAAAATTCCAGGGGTGAAACATATTTTTTTTCCGTTTAAAAATAAATAAATATATTTTTGCTGAAATCTTGGAAAGTATATGATTTATCGAAAAAAAAAACACAACAAGGTGAAAGACAATTCAATTCTCCATAAAAATTATTTTCAGTAATTTCTTATAAAATGCGCTCGTTTTCTTAGAAAACGTGATTGAACGCCGACATCAACTTTCAGGTTCACGCTTAGTTCCGAAGACTCCTACCTTCTCATGTAAATATAATATGCGAGTATTTGAGTACCTAAAATATGTTTTGTCGTACTTCACGGAGATGTTTGCGGATGATCCGAAAATCATGAATGAGTCCTGTATGTCTCTGAAGTGACAAAAAAGTGATTCGAAAACAGATCTCGAGGAGTCAGTATCGATGGAATCGCTAACAGTGGAACAATCAAAGATATTTCCATGAACATATCTATTAAACAGAAATAGATCGTCAACCTTACTGCGATGTTCCTGAGAAGTGAGCGAGCTTGTAAGTGAAACATCACTGACAAGACGAACGGCTCTTTTTGGACATAATGTGAAAGTGTGTGTTCAGGGGCTGAAAAGATCAACAATCTGCTTTCTTCCAGTTTCAGGTTCCTAATCTGTTCGATAAATTCTAGTGAATTTTCGACGCTCGAGCTCGGTTGTGATACTGGATGATTCTCAATTTCTTTTGTTAGCCATTTTGCAATTTTGCACGACCATGCTTGACAAAATGATCGAATGTCCTTCCACCACGACTTGCTTTTTCAACAAATGGCTTGGCATATTCCAAGACGCGTACAGAAACCCAAAAGAAACGCTAATACTCATTTTCTTTCCCTTCCCAGATAACACACGAACAAGCAATGGACGTTCAAAAGATGTCCACAATAGACACAACGAATATACATTGGACGTCCGTTCATGGTGAGAGGGATATCCTATGGATATCCATGGGATATGCATATGCCACAAAATTGGACGTATAATGGATGTCCAGTTTGTAGTAATTGGACCAAAATGGACATTCACTGGGCATGACAAATATATCATGGACCTCTGTTGGACCTATATTGGACCAGTTATGGCATTGTGCTATGTTATGGACATGAACTGGATACGTTATGGACATGAACTGAAAACGTTATGGACATGAATAGGCTATGTTTTGGACATAAATAAATAAAACTGAAAAAAATGCATTGTCTCAGAAAATCTGAATCACAAATAAGTTATTATTTTTTGTCTCTCCTTCGCCGATTTTTATTGCATCTTCAGTTGATTATTGGATTTGCTGAAATATTGGTCGTGCACATGCACATGCACCTAAAAAGGTGTATCGTATCATTGCATATTATATAAGCTTCCTTTAACTTCAATCTTCATTACAAATTATTAACTTCATAACTTCATAACATCATAACAACACATATTCCATTATTTACAATATAATACGTAAGTTACTTTATAATACCCTAAAAATACAAAATGGTCTGTTGAAATGACAATAACGTGACATAACCAAAGTCGTTGATTTTATTTTCACATCATCGTTGTCAATGATACGATAAAGCTTTGAATGTAATTTGATTATTATGCAATTTAAATGAATCTCGGAAGTTGCACAAGAGATTCGGCTGAGAGCGCCTCGTCGCCTGGCAACATCCTTTATTATTGAAAATGGCCTAATAATATTGTTTAATTAATAGCTATAAATAATTGACGAAGACAAAAAATACATACAATTTCTTTTGAAGTTACTTACAATGAAAGATCAGTAGGTATAGATTATTCTGATGTTTTTTTGGGATGACGAATATTATGTGTGAAGTTAACAGGAGAAAAGAAAAAATTATTTTCGAAATTGGAGCGATTAAGAAAATGGGTTGTTATCAATATGGAACATAATGTAACAATAAATGGCAAGAATTTTTGTTTTTGAAGCATCAAAAATCTCCAGAATACTGGTACTTTCATTCACCTTTCTTTTGGAGGCAGTGGTTTGATTCTCCAGATCACAGCATGTGACAGCGTGTCTATTTCGCTGACAGTGTTTAAGCTCGATTTGCGTAAGATGTAGACCTCTGATCAGTTATTACCAAAAGTGACTTTTAAATTCAATAACTCCCAATATAATTTTTTTTTCGACAAAAATGTATTGTCTCATTTCGTTTTGTTTTGTAATCTTCTACTTCCCAATTCATTTATCACTCCAATTTCGGAAATACGTCGCGGTCTGAATACCCAAACAAAAAACATCGATTTTGATCTCACTGAAAAGTTTTTGTGGCCAAAACTGCAAAGAGTTTCATGTATACAAATTTTCAATACTTTTCAAGAATTGTACGAAGATGACCTTGGTTCAAGAGTGTTGTTTTGTGAAATTATGACAGAATTCAATGATAGAACACCCAATTTAATACAAAATAGGTACTCGATTCTTTTATGTATATATTTTTTTCGTAATAGAGCACTGTCAGCTGACGTCACAACATGGCGGTCATGAGGGAACAAAAAAAGCATTTGACATTTGATGAAATAAAAATTCATTGTGGGTGTTGGTGGATAATTGCGATTTTTATAAACTTTACAGACATTAAGTTATTCACGTAGCCTTATGGAAAATGGGTTCAATGGGTTTGTTGTTGTTCAGTTGGGTTTGTTTTTGTTCAGTTTGGTTTGTTTGTCCTCCTATGACATTGTTCCGCAACTGTCATATTACGTCACTGACAGTGCTCCATTCAAGCAAATTGTCGCTATGTTAGTAAGAAAAATTCAGACGACACCATAATGGCAGTGTTAAACTTATGAGGTTTATTCATTTAGTGTGGTTCATTGAACGGTTCGCCTCACAGGCCACAAAACGTTTCGAATGATAATATCACCGATATACTTTTCGAAGTCTAAGACATTCTGACGGCTTAGAATTTGTTTGGTGCTTGTTGATCTATATGTCTTTCTAAATTTTCAAGTGTCTTCAGCGCCATCTATCGAGTAGTTGCAATATATCTTCTTTCAAAAAGTAGTATCGGTAATAACATCTGTCCCATCGTTTCTCATCAAACCGTTCAAAATTTATGAAGCTAAAGGCATCATTCAGATCCTTATGATTGACGTTTCAAAAAAAATTGGAAAAATTTTAGATGGTTAGAAAGAGAATTGTTTTATTTTTCCTACGAATTTTTAAGTTGGTGTTCTTCCCGCACTGTCAATTGGGCAATTACAATGTCTTTCAATTCAGAATAATTATCGATAATATCATTCAAAACGGTTTCCGTCAGATTTTTGCACGTCGAATCATTCAGAAATTTACAAGGGGGAGCCTATAAAAAGCCACACTGTATATGATTCGTTAACACAGTTAAAAACCTTGGCATTGAATGAATAGGTCAACACGTTGAACTATTTCATGAAGTTTTACTTTTTCAAAAAAATTGTGCATATGCGTACTATGCTGAACATTTGGTAGATTGAGAAGAGAGCCGATTGAATCTCCTTCAATATCTCAGTTCGAATTACTTCTTATGGGGCTATCTACAAAAGTATAAAACAGGAGTACTCAATTACCAAGAGCTACAAAGTCCTAAAAATGGGAAAGAAATTTGAACATCCTCTTCATTATTGTTTGAGAAAAAAAGCTGAATATTTTGAACAATTGATAAAACGAGTTGAAGGCGTTACTTTTTTGCAATGAAAATCAGCAAACAAATGTGTTTTTCTACGTTCATGCAGAAAACAAAACTTTATTGAACTATATTTGGTAGAAAAACTGGTACTTTATTGCACTGAGTGCAATAAAGACTTTATTGCACTCATCTGTCATTCTACTATAGCGTTCTGTCATCATGACAGACATAAACTTTCAAATCGACGCCAAATTTAGCCCATTTTCTGTAAGATTGTATTACGTTTTAAATAGTTGCATGTTTCATCATATTGATTACATAATGGACTATGAAATTACTAGAAAATGTAATTTATTAAAAATAAAATTATTTCCTTCGAATATCAACTGAATTACACAAAATGTTTTTGAATTACTGTTAGCAGATAGATTTAAACAAACAATGTCTTCCTTACAGTTTAGTGCCACCTAAATGAAACATTTTCTGGTTTTTGCATGAACGTAGAAAAAATATTGTATGAAACTCGTGCAAAAAGTGTTTATTGAAATTGTCCGACGAGGCCATCAGGACAACACCTACTTTTTGCACTTGTTGCATAAATAACTATTTTGCAACTTTGTCGTTTGTTGCTAATAATAGTGTAAAATCCTAACCGACTTTCTGAAACGATACATTGATGCAATCCCGACGAAAAATGCTATCAAATAATTCAAGAGAATAGAGAATACTTAGAAATACTTAGAGAGATTAATTAGAAAGTGTCTTTGAATATTTTATAGATAAGGTTCCTGTAGGGTACGCCTAGCTTCTTAGGAATGATCACAAATAATTTATTTCTGCAAAAGAAAATCCGACAATTCAATTCAAATAATGAAATAACTACATTGAATCTTGCTGCTAGCTGGGGGATAATATTCCACGATTCACTGTTGCGTTAATGATTAACAGTGCTGCTCCTAAGGTGGCGTGTGGTGTTAGTAACAAGGCCTTTCCAGAACACGTGGCTAATGGCCATAGTAGTCGATGCCAACACACCAGGAAAAAAAAACTACTTCAGTTATGAAGAACAAGATGTGAAAATATTTCCGCTGAACTTTGAGAGTTCTGAGACTGAATTATCAAACAATGACATTCTTAGTTATCGTTCCCTGCCGTCCTGCTGATCCACTATTTTTATCATCATTATAACTAATTATTATTTATTATTATTTTTTATTATTGACCTCTGTTTCAAATATTATTGTTCACGAAGTCACAGAGTTATATCATTTTCTTCCTCAGACGGTCCACATGGAGGAGTTGCAGAAGAGAATGGTAGATGTTCTCCGAATATATGGACATAATTTGGCTATCCTGCTTCAAGAAGTTAATACACAAATAAGCGAGCTCTTGGTAAGATGCAGAATTCCTTCAGAAATAAATCTGAAACATTCAAATGCCTGTTATGTTTTGATAAATGTACATTATGAAACAAACCTGGAATATGCCAAGAATGTTCCAAAATATGAACTCATGCAAAGTTTTCTTCGGAACCTCTGTAAGGTCAGACATGTTTAGATTTAGAAATGTCCCTGAAACATCAAAGCAATATTCGTGGAATGTTTCAAATTGTACCGAAGTAAGTAGGATCCTGAAACCTTTCAATAACAATAAATTATTTAAAATATTTATTGTCGTATCATTAACTAACTTGAAATGTCTCTTGAATGTTTCTGAAATAGTTACGAAACATTACTAATGAAACGTTTCCTTGAAACGTCTCTGACGGCGGACATCTTTATTTTTCAATATATACCTGAAACAATAGGGCAACATAAGTTGGAATGTTTCAAGCTCACAGATTATGTTTCAGAAATATTTCTGAAATTGAAAAATGTTTACTGGGGATATACAATGAATAAGAATTGATTTCCATTTTATTTTATTCCAGGAGCAGACAGCTGAAAATTTATCGAACAAGGAGGTTTCAAAATCCGCTCTCTCTGTTCCTGAAATCAAAGTTCAATCTCTGAAGGCAACGATTAGGAATTCGATGATGAAATCAAATGGCATTGATGACACCGCATGAGTCTATATGATTGGCTGATATGAATTGCTTTCAACTTCAGTCAAGACGAACATTTCTTTCTCAACAATCTCATGATATCGAAGGTTTCATATATCATAATTATTTTTACTGTTATTGTTATTCATGTATTCATGTATCCAATTATAAACTGTGACTTGATTATGTTTCAATAAATAGTTCTTGAAAGTGCTTTTGAAATTTAAAGTGGTGCCAACCCACACAGCATGAAGGCATCTTAAAGACGTCTTCAAGACGTCCACCCTAAGATATTCGGGATGTCTTCAAGACGTACAGTAATATCTTGAAGACGTCCAAAAGACATCGTTATGACGTCCATTCTTACAAAACGGGACGTCTTAAAGACGTCTTCGGAACGTCCATGTGGACATAATCGGGACGTCTTAAAGACATCTTTCGAATGTCCAGTTTATGTCTAATACGGGCCTGAATGGACCCTTTTCTGGACATTAAAAAGACTTTATTTAGTATTCAGTACCTATCTTGTAGGTTTGAAATTAAATTTAAAAACAAAATTGTAGGAATTTTATTAAATTATATTTTATAATTTATTTTCTATAACTTTTTGTTTTTACTAAACATCGTACGATCGGTAAAAAATTCATCTCACTGGCACCTAGAACAATAATAAACATTGAAAAATCATGAAAAAAAACATTGTTTTAGTATTTCAGATTTTGAGAATGTTTAACAAAGAAACTATATCACCTATTATTGTTAATAGCAGTTTTGCAGTTGAATAAGTATTTCAAGCCCAAATCATTTGTGATCAGGCTATGCAGCACATGTTTCCATCTCCTCTACCCATTTTGGCCATTCCAGTAACCTGAAAAATTATGATCAATACAATAATAGCCTCGTTATCACTATTTATCTTCTTACCCATTCATTGACATATTCGAGTACTTGATATTGAAATATAACACAATATAACAACTATAATAACACATTCACTACACTCAATACTCAACAAAATGCCAGAACGACGCAATAATTTCTCTATGGACGCAACATCACAACACAACAGATTTTATGAGGACCATATTTTCGAACTGAAATCAAAAAAACAACAATACAAGTTATGATGTTATGAACTATTTTAGAATGGAGAGTGAATCCGAAGTGGGACGACTCACGAGGAGTTCTGACGCCCGACGAGTAAAAGCCGAATCCATTTCCATTCTATGATTGGTTAAAAATTGTCACTTGTCAAATTCCACCAATGGAAATTTCGGATTTTTATTGTCGCGTTTGTTGGTATATAAGGTTGATACAGAAAATTCAAAACAAGAACGGTTATGAGTGATGCAAGCTTCACGCATAGTGGAAGACAATGAGAAATGTTATGATCTTAGATTTTGTTTGTACATATCATTGGCAAAGTTATTCAAATTATATATTCTCGCACTGAAATAATAATTTTGTGTGGTTCTGCTGACTTAAATGTTATTTAGCATAGATTTTTCACTGAACATTACTGCCCCTTTTAGAAAAACTTATTGGGAGAAAAATATTCTGGACCAATACGGGACGTAAGTCTTCCATTCATGTACGTCCCTAGGACATCCCGAAACAGACGTCTTTAAGACGCCCATTTATGTCTCTGGACGTTCAGGCATTTTAAGGACATAAATTGGACATCTTTAAGACGTCCAGTGCTGTGTGGGAAGTTGGACTTTTTTCCTTCTTCTGGTAGAGTGTATAAGGGTCGTCGGTGGTTTGGCGGTCTAAGGCGCAGGCCGTTCGAAGCTTCAGTATAGCGGTAGTCGGTTCGAGCCCGATGTAGGTACGAGAGATTTTTTCTCAAATACTCCATATCGAAATCGATAGACGACCAAAGGCCTTGTTGAGAACAAGTGTATTGTGTGTTGTCGAGATGCCAATCTCGTCTAGTGCTAGCTTGGAGTGCATGCCGGCCACCCGAGGTGGTGCTGTTGGTTTTCCGGGTTTTCCTGCAGCTGAGAAGTGAATACGCCACCAAAAATCAGTTAGTCACCCCGGAGCGCCACGGCAAATAATAATAATAGCCGTCCTCTACCCGCACAGGCTATGCCTTTGGGACACCCTACGAGGGAGTATTATTATTATTATTATTATTATTATTATTATTATACCAGATGATCATAATGAATATGTGCTTGAACAACTACATAGTTTTTGTTGGTTTTCGCGCAGGTGGTATTTATATGTTTTTCAAAGAAAGGACCGAAAACGTCGAGGAAAAACGACACAGTATGTTTCTGGACTTTTTGAAAGAGTAGTATTTTAACCCAATATTTGATGGTATCCATGCACCAACGTTTTGTGCCCATTCCAAATTGTTAAAAAAATGTTTTTTCCGTTAACCAGCAGTGTTTCCCCTACGAACGGCAGCGCTCAGAAATCGTAACTTGTGCGAGCCAAGGATTACCGAGGTCTCTCTCACCTTTTTACTTGCGATTGTTAGCACTTTTTGGGCCATCAGAAAAAAATTCTGCAGTCGCTAGGATTTCAACCCACGACCTGGCCTATATAGTTCCTTCTGAAATTACATATAAGAAAGTGAAGAGAACTAGTAAAACAGACCTCCATCCACAATCGGACGCAATGACTGAATGACATAATAAGAACATCAGCTAATACTTGTCGATGTTCGTATTTGAAAATCTGCAGTCGGTCGGATCTGCCGTCTGTGGTTTCAAGCGAATCAACAACAAAGTACACGCGTTCAGTAAATTTTGTAAATAACCGTGTTCACTCAGATATTCATTCTGACTTATTTTTGTTGATCGATCGTTCAAAATATGGATTGTAATTTGTTCTCAGAAGAACAGGTTCACGTATACAGAATGTTCATTCGACGCCAACATTAATCACTTCATCTTTCACGACTGTGATGTGTTTTTTTTCTGCATACAACATTTATTTTGCAACTTCGTTTTGGGAGTCATCTTGAAACTTGATGTAAATTAATCAGATTCAGTTTCACTTTTGATTGAGAAGAAATAACGGAGGGACAAAGTTCACTTGTGTTCATCCAAGGGCGTGTTTTATTAATAACGGAGGGACAAAGTTCACTTGTGTTCATCCAAGGGCGTGTTTTATTATTTCCAGGTGGTGATTCCTTGTCACATTTTATAAAAAAAAGTTCATATAAACGTGTGTCCTAACTTGCTTCGTTTCCGAGTAACAGGGTGTCAAAAAAATCGGTTTTTCATGAATTACTCAAAATACTTTACGCCGATCATGATTAAGCTTCGTGTGCTTGTTAGTAGTAACAAGGGTCTTCTTTTCATGAAATTATATTATGAATTTTTATTCCAGTGGCGTCGCAGTACCCTGTTACACAGAAACGAAGCAAGTTAGGACATACGTTTATATAAACTTATATTCTTAAAATGTGACAAAGAATATCCTCCTGAAATTAAAGACATCATTTAAGATACAACCCTGTATATATGAGTGGTCGTAGTTCACCCTATATGTGGAACACAATCCATGAGCTTTCTAGATATTTCATTAGCTTGATGTTGATGGCTTTTTGCCATGATCTTCTAGATAACACATGACATTGCTAGGAAGGGTCTTTTTGCCTTTGTTGGGCGAAAGTACTCCCAAATTATAAGAGAGGTTGAATAACTACCAACAGCACAAGTTTGGCAAATTACCAGGGCTAGCGCAACCCAGTGCCTCTAATCATGTAGGAAACGGATGCACGAGACCTTTTTCATTTCCCTACATGTTTAACGCATCTCATGCAACTATTGGACGCAATTGCCGAATTCGGCCATTCGCCGAAATAATACTTTGCTCAAATGAAGAAAAACTAATTCACGCATTTTCAACTTGCAAACTAGGTTAGTTTACTCAGGTGAGGCTTGTGTCAAGTGCGAGCCAAAAACGAATACACGCATTTTCAACTTGCAAGCTATAGGTTAGCTTGCGCGTATCGATGGTATGCTGCCTGCTAAACCAGTGACAATCAGATGAAGTTCGTCTTATAAAGTATGAAGATGGAAGCAACTTTATAAAATTTACATTTTTAACCGATAAGAATGATTTTTTTTCCGATATGTTGTAACCAGACTAATTATCCGAACGCTGGCCTAGTAGCCACTCCCATCCCAATACCCTACTGCATGGTGATGGTGCTGCCACCTAACGAACACCATAGAGGAGGATGAATGGCGATCAGTGACGACAGTGACTAGTGAACACCATTACTAAATTTTATCTTGAAAATATCTTGTAAAGTGAACCTTTAATTAAACCTAAATAATAGTGGGTAGTGTGACTTATTTTAATCAGACTTCAAGTCTACCCCCTTACAAGTGACGCCCAACTTTCGAGGCCTTTATAAGTTTTTCAAATAAAAACAGTTACGAAGTGTTTCAGGTGCTGCGCGCTACGTCCATCGATGAAACCGAATTCGCGATAAAAACATTTTGTGCGTGGGAAACTGTATTTCGTTTTCGTGAAATCCAGCTTACAAACTACAAACTATCCGGAACAATCCGTTTTACATAGAACTTTCGATGAACATTGTTGAAAGTGAGTGTTAAAGTATCCTGCAGTTCCAGATAAAGTCAATTAAGAAGAAAAAGGGCGAATCCAGGAGAATCTTGGTGAGATCTTTCCTTTTCTATTTTATTGCTTTTCACGAATCTATGCATGAAGAACTTTGAGCAGTTATCGAATAAAGTACAGTGCTATATGTTAAAGATGAACTTTGAACATTGTTAACTTTGAACATTCGGGTGAATGAATGGTACAATTGCGTTTGTCGGACGCCACAAACTATCAAAAACAATTTTTTTTTGTACTTACGTATTTTAGTCTCCTGAACAAAAATCCAAATGACATTTTCGGCGGTCTCAAGTAATTTCGAAGATATGGCATATTTTTGGATTTTGACTGGCATCTTCTAGAAACGTTCCTACCGCGAAAAAAACACTCAATATCTCCTTCTTTTCACCAGCCCGATATACACATCCTGCTTCCTCCATCCCACGCTTTTTTTTCATTGGAAACGGCACTTTTTTTTCATTGGAAACGGCACTTTTTTTTCATTGGAAACGGCACTTTTTTAAAAAAATCGTGTTTTTTTTTCTAATCATGTCAGAGACAATAAGCTAGCGAATATGACAGATAGATATTAGAGAATTCGAATTGTATGTATGGTTGGTAACACTGAAATCAATTATTGCCAACTTTTCAGATATATTAATGCCTGCGTTTTTCTGTGATGATATGTGATAGCTCCAGATCCAATCGCATTAACCAGGGGGCCCTATTCTCAAATGTAGACTACCCTATGTCGCATGCGACAAAATATTTCTATCACTTTTTTGGACCAAGCATTAAGAAGAGATAAAGATATTTTGTCGCATGTGACATAGGGTGGTAGACATTTGAGAATCGGGCCCCAGGAAAGATTCGATCTGTGTGCAGTTAGCTCGGGACGTAATGAAGGCGAGTGAAGCGAGCCTAACGACGGACCCAACGACCAACGAGCACCTATTTTAATTTACGTTTTAGGTTAGACAGGTTAGGTAGGGTATGTTAAGTAGGGTAGGTTAGGTGGCCGAGTTGGGTTATTTTCCCTTCTTTTAACTTAAAAGATTAGATATGTGTTCAGTTAGGTCGGTACGTTGTAAGGGCGGGCCAAGCGAGCCTAACCTAACCTGACCTGAAATGTAAATAAAAGAAGGCACTCGCAGTGCTCACCATTGTTAGGCTCGCGCCACTCGCCCTTATTACGTCCCGACCTAACTGCACACAAATCCAAACTTTTAAGGCAAAAGAAGGGAAAACAACCTAACCCGCCCACCCACCTACCCTACCCTACCCTACCCTACCCTACCCTACCCTACCCTACCCTACCCTACCCTACCCTACCCTACCCTACCCTACCCTACCCTACCCTACCCTACCCTACCCTACCTACCTACCCTACCCTACCCTACCCTACCCTACCCTACCCTACCCTACCCTACCCTACCCTACCCTACCCTACCCTACCTAACCTAACCTACCCTACCCTACCTAACCGAACCTACTTAAACCATCCTAACCTAAAACGTAAATAAAAAATAGGTGCTCGTTGCGCTCGCCGTTGATAAAATCGCTTCGCTCGCTCTTATTAGGCCGGATTTTCATGCATATGATATCCGACGATCCCATGGTACAAAAATGTTTTTTTTGGTTAATAAGATCATTTTCGTACCATTTGTGACTGGTGTGAAGTTGTCCACATGCACAAATGTAAACTGAGAAAAATGTTAAAAAAATCATAGAAGGCACAAATGGCTTTGTACACGTTTCTGCCCGGAATATGTTATGAGAAATGCTCTTTCCTTTATCCCTCACACCACGTAGGAGTTTTCCAGGCCGTCCAAGGGTGTAGAATGCGGTGAACTTCCGAAAAAAAATCATAGAAGGCACAAATGGCTTTGTAGCTGATTCTGCTCGGGATATTTTATGGAAAATGCTCTTTCCTTTATCCCTCATACCACGTAGGAGTTTTCCAGGCCGTCCAAGGAGGTAGAATGGGGGTGAATTTTAGACAAAAAATCATAGAAGGCACAAATGCTTTGTAGCCGATTCTGCTCGGGATATGTTATGGAAAATACTCTTTCCTTTATCCCTCATGCCACGTAGGAGTTTTCCAGGCCGTCCAAGGGGGTAGAATGGGGGTGAATTTCCGAAAAAAAATCATAAAAGGCACAAATGGCTTTGTACACGTTTCTGCCCGGAATATGTTATGAGAAATGCTCTTTCCTTTATCCCTCATACCACGTAGGAGTTTTACAGGCCGTCCAAGGGGGTAGAATAGGGGTGAATTTCCGAAAAAAAATCATAGAAGGCACAAATGGCGTTGTAGCCGATTCTGCTCGGAATATGTTATGGAAAATGCTCTTTTCTTTATCCCTCATACCACGTAGGAGTTTTCCATGCCGTCCAAGGGGGTAGAATGGGGGTGAATTTCAGAAAAAAAATCATAGAAGGCACAAATGGCTTTGTAGCCGATTCTGCTCGGGATATGTTATGGAAAATGCTCTTTCCTTTATCCCTCATGCCACGTAGGAGTTTTCCAGGCCGTCCAAGGGGGTAGAATGGGGGTGAATTTCCGAAAAAAAATCATAGAAGGCACAAATGGCTTTGTACACGTTTCTGCCCGGAATATGTTATGAGAAATGCTCTTTCCTTTATCCCTCATACCACGTAGGAGTTTTACAGGCCGTCCAAGGGGGTAGAATAGGGGTGAATTTCCGAAAAAAAATCATAGAAGGCACAAATGGCGTTGTAGCCGATTCTGCTCTGAATATGTTATGGAAAATGCTCTTTTCTTTATCCCTCATACCACGTAGGAGTTTTCCAGGCCGTCCAAGGGGATAGAATGGGGGTGAATTTCAGAAAAAAAATCATAGAAGGCACAAATGGCTTTGTAGCCGATTCTGCTCGGGATATGTTATGGATAATGCTCTTTCCTTTATCTCTCATACCACGTAGGAACGTAGGAGTTTTCCAGGCCGTCCAAGGGGGTAGAATGGGGGTGAATTTCCGAAAAAAAATAAGTAAGTATTTTTTGTGTTTTTTTTTACATTTCTTCTCATTTTTATGAGTGTTTTCAGTTCAGAACAGTCTTAGAGAGTGATATGATAATTTTGGCAAGAACATAACATTATGTAAGTATATTGGTTTATAATTTTTTATGTATTTTATGTACATTTTTATTTTATTTAAGAAAGTACATTTTGTTTTGGTTGTTAACTACATTCCTATATAAGTATATTTTGAGTATATTTTTTTATGTATTTTATGTATATTTTATTTTATTTGAGGAAGTATATTTTGGTTTATAATTTTTTATGTGTCTTATTATTTATGTGATTGATACATTTAATGTCGAAGAACTCAGCACTGTATGCTCCACGGTTTCAGTAATCCTGATCTAAAGTTAACAGAGGCACAACCTCTGTTAATATTTTATTTGATATACAGGATATATATAACGAAATTTTAGAATGTAGTATAATTTCGAATTTGAAGTTTCCGTTCTTTGAATTTTAATGCCTATAATTCAGGGCATGCAATAGTTCGTTTATTTTGAATTTTTATATTTTGTTGTATCAATATACAGTGTTTCCATAAAGTAACCCCCCCCTGTTACCTTTTGAACGGATTTGAATTTTCGCATGAAATTTTTTTTGGAGGAATGGCAGTTCATAAGCTACTTTCTGACGACAAAAAAAATGTTTATCTTTCAAAATGGCGTCGGGCCGCCATTTTGAAAGAAAGAATTTTTTAAATGGCACGGGGGGTCAAGTGATACCTCATTCGAAACGTCTTACAATTCTCTATACGTCCCCAAAATTTCAAACAAAAATATACATCCAAAACAAAATGGCGCTACATAATGTAAGAACTCTCTTAGAGTAACCCTACCCATGTTAACTTTTGAACGGATTGGAATTCTGTTTTGAATATTTTTTTTTAAATGACGTCGGTCGGCCATTTATTTATTTTTTTTAAAGGCTATGGGGGTCGAGTGATACATCGTTTGAATTGCATTTCAATTCTCTACCAGTAACCAACTTTTTAAATGAACATTTTCCGGAAAGATGGTTCGGTAGGAGGGGTCCTATTGAATGGCCAGCTCGTTCTCCTGATTTGTGGGGATATCTCAAATCTCAAGTGTACAGAACCGCTCCAGGAACGATAAATGAATTGGAGGAACGTATAAGAGTCGTATGCAGGAATCTTACACCAGAAATGTTTGGAAATGTAAGAACCGAATTTCAGAATCGTCTCTTCATGTGCCAGGAAGTCAATGGCCAACATTTCGAACATTTAATTTGATTTTCTTTCTCAATTTTTCAGATATTTATGTAAAATAAACATTGTTCTTTATTCTGGATGGTTTTCTTAATTTTGCTGAAATTCAATAAAACAATCACCTGCCTTCTCACTAAATTTCATTCGAAGATGGCACTCTTCTATCATTTTTAGCAAAAAAATTTTCATTCAATGATACCAAAAAAGATTTGATGATTTTACTAGAGTTCATTAATAGCAATCGAAAAGATCCTCATATGGCAGAGCTCTAACATTATGTACCGCCATTTTGTTTTGGATGTATATTTTTGTTTGAAATTTTGGGGACGTATAGAGAATTGTAAGAGGTTTCGAATGAGGTATCACTCGACCCCCCATGCCATTTAAAAAGTTCTTTCAAAATGGCATCGGGCCGCCATTTTGAAAGATAGACATTTTTTTTGTCGTCAGAAAGTAGCTTATGAACTGCCATTCCTCCAAAAAAAATTTCATGCGAAAATTCCAATCCGTTCAAAAGGTAACAGTGGGGGTGGTTACTTTATGGAAACACTGTATATTGATACAACAAAATATAAAAATTCAAAATAAACGAACTATTGCATGCCCTGAATTATAGGTATTAAAATTCAAAGAACGGAAACTTCAAATTCGAAATTATACTGTATATAATATGTTCTTGCCAAAATTATTATATCACTCTCTAAGACTGTTCTGAACTGAAAAATTAGAAGAAATGTAAAAAAAACACAAAAAATACTTACTTTTTTTTTCGGAAATTCACCCCCATTCTAACCCCTTGGATGGCCTGGAAAACTCCTACGTGGTATGAGGGATGAAGAAAAGAGCATTTTCCATAACATATTCTGAGCAGAATCGGCTACAAAGCCATTTGTGCCTTCTATGATTTTTTTTCGGAAATTCATCCCGATTCCACCCCCTTGGACGGCCTGGAAAACTCCTACGTGGTATGAGGGATGAAGGAAAGAGCACTTTCCATAACATATCCCGAGCAGAATCGGCTACAAAGCCATTTGTGCCTTCTATGATTTTTTGTCTGAAATTCACCCCCATTCTACCCCCTTGGACGGCCTGGAAAACTCCTACGTGGTATGAGGGATAAAGAAAAGAGCATTTTCCATAAAATATCCCAAGCAGAATCGGATACAAAGCCATTTGTGCCTTCTATGATTTTTTTTCGGAAATTCACCCCTATTCCACCCCCTTGGACGACCTGGAAAACTCCTACGTGGTATTAGGGATAAAGGAAAGAGCATTTTCCATAACATTTTCTGATCAGAATCGGCTACAACGCCATTTGTGCCTTCTATGATTTTTTTTCGGAAATTCACCCCCATTCTACCCCCTTGGACGGCCTGGAAAACTCCTACGTGGTATGAGGGATGAAGAAAAGAGCATTTTCCATAACATATTCTGAGCAGAATCGGCTACAAAGCCATTTGTGCCTTCTATGATTTTTTTTCGGAAATTCATCCCGATTCCACCCCCTTGGACGGCCTGGAAAACTCCTACGTGGTATGAGGGATGAAGGAAAGAGCATTTTCCATAACATATCCCGAGCAGAATCGGCTACAAAGCCATTTGTGCCTTCTATGATTTTTTGTCTGAAATTCACCCCCATTCTACCCCCTTGGACGGCCTGGAAAACTCCTACGTGGTATGAGGGATAAAGAAAAGAGCATTTTCCATAAAATATCCCAAGCAGAATCGGATACAAAGCCATTTGTGCCTTCTATGATTTTTTTTCGGAAATTCACCCCTATTCCACCCCCTTGGCCGGCCTGGAAAACTCCTACGTGGTATTAGGGATAAAGGAAAGAGCATTTTCCATAACATTTTCCGATCAGAATCGGCTACAACGCCATTTGTGCCTTCTATGATTTTTTTTCGGAAATTCACCCCCATTCTACCCCCTTGGACGGCCTGGAAAACTTCTACGTGGTATGAGGGATGAAGAAAAGAGCATTTTCCATAACATATTCTGAGCAGAATCGGCTACAAAGCCATTTGTGCCTTCTATGATTTTTTTTCGGAAATTCATCCCGATTCCACCCCCTTGGACGGCCTGGAAAACTCCTACGTGGTATGAGGGATGAAGGAAAGAGCATTTTCCATAACATATCCCGAGCAGAATCGGCTACAAAGCCATTTGTGCCTTCTATGATTTTTTGTCTGAAATTCACCCCCATTCTACCCCCTTGGACGGCCTGGAAAACTCCTACGTGGTATGAGGGATAAAGAAAAGAGCATTTTCCATAAAATATCCCAAGCAGAATCGGATACAAAGCCATTTGTGCCTTCTATGATTTTTTTTCGGAAATTCACCCCTATTCCACCCCCTTGGACGGCCTGGAAAACTCCTACGTGGTATTAGGGATAAAGGAAAGAGCATTTTCCATAACATTTTCTGATCAGAATCGGCTACAACGCCATTTGTGCCTTCTATGATTTTTTTTCGGAAATTCACCCCCATTCTACCCCCTTGGACGGCCTGGAAAACTCCTACGTGGTATGGGGGATAAAGAAAAGAGCATTTTCCATAACGTATTCCGAGCACAATCGGCTACAAAGCCATTTGTGCCTTCTATAATTTTTTTTCTGAAATTCATCCCCATTTACCCCCTTGGACGGCCTGGAAAATTCCAACGTGGTATGGGGGATGAAGGAAAGAGCGTTTGTCATAACATATTCCGGGCAGAAACGTGTACAAAGCCATTTGTGCCTTTATATGATTTTTTAAAATTTTTCTCAGTGTATATTTGTGGATGTGGACAACTTCACACCCGTCAGTTTATTGGCGAGGGAGGTGACGAGTGGTGAAACGTTTTGGACAGTTTATTTACATTTAGAGTAAGTAGGACAATAATACAAACGAAGAATGACAACCTGATGAATGAATGAGCGGTCATATACGAAACTACCCGATTGATTATGGAATTAACATGTGTAAGGCACTTGCTTGTAAACAAAGTTATGTTTATTTCAAGACAAGGATGGAAAAGGCCACTCTATTGTCTTTTATTACTCTGTCATATTCATATTCGCTAGCTTATTGTCTCTGATATGATAAGAAAAAAATACGTTTTTTTTTAAAGTGCCGTTTCCAATAAAAAAAAGCGTGAGACCGAGGAAGCAGGATGTGTATATCGGGCTGGTGAAAAGAAGGAGACTTATTGAGTGTTTTTTTCGCGGTAGGAACGTCTCTAGAAAATGCCAGTTAAAATCCAAAAATATGCCCTATCTCCGAAATGACTTGAGACCGCCGAAAATTTCATTTGGATGTTTACTTCAGGAGACAAAAAAACGTAAGTATCGAAAAAAAATTGATAGCTTGTGGCGCCCGATAAAAATAATTTTACCAAATGAAAACAAAATAGTTCCACGAACTTTTATAGTGTTGAAAACTTTTTCGAAAGTTGTGTTTCGTGTTTATGGAATTGCGTTCTGGACGAATACTCGATTATCAAACTGATAATAAGAAATCTAACAAAAAATCAAACGAACCAGTACCCCATCAGTAATTATCACTCCAGAAGTTCTTCAACAATTAGTGGAAATTTCGCAAAGTGTACTTCTCGTTTTGATGGTTTTCCTGATTCGGATGTAAATTTGTTTCATAGACTCAAAAAAAATTTATAAATCGTGTGTTAACATATCTGAAGACAATGCTGTCAAAGGTCTTTCAATGTTATTTGAAGGCCTAGCTGCAAGGTTACTGCTATTATTTCAACTTTTGACGACGCTCTTAAAGCCCCTTTTTCTACTAGAAAAATCCACTTTTCCGCACTCATTTTAGTTTTGAAAGAGTCACTTTTCCGCACTTAACTCCACTGACGCGTCGATCGGCCATCTGCAATCGCGTGCGGAAAAGTATCACTTTTCGCACTTGTTAGGTGAACTACTATTGAGTACTTTCGGAAATCATACACCCACATATCAGATATATATATCGTGAAATTTTTTCGAAAGAACACTCCAAAAATGAAAAGACGGAAATTTACATTGCTCGTGTTAGGTCATTATTTTCAAAACTACCTAAACAACCTGAACTTCCTGAAGAAATACAGTTGGATATGTTATGATGCTTTGTTACATTATAGCATACGAAAACGAGTAGCTCGTAAGGATTTTAAGATAGTGTATAATGATGTATAATTGATTGATAAGGTTAGAGAAGCTGAACTGACATTATAATCTGGTACGATTGGGTTTTGAAACAAGAATCGATTGTAGCACCACCAAACTTGGTATGTTAGTAGTTGGAACCATGATAAACACGAAAAAAAAAATGTTCACCAAAATTCCAGGGGTGAAACATTTTTTTTTCGTTTAAAAACATATGTATAGATTTTTGCTGTAATCTTGGAAAGCATATGATTTATCGGAAAAACAACTCAACTCAACAGGATGAAAAACAATTCAATTTTCCACAAAAATTATTTCCAGTAATTTCTTATGAAATGCGCTCGTTTTCTCAGAAAACGTAATTGAACGCCGACATCAAATTTCAGGTTCACGCTTACCGCCGCTGGAAGTTCTGGCGGAGCCGATTATTTGATTGGTCATAACTCTGCTAAAAATGATCGGAGAAGGAAAAATCGATTGTAGCACCACCAAACTTGGTATGTTAGTAGTTGGAACCATGATAAACACGAAAAAAAAAAAAATGTTCACCAAAATTCCAGGGGTGAAACATTTTTTTTTTCGTTTAAAAACATATGTATAGATTTTTGCTGTAATCTTGGAAAGCATATGATTCATCGGAAAAACAACTCAACTCAACAGGATGAAAAACAATTCAATTTTCCTCAAAAATTATTTCCAGTAATTTCTTATGAAATGCGCTCGTTTTCTCAGAAAACGTAATTGAACGCCGACATCAAATTTCAGGTTCACGCTTACCCGCCGCTGGAAGTTCTGGCGGAGCCGATTATTTGATTGGTAATAACTCTGCTAAAAATGATCGGAGAAGGAAAAGGAAAAGTTCATATAATTTCTGAAGACTCCTACCTTCTCATGCAAATATAATATGCGTGTATTTGAGTATGTACCTAAAATGTGTTTTTTCGCACTTCACGGAGATGTTTGAATGAATAATGTTGTGAATATGGAGTTATTAAACTGAAGCAGCAACCCATACCCTCTTTGGACTATATGCAACAATTTTAAAGTAGTGTGACCAGTCCCACTTATACATGCCAAAAAAAACTTTCTTTTACTCCTGCCTCATTCTCAACTTACCCATAAAATTGGCATTCTCTTCAGTAAATGTTGAAAATGTTCGCTTATTCATATCGTACATATACAGTGACCGCCAAAAAGTATGTAACATATGGGAAAAAAGTTTATTATTAGAGTATTAGAAAAAAGATTCTTGGGAAAAGTTTGTGCATGTCCGATAACCTAAAAATCGATTTTGACACATGTCACGTGATCGCTGGTATGGCGGCAAATTGAAAAAAATTACCATGAATAGTCAAAAAGTCGGATAAAATGGCAAGATATCGAAAAAAGTTATTTGAAAAAGTTGCTTAGAATTCAATTTTATACACATATACAAAGTTTGAGAAAATTATGTGGGAATATTGAAAACAGCAATTTTTTTAAAATAGTTTTCTAGCTGTAGAAAAATATCAAATTATTTTCTTATGAATTGCTTGACCATACTGAAATATTTGTATTCCGATGATAATAACAAAACTTTCTCATTTTCTCCACACCAGAGAGCACTAAATTGAAAAAAATTTGTCAGAACCCTTGCTGTTAGATTGGTTCGTATCTAATAGATATATCACAATTCCACTATTATTGCGATGATAGGGAGATCCAAAAATATCGTGTTTTTCAGATTATAATCAATTTTTGATGATAATCGTGCACGAACGTTTCACTTCGCACATAATCTTAAAAATAGTGCGTCAAATTAAGGACGCTAAAGTTTTCAACATCGCATGCGAAGTGAAACGCTCTGGCACGATTATCATCGAAACTTGATTATAATCTGGAAAACATCATGTTTCTGGAGTGTCATGTCATCACAATGGTCGTGGAATTCTGATATAACTGTTAAATACGAACCAATGTAACAGCCAGGGTTTTAACAAAATCCAATTTTTTTAATTTAGTGCTTACTGGTGTAGAGAAAATGAGAAAGTTTTGTCATTATCATTGAAATACAAATGTTTCACTATGGTCAAGCTATTCATATGATAATAATTTGATATTTTTATACAGCTAGGAAAATATTTAAAAAAAAATTCTATTTTCAATTTTCTCTCATTATCTTTTCAAACTTCGTATATGTGTATAAAATTTAATTCTAACCAACTTTTTCAAATCACTTTTTTTGATATCTTGCCATTTTACCCCACTTTTTGCGTTCTCATAGTAATTTTTTTCAATTCGCCGCCATACCAGCGATCACGTGACATGTGTCAAAATAGATTTTTAGGTTATCGGACATGCACAAACTTTTCCCAAGAATCTTTTTTCTAATACTCTAATAATAAACTTTTTTCCCATATGGTACATACTTTTTGGCGGTCACTGTATATTTAATAACACTATAGTGAAGTGCAAACCTCAAGCTTGAAATCACATACTTCATTTTTTATGTAGGATGTGTATGAGCGATTATATTTTCAACATTTACTGAAGAAATTGCCGGGATTATGGGTGAGTTGAAAACTGATGCAGGAGTAAAACCCAGTTTTTTCTTTGGCATGTATAAGTGAGACTTTTCTCTTTCTTCTACTATAATTTTTAGCAAAGTTATGACAAATCTGATTTTTGGCCCTGCCTGAATTTGCAGTGGCGGGTTAGCGCGAGCATGAAATGTGACGTCGACGTTAAATCACGTTTTCTGAGAAAACGAGCGAAAATAATTCTTGTGGAGAATTGAATTATCTCTCAACCTATCGAAATCGTTTTTTGATAAATCTTATATTTTCTGAAATAACAAAAAAAATTATATATTTTTTAAATGAAAAATTTTTTAAGTTCCACCCCTGATTTTTTGGTAACCATTTTTTTTCTAATGAAACGATGTCGAGATGTCATGTGCCGAGTTTCAGAATGCTACAATTCATTCTTCACTTTTTGCTCAAGTTTGTCTGTCGTTACTGGATTATTAGTCGAAAAGAAAATATTCAAAAGCGAAGACAATCTGCACACATTGAAAGTAATAATAATAATAATAATATTTATTCACCAATATATAAAAATACATTTTAAAATATTTGGTATCAGTTATATATCAGTAAGTAGTTAGTAATAATAAAAAACCATCTACTCATTGTAGTTATTACAAGAATTATGGGCATTCTAAAGAACAGTGTAGGAGATTAAAACGCACTTGAGAAATCACAGATACTTCTAACAGGTCGCAAGAGAATATTCCACAAACTCGTCTACCAAACAGAGAAATTGCTTCTACCTCCCAGTCGACTATTTCATGCTATGGGTGTGGAGAATTAGGCTATATAAAACCTATTTATCGAATGGTTAGTCCGAATTCTTCAACTCCCGGAACTTCAAATATTTCAACAATGAATGCCGATTTTTTCTGTCAAAATGTCTCTGATGAATCGTAAACCTTTTCTCTGATTTCCATACAGATTTATGATTCCAATGGATTAGCATACCTCGACCAGTGCTAAACGAAGTTCAGCCGCTGCGACTCTTTATAATATACTTATGTAAAATAATATTCCACATAATGATCAAACTTTGAAAATGACTCTTGCAGATGGAAATGAACGAGAGGTCAATGCAAAGTTATTTGATGTCGAGATAATTTTGCGTCATAAAGTTATATTCTTCTCACGTTACTCGCGATTCCCGAGAACATAAGAAGTAGAACACTTCTAGAAATAGACTTCATAAGATTTTTCTTAATGTGTCCCAAGGTGAATATCATTTTGGTGAATCACCCCATGTTACCTATTCATTTAATTATAAGATCAAACGAACTTACCTAAGTGAAGTTCGATCATAATTATATAAAACTCCTTGTCCGAAATGATTTCACTGTGTAGTTTCCCCGTTTCCTGCCATATGTACCACAATATTTAAAGGTCGCATGTTCCCCGCTCCGGCCATATTTACGTGTCATTATTCTTAAAGCCATGTCAGTGCAACTAGAGATGATCATGGGTGGGGTTTGAGGGCGTGTATGATCATCTTGGACAAGGCGTTTCATATAATTATGATTAAACTTCACTTAGGTAAGTTCCTTTGATCTTATAATTATATTCACGCCTTGTCCTCAATGATTTAACTGTGTAGATGTTTAAAGGCAGTTGGGATGATTCAGACAGAAGACATTTATTTTGTCATATAACAACTTCGATTGACAAATTGCGACCGAACAATGAATTCATTCTCATCCTTTATTTTGTTTATTATAGAATGGAGCGAAAAAAACAACTTGACTTTTATTTTTGCGGCCACCCAGCTATTGATGAAATTTTATTTGAAGAGGTTCCACTTCTATTAGCAGCCGAAGTCGCCGCTTGCCGTGTACTACCTACGGGTTTGAAACCTGCTTAGATCAATACACCACTTTCAGCTAGGATTTTTTTGATTCAAGAGCGAATCGACTTAGGCACTGATTCCTGGTGAGTCTTCTTGAGGGTAACAAATAGCCTGTCGACAATGACGCGAAGGCCTTCGTCAAAAATACAAAATATTGAGAACCAGCAGAATTTTTTATGATTAAACCATTATCTTTCCCTTTCATATTGGGGGTTAATATAAGATAATTCTTTTGAGCACCGTGATTACCGTAAGAGTTATTATTTATTTCCCTAGCGACCAACTCTCCTTTAAGATCTTCGTTGAGATTAACTGTCTTAAATGCCCTATGACAGTAGGGCCCCAAATCTCATAGTAATTGGGTGCCAGAGGAGTCAAATTTCTTGTGCACCTCCACCTGGAAATTGTCTCTATTGTCTGGGGGGAATATTGATTTATCTGTCCACCATGAAGTACCACAATACAGCTGAAAAGGGCGAAGGATGGTGCATAATGAATATTCATCCACTTCAGTTTCCTTTAGTTTCAGATATCAACAGACATTGTGGAGCATTAAGCATCAATCCTGCTTGCGAGAATTTCAATTTGGGGAAGCCCAAATTTACTTTCGTGAGAATCATCAAACAACTCCCATCCCGTCTGAATAGGGGCTCTTCGTGATTCAAAATATACTTTGTTGATGTCCCTCTGAGCTAAAATATGATGCAAATGACAATTGTATTAATGTAAGCAATATAGCAGTGATATTACCAATTCGGAAAATAATTCATCAATCTCTTCGTTTTTTGGCCTGAAAATATCTACAGCAATAATACCAATAAGCAGGGTCAGATTAAGACGTTTGAGCGCCCTAGGCTGCCATCAGTTTGGCGCAGCTAAACTAAGAAAGTTGCACGAATTGTGAGTCGTCAGTCGGCGCCTATTTCTTTCACGGCGCCCTATACTAGGCTATAGCTTTTGTCAGCCTATTGGATAATGTGGGACTGCCAATAAGTATTTGTATATGATGCATTTGATGTTGCTAGCTCCCAAACCCATGCACTATATGGTTTTACATAGCAGAGAAGTGTCTGTAACTTTTCTCCACCATTTGAGACAAGTCTTTGAGAATATTCATCCTTATTCTCATAATCACCTCTAGCATGTGACAATTCCAGTATTTCATCATCAGATACTAACTTCCCTACCTAGCTGGAGAATTCTGGTATTGAACCTTTGATTCAGGTAGTTTCTTCCACGAATGCAATAGCCACAAGCCTTTCACTCGTGCTGCGGACTCGTTTGTATTTTCAGCTTTGCGATTGCAATTCATTGATATTCCAAAAAATTATCGGTAATAATCATACCACTTATTATATTACCCCTGATAATTGCTTCTTAGAAGATTCATCAAGGCCACTTCTTCATTCATGAAGGACCACCCTAACTATATTCTGAGTGGGTATATACCATAAACATCTGAAAATAAATTTAAACTTCATAATTTGAAATCCCATTGGAGTTCTTGAAAATATTCCAGTAGTTTACTCTTCATCTATATTCTCAATAAAATAATTGCAAAGCTGGCTACTAACTAGATAGCCACAAGGCCACCCACTCGAGGGATATAAGAGAAGAAGATTCTACATCACTCAACCATTTGAGGTTATGCAAGTGCCAGGCACAAAAAACACGTGTCGCATATGGGACCATGAGACACTGAGAAGTGGCGTCCTTAGAGATATATTTACCAAAATGTACATTGACTTCTTGCTATCTTAGTCTTCGGGGAATCTATTATATCATGATATATAATATTAAACAGCCCTTTTAATAAAAATATACCAATCCAATGGCATCTTAATCGTGAATTTTAGGTAAGTCTATCAATTTGTGAGAGTCGGTTATTGTTAAAATAATTATGCCTACAATATACCCATGGTTCTTTCACTGCTATTCTTACCATCACCCGTCTGGGCATCTGTGAAATATTATAGTCGATCATTGACCGGCACCTTGTTGATTATGATATACCTACAATGCATGCCCATGGTATTTTCATCGTGAAAGAACTACTTACTACCAATCTTCGGGGCGTCTATAAACTCAAGTTAGTCAATTGTTAACTGCAATAGCCCCGTATACCATACCACGAAAGAAACTTCTTACCATATTAATCTTCGGGGCATGCATCTATCCTCATGATAGTCGATTGTTAACTACAATAAATAGCACGGTATATACCATACACATGGTATCTTCATCGGCTGGCACAGCCAATGGTTTCATCATTGTTTGGCATAAACAACGGAATGTTCGTTATAAAACGAAACTTGCCCCAGGTGCACCGCCACGTATTAGAATTCTTTTTACGTATCTTAGATCGGCTACTTCGTTGAAGCTAAAAACTAGATGAAGACGAATAAGATCTCTTGCGATATTTTTATTTCCCATTGTTCTGCCTTTGTTTTTCTTACACAATAATAATTAATTTTGCGAGCAAACGCGAGACGCGACGTAGACACTTCACACAAAAACGTAAGAATGACACGTAAATATGGCCTGACGCATAGCAACAGGGCGGGTTTAGGGGAGAGTGGGGTACATACGAGCTTCAAATATTGTGGTACATTTGGCAGGAAACGGGGAAACTACACAGTTAAATCATTGAGGATAAGACGTGAATATAATTTACATGCTCTCACTAATGAAGTCAATGTTGTTGATACTAAAAATTTGAATCTTCGAACAGACGAAGCGACGTCTCTCTCAGAGGGCGACAAACAACAATAAAATGCACTTCTGGTACAGCATCAAATGGTTTTCTCGAAAAGCAAAGAGCCAACACCATTCATAGAACATTCTATGAAGGTCACTACAGTGACATTCCAATTTCTGTGCCTCCTCATAGAATGTCAGAGAATAACAAAAAGTTACTGAAAATGGAATTGGATAACCCACTTCATGATTCAGATAGAACTAATAGAAGAGTGCGAATCTCCGTTCTCTGCTCCAGTGGTACTTGTACCAAAGCCTGATAGAAACATTAGATTATCTGTGAACTATCAAGCTCTCAATGAAGTAACTATACCTGATGAATATCCTCACCCAGAATCGAAGATTTACTTCATACTGCAAAGCAAAAACCCTATATGACAACACTTGATATGAAGTCCGGCTATCATCAGATATCAGTTAGTCCCATTGATAGAGATAAAACTGCATTTATATGCCCTTTTAGAATTTATCACTATATTCGTATGTCATTTGGACTGAAAAATGCGCCTTCGACATTCCAGAGATTGGTCAATAGGTTCAAATCCGGTCTTCCAGGTGTTATAATTCTTGCGTACCTGGATGACTTGATAATTTTGAGCGAAACCTTCGAAAAACATCTCCAGGACTTGGATGTGATTTTTTAGAGACTAGAAACCTACAAACTACGATTGGATAGATCCAATTGTGTGTTTGTATGTCCAGTTGTAAAGTATTTCGGACACCTCATCACTCCTCTTGGGATTAAACCAGTTCCGTCCAAAGTCACTGCCATTTTGGAACGTAAACCACCTAGGGATGTTAAGCAGGTTATGTCTTTCTTACAAACCTGTTCTTGGTTTCACCGTTTTATTGAAAACTTTGCCGATGTTTCTAGACCCCTAACGACTTCAACGAAAAAGAACTCTAAGTGGACATGGGGATTAGAACAACAAAACTCTTTCCGTAGAGAAGAATTACCATACCACCGAGAAAGAAGCGTTATCTGTGGTATGGGCAGTTGACAAATTTCGTGGTTATCTTGAAAATTCAAGTTTTGTTGTACAAACTGACCACCAACCACTTGAGTGGCTTATAACTTTAAAGTCACCTACAGGCCTACTGGCCAGATGGTCCCTTGCACTACAAGCATATAATATGCGAATTGACTACACGCCAGTAAAGATTAACGTGGTGGCTGACACTTTGTCCAGACCACCGATAGATACAAGTCGGTACGAAGTAAATCAGGTAAACATAGATTTACCCACCGATAATACTGCAGAAATAAGGGAAGAACAACTTCAAGATCCCGACTTAAAATCCTGTTTCGAAAATCCAAATCCTGATTCTGTGGATTATGAACGCTGGACAGAGAGAGGATATCTGATGTCACATGGAATTCTATATCGACTTGACCCTGAGAATGACCAGGAAGATATACAGCAGATTGTTCCCAAGATTCGAATTCCTAAAATCTTAGAAGAGTACCATAATTCTCCTTTATCAGATCACTATGAAATTGAAAAGACTTCGAATTCGAAGCCCATACTATTGGCAAGGGATGACAAAAAGTGTCACAAAACATATTTCCAAATGTTTGGAACGTCAGAGGTACAAAGTCCAAAATTTCAAACCCACAGGACTAATTCAAACTCCAGTAATGTGTCAACGATTTGAGATCTCTTCAATTTATTTGTTTGGACCCTGAAGGACCTGAAGGACCCTCGGGTGAAAGATGGACATTCATCATAGAAAATACATCCAGTAGATGGGCTGAGTTGTTTGCACTACAAGCTGCAACTACTAAATCTTGTGCCCGAACAATTATTGATGAAGTGATCCTACGTTATGGAACTCTCCGGAGAGTAACAAGTGAAAATGGAGCCCAGTTTGTCAGCGAAATAATGCAGTGTGTTGCACATTGTTTAAGGTTCAAACAACATTTGATTCTTACCTATCATCTTGAATCGAATAAAGTTGAAAGAAAGAACCGAGATTTGAAAACTCAACTTGCTATTTAAGTAGGAGGAGAATATTGGAACTGGAAAGAGAAGCAATGAATACCATACAGTGTCAAAGTACTGGTTATTCTCCAGCCTATTTGACTTTTGGTCGAGAACTTCAAACACCAGATGATGTTAAACGAGACATGAGAGCCATCAAAGAAGAAGAGAACTTTGTTCCCCAAATTACTCCATATCTCATAAATTTGGCAAAGACTTTACGACAAGCTCGTGAAACCCATGAGATTTCACAAGATAAAGCCAAAAACTATGCGGACAAGAACAGACGACCAGTGCCAAACTTGAATATACGAGATTAGGTATTAGTGGAAACTCATTCCTTCAGTAGAGCCAAGGACTTATTTACATCAAAGTTTGCCCCACGAAGGGACGGTCCCTACCGAATGGCCAAAGTTGTTACTTCGAAAATATATGACATATGAAATATCTTCGCTAGAGGATCCCAATATTTTAGCCAAGTGTCATAGCTCTTCCTTAACCCCGTACTAACCTGCCGAGAAACATATTCCTGCACCAATAATACCACTTTGAAAAAGAGGAAGACCTAAGGCCAAACCAAAAGGACGGAAAGAAAATTGTGAACCACTCGATGATAGTGAAATCCTGCCTCAAATTGATCCAAACGAAACCGCTCTAAAGGATCCTGATACTCCAAGAGAAGTGTGAGTTATTTTAACCAGACTTCAACTCTACCCCCTTACAATGTAGACATTCAAAAAGTCCACCAGAACACCAAATTTCATGAATAAATCTTCCAGTGCCAACTAATCTTATTTTTCAAGGTCAATAATCTGACTACACCACTGGATTCGCGACATTTTCCAATGGATTATGTGTGAATAACGTTGAAATGAGTCAATCAATAAAAAAGTTATAAAGGAACGAAATTTGAAAAATATGCCGTTCTATATCAACCCGAATCAAGCCATCAATTCAATTTCAAAACTTTTATCAAAATTCGGAATGCGCCACTGTATTTACGAGGTCATCGACATCTGTGCATGAATTAGGAAATAAGATAATAAATTTAGAAAAATATGTTGATGGAATTTCGGGAAAATGTCATTTTATCTCATAACTTTTTATTCTTCATTTATCAACAGATTTCGATGAAATTATGGTCAGTGATATTTGGAGACTCCCTGAATCCAGTGGCGTAGTCAAAGTTCTAATAAAAGATTTGAGATTGAAGTGGTGGGTTGATTAAACGGCACATTTCTCAAATTTTATGCCCCTATAACTTTCCTATTTCAACGCAATTTGAACACTGACCATTAAAAAATATCACGAATCCAGTAGTGTTGTAGAATTTTTTCTGAAAAAAAATTTTTTTTTTTACCTTGAAAAATGAGATTAGTTGGCCTGGAAATGGAGATTTATTAATGAAATGTGTGACTGAATTTGTGCTGAATTATGTGATATTAGTCAGTTTTGTGTTGTTCGATGGTGTGAAAAAAGAGCAACGGGTGGAGATTAGGCGGTTGTGGTTGGAATTCCTAAGTGGAGCACAAACTTCTATCTTGTACGGATCAGAATTGGATTGGTGGTGTGAAGAATATCAAGTGTATTGGCATACTGGTTGTTGATATCAGGAATGCTTGTGGGTAACTCGACCAGTCGTTTTAGATCATATGTGATAGCGAAGACCTTAGCTTGACAATTTGCTTTGTTTGTTTACATTGAAATCTCTCATTTTAATGACTTCATCTGTTGTAGTATGTTTTTCTCGATGAAGTCCAGTTTGATTAGGTCACTATAGGATGGTTCATTAGGATGTAAGTGAAGGTAGCAGAGGAACTAGTGTCGAACACAAGTCTGAAAGTGGTCTAATAGTATCAGGGAATACAATAAGACTTTTCTACTGTGGAAACCTTATTGAAGGACCTTTTTATACATAAAGATACTTTATTTCATATGTACAAATGTATACAATATCTTTACTTCTTAATTACCTTACAAAAAACATAAATTAACATAACCGAATCCTAATGTTGAAAAAATATATGATATGGCCATTTCACATTGTAGAAGAATGTGATGAAAAAGTAAGAAAAAAAAAATTAAAAGTTAATTCAATTGTTCTAATGATGCGGTGGAAATTGTCACACCTTTATCCATTCTAAAACTAGAATTGAAAAAAGTCTAATCAGCAGCTCTTTCTTCAAGTAATATTGTCACTTTGTTATCAGTAAAAACGTCCATTCTATATCAGTTCGGCAACATATTCGGGCTGACCCTCGTGGTTGATGGTCAATTCCGACCCGTCGAATTTTGCTCCATATGAATTATATTCATTTGAATCGCTCAGTCTATCTGGTACTTGAAAAGTCGAACCTTGGAACCCCATTGCTGCCTCGTAGTACTAAAAAAAAAGATGTCATCAGTTGAATTTTATCACATGTCAATGTCCTTCCATTAACCCAAAAAGTATGTGATCAGGTGATTGGTACTTAGGGAAGAACAGTTTTTAACTGACTAAGCGCCATTTAACCAGTGCTATTATACTTATATAATTGGTTGTATCATTGGCTGGTTAATAAAGATTATTATTATTATTATTATTATTATCATCATAGGAGTAAAGTTTCCTAATAATTCATCATCAACGGATAATGCAAAATGGATGGGATAATCCGATCATCCCGCTACTATGACACAATGGTCGGAGTTCTTTCTGAACCACGAAATGGCGCTGAATGAAATGTTCAGTGTTTATCTTAAGGATTTCTAACTTAATACAATGGGTTTTCAGATCAAACCTGGTGAGCTAACCTTCGCTGATGATTAGCAATAACCACATAATTTTGGTTTTAAAATTCACCGATCAGTGCAAAGTAGTTTGCAGAAGAAATCTAACACATATAATTCAACGGTCGTATGGGCCAGCAGTTGTTTCCTGTTAGAGACTTGCCGACTGCAGAATCTATTATGTAGATTCACGCAGAAGATTGAATTATCTAATCCATTATCATTACTACATAGTTGAACACTCTCCGTCAGGTAGTGTCGTCTACTCCTTATGAAATATTATTGGACTAAATATTTTCATGTCCCATGAGGAACATTATCATTAAAATACCCTCAGAGCAATAGTGGTCAGTTATTCATCCTATAAGTATGAAGTATGTATGGGTAGGATATTGGTAGCGGCGGTCAGAAGGATTTAAGTATGCTGTATCGTTTATCAGAGTGAGCATCCAAATTTTCAAAAAAAAAATAAAATAATGGAACCTACGTTTTTGGTCTCCTCACAAAATATCGAAATCACTTTTCTGGCGAAATAATTTTAGTGGTAGTCGCAAAAAAATATTAAATATTTCCACCACCACAATTTACATACTAGAAATCACCTGTTTCACACTTTTTTTATTGAAAACCGCACATTTTATAAGAAAAACTCGACGTGCTTGCAACCTAAAATTGATACACTTGAAATTCATCATATATCGGAAATATACAATGCTGACAAACCATAACATAGTAGGTTATATCTACGGTAAAAAAAGTCGATTTTTTTCATAAAAAACGCGGTTTTTCATTTAAAAAAAAGGAAAAAGGGTGAATTTCAGTGTGATAGTGAAAAAAAGAGGCATTTTTATTTTATATTCCGTAAGAAAAGACAATCTTCGGCCGAAATTACTTGAAACCACGAAAAATTTTAATTGGATTTTTAATTCAGGAGACCAAAATAGATAAGTTCCACAGCTTCCATTTTATTTTTGAAATTCGAATGCTTACTGATCTAGATCTAACCGAAGATTTACTGAATTTTTATTGGGACATTTTCGATGGAGATGTTTTTTTTCAAAACGTGAAAAAACACCAATGTGCAACATTGTGAATTTTAGGATACAATAAGGAAATAATATCAATACCTCAAAAATTTAATTTTGTTTCAATTAAAAAATATGCAATAATATTATTTGAATTACTCTGTAACCATGAACACATACTTAACCAACTCAAACAATTCTGTAAAAAATTTATGAAGCTTCATTGATTTGACTCAGAAGGTAATAGTTTTTCAGGATAAAGACCCATGAAAATGTTGTAACAATTGTTATTACATTACTACAGTACATAAACATTCAGAAGGAACAACTGGCAATAAACCTGATTACGAAAAGTTTGTATCACAACCTTATTAGGACGTTGGTTTACATGTTATTCGTTCAAATAATGTATGAAAAATAGTAATTTACGTAACAAGTCCGGAAAAAACTGTTTTCGGACGTGTTGCGTACACAATTTTTTTGGTAACCGTGTAGAATAACAAATCGAGACACATTTATTTTTTATATTTCTTTGTAGAAGAAAATTTCGAACATTTTAATTCTTATTTGTATTAAATATCAAAATGCGAACAGAAGATAGGTACTAACAGAAACATTCTAATTCTTATTTATATAAATATTTATATTGAAATTCGGGCATTTCCCGGACTAGTCCGGAAAGTACGTATCTCCCGGACCAGTCCGGGAAGTGATACTTTGTACTTCCCGGACGGTTGCCGAAAAATGTTATTACTTACATTTGAGCCGCCCCGTAACGAACTGTTGTCACTTCCATTTTGGTGATGGGGAACACCAGACAATGTAGCATAATCTGCTAAATCATCCGCTAAAGACATAGTTGCCAAATGAGACGAACCTCTCCTGTTTGGATGCTGAATTGTAGCGTAGGTATTGTCATCCTGAAAAATATATTAATTATTACAATATTCATTAGCACTAGGTTCACAATATTATTTCACTATGAGTGGGACCTATTTCTGTGAATGATACTTTAATTTAGGTTTATCAAACAAAAATATATTAAATATTTTATAATTGGAGAATTACAAGAAAAGCACTAAGAATTTTTTGAGAAAGTGAGTTATTTTTTGTCAAACTGTATTTTCTTGATAGTGACATTGCCACATAGTTTACTATGTGGCACTTACCTATATACAGTGAAGTGTCACTTTAATAAACGTTTTTTTTAGGGAAATAGCACTTTAGGGGTTAAAATGTATACAGTGAGGACCAAAAGTCCGTCCCTCCCCCCCATAATTTCTTATTTTACATATTACAAAAAAATGTTAAATATATGAGTAGGGTTTCCTTCGATGTCTCGAATGGTTCAAGTTTCATTCATACAGAGTGTCTCAAAAAAGCGCAGCGACTTAGAAGTTTATTTTTCACATAGGACACCATTGTATATCATTGCATGACCGGTTAGGGAAGGTCATAAGGAATCCAGCAATAGCAAGTTTGATGCTGATATGTCCAAAGACTACGGAGATATCGCCTATTATTTTATTCATAAGCCCAATGAGTGTGAGAGAGAATTTATTGACCCGCTAGAAAAAGTTATCTATCACATTCATATTCAAAAATATTCAAAAAATTATCATGAGAAATGCATTTTAAGTAAAATTTGAAAATCAAAAATCTCTGATGAATTTCTGGGAAATTGGGAAAACACTCATCTGAATTTTGAGAAGTAATGATATCACCCCAAAAACGGGGACTGCGGTGGGTAGTGCTTTCTTTAATGGAAATATTTTTCTTTCTACTTACTGTAACATAGTCATCACTATCCCGTCTGGCCATAACATTACTTTGTTCAGGTTCATTGAATACTTGCATCGTCAGTTCTTGTTCTTCATATATTTTCAATTTTCTGCAACACAAAAATTATATCTATTGGTTGAAAGTTTCATTTTGTGGGGAAGATTTGTTTGATTAAAAAATTTTTAATTTTCAATCAGTGGAAGTTTAAAATAAAAAAAAAAACATGAGAAGAAAGTTATTATAGCACCGAAATAATATATTACGAGTTTGGAATGGAGGCATAACGTATAAATCGTATTTTTAATTTATTTTTAACCCACTCAATTCCGATGAACGTCATTTATAAATTTTTTTTCTGAATGTATGTTCTAGAGCAACAGATAGGTGGCCTATAGGGGTTGCATTTGAAACAAATAAACATTTGATCAGAATGTGATGTTACCTAATTGATCAATCAATACGTTACACAAAAAAATGATTTTCGGGAAAAAAATATGTTTGAGGTAAACTAAAAATTAATTTCAATTGTTTCGAAAAAATGACATTTCACATAAAGTTTGAAGTCAATTTGAATTGTAGAACTTGAATATGTAAAAATATACATGTTCCACTTGAAAAAACAAAGTTGGTAGTATTTCCTAAAACACCGCCATATTGGATTGGAAGTTACAGGGGTGGCTCGAAACTCTGTGTCACCTGGTATAACGAACGAGTTGTAAGTTCATTATCGATGTTTTTTATGAATGTAACGACTTTTAATACTAACCACAAAATTACAATTATTGAGAAACACGAGTTATATTTTTCAAAGGCTGTTACTAAAATGAGTTGTTCATGTAACCAAAACTATCAATAAACGAACCACGAGTTATAATTAGTTATATTCGATACCTAGTTCAGAATATAATAGTTCGAAGTGAAATGAACGCCGAAAAAAGTAGACTTCGTTTTGGTATATGAACAGTTTTTAATTGGATTTCCGAATTATATGCATGAATGAATGAATGAAGATTGGCAGAAGAAAAGACTGAATACCTTTATGGGATCAATGAATGAATCGACAAATAATACTCACTGTTCTATCCACAACGGATTCTCAGTCGTATTCAGATCGTCGATGATAGCTTTCTTAATCAATGCATCCTTTTTCTTCAGATCAGTCGGTGATATGACCCAATGTCTCAAGCAACAGCAAATTACAATAAATGTGATGATGCCGACTATTAGTACAATCAGTAGAGCTATCAAAGCTACCAGCGCGGGATCAAACGTTTCTGCTTTTTCTGTCATGAAAGCAGGGACGACATTTTCAATTGCAAACCCAGCGTAGTAATCTTTGAGAAAGTCATATTTGGAGTCTATCGTTTTCAGAACTTCAGGTACTGGTAGAATTGTTTGAGTTTTGTGATTCACAACTAGAATATACAAGTCGGACCTGAAAGAAAATAAACAGGAAATTCATAATCTTAATTTGCGGTCGGACTGGCCAAATAACACGAATTTGTTCAAATTCGAAGACTGCACTTCTATTTCTGAAATGCGATTATTTTCTTATTCAGGAAGTAGTGATGAAAGAATGCATCAAAAGAGGACTGCAGAGGTACGTTTTCAAATTTTATCTTCGCCATAAAAGTGTCTTCGAATTTGAATAATCGAAGAGAAAACTGTTTTGATAGTATTTGGCAAGTACATTTATCCAAAACAAGAATCACGAGTGTACTTACCATTCTTCGTTTTTGACCCCATTATCGTCAATGTGATATCTAATTTCATCTATAATGACTAAACTCTGAGTTGCATTGCTCAATTCAGCAATGATTTCTTCCCTTTCTTTCATAACTTCTTCCTTTGGTCTCGATAAAATGACTCTTATTAGCTGTTCAGGTTCGAATATCCAAACCTAACGAAAATTTAATATTATCAGTACAAGAAGTTCGAACGGCATTCATCATTGCAAAGATGAGTAAAAACAAAATTTAAACAGAAGGTAAGTACTATAAAAGTCGAGTCGACGTGACATAATTATTTATGTATAAAGTGGTTGGTGGTGGTTTTACGAGTGGAAAATGTTGACGCACGACGAGACAGCAGAACTCAGCCGCCGTCCCAAGCAGTACAGGGTAGGCAGTTCTTGGTACAACCACCAGATGATATAGGTACAGTAAAGTATTAGATATATGTGCCTCTTGTTAGTTTTATTGCTTCCGTCGTTGTAAACTGATATTTCAGTTAATCTACATAAGCCTAGTGTTGGAATATTGATATTTTATTTTGTTACAATAATAAATCTTGTTGCTATTGGTCACTATTAACTATTTCTTCCTCCTTAATGAACTAGATCGATTTTTGAGTATTCCAACTGATAGCACCAGGTACCCAAGATTCGAACCCAGAAAAGACAAGTTGTACTTTTGGCCAATACTGACTCCTGTAATATCTCTTCATTGACGCTGTCCGAAGCACGTAGAGCATACAACGCCGAAAGCTGGCGTACGAGGCAATACGTAAGCTGGACTCGTCCCAAAATTGACCAATAACGACAAATAAGCGTTACAAATATGGCGCCCGACCTTTTTTACGGTATAGAGGGGCCGTGCATTACTGAAAATTGTGTAAAGACAGATTCAGAGGAGTAATAATTGATTCATGGAGATAGACCGCTACAACTGCTTGAACACGCTTGCGGTGGTGAAATGATACGTCGAAATATGTCAAAAACCACCTACTTCGTTCAATAGGTTCTCACGTGCGCAGAAGCGATTTCCACCACCCGTTCATCGATTGGAAGCACTGTAACCAAGATAGGAACCGATCAAGAGGTAGTAAGTACCTGATCGTGAAACGAACGACACGTGCGTTCCCTACGGGCCGAGAAAAGATATATATGGCAAGGAATCCGGTACATGCGAGGACCCAGAATCCGTCTGGCATAAGTGGTCCGCCTGACACCCAAGTGGGATGGGTATACCTGCTGAGGAAGGACGAGCTTTACACCGAATTGATCAAGTTCCAACCGAAGATCGAATACCTCTGTTACCGTTGATGCCGAGCTTCGCCTGTTCCGACTACAATGATGCCGTTTTATGTTCCCAATTAGGTCCGTAGTCACGACAGTAGGCGCCACAGCAACGAACATCACTGTGACGGACGCAGGTGATCAGACGGTACCTAGTTTGCTGACAGGAACACTAGTGGGAATCCAGTGTACACAGCCCCAGCCAGGACCGTCACTTAGCCACATGATGCCGCCCCTGAGGACTAAGGATTGGAGTATATCCTTTGATGGAACTCTACATTCTTGGATATGCCAGAAGGGGTCCGTGAGTCCCAAGAAATCTCTCCCAACCACCTCCTGGAGCTATGCCCGAACTGCAAAACATGCGCCTTATGGTTTAGAAATAACCGGACACAATGGGCTAACTGGCCTTCTTTCTGTACCACCTTCCAGAAGTTCTTTTTCCCCGTCGATTACCTGATTACCTCATCGACTCAGATGGACATCAGCAGAAGGGCGCGCCATTTGCAATGCCGCCGCCTATATGACTGACCTGCAGAGTTTGTTTCGCCGTCATGGAAGAATTATGTCAAAATAGGAGTTGAACTGGCTTTACCTAAACCTCCACTCAACAGTTTCGTCGTAAGATCCGTAGAACCGACCTCATAGACTCCAAGAATTTCCTGGAGACACCCGAGGATACGAGCTCCTCCGCTCAGAGATTGGAAAAGCCTGCAGAGCGGCACCATCCTTTCGCAATAGGCCAGAACTAGCAACCAAAACGGGACATTCCCCGTATATCGCCACATACCAGCCGTCCGCCAGCTCTACCTTCGTTCCAACCGCGAGTCCACTAGACAAGAGGATACAAGAATGCTGGCAACACCTGTGTGTAAAATCATGAACTGTATGTGAAGTGAAATTTTACACACTGTTCATACATTTATTATATATAATTATTAGTGAATTGGTACACCTACACTTCGGCTATTGGGTGAATGATACCAGCGCCCTACCTACAAAGACAGTTTCTGGAAGAAGTTACACTCATTAGGAAAAACAGGATACTCACATAGACTCTGGCGTTTGCTTCTCTTTCTGGAAAAGCGTTCTCTCTCGCGATAACATCAATCACGAACCGATGTTGGTTATTTTCAGCGAGATACGTGGCGGTGCATATTTCTCCTCTGTCACTTATATTGAAAGGAGAAGGAATGATGGAACCCGAACTCCTGTTCGAATTGAACTTGTATAAATTCGTCGCCTTGATGTAGTAAGTCAACGATCCGTTCAGTCCGAAATCGAAATCGACAGCCGTCACGTTCGTAACAAAATCGTTAATGCTCGCCATCGCATTGACGGCGGCGTAATAAATGTTCTGTTCAAAAACTGGGGGATTGTCGTTGAGATCGTTGATGGATATTTGGATTTTCGCTATGCTTCTATCAGTATCGTCGAGTTGTACTTCGTCGGAGGCGACGAGGAAGTTCGGGTCGTTATTGGCTATAACGAGAAGATCGTACTCTTCCTTCTGTTCCCGATCGAAAGACTTATTAGCGTACAGGCCACCGTCAGAACGGTCAAGATGGAAGCTACCATCGTCGTTTCCAGATAAGATGTAGTAGTATACTTTGGCGTGGTTTCCTTCATCTCTGTCCAACGCTTTGATGCGACCTGGAATTGAATAAAAATGCCGTATCTTCAATCACAATATCAATGAATTACATAAGTCAGTAAGACATAATTTCCCCAGAAGAATGACCACAGCCAAAGGTTTTGCAGATTTATGACAAATTGATTTCACAGAATCACGACTCATTAAGTTCTTGCAGATGCAGATTTATGGCAAATTGATCTCGCTGAATTAAGTTTTGTCAAGGATTGGGAAACGATCGATTCATTACTGACAAGACTTTGCAAAGATTGAGAATGGGACGGAAAACTGATCTTTTCCAAGTGGCTCATTAGACCAGGCATTGGCTATTTCTGAATTTGAAAAGGACAAGGAGAGCTATAATTGGGGTAGTGCTGTAAGTTGTTCCGGCTTTTCCTATACAGCTAAAAAGTGGATATTCCACAAAAAATCAGTCCTCTGAGCGCCACTGCAAATAAGAATAACCGTACCTTTGGATATACTCGAATATTTATAAGGGAGTATCATTATTATTATCACTTGTACAGTTTGGTGTTCTCAGTAATAGTCCGAGTTTGTGACCTCGAACTACCGGAGCCATAATGAAAAAATAGACCCTAGGTTAAAAATAGTAATAACAAAAATTATTGAGTTTAACATTTTCAGCAATATTTGATTATAACATTTTTTAACCAGGTGGGTTCACGAATTACAGCGGAGGCAAGCTCAGTAAATTTCTGCAATTCGCAAAATAGAATAAAATATCAAAGTTTCAGTAAAAACCGATATAATTATAACTATTCACCAGTTATGTATTTAAAAAAAGACGCGTGAAAACATATGGGAAATTGGCACTAGGTCAAATTTTCTGAAATTTAATCATTTTAAAGTGGGATGGGTCATTAGAAAAATTCAAGAGTGAGTTCAAGAGATTTTGTATATGTAGTTTCTGGGATATAAGCTCTTCCAAAACCAACAAGTTATATTTCGGTAGGACATCATAGTTTCAGCCTACTCTAAGCGATAAAAACGTGTTCTCTTTCTTGATGACTCTCTGTTTAGAATATGATTTTTTTAAAATTTTGGATCATACAACTACACTAAAAATTGACAGATCGTTTTTGACAACAAAAATAAAATAAAATAATATATAACTGCTGTAGACTGAACAGAAGATAAGGTAACTTTCTTTCTAACTTTCGATATATGACGGACTATAATCCCGTCGTACGACTAATGCGCATCATGGGCGTGATACATTTTCACGTTTTTCAGCTATGTTTGCCGACAGAATGTAAAGATGATAAAAAATTCAAGGAATCCTTTTTGTAAATTACAATGTGAATATTATCAAACATGTCATACTCACCTATCAAAATATCCTTTTCATTGTTCTCTGTAACGAAAAAATGATATGGATTCGTCGACTTCGAGCCTGGAAATTCTGGTCTGTTGTCATTTTCATCCACGAGTAGAACAGTCAGATGCCGAATTGTTTCATACCACTTGGGGGTGCCGTGATCTCTAGCTACCAGTGTCAACTATGAGGAATATAATGAATATAGATAATCAGGAAATGAATAGGGAATAACTGTCGAAAGAGAATTTAGAGTAAAGTTCTGATGATAGGTAACGAAAAAATTCTCATGCGTGGGAATATATTCATTTTAAGTAGAAATCAAATAGAATAACAAAACATTATTTGAGAGATAATTTCAATCTTAAAATCATATTTATTTCTAGTGAATCAATCAGGTACCTACTAGTAATATGAATTTTCTCTTAAGAAACTCATGAAGTCGACTTAAACAAAGTTTCTGTTTCTAAATTTGAAGAAAATATGTTGTTGTATGGAACATAATGTAACAATAAATGACAAGAATTTTTGTTTTTGAAAAAATCAAAAATTTTCGAAATTTTTATGAAATTTTATGAAATTATTTTCAGGTACCGTTGCTTGGGAGGCACTGGTTTGATTCTACAGGCTACAGTGTATCTGTATTTGGCAGTTTCAGCGCGGTTTGCGCAGGCTGTAGACCTCTGATCAGTGATTACCAAAAAAGTCTTGAAAACTTCAAAATTCAATATCTCCCAAAATCATTTTTTTAGACAACAATATTCTTTTATTTCGTTTTATTTTGTCCTCTTCTACTTCCCACTTTTCCCCTGTATTGCAATACAATAATGTAATGAAACAATCAATTTTATTATATTGCATATTTTCATAATGAAAAAACAGGATCATATGAAAGAACTAAGTTGGTATCAAATTCCAATGATAGTTTTCAAGAGAAAATAATTGAATGCGGTTTACTTCATTTAACAATTGAGTATGGCGATCCCCTTAAGTACCTGATATTTTGGTTGGAGTTCCCTATCCAAGATTGTCTTCGTTCTCAGTTCACCGGTATTTGCATTGATGTTGAATTCACTGGATTCCTGAACATTTTCTCCGTCAACTTTAAAGTGGTATGTCAACCTCCCATTTTCGTTTTCATCCTTATCTACTGCCTTCACTGTCATAACGAGATAATCTTTGGTAGCAGCATTCTATAAAAATCAAAACAGATATTTGGTCATCGTAATTGAATTTGCAGGATGGTGAGTAGAAAATGAGACAATGCAGTCCAAATATACGATGAATCGACCGAAAAAAAAAAAAGCGGAGAGAAGCGATACGTGAAAAAAAAATTCAATTTATGGAGATGATTACTTATGATCACTTTCCAAAATAAATCATCTTGTCTGAATTAAACGTAACAAGGGATGGAGACAGGGGTATATTTACAGTCGCGTTTTATGAAAAAGTTGATAGCAGGACCGAAAGCTATGTTCAAGATCGTTCATCCAAACTAGACACGTGGTACGAATTTGGCACTTACGTTGAATAATGAACAAATCAACCTATATGTCAGTTTCAAGTTTCATGTTTTTTCCGAATGGGAAAATCGATATGATGATGTTATGCTCACCTCTAAGACTTCAACGGTAGCATTCGACAGAGCAGGCATTATAAATTCAGGTCTGAACTCGTTGACGTTCAGAACATGCACATTAATTGTAGCTCGATCAAATAGTTGTCCATTGCCTCCTCCATCTCTAGCTTCCACCAATAGATGAAACTCTCTTGTTTGGCCTAGCAGACTTTTGTGTGGGTAGAGGATTCCTGTTTCGATTCCCAACAGAAAGGCGTCTGAAAAATATTAAACGATGTAACCTATGCGAAGAGAACATCATCACAAGACCGAAAGTAAGATTCACAGAGTACGAGAAAATAAAATGTAGTTTTCAAGATTTTTTCAAATAAGTGACTTTTAGACAAATCCGCTGCATGGTAATTGTAGTATGAATCAGTTCACCTATCTTCAATATATGTATGCCTAAATACCTATTGAATCACAAGACCACCATCAATATTGATAGATATAATCTACTGACCTTTATATACACAGAAGGTAGAGTGAACACACATAATTTATTAATACACGTAAAAAAAAATCTACGTACAAATAACAAATGCAAGTAACTTGATTACATTCAACAGACATTCTTAAAATTCACCTTAGATTAGAATTATTACATCTGTGCATCAAAAACCTTATTTATCAAATAGAATGTTTGCCAAATTAGTGCCTGCTTCACCACAGTTTTTTTCAATTTTTTTCAAGTATAATATATATTGCCATATAGTGCTTCAATTAGTTTTTCAGTAGGTATTTACTAGTTCAATTTTGACTGTTCTAATAACATATGTGCTTATGGTATTGTAATCAAGTATGCCCTAGTAATGTTTCATATACGTATAAAAAGTTTCAAGTATATAAACATGGGACAGTAAGAATCTATAAATCAATATCGAAACGAAAGGTTAGCATGATCGGGTAGATTCAAATCCTATCGACTACAGATTTTTATTCTGATAACCCAAGAAAGTGCTAGGAATCGCACGTTAAAATGTTGGACCTCGTTAATCCTCGGCACACACTCTTCGACTTTTGACGGCTACCGTTCGTAAGGGGACGACATCTGGTTAACGGAAAAAACAAATTTAACACTTTTTTTAACAATCTCTGACATTTGCTCGAACCATCTCTCTGATTATTTTCTTCTGGGATATAAAAACCTAAACTACTGTATTCCCAACATTTTTCTTTTATTCACCGTAAACATGTTCATGAAAAAATCAGAATTAAATTTATCGGGCATAACTTTTCTCGAAATCAAGCAAATTTCTAAAATAAACTCAGAATATACTGGAGTTTCCTTCCAATACAAAACCGCTATTTTTAACACCTCGATACATGTTTAAATCATCTTCAAGAGGGAAGATTGAAAGATTAAACTTCAATCTTCCCTCTTGAAGATAATCACTTAGTGATTGAAACACGTGTAGAGGTGTTAAAAATAGCGGTTCGGTGTATATTCATTACTGCTGAGTGTAGTCCAAAAAAATTTACTTAGATTTCTATTTTTTTAGAGAATCACAATGTTGCAACGAAATTAAATAAAAATTTCAAATATTATTTTTAACAAGGTGAAGTATTGATATTATGCATATTAAAAAACTGTCATTTGAAAAACTACAAATAAATTGACCAACATGCAATCATACTAAAAATCGCCAATTCCAATGGAAAAATACAAATTAGGGTTGAAAGTAAACATTATTATTGTAATTATTATTGAGAATTAATAGTAACGAAACGATGTATGCAGTATGTAAGGTAGCCTAATACAATGTTTTAAAACGTATCTGAATATGATGCCGATCGTATCGACAATTTTTGTCGGCTTATTTTCATTATAACTTAATTATCAAAACAAAATAAATTGGAACAGAAAATATTTAAAATTAAGAAAAAACTAAAATCGTGTGAAAAAAAAAAATCGACGCGTTTCATGTCCACCTTCTCGTTCAATCCACTCAATGGTCCGATTATAAAATTCACTGAGAGTGGATCGCAATATACTTGCTGGAATATGTCTGCAATGGAATCGTATGAAAATTTTAAGATTCTCAAGATTATTAAATGGTCGATTCTTGTGACTTTTTGCTTCAAATATCCCCATAAAAAAGTATGATAGGGTGAGATATGACGAACCAGGAGGCCACCGTGAATTAGTATTTCCATATTCCTCACTTAACTATTCAAAAATAATTCTAGAAGAATCAGCCCGAACCATAATTTATGTCGTTTTGTGTTAATTCATATCATCAAAAAAACTCGTCAGTTTCTTTTCTAAAAACTGTAAATAGGTGTTACCAATTCGGTTTTGGTGAAAATGAAAACGGCCCTATTAGTCTAAGAGCCGAAGAGAGGTCGACCTTCACCGTGCTGGTTAACGGATGAAACATACTTGTTATGAAGTTTCATAAATACACGAATACGCCTAAAATGGGTTGCCTATCAAAATGTGGTCCAGACTATATACAGTGAGTTTCCAAAATTTGCACCATATGGAAAAAAAATTTATTATCGATTTCTCGAAAAATTTTATTCTCCATAAAAATAAGTGCATTGCAGAATACTTGCATAAGAGTTGTCAACATTTCAAATTTCCAAACGGTGTACATTGGGGAACAAAAAATAGAAATTTTGATCAAGTGTAAAATACCCCTTATCATTGACATTATCAAAAAGTTCATTCAAGGAGGATGTTGAGAATCGAAATCAATATTCAAATTTGGAATCACAGGAATCACTTGATATGGTCCAGTATAGTTCCATGACTTTCGGATCCTCCGTAAATATCGTAGAAGGGTTATGTGAAGTGAAACAAAACACAGTTTGGGTACTCAGATACTCACATGTTATATTTGCATGAGGAAGTAGAAGTCTTCAGGAACGATATGCACTTTTTCTTTTCCTTTTACTTTAATTTTTAGCAAAGTTATGATAAATCCAATTTTCAGCCCTGCCTGAACTTACAGTGCCGGATTAGCGCGAGCATGAAATGTGACGTCGAAGTTAAACCACGTTTCCTGAGAAAACGATCGTATTTCATGAGGTATACTGAATATCATTCTTGTGGAGAATTGAATTATCTCTCAACCTATCGAAATAGTTTTTTGATAAATCTTATATTTTCTGAAATAACAACAACAAAAAATTATATTTTTTTGAAATGAAAAATTTTTTAGGTTCCATCCCTGATTTTTTGGTAAACAATTTTTTTTAATAATACATAATTTCGAGATGTCACGTGCCGAGTTTCAGAGTGCTACAATTAATTCTTCACTTTTTGGTCGAGTTTGTTTGTCGTTACTGGATTAGTAAATGAAACTAAAAATCTTACCGTTGTCATTTCCAGATATGATGATGAAATGAATATTTCCGTTGAGTCCAGAATCCTCATCAGTAGCATTCACTTGGATAATGGGAACGGGTGGGTTAAGTCGTATATTTTCCATTATCGTCACGTTATATTCTTTTCGGGAAAACTTTGGTGGGTTATCATTGAGATCTCCGATTTTAATATAGATTGGAACCGTGACAGATCGCCTGGCGTTACGTGGAGCTCCATCAAATGCAACAACTTCAATGACAGTTTCGTTGATTTGCTCGTGATCCAAAAAGTTTGAGTTTGCCACGGTGATGTATCCAGTTTCATTGTCGATAGCAAAGTTTTTGCTGTGCTCGCCTATCAGATCATAACTCAATTTGCCGAATTCCTCAGCATCTTCATCAGTAGCTCTAACAGCCACAACGAATGTTCCATTCGGAGAGTTTTCGTCGATACTCGTGTTATATTCCTTGGCTGTAAAAATGGGGTCATTATCATTCAGATTGACGACTTTCACGAAAACTATTGCAGAAGCGTTGAGCTGAGGCACGCCCGTATCAAATGCCACTATTGTGAAGTTTAACTCTTTCGTTTTTTCATAGTCAATCTTCTTCTTCAGCTGTACAATACCGGTGCCGTTGTTGATTTGGAAGTACTCATGCTGAGGATGGATGATGTACCCCGCGATATCTGAATCTTCGTCGATCGCTCTATATGTGGCGACGATGGTACCGACGGGTTGCTCCTCTTTAAGCTCCAGGTAGTATATGGGGTTTTCGGCAGTCCATGGCGGTAAAAACATAGGAGGTGAATCGTTGATATCACCAATTGTAATCACCAACAAGCCTTGGCCCTGTTGAACTGTCGGTGCTGTAATATCTGTCACCAAGACTGTTATTCTAACAACTGAGGCGAGGTCCCTCAGTAAGGGTTTAGAAACAGTCACTTTGCCGGTGTTTTGGTCAACCGAGAAGAAGTCCTTGAATCTGTCGTCGCCAACTACTTCGTTGCCGTATTTATTCAAAGCAGTTATTGGCTCGGTTGCGGCAAAGTTAAGTGCTTCGGATGAATTGACGTCTGGATCTAACGCCGTTAAGGTGTAAACAACCGTTCCAACAGGAATATCTTCCATAACCTGGGAAAAACTCAGTATTAGCAGAAATATCGCCACCTTCTACATGTTTTCGAATGTCCTTTCGAATAATTCAAATGTAATCTAATTCTTTGGTTTATAATGAAGTGTATTATTATTATTATTATTATTATTATTATTATGAGTAGATACATTCACCAGTGACAGTTCGATGCTCATTTCACCGTACTGAATATAATATCGTGGATAAGTTTACTCAAGAGAGATTTTTCGATATTTACAGATAACTGGAACGAACAGTCAATACTATAATGATCAAATATGAAAAGAGGGGACAAGAAACAGGTAACACATTCTAGAAGTGGAAGCCATTGGAAGAATGGATACACATGAATTGTTAAATGAAATAGTAAAATCGACAATGTCGAAGTACCGTTCTCTCCAAATATTTCCACCATGTGAAAACTATGAGGCAAACATATGACAGAAAATAACTACTTTCCTGGCTAATACCACGACGGACATTGAATTACATCTGACAGATATTTGTGCAACGTTCTTCCACGAACACCCAGTTGCAATGACCTCCTGCAGACGCGTTTTGCGATTATTGCCGCTCGTCAGTGACAGGGTAGGTCGGACAACATTAGAGTCGTCCTGCCCCAGCCCAATGAATTATAATCCACTCTATAACTAATATTTCCTCACAAATGAATCAGCGACTTACAGTAAAAGTCAGTCGCAGCGCCACCCGTGGGGAAACCAATCAGCAATCCTCGATAGAAAAGACACCAGGAAGTGAACAGAGTTCGAGAATTTTTGCCCGACCTACCCTGTCACTGACGAGCGGCAAGAACCGCAATATGCGTCTGCAGGTGGTCTTAGACCGTATTGCAAAGTTTCTTAATAGTGTCATTTTCCATAGAATCCGGTACATTAAAAGGATGGACAATGTCCAATCCATCATAGAAAGAGTCTTGGAATAGTGCAAACATTTGTTTTTCTTTTCAACTATAAAATTCTGCAATGAATAAACTTTGTAATACAAAAAAAAAATCTTGATGTAACGACTTGATATCTCACATTTTCAATGAATTGTACAAGTGGGTAAATGATGCAATTTTTCACGACAGAGACAACATTTTTACGTTGTTGATTAAACGTAACTTAAGTTAATTCACACATTGTAGAGGTAATTCATTATGGGTTGACTTCGACGAATATTGCTCATCACACTATACAAGGAACTGTTGGACGATTCTTATATTGTCCTCCCTCCCTGTTAAAAAAAATGTATTCATCAACGTTTGATTGGTGATCATCCAAATTAATCCAAATGATTTTGTTTAATTGTATTCAAAAATTGGCGTGTTTCTATTCATCCTTCACATTCTTCGAAACTATTGAATCATTCAGAAAATTATTAATGAATAATGAACTTTGTTCAGTCTCCTGATAACTTTGATTCTGATGATAACTCTTGAAAATGAGAAAATCTGACGTATCTTTACTGCTATGATTCATTAATGATCTATTTGTGACCGAAATTGTAAGGGCCAATTTATGCATCACTATCATTATCATAGTTCTAATCATAGTCACTGTCTTAATCATAAAGTCAAACTCAACTGTACATTTCAGTTCTTATGATTATGATTGAGACTAAAATTGCGTAAATGCTTCCACTGAAATGTTCAGTTTCAATTTAATTTTATGATTAAGACAGTGACAATGATTAGGACTGTGATTATGACAATGGTGCATAAATTGAGCCTAAATTTCTTCAAAAACGGTCGTGCATGTATCAAATAATTTTTGACTTTGATTAGTAGTATTTTTGAACACGATTTGTCATAAACTGTACCATCTGCGCGAAAAAGTTTCCGAACAAATATATTTTTACTTATCAATTTATCCTTCCGATTGTTGTCAACATTTAGTTCTTTCAATCTCCACTCACCTCTGCATTTTGGGTTGTAGGCACAAAATATGGTAATTTATCATTGGTATTTATCACATTAACTGTCAAGGTAGTTGTTCCTGTTAGACTTGGTGAGCCATGATCGGTTGCTAATATTTCAATATTATATGTATTTCTTCTGTCAAAATCCAGTTTTCTTGAAACCGACACAACTCCAGTGCTATTGTCAATCACGAAATCTTCGTATACACCTTTCTGAAGTGAATATTCGACAACCGCATTTTCTCCATTGTCAGCGTCAGTGGCTTGTACCTCAGTGATGGAAGAACCTGTAGATACTGATATAGAGAAAACGTCGAGAAAAAAACACGAAAACTCACCAACAGGTACATCTTCAGGTATGGATTCCACGTAATTGGATTTTGTGAATACAGGGGCGTTGTTGTTGACATCAAGAAGAGTAATATTGACAATTGACGTTGATGTGTACTTGCCATCAGTAGCCTAGAAAAATTATACGGTCCGATAGGATATCAAATACATGTCAATTGATTGAAATGTTTCGTTGAAGCAAATTAGGTTTCCATTCTTTTTTTTTTGTTCAATTCAAAATTGAAACGTCTCCTTCAATTGACTAAAAGTAACGAAGAAATTTACCATCACTGTCAGTGTAACAACATTATCCGAATCGTTGGTTACATTCAATCCCTTATTATTCATAATCCTTATCACTCCTGTTGTTGGTATTATCCCGAATAAACTTGCATCGTTCCCTGAAATTATGGAATAGACCACGCGGGAGGTTTTGTCAGCATCTACGGCCTCCACAATGAGGTCTGGATCAAATTTTGTCGTTCCTTCGTTGATAAAGGCTCTGTATATCGATTGTGAGAATAGTGGAGCATTGTCGTTGCTATCCGTCAAAGATATTTTCAGCGGTACCGTTGAAGTTTGACCCTTTCCATCATCATCTGTAGCCTGAAATGTTGAAAATATTTCGGAAATATATATATTTCAATAAATAATATAAACAAAATCGTAGTTAAACAATACCCCGTTTATAATTTATTTTAAAATAGTTCATTTTCTTTGAGATGAGGAAGTGGAGATGATTGGTAATTTGGATTTTTAAACAAAAAACATCCTCATTGAAATCTATTACAATACTATGCAGAAATTTCTCGGCAAGAAATATTATATATTCAGTGTCGAAAGTTTGGGATCAGTGGCGTTCAGAAACGAATACTTATAATTTCAATTTTAATTAAATGGAGATACGATAGAATGATTCACAGGAAAGAGATAAGAAATATATGTTTTAGTATTTCCTTTTAACTCGAAAAATATGCATTTCATCAAAAAAATTGTGGTGAGCATAATTGTATCCTATAAAAAGACAAAGAAAATTCTATTTTTATAATTCATGTACGACCAATACGGACTGAGCTATGGGGTGTTAATGGTTAGCTTTTGTTCGTGCAATGCTAAAGTTGAGATAAAACTGTGAATTTTAGAAGGAAAACTTAAAAACGTTTTTTCAAAGAACATAAAAGAGCTTTCTTCAACAAAAAACAGAAGTCGGTAGCATTAAAATTGAGCGAGTTACGATGAAAATAAAGTCAGTCCCTAAATTTTTCTACGAAAAAATCAGAGAAAACAACCCCCTAATTACCACCCTAATTGAAATTGATCGTCGCCCTCCTGCAGTTCTCTTAATTTATGTATCCTTGGAGTTTGATCAAGTCAAAATGCTTGATTTTTGAAAAATTGGAACTTAAAGTGAAAAACGATTTTCTACAACAGTCAAAATGTAAATGTGGAGTCATTCGATTCAGAATAGCGTCTAGATGATTTTTGAAAAAAAAATGAATTCCGCTCAAAAAAATTGTAAAAGTTATAAACAATTTAGTAAAAAAATAAAAAACGGGTTTGGTTTTTTGCAAACATCTCAAAAACTAATTAAGATTTTTAAAATCTGAAAAAATATTCAAAGAGAGGAGGAAATTAAAGACCACTATTTACAATTTTCCAGAGGGTTGAAAATACGGCCGAAAACGGCAACTCTCACTTGCCCAAGCCACGTCCACTACGGCCACTTTTACAATGAAATTTATTTAAACATATTAAATATGAATATATAAAAATAAGAAAATTCAGGCACCTATTAGAAAGATGAATGAACAATAATTCGCCGGCAAAAAATTTTTGCAAAAAACCATTTTATATTTCTTTTATATTTTTTACTAAACTGTTTATAACTTTTGCAATTTTTTCGAGCAGGACTTAATTTTTTTCAAAAATCATATAGACGCTATGCGGAATCGAATGTCACCTCATTCATATTTTTCCGAGACTGCTGAAAAAAATTGGAAAAAAGCACTTATGAACCAGAAACATAATCAGTGGGTAGGGTAATGCACAGCATTTATTGAATTCGCTAATGATTTGTATATGTTAGTTTGAGAGTTTTTTCCTAAAATCGTACTTACATCCAGTCAAGATTTGAAAGAGAAGTAGGATTCCCCATACTTGAAAATGGTGAATTTAATTTGAAGGACTCACCGAGGGGGAAACAACTAGTAACTTTTTGTACACCTAATCACTAATTACTTTCAATGAAAAGTAATAAGGAAAGTTTTAGAGGCCAGCTTATTCTCTAAAAAACTATTGAAGGGGCATGATATGCGATTTGACTATTTTGATTAGCGTAAATTTTTCATGTAAACGTTTCAATCGTGAATCTGTAAGGGCTAAGCGATCTAATGCTCGGGATTTAATGAGTAATGAAGTAATGAAAATATTATGATGTACACCTAATGAACGAGTTACTTCCCCCTTGGAACTCACCATGAACTGCAGTTGATACTCTGGCTTCGTCTCAAAATCCAGGCACTGTGGTTTTCCGGGCTGCTCGCAAAATTCCACAGTAACAGTACCTGTACGGCTGTTGACTACGAACTTCTCTGCTCCACTTCCTCCCAACTTGTAAACAATGCCGTTCTCCCCAAACCTGCCACTATCTCTATCTTTGGCTATGATCGTAGTCACCAGAGTGCCGGGCGTAGCAACTTCCGATAACGTAGCCGAATAACTTTCCTGGTCGAACGTTGGGGCATTGTCGTTTATGTCTGCCACTGTGATGGTTACTGTAGCGGTAGAGGAGAGCTTTTCGTTGGTGAAAAGTTCCCTCGCAACAGCAAGAATTATGAATTTTCTCTGATTCGGATCTTCGTAGTCCAGAGAGCTGTTGGCAACGCGTATGGTAACAGGAGTGAATCCGATAGCAGTCTTGGGTTCGATTGAAAATACCTCAGATATATCGATGAGTTGCAGAGAAAAGGCAGAGTTATTACCCTGAAACAAAAAAGGATAACGACTAAAGATGTTTGTATTTTTTGTTGGAACTACAATTTTAATGAAATAGGTCTGATGCTGAAAGAAAAAGAAATAGTTAGGAAGTTGAGATCTGTAGCGGATTATTTGTAAAACAGTTCAACATAGAGGCTAAAAACACTGATAAGATTAATTATTAAACAAAATGAAATTGGGCTAGTTACCGATGTAAACGAATTTTGGAATTTGGCGAATCATAGAAAAAGTAATCACAATAGTATTGGTGAGTATATGTACAGGGTGTATCTTAAATGATGTCATTAATTTTAGGTGGTGATTCCATGTCACATTTTAAGAAAACAAGTTCATATATACGTGTGTCCTAACTTGCTTCGTTTCCGAGTAACGGGGTGTCAAAAAAAAATTATATGAACTTATATTCTTAAAATGTGACAAGGAATCACTTCCTGAAATTAATTACATTATTTAAGATACACCCTGTATATACATATGAAGAAAAAAAACTTGTAATCAGAAGCATTTGCAACCTTTTTTACTTTCGTTCAATCTATAACTATGTAGTAAAGTAACCACAGACAAATGTAAGTCACAAGTGAAGAATGAATCGTAGCACTTTGAAACTCGGCACATGACTTCTTGACATCATATATTGTTAGAAAAAAAAATTGTTTACCAAAAAATCAGGTTTAAAACAATTATAATTTTATTTTGCTTTTGATTTGATTCGGAACGTATAAGATTTATCAAGAAACAATTTGAACAAGGTGAAAGATAATTCAATTCTCCACAAGAAATATACTTGGTAATTTCTCACAAAATGCGCTCGTTTTCTCAGAAAATCTGATTGATTTCCGATATCAACTTTCAGGCTCGCGTTAACTCACCACTGCCACTGAAATTAGATTTGTCACAACTTTGCTAAAAATTATGGTAGAAGGAAAAGAAAAAGTTTGTATCGTTCCTGAAGTTTTCTACTTCCTCATGCAAATATGACATGTGAGCATCTGAGTACCTACCCAAAATGTGTTTTATCCCACTTCACATAACCCTTCTACGATATTTACGGAGACAAGTCTCACTTATACATGCCAAAGAACAAACTGGGTTTTACTCCTGCCTCAGTTTTCAACTCACCCATAATCCCTGCAATTTCTTCAGTAAATGTTGAAAATAATCGCTCATACCATAGCTGACTCAATCTCCCGAGCCGTGGTGAGAAAATCGGCAACACCGCATGGAAAGCAATCGACGTCCTACTCATTAATTCTTTAATATGAATTTTTCGGCTTATTCGAAAAACTAGGAAAAAAACATAAGAGAATGAATTTTTAGAGAAAAAAAACGACGATTAATGTAGTTATTAAATTTTTTTCATCAAAAACTGGAATCCTAATACATTCAATTTCTTAGATATCTGAAATCTGTCAAGTTTGGTTTTTCCATGCCGTAAAATTCACATTTCGTGAAATTTTTTTGAACTTTTTCTTGTGATAAGTGCGGAAATCACATACATGATCTCTGATTTTTTTCAGATTTTTCATTTGAAATCTGACTCATGAAAATAATATGTTATTGGAAGATACCTATACAAAATGTGCCAAACTACCTGAGTTTGGTACATTCTGTATAATGCACCTTCCAAACAGAAAAAATATTTTAAAAAAATCTCCCGAAATGTGAATTTTAGGGCATGGAAAAACCAAACTTGACAGATTTCCCATACATAAGAAATTGAATATATTGCGATTCCAGTTTGTGATGAAAAAAATGAAATAAACACATTAATCGTCGTTTTTTTCTCTAAAAATTCAATCTCAGATGTTTTTTCCTAGTTTTTTGAATAAGCCGAGAAATTCACATTAAAGAATTAATGAGTAGGACGTCAAATGGCTTTCCATGCGGTGTTGCCGATTTTCTCACAACGGCTCGGGAGATTGTAGGCTGTGCTCATACACATTCTGCATAAAAAATGAAGTATGTGATTTCAAACTTGAGGTTTGCTCTTCACAATAGTGTTATAGAACATATATGCAAGATATTATTATTTTCAACATTTACTGAAGAGAATGCCGGTTTTATGGGTAAGTTGAAAATGAAGCAGGAGTAAAACTAAGTTTTTGTTTTTGGCATGTGTAAGTGGGACCTGTCACACTACTCTAACTAATTGTTGCATATAGTCCAAAGAGGGATGGTTTGCTACTTTAGTATAATAATTCAATATTTACTAAATTATTCATGATTTTATAATCATCCGCAAACATCTCCATGAAGTGCGTCAAAACACATTTTAGGTACTCAAATACTCGCATATTATATTTGCATGAGAAAGTAGGAGTCTTCACAAACGATATGAACTTTTCCTTCTCCGATTATTTTTAGCAGAGCTATGACCAATCAAATATTCGGCTCCGCCAGAACTTTCAGCGGCGGGTAAGCGTGAACCTGAAATTTGATGTCGGCGTTCAATCACATTTTCTGACAAAACGAGCGCATTTCATAAAAAAATACTTGGAATCATTTTTGTGGAGAATTGAATTATCTTTCACGTAGTTGAGTTGTTTGTCCCATAAATCATATACTTTCCAAGATTACAGCAAAAATATATTTATTTATTTTTAAACTAAAGCAAAAATATGTTCCACCCTTGGAATTTCGGTGAACAATTTTTTTTTGAGTTTATCATCAACAACTAGCATACCAAGTTTGGTGGTGCCACAATCGATACTCGTCTCAAAACCCAATCGTACTGGATTATAGTCCGTTTACAGTGAAATCAACTTACTAATGATGATGCACCCATATTTTGCCCATAAATGAACAATAATTAATTCAATTGTCATTAGTTAGTTCAGTAATGCATGGATTGTGAAGTGGTCAATAACGGCTATTAATCTGAAATAAATCAAAATGGGTTGATAATGTAAGTGTTTATTTCCAGGAACACATTTTTCTTGTGATGATTACCTTGTTCATTTGTCCCATGTAAGTATAAGTTTTCACTTGTCGGTATTCAAGTTTCGCTAATAGGTGACGAAAATATAATAATAATAATAATAATAATAAATACGTTTATTATACACCCATATATCAATACAACATAAGAAAAGAAAAAAAAATTCATACATAATTTGGCAGTTAGAAATGAAAAGGTAGGCATATAAATGGCAATATGGTTCAGAATCAGAGGATAAACCTCTGAGTCTGTTCTTCCACCAAAGCCAACAATTTTTAACAATAAAAAAATCTATGATGAACACCCGTGAACTTAAAATATGCATATACATTATACTGGAAGAGAGAGCGAACGAGAGAGAGCGAGAGAAAGAGAGAGAGAAAGAGAGAGAGATAGAAAGAGAGAGAGGAGTGGAAAAATATTGCATATTTTTTTTAGTGTTTAATGTATGTAATGTAATGTGTTTTCATCTGGGGTGTAGACAGAAATCTACGCGAGCAACAAGGAACGCAATGATATGATAAGTAATACCACATAAACAAGAGAGACGCACTACCGTGCGCTTCTCCTGTTACCCCACCCGACTCATTAACGGACCACATGGCAATGCGACACACCGCGCAAAACTCAGGTCGATAACCCTTCATCGAGCGAGTAGAGGAGAAATTGTAATGCTCTCTAAACATATAGCAAGCTATTCTTTACGCTCTCATGAAACCACCATACCCAATATGAAAACTGTCCGATACTGTATTAACGATAAAAGATAACTATTCTTGAACATAGCCTCTGCACCGGAATAAGTGAGAAACCACACTGATCAACCAGGACCGACCGTCCGCGACCGTCCACCTACGACCAAAAGTAGAAGTAGATCAGTGAAAACTTTCAAAGTCACACTGATCGACCATCCACGACCGACCACTAGAGTAATTTTGTAAATCTGACATTAATTTGACATTCGAAAGGTTATGTGAATTGTCTGTTCATTTATTGAAAATAAAATAAATTCATAATATCAATAGTTTTTAACAGATATTTAATTTTTCCGGTAGGAAATATACCTATTTATATGAGTTTTGTTGAAGTCAAAAGTTTATCATAAATATGTGTCAAAATGACATTACGTCAGGATAGTGACACCGACCAAAATTTCCAGCAGACTACAATTTCGAACATGGTCTTTGAAAAACGGTCGAGGACGGTCAATGACGATTATACAGTGTGAGTTGTGCGATAAGAATATACGTGTTGGAAATTCTGGTCGTAGGTGGACGGTCGGTCCTAGTCGATCAGTGTGATTCCTGGCTAAGCAACAAATGCTACAATTCACAAACACTGCATAGTGTACCTTGACGATTATCAATCTCTACTGTTTTGTTTGGTGTAACCAGAATGTAATTTCGAGTGTTTTATTTCTTCATTTGGGCGAATTAATTTCTATGAAAATTGTTACTTTAGCCAATGAGGTTGGCAGACAAGAATATATTGAGAGGAGATTGCCTATCCATCAATCTGCTGTTCCTCGTAAAGTGAAGCGATGCGATGAGATAATACAAAAGGTGGCCAGGCCAAGGACGTGAAAGATGTACAACGTCAGGAGATGACCTATATTTGAGACTCCAATCTTAAGTCGCACGCTTAGGGCTCCACGTCTCACAAGTAATCTCAAAACAAGTTAATGTAAGTGTCAAAACAATAAATGAAAATAATCAGAGGAGTCGGTTCATATTTAAAACGCCCTTTCAGGGACCCCAGACTCCTCCCACACTCCTCCCACACGTCATAAAACAAGAAGGTTACAATTTGCAACAGCTCGAGCTGACTGGAATGTAAACCAATTTGAAAAAGTTTTTTAACATATATAACAAGAATACAATTATGGCAGATGGACATGTTCGAGTATACGGAGGGTTTAAAGAACTTGAACTTGTAGCAATGTGTAATCTTATACAGAGTGTCAGTATGCTAAGGGGTGGCATTAGTGGCATTAGTGAGAACAGTTGCACAGAACTTTAGCTTCCCAACTTTGACGCCTTATCGCCAATGGCACAACAGTTAGAAGAGAGGGCAGGCTTTCTGTACTCAATCTACAAGTAACGCGGCAACTCTTCAACGGTACACCTTTCGTTTAAGTCGTATTTTCTCACGGCACAAAACTCTTTCAACATTTTTCACGTGTACTTTATGCTTGGTTTATGCACCCTACCTAAGAACTAAACCTAAGAACTAGGAACTAAGAGTGAATCAATGCAAATGTGCTTAGTACTATAGGACTTAAGCAGTCTTTGTTAGTTTAAATTTGTTTATGTATATGAAATCATCGTCATTTGTAGATTCGTTCAATTTTATCGTGTTTGACTAATCATTGTAATCGCCTCGAGTGGTTTTTCATATCCCTAAAGTGTTAGATTGAAGTGTCATTAAAATATCGAAGTAAATAATAACTTTGATATTTACAGGTTAAGTTGTACACAAACAAAAAAACAGCTGACTAGCACGTGCTAGCACTGGCTCGACAGATTCAAATATTTCCCGACAGGGGTCGTGACCTAATGCTAAACTCTCCAATCCCACAATTGTAGAGAGTGACTCATCTTGTAAAGAGATTTTATAGGCCAAGCAAATCGATGTGTTAATTCGAAAACCGAAACTCCACTATACGTATCGTGGAGTTAGCCGGTTTGCTAGCTAAGGCATCGAATTATACATTTACTCTGTAAAAAAGTTGTTGTTACTACTTACTTGTTAGTTTTCTGCATATCGACAAAAGGAGAAATATTCTGTGTTAATTAATAAAAAAAATTGGTGGGTTATTGCAAAATCTATTTAACGTTCACGAGAACTGAAATATTTTCAATAATTTTCCTCGAAGCGGAAACGTTGTCAGCTTGTATGATTCAACTTGAAGTTATCTACATGGTTGTAAGTTTTATCTTTCTCTGACGGTTAATAATTTCCGAGATCAACACTATCGTCGCAGGTTGAAGCGACGTTATTGGCAACAATGCCGCAGTAACCAAGGTGTTTCTTCGTGTTACATGGGCGTGCAGTAGGGATTTCTTACGGCAGAGACCGCAATTGCTTGTAATATTAGTGGAAGGCGTTTTACGTTTACTTTTTGATAATTGTGAGTAATTTAGTGTATTATAAATTGAATTTGAAATACTACATGTTGAAAGGAAAGGGGTGAAATTAAATTTGCTTGAAAGTTTGGAAATTAATTGAGACAAGAATTCTCATAATATAATTAACGATCAAACAGAACTTAATAATAATTCCCTCTTCTACGTTTTGTAGTATAGTATAATTTTACTGTCAAACTCCGTTTGAAAAATAGAAATTGGATTGTTACGAACATCCATTTATATACCCTCAAAGTTAATTACTTATTGTATGATGAAGTTACTGTGATAGCGAAACATGTGGTTAAATAAAAGTTTGTGAAGATCAAATCGTCTCTTGTCTATACAATTGAAAATGAATGTGATTTTTGAATAGAAAAAGTTAGTCGAAGAGAGTGATATAATTTTGTATATTGATTTTTTACTGATATTCTTCCAGTCACAAACTGGATTCCATACGGGCAATGCCGCCGGTACAGATAGTAAATAATATAGAGCAATGGGTTCAAAGTCCATGGACAAAATATGATTGAATATTGTATCATTCAGGAATGTCTAAGATTTTAAATAGGAATACCTATATAAATGATTTGGGAAGTGCTGTTTCTCTACTCGCACAGGCAATGCCTTTGGGTACAATCTACGAGTGGTTTTGAGGGCGTATTATCATAACATATTATTATTAATTCAATAATTTCTTAATTTAAAATTGCAAAAAAGTGACAACACATCAAGGGCAGGAGATAGAGGTCACGCAATTGAGACCACCTGCTTAATCCATCATGAAACTCTTGTGACGTAATTTATGTATGGCTCCTAATGGATGTTTAATCACACTCATCATTTATCGATCACCCAGTTATTCTAGCGGTTATGACATGAAATTATTTCCACCCCACCTAAATCTATTAAGTCTTCCGATGTTTCCCCGCTCAGTTTCACGAGAACAATTAATCTTACCTCGTCAGGATCCTTGACGGTCATATCTAATCCCGGCAGAGCTGACCCTTCTTGAATGTTCTCGGGAATCTCGACCAGATATTCTCTCTTATTGAATTCGGGCGGTTCGTCATTAACATCTCTGATTTTAATTGATGCCTCGGCATTAGAGACGGTCAGCGGGTCATTACCTTTAACTCCGTCGATCATTTCGTGAGCCTGAAAAGGATTCAATTACGGTAATGAATAGTTCTGATTACGGTTGCTTAAGATGACAATTGTGACGTAGGGAAATTAGCAATTATTTCAAGGGACAAGTGGTTAAATGGGCTAGGGAACGTTTTTTTAATAGGAATTTCTAATGACACCAGATAAACTATGGAAGTTCTGAATTTTTCCATCCTTGTTGCGCACTCTGTGATTGGTCACTATAATGACGCGGAGATGAAATGGCATGCCGTGTTGTAATTTAAACTACCCGCCTTTATTGTGATCAATCACAGAGTGCGTCTCTTGACAACAATGATGGAAAAATTATTTATTTATTTATTGATAATATACCTTTCAAATAGAACAAGTTCTGGTATAAGGAAGACAATACATGGAACATATTTAAATATCATTTTTTAGAATTTTAAAAATTTATAAAAATTAACAAATTTAAAAAAACTCCATATATGAATAGATTGATGAACATCAATGTAATAGCAAATTTTGTTTGTTTTTTCAAGAAAATATGAATAGACTTGGAAGTTATTGGCATTTCTGATATTATAGTCATGCAGTTTCGATTTTTTTGTCAAATGACTGTTATTTTTTTGCAAATTTTTTGTTAGCTTGTATACAAATTTGGCTTTTTCAAATTTTATAAGTTTTTCTAATGTAAAATGCTTAGTATAATTCTATGGATGGTGTTTTTAAATATTACCTTTATTGCTTTATTCATTAAACGATATATTATGCCTTTTTGGTTTTTACTACAAGATGACCATATTGTTATTAGATATCTGATATGCGAAACAATGTGGGCATTATAAATGAGATTTTGAACCTGAAAATTTAAAAAATCGATTCTTCTTATTGCTTCAACTAAAGCAATAATTATTTTTTTATTTTATTCACATGGGATTCAAAATTTAAATTCTTATCAATCAATAGGCCTAGATATTTGTGTTCTTCAACTTCATTCAATATTTTATTTTTATTTTTTACATTCAATTTAATTTGGTATATATTTTTTTGTTTTAAAATCATGTAAGCAGTTATTTCTAAGTTAACAGTCAGATTCATTTCATCTATCCATTTTTAAACCAAAAGAATATCTTTTTCGATATTGTTTTCTATTTTTTTTTATCTCTGGCTGAATAATAAAGTACAGTGTCATCTGCAAAAGAAAAATGTTTCCCTATCAATTTTATTTTGGTTATACTATTAACATAGATCAAATAGAAAATTGGAGCCAGTACTGAACCTTAGGGAACTCCAATAGTGGCTTGTTTTTCAATACTTTTATTTTCGTTGATAACAACATATTTAATACGGTTTTCAAAGTGATTTTTAGAAAGTTTATATGAGTGATCTCTCACCCCACAGTTAAAAATTTAAAATTTCTAGTAATATTGTATGATTTACCGTAACGAATGCTTTTTTCATATCTAAAAAATAGCAACTCCATATTTACTTCCATCTAAGGTTTCAAAAATTTCATTCATGAAATCAGTTACTGCTGATTGGGTATTTGAATTTGGCATGAAAGCATACTGAAATTTATCAAAACCAGAATTATCATTAATGAAAGTAATCAGAGGAAAATACATTGAGTAGAGCTATTTGGCGATAGTTAGAAACATTATTCTTCTCCTCCTTTATAAATTGGTTTTAATATAGTTATTTTCAGGTAATTAGGAAAAATACCTTTCTCAATACATTTCAATGATAGGGGTAGACTTATTAGATCAACTATATCTTTCAAGTTTTTTGAAGTTATCTGATCTTTCCCAAGAGCAATGTTGAATTTGAGTGATATTATAATTTCATGAATTTATTGTTCTGAAACTGGTTTTAAAAACATAGATTTACTACAAAGTGATATTATTGGTTCAATTTTGAATTTTTTTGATAAAGTTAATCCAATATCTGAGAAAAAGTTGACGAATTTATTATATGTCTTTGCCACACGTTATGAGTGTGCCAGATTCATTATTAAATTGATTTATGGATAGTTAATTTTTTTATTTCCAATATTGCTATTGATAACATCCCAATTTTTTTAAAGGTTTCTATCTGCTTTTTCAAATTGTTCGTTAAATTAAGAAATGTTTTCTCTCTTTATCGGGTTCACGGAGCTATGGGAAATCTCTATTTTGAATTTTTTGCATTGAATGAAGGAGATGGGTGCATCAAATACAAAAATTTTTTTATATTTTAAAATATTTCAAGTTGATGAAGCGGATAATTTTCTTTTTAAACAATTTTTTAAAACATGCTGATATGAAGAAAAAATCTTATTTCCACCTAAAAATCCGATACTGAACGTTTGGCGGTTTAACCCTGGGTCACCCTGAATTTTATGAATGTTGATTCACCAATTTTTTTCGCAATATTGTTATAACATTTTTTAAATTCCGTTGACAATATATTTACTTGCTTAACAACCAATCAGTGGATTTCAAATTTTGAAATTCAGCCAATAGAATCGGAACTACAGTGAAAATGTAGCTTGTCGCTGTATTTTCACGGTGATAAACCTGCTTAGTTTTTGTTTTACTATCTGTCAAGTGAAAATAATTATTAAAATTATAAACGTCAAATTTATGTGTTTTGACTAGTTATCTTTATTTATCAATATGAGCGATCGTTGGGGACAAATGTCCATTGGTATCTTAGATGAGGCCGTCGGAAAGAGTATTCCGTTGAATACGGCTAGAAGTACAGCATAAATTACCAGGTGACACGATTTTTCTTTATTTCAAATCAATATATTGTTCTAAATATAATTCGTGGTATGATTAAAAACCTATAATTTTTTGGAATATCAATCCCAAAGCAAGGAAATACAACTCGTCCTGCGGACTCGTTGTATTTTCAGTTTTGGGATTGCAATTCATTAATATTCCAAAAAATAATCGGTAATAATCATACCACTTATTATATTACCCCTGATAATATTATTTCATGTTTTATATAATAACCAGTTATTGCCTTATTCAGGCGAAACAATTGTTCTCACACTTATCGCCTAGTAATATCAAACGTGGCTATTTTCATAGTGACTGCTTCTGCAATAACACAGTTGGATTTTCTCATTCATTTGACAGACTTATGCTTTACTGAGAATTTTTTAAGTGTAACATAAGGAAAAGCATTAATAACTATCCTGAGATGTCATGAACTATGAGTCTAATTCACACAAAAACTTTTACTAAACCATCTCTAACCTTCTTAGATGCACAATTATCATTATTTTCCCTCCAAATCTTGTAAGCCCCACATCTCCTCATGAATATTCTAATCGCATATTTACCCTTATAGTTAAATTCAGAACACCATCGGTATTATCAACCGCCTCCTTATCCAAGGGCCGTGCGGTTCTCAGCTCTCCTGTTACTGCATCTAGCAGGAAATAGTCCATCGGATCTGAAACAACGTTTATCGCTCAATCATCTCGCTTCATTACACGGCACGGGAATAGATAATGATCACATGCCCCGAAGCATTCATAAATCTTGTATTAGAAAGTGGAGATTAGGAGATAACGGTTAGAATACAGTGAGTGATTTTTCTGTGAGAGTAACCTTCCAACGTCAAGCAGGGAATTTTAGATCGTCTTCGTGGGATTTTATACATGGTGAAAGTAATATTACTCGGGATGTAAGTATATCCGTTCTGGTAGGACAGATTGAAAGTGGAGATTAAGAGATAACGGTTAAGATACAGTGAATGATTTTGTAAACTTCCAACATTAAGTAGGGAACGAAAAGTTGATTGAAGGTGACGAAAATATAAAGAGTTGATTAGGACCGTCTTCGTGGGATTTTATATATGGTCAAAGTAAGAATACACCGTGCGGTTCTTAGCTCTACTGTACTGCATCGAACAGGAAATATTCCTTCGGATTTGAAACAACGTTTATCGCTCAATCATCTCGCTTCATTACACGGTACGGGAATGGATAATGATCACATGCCCCGAAGCATTCATAAATCTTGTATTAGAAAGTGGAGATTAGGAGATAAAGGTTAGAATACAGTGAGTGATTTTTCTGTAAGAGTAACCTTCCAACGTCAAGCAAGGAATGGAGAGTTGTTTTAGATCGTCTTGTGGGATTTTATACATCCTGAAAGTAAGATTACTCGGGATGTATATCCGTTCTGGTAGGACAGATTAAAAGTGGAGATTAAGAGATAACGGTTAAGATACAGTGAATGATTTTGTAAACTTCCAACATTAAGTAAGGAACGAAAAGTTGATTGAAGGTGACGAAAATATAAAGAGTTGATTAGGATCGTCTTCGCGGGATTTTATATATGGACAAAGTAAGAATACACCGTGCGGTTTTCAGCTCTCCTGTACTGCATCGAACAGGAAATATTCCTTCGGATCTGAAACAACGTTTATCGCTCAATCATCTCGCTTCATTACACGGTACGGGAATGGATAATGATCACATACCTCGAAGCATTCATAAATCTTGTATTAGAAAGTGGAGATTAGGAGATAACTGTTAGAATACAGTGAGTGATTTTTCTGTAAGAGTAACCTTCCAACGTTAAGCAGAGAATGGAGAGTTGTTTTAGTTCGTCTACATGGGATTTTATATATGGTGAAAGTAAAATTACTCGGGATGTATATCCGTTCTGGTAGGACAGATTGAAAGTGGAGATTAAGAGATAACGGTTAAGATACAGTAAGTGATTTTGTAAACTTCCAACATTAAGCAGGGAATGAAAAGTTGATAATCCACCGGATCTGAAACAACGTTTATCGCTCAATCATCTCGCTTCATTACACGGCACGGGAATAGATAATGATCACATGCCTCGAAGCATTCATAAATCTTGTATTAGAAAGTGGAGATTAGGAGATAACGGTTAGAATACAGTGAGTGATTTTTCTGTGAGAGTAAGCTTCCAACGTCAAGCAGGGAATTTTAGATCGTCTTCGTGGGATTTTATACATGGTGAAAGTAAGATTACTCGGGATGTATATCCGTTCTGGTAGGACAGATTGAAAGTGGAGATTAAGAGATAACGGTTAAGATACAGTGAATGATTTTGTAAATTTCCAACATTAAGCAGGGAACGAAAAGTTGATTGAAGGTGACGAAAATATAAAGAGTTGATTAGGATCGTCTTCGTGGGACTTATATATGGTCAAAGTAAGAATACACCGTGCGGTTCTCAGCTCTCCTGTACTGCATCTAGCAGGAAATAGTCCATCGGATCTGAAACAACGTTTATCGCTCAATCATCTCGCTTCATTACACGGCACGGGAATAGATAATGATCACATGCCCCGAAGCATTCATAAATCTTGTATTAGAAAGTGGAGATTAGGAGCTAAAGGTTAGAATACAGTGAGTGATTTTTCTGTGAGAGTAACCTTCCAACGTCAAGCAGGGAATTTTAGATCGTCTTCGTGGGATTTTATACATGGTGAAAGTAATATTACTCGGGATGTAAGTAAATCCGTTCTGGTAGGACAGATTGAAAGTGGAGAATAAGAGATAACGGTTAAGATACAGTGAATGATTTTGTAAACTTCCAACATTAAGTAGGGAACGAAAAGTTGATTGAAGGTGACGAAAATATAAAGAGTTGATTAGGATCGTCTTCGTGGGATTTTATATATGGTCAAAGTAAGAATACACCGTGCGGTTCTTAGCTCTACTGTACTGCATCGAACAGGAAATATTCCTTCGGATTTGAAACAACGTTTATCGCTCAATCATCTCGCTTCATTACACGGCACGGGAATGGATAATGATCACATGCCCCGAAGCATTCATAAATCTTGTATTAGAAAGTGGAGATTAGGAGCTAAAGGTTAGAATACAGTGAGTGATTTTTCTGTGAGAGTAACCTTCCAACGTCAAGCAGGGAATGGAGAGTTGTTTTAGATCGTCTTCGTGGGATTTTATACATGGTGAAAGTAAGATTACTCGGGATGTATATCCGTTCTGGTAGGACAGATTGAAAGTGGAGATTAAGGGATAACGGTTAAGATACAGTGAGTGATTTTGTAAACTTCCAACATTAAGCAGGGAATGAAAAGTTGATAGTCCATCGGATCTGAAACAACGTTTATCGTTTAATCATCTCGCTTCATTACACGGCACGGAAATAGATAATGATCACATGCCTCAGAGCATTCATAAATCTTGTACTAAAAAGTGGAGAATATGAGATTACGGATAAGAATATAGTGAGTAATTTTCGGTAGGAGTGATTTTCCAACGTTAAGCGGGGAATGATGAGTTCATTGAAGGTGACGAAAATCTGACGAGTTGATTAGTTCGTCTTCATGAGATTTTATGTACGGTGAAAGTGGGAATACACCGTGCGGTTCTCAGTTCTCCTGCTACCGCATCAAGCAGGAAATAGTCCACCGGATCTGAAACAACGTTTATCGCTCAATCATCTCGCTTCATTACATGGCACGAGAATTGGTAATGATCACATGCCTCGGAGCATTCATAAATTATTGTATTAGAAAGTGGAGATTAAAACATAACTTTTCAAGGTAAACCAGGGAATGAAGAGCTAATTGTGAAGGTGACAACCTAGTGGTATATTGATATGGATCAGTCGATAAGACGCTTCCTGAAATATCAATTCAGAGAATAAAATTTTTAAATCATCAATCGGATAAGAGGTAAGAGACGAAATAGATCATCACAATAATCTGGAAAGTACAGAATAAAAATGTAAGCGCGTGGGTTTGAATACACATTTTCTTGTTGTCAAAAAGTAGTTTATGAACTGTGGGTTGGAATACACATTTTTTTGTTGTCAAAAAGTAGTTTATATATGAACTATCATTCAACTTTATGAAATTTCAAATGAAAATTCCAATCCTTTCGAAAGTTAACAGGGGTGGAGTTACTCCATAAGAGTACCGCCATTCAGTTGTGGATATTTTCGTTTTGAATTTTGCTGTCATATAAAAAATTGAAAGATGTTTCGAATGAGGTATCACTCGACCCATCATAAAAAGTAGCTTATGAACGACCACCTCACCAAAACAAATTTTAAAGAAAAATTTCAACCCGTTCAAAAGATACGAGGCGAGGGGGGAAGGGACTTTTGACTAGCATTGTATAAATATTACCGAAAACAAAAATGGTGAATCTTACTGTTGACTAGAGTGTAAACTATTTTCCTTGGTATTCCCCTGTCTCCATCTTCAGCATGTACTGTCAAAACCAATGTATTTATAGGGGCGTTTTCTTCTACCTCTGCTGTCAAGCTTCCAACAAAATAAGGAGGAGTATCTTGAACATCTCCCACGTCGATACGGACATTTGTTGTACTGCTCAACTCACCATCCTGAAAAGGAATTATATTTCAAAACTGTTTTCAATATACGATTAAAAGTCTTTATACTGGATTGAAGTAAAATCAGTACCAATGTTTGTGTACGAGAAATAATATAAAAAATAAATGAATAAAAAAAAATATTTTCGAAAAAAAAATCACTTCGAAAATGAGTTTTTGGCATAGCAGACGGAAAGATGAACATCAGAACTGAATTATAGTAATTTACCTAACAAGTGCGGAAAGTGATACTTTTCCGCACGCGATTGCAGATGGCCGAACGACGTGTTAGCGGAAAAACACCCAAAAATTAACATAACGAACATTTATTATTAAATATATATTAAACTATACAACCATACTTGGTAAGCTTTCTATTTTAACCTTCTGCGACGCAATATTTAAATGTCAGTATAATCCGAAAAAACTAAACAAATCTACTTTTCCGCACTAAAATGTTTTTTCCGCACTAAAAAGAGTGCGGAAGAGTGGATTTTCCGTACGCTAGTAGAAAAAATAACATTCAAGCATGCATGAATATTTGTTTATTGATTGAATTTGCAATTTGGAAGAGTTTATAATGTGCATTTGTCTTCCTGGGAAAGGAATCAAAAATAAGATTTTCTAAATTGAGATATTTCCACAACGTAATCTCCGCTAACAAAAATAAAGGTAATGATATAACGGTGTTAGAGGTTCATAGCACATTTGCTATCCAACTAGAAATTTCAATTTACAGAATATTTTTTGCATGATTCTGCTCTGAAATTTCTCTTTTTATATTTTGACAGCTCCTTTGCTTTTCTGGTGAAGAAAGTGAACCGAGTTCCTGTTCGAACAGACCGAAAAAGTAATCATCACTAGATACGATGTAAAACTTCAGTAGGTACATGCCCGATTATGCATAAATGAATTCTATCATAACAATAAATTAGTAACCACGCTTTGTTGGAAGAAAATCATTGATAACATTTCTGAAATCGAAGTAGTGGGTTGATTTACCAGCATAATTTTCATTTTTTATTCTCCTATCAATTTTTTATTGATGGACACATTCCGATGAAAATCATGCATGGACCATTTGAAATTGCCGTGAATGCATTCCAATCGGTTGGACAATTTGTTTCATAAGGGTGTTTCAATTTCAAATGGGTCATACTGTATATGTGGTTATAAAAATATTTTAGTGCTCTGTCTAAAAGGTATGTTTTCTTCTGACCAGTGAACCAAAGAGTTCTTCAAGTATCCACCAAACAAACATTCTAGATATATTTCAACTTCTCAAGTTAGACTAGTTTTTAACGAAATGAATATAGATACGAAAAAAACAAGGAAAAAATTTTAATAAATTTTGCACACCTTCACCAAAAATTAAACAATTTATCATCCACCATTTCTTTAATCATATCGCATTTTTATGAAGTGCCTTCACCAGAAACAAAATTAACTGGGGAATAATTAATTATTCCAAATATTCAACATTATTTACAAAAAGTTTCTCGAATTCAACCCATCCATCCATCCATGGGCTAAATGACAGTGTGGCTCCTATTGAAACAATTTTAGTAAACGAAAAGCGTGCCCAGTGAAATATATTAATGACAATGATAATTCGATTAAAAGTTGGCATATTTTTTCTGGAAAATGAGTCATTTCATAATAACTGCTCATTGTTATATTCACTATTATAAGTTACAGAATGACGAACAGAACTCAAATAATTTGAAATGATGATGATAATAATAATACTCCCTCATAAACACTAGTAGAGCATACCCAAAGGCATAGCCTGTGCGGGTAGAAGACGGCTATTATTATTATTTGCCGTGGCACTCCGGGCGACTTACTCAAGAATGCTTGATCCTTGGTATCAGGTCAACACTGACATAATTTTCAGTGGTTAAAATCCTCGAAGAGAGAAAATGAATCAGCAAAATATGTCATGCTCTGACGGTCTACTACTATACATTTTTGTACGTTCTCGAACACCATTCATTCTCTGGTACATCCACCAATTTTCACAAAATTTATTTCGCCTTCGCCAAAAATAATAAAACTTATTTATATCAGAAAAAATACCATAGAAACTGGATATTCGTCTCAAAAACAGACTTTCTCAATAAGTAGGTTCCTTCACATTTTTTGAAATCAACTTATTGGGTATAATGAGACTTATGCGATCAGAGTTGAAATTTATGTCAATACATTCTTATAGAATCATTATCTGACGGTCTACTATTACACATTCTTGTATGTTACTCGCACACCATTTATTATGTGGTACATTCACCAACTTTCATAAAATTTCTCCTCCACCAAAAACAATAAAACTTATTTATTTCCACTGTGATTGGATCGATAGAAAATATACCAAAGACACTGGATATTCGTCTCAAAATCTGACTTTCAATGAATTTCTCAATAGGTTGATTCCTTCAGGTTTTTTGAAATCAACTCATTGGGTATAATGAGACTTATGCGATCAGAGTTGAAAATGATGTCAATACATTCTTATAGAATCATTATCTGACGGTCTACTATTACACATTCTTGTATGTTACTCGCACACCATTTATTCTGTGTTACATTCACCAACTTTCACAAAATTTCTCCTCCACCAAAAACAATAAAACTTATTTATATCCACTGTGATTGGATCGATAGAAAATATACCAAAGACACTGGATATTCGTCTCAAAATCTGACTTTCAATGAATTTCTCAATAAGTTGATTCCTTCAGGTTTTTTGAAATCAACTCATTGGGTATAATGAGACTTATGCGATCAGAGTTGAAAATGATGTCAATACATTCTTATAGAATCATTATCTGACGGTCTACTATTACACATTCTTGTATGTTACTCGCACACCATTTATTCTGTGTTACATTCACCAACTTTCACAAAATTTCTCCTCCACCAAAAACAATAAAACTTATTTATATCCACTGTGATTGGATCGATAGAAAATATACCAAAGACACTGGATATTCGTCTCAAAATCTGACTTTCAATGAATTTCTCAATAGGTTGATTCCTTCAGGTTTTTTGAAATCAACTCATTGGGTATAATGAGACTTATGCGATCAGAGTTGAAAATGATGTCAATACATTCTTATAGAATCATTATCTGACGGTCTACTATTACACATTCTTGTATGTTACTCGCACACCATTTATTCTGTGTTACATTCACCAACTTTCACAAAATTTCTCCTCCACCAAAAACAATAAAACTTATTTATATCCACTGTGATTGGATCGATAGAAAATATACCAAAGACACTGGATATTCGTCTCAAAATCTGACTTTCAATGAATTTCTCAATAGGTTGATTCCTTCAGGTTTTTTGAAATCAACTCATTGGGTATAATGAGACTTATGCGATCAGAGTTGAAAATGATGTCAATACATTCTTATAGAATCATTATCTGACGATCTATTACACATTCTTGTATGTTACTCGCACACTATTTATTCTGTGTTACATTCACCAACTTTCACAAAATTTCTCCTCCACCAGAAACAATAAAACTTATTTATATCCACTGTGATTGGATCGATAAAAAATATACCAAAGACACTGGATATTCGTCTCAAAATCTGACTTTCAATGAATTTCTCAATAAGGTGATTCCTTCAGGTTTTTTGAAATCAACTCATTGGGTATAATGAGACTTATGCGATCAGAGTTGAAAATGATGTCAATACATTCTTATAGAATCATTATCTGACGGTCTACTATTACACATTCTTGTATGTTACTCGCACACCATTTATTCTGTGTTACATTCACCAACTTTCACAAAATTTCTCCTCCACCAAAAACAATAAAACTTATTTATATCCACTGTGATTGGATCGATAGAAAATATACCAAAGACACTGGATATTTGTCTCAAAATCTGACTTTCAATGAATTTCTCAATAAGTTGATTCCTTCAGGTTTTTTGAAATCAACTCATTGGGTATAATGAGACTTATGCGATCAGAGTTGAAAATGATGTCAATACATTCTTATAGAATCATTATCTGACGGTCTACTATTACACATTCTTGTATGTTACTCGCACACCATTTATTCTGTGTTACATTCACCAACTTTCACAAAATTTCTCCTCCACCAAAAACAATAAAACTTATTTATATCCACTGTGATTGGATCGATAGAAAATATACCAAAGACATTGGATATTCGTCTCAAAATCTGACTTTCAATGCCTTTCTCAATAAGTTGATTCCTTCAGGTTTTTTGAAATCAACTGATTGGGTATAATGAGACTTATGCGATCACATTTTTATAGAAATCGGGTATGTATCTGCAAGAGACGACTGAAGATATCCTGAACACTTCTTTGACTGATAAATAATGACTAAATAAGTTGCGAAATGATCAATAACTTCACAATTTCTAGTAAACGTTCCTTGCTGCGCATTTCGATAAACAAGTTGTTTCTATCAAGTGTTACTTCGTTATGAATATCCAAATCCTTCGATGTTCCGAAAAGTTTTGAGCTAGTCAGGTGACATGTTATTACTCACAGGGCTGCCTTGCTGTCAAAGAAAATAATTATTTTCTTACTTCGGCAATCCCTTTTCCGAGTTTTTCCGTAGGCAGGGCATGGATGTTTAACCAAAAAGTGTGGCGTGAATTCCCAGAGGCAGGCAAGAGTTGTATCTGAGAGCCGCTCCATTAATTTCCGGGCCTGACCTGTTCTCAGTATCGAGTCCATGAGTCAGTATTTCACTTGGCCGACTGATGAAGCTGTTATTTTTATTTTGCTCCCATTCTTACTCTAGCTTTTATAATAATCCCCAGACAAGGAAGGTTCTTCTCCAGCCTCTATAGCACGGAGGCATAGGTAACTCTGTAGGTCTAACTTATGCTGTTTAAAATCCGTGTACATATCGGATTTTTTTGGCTCCTCCACCATTTGTTTGAACATCCACCAATATTTTATTTCTGCTAATTTTGCAACCGGAACCGACTCCTTCACCAAAAATTAAAATTCCATAAAACATCCCAGTCATCAATGACATTGCATGCCCCACAAGCCAATTTGAGTCAAACATTTTTTGCTAAACTGAGTGTACCTTGAATGATGTGAATAATTTCAGGTGGTGATTCCTTGTTACATTTTAGGAAAAAAAGTTCATATATGTGTCTATATGTGTGTATATATAGGTTTATTTATGTTTATACAGCTTGTACTCTTATGGTATTCTAATGTTCATAACTATTTTATAATTACCTTCTCGCTTTATCAATGAGAATTCAGTTCTTTCGATAATAAAGCATATTTGATTGATTGATTGACATAATCGTGTTCTAGCTTCCTTCGTTTCCGACTAACAAAAGTTTAATAAAAAATCGGTTTTTCATTAAATTTTTATGCCAATTCTGATTAAACTTCGTGTGTTTGTTAGTAGTAACAAGGGCATTCTTTTCACGAAATCAGAGTTCGAATTTTGATTCCAGTGGCGTCGCAATTTATTATGCGTTACACGGAAAGTTAGGTTAGGTTAGGTTAGGTTCACCCTGTATATTGCTGAAATCAATTGAATGAAAACCAACTTTCTAAGAATACGAAATATTTTCAAAAATTGTCTGTGTTGAGTACAATTCTATATAAACTAGGAATCAATATATACAGGGTGTAATCTGACCACTAAAGAACGGGTGTATAATGCCATTTTATGACGAATGGCAGGTGTTGAAAAATTCGAAACAAAATTGTGGAAAGTTTATATTTTGTTAGAAAATTCGAAAATTCTTGAAAACCGTTGTTCGAAATTACACAGTTTCTTCTATCCGGCAGTTCCAGTATTATTGCGGCTCTGTTCCGGTCAGTTGACGTTCGGCGGATAGCGGTTCCCAAAATTTTAACGAATTTTCTAACACAATTCAAATTTTCCACACATTTTTTTTTCGAATTTTTCAAAACTGACATTTTTAATAAAATGGCATTACACACCCGTCCTTCACGGGACTTCAACATGTTATATTACACACTGTATTGGTTTGTTTTCTCCACTACAGTGACATTATCTCCGAACAGAAGATTTTCAAGAATCACATGAATGAATTTTTTCATTTTGAAGCATGGAAAAACAGACTCCAAGACAATTTCAAAAAAATGTCTTAAGCTGAATGGTGATAATATACGATATTAATATATATTTATTAATTTTATATATATTAATATAATATATTATAATAACAGTAAAACACTTTTTTGGAGATAAACCTTAATTTATGAACTATTATACTAAACAGAATTTTTGAAAATGTTTATATTCTCTTTGAAGCTTGAGGCTTTATTCCAAGTGTAATAAAATTTCACCCCTCAAATTCCGAAAATTCAGAAAAATAAAAATTAAAAAAATCCGTAAAAATTGTGTGAAACTTTGACAGTGAACCGTGGAGGATTATTCCCAGCCAGATACAAAATTCAATCATTTCAGACTTTCACATCTGAAATGAGAAAAACTTCACACCGGCTGAGAATCGAAATTTGTTTAGTTATCTTCCAATATGTGGGCCAGATGCCTAAATTTTCAGCACATATTTCATTTTACAGGAAACATACATGCAGGTAAAACTAGTTATTCTACAGAATTTTTACTGATTTTTCCGATTTATTTTTCGTAATTTCTTTACAAAAGTCCGATTCCGCCGACCGGTATTTTATTTCTTCGTGATTTTCCATTCCCGAAACAGTAGGAAGTTTTTCCAAATTTCTACGAGTTCTCTATATAGCCTTCAGGGGGATAAGGTGGTATTTTTTTTTTTCTATTGAATCAGTCAACTAAGTATCCGATATTTTTCACTATTTTGATGGATTTCTCTAATTTTTTTTTTTTTTTTTTTTGCTTTGGTTTTAAACCTTTAGCCATTCTCTAATTTTATTTTCAGGTGTTTTCTCAACATTTTTCGGGAAAGAGAAGGGGTCTGATTCAATCTGAATGTTGAAAAGACTTTTCTATCCTGTGGTCGTGAAAGAATTCTCTAACGAATAATAATCTAGATATTTTGAGAAATTGAGAACGTCTTCGGAAATTATTGATAATTATTATTGAATTTCAAATCATTTGAATGTTTAATTACTGATTAATGAAATTGAATAGACCCCTGATTCTTTTCAACTTTGTTTGTTTGCGAGGGTATTACTAATAAATCATAGTACAAATCCCTCGGCGAATCAACTGCAAAATGGAATTCCATCTGGCAATTGATATTCTGTGATAAAATTCAATGGACTGATGAAGTTTCCGGTCTCCCGTCAATCAACGGATACATACATCCGTAAACAAAATCCACTCGGGAATTTGGATCTCATGAAATACTGATTTATTTCATAATTGATGGAATCATTCGCATTCATAACCATTCGAAATGTTCAAACAAATTTATCGAAAGATATGAAAAAATCATAATCCAAATTTACTTGTATTACAGCCCTGACATAAATCGAAAAGGCTATCAGAGGACATAATATATATTTTTGTTACTTCCATCAGGACAATTTCCCATTAAAAATTAATGTTTCAATGAAATTTCACATCAGCACGGTTTTATGAGCAACAGATCATGTGTCACCAATTTAGCTTGTTTTTTCCACTTTGTAACCAATTCCCTTGATAAACGTGAGCAGGTCGATGTTATATACAACGATTTTCAAAAAGCATTCGATCAAATTTATAACTCAGTTCTACTAGAGAAACTGCGAAGTTTTGACTTCTCATCAAATCTGATTCTACTATTCAAATCGTATTTGAGTAATCGCAGACAATTCGTTGAATATGAAAATTTCAATTCTTGTTTCCTTGTTCCCACGGGTCCAATCTTGGACCACTTCTGTTTCTTTATTATAGGGCGATATGAACAGTATCTAGTGACTTTGGTTAGATTTGAAAAATCCGCGTTTCCAACGTTCCTAGTGTTTGGGAGACAGAAGTTTCGAAAAATGAGACATTTAAAAAGTAGAAGGATTATTGTAACTTTCATTAATTTTCAATATAATTATTAAACCTAGAAGCTAGTATTCTATTTACAATCAAAAGTATTATCACAGTCCACAAAAGAAGTTAACAGTCAAGTTGTTGAGGAATAAACATTATTATTATTATTATTATTATTATCATGTAGAATAAGAGTAAATGTTCTTTGTGCTATCGGTATTATCGGGGGTGATACCACAAGAGCTCAGATTTGGCCTGATATTTTTTCTGGTTGTTATTACCTATGTGAAAGTAAGACGTATATCAAGCTGGCACAGCCGTTTCAGCACAATCCAAAAAAGCAAGTGCAGTATTTTCTAACTAATTAATAATTATTTTCTAATACAACTTTCAATTTTCTAACACGAGTCGTTCCGGAAAAAAAGGGGTGTGCTCTTATCGCTTAAGCTGACACAGCCACCCTGTAACCTTTTTCCTGCTGAAAATTTTTTAAGGATTGAAACGCTATAATTTCTAACTTTTTAATAACTTTCGAGTAACACAACTCTCAATTTTCTAACTCGAGCCGTTTCGGAGAAAAAGGGGGTGTGCTAGCTTAACGCTTAAGCTGGCGCAGCCGTCTCGTAACTTTTTTCCTGCTGAAAATTTTTTAATGATTGAAACGCTATAATTCCTAACTTTTTAATAACTTTTGAGTAACACAACTCTCGATTTTCTAACTCAAGCCGTTTCGGAGAAAAAGGGGTTGTGCTAGCTTAACGCTTAAGCTGGCGCAGCCGTCTCGTAACTTTTTTACTGCTGAAAATTTTCGAATGATTGAAGTGCTGAAATTTCTAACTTTTCAATAACATCCTAGAGATATACAAGGAGTGATTTTCAATGCATTTTAGATCAAATTTGATGAACATTGCGAAATAATATAAATATATATCAGATAATATTTCACATCACAATCAATTCACATAGGTCGAAGGTAATTTTAATCATCCCTGTATCATTATATCCGTTGTTTGTGTTATTGTTAGAAAATCAGAAGACAAAAAATAAGGAATTGCGTACCTATATTGGTCCCGGTCTCATCAAATTTTAAAGACGGTTAGAAATATAATTTCTGCATTCAATATAGAAATGTTCAATCCCAACCAGTTGTGGCATAGGTGTTATATGATGTCGTATTTCCCTCTAGACTTCTTTCTAATGTTTGTATTGAAGGTAAAAAATCAAAGAGGAGAAAGAAGGTGATATGATTTGGATTTCTTCACCACAATCGGCCATATGAGTGAAATATCAGGTGATATATTCTCAAGTTTGCAAAAGTTAGACAATGAAGAAGTCAACGTTAAAAAACATGCAATTTAATTCGAGTATTTTGTAATTTTTGCGCCTCAGGAAGCGAAATATCGAATCTCCTTGTATATCTCTAGAAAGTTATTGAAGTTTCAGCACTTCAATCATTCGAAAATTTTCAGCAGTAAAAAAGTTACGAGACGGCTGTGCCAGCTTAAGCGTTAAGCTAGCACAACCCCTTTTTCTCCGAAACGGCTTGAGTTAGAAAATTGAGAGTTGTGTTACTCATAAGTTATTAAAAAGTAAGAAATTCTAGCGTTTCAATCCTTACAAAATTTTCAGCAGGAAAAAAGTTACAGGGTGGCTGTGTAAGCTTAAGCGTTAAGCTAGCACACCCCCTTTTTTTCCGGCACGAGTCGAGTTAGAAAATTGAAAGTTGTGTTAGAAAATAGTTATTGATTAGTTAGAAAATACTGCACTTGTTTTTTGGATTGTGCTGAAACAGCTGTGCCAGCTTGACATACTTGAAAGTAAGTATGAGAAAACCACCGTAAAAAATATCCCGCTAGATCTGAGCTCGTGTGGTATTTGTTAAGACAATCCCATGAATAGAACATTCAATTCAATTAAACTTCACTTAACAAAAGAACCATAATTAGGAGAATAATGTTTGAAAGAACCAAATCAAAATCACGACAAACTTACTGGCATATTATTTGCTGTTTAATTCTGTTTTTACTTTTTTTAACTGATGCGACGCGCAATGCTTGATGAACGAACAGTAAACGCTAGCGTTGCTATGGTAACGTAATTTATCCGATATTTTTATCCACTTGCATTTCTGTTCCTTCCTATTTAGCCGATAGCAAACTACGATTTTTGTATTCGCAAATGGGAATTATTATACATGAGTGGAATTGTCATTTACATGCTCACAGTATCAATACGTTATAAATTTGGAGAAAAGCCATTAGCATATTCGAGAGTTGAAAGCTAGGCCATAAGGTATACAACAAAACACTAGCGGATATGGAATTTTTCAGTCAAATCAATACATACCGTCGTCTTGAGACCGAATTCGTATGCTTGTCGATCGGCGTAGTTTAATTTTCTTCTCAGAGTTATCGCCCCTCGGTAGGAATCCTGTTCGGAGTGGATCGTCTCGATATTGAAGATCTCGCAGGCGTCCGGATATTCCGGGATATTTATGCATTCCACCTCGATATTCGATCCCGTGGTGTCTTTATCGGCGACGATAATATTCGAAAACACTTGTGTGTCTGGCGGCGTGTCCTCGTTAACGGTGATTTCGTACGGCGTCTGGAAAAATTGAGGTCAGGTCAGATCGGAGTCAAGCGGAATGTTTATATTCCCTATGGTTGAAATTCAGATGCGGTATACGAGAACGTGAAGGCCGTATATCAATTCGTCAAATGACGAAGATACGGAAAAAGTAATGAACTAACATCGAATAATTATCAGGAGCATATCTTCGGCTCGAGCCGTGTATTCAGTAGAGCATTTGTTCCACATGAGCATCGAATGAGCACCGAACTCTGTTTTTTAAAAATACTATTTTTTACTACACTTTCAGAATCTACGGCGATTTTCAATATAATTTTATTCAAAACAAACAAAAGGCTCCATTTTTCAGTTTTTTACTGATGCAGCCTGAATGAGACCTAAAGTTTATTGAATCTTTGGGAAATTTTCAAAAAAATATACAAGGTGTTCTGACATTGGCGCCAAATTCGGCTATCTCGAAAATTGTGTGACTCATTTTTAATGATTTCTGTATCAGATAGGTGAAATCACAAGAAGTAGTAAGTGATTTTCAACTCATATTGCGAGTTTTTGGTTTATGACTTCTTGAAAAACACGGGGGGGTCAAAATTAGGCAAAAATTGTGTTTTTTAGGAATTCTAGCTCTGGTATTGAATTCACCGGTTTTTTGGACCGGCATAGCTCAAGAAATAAGTCATAACTTATCTGCCACTTTCATATTTCGGATATACAATAACAATGGTATGAGAAAAGAAACCACATGTTCAGAATAATTTTACCGGGCGTCCAGGGCCGGCTTCACTCCAGCAATGAATCATAACTTCCTTATAAGGACCTTTACCAATTTCATATTCTGGTTAGACAATCACAATAGCATGAGAAAACAAACCACATTATCAGAATGAGTTTTCCGGGCGTCCAGGGCCGGTTTCATCCAGCAATGAATTACAACTTCTTTATAAGAAACTCTGCTAGTTTCATATTTCGGTTAGACAATTACAATTAGCATGAGAAAACAAACCACATGTTTCGAATAATTTTTCCGGGCGTCCGGGGCCGGCTTCACTCCAGCAATACATTACAACTTCCTTATTGGGAATTCTGCCAGTTTCAGATTTTGGATAGACAATAACAATGGTATGAGAAAACAAACCACATGTTCAGAATAATTTTATCGGGCGTCCAGGGCCGGCTTCACTCCAGCAATAAATAACAACTTCCTTATAAGGAACTCTACCAGTTTCATATTTCGGTTAGACATTGGGTCTAATGAATAAACCTGAAGAAAATGCTTTTACTCAGATTTCTTGAAATAGACCAATCCATTTTATTAATTAATGAGACAAACCTATAGTAAAAGCTTTTGCTAGCTTTTATTCATAACACCCAATCTTAATGGCATGAGAAAACAAAACACATGTTCAGAATAATTTTTTCGGGCGTCTAGGGCCGGCTTCACTCCAGAAATAAAGCACAACTTCGTTTTCAGGTATACTCTTGCCAGTTTCATATTTCGGTAAGACAATCACAATTAGCATGAGAAAACAAACCACATGTTTAGAATTATTTTTCCGGGCGTCCAGGGCCGGCTTCACTCATTAGGAACTCAGTAAGTTTTATATTTCAGTAAGACGATAAGAATCGCTTGATAAAACGAAATATTTGTTCAGAATAATTTTTTCGGGCGTCATGTGTCGGTTTCACCTCAGCTGTAAATCTTAACCACCTTTTTAAGAACTCTGCCAGAATTAATTGAGAAAATAAACCTCCTGTAGAGATTTATTGCTTGAGTCAAATTGGCCCTGGACCTCCGGAAAAATTATTCTGAACATGTGTTGTTTTCTCATGCCATTGTGATTGTCTAACCGAAATTTGAAACTGGCAGAGTTTCTTATAAGGAAGTTGTGATTTATTGCTGAAGTGAAGCCGGCCCTTGACGCACAGAAAAATTATTCTGAACATGTGGTTTCTTTTCTCATACCATTGTTATTGTCTATCCGAAATATGAAACTGGCAGAGTTTCTAATGCGGAAGTTATGATTTATTTTTTAAGCTGTGAATCCAGTTCCAGAGCTAGAATCCCCAAAACAAACAATTTTTGCCATATTTTGCCCCCACTGTTATTCTGACAAAAAGTAAAAAAAAAATTATTGCCAAAGTGACTAGGCTGTGATATTGCCATGGTACTTATCATATGATGACACCATTGTCGAGAATGTAGAATCTCTTGAGAAGGCATATTCTGAAAAATATTCTCCGGATACAAGGAATGACAAACGGATATGAAAAAGTCACATCGGAAGACGATGAAAATTCAATCTTTCGCATACTGATGTATGATATACGTAATATTTCACATATACACGGTTTCCCACGACGATCAAGACAGGGAATATCGAGAGTAGTACAGAATTTGAATTTTGAGGTTGCAAATCAAAACAGTGGTAAGTACAGTTTTTTTTGTATTATGTCACCCAATGAGCTTTTTGTTATCGGTTACGTGACATCAGATTCAAAATGGTTAATGGGAAAACCTGTAAATTTTTGTATTTTCTATGTTTCTTCAAATGAAACGATTCCAACAAACTATCACACTTGTGGTCTGAAACGATTAATTCAAGAACTACAGGTAGTTCAATATCCTTTGTCCCACGACGTTTTTTAATGAAATATGAATTATAATCATAATTTTGCCTTGTTTTAATCATCACGAAAATATACGACTGATCAAATATACAGGGTGAACCTAAACTTGAATAATTTGCTCGTTTATTCAGACGACGTGGGACAAAGGATACTAGTTCTTAAATTTATTGTTGTGATAGTTTGTTGGAATCGTTTCATCGAGAGGAACATAGAAATGCCAAAATATACATGCTGTCTTATTAATGATTTTGAGTCTGATGGCACGTGACCGAAATCAAACAGCTCATTGGGTAACGTAATATCAAAAAAGCTGCACCAATTGCTTTAATTCATAATCGCAAATTTACAATTCTCTACTACTCTCGAGTTCCGAGATATTCCCTGTCTTAATCGTCGTGGGACAGCCTGTATTATTTTATTCATTCTTTAAATTCCTCAACTTCTCAACGAAAAAAAATTTATGAAAATACAGATACAAAGGTTCATTACTTTTTTGTATTGGATCGTTGTGGCCTGATCGAGATGGAAATGGATGGAAAGCTATAAACGAATAATAATTCTCATTCCTGTCGATTGTGCATTTTATATGACTGAATATAAAATGAAATTCTATCTAAATTTCAAATCACACTTTCAAACATGAAAACTCAGTTCTTGAATAACAGTAAAAGTGGAAAAGTCATTCCAGTCATAGCAAAAATTACAGTCTGGATTCAATTATTTCACAATAGTGTGAAGGCCAACTTTAAAATGAATAGTAAATGACAATAAAATTTAAATAATTATAATAATACTCTTCTCGTAAACACTTGTTCAAGTGTACCTGGAGGATTTTCTTGTATGGGAACATCAGGGCGAATATTATTATTATGCCATATAGCAATGTATAGTTGAAATTGAAAAAGCGAAAGAAATATATCTCGTGTTGATACTCTTTCTTTCTTGAAGTATCTTCACTCATTTTCTTATTTAAAAATTCGAATACAAGGAAAAATATTATTGGCTAATAGCTCAGATTGTTGGAATTTTTGAGCCACATCAAAAAATTCGAACAAATCAGTTAAACTAATTGGTAATCATGAATAAAGTCTTACGTTCATAAACTCCGGCGCGTTATCGTTTTCGTCCGAAATGATAACTGTTATCGGAACCTCCACAATATTATTCTTTCCTCCTCCTTCCACTTCGTCCTCAATGCTCACAATGACGTTGAGGGTGTTATTTTTCTGAAAATAAAATATTCAACTTATATCTTTGTCATACATAATGTAATATAAATAAGAATATCTTTGTTATATGTAATGTAATTAGAAAATAAGAATTCGATATTAACAAAAAACACAAGAAAAATAAAATTTACTGTGGCTTACTAAAAACTTTCAGCTATAATCGAGGCTACAATTCTGAAAGTAATCGATTTTGTTCGTAAAAGAAATGTATCAGGCTAGCGAGCAACTTTGTATATGAATAGTTTTGGAAAAACGCCTTGAAAAATAAAATGACGGATTCAGATTTGTTTGAAAAAAGTACATATGAGCGTCCTAGTTTTTCCTTGAAAAAATTAAAAGTGAAGATTTTTTTAAATAATTCAAAACCAAATATAACTCATTGAAGTTTCTCTCAGATAGTTAGGTATTCAGGATAAACAACTTTTCCCTGATTTAACCGGCCTCGTATATCTTATAGAACAATGGAGATTCCCATGAGATATTTTGCTGTGAAATTTACGAACATTGTTATAATTTTATTTCTTTGTACGAAAGTGTGTACAGTTTTTGAGAAATGAAACTAACGCATACATTTAAGTGATCTCAATCGTTCATAAAAAATTGTTTTGGTTGGTTTCCGAGTTTTGCCGTGGTCTTCTTTGGTTAAAATTTCCAAACGTTTCATCTGTATCTTCATCCTCTCTAAGTTTGCCACATAAATCACGGAGTAAAATTATGTCCATAGAACGTATTCCCGCAATTGAATAGTAATTATCTTTCATTGCCTCCTAAAACTTCTTCTTTCATTATTTTTCATTAAAGGTAATTCCTGAACTACCTTCATTAGGTGTACACAAAATTACTAGTTGTTTCCCCCTCGGTGATACTTTCTATGTATGGCTGAGAAACAGTTCCTTGGGGTTGCTCTTCACTAGTGTTCCTCTTCTTCTCCCTTGGACGCGTAGCACGGGTTGTGTCTTTTCTTTCGTAGCCGTTCGCTTGTAACACATTTGTTAGGTATTTTATTTCGTCATCGATATAACTTTGTTCACATATTTTCAAAGCTCTGTTCACTAGGGAGTTGATGAGGGTTCGTTCCTGTTTTGGATGATGATGCTTTTCGAAAATACCGAGAGGCTAGCAAAGTCGAATCATTATTCAACAAGAATGTATTTAGAAACCATGGAAATACACAAACACCAATACAACTTCAACAGAAAAAAAGAGAGATCATATCTACCAAAGATCTGGCACACTGCATTGGTAGGCGCCAAATCGAAGCCATGTCACCCAAATCGCGCGGAAAGTACGCGCGAACCGACCATCACAGAAAGTGCGCGCAAATCAGCACTATAAATGACATGCCAGTTGCAGTTGAAACGTTTGGACATTTTCACCAAAGACGACCACGGCAAAACCCGGAAACTAACCTACCAAAACATTGATGCTTGCCATGAAAAATTAGAAGTTGAAAATTTTTGAACTATTGTTATGAATTGTGCCATCAGCAAGTCAGTTTGGCTTGGTTGAACAATGAAATCTGAAAGGCCTTCGAAACGTAGAAAGGATCTGTCAAATCGAAACAATTTGAAATACAGATTTGAATCAAGTCTGAAAGGCCTACCAAATTAGATACGTAGAAATGATCTGTCAATTTGATTCAAGATCGAGTTCATGGGAGAGAGCAACTTTTTCTGGCGGGTTAATAAACTCTGTCTCACACTCATTATGCTTATGAATCAAATAATAGGCAATATCTCCGTAGTTTTTGGAGATAACAGCATCAAACTTGGCAATGTTGGATTCCTTATGATCGTCTCTAACCGATTATCCAATGAAATAAAGGAATACAGTCCCAGGAAAAATAGTGAGCTTATCACCAAGAAAACCTGAACGTCTTCTCATTTTGGACCAGAAAGACTCAAAATTATATTGTACAAAAAACCTAATAGGTCGAAGTGCTTGTGAGGTCTCATAGCCTTTAAGACCAACGGCTTGTACATAAATTTAATTGAAATTTAAAATCAAGTTTTCAACACTTTTCCAACGGACCAAAACATGTTCAATACCTATAATCTTTTAATATCAGATTACAAGTGATTTATTTTACGTTTTGAAGGAACTTTTATAGATTTGTTTTAAAGTTTCCGAAAATGCAAAACCCGAGGCAAAAAACTTGTATTGATTTAGGGAGTGATATCATTTCATCTTCCACAGATTGAGTCCCAACAGTAAAACTCATCGATTTGTGTCGCATCCATTCCATTGTAGGGATCTGGCTCTCTGCGATATATCTATCGCGGGGACTTTGTCGAATAAATGGATGGCTGGAAAGAAATTCGTATCAAAAGTCGATCACTGCCTCAACTTTTCTTTGTTATGTTTTGGACAGTCTAATAAAGTGTAGCTGTAGACAAGTGGTGCGACCAAGAGCTACTCTAAATCAATGGTAAGGAAACCTCTGCCATAACCTTTACTAGGAAAAGAGTGCTGAAAGGCCTGAATCCATCAGAATTCCATAGTGTGGAGATCCCATTTGCTACTGGAGTCAGTATCTACGAGTATTGTTCGACCACAAGCTCATTTCTCATATGGAATCCCCACATCGACTAGACGGAACTTAAGGCTAGATTTGTAAAAGGATGTGTCGATTTATCGATCCAAAAACGACCCTATAGCTATACACGAGGTTGACAAGGTTCAGTAGTGTAGCGTATCAAGATACAACAGTCGGGTATGATTATATAGGATGCTGAGTGACATCCAAAGGATATTGTACCTGAATGATACCGGTATCATGACTATACAGGTTCTGTCAGGGAGCAGAAGCACTGCTCATATTATGTTATTGCCAAGGTCCAACAAGATCAAAACGCTTGCAGTACGGGAAGGAAAATCCAAAGGCCAATGGTCATTTAAAGGACCACTGTTAAAGCTGTGAAGTCTCATTAGGGAGACCAAGCTAAACAGTGCGCACACAGAGTTCCACAATAGAACTACAAGTGTCGTAGTGGACCAGGTAAAAGAGCGCCACGTCCAAGTTTCTACTAACAGAAGTTCCTGGACACTCAGGTATCCACGGAAAACAGCAGGCAGACAAACAAGTATCAGGAAAATCACCAATCTGGCCAGATCTCATCTTGAGAATCCATGAGGAAATAGAAACTTAATATAATTGGGCTTCGATATAGCTGGGAAGGGAAATATATTCCTCTTTTCAGACAGGCCCTTAACGTGGCACAATCACCAGACGTAACCCACATTGGGATCGGAAGACCGGGATAAAACGAATAAAGGAAAAGGATAGCAATACTATGATAGAGAAAGTGAGGGCACAACAATACGATTCAGAACGAGGAGATGAAGTTCAGTATTGAATATACCAGTCAGGAATACCATTAGGAATTATGGTATCGTAGTAAAGTGACGAGTGTATATCTATTGTTCTACATTGAGTATTCTACAACCCTCATTCCCAAGTTGTGAACTCTAGTGAGGATTACAAAAAATAGCGATCACTACAATAATATTAGATCTGATTGTAGAATGATCACCCATATCATCTGATCAAACAATCCACATGCCGTTGTGAAATTCACACGGTTCGAATTCCTTCATTAACGAACATACACCACATTTGAGTTATAAAAAAAACGTTGTCCTAAAATGAAACAAGATCGGTCGGAAGGTAAATATTTACGACAAACATTATTCCATCTAAGTAATTTCAGAGAGTAGAATGTACGATAAATGGTAAATGTTTACTTGTCGGTCAGTTACTTGTAATTGATCGGTCGATTATGTCAATAGAGTTCACTCGAAGTAATTGGTTTATAAAAGTCATGAACATGAAACTCAGTCAACTGATACCATAGAAGGTGGTATGTACAGCAATTATATTACAATTTTCTAGCTTTCACTTCTATGTTATGGATGAAGGAAAAGTTTCGTGAAATTGACGAAGTTTTTGAGTAGCTTTTCATGATTTTCATGATATATTAGATAGATATTACAATATTAACATATTATGTACTGAGTACGCAGTAAAAAATCGCTTCGAGTGAAGATATCAGAATTAATTTTTAGAGGATAGGGAACGCCAAATCAGTACAAGTGTAAAATAGTGTGGTTCATAAGTGCTTTTTGGATGACGAATTTTCTGGGGAGAACTAAAATATTGGCGAGGTGTCATTTGAGTCGTATACAATTTGCAATTGCAGAAAATCCAGATATTTGGGACCACTCAAATGTGCCAATTATATATCCACCCAGCAAGGAACCCCAAATATTCAATTTCTGGTGATACTGGGTTCGTCATTCATAAAACCGACGCAAATCTTTCAGCATTTGCCATTTTCATTAGCCTTTTACATAATTACATCCGCTTGAAATAATCATTAGGATTGAGTGTATGGGTTTTCTTAACTTTTTATAATCCGTAATCCGTTCCATTTCGGGATTCAGGTTGACCGACGAGCGTTAGCAACAATTATTTCCTTTTGTTTCCCTTTCATCACCATCAACTTTGTGACACGATGAATTGTCGAATTGGTTATGTATATTCCATTCCATCCCATTCCACCTTCAAACCAACTCTACTGTCGTTTGAATTCTATCCCAAGTAGCACACCCATACTGGGACAATATTGGTGCAATATTGTGAAAATATTGTCAAAATATATATTATATAAAAAAATGTGAACATTCGGCGATATTGGTCTAATATTAGAATAATATTGGTAAAATTTTGGCAAAATATCAAAACGTAATATTGGCAAGATAAAATTATAATTATTTTGGGATATTGGCACAATATTACTTGGACATTAAACAAATAATATTAGTGAAATATTGAGGAAGCAATATTGGCCCCAAAATATTTTAGGATATTAGTACAATATTATTTGAATATGTGGGGCCACCTGGCGGTTTCTTACCCAAGTTTAATCATGATTCATTTCAATATTGTTTACTGAATATTCTGCCAATATTCAAATTTCAATCCTAGTGATAAATGTATTTTGTAAATCAATATTGTCTTTCAAATATTGGCGTAAGGTTTTCGTAACAATCTCAATCAATATAGGGTCAATATAATTTTTAGAATATGAATTAAATAATATTCCACCAATGTGCTATCAAACTTGGATATACAATATTATTTTTTATCTCTAAAATCGATATCCTATTATGAACTTTCACAATAACCATTTTTGGGCCGACGAAAATCCCCACGCTATTAGAGAAAATCATTTTCAGCATAAATTTTCGCTGAACGTTTGGGTAGGAATTATTGGTGACTACCTAATTGGCCAATTTTTTTCAACAGAAAGATTAACAGGTCAATCCTACACGGACTTTTTGCGAGATCATTTACCCATTTTGTTAGAAGAAGTACCCATACTTGTAATAGGCAACACATGGTTTGGGCACGACGGGGCTCCAGCTCATTTTAGTGTTCTTATGCTCGTCATCATCTCGACATCACCTACCCTAATCGCTGCATTGGACGTGCAGGACCTCAACATTGGCCAGCTCGCAGTCCTGATATGAATCCTCTAGATTTCTATTTATGGGGTCATCTGAAGGCTCTTGTTTATAAAACTCCTGTACTAGATGTGAATGACTTGAGGAACCGAATAATTGACAATTGCAATGTAATAAGGACTACTCCAGGAATTTTTGAACGTGCCAGACAATCAATGGCAAACCGAATGCGGTCGTGTATTTTATCTGAAGGTGAACATTTTGCTCATTTACTGTAATATCGCAATTGTTAATATTTTTATTTTTGGTCTTTATTTTATGTTTTTGTTTTTTCTCGAAAACGAAGCTAGATATGATGAAAATACAGGAGACCAAAAAGTTGTATTTTGAGTTGTTCAATCTAACAAAATGAAAATCTAAAAAAAAAAGTCAGTGGCGTACTTTTATTTTACAATATTGTTGGCTGTGGTGCCCACTGAGACGCCACTGGCCATAATAATTTCAATCTAGTTAGGGCTAAATGAGCGCCTTATGAGTTCAAATAAATGTACCAAATTTCAACCAAATCGGTTGGTTCTAGGATATTTATGATATTTTATAATTACCCTTTTTTTTCTTTAATTTCAACGCCCTGTATCTCAGAAACGAAGCAACTCCGGACATATGTTCATAGGAACTTTTCTTCTTAAAATGACCTAACAAATCACCCCCTGCAGTTAGGAACCGTAGTTAGGAAACACCCTGTATAGCTGGTTCTTGCCACATCAGTAGATGGATAAAAACTGTACTACACAAAAGTGATAATGGCACAAACTTTTTTCATGCCCACAGCACCAGGCATGCCTCTACATCCGCTGCCAAGTTCAATGGGGTCAGCTTTGATATAATAAGGCGTACCGCAGGCAGGATTGAAAAATCCAACCATAATCTGCCAGTTAGGGCAAAAATAATTTTGCAAATAAGATTTTGAATCTTGGTCTATAATAGGTTGATTGATACATAATGGGAAGTGCTTAATTATGTATATAATGTATTTCTATGCAGTAAGAGTAGTAGAGAGGCCTACGGGCACAGGGGCCACAGACATAGTGGTGCAGAGAGATGGGTGCGTTTTGTTGGCCTGAAGCGACACGGTTGCTTTGAAATTTCTCTCACGGGAAACGAGGTTACTACATTCGATTATAATCGTACAAGGCGTTTCATATAATTAAGATCATTGTTCACTTAAGGTAAATTCGATTGATTTTACAATAAAATACCAGTTATATCGAGGTGTTGTGCGAGCTCTATTGAATTGGATTTGGAGAGGTAAGTAATGCATTTTACCCAGTGTAACTTTGATTTACAGATAGAAAATACTGTCAACTCGAACACTTATGCTTCCAGTAGCGCAATTCTCGTTTTCTTCACCGCCAACGGTTCTTTTATAGAGGAATCGTCGGCGAACTTGACACGATAAGTCAATTTCTTTCTGGCAGTTGGAGTAACCTATTCGTTTTAGTATTATTTCGCTTGCAATATATATCGTCGGGATTTCATTGTTGTCTTTTGTCTTGGAATAATGGCTCCCTTCCTTAGGGGATAAGCTTTAGGAATTCCGTGATTCCGGAGTTAGGGAAGGCGTGAATGGATCAATTTGAAAGAAAAGATCGAAGCTTGAATTGCCTCGGCCTTTTTAAACACAATGAAAAATCTAATATAATCACCTTATTTTTGTAAGATATTCCGCCAAGATATTGTCTTTCGGTAATATGGATATTATCAAAGCTTGTACCACGAGTTGGTAATAACACAAAAACAAACTGATTGATAAATTCACTTGTCCGTTAGTCCAGTGATATGAATAAAATTGTCATCTTCGAAACACTTCCACAAAAATTAATATTTTCATCGGAACAAGTTCAATTGAAATCTGTTGGAATTAGAGCTTGGCCGGGTACTGATGAATTGTACTCAAGTACTGGGTACCGGGTACTTCCAATAATTGAAGAAAGAGTACAGGGTATCAAGTACTTTACTCATTACACATGCTCTCGAGTACAGTACTCCGAGTAAAAGTACTCGAATTCAGAGAGTACTTTTTGTAAGTACTTGCTCATAAAGTTGTATGTAGCAAGTCCAAAAGTAATTGAAGAATACATCTTCCCATTGGGTTTTCTCTGAGTATTGCATTCCAAAGAACGTTTTTTTTTACATATAATGCACAAGTATTTTTCGTCGTCTCTACGTTTCTTCTGAAGAATGACCAGCTTCAGTGGGTCACTCATTTTGTTCAACTTAAAGTTTATTTCACTACCTGTTAATAAAAATTAACTTAGTATTGTCCTTAATTGTAACTACAAAAAAAAGAAATGAGTTTTGTCTCAATTCCATCGCGCACTGTCAATATCCAAAACCTCACTGTATCTCCATAACTATTGGATTTATTAAAAATAGTTTAATTACAAAATTTATTTGCCTTCAAAGAAGGAATGAAATAATGTTTAGAAAATTGAAATCAGACTAATGGTTACGAAGATATATTCAAATAAAAAAACTCGCAATTTGGCGGCCATTTTCAAATATGGCGACCAAACTACCATGATTCGGACCAATTTTTTTCTATGCTCCTGAAGGTGTTCTACAAAGTCCCGCAACAACACTGAGGGGACATATCACGGCATACGTGACATGGTGTAGGTAGGTGTAGGTAAGATATCGAAAATAAAGTTTTCTAGTGAGCTATAGAAAAAAAAACATGTAACTCACCTCATAGTCAAGTGGTTTAACAACCGTCACTTTTCCACTAGTATGATCTACTTGCAAAACATCAGTTCCTTGCAAATCGTAATGCACGGGGCTGTTTTCTGGATCGTTTCCTTGTAAGGTATAGATGACTGTTCCAACTGGAGTATTTTCTGGAATGACCAAATTGTTCATATCCATGGTGAAGAGGGGTGGTAGGTTGGCAAAACATTCTGAAAAAAAATAAGGATGAAATTCCTGAATCAACAAAAGTATTTCATCAAAGTTCCGTATTATATTCGGCGAAGACCATGTAACAATACGTGAGTGTGAATAAGTTACGACATGATCCGATGAGGCGAATTTATAGTCATAACATGCTAGTTGCATACAAAAATATCAACAAAATATTTCTTTTGAATTTAGACTTTCGGATTTCAATATGGTTCAAAGCTATACAAGGTTTAATCTAACTTCTTCCACTCCAGTGAAAAACAAAATTTAAAATTTCCACAATTTTTTTTCGAATTTTTCACACCTGCCATTTGTTATAAAATGGCGTTATACACCGGTCATTCACGGGAGTGCAAGAGGTAAGATTACACCCTGTATAAGGATTATAATCCGACCCCTAATTTTTGAATTTTTGTCACAATCAGTGGTTTTTCAAAAAAAAAATATTTGTGTTAGAAGTAGGTGTTTATCAAGAAACTCATAACCAAAAAGTTATGTTGTCTGTGATTTTAAATTTTTTTTTCGCATATTCATCAAGAAAATAATAATAAAAAAAATTAAAGACAAGCTTTTATTCAAATGCGCTAAAAATTGAAAAATAATTTCTTTAGAGAATTTATAGACTCAAAAGCTTGCCGCCTGTAGTTTTCGATTGGAATACGGCAGTGGCAAACCTTTGAATCTGTAACGCGCATCTGAAGAAAATATTTTTTACTTTTTAGCTCATTTGAATAAAAGCTTATCATTAATTTTTTTTTATATTTTATTTTATACTTTTTAGTTAGCACGTATTGATCCATAGAAAGCATGGTTATCACCAGTGAGTTAGTTATCCTGTGAGTTTTGAGCTATCTAGCACTTCAATGAGGAGACCACCTAAATATTCACTCGTCCGCCACCATATGAATTTTAACAAAACATTCATGATCTTCCACCACAAATACCCCATACATACCAATTTTGAAGAGAATCAGACCATGATTACAAAACTCGTCCGCTATCGCGGATTAATGAATTTTTGCAAAAAATCTATAATCTCTGACCCCGAAAACCTCCTCATATCAATTTAGAATTGAATCGGACCATAACCACAAAACTTATTCGCCAGTTCGAAGCCTCCATCTTAAATTTTCCAATTCGCCATATTGGATCCGCCATCTTGAATTTCCAATTTTGACAAAAGAATCATACTCAACGACCTCAAAAACCCCCAGATACATATTTTGAATAGGAATGGATCATAATAATTACAAGAATCGTCCGCCATATTGAAGCCGCTATTTTTCAATATTGACAGAACAGTTACAGTGTTATTTCAAAGCATTCATAAATTAAAACATTCACTTTTGAAAACATTCGATAATTATTTTTTGTATTGTTCACCTACATGGATAACCATAATATTCGAAACTAATTACAGTAATAGTAACTATCAATTGTTTCGATAAATGGCCAATTCACCCTATATAATGGCTGCCATCATTTCATCTCATTTAATTTGTGAATCACATTTGAATAGTGACTTTGAGTGTGTGAACTATGAATTTTTATTGTTGTAAATATCAGGTAAAATAAAAGCCTTCCACCTTCCTAAACAAACAACAAACCTCTCGTGCAATTATAAGGGAAAACTTAACTTATGTATAAAAAATCGCATACGCCAAAGTGCAATTGTCACTTTGACAGCGGCAAATGTTAGCTGCAATTTTTACAGCGACAATCCCACTCATGTATAATAATTATTCCCATTTGAGAGTACAAAAATCGTAGTTTGCTATCGGCTACATAGGAAGGAACAGAAATGCAAGTGAATAAAAATATCGGATAAATTACGTTACCATAGCAACGCTTGCATTTACTGTTCGTTCAATCAGGCATCGCGCGTCGCATCAGTTTGACAATTGTAATTGTCAAAAACAGAATTAAACAGGAAATAATATTCCAGTAAGTTTGTCGAGATTTGGATTTGGTTCTTTCTAAACATTATTTTTCCACTTATTGTTCTTTTAGTTTGTTAAATGAAGTTTAATTGAATTAAATGTTCTATTCATGGGATTGTCTTAACAAATACCACGCGAGCTCAGATCTAGCGGAATATTTTTTACGGCTCTCGTTAAATTGCCAATCAAAGTAGGTATTCGAAAACAACCACAAAAAATATCCGGCTAAATCTGAGCTCTTGTGGTATTACCTCCGACAATATATTTCCTTGATTGAACCAATCAGTGGATTTCAAATTTTGAAATTCAGCCAATAGAATCGGAATTACAGTAAAAATATAGCTTGTCGCTGTATTTTCACGGTGATAAACCTGCTTAGTTTTTGTTTTACTATCTGTCAAGTGAAAATAATGATTTAAATTATAAACGTCAAATTTATGTGTTTTGACTAGTTATCTTTATTTATCAATATGAGCGATCGTTGGGACAAATGTCCATTGGTATCATAGATGAGGCCGTGGAAAAGAGTATTCCGTTGAATACGGCTAGAAGTAGAGCATCAATTACCAGGTGACACGATTTTTCTTTATTTCAAATCGATATATTGTCGTCCTAAATATAATTCGTGGTATGATTGAAAACCTATAATTTTTTGGAATATCAATTCATTGGCAATCCCAATGTCAGCTTTGGGATTGCAATTCATTAATATTCCAAAAAATTATCGGTAATAATCATACCACTTATTATATTACCCCTGACAATTTAATTCATGTATGAAAAATCGCATATGCCACAGTGCAATTGTCACTTTGACAGCGGCAAAAGTTAGCTTTAACTTTTACAGCGACAAATACACTAGTGGATTTTTCACTTATCCATTTGTTTATCAATTATCGCGGTGTTGGTTCCTAAAAATGAATATTTGGACATTGATATGTTTCTGAATTTCTTATTCATTAAATTGTCCTGCCGAATTACACTCGATGTTTGTGATAATATCGGGTAAATTTGTGTTGTTCAAATTTTAAACGTTTCTCAGCAATCTGATTCGAAAAACTGTCAACCTAAAAACAATAGTTGACAGTTCTTCTCGTCTAATTGCTAGGAAACAGTTCCTCATTAACCAACCCAAATTGACCCAATAAAATACAAACCTCTCATGCAATTATCGTTCGCTAGCTCTAGTTGAAAACCTGGGAAAAAACACGGTTTTTCGCTATTACTAAAGTTAGCTCACTTCGAACGAGGTGGCAAAGTCGAGCATGGGATTCAGCGAAAAAAAAAATAGTAATTTATGTATCAAGTTAGTAAAGTGATACTTTTTTCTACAAGTAGGAATGTTGACGCACGACGCCGTAGGCGGAGTGCAGCATTCCTACGAGTAAAAAAATACTTTACTCACGAGTTTCATCCAGTATTTTTTCTACAACTGTCAAAAAAAATAACCAATTCATATTTTTTTGCAAATATGAAATGAATTTGGCATATTTTTATTCATTCATTATTCGAACAAATTTCGAAGAGTATGACGGAGAGTTGAGTTTCAAAATGAAACGAATAATTTCGACAGAGTCGAAATTTCTCTTCACACTATCCCACAAAATGGAAACTTTGAAGCGAATATCAAAATAACATATTCATCGAGGTCAATATTATTATTAATGTTGACTTGACTTTCGAATAACTAGTCCATCGAAGTAACTTTGAATTTTCTTAGATTTGTATTCAAAATAAATAGACAATCCTCGTGAAGCAACGAATACCTTTTTCTTTCTTTGAATTATGTCAAGGAAATCTCATATTTGCACTATCCACGATTTTCTCCGTTCAATGTTCATCACTTTTCATTTCTACTTAAATTAAATTTATAGTTATCAAGAATTCGTTATCTGTATAGATGCCCAATTTCACAAATTTCATCAATTATTGTTGTCAACTAGTTTCTGACGGCCAAACAGCCATAGCTACTTTGGATTACCTAGTGTAGATTAGGTCCAATAGTTCCTTAAAGGTATATGCTATTATTTTGAATATATTCGCCGCGATAGTTTGGAATTTTCATAATAGTAAGAATGCTAAAAATATTATTGGTGAAACATTTGTATATTATATATTTGTAGGTTATTAGTTGCCAAAGAAAATGAGAACTGGCTTTATGACAAGATTTCGTTATTATTCGGATCTGTCACTGTTGTTGCATGAAACTGTCGGTTGCCTAGCAACAGCCGTTGAAAAAAGTGCACTTCTTTTACACTTTTCCGTTTAATAATGAAATCGTATGTTGATAGTGAAATATTGTAATACTTTACGCACACAAACCACACAAAAAAAGTGGACTTTTTTTGACAGTTGTAAAAAAAATACGTATGAAACCGATAAAAAAAATTTCGGGTTGTTTTCCTGGGAAATACTCTATATGATTGGACTACTTCTGCGCAGTGTGGAATTTGGGAAAGAAAGAATCGTCATCTGAGAAGTTAGAATTGATCTTGAATGAAATTGAATATTCAATAATGATTTTCGACACGAGAGACAAGAAGAAAGTGGAAGTACACACAAAAAAAACGCTTGCTATTGTTTGGCGAAAACGTGATTTATTTAAGCAGTGATGTATTCATTTCTGGGCTAGCTGCTGAGTGAATCAACGAATTGTTAGTTCTACAAACTGTTATTAGTTTGAAGTGAGTCCTTGGAAGTTTCTAAAACAGATTTTTAGATCAAAGGACTATTTTTTCTGGTAACTTTGTAAACTCGCAAAGTTGGAACTCGGGATTGTTCTCTCGCTGAGAAGCTAAGGAAAAGTATTCGGGCCTTTTCCAACAAGTTCATTACCCTAACATTCTCATCGAGTTTGAAAACACACTCAAATGGTCTTCGAAATTTGCCGTAACTTTTATGAAAATAATACAAAAAGTTTCCTTAAAAAGATAAATTTGGAGTTTATTTTTAGTATCTAAAGTTTCAAATAGTATTATTCATAAGTGTCATTTTCAGGATTTTTTGCTTTGGATGCTGACGAACTCAATCATGTCGATTCGGTCATTAATAATAGTCAGTTTTTTAGTTGAACCTCGAGATAATTCGCCAAAGTAACCGAAAAAACTTTTGTCCTACAAAATGGATGGTAGGACTGAAGAGTCCTTCACTCCCAACATGTACCAATGACGTGGTCATAAGAAATCATTAGTAAACAGCGGATTTTTTTACCGTTGCTTGGTTAATATTTCTATAACTGAATGGTCATATTGTCCTACAAATTGAATGGTAGGTGTTCCCAGTCCTACTTTCCGAAATTGTCAATTCCATGATCAAAAAAATTATTAGTAATAGGCTGAATCTTCGTGAGTAGCTTTGTTTTGAAGTGACTCCCAACTTTTCCCTCTACAAAAATTTTCGAAAGTGGTAGCTAGTAAAATACACAGACGTCAATCATGTCGATTTGGTGAGTGCAATTTTTATTCGAATCGGACCATAATTACAAAACTATTCCTCCCATCTTGGAGACGCAATTTTTGATAACACATTCATAATCTACGACCAAGGAAACCTCCAAATACCAATTTTGAATAGAATATGACGATAATCACAAAACTCGCTTGCCATCTTCTAGCCGATATTTTGAATTTATGAATTTTGACAAAAGATCAAAGAACTCAAAAACCAATTTTGAATGGAATCGGACTATATTCACAAATCTGGTTCGCCATCTTGGAGCCGCCATTTTGTTTTTCTCTGACAAAACTTCCATAATGAATTGTCTTCCTAATTATAAATACCTATCAAATTAAATGATTGATGGTGAAATTTAACAGAATTTGATTACCTACTGACTTACACCGGGAAAATTACCAGCTCGTAGGGGTACACATTGATTCAATACGTTCCATGTTTTCCTTCTAAGTACAAGTACCATTTGATCTACCGAAATATTGATGAAAGATCCAGTTAATATTTGTAATGTTAGCGTACGTACAGATTGGCAAATATAGCTGCAAGTATGAAAATATGCATGTCCATAACACTATTCAGCGACGATGAAGGCATTTAACACCACGAAATTGTTCGTGCATGAAGTGGAAATTTTACACTCGCATCTATGTTTTTTTTTTTCAAAATATTGGTTTGATTTATTCAGTGGCTCAAACGCATGATAGTTCACCCTATGTGTGGTATTCTGAGCAATCCATATCCTAATTTCATTTATCGCCCAGTTGAAAATAGAAGTTGTCAAGCAGACAAAAGTTGGATCCACGATTGACATGTTATATTTTATTTATGTATTTCAATGATAAATAATTAAACTGTTTGGTAGCCTAGTTTGATACTACATTTTGGCGACGAGGATGGGATAGTAGCGATTATCTTCTGGCCGATCGAAATCGTAGTTTGTTCTTCTTCTACCGTACTTCTAAGGTCCATAAACAATGTCACAGTGATTGAACTGCGACAGTACCAATGTATCACATAACATTTTTTTGTATCTAATGAAAGGAGGTGTCTCTTTGGTATAATAATTTCAGAGCAGAGTACGAATTTCTCAATTTCAAATTGATATGTTCCTTAAAACGTAATTTAGTGTGAATCATCAGACCAAGATTCTTTCTTGCAAGCAGATTTGAAAGGTATTGTGTTACCATCGATTTCAAGTGTTATGTTAGTTCTTATGTGATCTTGATAATTATCGTTGCAGAATATCATGGCTAAAGATTTGTTAGGGTTGATTTTCAATAAATGCTGGGAAGAAATTCGGAAAATTGCATCTAGATCAGTATTAATTGCGTTTTGTGCTTCATCTAGCTTAGGCGGTTCAAACGAATAGTAAAGCTCAGTATCGTCAGCATAGAAGTGATAGTTACAGTATTTTATTGCGTCAGTGAAATTAGAAGTATAGCATATGAATAGAAGAGGCTCTAATATGCTTCCCTGAGGGACTCCTGATTTTACTTCAAGTGGAGTTGATATATGATTGTCAAGTTCAACTGTTTGAGTCGTTTTGTTAAGATGATGATATCAATGCACACGCATCTGTACTGAAACCGAAGAAATTAAGTTAAGCTAATAGAATTCTATGATTGATCATATCAAACGCCTTTGAATAATCAAGACAAACTAGAACTGAAAAATTACCATTGTCAGCTGCTTTAATTATATCATCAGTGACGTTTGCCAATGCCGTTGCACAGCTGAATCCGCTTCTGAATCCAGGTTGCTTGGAGGGTAATATAACAATATCATTCAAATATTTTCTAATCTGCATTTTTAGTATTTTTTTCAAATATTTTGCATTTTCGTAAATGCATGCACTTGGAGTATTTCATCCTTAGTGTGAATATCCGCTTCCCAACACACCCTAACAAAATGTTATTATGTTCGGTAAAGTGGCCTCTCGTCACCCCCTATTCTTATTATATTTTCGTCCCAACTTTCATCAGGTCCGTCGACACGTATAGTTTCCCGGGTCTTCGTACCCAATCAATCTCGGACCTAAGTGGCGGTGTCAATAAGTGTTTTACCCAAGTTCTCCTTTTCTTGTTTTCTTTATCTTCTAATTTTTTTGTTTTTTGCCGTTCTTTTGAAGTTTTACGCTATACATATCGAATCCATCCTCTCTTACCGTGATCTCCCTACCTAGTTCTACGTATACATCACTTTTGCAGCTGCCCATTGGGAAAAACAATAATTCATTAGCCGAAGTGGAGTTTCTAAAACGAACACGGTGATATTTTGCTAGTGTGCGAACGGTGAAAAACTTATTTTCCATGCAGACAACGCTAATAGCAGTCAATTACGTTTATATCGGCGATTAATTTTATGACCTTTCAGAGCATAGAAAGTTGTTGTTCACAAACATTTTCAGATGTCGGATGTTAAATTTTGGGCAACTCTTTCGCTCAATTTAGAATGTAATTTCAAGAATGAAATTGTTGTTTTTTTTTGCTGTAATTTCTCACAAAATGCGCTCGTTTTCTCAGAAAACCTAATTGAATTCCGATATCAAATTTCAGGCTCGAGTTAACCCGCCACTGCCATTGCCGGCAGGGCCGAAAATTAGATTTGTCATAACTTTACACTTATACATGCTAAAGAAAAAACTGAGTTTTATTTCTGCCTCAGTTTTCCACCCATAATTCCGGTAATTTCTTCAGTAAATCTTGAAAATAATCGCTCATACACATCCTACATAAAAAATTAAATATGTGATTTCAAGCTTTAGGTTTGCACTTCACATTAGTGTTATTAAACTTGCATGCAGAATATGGATAAGCGATTATTTTCAACATTCACTGAAGAGAATGACGGTTTTATGGGAAAGTTGAAAATGAGGCAGGGGTAAACCAAAGTTTACACTACCTTAAAATTTTTGCATATAGTCCAAAGAGGGTATGGGTTGCTGCTTCAGTATAATAATTCCATATTTATTAAATTTTTCACGATTTTGTGCGACAAAACACATTTTAGGTACTCAAATTCTCGCATATTATATTTACATGAGAAGTTAGGAGTCTTCAGAAACGATATGAGTTATGACCAATCAAATATTCGGCTCCTCCAGATCTTTCAGCGGCGGGTAAGCGTCAACCTGAAATTTGATGTCGGCGTTCAATCACGTTTTCTGAGAAAACGAGTGCATTTCATAAAAAAATTGCTAGGAATCATCTTTGTAGAGAATTGAATTGTCTTTCATCTTCATCAAGTTTGGTGGTGCGACAATCGATCCTCGTCTCAAAACCCAATCGTACTGAATTAAGTACTTATATTATTACTACTGAATATGGTTTTCATATAACTGATAATGAGATGAAAATATTGTTATTAAGTACTGAGAGTAATAATACAGTTATTGCTCAAAATAGATGCACTATTTATTTGTATTGATAAATTATTATCAATTCTACGCAATTTCACGATGAATTGAGCATATTTCCAATGCCTACTCGACGATTACTTTTTTCAAATTCCATCAAATAGTAAAAGTTGGATTCAAACCGGAATAGCAAATTTGAATAGGTATAATGAAAATAATTAGGGGTATTTCATTCGAAATTCAAAAGTTGATGTCACTTCCTATAAAACCGGATGTCCTATTTCAGATTCGAATATTTACAATAATCGAAAAATATCTCAGTAAATTCAAAACTCCTACCAGGAGACGGTTTTTCAGAAATTCAAATAAAAAAAAATTACTGGTTTTCAAATCCACTTCCTGTCCAGCTTCGTTTCTTATAAAAATGACGGAATATAACAGGGAAGTTTGATTTTATTGATATAAGCTTTTCCTAGTTCATTCATCAATTCGAAAAACACCAAAAATTATGTATTCCAATAAAAAACGCGAAATGGTGACAGAAAAACAAAAACAACGGACACCCTTAAATCAATTCACTCCCACGAGTTCTTGCTCGGTTAGATGAATTGACAAAAACTGAATAATAAACCATTTGCCATGTTCGCAGATAAATCGCATCGTAACGACCTTTGGCACATGCCGGTGATAAATTTCTTTATCAATTTATCACATCAAGTGATAAGAAAAATGAACACAAATAGCGTTCAATACAGTCCATGGGACATTCGAGTTACTAAAGATCTGTCTGCAAGGACACTAACAAATCGATTGTCTCGAAAGAGATTCTGAAAGTGGTCGAAACCGAGTTCTGGAAATGTCGGCTACTTGCTCATTCAGGAGAATGCAAAATTTTCCGGAACGAGGGTGGTTCTAGTGGGAATGGTGGAAATTTCATGACGGTTGAATATTTGAACAAAAATTGTATTAAGTGTTCAAACAGTATATTTTAATTCAATGAAAGTGTTTTCTCTTCGAAAGTAGAGACGTAAAACTCTGTTTTCAGGCATCAATTCGTCAAGAACTATATGTCCGCGGAAGTTACAGTCTCAGATTTTCTAATATCAAATCATGGATTTTAACTGAATTATCCGTGGAAATAGCTATTATTATATTGGGGAAAATAGCTATTAATGATACGAGTCGGTGAAGTGGGACTTTTTTGTATGAGCGTGAAATTTGTTGAATGAGGCGCAGCAAACTACGTCCCTGGCTAAAGCCACACTGGACATTGAACCACATCTGATTGATATTGTGAAAAATTTCTTCTGTGTTATCGCAGAAGGAATATTTCCGTGATACACCAGATGTGGTTCAATCTCCAGCATGGCTTTAGCTAGGGCAGTAGTTGTTTTCTGTTCGATATTAAAAAAAAAATACATTTTTCAATTTCAACGGAGAATGTTCGCCTTTTCAACAATAATACCTCCCAAGAGGTTATTTTGAGCGATGGAAAAAACGACTAAAGTTTGTCTTTCAGACGCAGATGATTCCACAACTGATTTTATGAACCTCCTGTTCATATTTTATCGAACAAAAATCAAGAGCAATATCCATGTCAGATTTAAGTCAAAAAACAATGGTAAAAATTTGGTTTACTGGAAATCTGTTATGAAAAAAAAAAATTGAACATCGCGATTCTGTGGCATTAGGCGATTCATATGGTACCATTTTTGTTTTGCGGAAATGCGCTGTTGCCAAGTTGACATCTTCGGATTACTGGAAATCTGATATGAAAAAAACAATTGAACGTCGCCATTGTGGACCCTCAACTAATTCTAGTGGTACTATTTTTGTTTTGCGGAAATGCGCTGTTGCCAAGTTTTGGACACTTTGGAGATGTGGAAATCTGATATGAAAAAAACAATTGAACGTCGCGATTGTGGACCCTCAACTAATTCTAATGGTACTATTTTGTTTTTGCGGAAATGCGCTGTTGCCAGGTTAGTCAATTCGGATTACTAGCAACCTGGAAATTTGTATTGATATGGATAAGTGGGCAATATTCTATTCAATCAAATGCGAGTCAGTCGAGAATGCATGAAATCGTTTTTCGCTCGCGATTGACACACAAACCTAACCTGAGCAAGCTAACCTAGTTTGCGAGTCAGTCGAGAATGCATGAAATCGTTTTTCGCTCGCAATTGACACACAAACCTAACCTGAGCAAGCTAACCTAGCTTGCAAGTCAGTCAAACTTGGCAACAGCGCATTTCCGCAAAACAAAAATAGTACCACTAGAATTAGTTGGGGGTCCACAATGGCGACGTTCAATTGTTTTTTTTATATCAGATTTCCAGTAATCCGAAGAGGTCAACTTGGCAACAGCGCATTTCCGCAAAACAAAAATGGTGCCGTTACAATTGGCTGAGGACCCACAATCGTGACGTTCAATTGTTTTTTCCATATCAGATTTCCAGTAAACCAAAGTTCAGCCAAAACAATTTTCAAAATGTTACTTCAGAAGAAACATTTCCATCGTTTCAATATTTTCCATTAATAATGTGTGAAACTGTTTCTGAAGAGTCTGATTTTCAATTATTCTTCCGATCTCCTTGATGAGCTTGGAAGAGCAAAATAGATTTTCTTTCAAAAAAATGTATTGGAGATCTACTTAATAAACGATTTCTGTGAGTGATATACTTTTTAAACAAAAATCAAAATAAAACTGAGTATTCAATGAATTCCTACTCTGAACTAGCACTTTTATAAAATTCCACTTTAAACTCAGATTTATTATTTTCCGACAGGGTTGCGACGATTTAAATCAAATGATTTAAATCAACTGATTTTTTCATTTTTATTCGCGATTCAAATCAAATTATAAATTGTTGTAAGAACAAGTCTCCGAAGCAGATAACTCATCAGAAAATTCAAAAAAGGAAGATAGTTTACTCAAAACACACCTACATCATGTACGTGTAAAACATATTTTCTTGATTTTTTTTCCATGTCAACAAAAGTTTTTTTTTTTGTATGCCGCCAAGGGCATATATTTTTCTGCGAATAGAGAAAAATAATGAAGTGATTTTATTAAAGTTTATTATTTCCACATTGAAGGAAAAAATCAGTATAAATCAAAAAAATCAGAATAAAGCAATAAAACACGAATCAATCCAAAAAATCAGATTAATTGATTTTTTCAAAAAAATCGTGATTTTTTGCAACTCGGTTTTCCGACTCAATAGTCGGAAAATAATGTCAAAAATAAGGGTAGTTTACACTTGATCAAAATTCTTAATTTTGTTCTCCCCTATAGAAATTTTAGAAATTTGAAATTTTGACTAGCCATATGCAAGTATTCTGCAATGCACCAATTTTTATTTGGAATAAAATGTTCTGACAAATCTATAATAAAAAAGTTCTCGGATGGTGCAAATTTTGAAACTCACTGTGTATGAACGCAACGTCATTGGAGTGGTAGGTAATTCTCATTTTGTTTACTTGTCATCGAAACAACAAACTGACAAAAAACTAGCTTTGTAGAAATACGTGCAAATATTTTGTAGCTGCCTCCTGTACTATCACTAGAAACTGAAAACATTCAGTCATGATGTTTTCCCACAATCTAATAGAGCACTGTCAGTGACGTAATATGACAGATGCGGAACAATGTCATAGAGGGACTAACAAACCAAACAACAAAACAAACAACAAAAACAAACCCATAAGGCAACGTGAATCACTTGATGTCTGTAAAGATTATAAAAATCGTAATTATCCACTAACACCCACGAAATAGTTATTTACCTAACAAGTGCGGAAAGTAGTACTTTTCCGCACGCGACGGCAGTTGCACGAACGACGCGGAGCGGAGTTCGGGCAAGCCGTTAAGGGCGGAAAAGGCATTTTCCGTAAGAGTTAGGTACAATATTTTTCCTACGAGTGTTTTTGTCCATCTTATTAATGAAAAAACGAAGTTTTTAATAAACAAGTTTTTATAATAATGCTACACAATGACTAATAAGACAGAATAGTTACATAGATCATTTAGTTAGTCCTAAATATCTTCATTTTCAAAAATACAAAAATCGTGCGGAAAAGTAAAAATCGTACGGAAAAGTAAAAATCGTGCGGAAAAGTAACTTTTCCGAACGATTTTAAATCGTACTGAAAAGTAAAACTTTCAAAACGAAAAATCATGCGGAAAAGTTACTTTTCCGCACGCTCGTAGGAAAAACTAATTTTCATTTAATCAAATGTCAAAATCTTTGTTTGTCCCCCCATGACCGCCATGTTGTGACGTCAGCTGACAGTGCTCTATTTCAGCACAGTTATGGCGAATTCTCCCATTCGAAAATTTACGCATCGTAAAATTGGTGTGAAATACTGATAGAGACACATTATGCAATAAAATCGTGTAAAGCATCAATATGTGATTACCGATTATAAACTTCCAATAATTTGATGATTACATTATCGATAATGACATCATCACAGTGCTGCAATTCAATTCAGTAAAAGCGGGATATCGATCACCAATTTTGGTTTGATGAAATATTAAAACATTCAGGAATATCAGATTTTTCTGACAAATGTAATAAATCATATACAGTGTGTCCCGCTTTTCATGAATACACCCTAATATCTCAGTTATTAATAATGCGATTTTCTTGAAATTTTGGTGGTGATTATATGTTAGGTAAATGAAGTATTTTGGCATATTTTCATCGACCATAGGCGTGCGGTGTGGGGGGTAAAAAAAGCTGTTTTTTGGGAAAAGGATATTAGGGCTCATTCTAGATAACTTTTTTTATCAGAATTAGAATCAGCATCCCCAAAAACCCCCCAATCCATATTTTCGAAATCTCAAGAGCTGATTTGAAGAGAAAAAAAATAAATTCACTTTTTTCGTCAATGCACCCGAATATCTGTTATTAGCGATTTTCTTGAGATTTTGGTGGTGATTTTATGTTAGAAAAATTAAGTATTTGGCATAGTGATCATATTCATTCACCAATGGCGTGCGAAGTTGGGGAGAGAAAAAAGGCATTTTTTGAGAAATGAATATTAATGCTTATTTAAGAAAACTTTTCTCATCAGATTCGGAATCAATCGGTAACTATCTTAACGACAGACTTTTTCTGAAGAACATGATGTTTACTGACGAGGCAACGTTTACAACAAACGGTGTGGTGTCTAGTCAAAATTGTAGGTTTTGGGCAGCTGAAAATCCGAATTGGGTTGTAAAAATCAATACAGTGAAAAAGTTGACGTGTGGTGTGGCATATTCAACGAACGGATTGTTGGCCCTTATTTCCTGGATAACCTGAACGGACAAAATTTTCTAAATTTTTTGCAAAATGGTCTCTATGATTTTCTCATGGAATTGCCATTAGCACAAAGACAAAACTCAATCTTTCAATTAGATGGGGCCCCGGCACACAATTTTGGGATAGTTCGGAACTTTTTAAATGCAATTTTCCCTATGAAGTGGATAGGTAGAAATTCTCCTTTGGAACCATGGCCCCCTAGATCGCCGGATATTACCCCTTGTGACTTTTTTCTGTGGGGGCATTTGAAGAATAGAGTGTATGCTACTCGGCCGCGTAATAGAGATGAACTTAGCTTTGCAATTAGGCAAGCGTGTCAGGAAATAACTCCCCAAACTTTAAGAAAAGTGAATGTACGTTTGAAAAGAATTGTTGAAAAGTGTATTGTTTCAGAAGGTAGTTATGTTGAAAACACAAGAATCTAAAATAAAGTAATTCGTAATTTTGTTACCACTGTTACAAATAAAGAACTCATTAAAAAAAACTTTTTTTTCAAATCAGCTCTTGAGACGTTGAAAATATGAATTAAAGGGTTTTTGGGGATGCTGATTCCGAATCTGATAAGAAAAGTTGTCTTAAATAAGCAATAATATTCATTTCTCAAAAAATGCCGTTTTTCTCTCCCCAACTTCGCACGCCAATGGTGAATGAATATGATCACTATGCCAAATGCTTCATTTTTCTAACATAAAATCACCACCAAAATCTCAAGAAAATCGCTAATAACAGATATTCGGGTGCATTGACGAAAAAAGTGAATTTATTTTTTTTTCTCCTCAAATCAGCTCTTGAGATTTCGAAAATATGGATTGGGGGGTTTTTGGGAATGCTGATTCTAATTCTGATAAAAAAGTTATCTAAAATGAGCCCTAATATCCTTTTCCCAAAAAACAGCTTTTTTTTACCCCCCCACACCGCACGCCTATGGTCAATGAAAATGTTCACTATGCCAAAATACTTCATTTACCTAACATATAATCACCACCAAAATTTCAAGAAAATCGCATTATTAATAACTGAGATATTAGGGTGTATTCATGAAAAGCGGGACACACTGTATAGTGCAGTATTTCTGAGAAGAAAAACAAATACTATATTTTCTCTGCGTGCATTGCACCCAAAATCAATAATGTAACTAGTAGACCAAGCTATAGAAGTTTTTTCACCCACAAAATAAAAGACGCAAATGGCCTATGCTAATTTTTATAAGATAATTCGTTAATGACAACCCCGGTTTTCGCCCCAGCAAAATCGTTTTGAAATTACAACATTTTTGTTTTTTTTTGCAAATATTCCCAAAACTATTGAAGGAATCCTTTTACAGTCGATAAAACTTGTGTAGAGAATTAATAAACCCACAAATTTTTTTTTGTACGGATCGGTGCATTTTCGTCTAAGGAAATCCAGGAAAACTTAAAAAAAGACCATTTTTCAAAAATTCACAATTTTATAAATCTGGAAGTGAACATACAATATTTCGGAAACTGATAGATAATAACACGTGGTTTAACTGTGCGCAAGATGTTTTCTACCCGATGTGTGGTTTTCGCACAATCGCGTTATAAACAATTCCAGGGCTTATCTTGGAAAATGCGTAGATTTAAGGGAAATCATATTCAAATTCTGTGAACGGCATCTGAAAGTAAAGATCAAACACTACAATTTGCATATATAGGATTTTCATCTGAGTTGTGGAAAATGTGTTGAAAATGCCACTGAAAGTTGCTCCAAACGCTTGAAAGTGTGTTTATGGCATAGTCGAGTAGCAGTAGTGGGGGAACTATCGAGGAGAGGAACAATGCAAATCCCCCATTACCGCTCCTCGATTCTTCCACTTTCAGTGATATTTTCAACACATTTCCCACCTCTTAGGTGGAAATCCAAAATATACAAATTATAGATACTGATATCTTCCTCCACAACCCTTCAACACAATTTGAATAATATGATGATTTTCCTTAAATCGGCATGGCATATCTTGCAAGGTGTGCCCTTAAATTTTTTAAAACGCGATTGTGAAAAAACTATAGATCCGGTAGAAAACATCTTACGCACAGTTGAACCACATGTTATTATCTATCAGTTTCCACAATATTGTTTGTTCAATTTCAGATTTGTACAAATTATGAATTTTTGAAAAATGGTCTCTTTTTCGAGATTTTCCCTGATTTTCTCAGTGGAAAATACACCGATCCTGCCGCTTGACAGGCCACACTTATACATGCCAAAAAAAGCTTTCTTTTGCTCCCAGTTTTTTCTTTGGCATTTACTTGTCTCAGTAGCCTTATCATGTCCCATATGCAATTCTGAGGGACAGAGAACATTTTTACAAAAAATATTTTCTCATTTCAATTGAGCTAGTTTACGGCCATTTATTCAAAAAAATCGCTTATAAAAGTTCTAACATAATATGCCGCCCTTTTTGTTTTGGATGAAAATTTTTGTCTGAAATTTTGAAGTCGTATAGAAAATCAAAAGACAATTCGAATGAGGTATCACTCGACCCTCCCATGTCAATTAAAAAAATCATTCAAAATGGCGCCTGGCCGACATTTTGAAAGGTAATAGTTATTTACGTAATCAGTTATGAAAAGACCGATATTGTTCGATGAGTGTAATATTTGCCAAAACGAGCGAACGGAGTGAGTGAGTTTTGCAAATTACGCGAGTCGAACAAATAAATCTTTTCATAACGTATTTCGTACAAATTTTTATCTAATGATATCATTTCATGAATATAATACAATGGTTTTTTCCTAATATGGGACAGGGGCATTGGCACTTGTCAGAATTAATATTTAATAAGCAATATCAAACGTGTCAGACTTATGTCAAAAATGAGTAGTTGTTCCGACGAAATAGCGTCTGATACAGAAGAATCGACAAATAAAGCATAAAAGGAATTATTAATACCACAAAAATCTAAAGTTAGACAGGACGCTGCAAATCCTGTTTTGAACATTTTCAAAGATAAAATTACTAGTTTCTTATTCTATTTCATTACACAACTAGTTGGTTAATGGTTATTTTCCGTCGACCGTTCATTTATGATGAATTTTAACGCACTCAAAATCGTTGATTAATGACCCCTGTTAATGAATGATTTTCTATTAATCAACGATTTGATTATATGCAACCCAACATACATTGCTCTTATACATTTTATATTGGTTAGTACTATCTGTCATTATTTATTTGTCAATTTTCAAATAAAATTTTAGAAAATGTTTATTACACCAGTTGTCACTCAAAACCATATATGGTTCCGTGGCGTAATGGTAAAGTGCACCTGGCTGGCAACACTGAGGAGAGTTCAAAACCCACTGAGGGTAGATTTTTTTTCTTTATTTCAATTTGAAAATAAATAATAAAAAATAAAATAAAACTACCACTGAGAAAAATTAAACTATCTTTGAGTAGAGTTAATATAAATAGGAAATAGTGATTGTTTTTTATCGTAACGTTAAATAAATAAACATTGAAAATAAGATATCTCTATTTTTGAAAACTTCTGTCGACGGAAAAGTTTTGTAACAAACTCGTGAATTAAAATGGCGATTAACAATCTCAAACATTAACGCGCACGATTGTTAATCGCCCTTATTAATACACTTGTTCGTTAAATAACTATTAATAAGTATTAATAAGAGCGATTAACAATCGAGATAATTTAACGCGTGTTTGAGATTGTTAATCGCCATTTTAATTCACGAGTTTGTTACAAAACTTTTCCGTCGACAGTAGTTTCGAAATAGAGATATCTCACTTTCAATGTTTATTTATCTAACGTTACGATAAAAAACAATCACTATTTCCTATTTATATTAACTCTACTCAAAGATAGTTTAATTTTTCTTAGTGGTAGTTTTGTATAATTTTTTATTATTTATTTTCAAATTGAAATTAAAAAAAAAATTACCCTCGATGGGTTTTGAACTCTCGACCTTAGTGTTGCATGACAGGTGAACTTTACCGTTACGTCACGGGACCATATATGGTTTTGAGTGACAACTGGTGTAATGAACATTTTCTGAAATTTTATTTGAAAATTGACAAATAAATAATGACAGATAGTACTAACCAATATAAAATGTATAAGAGCAATGTATGTTGGGTTGCATATAAACAAATCGTTGATTAATAGAAAATCATTCATTAACAGGGGTCATTAATCAACGATTTTGAGTGCGTTAAAATGCATCATAAATGAACGGTCGACGGAAATGAATTTTACACAACTCATTTTCACTTGTCTTAAGTGACAGTTTTGAAAAAACTGACGTTTCGTAATTCACAAACGTCATGTAAAACCTGACTTTTTGAAACCGAATTAGATAAATATTTTTTGTACAACTGACATTAAAAATGACGTTTTTAATTCATTGACACATGAACTAAAAACTGACGTTTTCACAAAATCACTTTTAACACTAGTGTTAAAAGTACTTTTAACACTAGTGTTAAAAGTAAAATGACAGATGAGATGATGGATACTCAGTAATATAGATCTCTCTAATAGAACCACTTCAATCAGATATTATAATCAGAACACCTACTCAAGAGGAATCGTTTATAAAAGTTCACACATGTATTTGGTCGTTTGCGCAATTGATAATACTAATTCCTTTTGAAGTTACAAACGAAGTAGTATTTAGTCCAACTGTAGAATGTCCTTCATCACTGACAAATAATGACATTCATAAATAAAGTGCGTTGGGGTTTATTATATTTGAAGTATCTGTCAGTCAGCCTTGTAATCCAAAGATCGTGTGTTCGAATCCTTATGGATCTTATTTTTTTTTTGTTTTTTTCTTACTAGCAGTAACTGTTGAACAAAAAATTTTGTATGATACATTTGTTAAAAGTGATTTTATTTTGCTCGTGGGGTTGCTCCACTCGCTAACGCTCGTTTCGCAATATTCCCCACTCACAAAATAAAATGCCACTTTTAACACTTGTATCATAAATAACTATTTTATAACTGTAAAAAGGAGCTTATGAAAAAAGAAAATTCTACTCCGTTCAATAGTTAAAAGGGGGGGGGTTATTTATGGAGACACTGTATGTAAATCGGGTACACAATAAAACCCAGATATGATCTAACACTTGCTAGCAACTATATTGTAAGAAGTTCAAGTGATTTGGAACAGCACTGTGTCTGTTGTCAACATTATATTATATGTACATATGGTTGGGACATTCATTTTTCTAACACTATTATTTCATTACTCAGATTGGATTGCCAAGTGGATATTGAAGAAAACCCAATGTATCATTTGTAGTGAACAAGTTTTCAGAAAGTTCAATTTGTTCAAAATTGAGAAGTCAAACACTTTCGATAATAGGAGGAACGAAGACTGATAGAGAATTATTCATAATCATTATTATATAAAAAAAAATATGAAGTTAAGTATAATGGAATATCTCCGGAAACCGTTTAAAAAACTTGTTAGGTTTTCATTCGGATGAGATGAAAATTCAATTGGAAGAATTTGCAATTTGTGAAGATATATACGATATTCTTCCTCTCAGCCGATACTAATTTATTTAAAATTATATCGCTAATATCTGGGATGCGACCTCGCAACAATACCAGTATTAGGTACGCTCAGTTGAATTTTCTCAGCGGATGCCCAACGAAGCCAAATATAGGATAACACAAATTCGTGAATATATCTTGTACTTGTACTTGTATTCCGGATCAATAACTAGCTATTATCGTTATACAGTGCATTCATTAAGTTTGGAAAACGCTTCATTATCTAACGATTTGATCATTTTTGGAGTTAAAGCTCGGACAAGTCGATTTTGTATTTCAGTTTCCCACATCCCCCCCACACCTTACATGATATGACGTCATCGATATTTTTTTTAAATTGAAAGGGTATATTTTTCTGAATTCAACCATACCACAAACGTCATAAAGTTACAGTATGCTGAGTATAGAAGAAACCTAGACAATGATAAATAACAACTTATTGCCTGATTGCTTAGGCCTTTCAGATGTTTCCATAGCCTACTACTCAGGTATGGCAATATATTCGTACTACCTACTGAGTAAATCTCAGGATTCCATTGTAAAATAAATGATGAAAAAAATGGTGAAAAATATGAACAGTATGGTTTCTTTTATACTCAGTATACTGTACCTAACTTGAAGTGTTGATATGACGTATGAGGTATGGTTGAACTCAAAAAAATATGGGTTTTCAATTTTTGATATAAAAATATACCTTTCAGTTCAAAAAAAAATAACGATGACGTTATATCTTGTAAGGTGGTGTGGAAAAAATCAATTTTTTGTAATAAAAATTAAAAGACTGATATACAAAATCGACCTCTCCGAGCTTCACCTTCGAAAATAATTAACCCATTTCCACGCTCCACGCTCTAGTGACCTCATTGTAGATAGAATACATTTATGATTCTGTTTTGAGATTTCGTGTCAATGATCACAAACCTCATAGTCATCACCTAGTACAATACTGTTAGAGTAACTTTAATTGAATGGAGATGGAATTATTGCAATTGTATGTAGTATGAATTCGTTAAGTCTATAGTCAGAGATTCATGTGAACCTGACTCATTCGAAAACCGTTTGAATATATTTTCATACGTTTACAGGTTGTTTCCGAAATTGGAGCGATAAATGAAGTGGGAAGTAGAAGACGACAAAACAAAACGAAATGAATAAATGTATTTTTGTCAAATTTTGGAGATATTGAATTCTAAAATTTGTAAGATACTTTTGTTGATCTCTGATCAGAGGTCTATAACGTACGCAGAACGATCTATAACACACTACCACTGGGCAGACGCGCTGTGGCCTGGAGGATAAAACCAGTGCCTCCCAAGCAAAGGTAACTGAAAGTGCCAATATTTCGAAAATTTTTGATTATTTCAAAAACAATAATAATTGCCATTTATTGTTACATTATGTCTCATAAAATAACCCATTTTCTGTATCGCTCCAATTTCGGATTCGATACCGCTGATGGAATCATATCAGAAAGTATATTAGGTACTGGAAGACTCGAAAAACTGACATTAGACAAAATTACTCGACTTACCTGTAAATGTATAAGATTAAGTATTTTGTTTCAAATGAATAAGGTACAGTGGCGCGAAAACTTGGCTGAATCAAAAAGAGACATTGAGTGTCATGATATCTATTTTCAGCTTTTGATCCAAATAGAAATAGCCATGTGAGAGGTGCACATGAATTAATTTGATCCGAATTATTGACGAGTTATATTCGTGATATAAATGAAGGGTGACAAAATCCGAAGAAACATAAAGTGGTTTTCATGCCGATAAAGCGAAGTCGTGATTGAAATATTGGTTACACGTCAGTTTCAATGAACATTTGGCATTAACGAAACTGAATTTACCCAGAGGACCATAATTGCATTCATATATGCCATCAATGACTATAATGTAAAAACCTGAATGAATGCAGGAATGTTTTAGCATAATATTCAACATTCCGCTATTGCAAGCTTAAATTCACCAACTCAATCGTATAAACAGTGCGCGTCTAAATGTCTGAACCGTCAAACTTTGGGTATAACTGAAGTATATACAATGATTTTGATGTTAATAACATAACTATTGAACATGATGGAGGGGTGGCATTTTGATGATTAATTTTGAATGGAATTAGACAGAAAAAAAATAGTATTGTATCAAACAAAATATATTTGAGTCAAATAAATTAGTTGTACGGCGAAATAAACTTATTATTTCATAGAAAACGGCAGTTTATTTGAATACTGAAACTAATATTTGTTTGATACAAAAGTACATTGGATAAAGTAGAGCGTTATATTTTTTTTAACCAATTCTTTTGGTTTATTTGATACGAGAGTCATAATACATTGTTGTTCTTTTTTATTTATTTCATCTGAGAATATATTGCATCGAATGGAGAATCTTGCTGTTTGGAACCACATTAATAATTGGGTGAAATCAGAATTGACAGAATGGGTTCAAGAATATGTAATATAATTTCAATAGTCCGATTGTTGACAGTTGCGGACGGCGCTCTTATACTAACGTTGATCACGTAGAATTCGGTACAAGAACACAAAAACAGCCACCGAAAACTATTTCAACATGTTTCGGATTTTATGGCTCGAACTCGAAATGACTGCTTTGTGTGCGAAATGAAATCCGACCGTAAAGGAAAAATAACGGGCAGTGGCAACCCCGGCGACGTATATTGCTCTCGCAGATTACTGATACGACTCGATACGGAAAGGGCGATTGGAATCTCTGGCTTTCAATTACGACAACGAACGGTGCACGTCCTTTTCCCGATTGCTTCTTGTCGTTTTCGGACGTTCTTCGGATTAGTTTTCGACTCTCAACTGTTCGCTCACAAAAAAAAAAAATGTAGAAATAGACAATGTCAAGTCAGAGGTACCCAAGTAAGAGCCAGTTACCATTCTGAAATCTAGTATTTAAAGATATTAATGGGAATCTGCTCTCAGAGGGTGATTTATACTATCCCTGAATTTCGGGCCTTATACTCAAAGGGAGGAGGACTGTCCAGGGAGGTATGAAAGTGTCCACCGGTAAATCACATTCGACGTGTCCATGAATTTCAAGATCGGATTCTTTATAGAGTGAAATATAAGTTCTAGAACATTCAAGATACAAGAAGAAGAACAAGTGATTCTAGATGTTTTTGTGAAACTCTTAGAAGATTTTAAAATGTGTCCAGAACAATAGATTAGCAGGTAACAGGTAAAATATGTGGGCCACTATTGGAATAGTATATTGAACAATGAGTACACTATACTTTTTCTACGTCCATCTCAATCGTAAACAAATCTGTAATATTTTTAAAAACAATTTTTATCATAAACTTTCCTGCCGTCATGATTCCCATAATACATACTACCTAAAAAAGGAATTGAATATACAAATATTGAAAATTATAATAAAAATCGAACACTCATCGATTTAAAAAAAAAAAGGAAAAAGTGGTTTAAGAGAAATAAAGACCATTTATTTTATTTTTTTTCCTAAAAGTATATTCCAGTCAGGCCCTGTCTCCTGAGCTCCGCCACGTCTGGAGGGCGCGCTGGATCGTTTACCCAGATAACCACTCCCCACGTACGTGGGGTAGGCGATTACTGGGCCCGAGAATCATGTGCCCTGAGCAGACGCAGTGAACCAAGGATGACGGCCTTCTACATTCGTCCAGCTAAGATTTCTGCCATATTACGACAAGCCGGTATGATTTTTAAGTTCGAGAGCAGTGTGTCTATCATTCCACCAACGACCGCTATAATCAGAACCACCATTTTAACAGATTGGTTTGGGTAGAGCCTGCGGAGTTCAAAGAGTAAGTCTCGATATTTAGTCCGTTTCTCCTCCTCTTTTCGGACGATGTTCGTTTCACCAGGAGCCGAAAACTCCATGACGAAAATCGTCTTACTCTGAAGGTCGAGGAGGACTACATGAGGCTTATTGGCTTGTATTTGCCTGAGGGTGGGGAATGAGTAGTTCCAATATATTCGGCACTTCTCATTCTCCACAACGGACTCAATATCCCTAGGAGCATAAGGTAATACCGGTGTCTCGTCTATACCGTACGAGTGTCGTAGATGGTAGTTCAACACTAGTAGAGCCGCGTTATGCCTGTGGATATAGGCTGAGACCGCATATGCTGGACATGCTGAAAGCAAATGCATAAGGATCTCAGGCGCCCCACGACACGCTCTGCATTTAGTGTCGGGGATCTCTATACCCATCACGCGGCTACAGTAGACCAGGGTGTTGAAGACACCATCCTGGCAAGCCATTATGAATCCCTTCGTCTTCGACTTCAGCTCACTTGACCTGAGGAAAGCAAAGGTCAGGTTTTTTGATAAGCCAAGGTCTTCAATGTTCTTGAAGAAGATTGCTAAGGCCATTTATTATTATTATTATTATTTGGGATCTGAACCCTCACCCCCACTATGCAAATCCTGACTGTTCCTTCACTCATCAATATCTGCTACTAGCTTACATAATAATACCTTAGAATCAACTGCTGTAGAAACTTCCTGCCATCTATTCGAAAATATAGAATTCGATTGTCATCAATCTTTATATTGAAATTAGCGGTGTCAATGTCTCATTTTCGATTACATTTTCGATTACATATTTTTTTAAACGAATTTTGTAAATACTGAATATTTTCTTATGTGCACTTGGTGGAACATCTCCAATATATCACCAGCGAAAGCTATGTTGAGCAAGATGGACATCATTGAGGCTTAAGATGCAGCATCAAAAACGGGGCGTGTTTTTCCAGGTGTATTAGGATTTGTTACCGCAAAATGTTACAGATACCATATATTTCTTGTTTCCTGGTCTACTTCTTCCGGTTTCAGTATTAATAATAATAATAATAATAACAACAATAACAGGACTTTATTCATCATCTTAAATGTTGTACAAATGAACGTTTAACACGAATGATGAACGAGCGGGGTTCAGCTATTGAAGCTGCATTCAAACCCAACCTTGGACGAACACACTTAATTCTACAAAAAATAACATTGATATGTAAATGTATAAATATATAAAATATGAATAAAAAAAATAAAAAAAATATGAAGTATATAATACTGAATGTGAAATGTCAAATTATTAGAACGTTAACAAACTTGATTCGTTTTCATATTAATTATGATCGTAAAAATGACAGTCTAGTAGTTCATGAAAATCGTGGGAAATCAAATATCCTGTACTGGAATGATCATGGACTAATTTATTTTTAAATATTTTTTTGTCCGCGATTTCGCCAAAAAAATATAATACAACAGTACAACTTATTCGGTGGAATTTTTCAGTCCGAAGAAAATACTATGAAGAGACAATCGGAAAAATTGACCAGAAAAACGTAAAAACCCCACTTGTCATTTTAATGACTTCTGTTTTTATTACATTATTGGTTCAAGTGGTTGTAGGTTTGGAATTTACTAGAAATGTGTGGAATACTAAAGAAAATTCTAGAATGCTTTCGAAGCTTCAGGAAGGTTCTAGAAATTTCGAGGACACCGTGAAACGAACCACAACAGATGATCCAGAAAGTTCTAATACAACAAACTACAATACACTCGAGTAAAATTTTTGAAAGTTTGGTCACCAGGGAGAAGGGGACAGGAATGCCCTGGAAATTTTTAGAGAATAAGAAAAAATCTCTTGAATGTTTCAAAACTTCTAGAAGGTGCTGAAAGATTTTATAAGATGGTGGAATGAACCAGAAATGAAGACTTCGGAAAGTTCTAGAACGGGCATATTGGGCGTGAGATTAACAACTTTCTATAAATATCCGCAATATACGAGAGAAATTTCTTGAATGTGGGAATGTAGTCTTTCTCGGCTGGCGACAATGTTATGGTTGGTTTCTGGGATTTGTCGTGGAATATAGCTTTTTTCCGGGACTCCGTTATGAAATGATTCCGACAATGAAATTGACAAAAATATAAAAATATATTGGGAGCGTTAGTTGGCGAATCAAACAGCGGCGAATATGCTGAAGATTGCCGATCGGTCAATGGCGTCGGGCTGAGAATTTATTCATGATTATGCGCATATGTTATCATTTCAAATATAATAAAAAAAAAAACAATTCTGAATTCAAAGTGGAATGGCAATTAATAAATAAAATTGATACAAAACATGCATTTGAGATTGGAACCTTCAACACAGAAAGATTCCAGTAAATTATAGTACTGCAATAAATCATTTCGCTGGTGAACGAGAGATGGATATTCTGAATATGAAATTTTCACATTAATATGAACAGATTTCAACGAACTAATTAATAACTACTTCCCTTGGGGTCCAGGGGGAATTTACAACTTTTTAATTTAAAATTACTCAAAGAAAACTTCGTTCTAGCAAAAAGATATTTTTATACTCAATTTTGTGTTGAAAAAAGTTAATTTCATGAAAAAATCATCGACTTCCCTAGAGATCCGGGGGGAGACTTTACAACTTTTGAATTTACAATATACATTTCTTAAAGAAGACTTCGTTCTAGTACGAACGAATTTTGATAGTTGATTTTGTGTTGAAAAAAGTTCAATTCGTAAAAAAATCATCGACATCCCTAGAAATTCAGGGTGGGACTGAACAACTTTTGAATTTAAAATATTAATTTCTGGAAGAAAACTTCGTTTTAGTACTAACAGATTTTGACAGTCGATTTTATGTTGAAAAGGGACAAAGTCTGCCAGGTCCGGTATACATAATATATCAATATTTCAAAGTAGCTAAGCAGTCATCTTAAATATATCTGGAAAATGGCTCATAAATGCTAATATCACCAACGTTAGCGTAATTGTTATCTGTAAATGTACACGCATAACATCAAGCCGCCAGCGTCACCCTCTACGAATATTTATGATATTGCGTGAAGGCTTAGGACTAGTGTAGCAGTTGAATAACGGTTCATTAAAACCGCACCATTTGTATAATATCTAACAACAAGATTACTGCCACATAAATCTTGCGTCTAGAACATCCCCAGTAGCGCTCATATGTATAATTACTACCTCAAAAATAGGATGGGTTAAGAACTCATTGATATAGCTAATCACCGATGATTATCATTCGATTAGTGTGATGATTGAGTCGGGTCCGAAGCCTAGCAGTCGTATACTTTTTTTGGATGACTTAATGACATACGTATCAACGATCTACCAGCCGTTCTAAGAAATTCAGATTGGCTACTGCAGACGACTTGAAAGTTTTTAAAAAGGTACAAACAGTAAGAGACTGTGTTGCGTTACAAAAGGATGTGGAAAATGTATTGAAATGGAGTATCGATAATAAATTATTTCTCAACATAAATAAATGTGCTGTTCTAACCGTAACACGGCTGAAAAACCCTATTAGTTTTAGGTATGAGATGAAAGGGGAAGCTCTAGAACGAAAAACAGAGACTCGCGATCTTGAAGTAACTTACAATAATGTTTTTTCTTTCTCTGACAATTTGGAAAATGTTGGAAAATTTGCAAACCGCATTTTTGGATTTATTATGAGGCAATCTTCCAGATTCAATAACATACATACTATTAAAATGTACGGATGTGAAGTTATCCACATCCACAATTGTACACTGAGAAAAAGTTAATGGTGAAATGGGGGTGATATTATTTAAATGAATAAATTTAGTATTATAAGGGCGTTGTAGAACATTTTTGATGGAAGATTTGTTTTAAGGAAGGTAGACTACATATTCGTAGGTATATGAATTCATTTGTAGCACCGTCGGAGAGGGTGTGGTGGGAAAGAGTTAGTCAAAAAAAATCAAAACGACATTCTTTTTCAGGAGATTGAAATACATAGCTGTGGGTATATGAATTCATTTGTAGTCCCGTCAAAAGGGGTGTGGTGGGGGAGATTTGTCGAAAAAAAATCCTGGGAAAGCAACATTGTAGAGTTTTTAGATCAGATAATCTTTCTAGATTTGCCAATTGTTCCTCATGTCATCAGATACATTCGGTAGTAAGATTTTTATAGATGTTCTCATGCGACTGATATCGACAGGTTCCAATAAAGATCTATCCTTGATATATTGTCCTTCGAAATGAATGATCAAAACCCCACAACTCTCCCCCACCACACCCCCTCCGACGGGGCTACAAATGCATTCATATACCCACAGCTATGTATTTCAATCTCCTGAAAAAGAATATCCAATCCAAAAAACTCTACAATGTTGTTTTCCCAGAAAATTGATTTTTTTTCGACAACTCTCCCCCACCACATCCCCTTTGACGGGGCCACAAATGCATTCATATACCCACAGCTATGTATTTCAACCTCCTGAAAAAGAATATCCAATCCAAAAAACTCTACAATGTTGTTTTCCCAGAAAATTGATTTTTTTTCGACATACTCTCCCCCAACACACCCCCTCCGATGGGGCTACAAATGAATTCATATGCCCTCAGCTATGTATTTCAATCTCCTGAAAAAGAATATCCAATCCAAAAAACTCTACAATGTCGTTTTACCAGTAAATTGATTTTTTTTCTACATACTCTCCCCCATCACACCCCCTTTGACGGAACTACAAATGAATTCATATGCCCTCAGCTATGTATTTCAATCTCCTGAAAAAGAATGTCCAATCCAAAAAACTCTACAATGTTGTCTTCCCAGATAATTGATTTTTTTCGACAACTCTCCCCCATCACACCCCCTTTGACGGAGCTACAAATGAATTCATAACAACTATGTATTTCGACCTCCTCTAAAAGAATATTCAATTCGAAAAACTCTACAATGTCGTTTTCCCAGAAAATTGATTTTTTCTGACAAACTCTCCCCCACCACACCCTGTGTGATGAATTCTTATACCTACGAATATGTAGTCTACCTTCCTCAAAACAAATCTTCCATCAAACATGTTCTACAACGCCCTTTTAATACTAAATTTATTCATTTAAAAAATATCACCCCCATTTCACCATTTCTCATAGCATAAAAAATTACCCTGGAGCCATTGAGAAATGTCTAATTCATCATTCAAATAAGAAAGAAAAATTTTACCAACCGAGGTAACTTTTTCTCAGTGTATATTTGTGGATGTGGATAACTTCACATCCGTTTAAAATGTTATATTATACTTTAGTTAGACCGAAGATGGAATTCGCATCAATAGTCTGGATGGGTGAAACCCAAACTGCACTGGAAAGAATCGAAAGAGTGCAAAATAAATTGCTTAGATACTTATACTATAAGGAATATCATATTTAACAGTTAGAACTACGGATCTCAGATCACATTTCAGAATATTATCTCTATATCAGAGACGTAACTTAACCAGTTTGGTGTTCTTGTATAAAATTATTATTAAGATAGATTGTCCCGAAATATTATTTCTACTACCATTTAAAGTACCCTTCTGTCGTACTCGCTCCTCCCTTATATTCAATATTTCAATTAAACAGTCATCCAAATCTCCTCTTGTAGTCATGTTTCGACTAGCCAATTAACTTAATATTCTTAGTCCATTGAAATGGTCACTATCTGTAACCGCGTTCCGTAAAGAAATTCTCAATATCGTATTAAATATTTCAATTTGAACTTGAGAAAACCCCTACATTTCCGTCACTATATAGCGATGAATGTATCATTATAGATACGTTTTTTTATATTGTATCAGTGGCATTGTAATTTCTGTTATAATTTTTTTTTTCATATCCATATAATTAGGCCAGTAGGTGGATGAATAAATAAATAAATAAATAAATACTCAGAAGGATATTATCAGTGGATCACTGGGTTGTGGCCATCTTTAAATATAAAAATTATCTCCTGTTACCCCACTCGACGCATTAACGGACCACGTGGCAATGCGACACAGCGCACACAGTGTACGTCGATATCCCTACCTCGAGCTAGTCGAGGAGAAATTGTAATGCTCTCTCAACATAAAATGTATTGCTCTCTCAAAATGATTTTATAAATGAAGTTTAGTTGTAATTTTAGGTTAAATTACAGTCTAAAAAGAGTATGGGTAAGAAATAACCATGCAATTATAATATATGACGAGACCGTGAAATAGGTAGGAGTTGGTCGTCAGTGAGATACTAGGTCCAGGGCCCGTAATAGAATGTGGGGGCCATGTTCATATTATTCAGGTCGTTCATCCATAACTTGTTAAGTACATAATTGGACCCCGTTATAGTCTAAGAGCCGAAGAGGGGTCGACCTTCACCGTTCTGGCTAACTGATGAAACATACTTCTTATGAAGTTTCATAAATAGAGGAATACGCCTAAAATGCGTTGCCTATCAAAATGTGGTCCAGACTATATACAATGAGTTTCAAAAATTTTCACCATATAGAAAACTTTTTTATTATCGATTTGTCAGAAAAGTTTATTCCTCATAAAAATTAGTGCATTGCAGAATAATTGCATATGAGTTGTCAAAATTTCAATTTCAAAACGGTGTACAAGAGGAACATAAAATAGGAAAACCATACCCCTTATTATTTTATTTTTTGTCCCCCCCCCCCCGTACACCGTTTGGAAATTAGAAATTTTGAAAGCTGATATGCAAGTATTCTGCAATGCACTAATTTTTACGAGGATTAAAATTTTCTGACAAATCGATAATAAAAAAGTTTTCTATATGGTGCAAATTTCTGAAACTCACTTCGTCTTTTTATGAAACTTCATAAGAGGTACGTTTCATCTGTTAAACAGAACGGTGAAGGTCGACCTCTCTTCGGCTCCTGTACTATTATGCGATAAAGAGCCAGCCGAAAATTTGTAAAGGTTCCTCAAAGAGCAGCGAATGCTTTTGAGAAATATGTGCGCAGGTAAATCCGTTCATTATTCTCTGAAGTATTAGATAGAAATTGTTGGTGAGGTAATAAGTATAAAATCTGTGAATTTGAGGAGTGAGTATGGTTTTGAAAAAATATTCTCAGATTAGCTGAATCTCATCCCCATATAGTTATTCAGTACCTGAACAGCATTATTCATTGGAAGTGGGTGAAAATATAATTTAGAAATGCTCAACATTTTTATTATTATTATTATCATAATAATAATAATAATATGAAATTCTTGTATTATCGTGGGTCCTTGATATGTATGCCAAATTTTAGAATGTTCTGACAATAGGAGAAGTAAGTGGATTTTGAATTTAAAATTCACTCTATCATTAGTATTATTATTCATTATTATTATTATTATCATCATTAATACATTTTTGTAATGAAGTCCTTGTATTGCCATCGGTCCTTGATATCTGTGCCCAATTTCAGAGTATTTGGTCGATATGAATTGAATTTGAAAATTATCATTATTATTATTATTATTATCATCATCACATTGATATAATGAAATTCTTGAATTGTCGTTAATTCTGGAAATGTGTGCCAAATTTTAGATTAGTGGGTGAAAATATATTTTAAAAATTCACGTTATCATTATTATTATTTTTAGTGAAATCGCGTTCTTTTCAGGAAAGACTCCTATATGGATGAACTTTAAAATGCAAACCTTAACTGAATACAAAAGTTGATCCGAATCATTGCAGCCTTTTGCAATATCCAAAAATTCACATCATTATTACTATCATTAATAGCGAGTGGGAAACCTCCGAGAATATTGTGTACACTAAATCCCAAAAATCGTAAGTGATGCCTCTAATACCCAATTAATTCCCGAGTAATACCCAGTAATTCCCGAGTAATACCCCCTTAGTAATGCCAGTAATGCCCGTCAGAAAAGTAATAAAAATATAAAATGTCTTAATGTTAGGTACAATTCCAATTCCCATGTTTTGAAGCCCTTTTTTTGCTCTTCACCGATTATTATTGTTCTCTCACTTCCGAATAATTCCTATAATACCCATGTAATGTTCGAGTAATGCTCCCAACTAATTCCTCTAATGCCCGAGTAACAACCAGTAATACCTGTAATGCCCAATAATTTTCAAGTAATGCCCCTATCTCCCAAGTAATACCCGAGTAGTGTCCCTAATTCCCGACTAATATCCAAGACATGTACACCAAAATTCCCCAGCGGCTTTCCTCTCGATTAATAGTAAAATTAGAAAAAACGCCTTTATCGATGAACATGAGAAGCAATATCTCATCAAAACACAAAATTTCATCGAAACTAAAATTACTATTATTTTTATTAGTAATATCACGTTTTTCCAGGAAAAACGCCTATACAGGGTGTCCCAAACCTCAACGTCATCCTTTGAAGGGCTGTGGACTATCAGCCCTTCCAGCCCATGATTGACCAGAATATTCCAATATGACGGTAGTAAAATATTCATAGTTTTGAAGATATCGGCTGTTTTATGAATTTAGTAAAAATAGAAACATTTGATCAGTATTTCGAGTGCCACAGGTACAAAACTTCATAGTTTGAAATTATAATTTTTGTTATGTAACCTTTAATGAGCCTTTCATTGATTACAATCCAAATTAAAAATATTGGTGTAATACCTTTGAAGAAGAAAAAAACATACTTATCCGATACACGAGTTGATTTATTTTATTAGCTTACCTAGACTATTCATACTGTAAACAACATCCACTATCTTCTACTTGTGTAAAATTCCTAGTTTACTGTAATAGGAACTCATTGTGAAATTATTTCAATAATGGTAAATTGAAGTGACAGGTATTTATTGACAACTAAACAAAAGACAAAGAAAATTTAGAGAATGTGTTCAAATTGCCTGCCACCAAGTCGAATACAAGCATTTTTTTAAAAAGATCTTTTTTATTCGTCGTGTACGTCCTCCGGCACTTCTTCATTCATCATATTATTTTTTACTTCAGAAGCAAATCCTCATCTGAATACAAAATTTTATCCAAATCGTTGAAGCCGTTTTCGAGATACAAAAATTCACATCAATATTATTATTATTATTATTAGTAATATCGTGTTGTTCCAGGAACAAAAAACGCCTATACAGGGTGTCCCCAACCTCAACGCCATCCTTTGAAGGGCTGTTAGTCCAGCCCATGACTGACCAGAATATTACAATATGACCGTAGTAAAATATCGGGAAAAAACGCCTTTATAGATATGTGCAAGAATTGCTCGTTTAAAGATATAAGATATTTTCCGACGACCTACTTGAAACACTAGTGCGAAATGAAATATTGCGCACGGTCTTCTCGCTCTGCGATTGGTGCGATTACCTAATATGGTTAACTATAATCTAATTTTTAATCATAGATACCTATGACAATGGGTTGTATGCATAAAACTGAAGCAAATGCTTTTACTCGGATTTCTTGAAAAAGACCTATTCGTTTTGTTAAGTAATGAGAGAGACAAACCTGAAGTATAAGCATTTGCTACTGTTTATGAATACCACCCAATGACCTATCTACAAACGAATTTATTACATTATAGTGTCAATGTGATTTACTAAGTAGATAGGTACCTACAGAATCGTATAATTTGTTCAGTTTTTTTGGTACAATGTCATCCGACGATGAAATGTTAGATTTGACTCCCCCAGAAGGAATTGCTGCCAGAAAAATCAAAACAGAAGTATGCTCGGAATCAAAATCAGTCCCTACTGCGAGACCATCAACCTCCACTACAGTTTTGGAAACTAATAATAATATAACAGGAATTAATAATCATGCCATTCAATGTTTGATAAAAGAAGATAATAATATTCCGTTAGTCTGAACAATTGTCCAAATATTACCATCAATAATTATTTTTCTAATATTTCATAAATGCGGACCAAAATGTACCCAAATATTTTTGTTAAATGTTCAATAAAATTTGTTCTCTTTGTGTAATACATCTTTCTTATATGCTTCTTCAGATAATTGAATTTGTAAATGATTTGTAAGTAGGTATAATACAGTCATGCGAAATTAAAATCCGACATACCTATGTTTTTGATGTAGGTCGTCGGAAAAGTATAGTGTACAATTCGTGCGGAAACTGGATATTTCATACTCGTTTGACAAGATGCTGAACCACTCGCCTACGGCTCGTTATTCATAATCTTGTCAAACTCGTATGAAATATCCTATTTTCCGCACTAGTTGCACAATATACTATTTCTGTACCACATATACTGATGAAAATGGGTGTTACCGCCCTATATATAATATAATATAATAAAAATATGGACATCATGCAAAAATAATATTCAATAACATGCAGGCTTTTTTGCGAGCACTGTATACCCACCGACCACTTCAATCACCTAACAATATCAAGCTACTCTGCTGGTAGAAGTAGGTAATTGTCCTATATCGCCATCAGGGGGAATTTCCATTCCCTTATCACCTCGAAGCAATTACTTCTTGTTGATCTAGCCATCACCGACACTCTCTCAGGAACATTCATAGGATATGTTTGTATGTCGTCGTTGGAACTGTACAAATACACATTACACTTCAAGACAGCCTGTCGAGTGGAGTGGCAAGCAGGTCAGCTGGAACAATGCACGGCTAGCGGGAATGGCATGATTATTCGTCATGTTCGCCCTCTCAGATTACTTTGCTAATTATTATTGCATCGTTGATGAAACATTAGGAGTGGAATGCGAGTGTGGATATGAAGATCACGCCATAGAGGTTCATTCCCTCACAAAATAAAAGACGTAAATGGCCTATACTAATTTATATAACAATATTTTTTCAATGAAAACCCCAATAAATACCTGACACTTCAATTTATCATTTCCTGTTTATTGAAATATTTTCACAATTAGCTCCTATTACAGTAAACTAGGAATAACTTTTCTACACAGGTGGAAGATAGTGGATGTTGTTTACAGTATGAATAGTCAAAGTAAGCTAATAAAATAAATTAGTTCTGTAATTGAATTGGTGGGTTAATTAAACGGCATATTTTTCAAATTTCATTCCCTTATTTCAACGCATTTCAACCTAATTTACATATGAACCATTTGAAAATGTCGCGAATCCAGTGGTGAAGTCAGATTTTTTCTCAAAAAATCACTAGTGATTTTTCTAGATTTTTGACTATGAAAAATAAAATTAGTTGGCCCTGGAAATCGAGATTTATTCATGAAATTTGGTGTCCTAGTAGACTTCTTGGATGTCTACCTAACGAAACAAAAATCATTCCAATCGGTTGAAAAATGTAAGTTTTATAAGGGTGCTTACATCTTAAATGGGTCACACTGTATATGCAAAAAAAAAACTTTGATTTACTCCTGCCTCATTTTCAACTTACCCATAAAATAGGAATTCTCTTCACTAAATGTTGAAAATAATCGCTTATTTATATCCTGCATATATATGTATTTAATAACACTATTGTGAAGTGCAAACCTCAAGTTTGAAATAACATATTTTATTTTTCATGTAGGATGTGTATGAGCGATTATTTTCAACATTTACTGAAAAAATTGCCGGGATTATGGGTGAGTTGAAAACTGAGGCAGGAGTAAAACCCAGTTTTTTCTTGTATAAGTGAGACTTGTCTCTCTAGTCTTGAATCGTTGCATATGGTCCAAAGAGGTTACCGGTTCCTGCTACAGTATCATTATTTCATATCAACTAAAATATCCATGACTTTCGGATCATCCGTAAATATCGTAGAAGGGTTATGTGAGGTGGGACAAAACACATTTTAGGTTCTACTCAGATACTCACATACTCACATATTATATGTTTTCTGAGAAAACGAGCGTATTTCATAAAGTATTACTGATAATCATTCTTGTGGAGAATTGAATTATCTCTCAACCTATCGAAATCGTATTTTGATAAATCTTATATTTTCTGAAATAACAACAAAAAAATTTTTTTTTTTAATGAAAAAGTTTTTGGTTCCACCCCTGATTTTTTGGTAAACAATTTTTTTTCTAATAATACATGATGACGAGATGTCATATGCCGAGTTTCAGAGTGCTACAATTCATTCTTCACTTTTGCTCGAGTTTGTCTGTCGTTACTGGATTAAAGTTTTTCGACATTCAGAGCAAGCTGTAAGTCATACGTATAACGCGCATCGTGGTCGTGCATATTTTCACATTTGCAGCAATCTTTGTTTACTGTACACTTCAAGACAGCCTGTCGAGTGGAGTGGCAAGCAGGTCAGCTGGAACAATGTACGGCTAGCGGAAATGGCAGGATTATTCGCCATGTTCGCTCCCTCAGATTACTTTGGTAATTACTGCATCGTTGACGAAACACCAGGAGTGGAATGCGAATGTGGATATGGTTAACATGAATAGAAATTCCATTAGAAGCGATAACTCTGCGGGGGTGGTTTTCAAAGGAAAACGTGTGATCATGTGGGTGGAATTATAATCGCATAAAATCATGGAATAAGCAAAAGAAATCACATTACTGGTGTTGATTCAACGATGATATTCGCTCAAATGATATTAGCATGTGGGTACTTGAGTGTTTAATAAAGGAGATTATCATGATTGATGTGTATTAGCAACGATTATACAGTGACCGTCAAAAAGTATGTACCATATGGGAAAAAAGTTTATTATTAGAGTATTAGAAAAAAGATTATTGGGAAAAGTTTGTGCATGTCCGATAACCTAAAAATCGATTATGACACTTGTTACGTAATCCCTGGTATGGCGATATATTGAAAAAAATTACTATTAAAGGGCAAAAAGTGGGTTAAAATGGCAAGATATTTGAAAAAGTTGCTTAGAATTAAATTTTATACACATATGAAAAGCTAATGAGAGAAAATTGAAAACAGCATTTTTTTTGAATATTTTCCTAGCTGTATAAAAATATCAAATTATTATCCTATGAATAGCCTTACCATACTGAAACATTTGTATTTCAATGATAATGACAAATTTTTCTCATTTTCTCTACACCAGTGAGCAATTAATAAAAATAATGGATTTTGTTAAAACCCTGGCTGTTACATTGGTTCGTATCTAACAGTTATATCAGAATTCCACGACCATTGTGATGACATGACACTCCAGAAACATGGTGTTTTCCAGATTATAATCAAGTTTCGGTGATAATCGTGCCAGAGCGTTTCACTTCGCATGCAATGTTGAAAACTCTAGCCTTTTTAATTTGACGCACTATTTTTAAGATTATGTGCGAAGTGAAACGTTCGTGTACGATTATCATCAAAAATTGATTATAATCGGAAAACAAGATATTTTTGGATTTCCCTATCATCGCAGTAATAGTGGAATTGTGATATAACTGTTAGATACGAACCAATGCAACAGCAAGGGTACTGACAAAATTCAATTGGTGTGGAGAAAATGAGAAAGTTGTGTTATTATCATCGGAATACAAATATTTCAGTATGGTCAAGCTATTCATAAGAAAATAATTTGATATTTTTCTACAGCTAGAAAAATATAAAAAAAATCGCTATTTTCAATATTCTCATATTATTCTGTCATACTTATATATGTGTATAAAATTGAATTCTGAGCAACTTCTTCCAATAACTTTTTTCGATATCTTGCCATTTTACCCGACTTTTTGCATATTGATAGTAATTTTTTTCCATTTGCCGCCATACCAGCAATCACGTGACATGTGTCAAAATCGATTTTTAGATTATCAGACCAAGAAGATCGAAGAATCTTTTTTCCAATACTCTAATAATAAACTTTTTTCCCATATGTTACAAACTTTTTGGCGGTCACTGTATAACAAATATTATATGTCAGTTTTTTTTCTAATATTCCTAGAAGAATATGTTTAACGCTGGAGCGATCGACGATATTTCCGTTAGCTGCAGATGAGTTTGAAATATTTTGATGCTGTTGTTTTCGAGCAGATAATAATTTTTCGCAACGTTTTTTGAATTAATTTCATTAATTTTTATATTCTATATTTTAACCATAAGACCTGTAATAAACATTAAACCAAAATAACCGTAACAAAATTCACAACAAAACATCGCAACATTCATTGATTTTTCTCAATAATCTTATAAAGAACCCGAATTCATCATTCAGTATGCCGTCCTTAGTGTCCTTTCATTCACAGACTTAGTGACATGAATTATAAATGTACGAAAATCTGTACACAAAACAAATGATTTGACAATAATCAAAACTAGAAATTTTGATTCAAAAGCCTACTAAAGAAAATTTTTATTTCGATTCTCAGTTATACCTACTATATTTTCTATCCGCGATGTTGTATTAGTCTTGTATTGTTCAAAATCACGGAATTTTAAATCATATTCATTGTTTTATTTTTATTCATTAATAGGTCATTGTTTAGTTTACAGAAAATTATGATATTTCGGGTTTGTTTGTATAATTGAATTATTGGTCAGAAAAATAATCAAACTGGATAAAAATCTTTTAAAAAAAGTAATAGGAGTGTAATAATAAGAAATTCTTTTATTCGATCACTGGCATATTAACGTCCTTATAATATTGAGAATCCAAATCAGTTTAACAATGAAATGAAAAAACTAGATGAACTTTGCAAAAACAAAGACGAATTTATTTATTTTTCTGGTAACAGTCCAATAAATAAATTCGTCTTTGTTTTTGCAAAGTTCATCTAGTTTTTTCATTTCATTGTTAAACTGATTTGGATTCTCAATATTATAAGGACGTTAATATGCCAGTGATCGAATAAAAGAATTTCTTATTATTACACTCCTATTACTTTTTTTAAAAGATTTTTATCCAGTTTGATTATTTTTCTGACCAATAATTCAATTATACAAACAAACCCGAAATATCATAATTTTCTGTAAACTAAACAATGACCTATTAATGAATAAAAATAAAACAATGAATATGATTTAAAATTCCGTGATTTTGAACAATACAAGACTAATACAACATCGCGGAAAGAAAATATAGTAGGTATAACTGAGAATCGAAATAAAAATTTTCTTTAGTAGGCTTTTGAATCAAAATTTCTAGTTTTGATTATTGTCAAATCATTTGTTTTGTGTACAGATTTTCGTACATTTATAATTCATGTCACTAAGTCTGTGAATGAAAGGACACTAAGGACGGCATACTGAATGATGAATTCGGGTTCTTTATAAGATTATTGAGAAAAATCAATGAATGTTGCGATGTTTTGTTGTGAATTTTGTTACGGTTATTTTGGTTTAATGTTTATTACAGGTCTTATGGTTAAAATATAGAATATAAAAATTAATGAAATTAATTCAAAAAACGTTGCGAAAAATTATTATCTGCTCGAAAACAACAGCATCAAAATATTTCAAACTCATCTGCAGCTAACGGAAATATCGTCGATCGCTCCAGCGTTAAACATATTCTTCTAGGAATATTAGAAAAAAAACTGACATATAATATTTGTTATACAGTGACCGCCAAAAAGTTTGTAACATATGGGAAAAAAGTTTATTATTAGAGTATTGGAAAAAAGATTCTTCGATCTTCTTGGTCTGATAATCTAAAAATCGATTTTGACACATGTCACGTGATTGCTGGTATGGCGGCAAATGGAAAAAAATTACTATCAATATGCAAAAAGTCGGGTAAAATGGCAAGATATCGAAAAAAGTTATTGGAAGAAGTTGCTCAGAATTCAATTTTATACACATATATAAGTATGACAGAATAATATGAGAATATTGAAAATAGCGATTTTTTTTATATTTTTCTAGCTGTAGAAAAATATCAAATTATTTTCTTATGAATAGCTTGACCATACTGAAATATTTGTATTCCGATGATAATAACACAACTTTCTCATTTTCTCCACACCAATTGAATTTTGTCAGTACCCTTGCTGTTGCATTGGTTCGTATCTAACAGTTATATCACAATTCCACTATTACTGCGATGATAGGGAAATCCAAAAATATCTTGTTTTCCGATTATAATCAATTTTTGATGATAATCGTACACGAACGTTTCACTTCGCACATAATCTTAAAAATAGTGCGTCAAATTAAAAAGGCTAGAGTTTTCAACATTGCATGCGAAGTGAAACGCTCTGGCACGATTATCACCGAAACTTGATTATAATCTGGAAAACACCATGTTTCTGGAGTGTCATGTCATCACAATGGTCGTGGAATTCTGATATAACTGTTAGATACGAACCAATGTAACAGCCAGGGTTTTAACAAAATCCATTATTTTTATTAATTGCTCACTGGTGTAGAGAAAATGAGAAAAATTTGTCATTATCATTGAAATACAAATGTTTAAAAAAAGTAAAAAGTAATAGGAGTGTAATAATAAGAAATTCTTTTATTCGATCACTGGCATATTAACGTCCTTATAATATTGAGAATCCAAATCAGTTTAACAATGAAATGAAAAAACTAGATGAACTTTGCAAAAACAAAGACGAATTTATTTATTTTTCTGGTAACAGTCCAATGTGGGTATTTTCTGGTGAGGATATGACGTTGAAGTCTCGTAAAACTATGAAATTTGAATCAAGTTTCGTTCGAATCGATAAAGCCTAAGATTCGAAAAATTAAAAAAATTGGAAAAAATCGAAGTGACAGTAGAGTCCAAATTTGGAGTACAGGTATAAAATTGGAAGCTGACCACCTCTTCTGTTTGACTATTTTCGAAATAAAAAAAAACTGATATTTTGAGAAATTTCGAAAAACATTCAAAATTTGACAGGTTTTTTACTCATTTCTAAAGCACACACTAACTAAAAAAAATTAAAAACCACCTTTATATTTAAACGCACTAAAAAGAGGAAAATAATTTTTTACAAGATTATCAAATAATTGATGGTATGAGTAAAAGCGTGAAGCATCAGGAAAAAATATTTTGCAATCATGATTTTTATTTGACTTTTCAGTGCATTTAAATATAAGCATGGTTGAAAAAAAATTATTATTGTTTTTCATTTGAGCATCGCTGGATGGTGAAAACTCTTTAGAGTTTCTTCTACGTAACAAAGTTACAAAGTTACTGCATTATTTTAAAATGACCATAATGTACCAGATAATTACTTCCAGGTTTCTTGGGGAGCTTATAGTCTGTTCCCACGATTCGTAAAAATAATCTCTCGTCTATCGAGTTGTGGCCACAGTAGCCGACGTCTATTTTGGCTATTGTTATAACAACAATAGTAGATCCCGTATTCTAAATAATTTCCATTATGTGTAGATCTTCTCAGACAAGTTTTAATTTAACGCCTTTCTTGTAAAAAGAAATAGTCCTAATCTCTTTAGTGGCAACGCATTTTGGACATAAGCTATTCTCTTATATAATTAAAAAAACAAATCTTCAACTAATTTCCATATTTTAATTACCCAACATAACAATAGTACCCCGAAGCGAAAAGGCATTTGTTTCGTGGCTAATTATCCTTGAAATTGAGGCAGATTTATTCCTCTCGCAAACCAGTGAAACTTTCCGACATAAGTTCTCATGAATCTCCAGAGAACGAACAAATATTTTAATACAATCTAGTTGAAATTACAATTTAAAGTAGCAAGTACTTTTTATCGCACCACTGGGAATAAACAAAAATGGTGGAGATGAGGGAGAACAATTTATTTGCCACCCGAAAAAGGATTTACATTCAGCGTTAACTTTTCGTGTCCGTCTCACCTACGGTAAGGCTTATAATAGACGAGCGTATAACACGTTGCGTGCTGAACGCCGCGTTTTCTCCGCTGGAATGAACATTTTGTATTTAAATTGAAACAAATACACAAGCGTCGAGCACGTATCCGCTAGCCGAACGCCGTCGATGAGATACATTATTTACTATTAGACTAAGAGCTAGCAACGGAAATAGGGCAGCAATTTATAGAACAATTAAAACCACCTAATCAGTCTGCCTTAACACCGTTATTAATTGATTCGGGCGCCTGTCAGCTTTTCATTGGTGGGTGTGGGCGTGGTACCGCCGTAAAGGGGTTGAAAAATCTAAAAGTTATTCAATTTATAGAGCGCTGGTTTTTTGTGTGATTGTAGCTATGTATGTATGTAAAATGGACTACGTAATGAGGATGCCAGAATCTACAATATATCAAAATTTGAGTAAAATTAGCCGAAAGCCATTTTACGTACTAAATGTGCGGGGTCCTTTGCTGATGGCGCGTTTTCCTACATCTTCGCCAGTCGCCTGCCAAGTAGCCAAGTAGCCGCGACCGATTCGTCAAGACATCTCCAATCCATTTCAAACCTGCCTGGTTTCCAACCTGCTAGACAGTCGCTACTACCAGCGAACGGTCGCTGTTCGTCCAGTCGCGAGTCGCTGTTCGTCCAGTCGCGAGTCTCTATTCGTCCAGTCGCGAGTCTCTATTCGTCCAGTCGCGAGTCGCTGTTCGTCCAGTTGCGAGTCGCTGTTCGTCCAGTCGCGAGTCGCTGCTTATCTCCGAGAGGCTGCGACTAATTAGTTATTTATGATACAAGTGTTGAAAGTGGCATTTTATTTTATAAGTAGGGAATATTTTCACATTTTTTTTTGTTCAACAGTTACTGCAAGTAAGAAAAAAAACAAAAAATAAACCCCAACGCACTTTATTTATGAATGTCATTATTTGTCAGTGATGAAGGATCTTCTTGGACTGAATACTACTTCGTTTGTAACTTCGAAAGGAATTAGAATAACGAATTGAACAAACGGCCAAATACATGTGTGAACTTTTATAAATGATTCCTCTTGGGTTCTGATTGACAAATATATTGGAGGCACGATTTTTTTGATTATGTCCCGTATACACCCTAATGCACTTTTAGTAATAACGTTGTAATTGGACATGTTAAACGAGTTCGGATAAATACATTTTCATCCTGAATTTGTCTTATTTATACTAACAAAACAATTTTTTCCTTTGTCAATCCTACCCAACTCCGACGTTTCTTCGAACTTTGATTGCTTATATCTCAGAAACGACACATACAAAATCATTAAAATTTGCACATTTTCCTAATTACCCATCTTACTATAACATAATAAAATTTCAGCCAATTTGACCTAGAGCCAATTTTCCTTTCGTTCAGAAATTAAGTAGGTAGGTACAATATATCTAAGTTTTTCACCTAGTCTTCCAGAATAGCATGGTAAACAGAGGAAAAATGCCCGAAATAACGAGTGAGTTCATGTAGAAATGTAATTCATGTAGCTGTCAAGCCGAGAAAACTTTTCTTCAACTGAGAAAAGTTTGAATTATACTCATTTCATGCTTCTAAACCAACAGCTTGGAAATAAATATATTATTTCTGATGCTGACACTTCTTTCGAATGGATTTAGTAATAGTCCAAGCTCTGTAGCCAACATGTTACTGAAACCTGTTCATAAACTCAATAGAAATGATTTTTGGCACACGGGCAGTTTTTGAAGAGTACTTTGAGAAAAAAAATTATTCTGCACCTATGAAAAGTGGGGAATATCCCTGGGAAAACTCTGAAAATCGGTATTCCATCAATAACTTGGAAGGGGTTGGAAATTTTGAAGAACAAATCGTAGAACGTAAAAATCTTTACAAAAAGGAATTTTCACATTTTTTTTCTAAAACTGCTTCATATGAGAGATAATGAGCTATAATTGATATTTTCAGATTTCGGAACTCGGGATATCATAAGATTTACTCCAACGCTCGACTAAAATCTCTGTATCTCCCTTGTTCCCCTCATCAAGTTTCCATGAAGACATCCAAAAACTTGAGGCAGGTGAGCCACTTCATAGCAAAAGTCGACTCAAACAATTAAATGTTGTCCTGGATAAAGAAGGAATGTTGATTTTAGATGTAAAAACAAACTTTGTTAGCATCCGGTTTGGAATATCATACAAAAAACCCATTCATTCTTAGTCAGAAAAATAGGTTTTCCGCACTTCTTCTGCAGTATTATCATGAAAAGTTCAGACATCAAGGAGTGAAAATGATTCTAAATGAAATTCGACAAAAATTCTGGGTGATCGATTGAAGAGCTGCAGTTGAGTCAACATCTACTCATCGTTTGAAATGCAGAAAACCAAGGGTCGAGCCTTCTGTTCCAAGAATGGGCCAGTTACCTACTGTCAGACTGACTCGCAGAATACGTCCCTTCATCAATGTTGGTATGGATTATTTCGGAACGCTTCAAGTTACTATCGGCAGACGCAGAGCGAAGGGATGGGGAGTCTTATTGACTTGTATGACTGTGCGAACTATACATCTGGAGGTGGCACATAGCTAAACAACCTACTCAGCAATAATGGCCATAAGAAGAATGATGCCTCGTACAGGAAAACCATCAACTATCATGTGTGACAATGGTACTAATCTGAGGGGAGCTTCCGAAGAACTTCGCATGGCCTTAGCAGAAATGAACAGATATGCGTTGAATGATGCTATGATCTCTGCAGAGATATGTTTCAAATTAATTCCACCTGCTTCACCTCACATGGGCGGTGCTTGGGAGCGACTGATTGCGTCAGTGAAGAAAACCATTGGAGCTGTTTTGTATGCTCAATCACTCAGAGATGAAACCTCAGTGACTCTTTTTGCTGAAGCAGGAAATATTATTAATAGCCGTCCATTGACCCATGTTTCCTAGCAGATAGATCCAGAAGCGCTCACTCCCAACCATTTCTTGATAGGCTCTGGAAATCGAAATGGGGCGCCATGTGATACGGATTCAGGACAGATTCTTAGAAAAGAATGGAAAAAATCTCAGATGTTGTCAGATTTTTTCTGGTCAAGGTGGACTAAGGAATATCTACCGAAATTAACCAATAGATCAAAGTGGACAGATGATAATGAGCCGATAAAATAGGGTGATATCGTCATTATTGTGGATGAAAAAGCAGCAATGAACTTATGGATCATGGGAAAAATTGAAAAGCTGTTTCCTTGACCAGATGGGCGAGTGAGAGTTGCCGATGTGAAAACGAGAACTGTCACTTATCGTCGGCCAGTTAATAAGTTATGCAGGTTGATGGCGAAGAAAAATAAGTTTCCTCAGGGACAGAAATGTGATGTATTACTTTACATCCTGTTTATATTTTGTTTTTGAATTTAGAAACAAATGATTTGTTTACTTCCGTTAATATCTGTCAGATTCAGTTGTTGAATTAGATCTGTATTTGAATACAAAATAAAAACTTAGTGAACGATAGGCTGCGGGCGGTGTCTCAGTTCTGCCTTTACAAGTAGAGTTTGCTGAATAATTTGTTGCAGACATTAGTTATTGTCTGCAGAGCCCTACCCTATTAGCTAGGAAAGTTGTTTTCTGATGGATTTTTGACCCAATTATTCCTATTGTATAGGATTATGACAATAAGCGTCGTCCTGGTAGTGCAGGGTATCTTGTTTCAAACTTTAGTCGCTATTTTCTATCATTCAAGATAACTTCTGGTGAGGTATTCATGCTGAAAAGGGGAACATTCTCATGAACATTTTTATGTTCCCCTTTTCAATAGGTCACTTTTATTAAATTACTTAAATCGTTGTTATTAGGAATCCAAACTCTGGGATTCAGTAATTCTAAGGTAGGTTATGCAATATTGAAGGTGTTCTTAGCACATCCAAATAAATGTTGAGCTCTGCATTTAATAAGTAAGTACTCCTCGAAAGCAGAGGATCCATCAGGAAGAGTAAAAATTGCAAAAGTTGTGACAAAGTCCAAAGGGATCGCCAGAAAATGAATACGCACTCATAAGTAACAAACGCAGTTTTATCAAAATAGGAGGAATATATTCGTCGACTAAAAGCAATATTTAACCCGCTTCCGTTTTTTATCCCGAACATAAAAGTGACGTGATATATTATAGAGTTTTCATACATATAACACTCAGGTGGAAAGGAAAAGACAAAGGCAAGAAGGGAAAATATTCTAGAGAGCTAATGGAAAACAGATGTATTCGACAGGGAAACAAATATTCACCTCCGCTTTCATGCACTGGCCAATAGTAGTGAAACAGTGCCGTACTCTCAGAATGGCTCCACTGAACTTTTCGAAAATAAATCACGACTACCTCCGATTACTGGGCGTTCAAAATATAACTCAATCGCAACATCGGTTAATGAATATTTAAGGGTACAGTGTATTATGGTTCAATATACAGGGTGTTAATTAAGTACGTTGACAAACTTCGGGAGGCGATTTTTTGAAAGTTTTCAGGACGAAAAGTTTATATAAACATATGTCCCATACGGCTTGGCTTGGTTTTCGAGATACAGGGTGATAAAAATACATTTTTTTCAAGATTTTTTGGAGTTAACTTTGACACTTTCGACAATAATCAGTTCAAATTAGGCAAGTGCAATCCTTTCAATAGTACGCACGATACGAAATAATTCATTTCTCAAATAATTCACAGAGTACTCCTTTTTTCAGAGTCAAGCCTTGTTCAACCCTTCAGAATTTTTTTTTTCGCCGACACTGACATATTATGAGACAAGAATAATCAATGTTGTTTCATTTAACATATTTTTGTTCTCTTGAAGTTTTTCATTTACTTGTACGGTTCAGGAGCTACAATCAAAATATTAATGCGAACATTTTCCAGTATCGCATAACATAAAGAAATTTCAGACGCATATATCTCACAAACTTCGTAGGGTGATTCTCTGAAAGTTTTCAGGACGAAGAGTTCATTAAAACACATGTTATTTCTTAAATGATTCACAGGGTCCTACTTTTTTCAGAGTCAAGACTTGTTCAACCCTTCCGAATTGTTTTTCTGCCACCACTTCGAAGATTGTGAGAGAAGAATGATGTTTCATTTAACATCTTTTTGTTTTCTTGAAGTTTTTCATTTACTTGTACGGTTCAGGAGCTATAATAAAAATATTAATACAAGCATTATCCAGTGTCCCATAACATTACAAAATGTGAAAATAAAACACTTTCAATTATTGTAAATTGAAAAACATATTTTTTCAAAATTAGAAAAATCTATGATGAAAAATGGAGGACCCTGTTATTTAGGAAACTAATTATTTTGTATCGTGCGTACTATTGAACTTGCCCAATTTGAACTGATTATTGTCGAAAATGTCGAAGTTCACTTCAAAAAATCTTGAAAAAATTTATTTTATCTCCCTGTCTATCGAAAACAAAGCCGTTTGGGACAATGTTTATATGAATTTTTCGTCCTGAAAACTGAAAACAATCACCATTCGAAGTTTGTGACAATATTTGCTTCTCAAATTTCTTTATGTTATGCGATAAAATAAAAATTCCATTCTTGCTGTATAAAATTGGTTTTGAAGAACCTGCTTCCCAATTCTTTCGATTTCCCTGATGAGCTTGGAAAAGCGAAATAGATTCTGGTCGACCAAAATGCATTAGATCTAATGTAAGAGGTGCGTTCCTTTCATCAATGGAATGAATGATTTCTGTGAGTGATACTTTTGAATAACATTCTCCCTGTCTCATAAATTTACATGAATTTTTAATGATAACTATAGATACTTAAAAAGCAACTATCTCAATGAAAATGCAAATTTTCTCCTTCAGATTTTTTTCAGTGACGGTCTTTTCACAATATCTCTCAGATGTGGTTCAATGCCCAGCGTGGATTTAGCCGGGGAAGTAGTTGTTTTCCGTTAGATATCTCAAAAATATCACATTTTTCAATTTTATTGAATACTCAATTTTATTTCGATTTTTGTCTGAAAATATGGACAGGATGCTCATAAAATCCGTTTTGGCTGAAAGACAAATTTTAGTCGCTATTTTCCATCCTTCAAAGTAACTTCCTGGGAAGTATTCATATTGAAAAGGGGGACATTCTCCATTAAAATATTTTTCCGACTTCGAAGTCGGAATTTTATGGAAAATATTTTTAAAAAATTATATGGCCCTTCTACGCCTTCGTACAAAACTGTATAGTCACGAAATATTGACATAAAAATATATTTCGACTTTAATGTCGATATTTCTAACTGGTTTCTCCAAATTTTAACTCAACTTTTGTCTCGAAACTTCGACTTTTATATCAAAAATTCGACTTTTTTGAAAATTCAACTACTTTCTATACAAGATGCAACTTTGGTGGCCGGAAACTGATTAGTTATTTCAGCGATCACTGTGTCTATAATATGTAATATGAAATTTTTGAAATCGGTTTCTTTTCATCAATGTGTCTGCTTCTTCTTTCGACTCACAGTGAAAGTTGAACAGGCTGAATTATGAAAAATAAATGATTGACTGATGAGTTGCTTTCATAATCATATGTGTTGTGTCCATATTGAATCCCTGAATTTTGAATCATTTTTATCGAACTATTTCGTCGGATTAAACATGCTGTGACTTTATAATGAGAAGATATTACGCCTCACGAGTCCCAGGGGAAAAATACGTCGTCACCTCATCTCGAATAGACGAACAAATAAGTGTTGTTGATGAATGTGTAGCTCGGGTTAAACCAATAATTGGATTAAACACTGGATATTAATGCATCATGAAAACAATATAAGGCAACTCACCATCCCCCCAATAGGTGTTCTATGATATAGTTTGATGCATATTATCCTCACCTGCAAAAAAAACATTTGTTATTTCAGATGCCTTTAGTTATGGTCTGATTTCTTATGATGAAGGAAATATTTCAATAATAATTATTTGAAGAAAAATTATGAAGATGATAACATGTTTTGATGAAGGGGGATGCTACATTTCTCAAATTATTGAAGAAACCTTTGTAAAATTGATGGGTACAGAATACGGAATTTTTATACTCAAACATGCTCAACCGAGGAAATCAGGAAAGCAGATGTTACAGTCTATTGTTATTTTTTTATTTACTCTTTTTAGAAATCAATATAATGATATTTCAATTAAATACAATATAAAAAGTTATTGATAAATAATAATGACTAAAATATCTTGAAATAAAGTATTATCTTCTCAGAAAACGACCCCTGGCCAGGACCCTCACTGCTACTTATAAAAGAGAGGAAACACCTCTCGGCTCACAAAGAAATCTGGTGCAATTGGTGAAACAATAGTCATTGAACTTGTGCCACCTGTTTGAATAAGGGTGTCTACAGTATGCCGTATAGTGTCCGCTATCGATGGTCCTACTGTGATTTGATATTGCATACAGATTGTAACGACAATGGGCTAAACTGTGATATCCAGTTCTTCTAAAGAAAAATGTATGACCACATATATTTTTTCCTGAATCCCTCTCCTGGAGAAAAACATTTCAAATTGACCACTAGAATTTTGGGAAGTTTACAAGTCTATAGGGATTTCGAGTGCTTCCTTTTCTCCTTGCACTTGGAACATGTGGGTTTTTCATCATCATCTAAAGTTTTTTCTCTTATAAAAGTATCCATAGATTGTGACAGTTTTAGTTCGCAATTTTTTTTCGGAATCGACAGAGATAGATCCCAGAATGGATCGAACGTGGGGTCTTCTTGGAAGAACGTTGCACAAATATCTGTCTATCTTAATACATCCTGACCCAATTTTAGTCGTGTTATTTTCTGTGATTCTTAAAAATCGTATTTTATGACTTCTTCTGCCTACACTAACTGAATCATTTCAAGTGTCTACAAAGGATCATACTTCCAATGCTTTTATTGATGAAATGTAAAACATCGGGGTTTCAACGATTTTTGTCAATGCCATAAATTTCACATCTGTTTGCTCTGCAAAGAGCAAATTTAATCATGCCACACTGCCACGTTTCTTTTCTCCTGCTCTACTGAACCGTATTTGAAAGTTGGTTATAGAAAATGTTAGCGCACAATAGACGTATAGAATGAAAATGCAAAACGGAATATTTGGATGAATACAATTTATTCAAATGCTGGAAGGCGCATTCATAGAAAATGAAAGGTGTGAACATCTAGTATGAAATATAATTTTCTCAAATAACATCCTTTATGGTGTCAGTTAAAATTACTGATAATCCCATTAATATTGTATTGGACAATATTAATAGAGGTTTTTATAAAGTTCTAGAATTTTGTGAAATATTGCAAATCCTTTTACTATCGAACTATTCAGAAAAAACAATATATCTGATTTGGGTGATTTTGATGCATTTTTTACGAATTTTAAAATTATTCTATACAATATAAGAAAATAATGATTCTATGAGACTTTATAAACTTCAAAGTTGATGAAGTTCTATCGAACTTTACTTGCTAACTTCATTTCATTTAGCCGTTACTATTAGAGAAAAATCCAGCGTAAATGTTACTTTTTGTCAAAATTCCAGTCTATTAAGCATGGCGTTCCACATGGAGCCGTTTTGAGACCTTTCTCATTTACAATTTATGTTAGTGCCATTTGAATTATTCCCGTTTGCGAACAATACCGTATATAGTCTGCAGAATAATAAAAATAATATGTCACAGTTCCATCTCGACGAGGTAAATAATAGTGATAGTTAGTGGTTTTCATTTAATAAACTGAAACTAAATAGTGAGAAGACACAATATATCCAGATGACTGTTAATAATCATATTATTGCTAATTGTGAAACTAATCCAGTTAAATTACTTGGCATTACATAAGATAACAGAATCAGCTGGTCTGCACATATTTCCCAACTGAACAGAAAACTCTCGGGTTCTCTATTTGTTTTCCGCCCACTGAAGTACATCACCAATGCAAATACAGGGTGACCCAGGGTTAAATCGCCAAACGGTCAGTATCGGTTTCTTAGGTAAAAATAAGACTTTTTCTTCATATGAGCATGTGTCCCACCTTGCTTCGTTTTTGAGATACAGGGTGTCAAAGTTTTTAGAAAAAATTAGTTTTTTTATTCATTACTAAAAAACTTTTTGGATGATTTTGACAAAACTTGTCATGCTAATTTGCGGTAATAAAAGGCTTAGTTGAATGCACTTAAAATAAAAGATTATATATTTTTTGTAAAAATTTTGACACCTTGTATCTTGAAAACGAAGCAAGTTGGGACACATGCTTATATGAAAAAAAACTCTTATTTTCACATAAAAAACCGATACTGAACGTTTGGCGGTTTAACCCTGGGTCACCCTGTATACTAAAAACCATATATTTTTCTCTCCATTATCAGTTAGGTAGTACAACTTCAGGGAAATTCTTGTCACGTCATTCAGATTAATATACAAAATAAGGCATTGGGAGTACTGGCTAATATTGGATACAGGGATCACTGTCGAAAAAAACTCAGAATAATGCCTCTACCAACTTTATTTCTTTATTGCATTGATTGAAATACATAAGAGGAAATCATTCTTGAACAAACAATCTCATATTCACGAACATACTACACGAAACTCTCTTCATATTAGACCGTCGTCACTCATCCCAAAAAAAATTCAAAGAGTTCAATTTCAAAACATTCAAGAGAAAATTAAAAAAAATTGTTGAGGCGTTGCTGCTGAATTTAGAAAATATGTCTGTGCTAACACATATCTCAGAACTTCTCTTTCATATACAATAGATATTTCTGTATCTAAAATGCGAAATGATACTTTTGCGTTTGAGATTGGAAGTTATTTGCCGAGCTTTAGCGAAGCAAAATAACCATTCGAAAACGCAAAAGTATTTCGCATTCGATATGCAAACAATATTTTCGAAAACTGCATCAAAACTAATATGATAATGAAATAGTAATTTACGTAACACGTCCGGGAAACACTGTTTTTTTGGACGAGTGGACAAGATTCTAGGACAAGCGTAGCGAGTCCTGGAAGTCTGCGAGTCCAAAAAAACTGTTTTCGGACGTGTTGCGTACACAATTTTTTCGGCAACCATGTAGAATAACAAATGGAGACACATTTATTTTTTATATTTCTTTGTAGAAGAAAATTTCGAACATTTTAATTCTTATTTGTATTAAATATCGAAATGCGAACAGAAGATAGGTACCTACTAACAGAAACATTCTAATTCTTATTTATATAAATATTTATATTGAAATTCGGGCATTTCCCGGACTAGTCCGGAAAGTACGTACTTGCCGGACTAGTTCGGGAAGTGATACTTTCTCAAAGAAAAATCGTCCGGACGGTTGCCGAAAAAATTGATAAATAAGTATCTATTATTAGTAACTGACATTTCCTGACATTTCCTGACATTTCCTGACATTTCCTGACATTTCCTGACATTTCCTGACATTTCCTGACATTTCCTGACATTTCCTGATATTTCGTGTTTGGTTTCTGTTCCCCTTGTACACTGTTTGGGAATTTGAAATTTTGACAACTCATATGGACATATTAATTCTGCAATGATTTTTATGAAGAATACAATTTTCTGACAAATCGATAATAAAAAAGTTTTCCACATGGTGCAAATTTTTGAAACTCACTGTATATAGTCTGGACCACATTTTGATAGGCAACTCATTTTGGGCGTATTCGTCAAAAAGGGCGCAAACGTCTTTTACCATCTAGAACATAATGGATAGCTAGGCGGTAAAGTGGCATTTTTCAGGCCACTTCTTGAGAACCGAAAGGGCACTTTACTGCCGTTGTTTACACATAATTTTTCATCCTACACCATAATTGTTGGTAATATTTTTTGTACAAAAATTTTATTTTTCGAATAACTGACGAGTTACCTTCAAGCAGACATCAAATATGACAACTTATGATTTAATGAATTTGCAGTCATTGACAATTGCTAACAATTTAGTTTTCTCACTTTCTCACAGTGTAAGATAAAAAAGTGCTTTCAGCTGAGTGACAAGAAAGAGCCACTTCTCTAACTGAAATTTTAACGAAAATGTCAACATTTGAGTTCAATTTTTGAAAAAGTTAATTTTATTTCACAATCCTTTGTGTCTGTGATTGAAGTTGTTTGTTTGTTAGTAATTTATATTTTCATATTTTTTTTTATTTTTTTAGTCGTAGGTATTCTAAATATGACTTGCTATAAACATCCTTTATTATGTTTCATAGTCATATACAATATTCTCTTCTATTCTAGTAGGTAATGGTAAATGATTTCAATAATTTGATACTCTCCTGCAAAGCTTTCGAACGCTGTTTAATTTCTAACCTAACGGTTGTTTACTATTCGGTACAAGACGTTTTCTGCCATGTGGAGTTTTTCCACTTCTATGCGTTCATTGCTTCCATCGCTGTTATCTAGGAGATCGTCGGATTTTCGTTCGTACCATAAATTTCACTATTGTTTGCGCTGTATAAATCAGATTTAATCAAGCCACACTGCAAAATCTCTTTTCCTTTTTCTATACTGTCGACTAAACCATATTTGCATGGCTGAAAGTTGATTATAGAAGCATAATGGAACACATGGGGTGGAAATGATCAGGAAAATATAGGGATGAATGGGATGGTTATCATTGAAATAATAGTGGGCGTATGCGGATAAACTAGAAGGAATTCGATGTGGAGAACTTTTTTCTCAAGTATCTGATTCTGGCAAAAAAGTTATCGTGTGGTATCTACTATTGTAATAACATGATGAAAGATATGTTTTTGCGGAAGAATAAATAAATGATTAGGATATTTTGCATTTTTTCTTCATTTTAATATGGAATCCTTTCAGACAGTAGGTGATGATAAACTTTATCTGGAATCACACAGATGTCACTTTTTTACAGAATTATGACATTCATCATATATTATTATTTTATGTAATTTGGAAAAAAGTTGAATGATATACTTACACTTGATATGCACATACATATTATTTTAGTACGGTACCCATATCCTGTTACCACTGATGAGATTGATTGCCTTATGAGCATCGGATAACGAAATTAAGTGATACATTTCGCAGCGATTTTCCCGAGGATTTTCCCAATCCCTTCATATTATTTGATACAAGTAGTGTTCAAAAAAATAGTAAGGAACTTTTATGTGTCGAGACACCTTGAAAGAAAACTATCAATAGATATTCAGTAATTCTACATTACAACCGTTTTCTACATCAACACTGTAAATATTCCAATACTGACAAAGTATCAAAAAACAGAACTAAGTAATATAAAGAATATAACAGAAAATAGTTATTTTCCTAACAAGTGCGGAAAGACACTTTACGCATGAATTATTTTTTCTACGACTGCATAAAGATTGAAAATGCACATTGAAAATGAATATTTTATTTCAACATACAGAAATTTCAATTAAATCCACAAATTATTATTAATATTAATGTTGAAAACTAAACTTGTTGCATTCTGCAAATGAGTCAGAATAGCCGGTCGATTGACGACAACTTGATTGTCATACCAAATCTTTGGTTACCACACCAAACCACTTGACTCAACTCAGTTTGATTGTTATGTGGATTGATTTTGAGAAATGTAAAGGGTAGATATATAAAAGTATCGCAATATCTATTTCATTTCAATAAATGAAAAATTTGCGAAAACAATAAAAATAATATGGGTATTGAAACCTATATTAGTTTGAATAGGTAAAATCAATGAAATGTACATATAATAACGTTAAACTTATAAATTAAACTTTCCCGCACTAGTGCGGCAAAGAGATTTTTCATGCACTAAAATGCGTGTGGAAAAGTGGGTGAAAACGCATGGTCGTAGAAAAATAAATTATTGATATAAAAAAATGAAAACAATAAATAAATCATGAAAACTTTGAAGGTTTGTCAGGAAAGTAGTCCAAAATTAGCGACAACACATTTCGTTGAAATTTAACAAAATAATATCCGAGCTTAGGGATGATAAACTTCGTTGAAATTCTACAAAAAAAAACTTGCAAGCTTCTGAAAGAATAATACATTTTACTTCGGCAAATAAAAAAAAAGGTATTGATAAGTAAAGGTTCAATATTTTCTAGGAAAACACGACTCAAATTATTCTGATATTATAAAAAAATAAAACATAGAACTATACCAAGAATAAAAAAACTACAGAAAAAAATTACCAACCTGATACTCAAACAAAAATAGTTATTTATGCAACTAGTGCAAAAAGTAAGTGTTTATTGCACTCGACGTGAAATTGTTCGACGAGGCCGTTTCCGAGTTTATTGCACTCGACGTGAAATTGTTCGACGAGGCCGTTTCCTAGTTGGACAACACGTCGAGTGCAATAAACAATTTTTGCACGAGTTGCATACAACATTTTTTCTACGTTCATGCAAAAAGCAAAACATGAATTATTAAGGTGCGGCACTAGGTATAGGAAAATAAAAATCGCAACTTAAATAATTAATTATTACTATCGATTTGCATAGAAACAAATTACTATCATCTATGTTTCCATTATTATTACTCAATTTGAAACTTTCAATTCTGTAATTGTCAGAATTAATTTTTTTCTGACGTTTCTGTAACTACAGATGCATTATAAAAATCAAAATCATAGTAGCCGTGAGCGCGTATGTTATCACGAGGTGTGGTCATAGTACAGACACTTTGCTCTATGCAGGTAGGCGGTTAAGAACAAAGCGGATCAGTTTTGATTATGGAGTTATTCTCGGGAAGACATTATTTTTTCAAGTCTGGCTCTAACATTAATACAAAATAATATAAAATATGTAACTGTTCAAAACTTATTGCCAATCTCACAGAATATCTACTTGATAGGTAGTAGGTTTGAACGTTCATGTTTGTCATGATGACAGCACGTTGAAGTAGAATGACAGATGAGTGCAATAAAGAACTTCTTTTTCCGCTAAATATAGTTCAATAAAGTTTTGCTTTTTGCTTGAATGTAGAAAAAAATAATTATAGCAAACGTCTATAAAAAAAGATTTGGCACTGTAAACGAATACATATACTGTATTCGACTTTTCTGGTGAAATACTTTTTATCAGGATCTGTTAGATTGGGGCGACATGTATACTGCAATATACAGTAATACTTTTTATAGAAATTAATCATTATCAGTATTATAATTATAACTTTCCGTCAAAAAGATGCTTTCCACCCAAGTACAACTAATTTCATATACAAAAAAGGATTATCTAGTTTGAATGTAATATTCTGACATTTTTTCATTCATACAACAGTGTCCAAGCATAAACATTATTGAAAATTCGAATACTATCAATAGGGAAATTCCTTTTCCTCTTGAATTATAATGATAATTAACACGTTAGTGTTCTTTCTATCGCCATCTATTGATGACTGATTTCAAGACTTGTGCTCAATAGTCGGCTTCATCAGAATCTTTGAAGTCATCAGTTTAACTGAAATTCGTTATTTCTCATTTTCTATTTCGCAAAGACCGCCCGCCTACAATATAACAATGTGCGCGTGATGCCATTATCAAATGAAATGTGAAAAAGAAACATAAAAATTCCCAAGAACTGGTAGCTTTCATCTATGTTCACAATCGCTTCGTAAATTCCTTCATAAATTCTTGGTAATTCATTTTTCCATCAGCTGGAGGGATGACAGCTCTGTTATGGAATTATTCAGCCTGGAATACTTTTGGTACAGTTTCTGAGCGCTTTTTTCATCAACGATATAAGACGCAGAAAATTTGTATTGTGGAAAAATTCAAATCTGAAAACTGGCATATATGTATATAAATAAAGTTGGATATAAGCGACGTGATGAAAGGATCTGTATTATTAATACTGCAGAAACTGGAATGAGAGTTATTTCAGAGATTATAGACGACGCGACGCCCACTTTAGTTAAAATATTTCCAGTTATACTGGAACGAATATGGAGAGAAAAATGAAGGAAAAAAGGATGAAAAATCGAGGTTTGATCTCTGAACTCCACAGACTTCACCCAAACCATTATATTAAAATGCATGGCTATTTCAATCATACGCATTCTTGGTTTGATGATGCACACGCTATTCTCGGTCCCAAAAATTATACCGGTTTACCAAAAGATGGCAGAAATCTCAGCCGAACGAAGCAGGAAGGCCAAAGTCGGTGGCTCACTTCGGTTTCTCAGAGCACATGATTCTCGGACCCAATAACCATCTTTAGTGGGGAATTTACTCATCAAAAAAACACTCCGACCGATGGACCCTGTCGATCTATTATTGATAATTTAACTCATGTATGAAATCCAACGAACGTCTAATTCACCCACTCCGTACCAACGTTGCCAAACTAATTCGCCCACTCCGTACCAACGTTGCCAAGTTTTACTCATCATCAACTCGGTTTGCCTGCAGCTGTTTCACGCATTTTCGAGTCTCGCAAGCTAGATTAGCTTGCTCAGGTTAGGTTTGTGTGTCAATTGCGAGCAAAAAACAAATTTACGCATTTTTAACTCAGTTTTCGTTCCTCTTTTGTCATTTAAACACCTCGCATGTATTCGCAGTATAATGAGTAACATTTGGCAACGGTACATCATGTCATACGAGTTTGTATCAGGCTGTGGTTGTTATACGATTTGATGAGGTATTCCACTTTCGATCCCAACGATAATATATGCTCATTCACAAGCTTGACAACGTATGAGAAATGTGTGGAAATTCACAATTTCTTATCTTATTGGGTATCGTATGAAGAAACTGGGTTCAGGATTCGATGGCCTGTACCAGGAATTCCGTATCTTGCGGGTATTTTGTGGAAACAGTGGGATCAGGATGTGATGGTTTGTATCAGGAATTCCTCATCTAAATTTATGTGATTCCTATAAGGTTTCATACAATTCAAAATCACTGAGAATTCACAAGTGTCGATAAGAAAAGAAGGATACAAAGTATAAGACTTTGTTTTAGGCAGTGGTGATGCAAAGAGACTATACACGATTCGATGAGGTATTCTAATTTCAATCACAAAAATGTTTTGAATGAGGATAAAACACACAATTTATAATCTTATTCGGTATCATATAAAAAGGTATCGTATAAAAAATTGGGTTTTGATAATCCAATCTGTATTTGGAAAAAACCGAGACGCAGCAGACGACCGCCGTCCACTACAGGTTGAGCAATGAGCCAACTGCCAGAGGTTTTTGGTGTCGTTAATTCACACCGGATTGTTTCAAGGCTTACAGTGATTGGTGTTATTTGATAATAAATAAACCAGAAGAGTCTCTTAGACTAGTGTTTTATTACACCAAGATATACAAAAAATACACCGAATTGTATATTACCGGTATGAAAATACAGTGTTTTTTATGTTCAAAGTATGTGAAACTGGTGTTAAATTTCACCTGTTTCTTATGTATGTATAGATTAGAAGATTCCAATTTACACCAAATTAGTGTTCAGGGACACTTACTACTATTGTGGATTAACTAAACTTATATTAATTCAACCTGAAGAGGCGCTATGAAATACAGTAAAAACAGTTTCTTCTAAACCATTCAAATAGACAATTGTTAACATCATGATGATGTTTTCTACGACTTTTTTCAGGTGTGACATCTGATCATTCCGAATTCAATCAACACCATGTACAATATTTGTTATACCATAGAGTGGTGTGAAATATGTCGGTGCTATTTTTCACTATAATTATGGACACCGAATGGTGTTATCTGGTGTTATTTTTTCACGGTGTATGCAGAATTACATGCCGTATTTTGATTACAATTCTCCCGTTGTCTTACGCTTGACAGGCGTTTTCTTGGTCTTTCTTCATTTAATCTAGTTCTTCATAATAATTAGATCCACTATCCATATCATTATTCAAGTAGGTGCATGTGCTCTTTCTTCTGATGCCTGCTCAGTTATTCAAACAGTTCAGTGAATCGTAATCAAACCAATATTCAATCAAACGCTTTATTGACCCAGGTACTACATAATATTGGCTGAACGGCAATTTCATATATACATATAGGGCCAATAATGAAGGAATATTGAATTTTCGAAAATTATATTATGAAAACGGCACTAAATATTGAAACGGCTACATACTAATATCAACATTCGCGCAATATTGATTGAACGTCTTATGATGGAATATTGTAGCTACACTGTTAAGGTGATTTGGTTAAAATTTATTAAAAACTAAAGAAACACGCTTTTATTGGAATACGAACTTAAAAGTTAAAAATAATCCTTAAAAATTAACATTTGAAAATGTTCGAGTATCAGTGATCTTGAAGTTTTTTATTTCCATAGCTATTCGCAAATTCACTTCTGTTCAATAGGGGCAGCGTCAGTGAGAAAAATAATACTCCAGGGGTCAATACGGCACTGAAAAGAACCCTGCTGCTATTCACTGGAATACTCAGAAGCAATTAAGTTCAACTGGAGACAGTAGAGCCTTTCTCCCAAGGCTTTACTGGATTCCGAAAATACACAAAACAGACGTACCACTGAGACCAATAGTTAGCACACAAAGGTTACAGAGGCAATAAAGAGGCTGATTCACTAGCTCGACAAGGAGCAAGTAAGGCCCTGAATGGCCCAGAACCGTTTGCGGTATAGCGAAAGCTGTACTGAAAACCAACACCAAATCATGGATCCAACAGAAATCTCAATAATAGTGGAACGATTCACCAGGAATGAGACAGGCCAAAGAGTTTATCAAAAAACTGTTGAATATCTACTAAACCAGAGAAGAAGCAATACTAGAATAATAGTTGGACTCCTCACAGGGCATTGTAGGCTCAACAAACATATGAGTACTATTGGTCTGGCAGAAGAAATGCTATGCAGGTTCTGTCAGGAAGAACATCGGCACACATACTATGCCACTGTGAGGGCTTGTCAAAGCTAAGGTTTCTAACACCGGGAGAAGAAAAATCAAAAGCTCCCGGATACATGGGAGTTCTGAAAACTGGCCAATGGAGTCTCGTGATGAAGACAGGGCTAGATAAAGAACCCTAAACGAGGGCGAACACAGTAGATCTGAAAAGGTCGCGGTGTTGATGCTTATGGCACTGAAGCCCCAAACTAATCTGATCTGGTGCCCCAGGTTCGCCTGGAAAAACCTCTAGCTTCGCTCCTCCAGCCTCATGTAGGAAAAACAAACTATTTCATCAAGGAATGTGGCTTTATTGGGCAATTAGATAGCGTGGCGATGGAAAGTCCACTCGGCCCAGTGATAGCCAACTTCTTCATGGAGCAATTTGACGAGGCAATCGACGCTTCTGATTCCAAAACCATCTTGTTGCTACCACATTTGATGTCTTTCTTCAATTCGAATATCTTCCAGTCGTGCAGAAATACAATTTTTCGAAAAATGTAGATATCGGTGGCCCCTCAAACTGTTTCAGAAAAAATGCCGATGAAACTTCCATTATGTAAAACCACACCACACGTTCACATCCCACATTGTTTGGCAATTGGTTTGCCTTATCCAGTGACTCGTTGCAGCATGTTTATTCTTTTGGCGTTCATCAAGAATAAGAAGTATATCAATGTATTCCTTCACGACTGATCAAAGCAATTTGTCATACACATAACAAAGAACAAACATTTCACTATGTTTTCTTCAACATCCACTTTTTCTCGGTTCTACAACGCGTAACAATTAATTCAGTTTTATCAATAGTAGGTACCTACTAAGGAATTCAATTTTCTTGACTATCTTCAAAACTAAATAATTATGATATATCGTTGAATAATAAACGAAAAAGGCGGTAAGATGAACAACAACAAACATGGAAATTGAAAAAACAGAAGTGAGGGGTGGTTTCTCGGGGGTTGTTTGCCAGGGGGTGGATATTGCTATGCTGCATGAAAGTGCATATTATGGTCTCCTAAGTGTAATACAATTTTGAGAGACGCTACTGATCGCGTGACAAAATCAATTCCACTAGATCAGCGACCATACATGGCACAAAGATGTCGAACATCAGGGAAAATGGGCCTAAGTTCTAAAGAAATCATCAAGTCTAGTTTCAAGAATCGAACTCCAAATTTATTAGGAACGTGCCACAACAATGTAGATTTCAGAGAATAATAAAAAATATGGACAGTTTTAAGTTGTTGTAATGTTTGGGAATTGCAGTTTGAATAGAAAAAGGTCGGATGCTTTCGATCCTATACCGCCGTTTGCAGGCCAGGGTATTTCGATATTTTAATTAGTTAATTTCGTCAAAAATAATACTTATATGAAAATAGGTCGTTCGTTGTTAGATGAATGCAAATTTTGTTACTTTGAAAGTGAAAGGGGCAACTAAGGACATCGGACTCGCTAGAGAAAGGACAGTTTTTGTGATCGTTTCTGCCAAGAAAGATAGTTGAAATTTCAGTGCGAGTCCTATTTGTACGGGGCGATCTTGAGTCGGAAATGTTGTGTTTGAACCCTTTTTATCTGTCCACGAATTAATTTAGGCACTCGAAAGTAAGATCCATCCTATTATTTTTCAAACTAGAATTCATGTATGTTATCGCCAACCTGACATACAAGATGCACACTAGTTAAAGTAGAGGGGTGTTTAAGCTTTGAAAATGGAGCTTAACTCCTATTAAATATACGCCAGGCATAAGCCAAAGTATTAGTTCACTCGAGAGTCACACATATGTTATTTATTCACCCCGTAAGGAACATGTTCTTGCTACTTTGTTTACCTACCACAAGTAATAATCAGCAATGGATCAGTGAGTTGAGCAATGGCATTGTAAACAGGAGACTCAAGGCGTATAAATTGTTCGATTTCCAATAGCTGACGGTTGTTTATTTATAACTCATCGCTGATGGCATCAACTGTTAACTGTTATTTTCCACAATGAAATGCTTTGCATTTGATGTATCTCAGAGGTTACGGTGCCATTTAGGATTTCAGTAGTTGGAGTTGTGGAGCGAATAGTTTAGAAGTTATGAAGCAGTTGATATTGCTGTCCTACTTCCCTCTCAATTTCGCCGAAAGAGTTTTTCCGAAAACTCATTATCTTTCACCGCCTGAAGATAATTTGATATAGAACTTTTCGGTATTACACATGGTATAAATAGAAAGATGAAATAGCGCCAAATGAAAGACTCTAGAAAGTTATCTGAATCCTTAAAAGTTTTCCGGTTTTTCCGCCCAATTCCAAAACTGAGTTTCCGCCAACATATCGTTGACGATGAAGACTGGCCTAACTGGAATTTATGTCGGAAAATAAACCACAGTGTTGTTTCCCTTATTTTCTGTGTCATCTTAAATTCTCTCCTTAAACATATCAAATGGAAGCATCACAAGCGTATGATAAATTGCTGTAGTGCATGTATTTTTCAGACGTTATGACCGTTCATTTTAATTCAAAACTCCACGTTTGTCTTGTTTATTCTTGTTTATGTATGATATTACTACGTTACTAATGATGTAAAAGTTGATTAAGTGAATAGTATGCTTTGAAGGCATGACGGCGTGAGTGATGGGTTGAGTTATTGTTATATTATATATTAAAGAAATCTGCATTGCATTGTTCACAATAAGCTTGTCAAGAGAGGAACAAGATGTCCTGCAATACCAGGACCACGCTTATTGCCATAATCCTATACAATAGGAATAATTGGGTCGAAAATCCATCAGAAAACAACTGCTTTCCTGACTAATACCTCGACGAACGTTGAATTACATCTAATGAATTTCCGTGCAGAGTCCTACAAGGATGTCTCCGCAATTTCTAGTTGCATGGTAATGTTCATTGAAACATTGGACCACCTATAAATCGATTTCTGGGTTCTTGCCCTCATCAGCATAGGGTAGGTCTCTGCAGACAATAACTAATGTCTGCAACAAACGATTCAACAAAATCTCCATGTAAAGGCAGAAGCTGAGACACCGCCCGCAGCCTAGCGTTCACTAAACCACGGGCGCCATCTGAAATCCAGCCCCTCAACCAAAGCAATACCCAGAACTTGCGTGAATAATCTAACCACTAATACAAATTAAAGAAATCTGCATTGCATTGTTCACAATAAGCTTGTAAAGAGAGAAACAAGATGTCCTGCAATACCAGGACCGCGCTTATTGCCATAATCCTATACAATACGAATATAGTCAGTAATATATCCAGTTATATTATATTAATATATTGGATTTTTATCCCAACACCAAACCGCTATTTTTAAAATTTCGACACGTTTCAATCATTAAGTAATCATCTTCAAGAGGAAGATTTAAACTGAGTTTTAATCATTATTTGGTGAAACACGTGCCGATGTGTTCAAAATAGCGGTTTGGTGTAAGGATAAAACTTCAGTATATTCATTACTTACAACACCAAAAGTTCCGAATAGAGCAGTGCAAGTATTATAAAGATGCTAGGTTACTTTGTAGAGTGATTTTTAATTATTCTTAAGTACAGACACAAAAAGCATTAAACGATGGAAGGAAATTATGATCAGTTAACCGTGTAAAATTCTTGAAATTGTAACTTATCTGGATCAAGACCAAAAATAATAATGTTGTTTTTTCTAGTTCTTTTTTCTAAATTGATATTTTTCTCTTCTAATTTATCACACTTTTTTTTAAATTCTACGATCTTTTTATTGTGTGCATCTATGACGCCTATCATAAGCACTAAGCACTAAGCCTTCCCATATAAATGTATCTTGTCGAAACATGAAGTCGCGGCAGGTGGCACCGGGCGGCACCCCCACCAAAAAATCAATTTTCTACAATGAGTACTGCTTTTAGAAGATTACTGTCTTTGAAAAATAGTACCACTTTGTCAGTTACTTTTCCTATCTAAAAAAATAAGTTCAAAATATTTGAATATTACTTTCCTTTTCCTTTTCAAACAACGTTGACGTATCGGAGACCAAATCTGTCTCCGTTATCAAAACCTTTAAAACTATAATTATTTTTTTTTAGTCAAATTGTTATTTCTTTGACGAAAGTCGAAAAAAGTCTACCCAAAATTTCGTATGGATGACATTTGCTATCTTGATACAGGGGATGTGCGGTATATCAATTACCATTGTCATTTCAAACTTCTTTTCTGTGTGATCATATGTGGCCAATTTCGATTTGATTTTGATTTAGATGTTTTGTGTTTTTTTCAGACTATGTGAGGTTACACACTCAAAATGTCAAATAAAATTTTTTATTTCAGTAATTCTATTTTAAAAAAGTATATTCTATTTTAAAAAAGTCATAAACATCTTTTCAGTAACGACTATTTTATTCACGAGTGCCGCGTTGTGGAACGACTGTTTAAAAAACAATTGTCTCGAGGAGTTCATGAATGCTTTACATATACCTACCGTACTTTTTTTACGAATTCATATCATAACCACAAAATTGTATGTTTTTAAGCCAGGAATCACACTGATCGACTAGGACCGACCGTCCGCGACCGTCCACCTACGACCAAAATTTCCAACACGTATATTCTTATCGCACAACTCACACTGTATAATCGTCATTGATCGTCCTCGACCGTTTTTCAAAGACCATGTTCGAAATTGTAATCTGCTGGAAATTTTGGTCGGTGTCACACTATCCTGACGTAATGTCATTTTGACACACATTTATGATGAACTTTTGACTTCAACAAAACTCATGTAAATAGATATATTTCCTACCGGAAAAATAAAATGTTGTTCTTCAGTATCACAACTGCTCATTATTTAAAGCAAAACTATTGATATTATGAATTTAACTTATTTTCAATAAATGAACAGACAATTCACATAACCTTTCGAATGTCAAATTAATGTCAGATTTACAAAATTATTCTAGTGGTCGATCAGTGTGACTTTGAAAGTTTTCATTGATCTACTTCTACTTTTGGTCGTAGGTGGACGGTCGCGGACGGTCGGTCCTGGTCGATCAGTGTGATTCCTCACTAAGTTGATACAATTTTTTATCATAACAGTTTTAATTGACAGGTCAAGAACGACCTACTCTCTAATAGTTTTTAACCACTGCATAATAACTGCTTGAAAAAGCGACAGTGTAGCGAAAAATGTCGCGATGTAATATTATTTGTGAAAATCTTACGTGTTTGAGTGCTTAGTGCTTCCTGACTGGAATTACTTTTCGAAAGTGCTTGGTAATCGCGAGCATTTCATTAATAAAAACGCTTAGTGCTCGAGATTGAGGAGCACTTTTCAAGGGTGCTTAGAGCTTAGAGCTCGAAACACTTTTTGTCAGTGCTCGGTAAAGCTCTGGTCTTAAAGTAGGTTGGTTTTACTGTACTCTGTTCGTTAAATTTTGTAAATGCTTCCAATAGTTTGACGAATAATTCGTTGTTCGACACTTGCTCGGTTTCTGTCATTCCTGATCACTTTTATTTAATCGTTGGCGGAAAAAACTCCGGCTATCAATTTCAAGGCGACTTCGACTGATTGTTCCACTTGCTTTCGGTTTCCCCAATGTAAGCATGCATTAAATTGACTTATTACAGTTAGTTCACTAGCAGGTATACATGATATGACACAACTCAACTGTCACTTTCTTCACTTGATACAATTCTTGAATGGGTTGATTTCGTGTACTATTCACTTGTATTGTATGTGTACCTTGGTCACCCACGGTTATACATTATCACATTGAATTGACATATTTACACTTCGTCTGTCATTTTTAGTTCTTTATCGTTTTTGGTGAGACATTTATTTTGTTGTATTTTTGTTATTCGATCATTCAAGAGGCATATATAGCTGTGAATCTAATGTAATTTGTGCTCAAAAAAAATATTGCCTTCGCGTAAACGGAAAGTTTTTTCGACACCAACATTATTCACTTCAGCTTTAATGGTTGTGATGTGTGCAACAATCACATGTACTATGCCACTTCATATTGGGGGTCATGCTGAAACTTCATTTCAAATCACCAGAATCAGTTCCAAATGATATCAAGGAGAAGGAATGGGTGGTACTTTCCTTGAATCTCTTTCCACGCGCGCTCCTTGCACACATCAAAATTTATGCCTGGAGTGAGAAGCAGGCAGGACTGGCTCATTGATACTTAGAACGCGAACACCGTATCAAGGTGAATTTATTGATTTGCCTTGTCAATAGAGGTAGGCGTGTGATTATTTTCTCCACTTCTAGATCAGAAAAACTCAATGGTAATGTTCTAGTACCCGAAAAAGCTCTCAAGCAGACTCAACGAAGGTGGCGAATATTTTATGGAATACAATGTATTGTTGCGGAAAGTCTCTCCACACGAACGCCGAACAATAACTCAGAACTCATCAGGATCCAACTAAAACCAGGGTATGAATAAATTCATCCCTTTTCTTCGCCCGAACTCATTCTAGCGAACGGAATCATTGTTCCCTCTGACGAAGTCCGCCAACGCAATACGGAGCCAATTAATGCCCTCCGAAAGTAAATACCTTTCGGTTGTATTCTTGTAGGCCAGTAGATATAGACAATCAATTCACAATAATTCCATAAGTTTTCAAACTTCAATACACTGTCGGGAAAGGTTCAAAAATAAACTATAACATTTCATAACCTGTTCTTCAATATTGTCAAAATTGCAATTAATTGAATTTTGTTGTATACTCGTTGAAAAAATTCCAGAAGTTATGGAAACTTAGAGTAGTGTTGTAACGCGCTTGTGATGTTATGGATGATTGTCTGCTCGCTAGCTCTCGAATCGCTACGTCATGCCCGAACTCAGTACGGTTGGGGGTGGGTAGGCGTTAATTTCTATTTATTTCTGAGATGTTAAAGTGGGCGCCACCAGCTAAAATCTAATGAGCCAGCCCTAACTAGTAGACCGCTAAGATGATCAGGATTGAGCAGAAAATATTCAAAAAAAGGGTGGGTAATTCAAGACGGAGAAAGAAATAAACTCTGCTGTACTGAAAAACTATACTAGTATACTAGTGGCCAAAAATGATTCATAATTTGATCACCAACTCCAACACAATATAACATAGGAGCCTTACTCAATAAGAGAAGATGCCGTATATAAGAAATCCACCGCTGTGACGTCACGGAGCCGCCTACAGGTGTGAAATAAAATAATAAACTTATTTTTAATATCGTGCGAGTGTACCTCAGTGTTCAGTTCTACAGGTGACCAGAGGGGTCTACCCTAAAGATAATTCCAAAAGTACGTATGCGAATTCGATTTTCTGTTTCACACAAATACACATGAAATATGTATGTCCTTCTCTCCTTTTCGTATGCGATTTGAAACCGAACGGTTCAAGAATAGACCCCCAGGGCTAACGTAGAGGTGGAGAGACTATATGCATCCTTGGCCTGAGGCTTCGCAGGAATAGTGCCCCAAGACTGAAACCCTATGATGTTTATGAATCATCAAAATGACTTACCAATTATATCCATTACATTTACGTTACCTTTTTTCGATGGTACTTATCCTTACAATGTCCTTCTCTCTAGACCTTTTCATATCTCAGATACCACGTTCATTCCTATATTTTTAATGGATTCCACATTCAGTGTTATTTTTACATTAGATCCTTTCCAAAGTGGTTGTGAGACAGTGAGACACCTACTAGAAAGGTCAGAATTCCGATAATGAAATCCTAAGCTCTAGGTAGAGCTTTGAATTATTCATTTCAACTTACTTGGATCTTCCAACAGAAGTAACGAAACTAACCACGGACAATGAGTCCTTATCTTATCAAAACCCTCGACTCTCCCTTCGTTCCTGTTTTTGTCAGGTTCCAAAAACGGACTGTTACCTGTTACTAACTTTTTTTTTTTCAAGAAAAAAAATACACCGTACAACTCCTATAAGGCTCGCTTCGATTCAAGATTCCCATTCCATGATCTGCGACTTACGACCGCAACCCAGCATACTCTTCTTTCACACACTCATAGTGTTCGAAAAAGATACTCAGTCCATGTCAATGGTATCTTACATTTTTTTAAATTCCACATATACTATTTTTATTCAATCACCAACTCCGCATACATATAATAAAACCTTACTAACAATAACAATAAATGATATGAGACCATGTACCCCTCATCATAGATACACGCCAAAATTGGTATTCAATCCTACCCTGGGGTAAATAGCGAGCAGATGATCCCACCCCAAAACTACTCCATTCACTTCAGACTCTTCGGTGAGATGACAGATGACCACGAATGACCTGTCTGTGGACAGCGACTTAATAGGTAACCCATTTAACCTCCGAAATGATGTAAACAAACAGATGGAATTTGAGGTTAAGGCAATAAATTCAATTGGAATTGCATTAATCCGTCGATGCACTCTCAAAGTAAGTCATACTATTTTTCAGAGGAAGATGATTGGACGACCTACTCATTAATTATTTAATTTTATTGGAAAAACTAGGAAAAAAACAGGAGAATGAATTTTTAGAGAAAAGAACGTCGATTAATGTGGTTACTTACTTAATTTTTTTCATCACAAACTGGAATAGCAATATATTTAATTTCTTAGATATGGGAAATCTGTCAAGTTTGGTTTTTCCACAGGGGGGGGGCAAAAGGTGGCACTATAAAAACTTGCGGAACCCCCCCTCCCTGTGACCCGGCCCTGCTAAAAATTCCTTCTACCTCGATTTTAGCTAAGGGCCAAAACGAAACTAATGAACTAAAAAGTGAGAATATAGGAAACCGGGTAATTTTTGACTTGAGTCATTTTCGGGAGGAACATTTTCAAAACTTTATTCTAGCCCCGGCCCCATACATATTTCAACGGAAGGAATATAGAAGACGGCTGAAATGTATCAAAATATTTTCCTTGTTTCACGGCTGGGCCTTACTCAAAATCAAAAATATTTTGGATTTGTTATCTTCGAGGTAAGTACTTCCATTCCTCAGCTCGGAAGGAGTATAGCTGTTCGGCGCATTTTTTTACTGGCGGCTCCCTAAAATGGACGCAAACTGCGTAATTGAGACGGTGAACAAAGAGGTACCTAAGGAACCGAATATCGCAATATTATTCGAATTCAAATTTCAAAAAAAATGTTTATTTTCAATATTCAAATATGGTACACATATAAAAAAACTTTAATCTAAAATAAACATATACAAAATCACATAAGCTTGGAAAGCTTGTGCGTGATATATTAATATAATACAAAGTTGCACCAAATTGTGAGAAAATATATAAATGTAAGGTTAAAAATAGGAGAACTGAGCTGAAATGTTCAGATTTAAGACAAATACAGTGCAATAATATAATATAATAATAACATGAATTTAATTCTAGGTGCGTTTTCAAAACAATGTAACAGGAAATAAGTTAATAAATGAAAGAAAAGTCGCTCAAAAAGTCGTTAGTTGATGTGTGACTAAGAATTCAGATATGAATTTCAAGTCAGGAAGAAGGAAAATTAATTATGAACACAATAAAATGGAATGCATACACATAATTTAAATATATAGGCTTGTAAAATATTTTTTCCATTTGGAAAAATCTTATTAAAAAAAAAAGATGCATTCTGATGCAAAAATAGATGTTTTCAAAATTTGCAACAAAGTTTCAAAACTTTTTTAATTATTCCTAGACCAGCTTGATCAAAAAATTACCACAAATCGAAAAAAATATCTAAATAAACATGTTCGGGTCAACGTTAAAGTTTGCAAGTCTGTACATCTCTTCGGAATATTTTTCCGATGTATCTGTCAAGTTTGCAGAACTTGCATTTTTCCTTATGGTATATCAAAGAAAAATATTAGTTTTTAATAAAAAATGTTCCGTACACTTAAATTGGTTGCAAACTTGATTCGTGATATGAAATAATATATTTAACAGTACTCCAAGTTAGCAGACCTTTTGGAATTTTTTCAATACCTACAGCAATTTCTACAATGTTGAGATTTATTGCTTTCTCAATGTACCATTCACTTGACCAAAGTTTGAAAACTTTTGGGATTATTGTTAAATTTTCGATTTTCAATGTCTATCTCTACTGGCCTATTGATAGAGATTCCACATTCGAGATGCAATTGTGAACCGAATTTATTCGGAGTAGAGCTACTTATAGCTTTCGGCTGTTCGTTTTCCTCTCTTCGTTACAACTTCTTCCAATAATCGCATCCGAAATAATTCAATTTTCTCATTCCGTCAAGAGAAACTTTGCTTTCAGTCGGGAGAAACGTTTTTGCGAATGAAAGGAGAAAGTTATAGGATCATAAGTTAATATTTGAGATTTCCAGCACGGATATATTTGTCGCTCGCTATTCAGTCGAGGCAGAAATGCATGACTGTGGGATAAAGTTCAAGACCGAGATGAAACAGATGACTGAAACATGCAAATCATAAACGCTGATATTGATATCTTGTTGCTGGAGATGAAGAAAAATTCTTGTTTCCAAATATTTTGTTCAATAGGTGGTTTCTAAATAAAATATTGCATTCCTTGCAAACCATTTTTTACGCGCTATATTTTTTGTCAATGGCTGGATAATAGAAAGTATTCATCGAATTACTGCTTACATTGATCTCCACTTGAGATTTCAATTCGAATTTCTAGAGAAACACTTGGAAAAGCTGGAGGATTCAATCGAGGAAGGAAATGAAGAAGACCACCAAAGAATAGTATATCAAAGTATAAGTGGATAAAAAGGTCTTTCAAACACGCGCAATTTTTCGAGCACGACGGCACCTTTCGTTACCTTTCGTTAATGTTTGAATAAAAGTTTTTGATTTGTTTGTAATATTTCATTTGACGTTACAAGGTACTCCTGCCAGATAAGAATCATAATATTGTCATTCTGTCTTCACCAAGCCGACTTAATCTCCCGAGCCGTGGTGAGAAAATCGGCAACACCGCATGGAAAGCAGTTTGACGTCCTACTCATTAATTCTTTAATGGGAAGTATTTTTTGTTCAATGATCTCATTTTTTCAGATGGACAAATTCAGTGTAGGATACGTTACTGACAAAAATTAATTTCCTTCAAGACAGCAGTCTCGTGAACGCAGTAACTTATCGGGCAAATTATTCTACACTTGTAAAGATTTCTATGGATTAACATTTTTTCATTTTCAGATTGTGGATGGTTACAAACCCAAAAAATCATGTCAAGAATCGGATTTCCTCCACAAAATCAAACTTTCAATCAATAGAAGTGAATAGATTATTATTTTCTGCACTGCAGGTAAAATCTTCATCATGGGCAAAACGTAATTTGTCAAATAATAAACAAATAATATCGTCTGTTCCACAATATCTATAATCATCCTTTGATTTCTTCCATAGCAAATTTCACACCTACACTTTTAAGCCAATCAGAGACTTGTTTTTTGTCTGGGTATCATGGAAACCCAAAATATTTCCGGAAAATTTTTCTTTCAGGGTCCCTGGTCGATAACAATAAGTCGAAGTATTGTATCAAATTAATAACACAAGGAATGGATTTGGGATTTAGCTTTAAAAATAAAAATGGGAGTTATAACTTTTGAAGTTATATCAGGTAAAAAAAAAGTTCCATCTCTTTCAGTGGATATAACTTGGGTTTTAAACACATAATATATTTGTTTTGAACAATTCTCTTTACTTTTTGTCTAATTTTCTTATAACACTTGAAGATATATGATATAGAAATACAAAGTTGCGCCTGTTTTAGTAAACATAACTTAGTTTGTAACTTTGGGATTCAAGGAGGTGAAGGGTTTGCCTACAGTTTTATGGCCAAAATAATCAATTTGCGCCATAAAAAATTAAATTTTCACCATTGAGATGGCCATAAAAAAAGAAAAAATGTTGGCCTCGTGCTTTTTTTGTATCAGCAAACTGTTGTCGCAAAATCGCTGGTGGATAAAAGGGAAACACAAACTAAACTACTCAGTGGACTATGACTCCCCTTTTGACGTTCAAATTGTCAAACAACACTTTGACTTACCTACAAGGTTTCTTAAACGGTTTTCATCTTTTTGTGTTTTTCGGTATGGTGTCACTTTTGTGTTTCGTCTGCAGCTAGGAGGGAGGAAATTTTGGGATACATTCATGGAAAATAGCTATTCGTATTACTAGGGAGGAAAGTGCCACTTTTCCTCCCGCAGGATGTATTTTAGTGCCCGACCCGAAGCGGAGGGCAGTAAACATCCAAGGGAGGAAAAGGCACTTAACTCCCATGTAATACATATGATTTTTCCTCCTACCCACTTAATGAACCTTTTTTTGTAAATTTAAAACGCATCTCAACTGCTTTTGTCTAAAACGGACCTATACTAGCATGATGCGAAGTACATACAATACAGTCATGTCTTTCTGAGAATCTGCGGTGGTGCAATGGCTAGCGTCTTGGGCTTGTAATCCGAAGGTCCCGAGTTCAGCTCCTGGCAATTGCAACTTTTTTTTTGAGAAAGTTATTTTACTTTTTTCTTGTTAGTGATTTGAATTATTGGACATTTAGATAGCTTATACATTTCGGATTGCTATTTAGTGATTTTCTCATAAATACTCTTATGTGCCTAGTTGAATAAAGTGTCGATCATTTTTTTTTAAGAGCTGGGTTTGTAGAAAAAATATTGTGTGTATTTCGAGCACAAAGTGTCAATGTCGTTCTCCAAAGATTAATCTTTTTGTCGAGCGACAATCAATCACTTGGCGCTCTAAATACACAAATATAGCTATTGAAGAACTAAAGAAGAAGTAACATTCATGTTTGATTTTTACCAGAATACAGGATACATAAGATGTTCTAGAAATTACGGAAACATTTTGATTATAACAGATTCACAAGTTTCATCAGTTTACAACTTGAAATGTGGGGGAGGAAAAGTACATTCCTTCCTAGGGAGGAAAAGTATGAGTTTCCTCCCTGGTTTGAGGGATGAAAGTGTATACTTTTTATATAGGTAGGAGGAAAAAGTCTTATTTTTACCCCACGAATACTCCCTTCGAAAGTTTGAAACATCCGGTATATATATTCAATTTATTTTTTTTAGTTTCGTTTTGATGCCTTACTGTTGCAACTAAAACACTTAAAGATAAATAATGAAATAAAAGCAACGTTTCACCTATGTTAGTAAATATAACTTATTTTATAAGTGTGAAATATATTTATTTTTTTAAATTTTTATTGAACTGAATTTGGTGAAAATTTTTAGTTCATAGTGAAATAGTTAGGCATATAACACCTGCAAATATATATAACAAAATATATTCCATATGTTTAGTAAAAACTTCAAATTTCAATTCAATTCAATTCAATTTCAAACTTTTTGTTCGCAGTTGTCATAACCAAAATGTAATCAATTTTAATTTGCTAGTTATATTTTGTTGTGGAATTTTCTATACGGATCTCCCACGTTTTCCTCGTGCACTATTTTTTTGAGAAAACCTATCTACATCATCGTTTATGAACTTTTAATGATAACAGTTGAATAAATTACTAAATTACTACTACTACTACTTACGAAATTGAAAAAGTATCTTAATCCTCATCTTCTGATACTTGAGTAGTTTTCAAATTATCACTTGCTATATTTCGCTCCTCAAATGCACGGAAATATTTCTGTCGCTGATCATATTCACTAATCACAATCTTGTTGACATTTCACCCTCGCTCGCAACCCTACTGAAAACGAAAAACTCTTACGTATTGTAGACAACATTGTGCGAATCATGGAGAATTAATTAATCATTTCGAAGCAAGCTCATCTCGTCTCGGATGATGATCCAAAATCTGTTCGCCCATGAAACGTATTTTTAGAGAGCGGGCCGACAAAAAGGCGGGTAATAATGAGCATCGCGCGTAAAGATAAGGAATTTGTTTTCCCGGCAATTGAAACATTCTCGGCAGATTAACCAAATGACAGACATTTATCACACGGACCCCTACTTTTATCGCGTAATTTAAGGATTGAATGAACACACTCTATTTAATTTCTCGAACTGTTATCTCTGAAAGGGCAATTAACTTCTTTGTCTGTTTGTTTCGTCACTGGAAGAATCCGAGATTAAGCGGCAGCATCTCGAGATATAGATATATTCTTTCCCTGATAGTAGTAATGTTAACTGATTATTTTTGGGCAAATGAACGAAGCAACAAATCAACAAAAATTCAGGAAAACTACAGGAAATGAAACGGGATGTTCCCGGTGATGTGATATGATATGAAAAAAAATAGATGTGATTTATCTGACATATACTGATAAATACAGAATTAGAAACAATATGGAATTGAACCAATACCATATTATACATTAGGTATGAACTCCACTCATCAACAAAAATCAGTGTATGGAAAATAATCATCATTGAGGTGTCAAGAGCGTTATGAAGATGGTAATTCCTCGATATAGCCAAAAGGCCTGCAGCCTGGAGAGATAGATGGATGTCGCCTGATAGGCATTATCATCCATTTACGTTAGTAGTTCATTCAATTTTTTTTTCACCAGAATGTATTGAATAGTGATAATTTGTGAGCAATTATAATTCAATCATAATGTTTTGAATTTTGTTCGAAAATATGAACAGGATGTTCATAAAATCTGTTGTGGAATCGTCTGCGGCTGAAAGACAAACTTCAGTCGCTATTTTCTATCGTACATGATAACTCATGATGACCTTTCACTTTCAGATTTTTTCTTCTCAATTAGAGTCTTTTCACAATATCAGATGTAGTTCAATGTCCAGAATGGCTTTAGCCGGGGAAGTAGTTGTTGTCTGTTAGATATTACAAATAAATCACATTTTTCATTTTTCAATTTTCATGGAGAATATTCCCCTTCTCAACATGAATACCTCCCAAGAGGTTATCTTGAACGATGGAAATTAGCGACTAAAGTTTGTCTTTCAGTCGCAGATAATTCCACAACAGATTTTATGAATGTCCTACTCATATTTTCGAACTAAAATCAAAATGTTCATGACAGGTCTATGTCAAAAAATAATTTTCAAAGTGTCACCGCAGAAGAAATATTTCCCTAATATCCATCCCTGATGTGGATGCCTATATAAATCCTCCTGAAGAGCTTGGCAAAGCGAAATAGATTTTCGTCGACCAAAATGTATTGGGGATTAAATGCGAGGGAAGCGAACTTTGCTTCAATGAAATGAACGATTTCTGTGAGTGATATTTTTTTAATAACATTCTCTTTATCTAATTTATTTAATGATTTTTTTCAATGAAAACTAGAGATAATTAAAAAAATCAGCTATCTGAATGAAAATGCGAATTTTCACTTTCAGATTTTTTTTTCCTTTTCAGTTAGAGTCTTTTCACAATATCTATCAGATGTAGTTCAATGTCCAGCGTGTCTTTAGCCGAGGAAGTAGTTGTTTTCTGTTAGATATTACAAATAAATCACATTTTTCAATTTTCATGGAGACTGTTCCCCTTTTCAACATGTATACATGCATACCGATTATTATTTCAATAAAGTTGTATTTATATTTTGTACTGGGCATTCGCAGTCCATCATATGTTTCGATTTATAGACTATATTTAAATGTATAAAATCGGAGTGCCAATAGATGTGAAAACCAGACTAATAATAATTTCATTATTAAAATTATGAAATTTCAATTTATCATACTAATGGCCGGTCTTTTCACCTATAGATAAGTCCCAGATAACTCTATCTATCAGATAAGGATTTGTAAACCTGTGAAGTTCATCCGATAGAAAGTTATCACAGAATTTATCGTAAGGTGAAAAGACCGACCCAAGTATAAATAACATAAAAATAAATTCTGTTGGCAGTCCCCATAAATACCTATTTATTTTTATTTGATTAGGTATATCCAGCCCTAACTTAATGGTTTCAAGATGATCCGAATTTTTTTGATTTTGCGAAAAACACTTGAAATAGAACAGAGAAAGGTATAACGACTTTGTCAAAATTCTTGACTTGTTAACAGCGTTGCCAAATAAGTTCTTAGGAAATAAAAATTCCTAACATAATAATAACACTAATCAAATGTTTCCCATTAGGCATCCAATAATATGAACACGTTGATTTCACTTTGTATAATGAAATGCAATAATAGTTATTTATGGTACTAGTGTGTTATGTTAAAAATAAGTCACGCGAGAAAGAATTCTAAAGTGACTTAGGAAACATAACACATGAGTGGCATACAATGTTTTATCCAACACATGACAGTTATGACCCATTATTAATGTCATTTTAGACAAGTAAACTATCAAAAAACACACTAGTGTGTTATAATCCATAAGTCACTAGTGAGTTGACAGTAAACTTGTCTAAAATGACTTTAATAATGACAGTCATAACTGTCATGTGTTGGATAAAGTAATTTAAAATTACAAAGCTTTCCAGGCGTGTACAGCATCAACACGAATCAACTTAGTTAGTGTCTCTCTTAGTTTACTGGAAACTAATTTAGGACTTTTTCTCGTCCGCCCAGCAGGGTGTATTTCTTTCAGAATGCAATTAACTGTTTCAATTCACAGTCTTCCGCTATTCTGCGACAAAATTACATATTCAGAACGGAGCATTCGCGAGAAACAGAGTTGGAATGCATAATGCACTTTCGATTCTTATTTACTTTTGAATGTCCATCCATACAACAGCACTCTGTACGAAAAAATAAATATCAGGAGGGTGTCTATTTATTCGCGATGGCGAGGTGGTAGATGGGAATTACGTAAAGTTTTTTCGAACTCCCAAATTGAAGACACGACTGAAGAAATTTGATTAGCAATAACTATTCTCGTATTCAAGCTCATACTTATAAACAATTATTCTTTTGGAAATTCATCTATACACATCCTCCAAGTGGATGCAGATACCACTCTAAAGCATTTTGTTCATTTTTGACGTAATATCGATTCTAAAAAATTCACAATTCTACGTAGAAACTTGAAGAAGTCCAACCGAAGTGTCGAAAATTATTTTAGGGTTAGAACTGCATGGAGCGGCAGCTCAAAACCGTTTCGACATTCGCAACATTTCCTAGTTGTGCATGATACAAGCGACAACGTTAGCCCCAGAAAAGAAGAATTTTTAAATTGTTAAAATTGTTTTGTCCGTTAACCAGCTGTCGTCCCCTTACGTGCGATTCCTAGCACTTTCTCGGGCCATCAGATAAAAATCTGTACTCGCTAGGATTCGAACCTAGTCGACCAGCAGACAATGGTTTCGAACGTAAATAAATAAATAAATAAATGAATAAATAGATGTTTATTTTATAAAATTAATTCCTACATATCACGAGTAACAACATGTCACATATCTCATTTCCATAAGCTTCTAACCCAGGGGGGAAAGGAAGGAGTGGGAGATGGCGCAGAAGTAGCAACTCTCCTGTCCTCGATCAGGAGAACAGAAGAGGGCGCTCCGAACTTAGTCATCCTCGGGGAGGGGTACCGTTGTCCGGCCACGCTGGTGTTAACGTAAAGCCGGACATTTCATTACCCGCGGTGATATTAATCAGTAAGACACACGCCTCCTGCATAGCTTATGCGTGTTGTATCATTGTTATTTTATGTAGATACATGTTTGCAATAAGTTGCTGAGGTTAGTTGTTTCACTGATCATCCCGGAAAAGGCTGAAGCAAAAAACCGGGTCGAGGTACTTGCGCTTAAGAGTTAACTTTCGATTTGGTTCCCTAAGGAACCGGTTCTTCCCGTCTCTCCTGGAAGATATCCAGCGCTTGATAAATGAGCCCGCCGTGTTTGCGGGGCTCATTATCGTACAACCTAAGCTTAGTAATGTCCTTGGTGAGAGGACTTTTCTCAATGTAGTATTTATAAAACGTGTACGACAAGTTTCTAATATATGTCGGGACTGAGTCGACGCCAGCAAGCTCCCTAAGAGTTTTCAACCGAATGTATCTTCTGCTGTTGGTTATGACACGGAGCACTTTGTTTTGCATCCTGTCCAACCTCGCTAGAGGTGTGGGCTTAAAGCTGCAATACACTGGACAAGCGTACGTTAACGATGGCCTTATGATCTGCTTGTAGAGGAGGAGTTTATTCTCCATACTCAGTTTTGAGCCTCTAGCTATCAGAGGGTAGGTGCGCTTAAGAGCACCACCAGCCCTCTGTATAGCCAGAGTAATATGTCTGCCAAAGTTAAGTCGCCTGTCCAACTGCACTCCCAGGTATTTCGCAGTGTTCACGTTTTCCACGGCTTGGCCATTGATCACCAACTTCCTGTATAATTTCGAGTGTGTATACTTTTTGGTGAAGTTGATGGTCTCTGAAAGTGAACTTGGATCCTATATTGGGCAGCGACGCTTGAGAATGAATGGGCAAATATGACGGTATCATCGGCATATATCGCCGTGCCCATATCCCTTCTCTCGCACTGAGGAAAGTCGTACGTATTTAGGGAGTACAAGTGTGGCGACAAACTTGAACCCTGCGGAACACCTGATTCGATAGAAAATTCTGCGGAGCGAGTGTTATTTACTCGCACCATGGTTTCGAACGTGACTGTCTCAACCACTGAGCTATCTTATTCCCCTGATACCACAACGGGTATTGAATTATATCTTACAGATACTTGTGGAATGTTCCTTATTGTAGAGAAAACAATTGAAAGTTCTCCCCTGTAACCATATAGCAAAATTTCTGTGGTCTAGTTTCCAGGTTTTTGCTACAATAAGCAATCGTAGATGCATATGGGAGTAAAAAGGGTAAAACATCGGTCGGCAACGACTATCGTTTTTGAACGCTCCCCCAAAAAATCTCTGAGCTTTGAGATCATTTATATGATTGAATCTCTCAACCCGCAAATCTGCTCACAAGGTGGAGCGGCTTACGTCCGTTCCAACAGCGTGAGACCATGCAGATTAAACAAATAGATGAAATGGTGTGGTGATTTGGACGAGAAATAGATGGCCTCAAGGCTGTCTGTGGTGACTTATCCTGTACTGATGGCGAGGCAAAAACTTGAAGACCAGTCAAATAAAACTCATTTGGTAACAGGGGAGTACTTGCAATTGTTTCTTCTTCAATGAGGTACATTGCACAAGTATCTGTCCAATATAATTCAATAACCGTCGTGGTATTAGCTAGGGGAGTACTTGTTGCCTGACAGGTATTCTCCACAATTTCCTTTGCTAAGCCGGAATCGAATGCTAAAATCGGCATCGTCGAGGGATTCAAAATAATTTGGTCTAGGGCGAATAACTCGGTTCCTACGAGGTCGCGTAATATGTTCATAATATTCATCAAAATTTGTCTTCTAAAACGTCAGATAAATTCATGTCGGACATTTTTGACTCCAATCTACACTTGCTAACGTCAAAACAAACAAATTATTTTTTTTCTTCCAGATAAAAACTTTAACAGCCACTTGAATCGGCTGATAAGTTATCAGCAACTTTATATGCCAGATATATCTATTCGCGTCAAATCAGAATTTAATAAAATTCCAACTTCGAAGTCGGAAAATAATAAAATTCTGACTTCGAAGTAGAAAAATAATAAAATTCCGACTTCGAAGTCGGAAAATAATAAAATTCCGACTTCGAAATCGGAAAATAATAAAATTCCGACTTCGACGTGGGAAAAATATTTTAATGGAGAATGTTCACCTTTTCAACACGAATACTTCCCAGGAAGTTACTTTGAACGATGGAAAATAGCGACTTGAGTTGATCTTTCAGCCGCAGATGATTCCAAAACTGATTTTTTGAGCATCCTGTTCCTATTTTCAAACAACAACCAAAATGATTACTAATTACTAATGATTACAATAATTATAATATAATAATGATCATTTATCAAATTTATAATTTATTGTAATGCCTAACGGAAACCAACTACTTCCCCGGCTGAAGCCGCGCTGGACATTGAACCACATCTGATAGATATTGTGAAATGACCCGCCGGACATTGAACCACATCTGATAGATATTGTGAAATGACCCTAACTGAAAAAAAATCAGAAGCTAATAGTTTTCATTTTCATTGAGATAGTTGATTCTTCAAGTATCTATAGCTATCATTGAAAATTCATATAAATGTATGAGAAAGGGAGAATGTTATTCAAAAGTATCACTCACAGAAATCTTTTATTTCATTGATGTAAGGAACGCGCCTCTTACATTAGATCTCCAATATATTTTTGTCGACGAGAATCTATTTCGCTCTTCCAAGCTCATCAGGGAAATCGGAATAATTGGGGAGCAGGCTCTTTACAAGTAATTTCACAAAGCAAAAATGGAAGATTTAAATGATGGAAATATTTCTTTTGTAATAACACGTTGGAAATTGTTTTTTAACATAAACCTGTCAGGGGCAGTGCATTTTGATTTTTGTTTGGAAATATGAACAGGATGTTGATAAAATCAGTTTTGAAATCATTTGCAACTAAAAAATGTTATTTATTTGTAATATCTAAGAGAAAACAACTACTTCCCTGGCTGAAGCCACGTTGGATATTGAACCAAATCTGACGGAATATCTAAATATTTCTTCTGCGGTAATGTCGGTAACACAGAAAAAACATTTCCATCATTTCCATCCTTGCTGTGTGAATCTGCTTCTGAAGAGTCTGCTTCCCAATTATTCGGATCTCCCTGATGTAGATCTAATGTAAGAGGTGCGGTCTTTCGGGTCTTTACATCAATGAAATTAACGTTTTCTGTGATTGATTCTATCAACTATCAATCACTTATCTGAATGAAAATGCAAATTTTCACCTTCAGATTTTTTCTTTCAGTTAGGGTCTTTTCACAATATCTATCTGGTTTAATGTAATGCGTGGAAAATAATAATATTCCGAAGTTGGAATTACAATTAACTTACAATTAACAATTATCAATTATTAGTAACTTGGGTACTAAAAACTAATAGGTGGCCAGAAATCAGATCTTCCCTTCCCAAAAAACAAATAAAAAATCTAAAAAGATAATGATTTCTACCTATTTTAGGTCCTGATAGTGACTATACATTGAACGTGCCCATTGTTCTATTTATTAAAATCTAAAGATGAAAAAAAAAACTCGATAGGTAAGTGTAGTTACCATATAAAATTTGGTCACCTTGATTTAGACAAATTTCAACGAATACCGTTGTTCAAAACACTTCCAAGACGTTAGCACTAGTTATACCAATTTCCGATTCTGGCTGTTCGGAAAATCATAAATGAAATTAATGAGATTCCTCAGGCTGTAGTAAAAATGTGGTGATGAAGAAAGTCGAGAGAAGCGTTTTAAAATTCGAGCACGAATACAAGCTCCTCGTAATGAAGTGAAGTTTCTTCAGATATACGAGCATAATATTTTATAGTGAATGAGACGGCCAAATATTGAACGTGAACGAGGTTCGTTGAAACGTTAATGATTAGTTGGTTTATTATATTGTTCATGATTCATAATTATTTTCCTCACTTTGCCTTAAGGAAAATATTTATGAGAGACTTGATAACGAGGGAAAAACAAAAAAAAAATATTGAGTTCAAAGTTGGACCAAGGAAAGTAGAGCGAAAACAATAAAGTTCGAGAAAAAAATTGTAAGAGAAATGTGAATGGTATAAGGAGAATAAGGCAGGGACGGTAGGACGGGGGGATAGAAAGATACGTATGACGTTTTTTCCGTTCCAGCCTGAACCAAAATAATATACTTTATTTATACGCGTCGTAATCTAAAAACTATCGGTAACAATAATTACGTGGTGGTGAATAACATTTCAATAATTATCACGAGTTTGTCAGGTCATCAGTGTTGTACTCCTTTCGTCGGAGACCAAATAAACCCCCTACCTCTGCCGAGTCCAAAGTTGCTGAAATTTGGTAGTAAGTATTTGGTACCCGAAAATCAAAAATACCAAATTCTTTGCTCAGGGGTGTAGAAAAGGGCGTGAAAACCGCTCCTAAACAGTGAAAAGTGTGTAAAGTCCTTCTAAAGCAGAAATAACAAAATAAATTATTTCTACCTCTTTCATAAATAACTACGGTAAAAAAAACGGCATGTTGAATCCAAGAGTTTTGACCAAGCCCGTAGCTAGGTTTATAGGTTTTTGAGGTTTCGAGCTAGAATTATGTGCATTTTATGTTATTTGGGTAGCTGATCTCCATTTTCGAGTTCATATGACATAGAAATTTGCTGGTCAATTGTTATAAACAGTTGAATGTTGTAAAATGGTCTATTTGGTGCTAAAATCTAGCTCGTGATCATCAAGCAAAACTTGCAATTGCGATCGTTTGGCCGGAGAATTCATAGCTTCCTATAAATAATTCAACAATTATAAATTTTTCACAGAAAATGGGACAGAGAACCATGCAGGTATATTCTAAAAATCGTCCTACTATGATGGTACTAGCAGGTTTATTTGGTTGTACTTCATTATATCAATATTATTATTCTTATTATTACATTACCTAATATTGTGAAATTCTTGTATTGTCGTCAGTTCTGGAAATGTGTGACCAATTTTCGATTATTCGGAGGAAATTGAATTTGAAATTCTTATTATTGTTTTTTCTTTGGTGTGTTGGCATCGACTACTATGATCCTCATCATTAGCCACAATTATCATTATTATTTTTATTATTATCATTATTACATCAACATTGTCAAATTCTTGTAATGTCGTCTGTCTTTAAAATGTCTGTCAAATTTCAGATTATTCGGATGTTTTGAAGTGGGTGAAAATAGAATTTGTAAGTTCACATCATTATTTTCATTATTATTAGGGTAACCTAATATTAATAAAGATCTATCTATCTATTATTTTCAACATTTAATAAAGAGAATTCCGGTTTTATGGGTAAGTTGAATATGAGGCAGGAGTATAACAAATTTTTTTTTGGCATGTAAAGTGGGACCTGTCACCCTACTTTAAAATTGTTGCATATAGTCCAAAGAGGGTATGGGTTGCTGATTCAGTATAATAATTCCATATTTACTAAATTATTCATGATTTTCGGACCATCGCAAACATCGCCGTGAAGTGCGAAAAAACACATTTTGGGTACTCAAATACTCGCATATTATATTTGCATGAGAAAGTAGGAGTCTTCAGAAACGATGTGAACTTTTCCGTTTTCTTCTCCGATCATTTTTAGCAGAGTTTTACCAATCAAATATCCGGCTCCGCCAGAATTTTCACCGGCGGGTAAGCGTGAACCTGAAATTTCATATCGGTGTTCAAACACATTTTCTGAGAAAACGAGGGCATTTCATAAGAAATTACTAAGAATAATTTTTGTAGAAAATTGAATTGTTTTTCACCTTGTTAAGTTGTATTTTCGATAAATCATATACTTTCTAAGATTACAGCAAAAATGTATTCATTTATTTTTAAACAAAAAAAAATGTTCCACACCTGGTATTTTTTTTTCTGGTTATCATGGTTCCAACTACTAGCGTACCAGGGTTTGGTAGAGCTACAATCGATCCTCGTCTCAAAACCCAATCGTACTGGATTACTATATTATTATTGTACTCAAATATCCTACAGGAGCTGAATTTCAGACGATTGTTCAGTAATTCTGAATTGCCCTGCAATGCAATATGCAACACCATCGAAGCTTGGGATATTGGAATCGATTTCACTGAGGACATGCATAGATGTAGTTTTCTAATGATATTAATTTGAAAAGAATGAAAAAGAATAATCTCAGTAAGAAAGGACTTATTGTATTGAGCAAAAGGGATTATTGAAATATTTCCTTGTGAGTTCCTTGGAGCTTTCGTTTCCTGAAAGATATAAAATATAGAATATCCTTTACGAAAGTATCACTATCATGACCGAATTCCTACATCAGATAACGACAACTATTCATCAACTAGATATTTCCGTGAGAAAAGGAGACATGCGACTGGAAACTGTGGAAGGGAATGATACACTTTGCTTTGTCCGAATTCCGAAACTGAAACTCCAAACAGACTTCAAAAGCGAATGATAATACTGGATGTCAACAAATTCTCAGCATTCCCCTTTAGCTAGACATTTTCATTATACACGGAAAGGTGATTCTTTTTACTACTCCCACCAAATTAGATTTTATAGTGTCGAAATTTGAAACTGAAATTTTGTGTTTCAGCGAGCTGAAAACTGGACTTGATTGATTAGGAATTCAAAATATTATATGACTCAATCATGAACAATGCATTCAGTGCATCGTGAAATAATAGTATCAGATTTGACATTCAAGATGAGTACTACAAATATAAGATTGATGGATGTCATGATTCTTTCGAAATTTGTACTTTCCGTCAACTCGCTGCCCTTCCCGAACAAACTTCGGGAAAACACTTTTCAATGTGCGATGCCATGAATGGAATCGGATTTGAACCCACAACCTCATAGTTGAGAAGCGAATGCTTTACCATCACGACTACCACGGCCCATTAGATGTAAAGAGGCACAGCAAGAAAAAAACTTATTTTTACCACGCTTATATTGACTCACTCTGTTGAAAAAATAATAATAATAAATGAAAATATAAATAAAAAATGTTACGGTCAAATTTTGTAACCAATTTTTAGACCACATCTGGTCGTCCGATTGATTTGAAATTTGGCAGGTGTTCATAATTCTGGTGATAATGCATTATAACATTTTTGTTAGAGGAGAAAACAAAATGGCGGCTCCAATATGGTGGACGAGTTTTGTTATTATGACCCGATTCAATCAAAATCAGAAATTGCTATCTGAGGGTTTTCGGTGTCGGAGATTATGATTCTTTTGTCAATATTGAAAAATTCAAAATGGCTGCTCCAATATGGCGAACGAATTTTGTATTATGGTCCAATTCGATTCAAAATTGGTTTCGGGGGTTTTCGGGGTCGAAGATTATGATTGTTCTGTTGAAATTGAAAAATATAGATTTGAAAAAAAAATTAAAAACTTGACTTTAAAAAAATTGACATAGTGCTCTCGGATCGCACTCTAAAAGGTAAGGTCCAAAAATAGACTGCAAAGACTAACTTTTACATTTAACTGAAGTGAGTATGTTACAATGTTTCAACATAGTTTGATGTGATGAAATGGCATGTGAAATCGATACAAGATATGATGAGACGACAAGACTAAAAAGTAGAAAATAAAAAAAAATATATTTTTCTTTAAACTACGCTCATATTTAAATACACTAAGAAGGATATAAATTTTTTTTTTCATGTTGAAAAGGGGAACATTCTCCATGAAAATTGAAAAATGAAAAATGTGACTTATTTGTAATATCTGACAGAAAACAACTACTTCCCCGGCACAAGCCACGCTGGACATTGAACTACATCTGATAGATATTGTGAAAAGACTAACTGAAAAGGAAAGAAAAAATCTGAAAGTGAAAATTTGCATTTTCATTCAGATAGCTCACTTTTTTAATTCTTTCTAGTTTTCCTTGAAAAAATCATTAAATAAATTAGATAAGGAGAATGAAAGGTATGAGTGAAAGCGTGAAGCGCCAAGAAAATACATTTCGCAATGATGATACAATTTTTTTTTTCAATAATACTACAAGCTTTTATTCAACTTACCATGTTAGTTAGTATGTGGGGGTCAAATCTTGCAAGTGAATTTTGACTCAATTCTTGTCGTCAGTTTACTTGAAACTTGGCAGATATCCATAATTCCGGAGACAACGTGATAAGGAATTTTCGTTAAAAAATAAGATGGTAGACGAGATTTGTGATTATGGTTTGATTCCATTCAAAATTGGTATCACACTGTATACAATCGATGCATAGTGGATTTGGCTGATTTATTCGAAAAAGTATCTTTACAGTGCCAATTTACATGTTTCATTAATAGGCCTTTTCATTTAGATGACAAATGACTAACTTTGACAGCCCCAACGGCAGTGACGGCGAATATTTTTTCTTTTTAAAGGAAATAAAATAATTCTTCCGAGTTTTCTCATGGAGAGTTAACTTGAATTTACATGGAGAAGAAAATTAACCATCAGAAAAATTCGTGTAGGCACATTATTTTGTCTAAGAATGAAAGGTTTCTGGTGGTATAAAGTAGGTAAAAATTACCTAACTATATAGTTATTAATTATACAAGGGAAAAAAGTATTAGATTTTAGCTCGAGGTTGTGTTGTCTCCCGACGAGAAGCGGAGGGAGACAACAAACCGAGAGCTAAAATCTAATATTTTTCCCGTGTATAATACACTATTTTTTTCTGTGACAGGAAAAAGGACGATTTAATATCTACCTTTACCTATTTGTACATATATACGGGAAAAAATCACTCACTTTTTTCCCGGTTCTCGGGGAAAAAGGTAATTTCATGAAAAGTTATATTTTATTACCTGTCAACAGACATAAAATGTCAAACTTTTTTCCCGTCACAGAAAAGAAGTATTTTTTTCCATATGTAGATTTAACTACACTAAGAATGACACTAAGAACGAGAATATTTAATACAAAAGAACGCATTTGAAAGTTTATACATTTATTTTAGATCTGTCATTTAAATTAAAAATTAATAATTAAGCAGTTGGTTAACTTTCAACATATCCATGAATTGAGAAATTTTGTTGATGAAACGCGAAACGCGCTACTTTTGAGATTTGGTGGAACTTCAGGTCAGTTTTTTGTGGTCCTTTGAATGTTTAAATAAATATTTGATATAGGGTGACCCATTTAAGATCGAAGCACCCTTCTAAAACTTACATTTTTCAACCAATTGGAGTGATTTTTTTTTCGTTAGGTAGACATGCAGAAAGTCCGTCAGGACACCAAGTTTCATGAATAAATCTTCATATCCAGGGCCAATTCATCTTATTTTTATGGGTTAGTAGCATTAAGCCATAAATGTGGATCCTATGGTTGGAAATAACAATAATCAAGTGTCCAAAGGTCAATGCTACTTTCCTTACTTTATAAAATTATAATAACTGCAAGATAGACATTGTGAACCCATTCCATATATTCGTTCGACTTCTGAATTTATTTTCAAAGTAAACGAAAAGTTACCTGTGAAAGGTTCGAGTATGGTTTTTTCCTTTTCCTTCCCCACAAACAGCATTTCCATACCATTGTAGCTTTCACACAACACCGTAAAGTCGAGGTAATAAATGGAGACACTTTTTTCGAATTACACTATAATTATTATCACAAACGCACAGAAATAAAAATAAACTACAACTATCAGTAACAAATAACGAAAACGAACGCAAATGAGGCCAAAGCACATTGTTGTTGTCATGAAATTAAGGTTGACAGACCTAGAATTTTGAACTGAGCCAATCTCAAATTATTGTTTCAAAACTCAACCAATGGCTATTCACTTTCCCAATATCCAATCAGACTTTAGGGGTCAAAACGAGCGCATGCGCCTTAAAAACTCATCTGAATGAAAAGGCCTATTTGAAGATATTTTATCAACATCAATATATTAAATATTCCAGCAAATTTACGGATAGCCTATTTCCCATTGATGCGATCTTTTGGGATCCAAGGGATCATTTTCACCAAATTCTTGAGATTCGATTTGATGCAGGAATCCCAAAAATGTCAATCGTGCGTGTTCCGCATCACAACGAGACGCAAATTTTCTGAATGAACGGTGCATCAGTTACCAACCAATCACCAAGTTGAAACACCGGAGACCGAAATTAAACCATTAGTATTTACTTTCGATGCCGCAAAGCTCGTGAATTATTCAAGCGCTTCAGGTGAAAAGGCATGGCAGAGAGGGAATCACTCCGAGAAGCAAATATTACAACAGTTATTCCTTCAGTTCCTGAATAAAACATGAATTTCGTTCGACAAAAATTCATAACTTTGCGGCAATTAAAATAGCACGATAATTAAAACTTTCTGTTGAAATATTACATTTATTTGTGGTGGATATTTTTATTTATGTTCAAAAGGCAAATGTTTGGAATTTGAGAAAACTTGTTTCGCCTAGTGGGAGAAAAAATTTTGTTCTCATAGGTAATGCGGTTAGAGTCAAAACAAGCCGGAGCTTAATTTACATAATCTGCATTGAATGCTGCAGCACTTCAGGAATAATTGGATAAATATATTCATTAATTTTCCTATTCCTGAATAATCTCAGTAATTGAAGCGTACGTAATATAAGATCTGATTTTAGTTCGGAAATATGAATAGGACATTCATAAAATCTGTTGTGGAATCATCCGCGACTGAAAGACAAACTTTAGTCGCTATTTTCCATCGTTCAAGATAACCTCTTGGGAGGTATTCATGTTGAAAAGGGGAACATTCTCCATGAAAATTGGTTGTTCAGTTTTTATCGATTAGCAAATATGAACGGCAATAAAATTTTACTAGTCCAAATTGAAAACTTCCCCAAGATAATAAAACAATTTTTCATTAATACTGAAAATTTTTGCCGGAACAATTATATTTTTGTTGGATTAAAACATCAGATCTTATGTTGAAAAGGGGAACATTCTCCATGAAAATTGAAAAATGTGATTTATTTGTAATATCTAACAGAAAACAACTAATTTCCCGGCAGAAGCCACGCTGGACATTGAACTACATCTGATAGATATTAAAAGACTCTAATTGAAAAGGAAAGAAAAAATCTGAAAGTGAAAATTCGCATTTTCATTCAGATAGTTGATTTTTTATAGTTTTCTCTAGTTCCCATTGAAAATTCATTGAATAAATTAGGTAGGGAGAATGTTATTGAAAAATATCACTCACAGAAATCGTTCATTTCATTGAAGCAAGGTTCGCTTCTCTCGTATTTAATCCCCAATACATTTTGGTCGACGAAAATCTATTTCGCTTTGCCAAGCTCATCAGGAAGATTGATAAAAAATTGAAGAGCAGGCTCTTCAGAAGCAATTACACACATCAAGGATGGAAATTGATGGAAATATTTCTTCTGCGGTGACACTTTGAAAGTTATTTTTTGACATAGACCTGTCATGGGCATTGAATTTTGATATTTGTTCGAAATTATGAATAGGATATTCATAAAATATGTTGTGGAATCATCTGCGGCTGAAGCTTGTCTTTCAGCAGCAGATGATTCTACAACAGATTTTATGAATATCCTATTCATAATTTCGAACAAAAATTATAGAGAATATAATAGCATTATTTATTTTCGGAAAAAATTCATATTTCTATTTTCCCCGGAAAATAGTCTATAATAATTTTCCGTATGTTTTCCTGGCTTATCACCCTCAAAATTCGGATTCAGCGGGTCAAACTACCCAAGAAAAGCTTGGGTGATCCCGTCACACTTCATCGGCCACGAAAACCCTCCCTGTCACCGGACTATTCGAATGATTTGAAATGTGGCATGTGTTCATTATTCGGATGATAAAGCAATATGACATTTCTTTAGAAAAAAAAACAAAATGGCGGCTCGGAGATGGCTGACGAGATTTGTTATAATAGACCGATTCGATTCAAAAATGGTATTTGAGAGTTTTCGGGGTCAGAGATTATGAATTGATTATGAAAATTCATGAATTTAAGATGGCGGCTCTAAGATGGCGGACGAGATTTGTGATTTGAGTCAGATTAAATTCAAAATTGGTAGGCGGGGGTTTTTCATGTCGTAGATTTCGAATTTTCTGTCGAAATTTATAAATTAGAGATACTACTCCATGATGGCGGACGAAATATGTCATTATGGCCCGATTCGATTTAAAATTTTGTGAGGGTTTCCGGTATAGGAGATTATGAATATTTTGGCAAAATTCATGAATTCAAGACGGCGGCCCATAATGGTGGACGTATTTTGTGATTATCGTCAGATTCGATTCAAAATTGGTATGTGGTGGTTTTCGGGGTTTACATTGGATTATTCTCAAGTTCATCAAAGTAGGGACCAATTATACATAAAAGTACTGTTGCAAACTGTTGTTAGTCTAAAATCTAGCACATGTCACGTGTATGGTTTTGTGAGTTTTGAGAATTTGTTCAAGTGAACTTGCTTGTATTGAGATTTCCTATGACTTATTTCACTTTACTTTTTGTAGCAACCAAATATTCGAATTCATTTAGTGATACCATAATCCACTGGGTGATTCCTCCACAAATATTTGAAAATTATTTTGTATTGAATTTTTGGTCACAAGCACATTGCACATTACAGAAATTAATTGATGTATTAACACTTTGTGGTATATTATCATTTGCAGTTATTATTATAAATATTCTTAACATTATTTGAACCATTAATTTCTTTGAAAATTGTCGATATTCGATAGTAGTCACTCCTCTCAATGCATGTATTGGGGAGTAAATGTTTCCTGTAACATTTTGTAAACACAAAACAAGCTTGGAATCGTAAAAGATTCCAACATAAAATCAAATTAAATCGGAAAGAAAATTTTTAGTTTGTGTATACATGGTCACGTGCTCTCAGAATTTCAGAGAATTTCTACAATTTCTTTTTTGTGTGTGATGTGGTCATTAGTCACTTGTTCTGGATTGGCCTTGTTACTAACTCCATATGCCACCTCAGGAGCAGCACTGTTAATTATCAACGCAACAGTGAATCGTGAATTGTTCACAGCCGACAAAAAAATACAATCATTCAGACTTTTCCATCTAAAAATGAAAAAAAAAACATGCCCCTGACGGGAATCGAACCCAGAACCTCTCGGTCACAAGGCCCGAGCGTTAACCACTGCGCCAATCCCAGCCCCTCTACGATATTTTTAATTGAAAAAATGTTTCTTCGGTCCGCCAACCAAATCCATTCGTATTCGACTGATCCGAAATTCACTACAAATAGAGGAGTGGATAATTTATATATCCGGCTGTAGGACCAATAAATCGAATCTAAAAATACCCCGACGTCGCTACAGATGACAATGAAAAGTAGAAAATACCGATAATATCGTGACCATAAACCATAAATGATTTAGGAGATCAATAAATATAAATTTTAGAAAAGGATATCTGAGGTAGAGCACTGACTACAAATCAAGCTAGGAAGGCGGGTAGGAAACATGATTATTCATAATGTTGAGTTCCCCTCATTCAGTGACGCAGAAGAAGGGTGTTTCTTGATGAATCTCAATTGGAAGTTTGGGAAAATTTTACAGAATATATATATTGAAATTTAGGATATGAGATGTTCTATTGATCCAATTTATTTATAATAACTCTCCATTTCAATACTTGAATGGAACACTCTGTATGTATACAATATCCCTAGGAGCATAAGGCAATACCGGTGTCTCGTCCATACCAAATAAGTGTCGAAAATGGTAGTATAACACTCGTATCGCCATTAATCGATTGGGTTTTGAGAAATCTTGTCCTGTCCTAGAGAAGAATTATTTTGTAATCCAGACAGAATGTGAGTTGATCCATTCAGATAAAAAAACTGTTCAAAGGCAAGCTTTCATTTCAAAATAATTTCTTTCGTCGTACTTGAACAGAAAACTTTGCGCAACAAACTTTTGAATTGTTAACTTGCAAAATAACGTACATTGCACATTTATTGGGTATAATGAATAAACCATAAGCAACTACTTTTACTGAAATTTCTTGAAACAGACCTATTAATTTTGTTAATGAATGACAGAGACAAACCTATAGTAAAAGCTTTTGCTAGGTTTTATTCATTCCACCCTATTATGTTTTACTCCTTTGAGTATTTGAATAAAATCTTGCCTTTATAAAGTTTTTTTTTCAATAATTTTCGAGAAATGATTAGAAATTTCTCTATCTGAAATCACTTTTTGATTTTTCTCATGTATGATAGTAAAATCTCTTCGGCTCTTAGACTATATTTAATATTTGGTTATTCTGTTAATAATATATAAATATAGTGGTATCTCTGCAAGCTGTATGGGCTGTATGTTCATGATCACACATATTAACATATTTATTTATTCTGTAAAAATTATATAAAAGTGCAACAAAATATGTTAAATGTGTAAATATTAACATAAAGCTTACAGAATTACCACTAATGTCTGTTTAGTATTCTATGCGGGCCGATAAATTATCTTGGCATTGCACTCTCCGTGTATACAGCGATTTCTCTAATGTTGTTTGGATCCTCCTCTGTATTTGATCAATTTGCACTACATAAATTGGCTTTCCATTGGAAATTTCCATAATTCAAATTGGAAGATGCAGTTAAGCCTCGGAAAACAACAATATTTCAATGGTTTCGATGGAGTGCTCCATTGTCGATATGCGAATGGAAATGGAATTGAAATATGTCACGCTGCATCCGGTGAAAGCTTGGGTTATGAACTGTTTGACAGTACGATGAATTTAAAACTTTTGATGGCATCTTTTTCGCAAATAAATATGTCCAGTTGATTCTTCGATTTCAGTTCTGACTGTGTTGAATTGTTTTTCTTGTTACATTAGTTCTCGTAAACCAAGAATATGTTTACAAGTAACAGCGTGTCATGTAATTGCTATGGGGGTTGCTCCTGTAGCAGGCCCATATGGACTCTTTTTGCCATTTCCTGGTCTCATTATCCATGACATGCTCCTGAAACTTCTTAGTTCCGCCCTCCTCTAGTCTGCACCGGCTCTCATCAACATTCATCCTCAAACTATGTGTGTGTAGTGAATTATATTTCTCGCTCACATATAAGGGTTTTCAAACACTTTTTATTTTATCAGGGTAACAACTTGAAAGTATCAAATACTAGTACTGAATTATTAAAATCAAATGAAAGTATTTATATTGAAATTATTCATCCATATAGACCAAGCGTATAATTCCTTATAGGCCCTTCAGGACATTGTCCATTACCCTCTGGAACGTTGCTGGAGCGTTCTACAATCCAAACGGCATTCTCAGGTACTCGTAGTGTCCGTTTTCGACATTGAATGCGGTCTTGGGGTTGTCTGTCTCTGTCGTTTCTATTTGGTGGAATCCGCTTGCCAAGTCCAAGGTGGTGAAATATCGACATCTTCCCAATTTGTCAAGGATATCCGAAATGTTTGGAATTGGGTGGCGATCGTCTATCGTCTTCTCCTTGACCTTCCGGAAATCCACAACAATACACCACTTTGCTTTTTCGGAGGCATCTGGTGTCTTGGTGAGGACCAGAGAGATTGACTAGGTCTTATGATACTTTTCCAATAATGAAGATATTTGCCCCTTGATTTTCTCTTCATTTTCATATGGATATCGGTAAGATTTGGTACGGAATTTCATCTTTAGTTTTTATTATGGTGTTTTCCTTGATTGGTGAATGTTGGTGGGGAATCTGGTTGGTGGAAAATATCAGCATATTTTCTGCATAATCTTTTGATATCTTCTTCTGGGTTGAGATGGTCTCTTCTGATTAGATCAGCCACATTGTTGATTGGGTCCGAGTACCCAAATGCAAAATAAAGGTGATGCTCTTGAAGATTTATGGAGTTGCTGTGTAGTGGTTCTGCTAGAACGACTTTTGGAGTTTATCTGGACTGAAGTTGACGAGGCTAGATGGTCGCAGGCATCGGTGAGAGCTTTTCGGATGTAAGCACCTTGTAGTTTTTGCTCGTTATCATGATGGTTCCATTTGTTTCTTCAATTGGTAGTCGTACTTGCTCTCGCTATCAGGCTCTAGTTGGATGGAGTAGAACTGTGTCTTATTGGTTTCGTAATATTGGATCGGGAGAGATGAGTGTTTGGTTGAGAGGCGATATTCAGGAAAATTCAGTTCAGCTTTGAGAAATTTCAGGTCATCAAGTCCAATAAGGCCATCGCAAGTTTTATGGAATTTGAAAAGGTAACATTTGAAGGCAACATTTGAAGGTAGTTACCATTTGGGAATTTATGCACTGTAATCTTGAGAATAATTTTGATAAATGGAGGTGATAATAGGGGTTCGGGTAACACACAGTTGTAACTTTTTTTGATAAGGAGTGGGGTCTGTGCTCGGGTCTGAGCCACACGAATCGGAATCGGAATTTTTTCTTTACGGAAGCAAAAAGGTCAAAAATCTAAAAATAACGGGTTCGAAAATATCCGAACATATTCTAACATCTGATGGCGATCATATGATGGAATGGAATAATACTAAAATTTTATTGAGAGAATCAAATCCAGAAAAAATAAAGTTAAAGGAAACTGCGTGCATTCTTTTATCGAACAACTGCTTTTCAACCAATTCCATCGAAATGGACCGCACCTGGTTACCTCTCCTCAGAGATGAAATAAGAACTAATAGAATGGTGATTGATTGATACCGAATACCCTATGTATCAAGATACCAAATGTCAATCAAAAGAATGTATGACAGATTTCATTTGGCTCTGTCAAAGAAAGATCTTATTTCCAAAACCGCAATTCAAATTCAGTTTCTTCAGCGTCTTTCCAAGAAGTTTTCATAACGGAGGCAGACACAGCCTCCGAAACGTCAACAATTTTCGAAAAAAGGGAAGTATTCTTTGTTAATTCGATCTCATTTTTTCAGATAGGCAAATTCAGTGTAGGGAACGTTACTGACAAAAATTAATTTCTTTCAAGACAGCAGTCTTGTGAACGCAGTAACTTATCGGGCAAATTAATTAATTTGCCCTTCTACACTTGTACAGATTTCTTTGGATTAACATTTTTTCATTTTCAGATTGTGGACGGTCATAAACCCAAAATATCATGTCAAGAATCGGATTTCCTCCACAAAATCAAACTTTCAATCAATACTTAAATTTTATTAAACAAAATATTCAAATGAAAAACACTCACCTTTCAGAAGCGCCACCAACAGCAGAGCGAAGATATTCGAATGAAGTTTCATATTTCTGAAACAAAACACAACAGTCAACATGAAATTTATGATTTCGCAGACATTAAATTATGCATAAAGTAATTTGGGAGACAGTTATAATTCTTGTTCTATGGAAGTTATGCTGAAAACTACACTCCCTATGAGATAAAAGCTCCAATAAAAAAATATTAAAACTGCAAGGTTGAAGGAAACGTCAAGTGAAGACCATAAAAGAGAAGATGTGAGCGGTGAGTAGTACTAACTTTGATAAATAGTCTCATATATGCTCCATTTCATTCACATGTGGGCTGGAAACGTTGATAAAATGTGTACGAATATATGCGATGAAAGCGGAACAAGATACATTAACTCTTGAGATCGATACCTTTTCAGAAAATATCATCAGGAAGTTCGTTATTATAACCGATGAGAGCTAAATTTCCTGATGTTTGAACCTGTGCGTTGTATTTTATACAACATATAAAATTCGGATATATAATTGGAAGTACGTGTCTTTCAAATATGAGAAAAAACAAACATCACAACAGAGGCGAGATTCAAAAAGTGACTAATATAGGCCTAATAGTTGCACGACTGGTAGTCAGTTTGCAAGTGTACATCCGTAGGATTTTTGATGATACAAGCAAGAGAGGGATCAGTCTCTACGTTATGACATGGGGAATCAGAAATTGGATAGTGGACAATGACCAGTAGTGGCAGATTGAACTTATAAGCAAAAAACAAAATAGCCACCCCTTTGCCGCGCAGCGACGAGGGTGATTTTCTTAAAAAATTCATGTACGAGATAAATTTCCAGCAATTAATTCAAGCACGCGGGGGATTCGGTAAGAAAATTTCACACCAAAATATATTAAATTAATGGTTAATTCAACTGACTTGTAGATTATTCTGAGAGAAAACAAGTTGTAACATCAGTGGGCCATGAATGGTTTTTGTTGCTATAATGACAGTTACGCGTTGTAGGCCAATCAAATAATTATATTTTGAGGAATTAATTTCCAGCAAGCTGGAAATCCTTTAATTACCTTCATTCGGTCCCAAATGCGTGTAATCTAAGTTTGCACCATTCCAGGAGATGAGCTTAACTTTTGATAGCCAAAAAACCGCCAAATTTTTGCACTTTTTTTATTTTTTTGCTTATAGCTGCAAAACGGTGCGTCGGACGGAAAATGTTATTCCATTCAATAATACGGAGGACAAAATTCTGCGTCGAATGACATCTGAAAACATCAAATTCCGTTCAGAGGTATAGCCGAAATCGAATGTTAAAAAAAAGAAAATTTCGTAGTTCGGTGCAAACTTACATTTTGCGGCTTTTCAAGCTTCTTGAAAAGAACACGACATTACAAGAGACTGTCAAGGTTTTTCATCATGAAGATGCAGATCCTGAGGTTCTCATTTCAGCAGGTCAACTGTTCTTGGCAGCCCTCTATTCATCTAAGGCAGATGAGACCTCCTTGGACCAAATCCGCTACGAGATATTTTCCAAATCCGTAACAAAGCCAACTTTCGAGCTGGCCTCTCTACCTCCAACAAATGCAGCCGCCGCCCAACATATTCTGCGGGTGTACCTTCAAATCCAGGGCTGGTATGATAGATCAAATGATCCTCTGAGCTGGGGTTGGAGGAGGACAGACCTTGGTCTTCTCCCCATCATAAACACAAAGGATCCAGCTCCACCTGAAATTCTCAATACTGTGTCCTGCAAATGTACAAAGGAGTGTACAGGCAAGTGCAGCTGCCGAAAAGTAGGCATGAAATGTTCAACAATATGCCTCAACTGCAACGGCCAGTCATGCTCGAATTCAGAACAATTCGAGGATGAGGATGTGACCTTCATTGCCGTAGAAGCAGAAATAGGTGAGGATAGTCCCTTTGAAGATGATCCAGATGAAGGGGGCCTCGATATGCAATCGCGCCGTCTGAGCTTCTCAGATGAAGGACCATCGACATCAAAGAAAATGCGAACATGAATGCTGCCACATTTTGTGTTGCATGCCTATTATATATTGATTTATGCCACAAACTGTTCATCAATGAAGTGTTTTCGTTCCTTCATTGCACCTTAACTATTAGGAACTATGATTATGAAATTTTATTCTCTACAACTTTTATTCAATGAATTTTTTCAATAAGACTATCTGTTTTCAAGAAATGTCGTCTTGGAAAGCCGCAAAATGTAAGTTTGCACCGAACTACGAAATTTTCTTTTTTTTAACATTCGATTTCGGCTATACCTCTGAACGGAATTTGATGTTTTCAGTTGTCATTCGACGCAGAATTTTGTCCTCCCTATTATTGAATGGAATAACATTTTCCGTCCGACGCACCGTTTTGCAGCTATAAGCAAAAAAATAAAAAAAGTGCAAAAATGTGGCGGTTTTTTGGCTATCAAAAGTTAAGCTCACCACCTGAGATGGTGCAAACTCAGATTACACGCATTTAGGACCAAATAGAGGTATTAAAACGATTTCCAGTTTGCTGGAAATTAATTCCTCAAAACGGTTTTTTTCGATTTAATTTTATTAGCCTATTGGTATTAGTGGCGGTGTTTGTATGTGAGAAAGTAAAATTCATTTTGCGACATTTTCAACCTAAAATTACATTGCACATCACGCAGAACTAAAATAGTTTTGACTGGTCCATGCGGATTGTCTATTGGGAAGTGATGTGGAAAGGAATTCTTGCAAATTTCAGCCGAGTATTTACGAAAAGATAAGTTGAATAAAATTGTTTCAAATATTAAGTTCATGAGTCAAGCATAGGTAGATTTGATTGATATACATTTTTTACCGTTGAAATGCAAGTTCTCAAAATATTTTCAGACACATTCGAAATATTTAGTGAATATATAATTATGAAATATTATCTCCTTTCATATGAAAAATAACATTCCATTTGTACATAAAAGCAAAATGTTAACTATCACATGTCAAATATTTGACAGAAAAATTTCCACTTATTAATTTCGCCCAGGGTACCCAGGAGGATAAAAATTTCCGGAAATTTTTTGGGTTGCCATGTCAACTAAATAAAAACCAATGTAATATTTTGAATGTGAGTAGTGAAAATATGACTTGTTCATCCATTGCATCGTTAACAGACTATAAAAAAAATGCATTAAAGTAGTTACTGTCAATTTTTAATTGGTGAGTAAAACCATATTGCTCATTACAAAGGAGTTCAACATTTTTGTGTACAGAACATTTTCGAATATTTTACTGGGATCACATATAAATAAAAATAATTGGCCTTTGATCAAAGAGATCGTTTTCAATTGATACTTTAAGTACAGGGCAAGCCATGGTATATTTCTACAATTTAGGATAGATTCCAGTTCGTAGTATTGGGTCGTTAGGAAGACTTCGAAATGTTACAACGTTTATGTCTTCTTGACTTGACTTCAAAACTCAAGCTTTTGAAAATTTGATATTTGAGTTGAATCGATTTACGTTGTGAACTACTTGACTTGATATCAAGTAAAATCAAACAACTCGATAGCGGTCCGTGAAATGCACACTGAAGCGTTAAAATAGGGGATTCACCAAGGTTACAGTAAGGCCCCCGTGCTCGATAACGACTTGCTGTTAAATAGTAGAGCAGCATTGATCAAGGATAAACAGTGGCGGCTAGAGAATAATTGTTTATTTAAGTGATTTGTCCGTAATGGAATCGGAATCAATTCAAAGCAGGATTCAAAGCAGTTGCTCAGAATATATCATTGATGAAAAAGTGTCGGCGCCTTCAAAGGCCAAACGAGTTAAAGTTAATAAAAGTGTATCTGATTGAACGAAAAAAATTATGAATTATTTCATAGTCGAGCAAGATTCCAAGAGTTAAAAAAATACTAACAAACACAGCAAATGTACCCCTATGTACGGCGGTTTTGGAAATGAAAAGGCGACATTTTCAGCTATAACTATGTAGTAGTTTATGTCACAATTGAATAATCTACACGGTGGGTCAAAAAAATGTCCACATCTTATTTTCTTTAATAATTTTTTATTGGTAGCTGTTTTTTTTTTTTAAATTGAATATCTACAAAAATCTATACGATTCAAGCAATCTAGTAAAAATTGTGGCACATGCTATACATTTTTATACAAGGCATTTCAAAAATTTGTCATGTGAGAGTGGGACATTATAACATGAATATTATTGTACTGTATTTTACCAACTCCAGTTTTGTTCATTTTGCTTCCATATATTTTTATTGTTATTGCGTTTTGGCAGTTAATCAGATTAATACAAAAAAGGTATTAGTTTTTCAAGAAAAATCAAGTCGGTAGCTTGATTTACAAGTACTTGTGTAACTACTTGACTCGACTTCAATTTCAAAAATAAATACTTGACTTGAGCTTGTCTTGATTTCAAGTCAAGTCAAGTAGTTAGGAAATCAATTCAAGTAGTGACTCTCTGTCTTCTAGCCATTTCAGTACATTTTCCAAACACATTTATTTGCTCAAGATGGGAAAATCCAATCAAATACAAGACACTGAATCGTAACATGTGCAAAAATAATATATCCAGACATATTGCCTCGTAAGGAATGTTATTGAGTTTTGTGCTGTGCCTTCCTTCTCCAAACAAAAGGCATAGACACAAAGGCAGAGATCCCGCGAAACATTGTCACTGCTACCAAACACAATTTTGTCGTAGTCATGCCGTGGCTTTACGCATCCCATAAATCCGTTTAAACACATGTCTCCTGTACATAAACCTTTCGCCTCTACTACATCATTCGCTGGGAATTCTGCGAATAGTAGAATGAGACGGAATAGTAGTTTTCTTGCCCTCTAAACAGATGTATATGTTACTACATCTTATGTGTGGCTTATAATACATAAATAACAAAACCAACACACCTGTCTTCGGAGAAAATTATGCGAGACCTTCTCGAGTGTCTTCAGGCGGAAAATTGCAGGCAGGCTTGCTTCAAACTTTTCCTTGTAGCTATTTCTCTATCTACTTTTACAGGACGTACTATTAATCCAGTACGATTGGGTTTTGAGACAAGAATCGATTGTAGCACCACCAAATTTGATATGCTAGTAGTTGGAACCATGAAACACGAAAAAAAATTGTTTACCAAGATTCCAGGGGTGGAACAAATTTTTTTTCGTTTAAAAATATATAAATAGATTTTTGTTGTAATCTTGGAAAGTATATGATTTATTAGAAAAACAACTCAACAGGGTGAAAAACAATTCAATTTTCCTCAAAAATTATTCTTAGTAATTTCTTATGAAATGCGCTCGTTTTCCCGGAAAACGTGATTGAACGCCGACATCAAATATCACGTTCACCCTTACCCGCCGCTAAAAGTTCTGGCGGAGCCGAATATTTGATTGGTCATAACTCTGATAAAAATGATCGGAGAAGAAAAAGGAAATGTTCATATCGTTTCTGAAGACTCCTTCTTTCTCAAGCAAATATAATATGAGAGTATTTGAGTACCTAAAATGTATTTTGTCGCACTTCACGGAGATGTTTGCGGATGATCTGAAAATCATGAATAATTTAGGAAATACGGAATTATTATACTGAAGCAGCTACCTATACTCCTTTTTGGACTATATGCAACAATTTTAAAGTAGTATGACAGGTCCCACTTATACATGTCAAAAAAAAATCTTGTTTTACTCCTGCCTCATTTTCAACTTACCTACCCATAAAACCGGCATTCTCTTCAGTAAATGTTGAAAATAATCGCTTATTCATATCCTGCATATATGTATTTAATAACACTATTGTGAAGTGCAAACCTCAAGCTTAAAATCACATACTTCATTTTTTATGTAGGATGTGTATGAGCGATTATTTTCAACATTTACTGAAGACATTGGCGGGATTATGGGTGAGTTGAAAACTGAGGCAGGAGTGAAACCCAGTTTTTTCTTTGGCATGTATAAGTAAGACTTCGGCGTTAAACCACGTTTTCTGAGAAAACGAGCGTATTTCATAAAGTATTACTGAAAATCATTTTTGTGTAGAATTGAATTATCTCTGAACCCATCGAAATCGTTTTTTGATAAATTTTATATTTTCTGAAAGAACAAAAAAAATATTATTTTTTTAAATGAAAAATTTTTAAGGTTTAATTCGTGATGATTTTTTTTGTTCCGCAACTTTCTCAAACGCACTACTGAATCAACTGAATAAATTTTTTATAGTGTTTTCGAAGTCAGTTGAATATGTTTTCTTTCGATTCGATGCATCAGATCTGTTCGAATTGGCACATGAGAATGAAGAAAAACAAAAAGGACATGTGAAAAATATCAATTTCCTATGAATATATCAATTATCGTGTACATTACTACAGGACGAGGCAGAAAACGCCATTTTTCTGAAACTCGTTCATATACTTCTTGCCCAATTGTGGGCTTTTCTTGGAATTTCTCGGAACCAAAAGTTGATGAAGGTTTAGTGCTGAAAACGTTTCGATGATCAAAGTGGAATACCGTTGCATATTTTATATCTGTTAATAATTAATTTTAATATGAGTAACCTATCGTTTGTCATGATGAAACTTCCACCATGTATCTATGTAACCGATTATAAATATAGAATTTTGAGCTCCATAGTACCTATATAATATTTGTATATAATAGTTGCCTTGTTTATTTTGTATGAGTATATTATTGTATATTACATGTACTGTTGATAGTTTCAACTACTTTTGAGAACCAAATATGAAATGTCAATTCGGATTTTCTGATGCCTATCGATGGTGGTGAGTTTTTTCGAATTTCGACAATCTCGTTACTTGGCTATGCTGCAATGATGATGTTTATAAACACATACGCTTGCAGCTGCGACAACACTCTGAATAATCGTTTTCTTGTGAGAGTATCAAGATTGCATTTACAAAAATTGCATTCCCTTCAGAAGGTTTGAAAAAATACCTGTTCAGGATAACCCATCGGGATCCCTACGGTTAGAAGATCAACTATCAAAAGAAATCTACTGGTAATAAAAATTATTGAAGTTTTTTGCCTAACCATGTAGACACTTTGGGGAATGTAATTTGAAAAGTTCAATTAATGTATTCATAGCTTTCATATCGACAGAAATAAATAAGTATTCTCCCATAATTTCGTTTAAATATAGGTATTTGAGAATTCATCTTTTTGGAGTCACCCTGTAGCGTCACACAAAAAGAGTAGACGAAACTTGATTTCCATTCTCGGTAAAAAATCAAACTCAGATATCAACAAGAAATCCACTATCCCATCATATCCCATTAATCAACCACCTTATTTTTTGCTCACTGTGTAGAAACGTTGTTAAAATGTGTTTAGAACAGTTCGTTGGGTTCCTCTACACAATATGCCTGAAGAAATTCAACGAAAAGCCCACAATTGGGCGAGTAGTCAATAAACGAATTTTAGGAAAATCGCGTTTTCTGCCTCATCCTGTAGTAATGTACACCATAATTGATATAATCAAAGGAAATTGATATTTTTCACATATTATACTGAAAAATCAAGAAAAATCAATTCGCAGAAAATATTTTCCATAATTAGCGTTAGACAATCAACCTGTAGAGCCAGTAAAAAAGTCTAATGAAAAAAGTTGCTTGTTTTGACCTGTAGAATGATATATCCAAAAATCAAAAAAATCCATCAAGCCCCAGGAATACATGTATCCAGTGCCATGTCCTTTTAAACCCATTAGTGCATAGACATATTTTTTTAGAGCATTAGTTTTTCGGGGGGCTTTTAAGCCCGAGGGTTTTATTCTGTGAACATAAATCTGCTCAGGTTAGGTTTGTGTGTCAGTCGCGAGCGAAAAAAACATAGGATCTATTTTCGGCAATTGCATAATATGCAGAACCCTATTTTATTATCGGAAAAAAGCGCACATCGTTGTGTTTTTTTCTATTTACTCATTTATTTATGAGAGGATTTTGCCTTATGCGATTTAATCCATGTGTGCAATTTTCCACGTGTGGATATTTCTTGTGGGCTTATATAACATTGCTCGTTTTTTCTGTGCGTTTAATTCCTTTGCATTTTTATCAATTGCGATTCCGAATTTATATATTACGCACCTCTCAAATCCAGATTGTCATCATTTTCCACCTACTCAAAAATCTCGTATAACGACAACCTGACGATAACGATATAGAGAAATGTGAGTTTATGCATATAATCCTTTATGAAGGATTGTTCCGGAAAAGTGCTATCACGAAAATGATAACGCGTTGCCTGCACTGAAAATATTGAATCAACCAACTAAACTCACTCACGAATATATTCAAAACAAAAAAAAATCAACGTATAAAGGCGCGTATTCACCTGAGCACGAACGGGAACGAGGCAAAGTGAGGCCGAACGAATGCCTCGTTCGTAATTTTTGTTGATGGCGGCCTAACGAAGCATCCGAGGCAACGAACGAGGCAGCGATCCACCCCGTGCGGCGCGGCATGCGAATTTCATCAGCAGTTGGGAAAAGTGTTGTTAAAAGAGTGTAAACCGATATGGCCGACGCAAAAGATTTGACAGTGGCCAGTGCTGCTTTTATAGTTATTGCTGGGCTATTACGAAAAAAAAGAAGGAAGAAACGTTGGTGGATGACATCCTTGTATCAAAATAGGGTGACATGTAGAGGACAGTCATTGTTAAACAGAATGGTGGAAGAGGAAGAAAATGGGCATTTTCGAAACTTTACCAGAATGTGTCCCACTGATTTCAACTTTTTATTAGAATCGATTCGTTCTGATATTTCTCGACAAGATACGAAATTTCGCAAAGCTGTGACCGCGGAGGAACGATTAGCTATAACTCTCAGATATTTAGCAACTGGTGATTCGTACACTAGCCTTCAGTACCTCTTCAATGTATCAAAGCAGCTAATATCGAAAATAATACCAGAAGTATGCAAGGCTTTGGTGAAGATCTTATCTAAATATGTTAAGGTATGTATTTTTCCCAAGCGTCAACTAGGTACTCATAAAAAATGTTATACACCAAATCATAAGAAAATCATAAAAAAACAACATTACACCCTGTATCTTACAAACTAAGAGCCGTATTCAACATCCCCTTCTAACTTTAAAAGCGCTTTTAAAATCTGTCTGTCCAATGTCAACTTCAAAAGATAAAAAGTGACAAATGTTAAAAGCATTTTTATTAGAGTTAAAATGAGACGTTGAATACGGTTCTAAGCATTTCTGGATCTATGTTATGAATTTTTTTTCTTCCTTTGGGATGTCGTTCAGTCGAGCGTTGTGACATATTTTTTACAACACCCTGTAGTTCAGGCAAACTTATATTGAAAAACAACAGAAATGCAATGACAAAAAAGTTTATTTTATTTTAAACATTATCATCTTTTGGAAATGTCAAATATGCTGCCAAGACAGAGAAGCCTGAGTTGTCCGCAGGTTGGCGACTTTCTGGATGATCTTGAGGTGATGGAAGGGGTGAAGCGGTGTAAGATGTTGATGGAGAGGATGTAACATAATAAGTTGAATTAGATAAGGCAGAATCACATCGAGAAGATACATAGTAAGATGAAGGTGTCGCATTTTGTAGCGGAGTTAGCTCTTCAGGTTGTGTTGCGAACACTGCGGACTTATTTATTGGTATTTGCAGTGGAGTAGGTTGCGAATGGAGTTGCGAAAGCATTTGCTGTGGCATTGAAACTGGATGCATGTTCATTTCAGCACGAAAGAAAATACTATGAATTTCGTGCTGTAGCATTGTACGGGTTCTTTTATCAAACTGTCGCAGTTTTTCCGCTATATATTTGGCAAAAAGTGAGCTCTCATCATTTTCATTATAACTGGATTTTACTGTTTTTTGTAAAATATTAAAAGCTTCTTGTATTCGAGGATCCTCAGAGTTCTTTCTTTTTGTTACAACACGCTTGGGAGATATAAACTTTTTTTCTTTTGGGTTGATTATTTTTTTACTCAAAGCAATATTTCTTTCGACTTGGTCATCCTTAGTACTATTATCAGAATTTGTTTGCACGTCGTCTTCTGTTGATTCTGCCGTGTGTTCATTTTCTAAAACTTGTGAGTGGTCGGAATGCTCTGCATCCTCTGTAGACTCTTCTGCAGCAGTATGTTCTTCTGGATAATTCTAAAATAAAAATATTTTGTTTTAGACACCTTCAACAGTGGAAGAATGGAGAGAAATATCACAAACATTTGAAGAAAATTGGAATTTTCCTCACTGTTTGGGTGCTCTTGATGGGAAGCTTATTGTGTTGCAAGCACCAATGAATAGTGGAAGCTCCTACTACAACTACAAGTCAAGCTTCAGTATTGTATTAATGGCTATCGTTGATGCTGACTACAATTTTTTGTATGTGAACATTGGCTGCCAAGGAGGGGTTTCTGGTGGTGGTGTTTTTAAGAACTGTCAGTTGTATAAAGACTTGGAAAGGAATAGGTTGAATTTCCCTCCGCCCTCAAATTTACCAGGCAGAAACGAACATGTACCGTTTGTTTTTGTAGCGGACGAAGCATTCGCCTTATCCGAAAATATCATGAAACCATACTCAGGGTTGCACCCAAAAGGATCTCGAGAACGTATTTTTAATTATCGACTGAGTAGAGCCCGCCGAGTTGTAGAAAATGCTTTCGGTATTATTTCTGCTGTATTTAGAGTTTTAAGAAAACCAATGCTATTGGAACCAGAAAAAGCAGAGCTCATAACAATGACTATAATTTGCTTACACAATTTTCTCAAAAAAAGCTACTTATCAAAAAATCTGTATACACCTGAAGGGACATTCGACAAGGAAGTACATGGGCAAGTCAGTCCTGGTTCTTGGAGGACTAACGGTCAATCTTTAACTCCCTTACGGAATGTACCGCGCAAATCATCGATTGCCATCAACAATATTCGAGCGGAATTTTCCGAATATTTTTCCTCTAATGGTTCTGTTTCTTGGCAAAATGATTATGCCTAATATATTTTTTTGCAGTTTTTTTTGAAACATTAATAGGGTTGAAAAGTATATCGATTTGGAGTAAAATGAAGATATTTTCCTAACTACGGTACAAAACTACAGGGGGTGATTCGTTAGGTCGTTTTAAGACAAAAAGTTCCTATGAACATATGTCCAAAGATGCTTCGTTTCTGAGATACAGGGCGTGTAAACAAAAAAATTCAACACCCTGTCACTCAGAAAAAAAGCAACTCCGGACATATGTTCATAGGAACTTTTTTTCTTGAAACAACGTAACGAATCACCCCCTGTAGTTTCGTACCGTAGTTAGGAAACACGAGGGAAACAAAAAAAAATATCAATTTTCGATATGTTATCCCCAGGAGCCACTCGTAAACATATCTTCATTTTACTCCAAATCGATATACTTTTTAACCCTATTTGAGGCTTGTATGCGAAAATGGGGCACCTAAATCTGTCACTGGCTGACGGTCTATAACTAATTTAGGAGATTATGTAGGTTTGTACAATTATAATACATCTATGCACTGTACAGATTGAAGAAAGGATACAACTACAATTATAGTTTTCTTGCAAATTAAAATGCAATTATATAACAAAATCCACTTCTGTATGCCCAAAACAATAAAATATCCTCTAGATCACTAATAATTGCTGTAAGTATAAAAATATATAGCAAAAGAGTTTTGAGGTTATACTGTATATTTGAAAAATTTCATGTTTAATTTTCATGTCAAATTTAATTCTTTATGTTGAAAAGGGAAATAGAGACTAACGTTTGTCTTTCAGCCGCAGATGAATCCACAACAGATTTTATGGATATTCTATTCATATTTTCGAACAACAATCTTAATTCTTTATATTTGCTATGTTCTTGAGACCACAGTAAAGAACAGAGTGCGTTGAAGCTATCACTAGTCATAGGCCCTAATAACTAGTAAGCAGGTAGGTACTTACTGATATTGTATTCCGAAGCTCCTCTGGATCCTCCAGAAACTTTAAACTATGCCAAGCAAACCACTTAGAAACGTAAACGTCTTTGCGGCCTGAAATCATAGTATTTAGGTGCAAACCAGATGTTGCTTTATTTTTCTACACTAATTTACCTGTACCAGTCCTCATACTGGTTAGCATACGGGTCTTTTCCCTGCGCCGCGAACCTCTCAGACTCTCAATTTTCTTTTTCAGCACTGCAATGTCCTCTTCAAATATGGATGCGATTTCTCGCCAGGCATCCTCTTTTTTGACGATATTATAATACAATTTATAATTTTTTCTCCATAAAATAGGCCGCCTTTCATACTCTTTTATGAAACTTAACGTTTTTTCATTATCCCAGCTCATTTTTTATCAACATGTACACTGTACAATACGACTGGACAGATAGGTAGGTACAATTAATAAATAACAATAATACACCAATTCTGTTGCGAGGCGAGGCGAGGCAACTGAAGGCACCAATGCCGTCCACATATATTCAAATTTTTCTTTGAAGTACCGACACCGATCGGATGGCATTCGAACTGCTTCGGACCGCGCACCGCACCGTTTTCCGCGCCTCGTTGTGACGTACACACTACGCACGCTCGTTCGGCCTCACTTTGCCTCGTTCCCGTTCGTGCTCAGGTGAATAACAAATTTAGAAAACCATAGCCACTTGCATTCCTTGTCTGGTAGAATATAAATAATTCATCAGAGATAAATCAACTCCTGTAGAAATAAACCCATCTGAATATGACGTCTGAGTCAGTTTGACAGCGATAAAAAAGCATGCACCTTTTTTATCGCGATAAAAATGCCTGTTCCTCAAAAACAGACTTCATCTAGTAAGCGGAAGTCCCTTCAATTTCTGTTATGACAGCAATGATTGTTCAGTAATGTTGACACAATATGAATCGTTTTGGGAAAGTTTCATCTGAATAGAGTACAATAGTTATTTACCTAACAAGTGCGGAAAGTAGTACTTTTCCGCACGCGACGGCAGTTGCACGAACGACGCGGAGCGGAGTTCGGGCAAGCCGTTAAGGGCGGAAAAGACACTTTCCGTAAGAGTTAGGTACAATATTTTTCCTACGAGTGTTTTTGTCCATCTTATTTATGAAAAAACAAGGTTTTTAATAAACAAGTTTTCATAATAATGCTACAAAATGACTAATAAGATAGAATAGTTACAAAGATCATTTAGTTAGTCCTAAATATCATCATTTTCAAAAATACAAAAATCGTGCGGAAAAGTAAAAATCGTACGGAAAAGTAAAATCGTGCGGAAAAGTAACTTTTCCGAACGATTTTAAATCGTACGGAAAAGTACAACTTTCAAAACGAAAAATCGTGCGGAAAAGTTACTTTTCCGCACGCTCGTAGGAAAAAAGCATTATTATAATTGTGTTTTTAATAACTGTGCCTTTAAATAACATGTTTCAATCAAGGTGATTATTATTGAGGTGTATTTATATTTTGTCGTTGATTCATCTTGCCAAAAAGCACTCGAACTTTTCTTTTATTGAATACATTTCTTTCTTCAACTCAAAATTTTTCATCAGTAATTTCACTCGAAAAACTGACATTAGACAAAAGTTTTTCTCGTGAAATTACTGATTGGCAAAATTATTTCGTTGAAGAAATAAATTTATCCGATAAAAAAAACGCTCTTGTGCTTTTACTGTTGATTAAATTGTTCTTATATCACTTGATAATGCTCACCCAATCAGAAGAGACTATCTTATGGACCTACAAGAAGACGACTGTGCAGGTATCCGACCCGCCACTCCCAACACATGCTGTTTATAATCCTTTTTCCCACTGCCAACACTGTAAATAGTCCATACATGCTTAGCAACAAAACATATAAATGCCTATATCATTCGTTCATTAATTCATCTTGACAACGGAATGTAAATAGTGTCATTTACATGCCTAGGGTAAAAATGACTATGACTTTGACAAGTAAATACCTTCAGCTTCACTTATATCAATTTTTAGGTTATGAGACTTTTTGAATATTGTTGTATATTTATTCGGTGACTTAGTTACGCACACAAGCAACTTAGAATGAAATTGCGGAACGAATAATCATGAAGGAAGGGTAAGAAAACAAACTTCATTGCAGGCAAATTTTGAGAAATGTCAACAAGCAGCGGGAAAAACGTAATGAGTCACACGGAATGTATCGACTATTAACATCCTTGGCAAGCGACAAGCCTCGGCATTGCCTCGGCTCGTACTCGCTCACCTCGAATGTTAACACGTCTTTACATTCCTTGTTACTTAAATAACTATACGCCATCTACCGTAGGGTGAATCTTACTAAGAACATAGGGAAATCCTCTGTATCTATGTAAATGAGCAAATGAGTTCAGAATAGCACTATCGAGATCCCAGTAGAGTAGAGCGGCCGCAGCGAAACGTAGTAGAATGTGTATCACAGTTGTCTGTGGGCTAGTCTGAGAAATTATTTCGACTCATTTTTGCTAATTGATCGTACCTATCGACCTTTGTAATTGGTGTTTCTGTAATAATAATGTATTCGCGTATATAAAAAGTTCCTTCGATACCAACTTTGATTTTTTGCTGTGTTATTCTCTTCGAATTCTTATTTGGGAGTAATGCTAAAACTTCATTATTAATCACCAGCTTCATTGTCACATATCAAGTCAGAAGTCGATGAAATACTGAGCCTTACTGTCCAGGGGCATCGCTTTATTACACTAACAAAACGTAATGTTTTCAACTTCTATTCGAGGGGAGAGCAGAATGTATAATTTTCAAGTAATTAGTCGTAGTTCATCCTGTACAGCGCAAACATCGACAATTTAGCCCTGAGTTGTCTCTTGTGACACATGAAGAGGCAATACCTATAGGCTGCATTTCGTGAATTCTTTTTCAAACAAACCCGAACGGAAGTATCGGAAACTCTATATTGTTTTGGGAGTTTATTTAAGATCCGAAAGACATCGTCTAAAGAATACGTGTCCGGGGTCCTGCGAATCTTTGTTCGATAACTCGAAGTGTTACTGAAGGCACAAGCAGTTTTCACCACTATACGTACCTACATACCGGGTGACCACGAGGTGAGGTACACCCCCCAATTTTTCTATAGTTTTGAAGATACAAATTTCAAATTCGGTGTGTCATTATAGTACTTGAATACGCATATTTTGAAGCCTCTACTGATTATTCACCACTTCCCGTTCAACCGGAAGTGACCCAAAACTTTTTTTTTTTTTAAATGACACCCTGTACATATTTTTCATTATTCAAAATTGAAAATCGGTTGGAAAATGGCGGAGATACAGTTGATTGTTCAATCGAACAAAGTTGGCCATGAAACTCAACCTTAAATCATCACAGTTGACAGACGACATCATAAGTTACCAGAGGGCGCTTCGAAGTGCGATACATGTGATTTCAGCTCCCATATATTTCAACAATTATCAAAAACTACCTAAAAACCAAATGGTGTCCATAAAGAAATGCTCACAACTGCCATGTCTTAAATGGCAACATGTGCTTTCCAATTTTCCATGATAAAAAATTATAAATTATCAGTTTACTCGTGTAAAAAGTTTTGGAGGATTTCCAAAAGAAACGAAGATACAATCAGGTTTCATGATGAGTGATCCTAAAATTGAATGTTCTTCAACGTAGGCGGCTTAGAACATAATTAAAAAAGCAATACACAAAAGCTCATATTATGTCAACGATTTCAAAGTTTGTTCTACTTAATTAAACAATGCTGCTTTTTTGTTTCGCTTTATTATGTTCATGGCCGCCTTCGTTGAAGAATATCTAATTTTGAGAACACTCATGATAAAACATCTTGTATTTGCGATTTCTTTCGGAATTCTTTAAAAAAAATTTAAATTAATAATTTTTCATCATGTCGAAGTGAAAAGAACATGTTGCCATTTGAGAAATAGCAGTTGTGAGTATTTTTTTATGGGTACTATTCCGTTTTTAGTAAATTTTTGATAATTGTTGTTTTCAACTGTATCGCACTTCGAAGCTTCCTCTGATAACTTCTGATGTCGTTTGTCAATTGTGACGATTTGAGTTTGAATTTCATGGCCAACTTTGTTTGACTGAATAATCAACTGTATCTCCGCCATTTTTCAACCGATTTTAAATTTTGAAGAACATTGTTATCACAAACTGCGTGCTCTTTCGGAAGTAAATTTGAAAAAAAAAACCGTTTGGGGTCCAGTAGAGCGGTCAAAATATGCGTATTCAAGTACTATAGCGACACACCAAATTTGAAATGTGTATCTTCAAAACTATAGAAAAATTGGGGGCGTACCTCACCTCCTCGTCACCCGGTATACAGTAAGTCCAGGATAAGGTTGTCTTATACCACAGGCATATCTGAAGTGGTAATAGATACAGTTTTAGTTAAATAAGAAAAAAAGTTCCTCAACAGAAGGGTAATCTATATGATATTTTCCATTCCCGTTTCCAGATAAAAAACACTCCTCAGAAACTTTGAGAGGAAGTTAAATCGACTTTCAGAATATTCGGTAATATACGAAAAAGTGGATTGAAAATTCAATTTCCATTACAGCACGTACGTAGAATCAAACGTCCTTAAGAAGCCTATCCTTGTTTGAAATCGATAAAACGAACCGTTTTTGAGCTGTAAGCGCGAGTTTGGTTTCCTAGAGCAACATAATTTGTTTCGGAAAAGAAGGAATTTATGATAATACTCCAGTAAACGAGTTGTATTTATTAAGACTATTACCATTATTCATATCGAGTTCATCCTTTCTTGTACTAGTAGATACATGTTACAGCCTACTAACGAACATTAATCCTGCATTCAAGTTCTAAAACTATGCAACTAACAAAACACAAATGGATGGGGTTATGCAATAACGAGTCGAATAATTGAGTTATCGCAGACATTGGAATAGCAAAGCGTTATTTTACAATAAGCAAAAATGATTCAACGAGCAATTATGGAGGGGATCCATCCACTGAGGATAGTACTGAGCCACATTCCATCATTCCATGATCTGCTAAACTATTTTAATATTTTTTACGAAACTGGCTGACTGTGGCTTGACCCTTTATTGCATAACATCATCCAAAAAATATCTATTCAGTGTGCACCATAGCGCGTCTATCGTCGCATGTTTACCAACTCTCTTGTAGACAGTTCCGGATTTATACTCACTTACGCCGGAGGCTAACTATTACGATGCCGCCAAATAATAAATTTCAATTGTCAGTTTTAAAGTACCCGTTCACTGCTTTTTTTTTCACAGCATATGACAATAACATAAAATCATTACGATAATGAATCAAATTATATTTACTTCACAACTTAAACTTAACAACAAATATCCAACTTATTTTGTTTATTCATCTCCTGCCGTTTCCAGAATGCACCACCTTCTTTTTTACTAATTTTTTAAAATTTCAGTTTGAATATTTACCATTACCAACGACAACCTATTGAATACTGAACTCTGGTTTTGTTACTTGTTATTGAGTTGAGATGAAATTACCCATACTAAGTAGAATGCGGGTTTTTCATCTTCATCAAATAAAAGTATGTACCGCAGCCGCTTTTGTATTGTAACCCAAGGCACCGCTGACGCTTGGTTAGTGAATGTTATAATTTTCACAAAAACAGTTGTTTGATGCGGTGCCGGCGGTCGCTAATTGCGCGTTGGCTTCAAAAGGCGACGAGTTAACGGTCTTTAGCCCTTAGTATAAGAAACTTCTATCGCTAGATGGCAGTTCATGTTCGAACTGCCATTTCCAGCTTGTCAACTTTCGCACGGTACAAGACCGAATTAAGTATTTCGGTGATTGTTTTTCCTATTCGCTTTCGTGGTAATCTGAAAATTTGTACGAGCATTTGGGATTTAATATTGCGGTCCAATCACAGAATGAATCGAAAATTGAAAGTAAAATAAAGAAAACTGAAAATCTGTAGAATATGAAGCGTTAAAAATAGTAGGTATAATTGATTAACGGGCGGGAACTATTTCGATGATGTTTTGAATGAGAATTTTGGGAAGAAAAGTGTACAACAAAAAGTTATACCGATGGTCTCATCTAGAATACTGGATAAAAGCTAATGACATGCATGCAGCATAAATATACAGTGCTGGTGTATGAAGTCTTTATCGTATATTATTTTTTGAAGGTTTTGATGCATTGTAATATTTTTTCGGATTTTTCGATTCAAAATTGGTATGAGAGGGTTTTCGGGGGTGGAGATTAGGAATCGTTTGTTGAAATTAATAAATTCAAGATGGCGGACGAGATTTGCGATTATAGTCGGATTCGATTCAAAATTCGTATGTGTGGGTTTTCGGTGCAGGAGATAGTAAATCTTTTTTTTAAATTATTGTTTTTGAGATGACGGCTCCAAGATGGCGGACAAGTTTTGTGATTATGGTCCGGTTCGATTTTGAACGCTAATTTATTGGTTTTTCACATTTTTCGTAGTTGTAATTAGTGTTTTTACTGATTTCATTTTCATTTTTTAAATTATATTTTTTTGAATTTCCACCCGACCAGTGAATTTTATATTTTCCCGAATTTTGGAATATATCCACAAATAGTTGCATCATCGGTAGAGTTCATATCCAAATAAGTTAGAGAAAACAATTTCGAGTAAGTTAAATGGAATGTACTCTCATTTAATATCATAACCGATAGTTAATAGCACAACAAAAATGTCTAGGCGCAGCGAATATTTTAAGTGATCCGAAATCCGACCCTGTGCCAGAACTTGTATGATCCCTCTCTCCACGTTTCACGTTATCAGCCGTATTGGAGGAGCAATGTGAGGTGCGTGAAGAAATTCAGTTCTATTTTGGATTCAAGAATTGTAATTAATAATTAATTTTCATTAGTCGATGGCTGAAACATTCCTTTATAGCTTGACGGTTATAAGATTGGCTATTTCTCAATTCGAATGGAATAATGCAAGGAAATTCATTTCGCAAAAACAACACTTTTTTGTAAAATTATTCACAAATAAACCGAATTGTGTAAGAGGAAAACGAGACCGTCATTCCATCAAGTAATTGATAGACTTCAATAATACAAGGAAACATCATAAAAATATTCGTTCATTTTGATGGTGGCATTGATCAAAAATGCACAAAAATGGGAAGAAATATCCTTTTCATTCAGTTAATACTTTCAAAATATTTTTTTTGTTATTTTTATCTGTATACACTCATACATTCCTTCATCAATCAGAAGAAAGAAATCGTTTCCGTCCCCTTTTTTTTCAGGGATGCAGACCCTTAAGAGGCGGCATATAAAAAGCAAGAAGCATCAATATAATATACTTGTCGCCTCGTCGGCGACGAGTATAATGCTGCTTGCTTTACCGCCTTTTAAAATTCACCCCCGGGGGCTGATAGTCCCATAGCCCCCCCTAAATCTGGCACTGCTTGTAGATGTAGGTTATGTCTTTAGTTTAAATAGTTTTGGTTTACGTGTATCCAAAATTAGTCGAAAATTGTGAAGTTGATATAAATTAATAGTGAGGCGTATCATGGTTTTGGTCAAAGTTCGGTGATGTGACGAAAATTGTGAAGTTGATATGAATTAATAATTAGTGCTCATCATGGTTTGGGTCAAAGTTCAGTATTGTGTCATTACTTGCTGGTAGGGTAAGTTTGTTTTATAAGACAACCTATGACGAAGCGAACTACAAAATCGAAAACATTCCACATAGGTATCCTATAGCCAATCAAGAGCCGAACTACAAAATTGAAAACTTGTTGTTTTCAATTATCAATATAAAAATATCCTTCAATCAAAAACGCGTATTTTAGCATGAGCGGAATAGTCGAAGCAATTTCAAAACTAAGACAGTTCGTTCTGAATGGTGTAACCAAAGAAGGACTGAGACGTATAAAACTTTCATTGATCAATTAGACTCGGTAAACTAAACCAGATTCATAAGAGCGCCCCTTTAGCTATAATTGAAGCTCCAAATGAAAGATGTTGCTGACGCCCCAGGTCGAATTAGCAACGACAAAACAGAATGTGCGATACCCAACTTGGATTAGCCATATAATATATCTAAGCGACAAAAAGCGATATTAGTCCTTATGAATGCGATTAATTTCGCAATTTACGAGGCTCTTGAGTAAATAAATAAGCCCCATTGAAAATTACCCCCAACTTTGTATCGTCTTTTCCATCTCATGGGCGCTTCTTGCGGAACGGTAATTTGCGCTTTAATTAATGCCATTCGAGAATTTTCCTTTGGTATATCTAACAATTACGACTGTTCTTTAACGACTTTTTTGCTCTGTAGATGAGACTCGCCGGTCTTGTCGAGATGATGGTAGAAATTCAAGATACCGGGATCAAATTGCAATTAGGGACGACGTTGAGCAAAATAAATCTTTTATTATCGGGATAGAATATTCCCACCACAGAGGGAAACTTGGATTATTATTCTTTCATTAATACGAAAATTCTTAGAAGTAATATTTTTTATTGTTTCATTATTAGAGTACGTCTTGACTGTGATTATTTTCCTCATCGTGGAATAGGCCAATCGCAGACACCACCATTTTTTACATTAGTTTTATTAAGATAAGTTATTAAATCACAAGACCTGTTCAACCACGGTTGAATTGTTTTCGTTTTGTCGTTTACTTAATCTTAAAATTCATTTAATAAAAAAAAATTAACTGGTCAATCTTAAATGACCTAATATTGATTTTTTTCAGTAATAACTCCATTTTTGATAGAATTCTTATAAGTACAAATATTTTGACAGTAGGCGATGGAAAAACATCAGAATTTGAAATGTGCAAATTGTTGGCTCTCAAAAATATTGGATTTAGAATTTGTTGCTTTTAATAAAATTATTAGAAAATGTCAAATTCCATTATTAATAAAATCATTTGTTTTTGGCTTCAATCTAAGTTATTCAGGAAATAATCTAGCCGTATACCAATCGACCTATGAATTTAAATGGATTTAACTCTCAAAAAATATTTTGCACGATTTTGCTTTTTGTTAAATACTTTCTTGCACAATAATTGTGAAACGAAAATAATTGTACATTCAATAATGTATTTTTCAAAAAGAATCATGCGCAAAATATTCTGAGAGTCAAATCGATTAAATTCATAAATTCAATGAAACCTGTAGTTAATTTCCAAACAAGTGGGCAAAGTGTTACTTTTCCGAAAGCAAACGAGGTCAAGCGAAGTCCTGATAAGTTTTTGCCTGAGGAGAAGGCGTCGAGTGAAAGTGACGTAGTTTTGGTGTTTTGGGTAGCTTCTATTATGCATATCTGATGTCCTCCAACGCTTTTCCCTTCCCACTCCCCTGGAAAAGTTGAACATGTACGAGGAGTGCGTTGCTTTATATGAATTTTCGTATCTGCAATATTGTAATTTATACCTCCATTATGGATTTCTCATCTGAGGATTTATCCAATCAATTTTATACTAATAATTTAACATTTTATTCTATAGTTCATTCATCAAAAGTAGAGGACGTGGTGCATGGATTCAGAATATATCACAATATTAAAAAAATACAAATAAATATATGTCCCAGAATAAATGGGGCAAACTCTAATTGTAGAATATTAACTTCATTCTAAGGCTAAAAGTTCCAAAAAACATGTAACCGAAAATGAGTATTAACCGCGTTACAGGGTTTGGAAGTGACAAAAAAATATATATGTTTTCCAAAATAACTCCATAACTGTTTTCAATGAAATTTGGTATCCCTAATCCTAATAATCGCCACTGGATTGATATCGATTTCGTATTCTTTTTCTCAACCCCCAATATTCCGTATATAAAAAAGAATAGGTTTTGTTATCAAAAATGTCAACGGTTTTCAAGATATTTGAAGTTCAATAAGTGCGTGCGCGTATGTGATATGAATACTCATTATTGATTACTTGTTAGTTGAAAAATCAGATTTTGAAACGCACGCAGTTATTCGACTTTAAATATCTTGAAAACCGATGATATTTTAGATAACGAAACTTATTCCTTTTTTGTGAAGGAAATATTGGGGATTAGGAAAAAGAAGATGAAATCGATGTTAATCCAGTGGCGTGAAAGTTGGGGAGGGGCGATTAGAGGTACCCACCTGCCGTGCCCCTTTTTGTAGAAACGAACATATGATTGTCATTGAAATTTGGGACTGAATGCTGTCAAGTGGCATACCCAATTTTATCAAGAAAAGTTATTCTCGAAAACATATATTTTTTTGTTATTCTCAACACCCTGTTACTCGGTAATTATTCATCTTAGGGTATATGTTTATTGGTCCTAAAATGAAGAGGGAATTCCATCATCGGAGTTTGTCCCCTTTATTCTGGTACACCCTGTATATTCCTCAGGTATTTCACTTATTATGCTCATTCCCCAAATTATTACATTAGCAATGTTATCCCTGATGACAATACAGTACCATGAAACAAGTGAATATTTATTATTGATTGAAAGTTTGATTTTGTGGAGGAAATCCGATTCTTGAAATGATTTTTTGGGTTTGTAACCTTCCACAATCTGAAAATGAAAAAAAAATTGAATCCAAAGAAATCTGTACAAGTGTAGAAAGTCAAATTAATTAATTGCCAGATAAGTTACTGCGTTCACAAGACTGCTCTTGAATGAAATTAATTTTTGTCAGTAAAGTAACCTACACTGAATTTGCCTACCTGAAAAAATAACATCAAATTACCCAAAAATAATTATCTTTTTTGAAAAATGTTGACGTTTTGGAGGCTGTATCTGCCTCCGTTATGAAAACTTGCTGGAAAGACGCTGAAACTTGTATTTGAATTGCGGTTTGGAAATAACAAGATCTTTCTTTGACAGAGTCAAATCTGTCATATATTCTTTTGATTGACATTTGGTATCTTGATTCATAGGGTGTTCAGTATCAATCAATCACCACTCTATTAGTTCTTATTTCATCTTTGAGGAGAGGTAACTATAGGTGCGGTCCATTTCGATGAAATTTTTTGAAAAGCAGGTGTTCGATAAAAAAATGTACGAAGTTTCCTTTAACTTCGTTTTTTGTTGATTAGATTCTCTCAATAACATTTATTTTGATATTATTCCATTCCATCATATGGTCGCCTTCATATGTTAGAATATGTTCGGATATTTTCGAACCTGTTATTTTTCGATTTCTGATGAAACGTTTATATTCACACAATCAATAGTGTCGATGTTTCATCTATATAAGTCTTACCACACGACCAAGGTATGTTGTAAACACACAATTTTTTGAACATTCATCAGTGTTTTTGGGTTTTGTATGTGTGAGTATTGATGTATTCACTGATAGTGTATTGAGATCAATACTAACACATACAAAACCCATACAAAATCCCAAAACACTGACGAATGATCAAAAAATTGTGTTTACAACATACTTTGCCCGTGTGGTGAAAATTATATATATCTGATGACGCGATCATATGATGGAATGGAATAATAACAACATTTTATTGAGAGAATCCAATCAACAAAAAAGAAAGGTAAAGGAAACTGCTTTTCAAATTCCATCGAAATGGACCGCACCTGATTACCTCTCCTCAGAGATGAGATAAGAACTAATAGAATGGAGATTGATTGATACCGAACACCCTATGTAACAAGATACCAAATTTCAATCAAAAGAATATTTGACAGATTTCATTTGACTCTGTCAAAGAAAGATCTTATTTCCAAAACCGCAATTCAAATTCAGTTTTTTTCAGCGTCTTTCCAGCAAGTTTTGATAAGGGAGGCAGATACAGCCTCCGAAACGTCAACAATTTTCAAAAAAAGAGAAGTATCCTTTGTTAATTTGATCTAATTTTATCAGATAGGCAAATTCAGTGTAGGGTACGTTACTGACAAAAATTAATTTCTTTCAAGACAGCAGTCTTGCGAACGCAATAACTCATTAATTAATTTGCCCTTCTACACTTGTACAGATTTCTTTGGATCAACATTTTTTTTTTCATTTTCAGATTGCGGAAGGTTACAAACCCAAAAAATCATTTCAAGAATTGAATATTTATTGTTCTGAGGCACGACCTCAAGTTAACCCACCGAACTCGGATGATATAATATTCAGTAGTTAACCATGAGAATATGTTACCGAATATAGCAACCTTTTTGAATGGTCAGTATTTGGTAACATATGAGTTGTTATGAAAAGGGGTCGACTAATACCTTTCGGAGAGAGGGATTAAATTAGATTTCCAAATTATCATCACGCAATCCTGCGTTATACCCGATATGAAACAAACGACTCTGCCGTCGTTATTCAAATGTACCAATCGCACTCTGCCGGGAATTACAAACCCAGAATTTCAATTAAGGTTTTATGATTTATCGACGCGAGATCCAATTAACGGAAGTTTTATTGTTTGTTTCAGTGTTATTTCCATGAAAGAGCTACGAAGATTTGTTTCGTGTCCCACTTTAGTGCTAATGCAAAATCGATATTCCGGATCGGAAATATTCAACCCAAGAATCGACAACAATTTCGGAGAGAATCACACGCGTGGGAACTTTGTTCGATATAAAGAAAGTTTTTGTTTTATAACAACCGGTGTCAACTCCCGGTCCTCTGGGAAATTTGATATTGATAATTTCACTACGAGTACATTGTCGTGCATTGATAGCAGAGCTGTCCCAAAGTACAGTGCTTAGTGCTCGTTAAACTGCTCGATCCTAAGCACTGTGCTCCCGAGCACTTTCTTAATTCAGTGCTTAGTGCCTAATGCTCAGAAGCATTTAACGAAAAGGTTTAGGTCTTAGTAATCCCGAATCAGGATTACTAAGCACTAAGCCTTTCAATATAAATGAAACTTGTCGAAACATGGTCGCAGTAGATGATACCCGGCGGCACCCCCACCAAAAAAACAAACTTTTGTTCACGTCCTTAAGGGTCTCATCCCTGAAAAAAAGGGGGACGGAAACGATTTCTTTCTTCTGATTGATGAAGGAATGTATGAGTGTATACAGATGAAAATAACGAAAAAAATATTTTGAAAGTATTAACTGAATGAAAAGGATATTTCTTCCCATTTTTGTGCATTTTTGATCAGTGCCACCATCAAAATGAACGAATATTTTTATGATGTTTCCTTGTATTATTGAAGTCTATCAATTACTTGATGGAATGACGGTCTCGTTTTCCTCTTACACAATTCGGTTTATTTGTGAATAATTTTACAAAAAAGTGTTGTTTTTGCGAAATGAATTTCCTTGCATTATTCCATTCGAATTGGGAAATAGCCAATTTTATAACCGTCAAGCTGTAATAGTTATTTACCTAACAAGTGCGGAAAGTAGTACTTTTCCGCACGCGACGGCAGTTGCACGAACGACGCGGAGCGGAGTTTGGGCAAGCCGTTAAGGGCGGAAAAGACATTTTCCGTAAGAGTTAGGTACAATATTTTTCCTACGAGTATTTTTGTCTATCTTATTTATGAAAAAACAAGGTTTTTAACACGTTTTTATAAAAATGCTACATAATGACTAATAAGACAGAATAGTTACATAGATCATTTAGTTAGTCATCAATATCCTCATTTTCAACAATACAAAAATCGTGCGGAAAAGTAAAAATCGTACGGAAAAGTAAAAATCGTGTGGGAAAGTAACTTTTCCGCACGATTTTAAATCGTACGGAAAAGTACAACTTTCAAAACGAAAAATCGTGCGGAAAAGTTACTTTTCCGCACGCCCGTAGGAAAAGGAATGTTTCAGCCGTCGACTAGTGAAAATTAATTATCAATTACAATTCTTGAATCCAAAATAGAACTGAATTTTTTTACGCACCTCACGTTGCTCCTCCAATACGGCTGATAACGTGAAAAGTGGAGAGAGGGATCATACAAGTTCTGGCACAGGGTCGGATTTCGGTTCACTTAAAATATTCGCTGAGCCTAGACATTTTTGTTGTGCTATTAACTATCGGTTATGATATTAAATGAAAGTACATTCCATTTAACTTACTCGAAATTGTTTTCTCTAACTTATTTGGATATGAACTCTACCGATGATGCAACTATTTGTGGATATATTCCAAAATTCGGGAAAATATAAAATTCACTGGTCGGGTGGATATTCAAAAAAATATAATTTAAAAAATTACTAGTTTTTATACAACTTGTTTTCTGTGTGTGGGGGTGGGTGCGTGTAGGTGTGTTTGTGTGTGCATGTATACATGTTTATTTCAAATTTAAAAGTGGTTTATATTATTCATCGGAAGTTTGATTTTGTGGAGGAAATTGAATTCTTGACATGATTTGATTGGGTATTTAACCTTCCACAATCTGTCAATTCAGTCATCCAGTCGACTTGTTTGGCAGGAATTCATCAGTTGGAAGACAATAAATACATCATGACATTTTCAGATTGAGAAAAATTTAAGATGGCGGCTCCTGTTGGACGAGTATCGTGATTACTGATTCGATATCATTCTGAATTGATGCTTTTGAGTTCAGATATCATGTTATTTTTGCGAACATTTCAGAATTGGAAGTAGCAGTTACAAAAAAAAGATTCACTATCTCCTACACCGAAAACCCACACATACGAATTTTGAATCGAATCCGACTATAATCGCTAATCTCGTCCGCCATCTTGAATTCATTAATTTCGACAAACGATTCCTAATCTCCACCCCCGAAAACCCTCTCATACCAATTTTGAATCGAAAAATCTGAAAAAATATTACAATGCATCAAAACCTTCAAAAAATAATATACGATAAAGACTGCATACACCAGCACTGTATATTTATGCTGCATGCATGTCATTAGCTTTTATCCAGTATTCTAGATGAGACCATCGGTATAAAACATCATCGAAATAGTTTCCGCCCGTTAATCAATAATTATACCTACTATTTTTAACGCTTCATGTTCTACAGATTTTCAGTTTTTTTTATTTTACTTTCAATTTTCGATTCATTCTGTGATTGGACCGCAATATTTAATCTCAAATGCTCGTACAAATTTTCAGATTACCACGAAAGCGAATAGGAAAAACAATCACCGAAATACTTAATTCGGTCTTGTACCGCGCGAAAGTTGACAAGCTGGAAATGGCAGTTCGAACATGAACTGCCATCTAGCGATATAAGTTTCTTATACTAAGGGCTAAAGACCGTTTTAAGCATAATTTTTTGACGAAATTCAAAAGAAATCTGTTGGGGTGACATTTGCTAACTGGATACAGGGAATGTGTGGTATGTCAATCACCATTCAGTTATTCCTCACTTCTTATCTGTGAATAGGTTACCATGATTTGGATATTTTAATTTTTAAACTGTGGGTGGTTAAACAGTAAAAAAATCATTTCAACAAAACACAAAACGAAACATTTAATCAATACACCTATTGTATTTGAATCATATTGTTGGTTACACCAATTCTTCAAAATAGTAAATTGTGTAACAAGTGTTATGAACGTCCTTTCAGTCAAGAGCGGATCTATAGAGGGTTATTGGGGGAATTACGTCCCCCCCCCCCAGTCGGACTCCATTCATGAAAGAGTACTACACTCTAAGAAAAATCTTGGTGTGTTCTTCGATTCCAGACTATTAGAAATAACACTGATTCGATTCCACACCAGAATTGTACTCTTCTATAATAAGTATTCAAAATTTGATATCGTGGTGTTCTAAGATGTGAGTCAAATAACAATATGTCGAAAGTGAATCCAGAATCAGAACTGCATAAAATCTTTATTTGAATTAACACTGTGAACTTCGCATCATACTAGTTATGAATACAAAACTAGACATATTCTATGAAAATTAACACCATTTGGTGTTATTTTTATAAATTTTATCATGAACGTAATAAGCGGTTACATTTTTCATACCGCTATCAATTTTATGAAGGACCCAGATATTCACACGAATATTTCCTACTCAGCACGATCTAGTCTCCAAGAGATGGCGCTAGATATGTACTTCAGTATTTATCTTAGGAATTATTGACAAAAGCTACAAGGGTTCTTGATTAAAGTGGGTGAACTAGCCTTCGCTAATAATTATAGAAGAATTAAGAGAACTAGTACGTAGGTGTTCCCCAATTTAAATAGAAAAATAATTTCAGCTATGAAATTGCAAAGAATTTTTTGAAGAATACTTTGCTGTAAGTATCTAACAAATATACCAGTAGTTGTCTTTTGTTGTACACCTATTTACCTATTACCTATTGTGTAGGTTTTTTAAGAAAGATTGATTGATTACATTTTTTGTTATCCGTATATTATTGCGGTTATTGTTGATTGTAAATACTTTACAGTTGTGACTTTTAATAAAACTATATTATTCTTGATCAATAGTATTGTAATCTACACCAAATTGGTGTGGAATTCAATCAAACAGTATTTTATTTAACACCAGATTGGTATGGAAATGTTAAGAGATAACACCAAACACCTGTGGCTCTTCAAATAGTTATGGCGTAACACCAAAATATGCAGGACCTCTAAGGAAATCAGTCAGTGTTAGCTGGTGTCAGCTAGTGTTTCAATATTTCTTAGAGTAATATGATAAATAAAAAAATGGGTTCCTTAAAAATCTTTTACATGATAGTGAAAATTCCGCCATGTTAAACTTGAAATTGAATCAGTGCTGAAATTGTGGAAAAATATAATTATGCAAAAACAAAAACCTGAATTTGAGTATACCGGATTTGTTCTGATTGTATGTATCAGAATTATTTCCATATATATATATGGGAATAATATATATATATATATATAAATGTATTTAACTCATTGGCTCACTTGTCAAAATGCGCCGATTTTAAGAAAATCGTCGTTTTCAAATTCTGTGAACGGCATCTGGAATTAGAGATCAATATCTAAAATTAGAGTATTTTGAATTTTTACCTGAGAGGTGGGAAATGTGTTAAAAATTTCACTCCAAAAACTTGAAAGTGCACTCGAGGAACAATCGAGTACCGGTAGTGGGGGAATTGAATGGAACCCTCCCAAATAGATGTGATCGCGACCTTGAGTGATTCTTTTAAACCGTCTATAATACAACCATGTATTAGTTAGTTACCAAACCGCATTTAAAGCATTCACAGCCTCAGTAATTCCAGTTCACTTTTAAGATTTAGCGAATCGTATTATCTAAGTTCACAGGATATTAGTCATTCACGCAAATGACCTTTAACACTTTTTATGATACTTGCAAACAACTAAAAAGTATTAAATTTTACATTATTTATTTTTAAAATAATTCCACAAAGCGATTTTGCTGGGGCCGACACCAGGATTTTCATCGGCGAACTATATTTTAAAAGGTTATTTGCGTCTTTATTCAAGTATGGAAATAGCCTCTACATTTTTTTCATCCATTGGTTGGCCTATGTAGTGTAGCTTCTATTCAAAGGTCATTTTTGTCATTAAAGTTATCAAAAACATAGCTCAGGTCGAATATGATTGAGGAACGTTTTGCGGTCTTTTTTCCTTTTGCACATCCACCGAGATATGAAAAAGTTACAGATTAGTTTGCAAATTTAAAGATACGCTAAGCAGAGTCTGACTTCTTGAGATTTTTAACTGAGATTTTGTTTATTGTACATTTTGAATTGATATAGCCGATACTTGATGAAAATCCATGTTAATCTCTAAACTATAGTTCATATGATTTTCACATAAAGAGGGTTTACAAAACCACATATCTTCACCACTTGAAGAAGCTTTTGTAAAACGAAACAATTGTCGTGGTTTTGTAAACCCTCTTTATGTGAAAATCATATGAACTATAGTTTCATTATAGAGATTATTGTACTTTTTTATTAAGATTTTGTCTGACTAATATTTTGGTTGTTCCTATATGGTTTGGGGCTAAATTTGATATTGATCTATTTTTTTAATTTGAATTCCTTATTTAGGTATATTATTACAGTGAATGGATCGTTTTTTAATTTAATGTTTTAATGTAGCCGACAGCGATACGTTAAATGTCATTTTAATTATGTGAGTATTGAACCCTGTGGCACTCCAACTGGCACATTACGAGTAAGAACTTATCCATTCATTTGCTAAGCCTCTTCCTCCTATTCGATTAGGTTTATCTAACAGTAAGTGATGGCAATGTTCGATTCATTATTATTTAAGGAGGCACATAAAAATTCACAAAGCTCAGCTAGGCCGGTATTTGTCGATTTTTTATTTCGGAAACTATGCTGAGAAACATTCAGAAGCTAATTCGTTTTTAAGAAATTATTCAATATGTTGTTGTATATAAATCACTATCCAATATTTATTTTATTGAAGACGATTTCATAACATAAATGATCATAACTAACAAACTGTACGAGATGGGTATAAAGGAAAGTATACAACATAATATTTTAAATATTACAGCATTCCCAATAAGTAAATATACAGGTTGTTTCATTTAAAAAAAACGTTTATAGGACCTTTACGGAACTGCAGAATTTTAGATGAGCCGACCACATACATACCGATCTTTGGGTTCCTGTTCGAAAGCAGGTCATCACTTTGAAGCCTCTTGTGCCCAATTCAAATCCACCAAAACAATGTCTACTTGATTCATCTGTCTGTAACTAATGAAGTGAATTTTTTATTCAAATTAAACAAATATCCGGAAGAGTAATATAACACAAGGTCGAAGATATGTGTCGCAGTGACAAAGAGGCAATAAAAGAAATTCGTTGTCAGAATTCTCCTCTCGCCCATTTGTCTTACAAAAAATATAAGACAACTCAACAATTTTGCATGCCGTTTTTCATACTGGGAGATTTCTTGGGGTCCTTGAGTGGATTGATTAATACAAACACAGTAAATGTGCGGTTATTTCCCGACTTCATTATCGACTCAATCTATGTATGAGGTCAAAGTTGTTCGAATAAATTAGAGTGATATAACAGCATTATTGTCATCACAAACTGGCTCCTTTGTGTGCCACTGAGTTATTGCCTTGAGACATAAATGACCGTATGGACGGAACTATGTGAATGCCAACATTTGAAATTCGTTTGTGGTAATGTAGAAATGAATGATTAGAACAGCGCAATTATAAACGTGAACTGACCAGATTCAAAATTCCGAGCCTTCATTTCTAGTGGAATAAATTGAATGTCATGCAAAGACATCAGGTTGTGGAATTTATCTTTGAAATTTTTTTTGGTAGAATGGTGGTTCATAAAAAAAATCTATCTTTCGAAATGGTGACCAGGCGCCGTTTTGAAATAATTTTTTGAATAGCATGGTGGATCGAGTGATACCTCATTCGAATCTTCTTCCAATTCTTTATGCAACAGCAAAATTTCAAACAAAAATATTGATCCAAAACTAATTGGCGATACATTATTTCAGAATTCTCACAAGAGGATCCTTTCGAATAAATGGCTATTAAAGAGCTTTAGAGCAATGATAATATATTTTTTCGTTTCTCCAAGAGCTTCTTGTCACTCAAGATGGCAGATGAGTGCCATATTAGAAAAAAATATACATAAGTAGATAAGTAGTGTAATACCTCGTTTTATTGAATATCAGCAAATCTCAGAAATAATGACCCATATGCAATTCTTGTGAGCTACCACTTTCTCATGGAAGATAATATCAAACAATTTACTCTAGGATAGAAAGTCTTCAACAGAAATCTCCCTGGATAGCAATTCTTAGAAAAATACTCTCTGGAAACAATCCTCCGTGGAAAAGTCTCCCTCGGAAAAATTCACAAAAAATCATCCGGAGACAACCAAAAATAAATATAAAAAGAAAAGGAAACCAACCAACCTCACGTCGACATTTGAGTGCGTATAAACTGAATATATACAGTGACCGCCAAAAAGTATGTACCTAAAAATCGATTTTGACACATGTCACGTAATCGCTGGTATGGCGGCAAATTGAAAAAAATTACTATCAATAGGCAAAAAGTCGAGTAAAATGGCAAGATATCGAAAAAAGTAATTTGAAAAAGTTGCTTAGAATTCAATTTTATACACATATTCAAAGTTTGACAAAATAACGTAAGAAAATTGAAAATAGCCATTTTTTTTTAAATAGCTTCCTAGCTTTATAAAAATATCAAATTATTTTCTTATGAATAAAAACTTTCTCATTTTCTCTAGACCAGAGAGCACTAAATAAAAAAAAAAAATCCATGATTATTGTTACTCAATCACGCAAAAATGGCAAAACGGATTTGGATGATATTTGGCACACAGATAGTTTATAACCATGATTAACAAAAATATATAAATATGATAAATGAGATGGCTTAACGAGTGTCATTAATTTACGTTTCCTCACTAACATTACCAAAAAATATTATAGAAGGATCCATACACTCGATGACCAAACTCCTGCTTCTCACATGGTCAGCTTTATGTCGGTTGCTCGGTAAACATGCCCCCAAAAAAACGAAAAAAATAAATCCGAAAAGAGTTAGCAGTGAGAGGAATATTTATGACGCACTTTATATTTTGTCTCCTATTATGTAAACCGAATCTATAAAATGAAACAGAAAAAAATCCAAAAAATTCCCTGGAAAAGAAACCCGAAAAAGAAAATCCCAAAAAAAAAACAAAAACGACTTGGAAGAAGGATTAATTATTCCCTGGGGATTTTTTTCTGGGTATATTTTTCCTGGGGTTATCTTCCGGAGTTTTTTTTTTCACTTCTTTTTTCCGGGAGTATTTTTACCGTTTACCATGAAAACCACATACAGTATCGGAAACTTTTCATCTAGGGTATAGACAGAAATATACGCGAGCAACAAGGAACGCAATGATATGATAATACCACATATACAAGAGAGACGCACTACTATGCGCCTTTCCTGTTACCCCACCCAACGCGTTAACGGACCACGTGGCAATGCGACACACCACACACAGCTCACGTCGATATCCCTTCCCCTATGAAAACTTTACTGTTTATACTCTATAATCTTTCTTTAACTAGCTATATACTTTATGATGCCGATTTAACAAGTATACGGCAAAAAGAGTAGATCGACACGCTGTTCTTTCAAAGTCAGTCCCGCTTTCATATTCGTTTGGCTGCTTTTATAACTACCCAAACAAGTTTCAACATGCAACAGTCATGACAAGTGAAAGATTTGGTAATCAGAAGTATGCCACGTTTGTTTAGTTCGTTCGGGATAAACTGTCCAAGTGACAACGCAGCTTTATAATTATCATTACTTTCCTTCAACTCCCACTAGCTACATGTTTTATGTTGTCGATTTAACAAGTTTATGGCAAAAAGGGTCGAGTAATGCCAAACATTTTCCCATTATATTAGAGAAATATCGTCGAGCTAATCCATAGAAATGCTGTTATGTCAAAGTCAGTCCCGCTTTCATATTCGTATAACTGCTTCAATAACTACCCAAACAAGTTTCAACATGCAACAGTCATGACAAGTGAAACGTTCAGTACGAAAGCCGAAGCAGAGTCCGCTCGACCATTGTCGACTAGAAATGTTTGAGACACAGGCAGGCACCGTGAAATATAATTGAGTTGTAGCCAGTTCCGGGAAAGTTTCTAGTACGAGAGTTTGGAAATATTCCTGAGGTTGCTAATGAATTAACCTCTAAATTTGATTCGGAATAACTGGATGATTTATTAACAGAGGCGAATTCAGACAGAGTTATATAATAGCGACACAAACTTACTCTTAACCTCTAGTAGTTTGCTCGTAATTCGCTACATAGGATCAAATTCATACAACTTGTAATTTTCAGACCAGTCATTTCGAATGCAATTTCGTTTCAACTGGAAGTAATAACAATTTCGTTTTCGGCACACTATATTTCTTGTCAAATTATCCGTTCAATAGTATACAGGGTGAACTAAGACCACTTACAGAAAATTATACAATATGCTCTCCCCAACAAAATAACTGGAAAACGAAGTAAAATAATAATAACAGGACGGAAACATTACCTTTTTTAAGTGTAGGAACGCACCGCCGTAGGAAAGCTTTAACCCACATGGAATGGCAGAATCAGTGCTCTTCCGTTCCTTATCCTTAATCAAACGTAGAAACAAATTCATTTTTTTGTCAGCATGCCATCTAATAGGAGAAAGCAAAATGAATGACTTTTGTAAAATACAACACTTTATAAAAATCAAAATTATTACTATTGGTGTCGAATGAAGTTTCCATAGAACATCGATCGATTAACGAAAATACGTCGGAATAAATGACTCAGTAAACACGGTAATGAACTCAAAATGACAGACTGCATAAACAGTTGTTAATTTGCGGGGAACCTCAGAACTTGGAGATCGAGAAACCGTACCTAGGCGAAGTGAAAAAATATACGTGCTTCATTGAGTAGCTCGTCGTAGGTTAACGAACAAAAAACTATTGATTGTTCAGAAATTTTACAAGTGAGTAGGTGCATGATAGACTGGTACAGTTAAATCAGTCTAACGTTAGACGTGAAAACGTGCTGCGCACTTGTCGGACTACGGATTATATTCCGTAATATATCTAGTGAGGAAATTTGAAATTTATCGGTAGATTGGTTTTACACAGGGTACAGCATAAGGTTCGCAGCATATGGAAAACTATTTTATTATTAATTTCTCAAAAAAAATTATTCCCGAATAAATTCTGTTATTTTCATCCCAAACCTGAATTACATGCACAAGAATTGATGTTTTTATGATATATACAAGAAACATGCTTTGTTTAAAAAAAAAATATCGAATGATGATCTAGAAATTCAAATCATAGCCACCTATGACCAATTTAATTTCTTTCTGCGAATTGTAAATGAAAATCGAATTATTTCCAAGATATGATGCCAGAATGAAAATTAATAGAATAATGGGGAATAATTTGTATCAAAAAATGTTACCTGTAGTGTGAAAATAAATTCATTTTCATTTTGATATCATACCTTGGAGACAATTCAGTATTAATTTAGCAAGATTTTGTGCAATTCCATCACATATTTCAATTCATGTGATTTTCCGATGGGAGGGAGAAAGGAGAGAACATCCAGAGAGTGATATCATCATATCTTACAATATACTCTATCATAGTATTCTTAATGTCGTACAGGGCGATCAAGAGAAAATGGGAAAAACAGTTGAAAAATCAAATTGGTCATATAATTTGAATTTCTGGATCAACGTTCGATTAAGAACAAATTTTTCTAGTGACTTTTAATTCTATTCTTGTCTATTTTAAATAGAGTGATTGGATCATATTTTTTTAAAAGCATGTTTTTTAATCTCTTTCGTATAGGGCGGCGTAAAAAATTCAATTCTGATGTTTGTAATTCAGGTATGGGATGAAACAGAGATTTTTATCATGAATGGTTTTTTTGAGATATCAGTATTAAATTTTTTTTCTATTTGCTGCGTACTTTATGGCGGACACTGCATATCGTACCTCAACGTATATCATTAATGCATGCATGTGAGAATTCGTGTGATCACACGTGCGTTAATAATGTTAAACTACCACTAGTGTCATTTGAACTAGAATATACTTGAAAAAAAAACTCAAAGTTTCTCAAATATCAGACGATATCTCAAGTGAAACAACACATAAATTAAGGAGCACTGATAAAAAAGCAAGAAGGAAGAACTAATAAGAACCCAAACTGATATATTCAACAGAGGAAAAGACCGGCTCAGATTAATAATGTCGTCAAACTAAAGGACATGTGACGTTACATGTAATAATATCCTTTGTGGAGTATATGCAGTACCTATATTATAACAAAAGTTTATTTTTCTTGTTTGAAAAGCATTTGAAGTTTCTTTCTTTACTTTCCATGGCTTCAATTTATATTTTCTCAGAATGCATTTTGAGAAATATTCAATAACGTTGCAAAATCAGTCGTTGAACATGCACTACAATATGCAGAATATTACAATGCTGCAATCACGTTGTTGAAATTATAGTCCACGTCATATGTATAACGATTACAATGATGTATATGATTATATATGATTGTAAGATTGTATGATTGTAAGCATTTGACATCATTGATAGGCCGTCAACCAGCTGCCAAAATGTGTAATGATTTTATAACGTATGCTCTCTAGGATTTTGGCGTTTATGAATATAATGTTCAATGAACAAGCAAAATTAGCAATATCCCGTGGAACAAACACATTTGAGGGCATATGGTGACTCTTAGGACCCACGCGACATGTATTCCGATCGGTTTCCGTCGGATTTTTATTCAACAGTAAAAACACAAGAGCTTTTTTTCATCTGATAAATTTCTTCATTCAATTCTATCGTAAATCGATACCGTTCAATATGACAGCGTTTATCTCCCATAAATAATGTGATGTGTAGATCATTCGGTAGTAAGATTCAAAATTCACTCTAACTTTCATGTAGTGCTGTGTTGTGTATTGCAAAAGTACTTCATTCTACAATTTTCAATTTTCTATAGCAAGTCATGCTTAAACCTCATTTCGAACCACCAGTTTCAGTCACACGTTTTGAAAAGAAAGACAGGAAGGGACTCTGGCTGTTCATGTATTTACATCCAGCAACGCCGACTGTGTGTTTCAACATTTATGAAATATAATTTTTTTCGTGCGGATTTCTATAAGTATTTCACTCAGTTTTCTACTTCTTTTGGTGGGGAGAGCACACTGCAAAACATTCCGTAATTGAAATGAAAAACCTATGATAAATGCTCGGCAATGTTGACAAATGACAAAATGGTTTGATATTTATTTATATATTCCAACAATATTAAACCTCGTCTGCCTTCCAAACTTTTATTTGTAATATATTATCGCAAACAGTATTCACCTAGAGAAACACCAAAATATTTTCGCGTGGGCACTACTCAACGTATTGTAAAGGAAATTGTTCCTTTGTCATCGGAAAAAAGCATGTTCTATACCTATAGTGGATTCCAAGACATTGTTCGTGTTCTTTCCTTGGCCTTTTCATCTAACAACAAAAAAACCAATTCAGTCGGGCACAAGATACAAAATCAACAAAATGTACAACAAAGGGGAAGCGTAAATAACACTTATTGGAAAATTTGTTGAAGAAGCTGCCCCATTTTCCAATCTTCACTGCAGTAGTTCCTTCGTTTGATATGATTCATTGCAGAAAGGCATAGTTGAGTGAAAACAACCAACTCCGGTTTAAATTTATATGAAATATTACTTCATTTTTATATTTGTTGAAACATATTTCTCAATCTCATAATAGTATCTACCATAAACAGTACTCAGAAAGAATTTATAAGACTGCAAATTACGCTCTCAATCTTTCTCTTCGACTGCAATGAATATAAGGAGTTTTCTAAAAATAAGTGAATACTTGTTAGCCATCTCTCGGAGAATTCAAAAAAATTAAGAGAAATACAATTATTATACAATGGGATGATCCATATACATGAATGGATGCCTTATTCTCTCATCATCAAAAACACATTAGCTTAATTGTTCGAGTGTCATCTGACAAATACTGCTTGTCTACATAACAAACTAATAATTATCCTTTATGAAAAATAATCAAAAGCTGAATTACAATTTTAGAAGTAGAGTAATATATTATCAGAGGATAGAGGTATTAATAGAGTCGGTGTAGAAATTTTTTACATAATTAGCCGATATGGAAATTTTTCTCTGCACACTGTTTAAAACCACATAGATTGGGTGTGGGGGGACAAGACATTTTTCCTAAAAAAATACCCTTTGCGAAACAAAAAACCCTGTTTCGCCTATAACTCGTAAACCGATGAAATATCCCGAGAAAGTATTCATGACAAAAAGAAAGCTCGTTGAATTTTCAATATGAACTTGTTCATTAACGTTTCTGTATTTATACTGTATTATAGTGTCCGGCATAAAGTTGACCGCATATGAAAATCTTGTTTATTACTGATTTGTCAAAAAACATCATTCCTGATAAAAACCTCTGCCTCATTCCAAACTTTAATTGCAAACACAAGAATTGAATTTTTCACGAAGGAGATTGAACCGAAGGAGATTATAAGAAACATGTTTTATTTTCGAAAAAATATGATTCCATCACTTTATTTTTCACGGTAGGATTAAAAGTCACTAGGAAATATTGATCAGAATTGAATGTTGATCCGGGAATTCAAGTCATAGCCATCTATGACCAATTTAATTTTTCAACTTTTTTTACATTTTCTCTTCATGGCCCTTTACAACATAAGGAATACTATGCTAGATGGATGGCATATTCTCAGGTATGATGATATCACTCTGGATGTCCTCACTTCTATCAGAAAATCATATTTATTGAAATATGGGACGGAATTTCGCAAAATCTTGCTGCAAATGGTAAATGAAACTGAATTATCTCCAAGATATAATGCCAGAATGAAAATTAATTGAATAATGGGATATATTTGCATCAAAAAATTTTTTTTCGTAGATTGAAATTATATTCATTTTAATTCTGGTATCATAACTTGGAGACAATTCAGTTTTAATTACTATTTGCAGAAAGATTTCGTGAAATTCCGTCACATATTTGAAATTAATGTGATTTTCCGATGGGAGGGACAAAGGAGAAAACATCCAGGGTGTAATATCACCATATTTAAGAATATACCATCCGTCTAGCATAGTATTCCTTTTGTCGCAAATGGTAAATTTGAATTTCTGGTTCAACATTCGATTTTGAACAATATTTCCTAGTGACTTTAAATTCTACCGTGAAAAATAAAGAGAAAGAATCATATTTTTTTCGAAAACAACATATTTTTTTAATCTCCCTCGTATAGGGTCGTGAAAAATCTTTTTGCATATAAAGAAATATATACTTACATATATACACTTTCATAAAAAAGTTCCCTCTTCGTTTATTTTTAAAAGTGCCTATTTGAGAATATTATTTTCCATTTCAAGGAGATTGTCATTATCAAAACTCATTCTGTGGCAAAATTGATGCAAGTTTTGAATTTTCACTGACATAAACTGTCTCAGTACTCCAAAAGTCACATGTATCATCAATATTCACCGCGAGCAATATTATGGAATCCCTTTGCATATCCCAATCCATCTGGAGGCGGCTGTTTGTAATGGCATTTACAAATTCACTATAAAAGAGCACATACACAACGCCATCGCGACGTTCTGATGTGCTGAAGAAAATAGCTTGCACTTTGCATAATACAAACTAAACAGGTTATTTATGCTGAAGCGAAACTCTTTATTTTTCAGTAAAATGCTGTTTCTAAAAAAAATTTAAGCTCCGAATAGGCCCACACAGCATATTCCAGCTACATTAGTTAGAGTGCCCATCGGCAAAAATTTCACTGATATATACTCTCTCCAAACTTTTTGTATTGCTTCATTGGACCTAGTCTGACACCGTTTTCCTTTGTGAATTTTTTTTTTACTACAAAAAATATATAGATACTGTTTTATTTCGAACTGAAATTGTGTACACTAATTCCCAGAAATCGTAACTAATACCTCTAATACTCAAGGAATTCCCTTGAGTGTTGGAAAATAACTAAGGCGTCTGAGTCCGAAGCGGGGACATCTGGAACCCATTCGAAGGGAGCCAAGACAACCGTCCCAGTGGCGCTTGAAAGGTGGCAAACCTAGGTGCCGAGGCAGGGTACCACCAAAACACAAGTTAGCAGAGGAACCCACCAAGGAACTCTCGAAACCAAAGCTGCACGACGCTCCAAGGGTGCCCAGAACTCATCCACATCCAGATGAAGCCAAACATTAGGGGTGGCTTCAAAACCTGATTATCGCTGTAAAAAAAATACTATTCCGTTTGAATCGTATATGTGAATCCGTCAAAAGCAAATATAAAACACATCGTTAGTCGTCACGCTTCATTATCTGAGCAGCGTGCATGTGGGCGGGTCCCCGTACTATCCAGGTACACCTGTGAATCAGAGGCAACACCGGTTTGAAACTCGACTGCGGTCGGTAATGCAGATACCATACTTGGAAGTTTGTTTGAACTGGTGCCAGGTGGAGATAAAGTGGTTCAGAAAACACTTGTACGTGAAATGTAGGTCCGGATCTGTACTCCACTTTTGTTTTTTCTTTTTTAATCCTGAATGATTCATATAAACAAATTTCTGAAAATTGTAGAATAACAAACCCGCATTAAATATACCGAGTGAGTCATAAAGACTTGATATTTTTAATTTTAGTGATGTCACAAACTACAGCGGTTGTGAGGTGTTTGAGAGTTAAAGGGTTGAATGAAAACTCATTCGTATTCAATAATTATCAAGATCCTATTTACCTTTCATAGCAAACATCGTCGACAAATAGCGATATTCAACAGGGATCTCCGACCACTAAACAAGGTTAGTTTAACATGAAGATGAAGAAGGGAGTTGGCGTCTATGATTGCTATCATAATGAAAAATGTGCGGCAATTTTAACATTTTATTATCTTTCACCGTTTGAGAATGAACTGAGGAAAAATCTTTCAATTCTTTACTGTATCCCAAGTAGCACAACCATATTGGGACAATATTGGCAAAAAATTCAAATAATAATATTGGCGAGAAAAAAAAATGTGAACATTCGGCGATATTGGTCTAATATTTAAAAAATAATATTGGTCTAATATTCTCGAAGCAATATTGGCCTCAAAATGTTAGACGATATGTTAGTACAATATCGCTGTAGCACACTAACATTGGAACACTATTGGTAAAATATTGGCAAATTATTAAAACATAATATTATTAATATTAATATTGATTATAATTATTTAGGGATATTGGCACAATATTATTACTTGGACATTATACAAATAATATTAGTGAAAGCAATGTGGGCCCCAAAATATTTAGGGACATTTGTACAAATTCATTTGTATATATTGGTAAAATATTCAAAGTGAATATGTTGCCTTGGAAACATTGATGAAATATTTCCAGAAAATGTCGAATAATTTAAAAATTCTACAATTTCGTTTCTACTTCAATTTACCACTGATTGACTTGTGAACGCATTGTGAGAAGCCTCATTTAATATATGTTACTATGATTCAGCTGTTGTTCCATATGTGGGGCCACCTAGCGGTTTCTTACCCAAGTTCAATCATGATTCATTTCAATATCGTTTATTGAATATGCGGCCAATATTTAAATTTCAATCCTAGTGATAAATTTATTTTGTAATATTGTATCAATATTGTCTTTCGAATATTGGCGTAAGGTTTTCGTAACAATCTCAATCAATATAGGGTCAATATAATTTTTAGAATATTGATTAAATAATATTCCACCAATGTGCTATCAAACTTGGATATACAATATTGTTTTTGATCTCTTAAATCGATATGAGAGTAATATTGAAATCGCAATATTGGTGAAAATTATTGCACCAATATTAACCCAATATTTCATGAAACAATATACATTCAGAACAGGTTGAGCCAATATTCCACCAATATTATTAATGAAATATTGTTTTTCCAATATGAACCCATATTGGTTCAATATTATATTTACATTTACAATATATCCATATTGGCACAATATGAAAACAAGATTCAGCCAACATGAGGTGCTACCTGGGATATATGTGTCATAGAATTACTGTAATTTCGATGTGAATATACTGGGGATTTAAGCTGATCCACAGACATTCATCACTCTAAAAGCTCGACCACCCAGAATGAAATCTGCCGTTTTATTATCTCGATTACCGACTTGTCTCCGAATCCACACGGAATACCTACATTATTCAAAAGTCTTTGTCAACATTCAATTTTTCCCAGAGAGACATGCAAATCCGTTTGCAAATGCCGCTGTCAAGATTGAAAAAGGTGGCCGGAACATTTTAATATTTCATGAAATTCGGCACTAAATCATGTTAAATTCAGTTGTCCGGGGAATTACGCCACCCTCGTTGAATTAATTCGAAAATCTGTTGGAGAAAGGCCGAGACACGTCGTAAGGTGGACGATACAGTGCTCAAGATACCCCCTGCCGCTTTCGTAAATTGATTGCTGCGGCTTGACAAACATTTACGGTGACCGATGGGGTGCGACAGTGACAATATTACGAGAATTTCAAGTTGGAAGAGGGTTCACGTAAATTTTCCGAATTGAGAGACTTCCATACTATCCTAGACATTGACTTTCCATTTCTTTGTCTCTCATACAAAACTATCAATCAATCATTTATTGGATTATTGGTGCTATTAGACGAAAGTGTCCATCAAAGTCATTTCAAATTGAACATGAAACAAAATATACAGGGACAAGCTTCCAATCAAATGCGCTAAAATATTTAAAACAATGTCTTTAAATATGTACTGTACTGAGTTACAGATTCGAAAGCTTGCCGCGCAACATTTTCAGTTCAAATACGAAAAATGCAAGCTTTTGAATCTGCAACTCACAGAATATCCCACCTATATTACAGATTTAAAGACACTTTATTTTAGAGAAAAATAAAAAGCAGCGGCTCCAATATGGCTGATGAGTTTTATGATTGTGGTCCAATTCGATTCTAAATTGGCATGTGGGGGTTTTCAGGGTAGAAGATTATGATTTTTTTGTCAAAATTCATAAATCAATATGGCAGCTCCAAGATGGCGGACGAGATTTGGGATTTTCGTCCGATTCTATGCATAATTGGTATGTGGGGAGTTTTGAGGTCGGATATTATAAATTGTTAGAATTCATAAATTGAATATTGGAGCCACCAATATGCCGGACGAGTTTGGTCATTTTGGTCCGATTCGATTCAAATTTGGTATGTACGGATTTGTACAGATTTGGTCAAAATCCACAAATTGGAATGGAAGAGCAAGGTCTGACTGTATCATTTATGGTATGGTCAGAAATTGAATCCTGCCATTTGACGGGGTTATGAATATAATTTTGTAATTTTTCCTGTCAATAAAATTTATTATTATTATTATTATTATTCGAAATAGTGGTTTCAAGATGTCAAACGAGTTTTGTAATTATGGTCTGTCTTCAAAATTGGTATTTGGGAGTATTTGGAATGGAAGATCATGAATGTTTTGTTAAAATTCATATATTTAAGATGGCGGCTTCATGATGGTTGACGAGTGGATATTTAGATGGCCTCCTCATTCAAGAGCTAGATAGCTCCAAACTCACATGAAACGGGCCTTGTAATAATCATTTTGTATCAGAAATCTATAGATTAATGCGTAATAACTAAAAAGTAGAAAAAAAACTTTTTAAAGACAACTTTATGTTCAAATGCGCTAAAAGTGAAAAAAATAATGTAAATGTGTAATGTAGGCTATTTTGTTACCCACAGAGTCCTTTAAAGAAATTATTTTTCACTTTTTAGCACATTTGAATAAAAGGTTGTCTTGAAAAAGTTTTTTTAATCAATGTTTTGATTGCTGATCTTTGTTAATTTTATTGTATTATATAAATTTTTTGGCGTTTTAATGTTGTTGGTAATTAACAACTGAATGCATGACTACATAGATTGACTGTTGATTAAAAAATGTATGGTGTGCCTAGACAAATGTAAGAGAGTGTATAGGTATTATTTTATATGTTTGACCAAATTATTTTTCTGGCGACTTTGAGAGACCAAACCTAGGACACCAAATCTGATTGTGGCAGAAATTACCTATTACTGAATGTATGAAAATAATTTTCAGAATCAACTTTATATCGTAACATAAAAGTTTGTTGGTACATTGCCACACCTGCCACTCTCTCGCCATCATTTCAAATTACATATAACTCGCAGCGCTCGTACGGTGCGCATATCATGGAATACTTTGCATGTTTTGCTCTGTTGCTAAACATTTCCCATATTCATCTATTATCCAGGATTAAACTAACAGTGCAAAACACCGTAAGGTGCTTACATATGCTTTCGCATACCTGATCAACTGGGAGAGTATTTTGTGACATTTTGGAATACAAATATCAGCGATCCCCAGTCTGATTCTTTGACAAATTTCCGTTTTTTGTTATTTTTAAAATTGTTTTTTTTTGTTAACCAGCTGTCGTCCCCTTACGAACGGCAGCCGAACGGCAGTCGAAACTTATGCGAGTCAAGGATTAACGAGGTCTTACCTTTTAACGTGCGATTCCTAGCACTTTCTCGGGCCATCAGATAAAAATCTGTAGTCGCTAGGATTCGAACCTAGCCGACCAGCAGTCAATGGTTTTTTGACGCTACAGTCTCAACCACTGAGCTACTTGGCCCTTATTCAGTTATTCAGACTGTCAAGATCTACAGCAGAACAGGTATTCAAATTTCATTAGGGCTTGTCGAACTTCTTTCAGGGCTGTGGAAACCTGTCCAATAAAGCTCAAAACTACTCCAAGGGAAAAGTTACCAAATTGAATAATTGCGTATATTCTTATTATTCCCAAATACTTTGTTCTGATCAGCATGGAATATCAACAACACGTGAAGTTCCTCGTGAAATTTCGAGTTTTTCGCCATTCTCATGGACCGCTTTATTCCAATAACCATAATTAGTGTATCCTAATGTCTACATCGACATGAAATTCTTAGTTTGTTGATCCACCGCAGGCTTAGAAAAAATTAAATGTCATAGGAAAGGAAGCAGACAAATTGGGGTTCCATATTTCAGCTCAATATATCTATCCATCCATACAATGGGATTTTCACCATTTTACCCGGCTAGAGCTTCGGTATTCCACTTTAATAGAGTCCAAAATACCTGGAGCCTCCCGATGCATATTGATGAGCGCACCGTTATTGTTACCAACATCGTCATCACTACCCCAGGAGACGATAACAATAACTGGATTCATGAGGAATTTATTCGAATATCCATGAATCAACGATTTGTCCTCGAAGCGTTTAACCTCAATTAAAACTTTCGCAATTTCTCCTTTCCTCCGATGGGCCCCATTCATTGACCAAAAGTTCGGTTTCCGTTTCGCACGGCGCAATTTTACAAATGAATTATTGGCAGAAGCTGCTTTGGAACTAATTGATATGGCGGGTGGTGTCTGGAAAAAGGAAATATTACTGGGGGCCATCGATATATCGATATTTCGTATCTGTTCAACAAAGTGACTTTTTGAACACAACATGGGGATTATTGTGTTTCATTAACTGTAATTGTTTGAATCGGTATTCCGATCGTATTTAGGTGTAGAATGAACCTTCCAAGTTTCTGCAAGTTATACCAAATATGGCGTGATGTGGTAATCAACACATATACCTTCTTAATAATTCTGAATATTAAAAATAATACTCTTCTTTTCTTCTAGGAGGGAGTTATTTCTTAAATTATTGTAGGACAGGCATTGAGTACGTTCTGACTTAGAAAAAGGTCAAGGAAACTTGGTCGCGAGAGGCGACGTTCTGACTTACAAAAGGTCAAGGAAACTTGGTCGACCGCCTCTCGCGACGCCATATTGGAAAAATATAACCGAAAACCAGTTTTTCAAGAATATCTTCTCTCCAGCGCCATTTACGATGAAGATAGTTATAACAAACATTATAAAGCATACAATTTCTTCCAACTTTAATGGGAAACATTTTTTAATCACGAGTTACAGAGTCAAGTACAGCGAATTTCGATTATTTAATACAAACTGCTGTTTTTCTACTCACTACCGCTACACCATGAGGTAGCCTATCCCCAGTAGGCCTAATCCACGATTTGTTATTTACTATAATGTCTTTTTTTCTGTTTTGATGCCCTAGATAGTCCAGACTCACTGATATCACTATCTTCTTGAAAATTTCAGGTCTTCATTCTTGTGGTTGTCGTCTTCTTCTTTATTACCAGAGCCCGCGAAAATCTCTGCCCTGTTTTCACACCCGTCTCCATGGCAACATGTGCTCATAATAGAACACTTTAAGTCTGTTTTCCTACATCCACAGGCTCTTTTGTTGTTTTTACTGGAGTGAGCCCAATCTTGCTTATTTCTCAAAACCCTTTGCTCTGGACTCTCCTATACATCACACAAAGCCAGAACTTGTTACAGTGCAGCTTCTCTTTTACGGGGTAATTCAGTAAGATTCACTATTGGTTACGGATCTTGCAAAATTTTGAAAAAGTATAGGGAGCCCAAAGTAATGGTGTTTTTTTTGGAAACGCCCCGTAAAGAGCGATAAAAAACCTTTTCCTCGCAGCGGCATTGACTTTGGGATCTGCGTTTCGCTCTATGAAAACTTGTAGAGTTCGGCTTGAATATTCGTTATTTCCAAGAGTTTTTATGAACGTAATTTTTCCCATGTTGAAAACAGCAAAAGTAGTGTCATAAATGCTGAATGCATGCAACAACAATATGTTGTCCTCCACTATTTATGCTTGCTGTAGACTTATTTTTATTTACAATTTTTGCTCTGCCTGCTAAACTTTTGGATGAGATCTCGCCTGTGCTGTTAGCAAGACGAGACGATCTAAATCTCCTACTATTTAAAATGTACCGGTTTGGCGAATTGTTGTAGAGATTTGATGAACGTGGCTCCGCTGTAACTCGTGAACAATTTGCAGAGAATTTCATGTTGTATATTTTTTATAACCCATTTTTGACCTAGGTGGTACTGAAAAACTGGTTTTCGGTACCAGTTTTCCAATATGGCGGCGCGAGTGGCGGTCTCTGAAGGACCAAAAATTGGATAATTAGGACACCAAACTGTACGAATTTAGAACTATATTTGACCTTCTGTAGTAAAAGTCCTTTTTTTTTTACACGCTTTATATTAGCTTCACTTTCATGTTTGTTTGTTTGTAACTAACGCTTTAGGGCGTGATTTTCACCCATTTCCAGACGTCCGAATGATTAGAAATTTGGCAGGTGTTCATAGTTCCGGTGACAATGCAATATGACATTTTTTTTGTTAAAAAAATCAAAATGGCAGAAAAGATTTGTAATAATGGTCCGATTCCATTAAAAATTGGTATATAAGGGTTTTCAGAGTCAGAGATTATGATTTTTTTATCAAAACTCATGAATTCAAAACGGCGGCTCCAAGATGGCGGACGAGATTTATGATATGGTCAGATTCTATTCAAAATTGGTAACTGAGGTTTTGTTCGGTCGTATATTTCGAATTTTCTGTCAAAATTCATAAATTAAAGATGGCGGCTCCAAGATGTCATTATGGTCTGATTCGATTCAAAATTAGTGTGTGAGGGTTTTCGAAGTCAGAGATTATGAATTTTTCGTAAAAATTTATGAATTCAAGTTGGCGGCCCAAGATGATGGATGGGTATTGTGATTATGGTCAGATTCGATTCAAAATTGGTATGCTTTTCGGGGTCGGAGATTTCGATTTTTTAGTAAAAAAAATAATAGTTCAAAAGAACACGCTTTACTTCCCATGGACTAAAAAGTAAAAAATAATTGACAATTTAATTTCTCAAATGTAAAAAAAGCGTGGGGTGCTTCATAAAATTCTCTTGAGCTCTCTGTATTGTTAAATTAAACTAAAAAATATGAGAATATAGATCGAAAGCTCCCACGGCGCTTTTTTACATTTGAGAAATTGAATTGTCAATTATTTTTTACTTTTTAGTCCATGGAAAGTAAAGCGTGTTCTGCAGTTTTTTAAAACTATTATTTTTATGTTTTCATTGCCTGGATAATTGGGTTGGTTCCTAGCTTGAATTTTCCGAAAATGGCTAGTTTTATTCATTAGTGGCACCCATACATTCTTTATTTCAACGCTTGGTTGGCTGAAGGCGTTATTGGTTTGGATATATATACAAGGTGAACCCAACTCCAAGAGAAGTGGAAAAATAAGTGAAATTTGGAAATTGGGAGCATACAAATAACGTTTTGTATATGTAGTAATGCGCCGCCGCTTGACTTACTCGGACAGTATTTTTCCGTGAGACTAAAGCTAGTGATTTAAAATAAAGTTTTAGCATTATTACCAATGAAAAATTGGGAACAAATTATTTTTTCACAGCATAACACAGCACACAACGAAAGTTAAAGTAAAAAAAGTTGGTTGGTTGAACTTTTCGTGTATGCGAACACACCGTTCGTTCGAGATCAAATTAAATTCTATCCATAGATGTGATTTTCTCTCATACGAGCGATTATCGAAAATACTTCAAAATAATTTCTACGTAACCACCGTGATGCACTAAAAAAAAAGACCGCGTGAAGAGCTGTAATAGGAATGCAACCATAGAAATTGAAAATCCAGACTATCTAGAGATTGGGCGTTTGATTCACCAGCACCTTACCAGGCCCAAGGAATATGATAATGAGCCTCGCAAACACGGCTGGCTCGTATAAAGCGTTGGATATTTTCCATAAACGCCGGGAAGAACCGGTTCCGTAGGGAACCCAGTAAAATGACCCAAAACACTCAGTACCTTGATCCGTTTTTTCACAAGATCCTCTACCGGAAGAAAATTGAAATAACAGGCCTCAAAAACGATCTAGAGCACTATCTGCATCGAACTCAAATGCATCAGGCAGGGGCTATGCATGAGGCGTGGATACTACCAGTCACTAAAACAACTACCAAAGTGGTTTGAAATATTCGACCCAACCGGCGTCAACACCAGCGCGGGCAGATACCAGCGCTCTCTCGCGGAAGGACAACACAGGCTTTTATGTTCTACCTTTGTCCACGCCGAACACGAAGAAGACTTGGAATGAGATGTAATTAATTTGTCAAGTTTCATGAAATGTAAGTTCTGATTATGAATAAAAACCCCATTTATTTATTAATTTATTGTATCAAGAGTATGCTTTTCAAATAGGTTTTTTTGCGCTTAAGATGTATGTATTGAATAGTTGAATCTAAATAGAAATTATGCATTTGACAGCTTAATCGCATGCGTGCGAAAAGTACTTTCCACATGCGTGTGAATATGAGTCACTTTCCGTGGCACTATATAGTGCGATATATGATACTTTCATATATGTGGTCATAGAAAAAAATTATTCGTTTTATATGATGAAATGAATAACCGAGTATAAATAGTGGTATTTTTTATGATATTTCAGAGAAATATGATTCATGCAGTTTTTTCATTTCTTTCTATTCTCAGTTATTCTATTCCAATGAAATCTTTTTATTCGTAATTCGAGCAGGATTCTTTCATCGGCCAAAGAAAAGCATGGAAAAGGAGGAGACATTGCTTTGTGGTGAACTTCAGAAATGAAGCGCTTCAATAGCGTGGGGTGGAAAGGCGTTTTTTCAAGTTTTTTAATATATAATACGACGTTTCCCAGACTGGAGCTATTTCATTGTGTACATCGGCTTCGGCTTTCCACACGAAATTATTATATTTGTGGAATTTCATAAGCATTTCAAAAGATTCAAGAAAAATAGACAAGTTTGTTATTCATGATTCAGAAAATTATTTATTCTTCTTCCTCTGAAAAAAAAAACACAATGATTGAATGAAGTATATTTGTTCTTTATTGCTTTCGTTATTACGATGCAGCCTTATTTGCAGTCTTCGAGAGTTTTCTGGAGATTTGTACGAGCTAGGCATGACAACAGTCTTAGTTTTCAACCTGTGATCTCAAATAATGGTAGGCATTCTTACGGTAAATGTACGTCTAAGTTTGTCCGAGATACATGCCTCTTTCTCTTCATCACTACAGCGATTTGCAATAAACCAGTCACCGCTTTACCCTTGGACAACCATCGAAGCATTACGAAACATAATTCGGGGTGGATATTGGCTTCAGACTTGTTACACTTCCAGACGAGCTTCCAGATGTCACTACAAATATTTCCCTGTTCGATGTAATGCGAAATATTGATGGCTCTTGAAGGCAAAAATAATTCTCACAATTCCAGTACAACGGTTTTCTGTAAATACTTGTCGTTAACTTGAAAGGTTTTTTATGTGAAACTAATAGACTGTGTCAGAACAAAAATTAGATTTTCAAAATTTTTAATGTCCTTATTCGGATGGTCAAAGGAGAAAACAAAAAACTATCAGGAAGGACTCACATTTTCTGATAAGGTGGCTTTCCATTTCCATCAAAGTGAATTATTAAACCAAGACAAACTTGGCAATTTGATATACTAATCGTTCTTAGATTCCAGTTCAGAAACATGGAGGGGGTGACCACTCATCAGGAAATGTACACGTATTGCCGAAATCCCATATGATTTCGTGGAAAATTTGGGATTTCCGAGAATTTCGTGGAAATCCCATACGATTTCTAGAAATCTCCGAGGATTTCGAAAGATTTCCTAGAAATCCCCGGGAATTTCAAAAAAATTTCTAGAAATCGTTAGGATTTCGAAAGATTTCTTAGAAATTTCGAAAATTTCGAGATTTATTGACGATTGACTGAAATTCCATGAAATTAAGATTAATCCAGTAACGACAGACAAACTCGAGCAAAAAGTGAAGAATGACTTGTAGCACTCTGAAACTCGGCACATGACATCTCGACATCATGTATTATTAGAAAAAAAAATAATTTACCAAAAAATCAGGGGTGGAACCTAAAAACTTTTTCATTAAAAAAAAAAATATATATATTTTTTTGTTGTTATTTCAGAAAATATAAGATTTATCAAAAACCGATGATTTTCAGCAATACCTCATGAAATCCGCTCGTTTTCTCAGAAACACTTCACGCTCGCCGTAAACCCCCCACTGCAAGTTCAGGCAGGGCCGCAAATTAATTAACTTTGCTAAAAATAAATAAATAGAAGGAAAAGAAAAAGTGCATATCGTTCCTGAAGACTTCTACTTCCTCATGCGAATATAACATGTGAGTATCTGAGTACCTAAATATGTCGAGAAACATACACAATCTTTATGCCCAACTTTATCCGCAAATAACTTTGATAATACTACAAAATATCTGGCAACTTTTCAAGATAAAATATTAAAAATTATCGGTTTCAACCAGTTCCTATTTATTGCTTTGTATGGTAAAAAAATCTGAGTGAAGTTAATGTTACAATATTCTGCAATACTATTTCAATATTTCTTAGGCTTGGGCAACGTAAAATTCAGTATCAATTGTTTATTGTAATGTTGGATAAACAATTTTATATTACCTGTAAATGAAATATATTGAGGTGATAGACTCCTAGGCGTCTGATCGCGTTTGGCACTAGGGACTGCTTGCCAAGCTTGCATTTCATGGCTTGCCCCTCAATCGTACCTTGCTATTCAGCTTTCTCTCTGACCGATCTCTCCACGTGGTGATTGATGGAGTTTCATCCGAAACTTAGCATATAAATTCTGGTGTTCCGCAGGGATTCATTTCAGCACCATCACTGTTTCTATTTCACATCAATGTGTTGTAGGAAGCTACCTCATGTCCAGTGCACAGATTCGCGAATGATAGTACCCTTCGAACCGTTTTTTCTTCCAGAGCTCAGATATCAGCTCAGATATCAGCGAAACAAAAAATTAAAGGAACAACAACTTGGCAAAATTCAATGCGAACATAACCCAACAATGTCTTTTTTCTAGAAAGGCCGATCGTAATTTTAACATCTCAACAAGTATCGATACCAATAGTGTTCTCAATGTCGATGCTCAGCAGTACCTACCCGTTCAAGGGAATGGCATGTAACGCCCATTGCTAAAAGTGCCTCTCAAAAACTTGGTTTTCGGTGTCGTGGCAAGACGTATTTCACTTCCCGTCAACTCATAATGATTTATTAGATGGATTTTCGAATTGTGCGGGAATACTCTTCCCATATATAGAGTGCACACACTGAAAATCTTCTATATTCTGTCAAAAAAGAGCCGTTGGTCTTATGTTTCTGTTTTATAGATATATTTATGGAAATTGCTCTTCTGAAATATCAACAGCTGTTCTACCGTTAGTAGTCCCATCCAGACTGACCCGTCGAGCTCAGGCTTCGAAACAATTGGTTGTCACTTTGGGGACATGCCGAACATCGCCTTCCCAGAGCTCGTTATTTTAACCAACGGCAAAGCTTTGGAACTCACTGACTCGGAGGGTTATCCTTGAGGCGTTAAGCCTGTAGAAATTCAAGAACACCAATTCATACCTACTTTGGCTTGGGGAATGTTTCTCTGAACATTGCAGAAATTTACTTTTCGTACGAAATGCCCCCTCTGACTCACTGATGCACCTATTTGGACGACCTTTTTGGAGAAAGTGCAATAATCAGGGATTCATCAAGCCCAGTAGCTTGAATTTTCCGTGAAATGCACACCGAAGCGAGGTTACAAAACAGGCCCCCGATTGCTTGATGACGACGTTCTATTAAATAGTAGACCAGCGACTGATTTAAGTGATTTGTCCGTAACGGAATCGGAATCTTTTCACAGCAGCGGCTCAGAATATATCTCAGAATTTGATGACATCGAAACAGAAGTAAAAAGCTCAGGGTCGGCGCCATCAAAGGCCAAACGAGTTGAAGTTAATAAAAGTGTATCTAATAAAACGAAAAAAAAATAAATACGAATTATTTCATAATCGAGCAAGATCCTAAGAGTAATAAAAATACTGACCAACGAGGCAAATGTTCCCTATGTACGGCGGTTTTGAAAATTAAAAACTCTGGAACATCTTCACTAAGGCGATATTTGCGAGCTAAACATACTAAAGTCTACAAAAAAAATTGGTAGATCCAGCCTAAGTTCTAGGCAAATACCTCTACAGGTTCGAATAGGCGTAGCATAATTTCATTTTCGAGTTGGCTTCAGAAAGTCAATCAATAATTAAATTTTAGTTATAACTATGTAGTAGTTTGTAACATAATTGAATAATCTAAACGGTGAAATGATTTTTTATTTGTTGCTACTTTTTTTTTATTTTGAATATCTACAAAAATCTATAGGATTCAAGCAATCTAGTAAAAATTGTGGCTCATGCTATACATTTTAATATAGTGTATTTCCATAATATAACCTGATGTGTAAGTATTCTTCTGAAGAGTCTGTTTTATTCCAATCCTATATCAATCCTCCTTGGTTTGGCAAAGCGAAATAGATTTTCGTCGACCAAAATGTATTGGGGATTAAATGCGAGAGAAGCGAACCTTGCTTCAATGAAATGAACGATTTCTGTGAGTGATATTTTTTTAATAACATTCTCCTTATCTAATTTAGCGAATTTTCACTTTCAGATTTTTTCTTTCCTTTTCAGTTAGAGTCTTTTCACAATATCTATCAGATGTAGTTCAATGTCCAGCGTGGCTTGTACCGGGGAAGTAGTTGTTTTCTGTTAGATAGTACAAATAAATCACATTTTTCATTTTTCAATTTTCATGGAGAATGTTCCCCTTTTCAACATGAATACCTCCCAAGAGGTTATCTTGAACGATGGAAAATGACGACTAAAGTTTGTCTTTCAGTCGCAGATGATTCCACAACAGATTTTATGAATGTCCTATTCATATTTCCGAACTAAAATATAACCTATTTTGCCATTTAAGAGTAGGGCATTATGACGTGATAATCATTATACTGTATTTTACTAACTCCAGTTTTTTTTATTTTGCATCTATATATTTTTATTGTTATTGTGTTTTGACAGTTCATCAGATTAATACAAAAAAGGTACTAGTTTTTCAAGAAAAATCAAGTAGATAGGTAGCTTGATTTACAATTACTTGATGTGTAATTACTTGACTCGACTTGAATTGCAAATATAAGTAATTGACTTGAGCTTGTCTTGATTTCAAATCAAGTCAAGTCAAGTAGTTAGGAAATCAAGTCAAGTAGCGAATCTCTGGCAATAATAGTTTCGGTATTTGGAAATAAATCTATTCACATATTATATGGACGAATTCAGGTTGCATCAGATATCTTATTAGATGAAACACAGTTATCTTTGGGAACTTTTTTGATCATTTTGATTTGAGTTCTTGTCGATATACCCAATCCACTTTCACTAAAATGTTCCAAAAGTATTTTATCTGAGAAAATGATAATTAATGACTACGATCTGTGTAGAAATTAGGGTGGCACCCCACTGGCCTCTACAATCGTGTGATGAATTTCAGACATGATGGGCTCGAGCTCCTTGTTCCATTAATCAAGCCGCTTTCAAAAACAAGTGTTTGACTCCTAGGGAGAGACACCGCTAGAGATGCGCCAAACGGCTAAACTTATGCGACATCTGGAAGAAAAATTGTTTTTTCCGTATAGTTCTTATCCGATATGATATATCATTTGATCAGTCCGTGGCAGATATTAATGTTGTGAGGTGGAATGATTTCGAATAAGCGCCGCAGATTTAGGAGAATTATGTGTTTGATATATTGAGACGATACTAGAAGGAAGTTTTAAATAAAATGTTGACCTACTTGTGCTGAAGGACTTAGGTCAATGGCCGATTGGATCAATGTAATAAATGTTGACCTACATAGTGCTACAGGATCGACGTATTAACGCAAATCAAGAAGCCTTAAGAGTTGCTATTTTTGCTATCGTTGTTTTTTGTGCTAACCAGCTTTTAGAAGGCTTGTTGACGAATGAGTTGAAGAAGAACCGTTTCACTTTACCATAAAAAGAACAAATTTTTGAACACATCTGTGTTTCGATTGACGAAAAACTAAAAAATAAGGTACATTCAATTAATTTTTAGTAGATAAACTCTCTTTTTATATTCGTATCCTACCGACTGCGCCATGGTATTTCACATTGATGGTAACAAAAAAGTAACAACCCTTAGTCGATTAATAATCAATCTAATATTTATCAATGAATAATTTCTGGCAACCAACATTCCAATAATGTGTTCTATACTGGGTGTCCACGGAAAGGGGCCCCTATAACATTTTTTGTATTACGAATATTGAAATGAAATTCAGAGTATCTGTATGAGACATACGAGGCGGAAATAACTCGTTCATTAGGTGTACATCATAATATTTTCATTACTTCATTACTCATTTTTTCGATTTTTAAATGAGACACCAGATATATTTTCACTTTTTTTTGTTTCCATATGACATTCTGAATACAACCATGTACCACTTGATACTTTTTGTAACCAAACATGTTTTTATTTTCATCCCTCGATATCATTGAAAATCAGTTGTTTTTACGAGACTGCATTATTTTGAGCAATTTTAGGTGTTAACAGAAAATAAATAGAACTATGTCAGATATGATACCGAGATCTTTCATATTATTCGAATGTTCCAATATTTCATTTTCTTTATGTTATGAGTATCTTTGTGACTCTCACCTCCTGGTATAACTAATACTTTTACATTTCGAAATATTCAAGTTCAATTTATTATGTACACACCAATTTTGTATTATATTTAACTTATACTGGAGTCTATGACAGTCTGATATATTGCTTACTTTTGAATACATTTTTAAATCATATGCAAATTATATATTGTGTAATGGAGAGCAAATTTGTAAGTGTTGAGCGTTTGTCGATAAAACCATGTTGGTGTTCAGACAACTGGTTTCTAATTGATGGATAGAACCTATTCTATCAAAGTATTTCGAAAACCTTCGAAAAGTTGCAAATGATTGTGATTGGACGATAGTTTTCAACTTTATTATGATCGCCACTTTTAAAGATGGGACACACTTTGCATGAATCGGGGAACTCTTTCTGTACGAAGCTTAGATTGAAAATTATAGTAAGTGGTTTTGCGAACACGCTTGCGCAATCTTTAATAAGGAAAGGCGGTATACTATCTTTCCCTGCAGTCATCTTGTCCTTTAGCTTTTTGATCGCCTACAAAACTTCTTCCTCCTGTATTAGATGTAGGTTAATATTTTCACTAATGTTCGACTTTGAAAAATCAATGACAATATTATTAGGTGTTGAGTAAACATTTTTAAAAAATGAGGCGAAGCCATTAACTATATCTCTAGGACTATCGAAAGCTGTGTCATCATAGAACATCTTTCCCGGAATCCAAGAGGATTTATTTTTTGAGTGAACATATGTCCAAAATCTTTTATTATTACGACTGATGGATGCTTGGACATCTTCTAAATAGCTATTAAATGCAACTTTATTTTTTTTGTTTCACATAAGTGCCAAGTTTTTTAAATTCCTAATTTTTTTATCGTCATTAAATAATTTAAATTTTTTTCATATATTTTGCTTTTGTTTCAATAGATTTAATTACGTATGCATGAAACCATGGGTGGTATTTATGGCTAAAATTACGATATAGTGGTATATGTTTATCAAATACCTTGTATAACTTGTATTTACATTTTGTGTGCTATGTAGATAATATAAGTTTTCAAAATTAGCTTTCCTGAAGTTATAGACTTTTTCCTACAAGCGTGCGTGATTCACCCTCTACCCGCACGCAATTCAGTTTCCCACACTAGTGCGGGAAAAACATTTATATGATATCCTCGTAAAATATAAGTGGTGGGTGACAAAATATGAAAGTTGCAATACTAAGTGAGTCTGTTCAAAATCATCCATCATTTTGCACTATTTATTGAAATAATTAACAAATATTGATAAATAAAAATGTATTGTTATGAAAATCACCCTATATATAGGATTTGATTGATCTGATAACGAGTAGGTAACAATTGATGTTGTCATGCCGATCAATACACAAATTTGTTTGTAATTGTCAGAGTGACAGACAAAGCGTTACTTATATAAAATTTTCGATTCAGTGAAATTGACACAATGGATTATTCATCTGATGAAGAACTTCCACAAGGAATCGTGCAAGCAGCTACAGATGCGAACTCAGAGTTATTGCCAACGAAATCTAAACAAAGGTATTAGAAGCAATACACGAGTTTTATTGAATGGTGCAACAATAAAAAAGTGAAAACACCAAATAAAGAAGAAGTATTCTTGGCTTATTTTCTAGAAATGTCTAAAACATGGAAGCCGAACACTTTATGGGCAAGATATTCAATGTTGAAGAGTGTATTCAAAGTAAAGCAAAATTTGGATATTAGCAAATTTTACAAAATAATTGCATTCATTAACAGACAGAATGTCGGTTTTCGACCGAAAAAAGCCAAAATCTTCACTCAAGAAGACGTTTCAAAATTTATGACTGAAGCACCCGATGACATATACCTCATGATTAAGTTAGTAGCAATATTTGGATTAACTGGTGCTTGCAGACGAGAAGAGCTGACAAAACCATTGACGACATAGACGACAAAGAAAACCTGATAATTGTTAATATCAAGGATTCCAAAAATCATTTCTCTAGATCCTTCGTGATATCTGAAGAAGCAAATGATGGTTATTTTTTGAACGTATACAGAAATTATGTACATTTACGTCCAAAAGAGACTCCTCACCGTCGTTTATTCTTGTATTACAAAAGTGGAAAATGTACTGTGCAATGTGTAGGAATCAATACCATAGGAAAGATACCCTCCGAAATAGCAGTATATCTGTGCCTTCAAAATCCAGAGCTTTACACTGGTCACAGCTTCAGGCGTTCCTCAGCCACTTTACTTGCTGACTGTGGTGTGGGTATAATTAATATCAAACGCCTAGGAGGATGGAAATCGACTTCAGTTGCAGAGGGGTATTTAGAAGACTCCACCAATCGAAAAAAAGAAATGTCCAACAAAATTCTCAATTTGAACACTACATCGTCTTCCGGGTGCATTTTAGAACCATCCACGTTTATATCGATCGGCGACAATTTGATGCCTGTGCCTGCACATTCGATTTCTTTCGATAATGTATTGCCCGAGTTACCTTCCTCTTCAGGAAATCAGCCATCTTCAAAAAATATGCTGGCTTCCGCTATAAATTTACATAATGCATCAAATTGTACATTTACAATAAATATTACGAATAATTAGTGGATAGAAAATGTTACTCTTGTTAGTTGTTTCCATTTGCATGAATAAATAATTGAAAAAATGAATTTGTTTCCTACGCTTGTAGAAAAAGTATTGTTCCTAACTCATGCGGAAAGTGTCTTTTCGCACTTGTTAGGAAAATTACTATTTTATCATCATAAGGAGCAAACTGTAATTGGTTCACAAAGGTATCGCTGAAAGAAATGATGAGTGCAGGGGGTGATTAAAATGCCTACATTATGATAATAGCATAGAAATAAATTTCTATAATTATTGAACCGCCGCAAGTTTCATTTGCCGGCGACGTTTGAATAGAAGCCGTCTGAATGATAAATCTGCGTAGACAATTAACGTGAATTCATTCTGCAATCAAACACCAGAAGGTCGCTGTTCTGACACTCGACAAACGAATTTCTCAAATGATGGTTCAATTCGTGAATAGTCTCTGTCAGAGGGTGATTAATCATTTTGCAATATCGGGAAACCGAACGAGTCACCACCATGGAAATTCTCATGTGAAAAGTTATTCATCAAATACAGTGTGAGAGAGATAACCTTCCAAAAAAGTCCTGTAAATGTGATATGATGATGATGAAGGGTATCAAACCCGAAACTGAAAATGTGGTCTTAGTCCAAGAAACGAGGAAGCGGCCCAATGTTAAATGTGCAAAAGTTAATATCCGAAAAATAAAAATATGAGCGTAAAGGAAATTTTAATTCAGGATGAGTTTCTATTAGATGCGACTCGATCCAGGGGTGGGATTCTGTGTAACATAGAATTCTATTGTCGACAGTTTTGTATCTTTCTCTCCCATGAATTCAACCATAATGTCATCTCACTTTTTCTATCGACAATATAATTCTGTAGCACACAGAATCCCACCTCAGATTACCGAATATAACCTAAAAAATTGGCAAAGTTGCGAAAAGTGTTTTTTTGTTGATACCTGAAAAACTACAGCTCTGATCGAAAACAGTTACATTATGAAATTGTAGGTATTGAAAAGATCTCTCAATCAGGCAGATTAAAATTTTTCGATATCATTCATACTTTTCAAGTTATATCGGAAAAACCGTGAAAAATCGGGTTTTCTCTAACTCGTTAATTGTGAGGTATTCAAACTGGTTACTTACTGTTATGAGTAGCCTATGGCAAGCCAAAAAAGTATTTTTTTGGAAAAATTGATAAATATTGATTATTTTTCAAAATATATGAAATTATCTCCGATTTTCTCAAAAAAGATGCTTTCTCAATTTGGCTACTCTTGCTCGGAGAATGATGCTACAGTAACGATTCAGGGCTTATTTTTTTCTGTAAGAGTTGAACTTTTATATTATCGAATAAGTATATTGATTTTTTTAATTTTGAAAAATTGCACTATTTTTTTACATGTTTATTCTAAATATATTTCTTGATTCTTTTGTTTTTAATGAACTGACTTCTCTGACTGAAAACTGAGGCAGGAGTAAAAACCAGTTTTTTCATAGGAATGTATAAATAAGTGAGTCTCACTAGTCTAAAATCGTTGCATATGGTCCAAAGAGGGTACTGATTCCTGTTTCAGTATATAATTATTTCAAATCAACCAAAATATCCATGATTTTCGGATCCTCCGTAAATATCGTAGAAGGGTTATGTGAAGTGGGATAAAACACATTTTGGGTACTCATTTACTCACATGTTATCTTTGCATGAGGAAGTAGAAGTCTTCAGGAACGATATGCACATTTTCTTTTCCTTCTACTATAATTTTAAGCAAAGTTATGACGAATATAATTTTCGGCCCTGCCGGAAATGACAGTGGTGGCTTAACGCGAGCCTGAAATTTGATATCGGAATTCAATCAGGTTTTCTGATTGAATTACTAAGTATATTTCTTGTGGAGAATTGAATTATTTTTCGCCTTGTTGAAATTGTTTCTTGATGAATCTTATACTTTCTCAAACAACAGCAAAAAAAATAAAAAAAATTTAAACATTGCAGAATACTTGCAAATATAGGAATTTTGATCAGGTGTAAACTACCCTTTATTTTTGACATTCATTCAAAGAGGTTATTTAGAATTCAAAACAATATTCAAATTTGGAATCACAGCCAGGGTAGTTTACTCTTGATCAAAATTCTACTTTTTGTTCCCAACTGTACATACACCGTTTTTGAATTTTGATAACTCGAAAACAAGTAGTCCGCAATGCACTAATTTTTATGAAGAATAAAATTATGTTAAAATCACCACCGAATCCATTTGAGTCCACACGGTTCGCCAGTTAATTATTTTTCAAATTATTACTTTGTTATTGTTGTATATACAATCAAAATTGTTGTTAACGTCCGATAAGACTTTTTCTAGAATCACAGCTACCACCGACCGAAGAAAATAAGATCGATGATCGAATAAAATTTTCAGACTTCTACAAAACGACCTGTTCACAATACAAAAGTTGCCTCGATAAGCTAATTCAACGGGCATCCAGAGGCAAATCAATAATTTTTTCTATAACCATCAAACAAAGCAAATAACAAATTTGTTTGTTTATGCATAACAAATCAGCAAATGTTTTTAATGAATCCCATAATTATAAGGCTGATGAGATTCATATTTCATAGTCGTATCACGCAGATAATGACAAAAACAAAAGCGCATCGACATGTGTTCATAATTGCCGCCTCTGTAACATATAATTTCCAGGATCTCTGCGTTTCAATGATATTCACAGATTTATCGTTGCTATTTGATGAATTCAATTAATTCAAAATAATCGCTGAAACAGAAGGCATATTTCGATAATGTTCACAGTTTTCGTGAAATATGAGATTATACATACTTAATATGGAATTTTAAAATCCATATTACCACTAAATAGTGCCACATTTTATACAATGGGGCATGTGCAGCATATTCGAGAACAATTTCATGAAATATAGAAATATGATGAAGTTTCAGTGGAAATGACTCATTTCAGACTCTGATTCTAAGCAAGGAATTGTTCTAATTGATGTGTGATAATTTAATTTGATAGGATATACTTACGTATCTCCAAGATATGATGCCAGAATGAAAATTTATAGAATAATGAAGTATATTCGTAACAAAAAATGTTATTCGTAGTGTGAAAATAATTTTTTTTTCATTCTGGTATCATCATCATTCTGTCACATATTTCAATTAATCTGATTTTCCGATAGGAGGGAGAAAGGAGAGAAGATCTAGAAGATCTGAGAATATACCATCCGTCTAGCATAGTATTCCATTTGTCGTACAGAGAGATGAGGAGAAAATGGGAATCATTGGTTGATACGAGGGTTGATATGATTTGAATTTCTGGAACAACATTCAATTCTGAACAATATTTCTTAGTTACTTTTAATTCTACCGTGAAAAATAAAGTGATGGGATCATATTTTTTCGAATATCGAATACAAGCATGTTTTTCAATATCTCTCGTATAGGGTCGTGATAAATTCAATTCTGATGTTTGTAATCCAGGTTTGGGTGAAGCAGAGCTTTTTATCAAGAATAATTTTTTTTGAGAAATCAATAATAAAAAAGTTTTCCATATGCTGCGAACTTTATGCCGCAAACTGTATATCATTGTCATCAACAGTTTGAATTTATCTTATCATGCCATAAGATTATACTACCATCCTATGGCATGACAAGAATGAAGCTGCGTTTTTTCAAACCATCTCGAGAGATATTGACTTCTTCAAAGAACGGTTTGATTAAAATTTACCATCATAATATGTCTCTTAAATCAATTTAATATACCTTCGAAGTAGCTGTACTGCCACACGATACTATAGAGAGTAGTGAAACTACGAAATTTCTTGGAGTTACGAAATTTGATGCTCTAATCTCAAAACTTACCAATAAATTTTTTGGGATTTACTGGTAACAAGTCAGCTTACTATGCTCTTATAGAATCACATCGAAGCTATGGTATTGCTTTCTGGGGAGTCTACAGCAAAACACATTTTCAAACAATTTTTAATCTATGTGTGTGCAAAGGAATATTTAGGGAATATTGCTGACCTCTGTTTGTACGTCAAGATATTCTCACTCTCACTTCATCATTGCATTTGACAGTCTAGATAATAAGATAATAATTTGAACATAATTTATCAGAGCATATAATTTGGTAAAAAACTAATATGAGATCAACTTCATTAGTTAAAGACTCCACCTACCCATTCTTATAAAATAAATAAAAAAAAAACAGCCTCAAAACAGCTAATAATTGAGAAAGCTGATTATGAATACCATATAAGTACCAAAAATTGCATTATTGTACATTTTGTTCATTTTATTATGTTTCTATCATTTTATATTTTGAGAGTTGTTGATTATTTCCATCCAACTTTCTTTGAATTTTTACAACAATTTGTTTTCTTTGCTGTCTGAGGAACGTTTTTTTATTTTTATTATGTTCACTATATATTATATTATATTTATGTTAATTTCACCATTAGGTTTTTACATATTTTTTATTTTTTTATTTATGATTATATTCTACTTATACGTTCTCGAGTTTGCCAATAGGAATGCATGTTTCTTGTACATTAAAGAATATGTTTATTTGATTTGAAGTTTTTTTTTAATACTTCCAACGGTTGGTGGTTTCCAATTCAAATTCGTGAACGATATCAGATACATGGCTAATCAGTTGAGAAGCTGGTTACAATTACTTCGTTCTGAAGAAATCGTTTGATAATCTACGTACAAGATGCAACTGTAGTAACAGCATAACAAATATAAATGGTATAAAATCTAAGGTAGTTTTATTACCCATTTAATTAAGCCAATTGTTGAGTGGGTCATTTATTTCAGAAAGGATTGGATCTTAATTATTTATGTTGAATAAAAGAAAAGGGAGATAGTACTCATCACATGACTTCTTGAAATCATGTATTTTTAGAAAAAAGAAATGTTTACCAAAAAATCAGGGATGGAATCCAAAAACAATTTATTTAAAAAAAAATTATAATTTTTTTTGCTGTTATTTCGGAAAGTAAAAGATTCATCAAGAAACAATTTCAACAAGCCGAAATATAATTGAATTCTCCACAAGAAATATACTCAGTAATTTTTCGCAAAATACGCTCGTTTTCTCAGAAAACCTGATTGAACTCCGATATCAAATTTGAGGCTCGCGTTAAACCGCCACTGCCATTTCCGGCATTTGTCATAACTTTGCTAAAAATTATAGTAGAAGGACAAGAAAAAGTGTATATTTCCTGAAGACTTCTACTTCCTCATGCAAATATAACACGTTAGTATATGAGTACCCAAAATGTGTTTTATCCTACTTCACATAACCCTTCTACGATATTTATGGAGGATACGAAAGTCACGGATATTTTGGTTGATATGAAATAATTATACTGAAGAAGAAATCAGTGCCCTCTTTGGACCATATGCAACGATTTTAGACATGTCAGACAAGTCTCACTTAGTCTCACTCATACATGCTCAAAAAAAACTGGGTTTTACTCCTTCCTCAGTTTTCAACTCATCCATAATCCCGGCAAGTTTTTCAGTAAATGTTGAAAATAATCGCTCATACACGTCCTACATAAAAAATTAATTATGTTATTTCAAGCTTGAGGTTTGCACTTCACAATAGTGTTATTAAGCATATATGCAGGAAATGAATAAGCGATTATTTTCAACAGTTACAGAAGTCGGTCGGTTGAAAATGAGGCGGGAGTAAAACAAAGTTTTTTTATAGTCCAAAGAGGGTGTGGGTTGCTGCTTTAGTATAATAATTCCATATTTATTTAATTATTCATGATTTTCGGATCATTCGCAAACATTTCCGTGAAGTGCGACAAAACACATTTTAAGTACTCAAATACTCGCATATTATATTTGAAATTTAATGTCGGCGTTCAGTATCGTTATCTGAGAAAACGAGCACATTTCATAAAAAATTACTAGCAATCTGTGGAGATTTGAATTGTCTTTCACCGTGTTGAGTTGTTTTTCCGATAAATTATATACTTTCCAATAATATTACAGCACAAATCTAATTATTTATTTTTAACGAAAAAAAAAAGTTCCACCCCTGGAATTTCGGTAAACTATTTTTTTTGTTTCCTGTTTATATGGTTCCAACAACTAGCATACCAAATTTGGTAGTGCTATAATCGATTCTCGTCTCAAAACCCAAGATACTGGATTAAGAGCATTTTTCCGAACTACCAAAGCCTACACTTTTACGAAATAGCATCCCTTCCACTTGTATAACTAAACAATAATATGCGGAAAAGAGTCGTAAATATAAAAAAGATCATAACGAAAACCATTCTTCAGAACTTTTAATATTCTAATCGACCGATTCTATACCCAAAAAAAACACATATGAAATTTATATAGCTCTACGAAAGCTTGAGAAATTCTTCTGAAAGGGTCTCTGGCCCGCCTCCTAGATATATTTGCAAAGTTGATACACACGCGTCAGATGTTTAGAAAGACTGGTTTTATTTGCATCTGATGCCTTTTCAGGGTGTAACGTTTCTGCAAAATACACATTTGCTTAAATTGAATACACCATTAGGTTGAATTTATGGCCTTTGGTCTTGTTTTTTTATTCATACGAGTATGGGTGGATGCTTCATTAACCTAAACGTTCAGGCGGCCCAGAAGTAGTTTATTCACAGAAGCGGAGTGGTTTCATCGGTTTCGGATGGATATTATTGTATCAGAATGTTTGACAAAACCTATCGAAATTCTGCGCCTATGAGTAGCAAGGTAATTTCCTATGTGCAATTGCATATTGCTTATTTTTTACAACATATCGAAATATTTGTTACCTTAGTGAATATTTTTTAATGTTGGGAGAGTCGGAAACATAGTACGGGTCAGTCAGAATGAGATCGACAATTCTATTTTTTTTTCATTCATAATATTATTTGAGTCGATGTCGTAGATATGGTACCAAACTTTCTTGCATATACTTGTTTTGACAGATCAATTGACGAACAGACCGAACCTCAAAGGACCCCGCACAAATCGAATGGGAAATGGATCCCTGTCGAATTGGTAGAAATTTGGATATTGTAGTTGATACCGTTCTGATCAAAAGTCTCCATTGGCACGACACCTAAAATTGGACAGTATTTTAGTTGCAACTAGTGGTGCTCTCCCAAGCGATTACACTCGCGATCATATTTGATTTTGATCCTGTATAATGGCGATGTGATTAGTGTTAACAGGAATAATTGCAATTTCTGATATTTCAATAAATGTCGTTTCTGCAAAAGCTAATTTTTAGAAACATTCTTATTTGTTACGAGCAGATTGCCTTGCCAAAGAAGGGGCAAACACACAATTTTCCGACCCAGAACTCTTCTGTGGACTCTCCAAAGTCCACTTGAAAGAGGAGTTCCGACGCTGGGAAACCGATGAAATTAAATCTTACTGGAATAAAGTGCCAGGACAAAGACAAGCGAAAAGACTAGTGTCTCTATCGCCAAAGAAAGCTAAACAGCTTCTCGGGATAGACAAGAAAGACTTGAAGATGGTAGGACTCCTCACTGGACACTGCCTATGGGGTACCACCACAAAAAGAAGGGTATATCATAGAATGATAGTTGCCGCTACTGCGAGAACTTCGCTGAAACCGCAGAACATTTGCTTTGCGAATGCCCAGAGATTTTCTGCAAGAGGCTTAAGTTCCTGGAAGGGGCCTTCTTAATGCTCTCCGACATCAGGAACTTAGCTTCCAGGAAACTGATAAACTTCACAAGAAGTCGGAATCCCGGGCCTCGAATAGACCAAGGGTCACGCACAAAAGAACTTGGTCGAACTTAGGTCGAAGTGCTTGTGAGGCTGCACAGCCTGTACGACCCCCCTACAATCTACAATCTATTTGTTACGAGTGTAATGTGGGAGATACCCCGAGACTCATGACTCGAATAGATGCAGAAGAAAATGCCGACAAATAATGAGAAATTGCCATACGCATACGAAAAGGGTTGAATAAACCACCTCTTGATGTCATGCGTTCTATACCTAAAAAACTGGCCATTTTCAGGTCTCTGGCCAAAGGACAGTTTTGATCAGAAGGGTATCAACTACAACATATCCAAGTTTCAGCCAATTCGACAGGGATCCATTTCCCATTTGATTTGTGAGGATCACCGGTGACGGCGCGGTGATTCGAACCCGCGCACCTTGGCATAGCAAGCGAGAACACTACCTAAGCGCCAACAAGACAAATGAAGTTTGACTTGGCAATGAGGTGTACAGTGATTGTTTTTTTTTACTTTCATCCTAAATGCCATTGCTTTCAATAAGGGTAGGAATAAAGCGTTTGATATTCAATGCACATTTGCACAATGAAAAATTGAGAATATTATTATTAAATAATGTAAACGCACAAAATAGCACTACTCGATACTAAAATCACATTTTCATGATAAAAAGGATAGATGCTCGATAAATTTATACGTTTACGACGTTTAAATGAAATACAAGAAGACTGAGTTGAAAGTACGTAAAGGATTCGAGGAGATGTCTGGAGACTGGGCATTCCAACGCTACTCTCACCTCCACGTGGTGAATCTTGGGCAAAGGCATGGATTTTCAGGACGGCTAACGAACGTAAAGCGGACTCCAGTGGTGGCTGAGGCACCGTAGCATACGAGAGTAGGGACCTGTGGGCCCCCTAACTCTCCGTGCAAGAACTGGAAAACATGTGTCCAGTGGGAGCCGGGGAAGGGGCTCGGATCGGGAGATGCGAGTCTGGTAGCCGGTGGACGAATCGCCTGCGGCCGCCGCACCACCCAGCAGGAAACCAGCCCTACCAGGATTTCACAAGGAGGAAGATTGAAAGAACTCGCAGGGACTGCGGGACTGGTAGCCGATGAACGAATCGCCCGCGGCCGCCGTAGCACCCGACTGAGAACCAGCCCTACCAGGATTTTGACGAGAGGGGATGGAAGGTACTCGTTGCGGGAACTGGATAACCTGTCACTAGTGAGAGCCAAGCTAGGTCTCCAGATCGGATACTGCGGGACTGGTAGCAGGTGATAAGAGCACTCGCGGCCACCGCATCGCACGCCTGAGAACCAGCCCTACCGGGGTTTCATGAGGAGGGGGATTGAAGAAACTCGCTCCCAAGAAAAGCACCCACACACTTCACAGATAGTTCAAAAATGAATGTTGAGGAGACTGTAAGACGACAGAACTAGGAAGTTTTAGGAGCATGCCATGAATAAGGAGACCAGGGGATGGCAAAAAGGGCCCATGGGGATTTACTTGCCTGGCTGCAGAAGCAGCCCCCCACAAATACTATCACTACTCAAACTCAATTTCAAACCACCAGCTGCCGTGAAGAAAGTGAGACAATTATTCTGGCTCTCCACTCATTATTTTCCTCCAGGGGCGGAGCGTTCCTACACTTAGAGAAGGTAAATTTTTTGGTGCACATTTCTCAGTTTTTAAGTTCTTTTGGTGAAGACAGCACACTGTATAATTTTCAGTGAGTGGCCGTAGTTCACCCTGTATATTCCATGGTTGTATTTTATCTTGTTTTTTGTTACAATTGCGTTTGTGTACCTGTTGAAAATAAATGGCTTAGTATTATTTTTATTTATTTTTTGTGTGTTGGCATCGACTGCTATGGTTAGTAGCCACGCGTTCTGGACATGCTTTGTTACTAACTTCAAACGCCACCTTAGGAGCAGCACTGTTAATTATTAACGCAACAGTGAATCATGGAGTATTGTTCTCAGCTGGCAATAAGATCTAACCATTCGGACCTTTACACCTGAAATTGAAAAAAAACTTTGGCCCTGCCGAGAACCGAACCAAGGACCTTAAAGAGTTACCTTTGTTATAGGAAGCAACGCATCCAGAATCAGTGTTCCTCAGTGTTAATTAAACGTGGGACTGTTTCAGTCCCACACTTCAGTCCGACTGAAGCTAGTAATTTAAAATGATGTTTCGATATGAGTCTCAACAAGGAATTGCAGAAATTACTCATTTTGGTAGAGCATAGCACAATATAATATTAAACTTGAAGTTACTATTAATATTGATTTCGAATGGACTGTCCTTATGCGAACACGTTGTTCTTTTTCGCACAAATTATAGTCGAACCGTTGGTATTACATAGGTAATAATGTCGTTTGATCGATCGATTATCGAAAATACATCAAAATAATGTCTCAGTAAACACCGTTATAGATCAAAAATGAAACACCGCGTGCCCAGTTGGAATGTGCGTGGAACCACTGACTGGAGCCAAAAAGAAGCAAGCATAGTGATTATTGAGCATCCTGAAATCGTAGGCAAAAAATATAGATTTTCAATTCAGTAGCGCAACTAGGTAGGTTTACGAACAAAAATAAACTATACTATAAATACTAGAAATTATCACAGGTTCATCCAAAATTTCAAAAGTGATTTTTTACGCGACAAATTAGTACACCGTTTTATTTTTGATAATTATTCATAATTAACCCAGTAGTATTAAAGTATTTATTGTTTTGTGAAAAGCAAATGAAAAAATTACCTTTTTCAAATTACGCATTCCAAAACGAATATTGAAACCTTTGGTGTGAATACAATTCAAGAAATAGAAGCTACCCAATACACAAAAATAACGCAACTTTCAGTCGACGCGCGTTTCGCCAACAAAATCTTTATTATATAAGCTTACTACCTAAACCGATAGCTCTTGAGGATGCTTTCTTTGTTGCCGAAACGCGCGACGAGTGAAAGTGACGTAGTTTTGGAGTTTTGGGTAGCTTTCATTCCTGAAATTGAGCGTATTTGCAATACAGCTTTTTTAGTTTTGCATGTTTTTTCTAAACTGCATATTTTTATTACTAGAAATAACGCAAAATTCATTTTTATAGATATACAAATTATTCAAATATGAATGTGTTATAGTTGCTGAAACGGAAGCATGAACATTAAAGTGTCGCCATTCGATGATAAAATATGAAACGACAAATATTAGGAATCGCTGGAATTGAAACGTTAAAATACTACTTAATAAGTACGTGTTTCGACCATTCAAAGAGAAAATATATTTTTTTATGTTACGAATGAAACTCGATTATCCGTGAAATGTTATTTCCGCCAGTGTACATAAAAAAAAAATTCACGCTGAAACATGACAGCAGTATCAAATGATTGCTCGCAATATCACCGTACACGAAAGTCTCACACGCGAGACACTCCCCACAAACGAGTTTGAATTGTTCGTTGTTAATTTCTGAACCTTTCCGTTCGATGGTGGTTCAGCCCCAATGCGCAGCGAGAAGGAAATGAATCACGTCCTAACCTCAATTCTCACTTATAATAGACCCTTCACAATGACTAGAGATGAATAATAACTCAATATTGCCAGATCTCTTTCTTAACATCTCAGACGTTAACCTCGAGTTACAATAAGAGTCCAGTGTCGTACTCACCTAGTCGGCAAAGAAACGAATAAATTCAGTCCGAAAATTCAATAACAAGTATTTACCTGCGCTGCACTGTTTGGTAGTAAAGAATACATTGAAATTTTAACCCAACACTAAGTGAAGTGAGTAGGTTGCCGAAACGTCGAGACTATCTCGTCGTGAACGTCGGTCTAAAAACCCTCATTATCATTATGTAAGTAACGATGATGCATGCGAGAGCCAATTCAAGTTTGATACTTCAGCAGTTGGTAGTGACTGGAACAAGTGTTGAGCTTTTGAAAATAGTTGCTTTGTGTTGGGGTAAAAACAAACTCTACTATTTCAATATAGTCAAAATCGGTGCGGGTGTGAGACTTAATCACCGACAATTATTTATCCTCTCATTCCTTTGTGTTGAATCATACCCGTTCAAATAAAAACTCAATGATACAAGATTATTTGGATCAGACAAACCTCCGTTTTTGGGGATAAGCACGGTTCGCCCCTCGACAAACCAATCCGGAATCTGCTGCTCCCCATCTAGCCAAGAGTTAAAAACTCTTGTCAAATGGTGGTTGGTACTGGGGAATTTTTTCCACCAATAGTTGTTTAACCCATCAGGGCCTGGAGCAGCGAAGTTCTTTGAGCCTTTGAGGGCCTGTCGAACTTCTTCCGGGGTTATCGGATTGCGCAGATCATTGAGCTCAGGCTGTTGAAGCCTCCTGCTGAAAGCTTCAAACTGTGCTAGGGCTGGAGTGTCTACGTTAAGTGGTTGCGGATACTCATAGATGTTCTTTCAGAAGGTTTCCACCCGATCAGCGGCAGGCGGATTATCCACAACACGTGGAGGCTCTTGTAATAAGCGAGAAGGTTTTTCGCGGAACTTCATGTTTTCCGCGATGCTTCTCGCCCGCCTCACTTCCTTGAAGCCACCAGCATTCGTATCCTATCAAGTCAGTGCTATTAAAAAGACCTATTAGCGGCCACGTAGTCCACCACACACTGGATACGAGACGCGTGTTGTCTCGCCGACTTGATCTTAGCTTCCATCTTGTATATGCGTCTCTCATGCCTTCCAGCCACAGGGGCGGTATTTCTCCTCTCCGTTTGGGACAGAGCATGAGCGGCGTCATACACGGCAGAGTTGATTTGCCAGATGTCAGCTTCCGCTGAAAGAACTCGAACGTGATTATTCGTATCTACCTGTGGCAGTTGTTGTGGCTTCAGGGGCTTAGTTCTGTGAAGCGCCCTGCGGGTTCTGATACCATCCCATCGGTGGTATGATGTGAGCATCCTCTGCAGCCAGGTTTACGAGTAGCAATCTGCCACTTCTGTTACTAGTTAACCACTCGGTCCCGAAGATGAGATACGTAATCCTTAAAAATTCTGGGCGGAAAAGGCGGCATGCTCTGGGTATCTCTCACTCCACAGAGCATGCATTCTCACCATGTGTCCGCGAATATTCGTATCTACCTGTGTCAGCTGTTGTGGCTTCAGGGGCTTGGTTCTGTAAAGCGCCCTGCGAGTTCTGATGCCATCCCATGGGTGTTTGATGAGAGCATCCTCTGCAGCCAGGCATATCTGCCACTTCTGCCACTACTTTAGCCAGCTGAGGAGGAGCTCTGACATAGCCTCAGGTCCGAAGATGAGATACGTGAGGCGGCATACTCTGGGTATCTCTCACTCCACAGAGCATGCACTCTCACCATGTGTCCTCTCTGGGCGGGCTCAATGCTGTCGCAGCAATACAGAAGGCCGTCCAATCACAGCGTCCGTTGTCATTGCGGTCCCCACCATCTTGCCTTTGACCCCTATTCCGATGTGATCGGTTGTGGGGTCCTCTTTCTCGTACATTTGGAACCCGAGTTTAAGAGTATACCAGGGGGTTAGCCTAGTATAACCCACGGCCGACATCAGAGAGAATGCTCTTTCCCTCACCGGTGCTCCTGAGCTGCCGGTCCGGTTTTGCACCCGTTGCTCAGGAAAGTGGTGTCGCAACTCACCAAGGCCTTGGATGACGGTTGGCCCCCTGCTTATTTATTATTATTATTACTATCATTTATTTTTTTTATCCGTCTGGAAACGAAAACGAGACCAAGTTCATCGGCTGCACGGGCTGTTGCCTTGAAAATAAATGCTCCGATCCCTGCTTTCTCATGTTCCTAGACCAAGCAGAGAAGGGGATCTGAACTCCTAATAACTTTACAGGCTCCATCCAGTACCATTCTGTTAAGTAGACACTCCAAACTCAAAAGTCCACGGCCTCCCTGCTGTCTGGGAAAGTACAACCGTGGAACGGAGGATTTAGGATGCAAACTCCTATTAAGATGCATCATTTTACGAGTTTTCACGTCGAGTTGACGCAGCTCCTCTTGAGTCCATTTCACTACTCCAAAGGATCGGAACGGCAAGCATATTAGTTGCAGCAACTTTGTTCCTCCCCGACAGTTCTGACGACCAGATCTGTCGGAGTTTATGCTGATACTTGCCGCGGAGAGAGTTTTTAACAGTGGTTACCTCTTGGTAGCGGCACTGTTCCACCCCTAGGTAAGTGTACGTCTCTCCGGCATCAAGATGATGTAGGATGCTTTCGTCTACGAGCTGGACATCCTATCCGTACTCCTCACATCGTCCTCTTTTGAGATGAACCGTTGCACATTTGTCGATACCAAACTCCATTCCGATAGCATGCGTGTACTATTGCACCACCCTCAAGGATAGGTAGATCCTTTTCACCAAAGGCATATATTTTCAGGTCATCCATGTAAAATAAATGGGTGACCTTGTGCATCTCGTTGCTGGGGGTGCCGCAGTTGTAACCACGGGTGTTTCTGAGTGCAACGGACAATGGCAGTAGTGAGATGCAGAAAAGAAGGGGCTGGGGGGAATCTCCCTGAAATACGCCCCTTCTAAAGATTACCTACTCTGTTTGGACTCTGACTTGACCAGATCTTATGGTGAAGCAAGTCCTCCAAAGCGTGTTGTCTAATGCATCTCATTATCAGATCGGGCACCGCAAGGCATCTGAGCAAATGCAAGCTTAGGTAATGCGAGGTTGTATCAAACGCCTTGCGGTTTTACGCTTATACTGCAAGGGGTCCTGCGTTATACATCTGTCGATGAGCAGGTTCTCCTTGCAGCCAGCGACCCCCTTCTTTGATCCCCTTTGCTCATATACCCGTTCATACACTGGGTCAACTGCGGAGAGTATTCGCTGTATTATTATTATTATAGCTATAACATATCAACAAACTGGAAGGTTGCAGTACTAATGTGAAAAAAAAGCTTTTTTACAAATTATCACATAAAAAAATGTATTCTCTGTGTGTCTATTCAAATACTGAATGAAGGCTGACCTATATTTTCTTCCTAGAAAGCTTATGTTCTTGAGTTGAAAGCCATATAAAGTACGGACGTATATCAAATCTCACAAACACCTTCTTAATATTGTTCCAAGAAATATTCATAGTTCAAAAACAAATACACCATTCAACGTTCAGCAGGAGATCATCTTTTCACAATAACATTTTAAAGCTTCATCTATATACCTGAGTTATACCATAAATTTTCAGCGCTTTCAGAGCCGACTCCGATGTATCTATTCGACGCTGGAATTTAATTCAATATATTCTTTTTCTCTGGCACTATTTCGCGCACATATCAACTTTATCGATATAGTCGTTTTGCACATAACATTATTTCAGCTGAAGCTGCAGACACGCTTGTAGATTCAGATAATGCGAACAGTCATCGAAATAACGAAATGCCTTTGCAGACACAGAAAACTACAAGGTAATAATAGGGGAGGCCACGATGCTAAATGGGGATTTACTCGAGCGTCATAGAGACCTATTGATCGCGTCAGATTTTCTAAGGGGGGTGTTATGAGTTCACCAAAAAAAAAAAAGCTCTCATTCAATAATCTGACGTTTTTGATGTGACGCAAACTAGCGATCATTATTATAATGTTCGAAAAAAATTCGCTATTTTGAAATACTCAAGCGCATCAGATTAAGATATATATGGTTTATCTTCATGTTCTAAACTTGCTGTCTCATAATCTGACGATTATCTAGAAGAATTCGATACTCTGACGAATTTTTTTTTTTTTAAACATTGAACTTAATTAATCGAAAAGCTCAGGAAATAGCATGCAAATAAATAAGTGTATGGTTTTTAAGTAGAATACTTATTTTTAAATAACGTTTTTTTTATTTATTGTAGAAAAGAAATACCTGATTCTGGACTATCCTCGAGAATATAAGGTGTTATGACTACATATTCGTACGCCCCTTACCGATCTCTGAGAACGCTGGCCAGCCAATCAACAGTGAACTCAATTCAATTTCAACTCGAAATTCTGAAAAAATTCACAAAAAGGGAAAGAACATTTTCACCGCTAACGATTTGAGTCAGGAAGACCAAGTTATTCATAAATCCTTACGTCGCCATCTCAACGTTGCTAAGAGAAGTGGAATAAAGGCCTCCAGACAAAACTATCTAGTTATAAACGATCAGAAGTACTCTGTTGATAACCTATCTGCCAACCCTATTATCTTGAAAGGCCATATTCCTGAGATTCAAACTTTCATAATGATTTATGTATTGGTGTCTAAACTGACGTTATAAAATTATTATTCGTATACTTTATATTATTTATCCCAACACATGACAGTTATGACTGTCATTATTAATGTCATTTTAGACAAGTAAACTATCAAATAACACACTAGTGAGGTATAATCAATAACTCACTAATGAGTTATGGATTATATTATCCAATACCTATACTTTAGGACTAAAATTGATAATTTGAACGTATCCATAGCCCTCTCTTTGTCACGAAAAGTATTAAGTGATACATGGCTGTATTCAGAATGTCATATGAATACAAAAAAGGTGAAAATATACCAGATATCTCATTTAAAAATCAAAAGTTTATATCAGTTCCGGTAAGACCAAAAGTTGCACGAATCTGAGTCACTTTTGTCAGAAAATGCAGTTTTGTGCCTCATGCGGATCCTCCAAATTTTATTTCAAAATCTGCAGAATCAAAAAAGTTATAGGGGCGAGCCACTTTCCGAAGACACCCGGTATATTTTATCCTAACTCTGGCTACTGGTTATATCTTATGCTAGAATGTGCTTTTGTTCATCAGGTTCCTGGAATAATTCCGGTTTAAAATTTTAGGCGATTTTTAATGAAGCTAAATTGTCGCTGATGATGATATTTTCAATAATAATGATAGGTTAATTTAACTTTGTTTGATGCGATCAACTTCAGCTAACTACAGAGCACTGAAAATAAATGGAATATGGTAAAACATCCATTCGTCATTATAAGGGAAATTTCCAAACCAACAATTCAAATAAGTTATTTTTCAGACCCCAATCCTTGGAAAATTCATTGATATAAAGGTCAAACATTCCACATACGTATACCACTGGATAATGGGTACTAAAATATTCTTCTCGCTTCAACTAGGAAATTATAATTGTTAATATGCATGCTGGGTATATGAGGAACTTATCTTTATGTAACTGATTAATTCTACTACCTGCTCCCTATCTCACAATAACCCGGAAAATTAAAGGGAGTATTTTGTGCAACTATTTATATCCCTCTGAACGAAAAATTTATCGTTCACGCGGTTTAGGCGCCGAGCAATCGCAATTTAGTCAGATTAAAGAGCGGAATATTAAAATTAATGTCTTCGCAAAACGTGCAGTACAAATCAGTGAATTTTATCGTTCGCTGAATCGACGAGATAATTTTTGAAAATCAATAGTTTTTGTTGGTACTAATTTTATTATTCAACTCATTATAACTGATAATCTTCCATGTTGAATGCAAATTATTAAATAAAAATGGGAATGTTTGACGATTGATATATATTTATATATATTAAAGTCTGGTTCACAAGTGATTCATGGGTGTCTATTTTCCTGGAAAGATCGAAAATTATGAGCGAAGTATCATTCGAGTCGTAATGGCATATGGAAGTTTCAAAAAAGGAAGTTCCGCTAACAAAAATTGCTAAAATCATAAAAACAAACAAAATAGTGGTTAATTTTTTTGAAAATATCTCAGAAACCATTGTCGATATCCGAAATCGGAAATCGGATCCACTCGGCTGTCTCATCCTTGCGTAAACGAAATATGAATATTGAGGAATAAAAAAATTCAGGTACTTTCTGAATACTTCAATGAACAATAAATAATAAGTCGTCGGCAAGAAAATTTTATCAAATACTTTTTATTCTTATCAGTTATTAATAATTATTAATTAATAATTTTCAACAAGTTCAGCATTAACAGAAAAATCCTGCACAGAGATCGACAGTGGTCTGCGGACTCGTTGTATTTTTAGCTTTGGGATTGCAATTCATTAATATTCCAAAAAATGATCAGTAATCATCATAACACTTATTATGTTACAACCAATCAGTGGATTTCAAATTTTGAAATTCAGCCAATACAATCGGAATCACAGTAAAAATAAAGCTTGTTGCGGTATTTTCAGGGTGATAAACCTGCTCAGTTTTATGGGTGTGAAGTTGTCCACATCCCCAAATGTACACTGAGAAATTTTTTTAAAAAATCATAGAAGGCGCAAATGGCTTTGTACAAGTTTCTGCTCGGTTTCTGCTCCATAACATATCCCAGAATCGGCTACAAAGCCATTTGTGCCTTCTGTGATTTTTTTTCGGGAATTCACCCCCATTCTACCCCCTTAGACGGCCTGGAAAACTCCTAAGTGGTATGAGGAATAAAGAAAAGAGTATTTTCCATAACATATTCCGAGCAGAATCGGCTACAAAGCCATTTGTGCCTTCTATGATTTTTTTTTCGGAAATTCACCCCCATTCTACCCCCTTGGACGGCCTGGAAAACTCCTACGTGGTATGAGGGATAAAAAAAAAAGAGTATTCTCCATACATAACATATCCCAAGCAGAATCGACTACAAAGTTATTTGTGCCTTCTATGATTTTTTTTCTGAAATTCACCCCCATTCTACCCCCTTGGACGGCCTGGAAAACTCCTACGTGGTATGAGGGATAACGGAAAGAGCATTTTCCATAACTTATCCCGTGCAGAATCGGCTACGAAGCCAATTGTGCCTTCTGTGATTTTTTTTCGGAAATTCACCCCCATTCTACCCCCTTAGACGGCCTGCAAAACTCCTACGTGGTATGAGGAATAAAGAAAAGAGTACTTTCCATAACATATTCCGAGCAGAATCGGCTACAAAGCCATTTGTGCCTTTTTGTTTTTTTTTTGGAAATTCACCCCCATTCTACCCCCTTGGACGGCCTGGAAAACTCCTACGTGGTATGAGGGATAAAAAAAGAGTATTTTCCATAACATATCCCAAGCAGAATCGGCTACAAAGCCATTTGTGCCTTCTATGATTTTTTTTTCTGAAATTCACCCCCATTCTACCCCCTTGGACGGCCTGGAAAACTCCTACGTGGTATGACGAAAAAAGGATAGAGCATTTTCCATAACATATCCTGAGCAGAATCGGCTACAAAGTCATTTGTGCCTTCTATGATTTTTTTTCGGAAGTTCACCACCATTCTACCCCATTGGACGGCCTGGAAAACTCCTACGTGGTATGACGAAAAAAGGAAAGAGCATTTTCCATAACATATCCTGAGCAGAATCGGCTACAAAGTCATTTGTGCCTTCTATGATTTTTTTTCGGAAGTTCACCCCCATTCTACCCCCTTGGACGGCCTGGAAAACTCCTACGTGGTGTGAGGGATAAAGGAAAGAGCATTTATCATAAGGTATTCCGGGCAGAAACGTATACAAAGCCATTTGTGCCTTCTATGATTTTTTTAAAAAATTTCTCAGTGTACATTTGTGGATGTGGACAACTTCTCGTCTCAGTTTTGGTTTCACTAACAGTCAAGTAAAATAATGATCAAAATTATTATAAACTTCAAATTTATGTGGTTATCTTTATTCATCAATATGAGCGATCGTTGGGGACAAATGTCCATTGGTATCATAGATGAGGCCGTAGAAAAGAGTATTCCGTTGAATACGGCTAGAAGTAAAGCATCAATTACCAGGTGACACGATTTTTCTTTATTTCATATCGCTATATTGTCGTCCTAAATATAATTCTTGGTATGATTAATAACCTATAATTTTTTGGGATATCAATTCATTGGCAATCCCAATGCAAGAAAATACAACGAGTCCGCAGCTTTGGGTTTGAAATTCATTATTATTCCAAAAAATTATCGGTAATAATCATACAACTTATTATATTACCACTGAAAATCCTCTATGGCAGCATCAACAATAACTGAATATATCGAAATTGAATGCGGATCATAGAAATAATGATTTCTTTTCGAAAATATTATACAATACCTACCCCGCTCAAAAGGCAGACGGAATTTCCCAATTAGCAGAAGTATAATAACTACAGTTCACTGAGCACCAGTGAATAATATATTTCACAGGCAAAATAATAGATGCCGAATACGAATTCCATGGATATAGCCAATTAACGAGATTCTATGACTACATCAGGGACAAATAAACACAATGTAATATGACAATTTCATGCAATTGAGAGAAATTAGTTATTCAATTACTCACCTGAAACGCTATCTAACAATAAAATGGAAAATTGGAGGAAATAATTCATGTAATTAGAACCTCCCTGGCGGGAAAAATTTATGATATGCCCATTGAGCGAGCGAAACTTTGCCTGGTAATGGCCGGATTATCCGGTGAAATATTGAAATTAGTGCCGTATGAATATTACAGTGAATCGAGGGCTCAATAAGTTTAAAACTATTTCGCCCCATTAGTCTGAAACTTGTAAATTAACACCAAAACCAGTACCTGGCATTGAAATAACACATTTGCAGTCGTTCAGCAACACACAGCACACAGTGTTAGCCTGAAATATGTAACATATATCATGGGAAAAACCGAGGGAAAACGTTCTATGTTTTATACAGTGTGACCCACTTAAAAACGGAGCAACCTTATGAAATCTACATTTTCCAACCGATTGGAATGATTTTTTTTTTCATTAGGTAGACATTCAAAAAGTCTACTAGAACACCACATTTCATGAATAAATCTCAATATCCAGGGCCAACTAATCTGATTTTTTCAAGATAAAAAATCTGGACTTGCAACATTTTCAAATGGCCCGTATGTGAATTACGTTAAAATGCATCACTCAATAAAAAAAAATATAAGGGAATGTAATTTGAAAAATATGCCATCAATTCAATTTCAAAACTTTTATCAGAACTTTGACTGCACCACTGGATTCAGGGAGTCTCAAAATATTCCTGACTGTAATATTATCGAAATTTGTTGATGAATAAATCAAATAAAAAATTATGAGATGAAATTACATTTTCCTGAAATTACATTAACATATTTTTCAAATTTTATTATCTTATAATTTTCTTATTTATGAACAGATTTTGATGGAATTTTGGCCAGTGATATATCGAGACTTCGAGCTGAATTTCGAATTTTGATGAAAGTTCTGAAATTGAATTGGTGAGTTGATTAAGCCGAATATTTTTTTAAATTCATTTCCTTATAACTTTTTTATTGGTTGACGCATTTTAACGTAAATAACATATGAACCATTTCAAAATATTGCAAATCCAGTGGTGTAGTTAGAATTTTTCTGAAAAAATCCCTAGTAATTTTTTTAGATTTTTTACCATGAAAAATTGGATTAGTTGGCCCTGAAAATGGATTCATTCATGAAATTTGGTGTCCTAGTAGACTTTTTGAATGTCTACCAAATGAAAAAAAAAATCATTCCAATCGGTTGGAAAATGTAGATTTTATAAGGGAGCTCCGGTCTTAAGTGGGTCACACTGTATGGTAGACGGTGACAAATGATGTATATTGATAACTTTTTTTACGGACTTCCATGATCAGTATTGTTTCTATGAGCACGACGGCGACGTCTCAATCAATTCAATATCTCCGATCGTTATCGAGTGGTACTGAATGCCAGAGTAATGAGAGAAACTCCATAAGTCTTGAGATAATTAACAGAACTACCTGTTTCCTTAATTGGCCATACTTGGGAGTGGTAATGGGTAGGGGCCCTTATCATTTGTATTCACACACATTCTTCTTCACAAAATTCACATATAGTAGCCAAATGTCATCACAAAATTTACACGGGTCGTTATGGGTTTGTACATCTTATATTTAGTTCATAATTGAATATTAGATTTATTTACATTAATTGTTGTGTATTATTAGCCCAAAACGTTCGAATCTTATTCGAGTATAAGTAGTATATTTACATGAATTACTATGTGTATTTCTATAGTAAATTTAACATCACATTATCTTATGGCCCGAGAAAGTGCTAGGAATCGCACGTTAAAAGGTAAGATCTCATTACTCCTTGGCTCGCACAAGTTTCGACTTTTGAGGGCTGCCGTTCGTAAGGGGAGGACAGCTGGTTAACAGAAAAAACAATTTTAACAAACAATTGTTTTACATTTTCCTTTTTTCAGTGTAGGTTTAAAAGAAGATTTGAAGAGTCCCAACATTCAAGCCAACAAGGGTTTCAGTCAACCAAGGGTAACAATTAGGGATGTGTGGAAGACATATAAAACATTTGAAGAATATTGACGAATACACAGATCAAGTAAGAAAATGATTAGAAAATGATTAGAGAATGATAAGTACTATACTATTTCATTTCAAAAGTCAAGCCAGCTAAAGTCCTGATTCGAGTGATTCATAATGGCCTGTATGGAGATGCATCATTATATCACCATTAAGAACTGATGTAGATTATTTCCTCTGATTTATTATTCATATCATTATTATTAAAATAATATTTAGAGGCACCTTCATGGTCGTTATATTACTGAAAAATGGTGTTCCATAAAGGTATTTTCAAAAATTCCTCACTGATATTGGAATTGCATTGTCTGTTGTTGAACTGATTTCTTCCGGAACCAAAATGATTCTCTTAATTTCAAATCGATTGGTTCATTTTATGAATCATCATAATTTTTCCTAACGATCTCCTAAAAGATCAAATAGCAAGCAGTGAAATATTTCAGGATTCAGCGTTTCGAAGCAGGAAAAAGCGCCCATTAGTCGTTCATGAAACGCAACGCTCGATTAAATTCACCACCACTTGCTTCAATATTTACTCGTTCGATTTTTAAGTTTTTTTTCTCGTTTCCATCGATTAGAAAATTGGCCAACATTTGCGTCACTTCACTTCGATGTAGTTTTTGGCAAAGTATTGGTTCATCTGATTTTCTCGAACATCATTTGATTAGGGATTTATCATTTTCAATGTTAAAAAAATTTTAGTACTTAGTTTTATTTTTTGTTTTTGTTTTGTATAGAATAATGCTGTTTCGAAATGTCCCCTTTTGTTAAGTAATATGTCCCAAATAACTCAGTCATCTCGTGTTTTTGCAACCTAGTTACTGGACGGAAAGTGAAAATTGTTTTGGATCCTTTCATATTCGTCTGGTATGCATGAATATGCTTAGGTTCCCCCCTCCTCCGCTGGCCATCATATTGAAAGAAACCAAGTAAAAAATGGCTTCTAGCGATTAAATATCATGACAATTGCGTAAAATACTATTTTGTCAATCGCAGCATCGGTAGTCTCATCTGTAGTATCCACTATTCTTTGTAATCCTCACTAGAGTCCACAACTTGGGAATAAGGGTTTTAGAACATGAATAATAGTTATTTGTTTACTAAGGCCGCAAAATGCTTTTTCGCGTTCCGAGAGAGAGATTATCGCCGAGGCCGCTCCGGCCGAGGCAAGATAATCTCGAGGTCGCGAAAACATTTCGCGGCCATAGTATACACAATATTTTTCGTGCAACCGTGAAAATTACATAATTTCAATAAACATTATGTCTCTTTAGAAAAGACAGCGTTTCAACGCGAATAGAGAAAATTACACCTCAATATCACAATGTTTCTATGGAGATGAAATATTTAGCAATACAAATCAATTTGACATTTCTCGTGAAGTCGTGAAGATGTCCGATAGCGATAGTGATATTTCAGTTACTTGCACTCCTCCTGAGCTGAGAGATCTCATAGACTCAACACTTTCTGATTTGATACCCGAAAAATCTAAACGGAAATATGAAAAATGTTACAGCAACTTCAAAGATTGATGTGTCAACCAAAATGTCAAGACGTTGTCAGAAAACATATTATTAGGATATTTGATGCAGCGATCAAAAGTTGTGAAGAGTTCAACTTTATGGAGCATTTATTCTATGTTAAAGACTATTCTTAACGTACGAGATGGAATTGACGTAAAGAAGTTTTTAAAATTGGTACCATTCCTCAAGAAAAAGTCAGTTGGTTATCGAGCAAAGAAATCAAAAGTTTTTACGCACGAGCAAATTGATTCATTCCTCAAACAAGATAGTGATGCAAATCATCTACTGTGGAAGGTATATAAATATGGAAAAAAAGTGAAGTATGATGTTTTATTCATAATAATTATTATTATAGGTAGTTGTGATAATGGGAATATCAGGAGCATTGCGACGAGATGAATTAGTGAGAATGACCCTCGAAGATATTCAGGAAGACAAAACTGTATTGATAGTAACTGCTCCTGATACTAAAACTGATCAAAGGCGTGTTTTTACCATTACTAATCAAGATTATATAAGAATTTACTATAAATATGTAACTCTTCGACCAAAACATACTGCTATTCGTCGTCTATTTCTGAGATATGAAAATGGAAAGTGCTCGTCACAGGTTGTTGGAGTGCATACGATTGGAAAAATACCTATGATTGCAAAATATCTCGGCTTACCAAATAGTGAGGCATACACAGGCCACAGTTTTAGAAGAAGTTCCGCCACGCTGCTTGCCAATACAGGTGCTGATATATCAGTTCTTAAACTCCACTACTGTAGCGGAAGGATATGTCGAGGATTCCATCCATAATAAGAACAAAATTTCCGATGCAATTTCTGGCACTGTAGCATCTAGTTCAAATGTAGTCAATCGCAAAATGTTAATGTCCAAAGAAAATAATACGTTTTTGTCTAATGTAAATAATAATTGTTCAGAAACAATAGATTTTGTTGCTTCATCTTCAGGGATGAATATCAGTAATAATATAAACAGTACAATCAATGTTAATATATATCAAAAATAAAGTATGTTTCTGTTGTGAATTTGGAAATAGTTTTTGGTTCGAAATACATTGTTATTGTCATATTTCAGAAATGTCAAATGCTGTAGTGGCGTTCAGTTTGCCGGCAGTCACTATGGGAACGGCCGTAAAAATTTTTGTCGGCCGTCACTCTGGGTAACGGCCGCAAAATATTTTGCGGCCTCTGTTGCGGCTGCAAAATGCTTGTTTTGCGTCCGGTTGCACGAAAATACTTGTTACTTCACTAAGTACGCTTCATTCAGATGTCTGTACAGAAATGATCTCTCTCCTCTCTAGAGTTAGGTAACACCATTATTCACAATTCGGGGTGACCTCATTCACCGATACCTCAGGGCCTAATGGTATACATACACAACATCATCTACTAGGGTACATTAGATAAGAATTATACAAGGTAAACAGGGAAAAGTAATAAATCTAAATATGGCAAAAAAACAAATGTGAATCTAAAAAATAGATATTATCACAGCTTCCAAATTTTAGACGTTCTTAATGCTTGAAATGATTCTTCTCTCCTCCATTGTCTCAAGACTTTCTGAGTTTCATTACCTTTAGTACAGTAACCACAGACGAATGTAAGCCACAAGTGGAGAATGAATCGTAGCACTTTGAAACTCGACACATGACTTCTTGACATCATATATTGTTAGAAAAAACATTGTTTACCAAAACATCAGGGAAGGAACCAAAAATAGTTATTTATGTACCAAGGAGGAAAAACTGTCTATTATAGTCGAGCCTGCAAATTGAGAGCTGAGGCGCAGCCGAGGCTAGCAAGCAGGCGAGACAATAGACAGTATTTCGCCGAGGTGCATATTACATTTTTCGTCGACCTCTACAAATTACCTACTAATTTCCGATTTTCGAATCGACAATCAACTGTTTTTTTAGGTATTTTTCGTCCGCAGACACTTTTCGTCCGCAAGTATTTGCCTTCAAAAATAGTCGATTTTTCGACCGGAAATTAGTACGTAAAATGCAATTTTTTGTAGAGGTCGACGAAAAAATTTTTTATTTAAAAAAATTATATATTTTTTGCTGTTGTTTTGAAAAGTATAAGATTTATCAAGAAACGATTTCAACAAGGCGAAAGATAATTCAATTCTCCACAAGAAATATACTCAGTAATTTCTCACAAAATGCACTCGTTTTCTCAGAAAACCTGATTGAATTCCGATATAAAATTTCAGGCTAGCCTTCACCCGCCACTGAAAATTATAGTAGAAGGAAAAGAAAAAGTGTATATCGTTTCTAAAGACCTGTACTTCCTCATGCAAATATACATGTGAGTATTTGAGTACCCAAAATGTGTTTTGTCCCACTTCACATAACCCTTCTACGATATTTACGGAGGATCCGAAAATCATAGATATTTTAGTTGATATGAAATAGTTATACTGAAGCAGGAATCAGTACCCTCTTTGGACCATATGCACTGCATAAAATTTAATTTTGTATGATGTCCCCCTTGTGTGATGGCCCTCGGCTGACGCCATTAGCCATCATCCACGCCGCAGGCCATAAACCCCTACTTTATGCCCTTTTATACATAATAGTTATTTATGTACCAAGGGCGTAAAGTAGGAGTTTATGGCCTGCGGCGTGGATGGCCATAAACGCATTTTACGCACGTGATACATATAAAATTTTATGAATTACACTGGTCTGCACGTTTCATACGTTATGTATACAATAATCAAGAGTAATATAGTAAGGGGAATGTCGAACTATATAGTAGCTGAGAGCTATATTGAAGTATATATTTCTAATAAATTTATCATTACTGAAAAACGATTATGCCGGAATGATACCAGATAGTTATTTGAACCAACCATCCACTTCTAAATTGAATACTTGTTCTCTATCGATGCAGATGCTGTAACGAAGCTTTCAATATGTATAAATTAGTTTTAAGAGAATATCTCATCTTCAACATCAGTAACTAAACCAACTGCATTTTCAATATTCAGGCTTATAACCTAATTATACCTTGAAAAAATGTCTATAAAGCAGAAATGTTAGGAAGAGTATTTCCCTACTGAACTGAAATAGTTCTGATTCGTGTTGGGTCTTGCATAAAATGATGTGTAGATATAATAGACAATTTGAGAATTTTGTTTACTTTACGGCCAGCGGGCCATAATGCGCCCACGGGCGGTAAACTGCCACTTTACGCTCGCGGTAAAGTGTACTTTACCGCCCGCTAGTGCATAGATAACTATTATAACACAAATATTACGTCGGTGAGTACGTTGAATTATTTTTAATACTTTCAAGTTTACAGCATGAAGATGGGAACTCGAGAGGAAAATTCACTCTTATTGAAAAAGCATTTCTTGAATTTTTATCAAAATTTTACACATTGTTTGAGATGGCGGCAGCGTCCACTTCGGAGGAGAGGAAAAAACAAAATGATATGTTCATACCAGATCGATATAAAGAGATATGAAACAATTTACCTAGAGTTTTCTTCCATTTATCAAGTTGCGAAACAGTAAAAATCACCAGATGACTGGGCTATAATGAATTCATTCATTGTTTTAAATAACTTCTCTGAAAAAAATCTTCGAACAGCTACCAACCATTCTGCTTCTCATTCGAACACCGAATCAATTGAAGCTTAAAAATTATTCCCTCGCATATGTGCTGAACGACTTCTTTTGGATAGTAATTCGCGATTTTTTGCATTATTTCACAATGGAAACTCATCCAGCATAAAAGTTGTAAGAATTGCGACTTACATTCGTATACTCCCAAATTGAATGCATATTAAAGGCCATTTGTCAGGCAATGTGAGGCACAAATTTCTCGTCTTTCAACCTTATACCGAGAATAAGGGTGAGGTGATAGGGGGTAGCTAGTTAGATATATGAAGAAGGCGGTAGTTCACCTTTAGGGCATCGTTAGGTTTATCAGGGGCGTTACTCCGAAGGATTTTCGTTTTATGGATTTTTTATCGGTGGAAATAAAAGAAGACCCTTCGGTATTAATATTGATGATCAGGATGTTACATAAAGATAATGATGTCCGTTTCTGCGAACCCTTTATGAGAGATCTGGATAAGTTTTCCATCGAATAAGATATTCTCGCCATTTATCATTCTGCAGGTAGGGTGATTTCGAGACTATTTTCAATCACGAATGCTGTTTGTTCATATTATTCCAGTACGATTGGGTTTTCAGACGAGGATCGATTGTAGCACCACCAAACTTGGTATGCTAGTAGTAGGAACCATGATAAAAACGAATAAAATTTTTTTACCAAAATTCCAGACGTGAAACATTTTTTTTTTTTGTTAAAAAATTAAGAAATAGATTTTTGCTGTAATCTCGAAAAGTATATGATTAATCGAAAAAACAACTCAAAAAGATGAAAGACAATTAAATCCTCCACAAAAATGATACCTAGTAATTTTTTATGAAATGCGCTCGTTTTTTCAGAAAACGTGGTTGAACGCCGACATAAAATTTCAGGTTCACGCTTATCCGCCGCTGGAAGTTCTGGCGGAGCTGAATATTCGATTGGTCATAACTCTGCTAAAAATGATCGGAGAAGGGAAAGGAAAAGTTCATATCAATTCTGAAGACTCTTACCTTCTCATGCAAATATAACATGCGCGTATTTGAATACCTAAAATATGTTTTGTCACACTTCACGGAGATGTTTGCGGATGATCCAAATATCATGAATAATTTAGTAAATATGCACTTATTATACTTAGGCAGCAACCCATAACCTCTTTAGACTATATGCAACAATTTTAGAGTAGTGTGACAAGTCCCACTTCTACATGCCAAAAAAAACTTTGATTCACTCCTGCCTCATTTTCAACTCACCCATAAAACAAGCATTCTCTTCAGTAAATGTTGAAAATACTTATTCATATCCTGCATATATGTTTTATGTTTAAAAACACTATTGTGAAGCGCCAACCTCAAGCTTGAAATAACATACTTCATTTTTTATGTTGGATGAGTATGAGCGATTATTTTTGGTCTAAAGCCGCGTACAGACCAAGTTCAAATGCAAACCAACGCCAACTCGATCCATTTCTTGTTGTCGTCCACACCGGATTTTCAGTTGGGAACTGGAAACCGTTGGTTGTGGTTCGGTCACTTTGCACGAATAGGTATTTGAATTCAGTGCGGTGCGTGTAGAGCTAGTAAACATGTCAAGCGATGAAGAAGATTTGTTATTAGAAAGTGCGGTGTTTGTACTAAATTCTTCAACCACAAAAAAGCCTAGGCGTTGGTGGGTGACAACGCCTTTCAAAAACAGACATTTATACAGTGGAAGTCACTTATTAGAGGAATAATTCATGTTTGTAGGATCCCATAATATCGGAGTATCCCGGTAGAGCTGAATTAGTGTCAGACACAAATCTTCGTCCCACTCCATATGGACAAACGAAATATACAATAATCTACACCTGACTCTAGTCAGAATACTTGCCAACGACTGAGGTGTGGAAACGTTCAAAAATCTCGTACCATACCATATCGAACATCTCTTTGATGTACCGCCAGGCGACCGAACGCAGACCAACGCCAAAACTGTTGCCTTGGAATGCATTGGAGTGCATTCGCCGCCGCCGTACACACCGATTCCAACGAAACCAAATATCTGTCCACATGTGCCTTGGAATGCGTTGGAGCCTCGGTCTGTACGCGGCTTAAGGCGCAGGCCGTTCGAAGCTTCAGTATATAGCGGTAGTCGGTTCGAGCGCGATGTAGGTACGAGGGATTTTCTCAAATACTCAATATCGGAATCGATAGACGACCACAGGCCTTGTTGAAAGCAAGTGTATTGTGTGTTGTCTAGATGCCAATCTCGTCTAGTGCTAGCTTGGAGTGCATGCCGGCCACCCGGTGGTGCTGTAGGTTTTCCGGAATTTCCTGCAGCTGAAAAGTGAATAAGCCACCAAGAATCAGTAACCCCGGAGCGCCACGGCAAATAAGAATAATAGCCGTCCTCTTCTCGTACAGGCTATGCCTTTGGGTACACTCTATGAGTTTTTATGAGGAGTATTATTATTTTCACTAAAAAACTGATCTCACAATGCCCAATCTAATAATTATGTCAGGTGTTACCGCACCAATGAAGTCATTCATTTTAATTCTTGGTATTAATACCACCATGGCACATCTCATTGTGAAATATCACCAGTGGTTCCAGCATTATCACTTTTGTCGTGATCAGCCTCATTAGTTTCACTCTTACCTGTCTAAAGATTAATATGTAGAGGAATCAAACGCATTACAAGAACGTGGGGATGAAAGGCAATGAGTGTTCAACGGCGTCATGATATATCATCCTGTATAGAATATTTTATAAGTTCGTCATTAAAGACCTCCGTGTGTTTCCGTGAAGGATATTTGAGACCCAGTCTTCAAACCCCACACATACCCGATATCAAAAGACACAAAGTGGGTCAATGGCTTTACAAACATTCCCATAGGTACCTTTATTATTCACGGGAGATATATCGAGAGATATTGATTATAATCAACAATACCACAAAAGAGCACTTATAATTATACAGTGTGTCTCACTTTTCATGGAAGCACCCCCGTAACTTCCGTAATTATCGAGGTAGAAAGATGAAACTCGCAGGACTGAAGGAAATGATAAAAATGCACCTACTGGTTGAATGACAATGGCCTAAGTGATATACACTGCCCGCCAGTCGCGATGGAACACCCCAGTTTTACGGTAAATCGTATTAGGGGGCAAAACAGAAGCAAAATTCCATCAGATTCGTGATCATGACCCCCAACTTATTACAGATACACCTTTTTCCTGAAAAAAATTTAGTCCTGAAAAATCTGAATTTGTCTCAGTTTTCATGGAAGCACCCCCGTAACTTCCATAATTATCGAGGTAGAATGATGAAACCCGCAGGACTGAAGGAAATGATAAAAATGCACCTATCGGTTGAATGACAATGGCCTAAGTGATATACACTGCCCGCCAGTCGCGATGGAACACCCCAGTTTTACGGTAAATCATATTAGGGGGCAAAACAGAAGCAAAATTCCATCAGATTCGTGATCAGGACCACCGACTTATTACAGATACACCTTTTTCCTGAAAAAAATTTAGTCCTGAAAAATCTGAATTTGTCTCAGTTTTCATGGAAGCACCCCCGTAACTTCCATAATTATCGAGGTAGAATGATGAAACCCGCAGGACTGAAGGAAATGATAAAAATGCACCTATCGGTTGAATGACAATGGCCTAAGTGATATACACTGCCCGCCAGTCGCGATGGAACACCCCAGTTTTACGGTAAATCATATTAGGGGGCAAAACAGAAGCAAAATTCCATCAGATTCGTGATCAGGACCACCGACTTATTACAGATACACCTTTTTCCTGAAAAAAATTTAGTCCTGAAAAATCTGAATTTGTCTCAGTTTTCATGGAAGCACCCCCGTAACTTCCATAATTATCGAGGTAGAATGATGAAACCCGCAGGACTGAAGGAAATGATAAAAATGCACCTACTGGTTGAATGACAATGGCCTAAGTGATATACACTGCCCGCCAGTCGCGATGGAACACCCCAGTTTTACGGTAAATCGTATTAGGGGGCAAAACAGAAGCAAAATTCCATCAGATTCGTGATCATGACCCCCAACTTATTACAGATACACCTTTTTCCTGAAAAAAATTTAGTCCTGAAAAATCTGAATTTGTCTCAGTTTTCATGGAAGCACCCCCGTAACTTCCATAATTATCGAGGTAGAATGATGAAACCCGCAGGACTGAAGGAAATGATAAAAATGCACCTATCGGTTGAATGACAATGGCCTAAGTGATATACACTGCCCGCCAGTCGCGATGGAACACCCCAGTTTTACGGTAAATCATATTAGGGGGCAAAACAGAAGCAAAATTCCATCAGATTCGTGATCAGGACCACCGACTTATTACAGATACACCTTTTTCCTGAAAAAAATTTAGTCCTGAAAAATCTGAATTTGTCTCAGTTTTCATGGAAGCACCCCCGTAACTTCCATAATTATCGAGGTAGAATGATGAAACCCGCAGGACTGAAGGAAATGATAAAAATGCACCTAACTGTCAATGTACATCTGACCAAAACAGATATTGAACTAACATACTCGATAAAAGTCAATGCAGTTCTTCATTGGCCATTGTCATTCAACCGGTAGGTGTATTTTCATCATTTCCTCCAGTCCTGAGAGTTTCATTATTCTCCCTCGATAATTACGGAAGTTACGGGGGTGCTTCCATGAAAACTGAGACAAATTCAGATTTTTCAGGACTAAATTTTTTTCAGGAAAAAGGTGTATCTGTAATAAGTTGGGGGTCCTGATCACGAATCTGATGGAATTTTGCTTCTGTTTTGCCCCCTAATATGATTTACCGTAAAACTGGGGTGTTCCATTGCGACTGGCGGGCAGTGTATATCACTTATGCCATTGTCATTCAACCGGTAGGTGCATTTTAATCATTTCCTCCAGTCCTGAGAGTTTCATTATTTTCCCTCGATAATTACGGAAGTTACGGGGGTGCTTCCATGAAAAGTGAGACACACTGTAGAATAATAGAATAATTGATCACATCATTATCACATGAAATGAAAAAGTGTATCCAGAACACACTTCAAATGATTACGTTCCTGTTCCCATCCTTTGTTTCCGTAATGAATTGTGTTTTCCATGTTGACGACAATTTATCATAAAAAATAAATGTTTTATGTCTCTGTCGTAGACAAGAGAAAAATTACTTTATTAAAGTAATGAACTGACATACCGCTTTGATTCATTGCCTTCTTTAATCATAAAAATCTGGCTTTGACTTAAGGAAAGTTATTGTTGGATCTCTTTCATGAGTTGGGAAGATATAGGAAGGATGGGAGGAGCTTTTCTCAGTAAACATTTTTAATAAGCTCCCTTTATTGATCCCTGACTCAGTGGCGTAGAACATCTTATGCTGAATTACAATAGGTATTGAGTTTGAACTATACATATACATCTTTGCGTAAAATCAGTCCTCGTTTGAGATAATTGAACGGTGAAATAATTATGATGAAATAACAATGTCCTGAGTTGCTTGTGCCGGGGAAGTAGTTGTTTTCCGTTAGATATTACAAATAAATCACATTTGTCGTTTTTCAATTTCAATGGAGAATGTTTCCCTTTTCAACAACGATAAATTCAAGATTTCTTTGCAAACTTTTGAATTGATAATTTATCATCCAATATCAATTAACTGAAGTAACACAATCCCACAACTGGAACGGCATAAATATACAGATAATTCAACACAATATGTATAACGTATATGTACCTACAGTTATTTTCAAAATGCATATCTCCAAAAGTTTCAACAATGAATTAGTTAGGAGGATCCGAGTCTAGTATATAAAACTGTACTGACGCCCGACGCGAAGCGGAGGGCAGTAAACATCCAATGGAGGAAAAGGCGCTTTACTCCCATGTAATACATATGATTTTTCCTCCTACCCACTTAATGAACCTTTTTTTGTAAATTTAAAACGCATCTCAGTTGCTTTTGTCTAAAACGGAGCTATACTTGCATGATGGAAAGTATAGACAATACAGTCATGTACATCTAAGAATCTGCGGTGGTGCAATGGCTAGCGTCTTGGGCTTGTAATCCGAAGGCCCACTCCGACCATAGTCGACTTGGTAGTGAACAAAAATATTACTAATATGAGTGAACTCAAGGCCATCCACGAGATGACTTCGGATCACGATCCAGTTGTATTTCGATTAAAGTGCAGGATGGACGAGCGTCCTCCTACGACAAAGTACGATTATCGGAATGCAGACTGGAAAGAGTTCCGAAGGCTTTTGAATGCTATGACATTAATCAAGTCAAACATCTCAAAAGATGAAATTGAGGAGGTTACCCTTACTCTCATTAGAAATATTCAAGTAGCTCGTGAGCGTTCTGTCAAGAAGACTGTGGTTAAGAGCAACCGGAATATCCTTCCACCCCACGTTAAGGAGATGATTACTCTGAAGAACTCTCTTCGCAAAAAGTGGCAGGGTACTCGAAACCCTGCCCATAAAAACGACATGTTAAATTTGGGAAGAGAGATCTCTCAGATGATCAACGAAAATAACGACAGGGTGTGGAAAGATACACTGGAGAAGTTAAACCCTCGTGATAACTCTCTGTGGAGGATGACGAAACGAATATCTAAACGTTTCGTTCCTATTCCAGCCATGAAGAGTGGGAACGAGCGGCTAGCGACGGACCCTCAGAAGGCGGAACTGTTCGGGGTACATTTCGCCAGCGTACACAAAAGGGTGCCGGACGTTAGTGAGGGACACAGACGAAATTCTAAGATAACGGAAGACTTTAGAGAGTCAGTCTCCTTCCCTATTGGTCCTCATAGGTTTGCCAAAATAATGACAAACTATGAGGAACTGACGGAAGTCATAAAAAGGCTTCCGACGAATAAGGCTCCTGGGCCGGATGGCTTGGATGTCATTCTACTTCGGAATGCGCCGCGGAAAGTCCTCGCCCAGCTCATCCACTTGATCAATGCCATTATCAAATGGGGGTGTTACCCAGATTGTCTGAAGAAGGCACTGGTGATACCTATTCTGAAACAAGGTAAGGATGGCCATAAACTTGACAGCTATCGCCCCATCTCACTTCTGAGTGTGATCGCCAAGGTAGTGGAGAAGATCCTTCTGAGACGGTTGTTGAGTCTCGAGAAGAAACTCAAAATGATCCCCGATGTGCAGTTCGGCTTTAGAAAGGGTCATAGTACCACTTCTCAGGTCGTTAGGATTGTACACGGGGTGAAAGAGGCAGCTCAACGTGGACTCAACACAGTCATGGTCCTGCTGGACATGAAAAAGGCCTTTGACTCGGTATGGGTAGAGGGTCTTATCTCTAAAATGCTGTTGGCAGGCATGCCCTCATACATGGTAAGGTTGATCAAGTCTTACCTTGTTGGGAGAACTTTTATGGTGCGAGTAAACAACACTCACTCCGCTGAGTTTCCGATCGAAGCAGGTGTCCCGCAGGGTTTAAGTTTGTCACCACACTTGTACTCGCTAAATACGTATGACTTTCCTCAGTGCGAGAGACCGGATATGGGCACGGCGATATATGCCGATGATACCGCCATTTTCGCCTATTCCTTCTCGAGCGTCGCTGCCCAGTATAGGATCCAAGTTCACTTGGATAGGAAGGTCATACCCTATTTGGCCGAGAACAAGATCGTGGTGAATCCGGCGAAGTCGGAGACCATCAACTTCACTAAGAAGTATACATACTCAAAGCTTTATAGGAAGTTGATGATCAACGGCGAAGCTGTTGAAAACGTGAACACTGCGCGACACCTGGGAGTACAGCTGGACAAGCGTCTTAACTTTGGAAGGCACATAACCTTGGCTATTCAGAGGGCTGGAGCGGCGCTAAAGCGCACCTACCCTCTGATAGCTAGAGGCTCAAAAATGAGTCAAGAAAATAAGCTGCTTGTTTACAAGCAGATTATTAGGCCCGCGATGACATACGCTTGTCCACTGAAAACCACCCCACTTATGCGGTTGGATAGGATGCAGAACAAGGTGCTCCGTATTATTACTAATAGTAGGAGGTACATTCGTTTGGAAACTTTAAGGGAGCTTGCTGGCGTCGACTCAGTTCCGACATACATAAAGAACTTGTCTTACAAGTTCTATAAGTACTTCATCCATAACAGTCCTCTCACCAAGGACATTACCAAGCTCAGGGTATATGATAATGAGCCCCGCAAGCACGGCGGGCTCATATATCAGGCGCTGGATATTTTCCAGGAACGACGTGATGAACCGGTTCCGTAGGGAACCAAGACGAGAGGTGTAACCTGAAACGCGAAGTACCTTGACCCGGTTTTTTGCCTCAGCCTTTTCCGGGGTTTGCCATCGAAACAACCAACCTCATAAACGCATCGCAAGGAATTCTCTACATTGAATAAGATACACCACACGCATAAGCAATGCAGGAGGCGTGTTTCTTATCAGTCACCACCGCAATTTCATAAAATGTCCGGTTATTCCGTTAACATCAGCGGGGCCGGGCATCAGCGCCCCCCTCTCGGGGGTTTCTGTGCCCGACTTGGCAGGGCGCCCTTCTAGCTCCCCTGAAAAGGAGCGGAAGGGTTGCTACTTCTGCACCTATTTTCCCATCCTCCCCTGACCCCCCTGGGTTAAGAAGCGTGGGAAACGAAATGTGGCATGTTATGTATTGCGTATTGTAATTGTGAACTATGTAATAAAACCACTATTTATTTATTTATTTATTTATTTATTTATCCGAAGGTCCCGGGTTCAGCTCCTGGCAATTGCAACCTTTTTTTTTAAACGTTATTTTACTTTTTTCTTTTTAGTGATTTGACTTATTGGACATTTAGATAGCTTATACATTTCGGATTGCTATTGACTGATTATCTCATAAGTAATGTTATGTGCCTATTTGAATGAACTGTCAATAATTTTTTTTCTGAGAGCTGCGCTTGTAGAACGACGGACTATCCAGTGTTAAGGCACTCAACATCACGTGATTGTTCGCGCATGAAATTGAAATTTCACACTTGCAGCTATGATTACCAAACTGTACTTGAATGGGGGCAAAAGTTTATCATTTAATACTAGTAGCTTTTGGTCGAAAATGATAATATGGTAGTTTTATAATTTGAGATATCTTTCAACGACAGTTGTCGAACTGTCGTTATGGGGCTAGCGAGATACAACGATTCTCATAATATATCAAACCCGTTTTTTCATAATATAAAAGGTCGATCGAAAGAGGAGCAAAGGGAAGAGAACTGAGAGCATACCCAATATCTATCGACAGCTTTGACGGTAGGAAGATATGGGCATAATATCCGGACAAGCATCGCCGTTGCGAGCTTTCAGGGCGTATCTATGCTCGGATTTTCACATATATTCATATTATATGTTACCCTTGTGTGATCGATTTCATAATAATAGTATATTATGAAACAAGTTTTATAAACATCCTTTCAGTTAGGAGTATTTTAATTAAGAGAGAAGCGTAGCGGAGCGAGTGTTCAATAAACGAGTGTCTAGAGGATTTTACAAACGCGTACGCATACAGTGTTTTTTTTACGAACTCATTAAAAAAACTAAGTTTTATTTCTTGAAATAGGTTTTGCTTCTGTCATCATGCCACTTTCAACTAACCTGATCTGACAGGTAGGATTTTAACAACTGAAATTAAACAGATACCATAGCGTATTTACAGAATGGAATCACCATGGTGTATAAAGTATATACATATCCTTAGGCTAAATGCCATTTTAGTTGGGTAAGTAAAAAAAAATAATTGGATGAAGAAAAGGTTTGTATTTCGTGCAGAAATTTATTTATAAAATCATAGCAAAGCGCTTTCGACTATAAAGTCATCATCAGTGCGTACCTGTAAGTAAGTGACATTGAATTGAATTTAAGAAATGTTGATAATGTGAATTTTGGAAAATTGAAAAAGCCAGACCATTAAAATATCATATGTCCATAGGACCATGTAAAAATTTAAAACGGGACATCATATGATTAACATTTAAAAAAATCCTTATTCCAGGATTAAGGTGGATAAAAGTTGCTACAGGCAGAGTAACACATGTCTGCTGAACTTAGTATACTGTCAAACTAAATGAAATATGAATGAAATTGACATTGTGTCAAAAGTTGACAATGACAATGACGTTTGGCTTCGAACATGAACTTCTAGAAACACTGATCTATGTTTTGAAAATTGTTGAATGACCAATTAGTCAAATTGATCTATAAATCTATTTATAGTTCTGTTAATCCAAACCCAAGGAAATATGACAGATCAATTTGACTGATTGGTCATTCAACAATTTTCAAAACATAGATCAGTGTTTCTAGAAGTTCATGTTCGAAGCCAAACGTCATTGTCATTGTCAACTTTTGACACAATGTCAATTTCATTCATTTTTCATTTAGTTTGAGAGAATACTAAGTTCAGCAGACATGTGTTACTCTGCCTGTTGCAACTTTTATCCAACTTAATCCTGGAATAAGGATTTTTTTAAACGTTAATCATATGATGTCCCGTTTTAAATTTTTAGATGGTCCTATGGACACATGATATTTTTATGGTCTGGCTCTTGTACACCTGACGAGTAAGTAATTTTTCAATTTTTCAAAATTCACATTATCAACGTTTCTTAAATTCAATTCAATGTCACTTACTTACAGGTACGCACTGATGATGACTTTATAGTCGAAAGCGCTTTGCTATGATTTTATAAATAAATTTCTGCACGAAATACAAACCTTTTCTTCATCCAATTACATTGGAACGTGCACACAGCTTGACAATTTTCACTTAAAAAAAATAATGCCTTATTGGTGTGGGAATTATTGCACTAATTGAGGAGGGAATCGTTTTCAAACGAATGTATAATGATATAGCCATTTCAAACACCAACCATTTTTGATCAATGTTGCTAAAATTGGCAATTACATCTTTTTGCTAACTTATGCTTTCATTTAATACAAATCCTTGGATGATGATGATGAAAAAATACTTGATAAGAACATAGGTACGCAACCGTTTCATATAGGGTGTTAAAATTCAGCAAAGGAATCAGTTTTCTCTTAATATTTCTATCGGTATTTTTTCAATTTTGATACATGCAGACATTAAAATTGTTTTTCCCAAGATGAAGAATTTCGTACCTGGTTACATGTTGTCATATTTGTATGAAAATTTCTCCTAGTTTTAATGGATATGTTTTAAAAATCAAAACCGTCTACCGAACGAAAAAAAAACTCTTTCTATGAGAAGATAGGAGACAATTGAAAAATATATATACAGTGCGGCTATTAATAGTCCCCCCTTGTTAACTTTTGAACGTTTCGAGGCAGAAACATGAAAAGAAAAAACCTTTTCGAGAGTTTCACTAATCCTACTTTTTGGAATAAATAATATGGTGATTGCTCAACAGGGGGCTCGGGGGGTACATCAACTCAAATTTTTTTAATGGCATATCGTTGAAAAGGGAATTCCATTCTCTTTATAGTAATCTTAATTTTTTTGAATTTCGTTAATATTTTTTTTTTGCAATTCAAACTCGAAATATCAGATATAAATGCCAATCTGAATACCACTGAAACATCGATAAATTTGAACGGTTTGATGTAGAACAATGAAGCCAAAAATTTTTTGAAGGGTATTACCGTTACTACTTTTTGAGTGGAGAAACATTGCAATTACTCGACAGATGGCGCTGGGGGTACATTAACTTACAAATTTCGAAAGGCATAAAAATCGAAATTGGGGAAAAACACGGTTTTTCCTAGGTTTTTTCATCATTAAGATTTCCAAAGTCTTTGAAAGCATTAGCAGGGTACTATCAGACTTTAAATCAAAATATATCAAAGCATTTACAGCCTTACGCAAGGGAAACACCATCACCCATTTCCATGTACCTAAAATCTGAAATCGTTTTGATGCAAATTACACCATCTACATCTCAATTTCATCTTGTATTGTGTAGACAAATTCATAATTCATATTGGCATAAAAAATTATGAGACCTGCAATCCAATCAAGAAGAACAATGTGATTTGAGCGGTTCCAGATCAAGTATTTCCATTAAATCATAATTCAGGTTCAATACCACTAGCGCTTCCTAATTGCTCTTAGTGCGAATTGATGATCAAAGAGCATTTAATTAGAAAGGGTGAATTGCTTATATTAATTCGTGAAGGATGTCTATAAATAGGGTGATGAAGTTTCACAACGACGCGACGTTGATTAAATCAAATTGATTACGTCTTTACACAACACGGCAGTTGAAATGCAATCGAATTACCTACTAACATTTTAAAATTCCATCATGCTCATTGGAGACATCGTGTGGCAAGTGAACGAACGATTTCTTCTGACGAAGAAGGGTGAGAGAATTGATGACAGAATAATTCTTTGGAACCCAATGTATTTCAAAAACAGCTGATAATCTTTGAAGATTCGCACAGTTCCAACTGGAACATTATGCACTTTAAATAGATGAGAAAAATGGCAACGTCACTGACAGTAGCAGGCTTTGCTCCAACGCGAACGTTTCAACTCTCAACACAACTCTTTTATTTTGGTAGTTTTTCAACTGGTTGAGAGATAAATATACTGTATTGGCAAAGAACAACATAATGTTCTTATTGACGGGAGTTTGATATAATAATAATAATGTTTATTCACAATAAAAAAGTACAATAAAGAGTACAATGAAAAGTACAATAATAATAACAACAATAATAATAATAATAATGATACTGAAAATTGCAATGTTCGAATAAACAAATAAACCACTAAGGCTAAGAAGCCAGCGCGTGGTTGTGGAGTGTTATTGAGCATTACAATGTAGTAACTATCCGAAATACTAATTAAACAATACAACAAAATAAAAGGTTATAGATATAATGATAATATTCAATAATACCCAGTATTAGTAACAATATTTACAGTTTTCCTATCAATCAATACATATTAGTACAGAGAATTTTATTTGGGTCTATTAGATTATGTATTATTTTTCTCTCAGTTTCGTGGAGGTATTGTTTGGTTTTTTTTTTTGAATAACACTATGGAGTTCGAATCTTTGATATTCCTGGGAATGTTGTTAAATATTCTCGTACTTAGATAAGTATATCCTCTCTGACCTATAGTTTTGGATGAATACTCAGTGCGTATCATGTTTTCTGTTTTTGCCCTAGTATCATAATTGTGATCAATATTTCTTAAATAACTAAATTTGCCTAAGGTCTAGTACTTTACTTTCAAAATATAGCAAGTTCGATGAATACGTTTGACATTTATTGAAGCAAATTTTCAGAGTGTCTAGGAAAGTTAAGTAACTGCTTGCAACACCTCCCCAACCTAAGATTCCATAAGACAATCTAGACTCTACTAGTGCGTGGTAAAGGATTTTCATTTGGTGTGTATTCAGTATGTTTTTGAAGTATAAAAATTTTGAAATGATACTCCTCAGAGTACCAACAGTTTTTTTTATGTGAATATCCCATCTGATGTGTCTATCAATGTATACGCCCAAATACTTAACAAATTCTGAAGACTTCAAATGAATGATATCATCAGCAATTTTTATTTCCAGGTGATTGAAATTAGGGAGGTGAGATGAGTAACAAGAAAAAGGTAGGAAAGAAGTTTTTTCAAAGTTCATTGTTAATTTTTTTTCATTGAAACAGTCTATAATATTGCTCATATCATTTTCCACTTTCTTTTTCAGGTTTTCCCATGATGTGTCTTCATAGAATATTGCTGTGTCATCTGCAAAGCTGATAATTTCTCCGTTGGTTTGTGAGGTGAGTATGTTATTCATGTAAATAATAAATAATACCGGTCCCAGTACTGTCCCTTGCGGCACTCCATATTGTACAGTTCTTTCATCAATAATATCAATATAAACTTTCTAATCATGTGTGAGGAAGGAAAGTTTTGACAGTAAATGTTCAGGACTTTAATGGTCTAGGGTTTCTTTAGTTGTACGGAGTCGGACTAAGGCTGACAACACACCAAGACAGCGCTCTGCTACGATTTTATCGAGGATTTTATAATAGTAATTTACGTATCAAGTGAGTAAAGTGATACTTTTTTTTACGAGTAGGAAATGTTGACGCACGACGCCGAAGGCGGAGTGCGGCATTCCTACGAGTAAAAAAAAACACTTTACTCACGAGTTTGATACAGTATATTTTCTAAAAATGTCAAAAAAAAACCAATTCATATTTTTTGCAAATATGAAATGAATTTGGCATATTTCTATTGATTCATTATTCGAACAAAGTTCGAAGAATATGCCGGAGTGTTGAGTTTCAAACAAATGAAACGAATAATTTCGACAGAGTCGAAATCCCTTTCTCTTCACACTATCCCGCAAAATGAAAATTTGAAGCAAATATTAAAATAACATATTCATCGACGTTAATATTATTATTATTAATGTTGACTTGACTTTCGAATAACTAGTCCATCGAAGTAACTTTGCATTTTCTTAGATTTGTATTCAAAATAAATAAACAATCCTCGTGAAGCAACGAATACCTTTTTCTTTCTTTGAACTATGTCGAGGAAATCTCATATTTGCACTATCCACGATTTTCTCCGTTCAATCTTCATCACTTTTCATTTCTACTTAAATTAAATTTATAGTTATCAAGAATTCGTTATCTGGATAGATGCCCAATTTCACAAATTTCATTAATTGTTGTTGTCAACTAGTTTCTGACGGCCAAACAGCCATAGCTACCTTGGATTACCTAGTGTAGATTGGGTCCAATAGTTCTTTAGAGGTATATGCTATTATTTTGAATATATTCGCCGCGATAGTTTAGGATACTTATTTAATAGTAAGAATGCTTAGAATATTATTGGTGAAACATTTGTATATCAGATATTTATGGTTATTAGTTGCCAAAGAAAATGAGGACTGGCTTTATGACAGGAATTCGTTATTATTCGGATCTGTCACTGTTGTTGCATGAAACTGTCGGTTGCCTAGCAACATCTGTTGAAAAAAGTGCACTTTTTTACATTTTTCCGTTTAATAATGAAATCGTATGTTGATAGTGAAATATTGTAATACTTTACGCACACAAACCACACAAAAGAAGTGGACTTTTTTCGACAGTTGTAAAAAAATATATTTCTGCACGAAATACAAATTTTGCATCATACAATTCTGGAATAGTGTCAAACGTAGAAAATGAATTGAGACCTTTGCCTGACAAAATATTTTCAGCATATTTTCCAAAACGTTAACTTTTGTTTCGGAACAGCTAGGTGATTGAGGTGAAGTCGTTTGTAAGTAAAAACTTTGTGAAAACTATTCAAGTTCATGTTCATAAACAATCATTTCTGGCAGACAAACTTGAGAACTGTTTCTCCGAAAGAAATTTGAAATTTTGCCTCATTCCATTTCATATCTTTTGGAAATGTAACAAACCCTTTGACTCATATGTGAATAATTCCAAACTAAACCACTGGTCCCAAAACTTTCTTAATCTCCGAAATCTTGAAGTGTACAATAACCTATTAAATACAGCAGCTGGTATGATCCCATTCTCAGCTCTCTTCTACTGAAGGAAGGTTTAACGTACCCCTCGTTATCACTTATTACTACTCAACAGAATGACCAGTCAGACACACTCATACGTTGTTTCATTCCACGTTGAAGTCTAATCAGTATTTAGAGTGCCGTAAATGTATACGAAACTACATCAAACTCGCAACCCTTGTCCGCTCTGTTGATATTTGGCACTGTGACAGCTGGAGTTCTGCAACTCTAACTACTACTCATCCATTTCAGACATGAACAACGGACTGGCCAGAGATATTCAGAGATATGAGATGTTTCTTGAATCTCTTGGCAAATTGACGTGCAATTTCGTGATTAGCAATCAGTGTGTGAAAATATATCGTTAAAACTTTTGAATAGAAAGCTATCAGAACTAACTTAATTTTTCTTGTATTTTTTAATTTCATACTGTCGAGTATTTTGAATTTATAAACTGATAATAAGATGCCTAAAAACCCTGGTGTAGCGACTCATACCTGCAAAACTGTGGAATAAAACGCGAGACATTCGCCAACTTGATTAATGCTAAAACAAATGAACTAGTGGTATACTTTCCGAATGTTCCGCAATACTTTCGTGAATCGCCACCGGCGATTTTCTTCTTAGGGTGAGTTTCCATGAATACAAATTTCAAGTATTGCGTACCACTATGAAATGAAAAATAACATAATGAGTGAAATATACGGAACTACTGTCCAGGTAGTTTCAATTGTTACTGATATCAATTTTAGAAAAACTATATTCAATTTTTTTTGAAATACAACTAACTATTATTACCTAGGATGCATTTTATATGGGAGTCTTCAAATTTAAGTACATGAAAAGTCACCTTCAGTAATGTCAACGATTGAATCCGATGAAGACGCCATCTCTGGACCCAATTACAGAAGCACACCACTAATTCTTTTGTTTTGTTTTCAAAAGAATCTGAACAAAATCGAATCAGTCGATACACCAGGGTTTTTAGACATCTTAACGGATAAGTATGAGAAATGAACCTTTACATTTTTTACAAAAAATGTATGGCAAAACTTGTTTTCCTACGACCATATAGAAATATGCCCAATTTTTTGCAATATCGGTTAAGGAAGTAGGCCGATTGTATACAGTTTTTCATTTCTATAACGCGAGCTGTACTGTAATGATAATTTCTACGCATATGATCATAATGACATTGAAGTTTTGTTATTATCATCATCATTATTATTGTTATTGATACGTTTCTCCGATTCATGTTTAGGTTCAGTCGGCATCATATTTTTTTAACTAAACGGCATATTTTTTGTAGAATGGATTCAGGAACTCGTCTACTTTTAGTTAAGGTGAATGAAAACCGTGAAATTTATAGTAGAAATTTGTCACTACTACACTATAGGGATTAAACAATTATCCATACACTTTTCAATTAAAATATGCAGATTCACGTCTCCTTGGAGTCTATGCATTTGCATGAATGAGAAGCCAATTGATGTTTGACCTATACTGAAAGAGAGCGCAAAATATTACATAGATAGTTCAGTATACGTAATTTGAAATTTCATGTCAAGAATTAACTGAAAATAGACCAGCCGACAGAAAAGTAAAAAAATCAACAGAACCGATATACAGAGTTAGTTAAATATATGGACTCCGCCCATTTTTGAAAGATGAATGTAATTTCACTCTGCTCTTCTATGTAAATTTAAATATTTCTTTTTTTTTAATTTGTTTTTAAAATTGTTTTTTCCGTTAACCAGCTGTCGTCCCCTTACGAACGGCAGCCCTGTGCAAACATGTGCGAGCCAAGAATTAACGAGGTCTTACCTTTTAACGTGCGATTCCTAGCACATGGAAATATGCCATAATGATGCGCTTTATCGATAAATGAAGTAGGCCGATTTTAAAACACTTTTTCATTTCTACATCGCGAGCTGTACTGTAATGATCATTTCAATACAGGATATTTCATTTCCCACGGCTTTCATGAACTACTAGACTGTCATTTTTATGATCATAAATAATATAAGATCGAATCAAGTTCGTTAACTTAATTTCTAATAATTTGACATTTTCTATGAGTATTAACAAAATTCGTTTAAAAAAATTAGTAATCGAAAATGAGTAATAATAGTTAGGATGATTTGACATTGACACCGCTAATTTCAATATAAAGATTGATGACAATCGAATTCTATATTTTCAAATAGTTGGCAGGAAGTTTCTATAGCAGTTAATTTCATCATATTATCATGTGAGCTCGTAGCAGCGAGTGAAGAGTGAGGGAACGTTCAGGTTTTGGATAGTGGGGGTGAGTGTTCAAATCCCACAGAAACCACTTTTTTTTTTTTATTGAAATCTATAAGTGTTCGATTTTTATTATAATTTTCAATATTAGTATCTTCAATTCCTTTTTTTAGGTTTTATATATTATGGTAATCATGACGGCGTAAAAGTTTATAATAGAGAATGTTATTAAAAATATTACAGATTTGTTTATGATTGTCGTAGAAAAAGTATAGTGTACAATTTGCATGAAATAACCCATTTCCCACTCGTAGGTAGGTATGATGAAATGTCATATACCTACTCGTGGGAAATGTATGCCATTTCGTGCTCATTGTACAATATACTATTTTGATATGCTATATGTATATAGGTGGAGAATTGAGGTCAACAATTTTTTTAAATTGTACAATATGATATGTTTAGTATCTTTTTTATTTCAGTAATATTATTTCGACTATCTTGATAGATAGAGTGTGTTTCGTATTTTTGTGTCCACCTCTATCATTCTAATATTCTAATATAATATTCTAGCTATATGGCAATTTCAATCAGACAGTGGCGTTCGTAAGTTTTTATTAAAAAGATATTTTAAATGCTATATACATTAGCAGTTGTTCCATCAAGAAATTTCACTTACAAAGTTTGGGACAATTGAAAGTACTTACGGAAAACAGGAATTCATCTACTCATTTATAGTTGAAGAAATATTTTATAAAAAGAAAAAAACATCTAACTCAGATGAACTGAATGTTTCAAATGCTCGAACTGCAGTCAATTTTTTTTTATCAGTTGTGGCGATATAGAACATCCTTTGTGTGAAATTTTATCCACTATAAATTATCTAATGAGGATCAGCCATTAATTATACAAAGATCTTGTCTTTTGTTCAGTGGTCCCCTCATGTTTCACGAATCTCTAACATACCTCTACGAGGCAAAAAAGGGAAGAAATCTGTAATGACAACTGCTCGTTGAACATGAATGATGCATTTCTGAGACAGTCCTGCTTATGCCAGATTCTAGCAAGTCTGTCTACCCAATCAAGTTTCAATTATTGTTGATAATACTCTATCACATTGTCTTTTCTGATACTACGTCTAACCCACTGAAATCTCATGTAAACAACCGTATGCAAGCTGACTTTCCGTTAGTGAAAAATGTTGTTTTGCAAGGTTGTATGTTGGATCAACCCCCTGTATATCAACTAATGCAATCCCTATCATGGTCGGGTAGTATGCAATTACTACGCTAATATCCCTTGCGTTCTGAAATTTAAGCAAATTCTATTAGGAATCCCCTTATGATGGCCGAAAGCGCTTTGCAGTTGTAACAAATTCAGATACAAAATCACAACTTTTGTCAAACACTCTGTAATGGGTGTTCTATTCAAAAGAAAAAACTTTTCATACGATATTTTGAGAATGCGACGGTTAATTCATGTTTTGTTTTCATCATCGTGATAGCCATGAAAATTTCCACTAACCATTTCACCAAGTTCGTAACTTTAATATTAACAGAGTTGGCAATGGTGCCGACTTATTTTAGAACAGGCTGAATATTAGGAGTTTATAAAAGACTTTCATTTCATGCTGATATGATTAATAAATGCTCTTACATTATTTACAGGCTGAAAATTGAATTTTTTGTTAAACCTCCTCGGGATATGAAAACCTACCCAACAACATTCGACATTGGATTAAAGTATTGATTGTGCTATCGGAGTGAATATTCTAAATGAGTATAATAAATAGTTAGTCAATATTGAGTTTCCCAATATTGACGTTATGGGGTACATTTCACGTAATTATATAAATATTATGAATGAAAAACGGCAGAGCATTTCTAATTGACATTAATGATGGATTCGCTCTCAAATATTAACAGTAGCCACTGATGAAGTTCACAATGAATAACACATTATAATTTGAATGACATGTCACATAAAAATATAATTACATTGTTGCTACAGGTATAGAGAAACAAAATTAATAATTTATTTCAAAATACATAAACTTCCTTGTAGTTTCAATCAAAAACGTACTTAATAGTTTCCAAATTTACTTTTGCAGAATCTAGGTAAGATAAGACATGGACAAATAAAAATTAATTATTTTGTTTCATCAGTTGTGTAGGTCACAAAATTTACTTAAAGCATTCGAATATCATTTGAATCTCCAAATATGTTTCGTTTTAAGGAAGATCTTACTTATATAGATGTTCCACAATACTTTACGTACTCAATCAAAATGAAATGTACAGATTTAGGAAACTACAAAATAGAGCTATGAGAATCATACTTACATGCTCAAAGAAAACATCGATTGGGCATATGTTAAAGGAAATGCAGTGGTTGTCAATAAATGACTTCTTTGTATAATACACTAATATTCATATTTCAAAATCAAATCAGATACTGCTCCAGAAATATCGTTAATTACAAAACAAGATCACGAAATTTTTAAGTTAATGTGCCCCCAGCGCCATCTCTCGAGTAATTGCATTGTTTCTTCTCTCAAAAAGTAGTATCGGTAATACCCTGCAAAAAAATTTAGTTTCATTGTTCCACACCAAACCGTTTAACTTTATCGAGGTATGAGTAATATTCAGATCCACATTTATTTTTGATATTTCGATTTCGAATTCGAATTGCACAAAAAATATTGATGAAATTCAAAAAAAATTATATGGTGTTAAAGAGAATGAAATTTCCTTTTCGACGATGTGCCACTTGCCATTTAAAAGTTTTGAGTTGATGTGTCCCCCCTTCCCCCTGTCGGGCAATCATATTTTTTTTATTTCAAAAAGTAGTATTGGTGAAACCCTCGAAACATTTTTTTTTTCATGTTTCTACGTCGAACCGTTCAAAAGTTAACAGGGGGGGCTATTAAAAGTATATCTTCTTAAGTTTTTTCTTAAGTGGGTAGTACCAAAATAATCATAATAAAATACACCAAGTTATTACCACTTGAAAAAATAATAACATACCCACTATAAATTCAAAAATTATATTGTACATAACAGAAATTTCGATTGAGAATGGTATGTTCCAAAAATATTAGGATTTGAAGTAGTGATTTGATCACATCCATAGATCTTTTGATTACAATATCAATTGAAAAAAAAAAAGTTTGGTCTCAAAAATTGACAAGTGATACATTGTTGTTTTCAGAATGTCGAATGGAGACAAAAATAGTGAAACATACCTGGTGTCTCATTTAAAAATCGAAAGTTTATATCAGTTCCGGTGAGAGCAGAAGTCGAGTAACCCGGTATAATGGATTGAAATTAACCAATTGTAATGAATAATAAGCATAGTTGGACAAACAAATATTTTATCAAAAATTCCAAATACCGCATATGACTTTTCGTGGACGATTCGCTTCAGTCAAATAACTATATAGACGAATTTTTGTGAAAATTTGCGTTTTTGCAAATTTGTTTGCTTGTATGTTCATCACGGTATTCATCTCTTTGGCGTGGAATCCAATTTAATTTTTGCCCAAATGTACTACGAATTGAAAACTGATGCCATTCCAATTTGGAATTGGAAAAGTTGTAAATGTGTTTTTCGAGTTTCCATGTGAACTTTTAAATTCTTGATCAACAGGATATCGTATATTTTACAGAAAGTATGAACTAATTCCAAAATAAAACCAGAAAGTATAAGACAGGTGAAAGTATAATGTAGTTCAAGATGACTCATTTATTTAAAATGTTTGCGGTTTTTTTACAAACTTCCTCGTATGTCTGATGAAAATTTCGGAAATATTCGTGCACTTGAATCTGCATTTCAAATAGGTCAAGTAGTATCTCTCAAGCCCTAAAATGCATTGAAATACGTCACATTCCTCATCCAACTGAAAATAAAGGTGTTTGAAGGATTCAATTGTTCTATGCTGTGATTGGAAAAGCGTTGAATTCATTACTGAACTCGTTTCCTTTCGTTTTCTCTCATATCCGTTATTAACTAAACGATTCTCATGTTTTCCGCATTAACAAGACAAAGCGTCATGAACTATAAAAGAACTTGCTAGCTATCAAACGCTTCCATATACGAGCTTTCATGAATACTGCAATACAATGTAAGTAGATTGTTGCGTTCCATTTTGAATTCAAAATCTATATCAGATCCTTTGATTTGGCTCACAGAACTGGGTAGGGAATATTAAAAAATATACCAACTACAAAGTTTAATGTTCACAGTCTGAAGGTGAAAATGTAAAATGAAGGAAACCTATACAAGTGTAGAACGGGAGTTGCTCAGATAAGCTACTGATGGTTTTGAAAAGAGTAGGTAACTTTGTCACCTATTTATTGTATTCTGTAGTTGCTGAAAGAATACGTTCAAAATACATAAGTAAATAAAAAAACCGTTGGCATTTCGGATGATATCGTTCTTTGCAAGGAAAACTCTAATAGCATCATATTTTGTGAATGAAAGATAAATGTATTCTGCCAAAAAAATTCTTTAGGAGGACATTTGCTACCTTGATATACAGTATCGGAAAGTTTTCATCTTGGGTATGGTGGTTTCATGAGAGCGTAAAGAATAGCTTTCTATATGTTGAGAGAGCATTACAATTTCTCCTCTACTCACTCGAAGAAGGGATATCGACGTGAGCTGTGGCGGTGTGTCGCGTTGCCACGTGGTCCCTTAACGCGTCGGGTGGGGAAACAAGAGAGGCGCGCAGTAGTGCGATTCTCTTATTTATGTGGTATTATCATAGCATTGCGTTCCTTGTTGCTCGCGTAGATTTCTGTCAATACCCCAGATAAAAAGTTTCCGATACTGCATAGGATGCCCAATAGCAGTCAATCACCAATATGATATTTCTTACTTCTTCACGGGTATGAGGTAACCAATCATTTGCGGTACATTTGGACAAAGTTTGTTAAAAATCATTTGTCCGATCAAAGAATTATTGCAGGCCGTTTCTATGAGTTCCCTCCTTTTTATTACACGCTTTATATTACCTTCACTTGTATGTTTGTTTGTATGTTTGTTTAAAATTTGGCAGGTGTTCATAGTACCGGTGACAATGCAATATGACATTTTTATGTTATAATAAAACAAAATGGAGGCTCCAAGATGGCGGATTAAAAATTAGTATATAAGGGTTTTCGGAGTCAGAAATTACGATTATTTTATCAAAATTCACGAATTTGGCGGCTCCAAGGTGGCGGACGAGATTTGTGATTATGGTCAGATTCGATTCAAAATTGGTATGTGAGATTTTCAGGGTCAGAGATTATGAATTTTTCGTAAAAATTCATGAATTCAAGATGGCAACCCAAGATCATGGACGAGTATTGTGATTATGGTCAGATTCGATTCAAAATTGGTATGGTTTTCGGGGTCGGAGATTTCTATTTTTAAGTAAAAAGAAAAATAACAGTTTAAAAAAACTAAAGAACATGCAGGCTTTACTTCCCATGGACTAAAAAGTAAAAAATAATTGACAATTTAATAATCTAATGTAAAAAAAACGCGGGGTGCTTGATAAAGTTCTCTTGAGCTCTTGAACGCTCTGTATTGTTAAATTAAACTAAAAAATATGAGAATATAGATCGAAAGTACACATGCACGCTTTTTTTACATTTGAGAACCTAAATTTTCAATTATTTTTAACTTTTTAGTCCATGGGAAGTAAAGCGTGTTCTTTAGTTTTTTAAACTATTATTTTTAGCTTGATTTTCTGATTAAAATTCTTGGCCAAGGAAAAATTATTGAAAACTTATTGAATACTGATTAAATTCAATACGAATATTTTAAGGAAGAAATCCTTGTGTCAAAATAAGACTGTGTTTTTCCTAAGCACATGTTCCCTAAAACTCACTCTCTCCAAGCTGCAGACATCGCAAGTGGCGCTGAAAAACTAGTAAATTTTTAATTGTGGCTACATAATTCAGTAAATCTGTATTCGACAGGGCCTCTGACTGGGAAGTTTTGGGGTAGTCCTGATTTCTTCCATTTCACACATTTTTTGGAGTGCTGAATCCGAATCTGAAGTTTGCTAACAAAATTTCTTGACGGAACATTTAAAAAAATGCAAAAAATGGTAAAAAAGCAATTTTTTATAGTTTTTCGCTTTCAACTCGAAAATTATAAGTTTTTCGTGAAACACTTTTCCATTCAGAATGGAAGTATATAAAAAATTTCCTACAAACTCCAATATTCAGGTTTTTTTTTCGACAGATAGTTCTGGCTCAAACGCCAAATAAAAATTGGCGTATTTCTGCTGAGTCAGCAAACACCCACTTTTTCACTCAAAAACTATTATTGACTATTTAATGACATTTTCAGTGGAATTATATTGTGATAAAACTAAAAGAACTTTTGTTCGTCATTGGAGCAGTTTCAATCAAAGGGCTTATCTGAGGTTATGTCGATGACTGCTAGTGACAGTGCGATAAGAAAGGAGTGTTTGAGAGTCTCAAACAACGCAAAACGGTTCTGGGCCATTCAGGGCATTATTTGCTCCTTCTCGAGCTAGTTCATCGACCTCTTCATTGCATCTATAACATGTGTGTGCTGGTAGCCAGGCTAGGGTCAGTCTGTTCTGACTGCCGAGCTCTTTTAGGGTTTATATGCAGCCTCAAACAAGTATTAAGGTAACGTGCATTGAGTTTACTGCAGCTTGGTTATCTGAGTATATGACAATATTTTTTTCTGAGCACTCATATATTATTAGCTCTTGTGCACAATGGTGTATTGTGACGATTTCCGTTTGGAATATCGTCGCTTGTTTGCCCAGGCTCAATGAGATTTACATCTTCCACTTGGTACCGTAAATGCTGGCTCCTAAACCTTCATCATTTTTTGAATCCCTCTCCGTTATACTATTACCCCACTAGCCGTATAAATATAGCCTGAGTTCATCGAGGAATTAGGCTTCGACCAACATTTGCAATTCCAAAAAAAAAACGGACTTCAAGCCCGAAAAAATTAGCGTTAGTTAAAAATTCGGCCACGAAAGCATTCAATCAATTACCAGTGCTGAAACTGAATTTCCTAAATCTCACCTCGTTAAGATGACTTCTTATTCTTAAACCTCACAGAGCAATTAATTTATAGCCGAAGTAAGTACTGCAATACCCGGCGCTGAGTGGGTAGGAGTGGGTGGTGAAAATTGTGACGTTAGGGAATCTTCATTAAGAATGTTCCACTTTTGACTATGATATCGGTTCGTAATCTAATGCTAATGGCGTACTTTTTCATTGCCCAAGAATATAAGTATCACAAACGCCAAAGTGAAAAGCCATTAAAAAGTAATTATGGCAAACGTAAAGAAAACGTGACTGCAGTATTCATGATTTTGTGGAGAACACTGAGTGAATAATAAATAAAATATATAATGGAATGAATTATATGATCATGCTGAAGTTTGGAACGACCTGCGCCTTAGACCGCTGAGCTACCGGCCACCTTCAAGATAAAGAGTTACGAAGGTCGCCAGTTTAGACGCAGAGAGCTTTTAATCCAGTAACGACAGAGAAACTCGAGCAAAAAGTGAAGAATGAATTGGAGCACTCTGAAACTGGCATCTCGACATCATGTTTTATTAGAAAAGAAAAATGTTTACCAAAAAATCAGGGGTGGAACCTAACAAATTTTCATTTGAAAAAATTGAATTTTTTTTTGTTGTTATTTCAGAAAATATAAGATTTATCAAAAAACGATTTCGATAGGTTGAGAGATAATTCAATTCACCACAATAATGATTTTCAGTAATACCTTATGAAATACGCTCATTTTCTCAGAAAACGTGGTTTAACGCCGACGTCACATTTCATGCTAGCGCTAATCCGCCACTGCAAGTTCAGGTAGGGCCGAAAATTAGATTTGTTATAACTTTGCTAAAAATAATAGTAGAAGGAAAAAAAAAGTGCATATCATTCCTGAAGACATCACGATATTTACGGAGGATCCGAAAGTCATGGATATATTAGTTGATATGAAATAATTATACTGAAGCAGGAATCAGTACCCTCTTTGGGCCATATGCAACGATTTAAAACTAGTGAGACAAGTCTTACTTATACATGCCAAAGAAAAAAGTGGGTTTTACTACTGTCTCAGTTTTCAACTCACCCATAATCCCGGCAATTTCTTCAGTAAATGTTGAAAATAATCGTCAATACACATCCTACATAAAAAATGAAGTATGTGATTTCAAGCTTGAGGTTTGCACTTCACAATAGAGTTATCAAATATATACAGTGACCGCCAAAAAGTATGTACCATATGGGAAAAAAGTTTATTATTAGAGTATTAGAAAAAAGATTCTTGGGAAAAGTTTGTGCTTGTCCGATAACCTAAAAATCGATTTTGACACATGTCACGTGATCGCTGGTATGGCGGCAAATTGAAAAAAATTTTTATGAATAGTCAAAAAGTCGGGTAAAATGGCAAGATATCGAATAAAGTTATTTGAAAAAGTTGCTCAGAATTCAATTTTATACACATATACAAAGTGTGTGTCAAAATCGATTTTTAGGTTATCGGACATGCACAAACTTTTCCCAAGAATCTCTTTTTCAATACTCTAATAATAAACTTTTTTTCCATATGGTACATACTTTTTGGCGGTCACTGTATATGCTGGATATGAATAAGCGATTATTTTCAATATTTAGTGAAGAGAATGCCGATTTTATGGGTAAGTTGAAAATGAGGCAGGGGTAAAACAAAGTTTTTTTTTTGGCCTGTATAAGTGGGACCTGTCACACTACTTTAAAATTGTTGCATATAGTATAGTATAGTATAATAATTCCATATTTACTAAATTATTCATGAATTCCGGATCATTCCCAAACATCTTCGTGAAGTGCGACAAAACTCATCAAATACTCGCATATTATATTTGCATAAGAAGGTAGGAGTCTTCAGAAACGATCTGAACGTTTCCTTTTCTTTCTCTGCTCATTTTTAGCAGAGTTATGACCAATCAAATATTCGGCTCCGCCAGAACTTTCAGCGGCGGGTAAGGGTGAACGTAAAAGTTGATGTCAGCGTTCAATCACGGTTTCATAAGAAACTACTAGGAATAATTTTTGTGGAAAATTGAATTGTTTTTCATCCTGTTAATTTGTTTTTTCGATGAATCATATACTTTCCAAGATTACAGCAAAAATCTGTTTATATATTTTTAAACGAAAAAAAAAATATGTTCCACCCCTGGAATTTTGGTAAACAATTTTTTATTCGTGTTTATCATGGTTTCAAGTAGTAGCATACCAAGTTTGGTAGTGTTACAATCGATTCTTGTCTCAAAAACCAATCGTACTGGATTATTTAAAAAATCATGAAGAGAGCTCTGATCTGTTTAGATGACAGAATAAAAACTTTCCAATGATATGACAATGGTGCTGTCAAATCGTGCGATCAATGGCTTTCCACGTATTGCATGAAGATCAGTAGCTAAAAATGTTGAGGGGTGATAAAAGGAAATACTAAATTGATCAGCATATATACTGCTATTTTGTTTCTGTCGCTTTAAGAAATAGGCTAGTAAAAATAGACAATCAATTCACATTAATTCCAAGATTTTTCAAACTTTGGTCAAGTGAATGGTACATCGAGAAAGAAATAAATCTCAGTTTGCAACCTCTTCTGAAGTAAGCAAAATTGTCAAAATGGCAATTAACTTAAATTTTGCTGTATACTCTTTTTGAGAAAATTCCAAAAGTTCTGCAAACTTGGATTAGTATTGAACATATTATTTCATATTACGAATCAAGTTTGCAATCAATTCAAGTACACGGAACATTTTGTTTTATCGAAAACTAATGTTTTTCTTTAATATACCATAAGAGAAAATTTCGAAATTTCTACAAACTTGGCAGATAAATCTGAAAAATATTCCGAATAGTTGTGCAGATTTGCAACCTTTTACGTTGGCAGGATCAAGGTAGTTTTGAAACTTTGTTGCAAATTTTGAAAATATGTATTCTGATCCATTCATAAATTTGCAACCTTGTACAAGATCCAAAAGGTTGCATCTTTGTGCATGCATCAGAATAGGTGTTTTCAAATTTTGAAAAAAGTTTCAAAATTTTGAACTTATTTCGAGACCACCTTGATCAAAAAAATTACCACGAATTAATAAAATATTTGTTCCGATCAACGTAAAAGGTTACAAATGTACACAAGTGTTCAGAATATTTTTCAGATGTTCTGCCAAGTTTGCAGAATTTTTGGATTTTTCTCTTAAGGTATATCAAAGAAGAACATTATAGGTCCATAAAAAAAATGTTCCTTACACTTGAATTGGTTGCAAACTTGATTCGTGATATGAAATAATATATTCAATAATACTGCTCCAAGTTTGAAGAAACTTTGAAATTTTCTCAACAACTGAAAATGAAAGGTTAAAAACTGAGATGAACTTGCTTTCTCGATGTATATCATTCACTTGACCAAACTTACTTGTATCCATTTTATATTGGTTACGGTTTAACTTTACGTATCCCCATAACTATTTTTTCTCCTCTTTTATTTGTTGTAGTCACTTGGGAAACGCACTGTGAAAAACAATAACGAAAAAGAAAAAATCGATATATTTACGTGGTTTGGTAATCGAAAAATTTACTCACCCTGAAGTGAAGAGAAGAACTAGCAAAATTCACAACTGCAATAGTTTGAATATCATCACAATTCCTGAAAAAAAATTAAATAAAAATTATTAAAACGAATTACTTATACCTAATTTTACAATTATCTATTTATATCACTCGTCAGTATATATTGGGCAAGTATACAATGAACATAAATTTCCACTGATTATTATTTTAAACGCTTATAAAAAAGAAAAAATGTTTGAGGCCAGCATCTGTCAATGTTTTTCACCAACGTATTACACAAATTTAATTTTATAGCGAAATCCAATTATATGAATTCAGTAGTTTATTATTATTATATTATACTGCTTTGTAGAAATGTTGATATCCACCTATCAAAGCGTAATCCAGGCTAATCATATTATTCATAGTTCAGCTGGTCATCGATTGATGTTTGAAACTTTAACACCCATTTGATTACGAATTATCGAAAATAACATACCTATTAATTTTTTTTCTACTCATATAACTGAAATTGCATTTCACAATCACAAACTGTATTAGAAGCAAATTTTTGAATACATTATCATGGCAACTACATTCTTCTAATACATCACCATGGTAACATGTACGAATTCAGTTCAGTAGTTAAAACCCATCTGGAAGGCTAGGTTTTCATGTGTCAATTGAAACTGGCATATTGACCAAAGTCGAAAAACACAAACACTATCAATGATATCATTTGATTTGTGTTTGTCATATCAATTCTGTATGAGGTATGAGAAATCGCTTGGTCCCTCAATTTTTATTATAAAATTACGAGGGGGAAACAACTAGTCATTTTTTGTACACCTAATGAATAATTACTTTTAATGAAAAATAATGAAAAAAGCCTTACGGGCCAGGTTATTATCTGAAAAATTATTGAAGGGGCATGATATACGATTTGACTATTTTGATAAGCGAAAATTATTCATGTAAATGTTTCCAATCGTATAAATCTGTAATGGCCAAGTGGTCTAATGAGAAAAATGAGTAATGAAGTAATGAAAATATTATGATGTACACCTAATGAAAGAGTTGTTTCCCCCTCGTAAAATTAGCAGAAATGATTTTCACGAGAAATAGCGAATTAATAGTACATGAGCAAGGGTGTCAAATGTTACTCCTTCGAAATTTTCCAAATTGGTATGGTGGTCGGACCTCCCTACAGTATCATCATGAAAAGGATGATGATTAATGGCAGTTTACACACGAACATATGATAACGGTGATTTTGATGAAAAAAAGGATCATATTTCTCAGTGGCCATGACAATAATTATATACCTACATGATGATACAAACGACCTTTTCTTGAAATTTATTTATTACTCCATATTCAAAACGAGCTGAGAGAGCATATCTACCTCATTAATTCATCGTTTTTGAAAAATGATTTTTTAATGTATGATCAAAATTAGCTGAGAAAGTAATCAACCCCAATACTCATCCTGAAAACTACCCCGTATCAAAAATAAAATGAAATTTTCAGAAACGGCGAATTAACTCTGTTTTGGGATTTTTTTTTATACGAGGGTAGTTTTCGGCGAGTTTTCGGGGTGAGTATTGGGGTACAAAATCTGAAATGGGGTATATGTGCTTTGTCAGCTCATGTTGAATATACGGTAAAAAGGGCATTTTCAGTAACGATGAATTAACTCTGTTTTGGTTTTTCCTTTGATACGGGCTAGTTGGCGAGTACAAAATCTGAAATGGGGCAGGTATGCTTTATCAGGTCGTTCTGAATATGTAGTGAAAAAGAAATTTCATGAAAAGGTTTTTTATGCAATAATGTATGTAATTATTGTCACGGCCACTGAGAAATATGATCTTATTTTTTATCAAAATCACCATTATCATATGTTTGTGTGTAAACTGCCATTAATCATCATCCTTTTCATGATGATACTGTAGGGAGATCCAACCACAATACCAATTTGGAAGATTTCGAAGAAGTAATATTTGACACCCTTGCCTATGAACTAGTATTTCGTTTTTGGCGAGACGACCGTTTCTGTTTTCACACCGGTTGATAATCCCACATGTTCAGCTACAGAAAACCAATCTGGCTTTCGCTGAATTTATATTACGGGATCTGCTTTGCCTAAGATTTTAGATGGCACAATTTGCGCAGTTCATCAGTTGAATACAGTCAAATTAAAACGCGTTTGATACTAAACTGGGGAGAGAGCTTCTCTTAGCGAGAGCAAGATTACACTACCGTGTATATGAAATTATCGTCAAATTAATTAAATCACATCCTTCACATCGTATTAAATATGTTTCTCTATAGATGATAAAATGCCCAGCTTGAGAGTCCATGAGCACGATCATATTTGGGACGCTTTTTAGGGTAAAAGGGTCAATTGCTAAGTCAAAGCGGCAATTATTTTTTTTATTCGAACCTCCTATAGTCTGTTGATGCTGGCGAAAACCCCACTGGGATATTTTGTGACCTAAGTACAACATGGAACTCTCCTGGACAAACTGTATAAAACTGAAGTTAAAGATAGAAGGCGTGTTCACTGTTTTTGCAGATGACACAACAATATTATGGCATGATAAGAATGCAAATGATCTTTACAATAAAATGACTCGAGATATATTGATTGTGAGAGAATGGTGTAACTCGAATATGCTTTCCTTTAATGTAAACAAAACTAACTTATTATCATTCCATTGCAATATACTGGACATCCCTATAGGGAATAATATAATTTCATCTACCTCCTCCAATAAATTTTTAGGTATTCATATAAACAGTGAACTCAACTTCCAAAATCATGTTATCATGCTCAGTAAAAGGCTATCCTCTGGATGCTATGCTTTGCGTGTAGTATCGAATGAACTGGGTATGCCAACTGCAAAAACAGTATACCATGCCCTATTTGAATCACACGCTAGATATGGCATAGCGTTCTGGGGAAATTGCAGTATGCAATATTTTAAGATGATTTTTATTCTCCAAAAACGTGCTGTTCGATATCTCTGCAAAGTTGGGCCTAGAGTCTCTTGCAAAGAATTATTTAAAGAACAGAAAATCCTTACACTTCCTTCACTTTTCATTGTCGAAACAGCATGCTTGATACATAAAAATAAGTCACTGTATGACACTATTCATGGATCCACCCGCCAAAATAATGATTTGAGGCTTCCTATTCCCTCTTCAAATTTAATAAAAAAATCGCTGATATATAATGCCGTTTTAATATATAATCATCTTCCAACATCAATTAAAACCATTGACTCTTTATCTTTATTTAGAAAATCACTCACGCTGTCCCTTATCGAGAGAGCCTTTTACGATGTAAGCGAATTCCTCAATGTAAAATTATAGGCTACTTAACATTGATATTAATAATTTAGTATACCATTGACCTAGGTCCTCCAGCCCAAATTTATAAATATACATATATTATTGTGTTCGTAATTGTTGACAAGTCTTGTGACTGCATTTTATCAACAAGTCACTCATTTTTTTATATTAAGATTGATTTTTTTACATTTACATATATTTACATACATGTACTCTTGTGTTTTAATTTTTTAACAAACTTTGAATGTATTTTATCTATTGACAAGTCACATATTCTTTATATTTTTACTTTTATCTTTTTTACCTTTATATTATATAAATTATTGTATGAATCCATTTTGTAAAACTTTGTCCATGAGATGATATCTTCTGACAATAAAGGATATTTTGATTGATTGATTGATTGATTGATATTAGAGGTGCTCAGCATGAATGATTCGCATCGTATCTTTCAAATCGCACCCATACTGTTAAAATGCAATATTCCAAAGGAAGTTATAACGAAACCTTGGCAAAAAGGGCCCACTGGGGCCTACTTGCCTGGCTGCGGCCTCCTCATGATTACTACTACATTATAACGAAACCTTCTTCTACGATCAGTTAATTAATGACATAGGTGTTCCACAAGGATCAGTTCTAGGGCCGATCCTCTTAATTCTCTATATTAATGAGCTGCCATCTGCTTTGCCGTCATCTTTCACTTGTTTGTATGCCGACGACTCTTCCCTCCTATTTAAATCAAAGGATTTGACTGAATTACAACAAAATATCAATTCTGATCTTGATAGCCTACAGAATTGGTTCAGTGAAAACGCTTTATTTTTGAATGCATCCAAAACGAGAGCAGTATCTTTTCATACTGCCCAGAATAATAACACGGTAGATATTGATATTAAAATAGCCGGTGTTGAGATAGAAAGATGTGACAGTATAAAGTTTCTAGGGCTTTCTCTAGATAGTAATCTCAATTTCGTCAGCACTGCGATAATCTCATTAAAATACTCAACAAGTAGTGTTACCTGATAAGGAACCTGAAAAGAATTTGAGACAACTCCGGTCTGCTCTTATATTACCATGGGCATATACAACCAAGAATTAGCTATGGGCTCATTGTTTGGGTAATTCCCCACCTGCACACAGTGTTTTTGTGACGCATAAGAGAATTATTAAAACCATTGCAAACGCACCGCGGACATCATCGTGTAGAACATTATTTAAAAAATATAATATACTGCCACTTTCAGGTCGCTACATTCTGGAAGTTTTGTTATACATACATAAGAATAGAGGAGTTTTTAAACAGAACCAAGCCTTTCATGACTCTAATACCCGCACTAGAAACGATTTTCACATACCCAAAACACGTTTATCTCTGCGTCTCGACTCGTTTGAGGTTTCGGGGCTGAGGTTGTATAATGCACTTGCAGTGTTTTTGAAGGCCATAAACCAAGAAAAGTGTTCAAAAATAAAATAAAACAATTACTTTTGCAAATTAGCCCCTATATACAATCGATGAGTTCTACTCCCACTTGAATTACTAAAATGTTTACTAACCTGATTGTTTTAATGATTTTTTATGTTTTTTAAGTATTTGTAACGCATATTTGTTTTTGATATGTACCGACTGACTTGTCCAATAGCTTTTTTAAGCTCGTCTTTATGGATATTTATTTTATTATTATATTTATACTTAAAAACGGTCATCGTATCGATTCCAAACAAGGACATGCTTCTAGAGGACGTTCGATTCTATGTACGTGCTGAAATTTCAATCTACTTTTTCAACAAAAAAATCTCAGAAATGTCCCAAATATGCAGTTACTTTGAACCAATATTTTGGGAGGATGAACAAATAATTTTAAAAAAACAATACAGCACGTACATATATCAACATTTTATCATTCTTTTGATACCAAATTCATTTCGATTGGATAAAGATTGCTTCAAATTTTAATGAAAGAAAAATACCACTGCAGCTACCTTGATTATCTATGAGAAGCCTGACCTTGTTTGAAATCGATATACGACGAACCGTTTTTGAGTTTAGTCAAGTTTCACACAGGGTACCTTTACTACTATTATTACTACTATTTGTGCTATGCATACAGGACATCAGAAATATAATAATAATACTTCCTCATAAAAACTCGTAGAGGGGGAAGCAACTCCTCTTCATCAGGTGTACATCATAATATTTTCATTACTTCATTACTCATTTTGTCTGGAGCAGTAGACCGCTTGGCCATTACAAATTTACGATTGAAAACGTTTACATGAATAATTTACGCTAATCAAAATAGTCAAATCGTATATCATGCCCATTCAATAAATTTTCAGAGAATAACCTGGCCCCTAAAACTTTTTTCATTATTTTTCATTACAATTAATTATTCATTAGGTGTACAAAAAATGACTACAGCTGTTTTTATTTGCCTGATTTTTGCTGGCATATTCACTTTTTAGCTGTAAGAGTAGGAAACCCCGGAAAATTTACAACACCACCTCGGGTGGTCGCTGTGCACTCCAAGATTGCACTAGACGAGACTGGCATCTATACTATAGACAACTCACAATACACTTGCTTTTCACCAAGGCTTGTGATCGCCTATCGATCCGATATCAAGTATTTGAGAACCTACATCGGGCTCGAACCGACTATCGCTATGCTGGAGTTTCTAACGGCCTGCGCTTAGACCGCTATAGATCAAATTTTGAATCGATGTAGAAGCTGATTGGTGAAAATCCATAGACACAATTATAATTAATAAACTCTCTTCTATATAGACTTTCACTAATTAAGGTTTACAAAACATTGTTTCGACGTACAACGGCTTCTTCAATTATGGTTAGTTGAAAACTTATCCAAACATATGAAGAGCACAGAACAGCATACATGAACCCAATAACATTCGAATCAAACCTCGCCACACGCGCCATGTCAAAACAAACATAACTGCCCACCACATGAAAACATGAAACTCATAAAACAGGCCAGTAAGGGAAATCTGGGAAAATCCAAACATCCATGAATTCAAAAACCAGAATTCCCTCATTGATGTACGAATCCAAATCAGATCACAACACAACAAAACTTATTAATATTCAAAATACTCCTCGAAACAATAGAAAAAGCTAGCAACAATGTACCCAAAGAAGAATCAATCCAGCAGATTCTAATACAGGAAAATATACTGTGGCATTCAGGCGAAAGGGTAGGACAAATACCATAATTAATGAAAATCGCAAACAACAAACATAGAATCATTGTGGCGATCTCACAGAATGAAAGGACAGACAGAAAGTGGAACAAACAGTTTGAGTAGAGCCGTGAAGATGACAGCACTAACTGCTGTCGGAAGCGATCTAATGTTGTAAAAACGTATGTCTATCTTGTAACTCAATGTGTTTCGTTATCCTTATCCTACTGTGGGTAAATTAGGGGAAAACTTTGTACCAGTCCTCCAATTGACCGGTGCGGCGGCTACCAGCAATTGTTTTTTGAATAATTTCAAAAGACTCACAAAATACATAAAAGAACATATACATTTCTTATTTCAGGTACGCATGAAAAACTTCAAGCAGACTCCACAATCGTGTTTGTATTAGCAAGTAAGTAAAAGAAGCACTAATGTCGTTCCCATCGATTTTTTAATAACAGGGAAAAGTCAAATTCAATCAATCATGAACCCGCAAACTTTGTTCACTTTTGAAGTAACACAAGGAAAATTACGCCTGAATATGAATTTCATACGATCTGATTGATGATATCATTCTAGATACAAATTGAGGTTTTTTCGAAGAAGCTGGATCTTAATATTGCTTTAGAGACAAATAACACTTCAGATTGGATATTAAGAATATTAAAGACGAAGTTGAAAAACTAAAAAAGAGTAGAGGCTACAAATTTACATCTGGTAGGATATTTTCAAATGTTTTATATTGGACAAACTGGTAGAACCTTCAAAAAACGCATAACTGAACATAGGAATTGCTATGTAAATTGCAAAACGAATTCAACTTTTTTTGTCCACCTACTTACAGAATATCATACATTTTAACAAAGTTTTGAAATAATTCATAATGAAAAGAGAGGAATAGTTCTCAGAACTCAATTTGTTTTTCGGGTCATGGATTAACGTTATTATGTTGATAATCAAAAAAAAGTAACTGGTGACAGTAGATTGATTGGAAATCTGCTACAAGTCTGCATCTAATTATTTGACGGTTATAGTATTGGAAGATAACGTCTAATATTTCTTATACTTCTTATACTTCTGCTTGAATGAGCTACTATATTCCGTAAACCAAAATTTGTTAAAGTCAGCATTGAAATTTGTGTGGTTGAAAAAGTATCGCGAAACAAAGTCTCAGCATTTATCCATGTATGTTAAGAAGGCACAAAAATCTTCATAGTAAGGGTAATTTTTTTAGGATCACGCCACAAGGTATAATGTAATAACTGTCAATATTCAAAATTATCTATCGATACTTATTTTCAGAAGTGAGTTTAAACATCATCTGTAGTAGGTATATTTCTGTAGTATTTATAATTTTAAAATGCAGATAAGTAATGTACTATTATTATTATAGTAATATTTTGATGGTATACGTTAGAGTAGAGCACCTCCACCTTCTATTATCATTATGGATATTATAGTGACATATATGCATAAGAAAACCCTCCGTATCATGGCAATTTTCTGTATTTATTTAAATTTCTGGGATATTGCAATCTATTTTTTTAATAAACTCATTGTAAATTTTTCTAAAATGTTTTCATAAATAATATAGCTTATAGATATTCACGCTCAATTTTTCCACTGATGATTATCGTCCTCATCCGAAATTTTTATACTTATCCCAAAATCAACCAAAATGAAAATTTAACAACCCGCATCACCTACCTTATTCCAATTTACATCGTCAGACACCGTCAACCTACGTTATATAACGTAAACCTCAACCCCGACTCAAGACTGAAGAGAATATGTCGCTCGAACAGAGTTTCAGCGCGGACTGAACTCCCGTAGTGAGGGAAACTCCTGAAACTCCTGAAACTCCAGTGAGTTGCAGCGGTGCGCTCGCTCTGCCGTGAGTGATAAACCCCCGTGGAAAAATGGTGTACGTATCCCGGAATAGAGAACAGAAGTTATTAGAGTACGACACGTTCTAAAGAGATTAGAGAAGTCTAATAACTCTGTATAAGGATTGAGGGATATTTGTTCCGGATTTTGTAAAGCTAGGGAGGGAGAACGTATACTTCATCTAAAATAATCTTCAGTCTGATCTCATTTCCGTGCGAAGGGGGTGTGAAACTTGGAACATACCTCTGAATGTCGACAAGTGTTGTGTGTTACACATCGGTTATAACAACCCAACATTTGATTATCTTCTGGGAAACAAATCGATTCCCGAGGTAGACAGCCATAGCGACCTGGAATATTTATCTCCAACAAAAGACTTACTGCTGCTAACGAAGTGACAGCCGTTGTCAAAAAAACTTACAGTCGTACATATCTACTTAACAGATGTTTCGTCCATCCTAATAAAAGACTCTTCGGTAAACTTTATAAAACATACATTTGCCCCCACCTGGAATATGCTGTCCTTATCTGGTCCCCTCACTTGTGGAAAGACATCCAACTCCTTGAGAGGGTCCAACGCAACGCCACCATGATGGTAAGAGGATTCAACCAACTGTCCTACGACCAACGACTATCAAAGCTCAATTTACCCTATCTGAGTGACATACGTACCAGAGGAGATGGCGATTTTAGCACACCGAATACTGCATGATGACTTATCTGTATATCTCGCGAGCCTATTTCTACTTCAAGATGACAGTAGGTTGCGTGGACATCCTTTGAAATTGAGGCAGGAATCCTTTCGAACAACTGTACGTCAAAAGTACTCCACAAACAGAATCTTCACGAAGTGGAATTCTCTACCTCCAGATGTCGTGACAACCCCAAGTACAAACAGTTTCAAGAACCGTTATGACTCTTTTGTACAATTAGTGAACGTGTGATATAGTTTATACATTATTATTTCCTCATTTTGCTTCCTTTCTTTATATATAAAATCATCATTTGTAAATTCATAAATCATATTTTACGATAGTCTTGTTGTATTTGAATGAATAAATAAATAAATAAAATGCTTTGGAAAAGTGGTCAGGCATAGTCTCGTCTAATTTTCAAGACAGCACTCAAGAAGATATTTGGTCCAGATGGATAATTCTGCGGATGCGGATTCGAAATTCTATTCGATACAGCGCACACTACAGACCCAACGAGAAGATTCTGGAGCAAAAAAATCAGATTTTGTAGTCACTTTTGATGTCTTGTACACAACAAGTAAATCTACTCCTGTCGTGCAATGGAAACACAGATATATACAGATATTTTTCTTCTAAACTCGCTTTTATGGTGTTTCAATGCATCACGCCTAAGGACCTATCGTATTTAAAAAACATTACAATGCTTGGAACACAAATATCATCAAATAGTGCAAATATACAGGGTGAGTCAAAATAACTCCGAATACAGATTCCTCACTTCATTTCGAGGTGAAAAGTTTCCATCGAAGTATGTCCTGAAATACATCCCCTCTACAACAATTAATTGTGTAAATTTAGAACAACCAACTCACCTATCCGAAGCCAAATCCAACAGAGATACATTGTTTAGTGGTTTAAGGAAGTTTATAATATTCTACTAGGTACTCGTATTAGAGAACTTTAACCACTTTACGGTATTCCAGGGTTTATTTCACGGATATCGCAGCCTGTACTAATTAGAAACGGCATAGAGTTGTGAGTGGATTAACAAACATTGCCGATTTTTGTTTGATTCAGTTCAGTCGGTTAGCTAATCAGCTGAAAGGTATCGCGTTTCACCACGTTTATCTGAATAGCTCGAAAAATATCATTGACCAACGAAATTATTAGGTTGAATTTAGGATTGATAGGCCGGCTTCCATGGAATCAAGAATTCAATGCAGTGGATGTGGAGTGCTCGGTAACAAAGGTAAGCTTAGGTAATAAATTTCTGCTTATCTTGTGTGTGTATAAATATGTTAAAATATCCAGGTGACGTATTCCTGAGACAATTTTAAGGAAAAAGTCTAAATAAACTTGTGTCCGGAAATGCTTCGTTTCGGAGATATAGGGTGTTGAAATTGAATTTTTTTGTACGCTTTTTAAAAATAACTGTTATAAAAAATAAGTTATTTGGTAGCTGGGGTTTTTTGACGTGGGAAATCATAATTTCGTATTAATTTTCGTGTAACATGTTGAGGGCGTTGAGTACGCTGTCATTATTTATATAAAATCACCCTAACATTTTTGACGGTAAACTGTTGCTACTTTTCATGAAAAAACCTTATTTGCACACCTTTTCCAATTGAAAAATGTATACTTCCTCAACAAAGTTGGAGGGGATGATTTTGGAGATATTTACAATTTTCTATATCGATGCATGACTTAGCTCCTAGGGCGCTAAGTTAAGTTGCTGAGAACATTACAAAAACTAAGTATGTGGTAAATCTCGTCAAAATAAACAACTTTTTTGCTATAAAGTGTTCATCGAAAAATTATTCGTTTTCGAGATACAGATTGTAGAAATTTTCCAAAATATGACAAAAACCAACCATGTTCTGAAAAATTTCAACAATCTGTCTATCGAAAATTGTAAATATCTCAAAAACGATCACCTCCAGCGTGGTGGAGGAAACGTACCTTTTTGGCAAAGGTGTGGGAAACAGTATTTTTCATGAAAAGTACCAAAAGTTTACTGTCAAAAATGTTAGGGCAATTTGAAATAAATAATGACAGCGTACGCAGCGCCCTCTAGATGTTACATGAAAATAATAAGAAATTATAATTTCCCACGTCAAAAAAACCCCGGGTACCAAATTTCGTGCAAATAACTTATTTTTTGCAAAAGTTATTTTTAAAAAGCGGACTTGTATCTCCGAAACGAAGCATTTCCGGGCAAAAGTTTATATAGACTTTTTTTCTTAAAATTGTCTCAGGAATATTTGACTTGAATATCTTAACGTACTTATGTTACACCCTGTATAGTGCGCAATACTTTGATATCCACAGAAGCCATAACATGAAGAAAAAAAATCAGTTACTGAAGTTACGTTTCAAAAATATTCCCATATAATATACAGTGTGCGAGGGGGAAAACGCTGAGGAAATTATGTACACTAATTCCCAAGAATCTTAACTAATTCCTGTAATACCCAAGTAATTCTCGAGTAAAACCAAACTAATGCGCAACTAATTCCTCTAATACCTGAGCAATGAATTTCGTGTTCTTCTTTTAATCCTGTCCTAATCAAAGGTTTAATAATTCCTGTAATTCCTATATATATATATTGTGTGATAAAACATAACGGAAACACTTCTGGTAAGTTTCTCGCAACTTCTGGAGTGCCGCAGGGATCTAACCTAGGACCTTTACTCTTTATTTTGTTTATAAACGATCTTCCCAGTGTTATCAAGTACTCCAAGTGTTTACTGTTTGCTGATGACTTGAAAGTCTTCAAACAAGTCCGAAAAGTTAGAGATTCTGTGGCACTTCAAAAAGATGTCAATAGTATAATCGAGTGGAGTATCAAATTCAAACTGAACTTTAACATAAGTAAATGCTCCGTCATATCTATAACGCGTCAAAAAGATTTCACCAACTTCTATTACAGAATGCACGATAAATCAATAAAGAGATATACGGAAGTAAAAGATCTTGGAGTAAGGTATAACACTATGTTATCTTTTTCGCCTCACATCAAAGGTATAATAAAATCAGCAAACAGAATGCTCGGATTCATAATAAGACAGACATCTTCTTTTATCAACATACGAACCATCAAAATTCTCTATTATTCATTAGTGCGACCAAAATTAGAATTTGCTGCTATAATTTGGCATGGAGAATACCAAACATTGCTCCAAAGACTGGAAAAAATTCAAAACAAATTCCTGAGATATCTGTATTTCAAAAGACACCACATTAGACCGGACTATAACACTGTCAGCTTCGGCAAGAATTCAAGATCTACTCTCTGGAGAGTCGAAGAATTCTACTAATCGTTTTGTTTTTATATAAAGTCATAAATAACTTAACCAATTCTCCTGAAATTATGTCACTAATTCCATTCAATGCTCCTTTAAGACGCACCCGAACTCAGACAATGTTCCACATACCTATAGTTTCAACGTTCACGAGAACTCTCATAATCATGCTTCGCACGGCCAACAATATCAACTCTTTAATCACAGTGGATTGGAATTTATCACCCAATAAATTTCGAAGAATGATACTAGATCATATAAATAATTTATCTGTGTAAAAGTTTTTGAGAATTCACACCCCCCTCAAACCGCTAGGTTCATACTATATTGTTCATGATATAGAACATTTAGTTTAGTTTATTTTAGTTAAGTTCACATGTGTGCTATATATACATGTTCAATGTTCAAGTCACTATCCATGTTATTAGGCTGAGAGGCCTGTATGGATATTATTCAATAAATAAATAAATATTTTGAGACTTTTTTTCCGAATAATTCCTGTAATTTCCATATAATACTAGAGTAATACTCTTGATTCCCGACTAATAACCATTAATTTTCAACTACTACCTCCAATTACCGACTAATGAACACTAATACCCCATAATTTCAACTAATTCCTATTATTCCCGTCTAATACCCAACTAATACCACTAATAATATTTTTTTTTTAGGGGTGGGTATTGGCGTAGTGGCTAGCGCTCGGGCCTTGTGACCGAGAGGTCCTGGGTTCGGTTCCTGGCAGGGGCAAGTTTTTTTTCATTTTCAGTTGTAAACGTCTGAATGACTAGATCATGTTGCCGGCTGGGAACAATCCTCCACAATTCACTGTTGCGTTAATAAATAATAAAATGGAGTTAGTAAATAAACAAAATGGAGTTAGTAACAAAGTATATCCAGACACGTGGCTAATGACCATAGCAGTCGATGCCAACACATAAAAAAAAAGTTTTATGAAACTTTCATTCAAGTTTTACCATGTACCATTTATGCAGAATTGAAGTGAATGAAAACAAAATCGTTCACGGCGTTGCCAAATTATAACTTATTTTTCCAAATTGCAGAATCATGACGACTGGGACATAATTTTTTATTTATTGAATTTATGGAATTATCCAGTGTTTCCAATATATATAACGGAGTTATTAAATCCAAATTTTGAAATCTGTAAGAAAACCTTGTATTCCGAAGACGGCATTAATACCTCTTTTATCTGCACTTTTATCGATATTAGAACATATAAACCCGTTGCAGCGTTGTCATGTTCTTTCCCTAATTTTACTACAATTCCAAGGTCGTGATGTTTAAGGCACAGTTTATCCATTAAAAGCGATTTCAAAAATATTTCGTGCAGACGACAGAACTGTTGCTCTGCATATATAATTCAGATATTTCTGAGATATGGCCATTTAAGCAGTTGTCCAAAAAATTTAAAATTTTTGATAAAATCCAGAAGAGATTTTTTCGGTATTTTCAAATGAAACATCTAGTATCGTCTTTCTAAAAATGAGTGATCACAGGAGGACTCCTTGTGTTCAAGGAAACATTGTTTGTGATATAAGATTACCAAAAAGTACATATTTTCTTTGTAAAAATGTGTTAACTAATTCAAAGTATTAAAAATAATGCTGACGTTAAGAAATAAACACAAAACGCCGAGTGACCACTCAAAAATTATAAATTGGAATTGCATGAAAGTTTTCCATAGCAAATGGTGTGTTTTGCCCACGGGTGGCGCTGTGACTGACTTTACTGTAAGTTGTTGCCTAATTTGCGGGGAAAATTAGTTTCACAGTGGATTATATAAGAATTTATTGTGCTGGGGCAGTACGACTTTAAATGTTGTCCGACTTACCATGTCACTGAGGAGAAGCAAGAACCTCGAAACGTCTGTAGGTGGTCTTCCCCAGCCAAATGATGGAGAATCTACTGTTTAATTACAATAAGTCTCTGCAATTGGGTCTTCTTGGAAGAACGTAGTACAAATATCTGTCAAGATGTAGTTCAATGTCCGTCGTGGTATTTGCCAAGGAAGTAGATGTTTGCCTCATATTTTTCACATGGTGGAAATATTTGGAAAGAAGGGTACTTCGACATTGTGGATTTTACTTTATATTTAACTTTGCGTTGAAATCAGCAAACTATGCCCTATCCATAATCATCATGCAACGTCGCAACTGATTTTGTTTTTCTGTTTTTGATGGTTTTCAAGATATTGAAGAATTACGCACTAAATAGATTCACTGTATAAATAATGAAAAATGACTTCAAACAGAATTTCTAAATCTATATCAATGCGACGTATTGCGTGTGTATGATGCAAGTAGAGACTGACCTTGATTTGGCAAGGAAATGGTATCCGAAACTGTTTATAAATATATAGAAAAACACTTAACTAAGTATCACAAAATCAGTGGTTCACGGCGATCTTACTAACCCGACTACCTGTTTCATACTAGTGCAGCTAATACCCCTCATTATACACCTCTCAGACTCTTATTTCTTCAATTTCTGAGAAGCCAAGGGCTTCAGGTCTATGAATTAAAAGAGTATGTCCCACTGCACTCACGTTTGCCCTTGGGTTTCTCTTTTATGAATTTTAATTTTTGATCATTGAATATTTGGAATACTTTCAATTGAACATGAAATAGCTATTTATGTAACCAGTTAAGAAAAGCTTCATCTTGTGTAACGAGAGGATGTTATTTCGTGACATGTTACATACAAGATTTTTTCTAATTTTGAATACCTAGAAAGCCTGTGAACTTAAATGAAATATGAATATGTATTTTTTATTTAAAAATCTGGAAAATTAAGTAGATATCTCTGAAGGTATGTTTCCATAGTAACCTTTGTTATTTATGATATATAAGAGGCTGCAAAAATTGCTGTGCTGTCATTGATTCCTGTCAAGAAATTGATGATGTAATAAACATTTCCTAACTGGTGATGACAAGTTGGACGTTATGAAATTCACCTCAGTTTTGAAAAGTGTACCTTTATAAGTCAAAATTAGAAAAAAGTTTTAAAGAAAGGAGAGATGACACGTTATAACATTTGATAACAAATAAGGGGCGCCGTTGATTAATTTCGTTTTTTATCGAAGAAATAACTTTTTCTACAACAGTCTGTAAACTAAGCTCTAACAGTGCATGAAGTGATTGATAGTTTTTCGCACAAGTGCATGAAAAATCACTAGGAAGTCATCATTTGATAATACGACGGCAATTCATAACATAAATCATTCAAATTAATGATACAATTTGGCAATATAATAAGTGTCGAAGAAAAAACTTTGTATGATACACTTTCGTAAAGGGCTTATGTAATCGCGTGTTTGAGAAACTCGGCTGCGCGTCATTCAAGAAACATCACGCTCATACAAAAAAGTCCTACTTTACAAACTTGTAATTTTCTTATTCCTCTTCCCTAGCTATAGTCTTTACATCCCTCTAAAATTTTTGACGGTAATCGGAAGATTGCCACATTCCACAATTCGTCTAGGAAATGATGTTACCTCCTTCAGAATAAACCTTAATCATTTACTTTCATTCAGAGAGGTATTTGGACATCTTCCAATCACTAACCAACCACACCCAAAAAAATGTCGACTCATTTATATTTCTTTTCATCGCAGAATTTACGAGAAGTCGACATTAACGAATTCCTTGGACCGGAGTAACTACGGTAAACAAGAACGATTTATATCTGAGAATGCAATAAAAGTAAATAATCGAGAGCAGATTTTCTCGCTTTTCCTCGGGCCATTTCCAACTTCAACGGATTGGAAGTTACGTCTCTCTGAAAAAGGAAAATATGACTCCGGTTTGTATACTAATAAAATACCTCCGAGATATATCGAAAGTAATAGTTCACATGCGGATGGTCTCACGGTAAGGTGACCCCATTTCTTCTCATCGCCGCCTTGTTACAAGTTCAAAAAGTTTGAATACTAGACTTGTTTTCCATTTGCTAGACTCAGCTGAGAACAGCAGATTGCTTTTTCTACTTCATACTGGCTAAAAACTTGAGAAAGAGCGTGAAAGGACGGTTTTTTATCCTAGAACTTTCATTGGTAGTCAGGAGAAAGATTAACGAACTTAAACCTGGTTGAGGCAATTTTACCCTTCGTACAACTGATTTTTTTTTATATGTATATCAAAACAGACCTCTAGCCAGGCCTTTTTACTAACTGCTTACGTCACCTTATATATAGGAGCAGCACTGTTAAATATCAAGAAGGGGTTTACCATCTGAAAAAGGTCAAAGTATATTTGCGGAATAAAGGGCGAGGTAAGAATTCCAAGTGATGGAGGCGGAGCCTCAAAATGAAAGAAATCTAATAGTGTCTCACTTCAACTCATTTCGGTGTAAAATATAAATTACTCATAGTAAGTTTAACCTCGAACGCTTGCGGCTTTTTACCACCCCGGCCGGCTTGATTTTATTACATTGTCCAGTATTCACTCAAATATGAGTAATAATAATGAATGAAAATTCTAGTTTTCTTCATTGGGATCGATATTTCGTATATTGATTGGTAGTTTTCTTCATAGGGATCGATATTTCGTATATTGATTGGTAGTGATATAACTTATGAATATATGTGTGGTTTAAACAAACATTATAATTAAAAAATACGGTAAATATATATATATATATATTTTTTTTTTGAAGTCATTCCATATATCTATAGAACCAGGAATAGAACCGGATAAATAGTAGGCATATTATGTAACGATCATGTTGACACGAGACGTAGGCGAGTGTCGTATATCTCGTGCGACTGTCGTTAATCTCGTGCGCGTGTGTTAGTAGCAATTACATGATCGTTGTATACATTATTTTTTCTACGACTAATACAAAATTAAAACAAAACTTTATTTCAATCTAGCTATGTTCAAACTTTACTTCAACATGGATTTTAATACGGACATTGTGTCCAAAAAGAAAATTTTAGTTTCTTTGAAAGTTCTTCAACATAAAATTAAAAAAATATATGTCTTTTTTATATCAACGATCCATAATTATACTTGAAATATATATATTGAAAATCCATGTTATAGGGAGTAGAAACAATTTTACCCCTGAATTGCCAATATCTTCTGGAACGATACTGAGAAAGAGATGATCGGCTTGTCTCCAAAGTGACGGCATATGGATGATCAATTTAACAGCTTGTTTCTTTTACAAAGCACTATTACAAGTAACAAATATTGAAACGTACTAAGTACTACTTGTACATGTTTTAATTTCTAGTAACCAAAACTGATTTGTATTTTTCATTAATACCAAAATTATCGGGTTAATGTTCTTAAAGCCGTTTTCGCATTAACTGTTTCAGTAAATTTCAACAAATAGGGTATCATTGGAAAGATAATTTTATGCCCGTTCAAATGATATATCACTCGACCCCACGTTCCATTTAAAATTTTAGGGTTGTAACACCCCCTCGCTAAGGGGTTGAAGACACAAGTTGCAAAATATATCTAAAATGTGTCCCCCTCAAAGGCATACTTCACGTGTCCGAGTATATTTGCTATGAATTCCAAATAAAGGAGAAAAGCTAGGTGCATACTTTTCGTTGGACCACTCTTTATATTTGGGCGTACACCGATTCGAAAATGGATGCAATCATCATTGAGCTAATTTCATTGGTAAATTTCGGTTTCACTGTCCTTTCATATATAGAAATGATCATAATGAAAAGAGTAAGCATCTCTCCTAAAATTTTCTGTGGATAATAGATGAGCAAACTGCCATATATGTCCGCGGAGTCCTGCACCACTAAATGCTATAGAGTATAAATGGATCAGTTGGGATTTTCTTCCTCAACCCATACGATATATTTATAAATTTCAGCACAGTTCACGTAGGATGCTAGCCTCAGTGAGATATAGCATCGAATTATCCAGATGCAAGACTGATGAAATTACTTAACCCCTGTCAAATCCAGACACCTTTTTCCTCTCTCAACACGCCACCTATATTCAAGGATCAATCACTGTTTCACCATAGGAAGGCTGAAATATGATTGTAAATAAGGGTTGTTCGAGTATATAGAATTCTCTTCTAGAGTCTGGAATTAGTATTTTGGAGTGGCTATGATTCCTTCAGTACTTGAGGGAGTCATAAATATACGGAATCTAGTGATTTTTCTCCGTAGATTATAAGTTATAAACAAAATAAATCTGTTCTGTGTAATAAATGCGTTGATGACAATAAATAAAAAAAATTAGTCGGAAAAATTACCAATAAAAATTTTAATAGTAACAAATGAATTTTTGCAAGGAAAAATACTATTTTATTGGAACTATTGTCGATGTAGAAGTAGCATAGCATACATACCACAGGACTACTACAGTGTCTTAGATGACTCTGGTGATTGTTGACCTCGCTAACGTATTGATAACAAATTTCATCCTCGAGGTTGAAAGTTGCAGTAAAATATATAGGGTGTCCTGTAAATAATGAATAACCTTTAAACTGCGAATAGACAGAGCAAGACCGCCCAGAAAATATACTTTAGTGTTACAGAAAGTCCTACGATTTTCGGGTATTTGAACTTTTCTGAATAAAAAAAATTGGTACCCTTTGTTACTTTCTTGCTCGCCACTGCCACAGATGAAAAAATATTCTCAGTATTTCTTATAACAGTGTTTCTTACGGGGTGAGCAAAGAACATATGTGTGAATAACTCGAGTGAACTAATACTATATTTGATAGGAATTAAGCTCCATTAAACACCCCTTTATTTCAACTAGTGTAAATCTTGTATGTCAGGTTGGCGATAACATACATGGATTCTAGTTTGACAAATAATAGGATGGATCTTACTCTTGATTGAATAAATTAATTCGTGAAACAGATACCAAGGGTTCAAACACAACATTGTCGACTCCGGAGATCCTGTTATACGTGCTATCATATATGTACCTCAGGTTGAACAAAACTTACTTACATACAGTAACTTCAAGTTAAACTCAAGCCAGTAAACAATAGTGGTAAAGACGTGATCAACGCGTGCTTTGCTCGTGATCGAGGAAAGGCGGGCCGCTATTGGTGTGTTTCTCAGGCAGGTTTGAGTGGGAAACATGCCCTGCCTATTTCACCAATCCGACATCGATGCTCACGAAGTAATTAACAGCGTGCATTTGTTTTGATGCGGCTTGACCTGGAGTTGTATAGACTATAGTCTATACTCATTCGCTGTCTCTATGGTCCGGTTGGTTTATTTCTCTGGGGTGATGGTACACATTAACATTTAACCTTTTTTCAATTATTCACTTAATTTACAAAGGAAACTCAAGAAATAGTCTGTTTTTCATTTATTATGGCAAAGGAAGAGAAAAATAAATAGAAATTATTTAAATAGGAGACTAGAATGTTAATATTTACGAGAAAAAGAGGGATATAGCAAATTTACTTTCATCATTAACGTCAAAATAGTGAAAATTACAATGATTATACTAAAACAGACTGCAAACAATATTTCGTTAACTTAACAAAAAAAATCCTATCTAATTGACAATGAAGTACCTAGCGTGTTAGCTTACCAAGACCATATTTGAATACTTGAAACTGAGTAGAAATCCGAGAGAAATTCTAATGAATGATAAGTAATATTTTTGACGAAAATAACTAATAATTAAAAGATCGAATTGGGTTGATTTCTACGAATTACCCTGGCCTGCAACAGGGCGGTATACAACCGTCAGCATTTGACCTTTTCTATTAAAACTGCAATTCACAAACGTTACAACTACTTAAAACTGTCTATGTTTTTTATGATTCTCTGAAAACCACATTGTTGGTGGCACGTCCCTAATAAATTTGGAGTTTGATTCTTGTAACTAGACTTGATAATTTCTTTAAAATTTAGGCCCCTTTTCCCCCGATGTTAGAACATCTTTGTACCAAATGGTTGGTAGTGGCAACTAAAAATGTTCGTGGGTTTTCTAGGGATCGTGAAAGATTCTTCAAAATGAATATTCCCACAAACATTGGGACTAGCAATAAAAGGGCGGCGCATACACCGCGCGTGTTGCTCGGCGCGCAGGTCTGTACGTACCTTAACACATATTATTCTGAAGTTGAAATGTACAAAACAAAATGAACGTAAATAATCCTACAAGTTTTTATGTATAAACTATTGAACTAAAACGTAAGTAGGCAATATGGATGAGTTTATGAAGAACATATGGAAATTTTAAACTATATATTATTTTCTTAAAAGCTTGAGTCAGAAATAATAATAATAATAATAATAGATTTTATTGATAGGAATAGCAGTAACAAATTAAAGGAAAGTACATAATATATAGAAAATAGAATATCTTATCAAATGGCAGGATTCAATGTATGACCATGATAGAGTATCATGATCATACCTTGCTCTTCCATCCAAACATGAAAAGTGTATATATGATTACAAAAATACATATATGCACAAGATACAAACTAAGTATTAAGTCATTACACTTGAAATAAATACTCAAGCTATTGATAAAATAATTAAATCTTTGAAATTTTAAATATTAAAATGTTCTCCATATTATATATACACTTGACATCATTATTTACTCTCCAGTTCGGTTTATGATTAAAGCCTTATTTTTTTAAATATTTTTTACGTTCATTTGAATACGAACAGATCGGTAATACCAATGTCATCGACAGCTACAGCAACTGAATTCGGTTTGAATTATGAGAAAATCGATAGTACCATAACTGAAAACACGAAATCCGCATTCATTTATTATATACATGCGTTCGTTAAGTTTCTATTCGGCCCTGCTATGTCCAGAGGCACTGATAAACGATGAAAAAAATCAACAAACCGAAATAACTCGGAATGAAAAATATATGCAATCACTTTCTGTAATGAACTGATAATCAAATATTGATTAACCAACTCGAACATTACTGATTTTGGGAACTCATTCGAAATTTTTTTGTTTGTTGAAGTAACGAATAAAAACTCAGAATTCAATCTAGAGAATTTTCATTTCTTACTAATGAAATATTGAATGTGACTCTAAAGTAACTAATTTCAAATTAGATATAAAAAGTTGGATTCTATGTAGCAAAAGTCTACATACTAGGTGACCCGGACCATTATCGTGAGGGAGTGTTTTTTTTATTTTATAATTTTGTCAAGTTATTGCCGACATAATGAAAATACTTGAAAAACAGACCATCGCAAATGGCATCAAAATCAAAACATACAACTCTGAATAAGTAAACATTTCACTTTGGGCTCAAAGTTAAATTTCTTATACAGAGGAACTAACTTCTATTGATAGGATTTCAAGACTCTGGATTACTTTTGGGTAAATATTTCAGTAGTGCGAATTATAGTCACATTAATGTCAAATGCGACATTTGAAATTAAAAAAATTATTGAGGCATTCCAAACAGACGCCAAATTCGGATTTCGGCAGAATTTCGATAAAACGGATGCAACATTTGCACTAGTAGAGCATTTGAATAAAATATTAGAGGAGAAAAAAAATTATAGCAGTAGGTATTCTGTGATGTATTCAAGGCATTTATTCGATTGTGTTAACCATGTAATATTCCTGGAAAAACTCCGTTTTTACGGAATCCGTGGGGTAGCTAATGTCTGGTTTATTACCCGACCGAAAAATATGCGTCAAACTGAGATATAACAGCGACGATGGCATATCACAATATTAATTTTTTTTGACAAATTTCAACATTGAGTCCCCCAGGGCTCGATCTTGGGACCAACACTATTGATCACATATATTGATGATATAGTAACAAATTTCCCTTATACTGCCACATTCTTTCTATTTGTGATGGAACAATTATCATGATATGGAAGGAATTTCAGAGTGGGTGTTACCGGCATTAAATTTCAACAAATCAAACTTTATTATATTTTAATTGTACAGAAACGATGGTGATATAGGAATATATTTAGGTATATTGCCCACTGATAAAAGTAAAGGACATGGCAATGAATACATGTATTCCTAGGGCTCGATAGATTTTTTTGATTTTTGGATATATTATTCTACAGTTAAAAACAACCAACTTTCTTCTTTAGACTTTTTTTCTGGCTCTACAGCGTGAGCTACAAAAATGGGTTGATTGTCTAACGCTAATTATGGAAAATATTTTCTGCGAATGGATTTTTCTTGATTTTTGAGTATAATATCATGTGAAAAATATCAATTTCCTTTGATTATATCAATTATGGTGTACATTACTACAGGATGAGGCAGAAAACGCGATTTTTCTGAAATTCGTTTATATACTTCTCGCCCAATCGTGGGCTTTTACAACAGATTTGTATTATTTGTTTATTTTTAATTTATTTTCCTCCTTTTTCACTATTGTTCCCATCAATCTGTATGAAAGATATTCTTATGTCAAGAAATGCCAGCTCAGAGGCACTGAGAAAAACTGTTTTTGTAATATATTTGACGGCAGGCCACAAAGAAAATAATAAAACTTTCTTGTTTGGAGATTACTGTTGATTTTGATATAATAGAAAGATATGATACATAGAGAGTGTGTGATTCCTTGATCCAACTGTACAGTAAATATCAGAGAGAGCGTAATAAAACTTCTTGGTAACTGTGATTCTAGAGTTCAGATACATCACAATATGATTGAAATTCACAGAGAAAATATCCTTTATCTTTTCTTCCGTATATAATACTCATTCAGAAAAATTTAATTTTAAAAGATAATGAATTAAGTAATGAAACCATCCGACTTTCCTTTGTCCTATGCCGCACCATCGTTCTCATAGCCATTTCTGAAAAAGTCAGGTAATTGATGTAAAATACGTGACGGTAAAGATGTGAAAGATTCCATTCAGGAAGAGTATAAATGCTCTCACCAAACGACAGAGATAGAATGAGGAGATTTCAGCAACATAGAACTAACAGATAAGTGAATATTTCTTCGGATCACAACCATTCCGAAGTCTTATCAAAGGGTGTTTTATGATGTGTTGCGAATATTCTCTCTTTGTACAATTCAATACACGAGGGTGTCATATTGCAGAAGACGTTTGTCAACCACTTTTATGGCTGCATTTATACAATGATCACTATGCAGATGTTATTTATGGTCCAGGGATTCTGAGTGAAGACAGATATCGTTTGCAAAAACTACAGAATTCTTGTATTCGCTTCATTACAGGAGCAAGGAGAAGGGATCACGTGTCTCATCATTTGAACAGAATTGGGTGGTTGAGCATGGCAGCTAGGCGTGTCCTGCATGCAGCAGTGTTTCTCCATAAAATCTTACGTACAAAAAAAACCACCTTATTTATACAATGAAATTAGTTATAGAACTGACGTACATAATTTGAATTTAAGATTCAAATCCAAACTCACCCCACCTAAGTTTCAAACATCCTTATTTCGTGGATCGTATTCATTTTACCTACCTTGGCTATACAACAGGATTCCTGAGGAATACAAACACTTGCATCTGTCTTTATTCAGGAAGAGAGTGAAGGAAGGCCTCATGGATGGCAAACTTGATTATTTATTGAAGTAAATATGTAGAAAATAACGAATATGCTAGTATTCAATTGAAACTCCCAATATATCGATAATTCAATATTGAATAATTTATCTATGAAGCTGAAAGGTTACTAGTATTATTGTTGTTTCCCCATTTTATACGAGCATACTTATTCATAGGATGCCTTACACACTTTTGTGTTTTTTGTTTTATATTTCTTCATTTTTTTTCCCGTTTGAACAATTGAGCAACATTATATTGGTTATATTACGTTTAGCTGTTATGTTGGCATTTTATTATTGATACTGATATATACTTATATAAAAATTCAATCTAATTTTGGTATACATATAGTTGAATTACTTCAATATACATTATTTATCACAATGTGTGTGTGTATACCATACATGGTTGGGTGGAAGAGCAAAACTTGTCTTAGGACACTTTTTGAACCCTGCCAATTGACAGGCATACATATGTATTTCATAATGTGAATAATAGAAGTGTATCATTAATCCACTTTACATCTTCTTTTCCGTTTGTATTGCTATTCATTGTTACATGCACCTGTCAATAAAAGCCTTTATTATTATTATTATTATTATTATTATTATTATTATTATTACATAAAGACTGGAATAAAATCGCTGAAATTTGTACAGACCAGAAGAGAAAAATCGAGAAAAATAGCTCGGGATTGGCGACTGCAATATTCAAACGTGCAAGAGTTGTATATGATTATGTACCGGGCAGTTATGTTATCATGAAAAAAAAAAATTTTTATTAAAACAATCCCGTGTTCGAAGTAATCGCACTTTTGAACTAATGAAAATAGGATAATAAGTTTCCCCCAAAAGAAAAGCTGTTCTCTTTTCAACGTTGCAAGGAAATCATATAGCTTCATTATTGATAGTTCAACGGCATCAAGAAAAAACATGTAATTTGGTTCCCAGATTAGGAAGGGTCAGAAAAAAATGTGTAAATCGGTTCCCGATATTTTAGGTTTATCTTATTTTTATGTGTAATTTGGTTCCGGACATTTTTGCAATGATCCCAAGCTTGAACTAACCACACGTTATCTGGTAATGCGGTAATTTCCGGAATCATGTTTGAGCATTCCTGCCAAATAATAATTTTTTGTGGAAACTGCGTTAATGCTTCCATTTTCCAATGTTGGTTCTTATGTGACCAATATCAACATATTTGCCTATACTCAATGAAATCCAAATGTGGCCTCATTAGAGACAATTAATCGATTCAAAGAGGAATGTCCCCAAGTGTCAGTAAAACAACCAAATGATGTTTATCTCCTGAAATTCGAATATGATCCATTAACAAGTATCCCTCAGATGAACAAAATTCCTGTCTTCCATCAACACTATGCTGATAGTTGATTGTACAATTTGACAATCAAGATGCATATCGATAAAAATTTGATAGGCTTGATCTTGATCGTGTGTCTGAGGTATGTCTCCATGTCTCACTTGAACATATACCATTTTACCATTATCAGAATATTGGAGATCAGCAAAAGACAGCAGGAGTTTATAGAAATCTATGTAGTTGAGCACAAACGCACCGAGAAAAAAGGTCCAAATGCACCAGTGCACTTGACACTATTTTAATAATAGCTACTACCAGCTCTAAAGTGCAGTATTTGCTGCAAATAAAAAAATAACACTGACAGTGACGTATTTACCATTATCAAACTATCCATACTTCAATCAACGGCCGACTAAGTACAAATAACTTACTCCCTGTCATAAATAAAGATATATAATTGGAGTGTCATTGATAGTCATAAATAAACAGAGTGTAAGTTACTATCAGTCGTAGTTTTATTATAAGCATACAGTTTCATTAGGACGATCACGGGCATGCGCAAATTTATCAGCAACGGCCAATAGTATCGCTTCCCGCGCTTGTCTTACGAGTAGCTCCGATTGCATTTTGCATTGCACATCAATTTTCGTTCGGACTTCAGAGTGTGAATTTGTATGATTGCGTCATATAGATATATACGCAGAAGGACGAGTCTTTACTCGAATATATTACTGGTGAATTTTGAATATCGTGAACTATGTAATGGGATTCCCGAAATTACTGAAAGCTTGGGTATTATCAATACTTTTCGTTAGTTTCGAAGGTGAGTAAAAATTATTTCTTCAGGAAAGTTTTTAACGAAGTTTAGGCTTACCTACTATCATTTATTCATATAAAATATTTCTTGTAATAAGTATAACAGTTACCAATTTATTATGTTCACAAATGTATACTTGTAAAATCAGTATCTTATACTTAAAATTAGATATTTCACATAAAAATTATACAGTATTTTATTAACTTATATACAATAAGAAATATTCTATATGGATAAAATGGTAAGCTTATAAAGTTCAACTGAAACTTTTCTGATGCAAAACTTGTACTCACCTTAGAAATAATCGAAAATGTTGATAATCCCCAAGCTTCCAGTAATTTCAGAAAATCCATCATATAGTTCACGATACAAATAACTTTTTCCTTATGCCAAATAAAATCGACAATAACAACAATTAAAATATTTTTCTACTCCCGTATGTGAATTACTAACGTAACACATCGATAAAAATGTGTAAAGCTTCATTTCACGAATCGGTATGTGAAGTGCCATGCTTTTCTTATGGGATTTATTTCACGCACCGGTGCCATAAGAGTTCATACAAATTCACACACCGGTCGCTGGTCTAGGTAGCAGTGGCGATAGAAATTGACAAATATGACAGTTCCCGCAGAATGAAGTTTAGAGTTACACCAGTTAATAGACCGTAAATAGTAATTAATTACCCTCTGAAATAATAAATAGTACGACGAAATTTTGATTTAAACCGATTAGCCGTGTATTTCACGCAAATTCCTGATGGACAGCATTGAAGTACTCCCATCAACTCCTCCAAATATAACGTTAGCAGCCAGTGAAGCAAGTTCATCTTTATTGCCACAAAAATCGTTGGGAATTTACGAAAACACTTTGGAAAAGTTTATGCAATGGCGCAATACAAACAACGTCCAATCATTCTCCGAAAGGGTACTATTAGCCTACCTATCTGAATTATCAACAAAGGTTAAATCTTCTACCTTATGGAGTCACTACTAACTTAGTGTTAAGTACAACGTACAAATTTGTGATTATCCGAAAGTTCGCGCTTTCTTGAAACGAAAAAACGAGGGATACATTCCTAAAAAATCACGCGTTTTGGAAAAGGAACACGTATTAAAATTTCTCAAAGAGGCACCCGATGAAAAATATTTATTAACCAAAGTAAGTCCATTTGTATAAATATCGATAAATGCTAATCTTTAAATTTTTAGCTTATTTTGTTGTTTGGGGTAGCTGGAGCCCTGCGCAGAGATGAGCTCTATAAATTAAAAATGGATGACATCCAAAATTTGGGAACAGTTCTTATTGTGTCAGTTAATGATACGAAGACTAAGGTTTCTAGAAAATTTACTGTTACTGAATACTTGGACATATATCTCAAATACGTGGCTCTTCGTCCCAAGGATTATGCCGAAAATAAATTTTTTATTAATTATCAACGAGGGAAATGTACTCGGCAAGTGATTGGTATAAATAAGATAGGAAAAGTTCCTTCAGAAGTTGCCACATTTTTGAAACTCCCCAATCCCAACGAATTTACCGGGCACAGCCTACGGCGTTCATCTGCGTCTTGATTAGTCGAAGGTGGAGGAGATCTCCTAACGCTAAAAAAACACGGCGGCTGGAAATCATCCTCAGTGGCAAAAGCCTACGTAGAAGAATCCCTAACTAAAAAGATAGATGTCTGCAATAAAATCTTAACAACTGAGAATAATCGTAGTTATGTTGTCAATACCAACAGTACAAGCAGCACTAATTTTGTAGAGAAAGAGAAAGTAAATGTACATTTTAATAATTTACAAAATTGCAATATAACTGTTCATAATAATTATTATTGTAATAAAGAAAATTAGTCAAATTTTCCTTTAATTCAATCTCTAAGTAAAAGGTCGTAAAAAAAGTATAGTGTGCACCACGTGCGTAAAGACTTTTTTACGCGAGTTTGTGGATCGAGCCGCAGGCGAGTTTCACAATCCGCACTAGATACACAATATACTATTATTGAGGGCCAATTACTTTGTGTCATTACTATAAGCACTACATTTGATAGTAGGAAGCACTACTTTTGTAAGTATTTGAATTTTAGTTTGATAGTGGCAGTTAAACACTGTCTGGGTCTTTTTTTCCTAGTGACAATTGTATTATTGTATTATATATTATTCTGCAGATTTCATACCCTGTATAGCTGGATACTAACTCGGAAAAGAATTTAGTCGAAGAGATTCCGCAAAAAACATTATTCTGGTTTGAGTAATATTTCGAATTGAAATATTGTTGAGTGTGTGTGAATTGAAACGTTGAAAACCATTTCAAGTTGAAAAGTACTCAATGAAATAATTTCTCAGCTAGCGAACTATGAACATGCTGCTGCTAAAGTAATTTAAGCCGAATGCAGATGTACTTTTCTCAAACCCTGGTATACATTTGAATTTGTTCTGGATGCAGTTCACCAATGATATTCCATAAAAAGATATCCTGGAATTTCTACCATAAGAGTATATCCACAGAATGTGTTCACCGAAGCATCAAATTGAATCCAACCCAAAAGGGAGACTTCAAATGGTCAACGAAATCCCACCAAAGGGTCAGTGTTTCAAACACGAAAAGTGGCATAATCCAATTATTTTCACGCGCTTCCCGACGCGACGTTTCCAGCGTTATTTTTTATGGGCAATATTTCTGAATCAGTGCATGGAACATTGTGATAATATGTTCATTACTATGGGATACCTTCCACGCTGTGAACATTTCTTTTAATCTTGGTACCGACAAAAATTTATAAAACCCATCAGTCGGCCATTGTCAATTGCTCTATTCGGCTTTATTCTGCAGATTTGACTCCCTGCTCTTCCAGACTACCATATTACATTTTGAAGAGGTCAAATGACCCAACCTGAAATATATTCAGAACGATGCTGTTATATGAAAAAATAATAGTCTAAGAGCTGGCTACGTAGGGGTACGGTTCAGTGTAAAGGACCACGCACGTTTCTTATGGAAAATGGCTTTCCGTGAATTTGTCCGAATTAGTTTGGTGTAGATCTGGATGCACTGATCAAAAGTGTCTATTGCCAAAAACTCCAAAAATGGACAGTTTTCGAGATATGGCTCTATCAATGTAATTTTTTTTGCATTTTTTGGATTTTGACACATAATCAGTTCACTCTCATACTTAGGAAAAACAGAGTTTCAATGATTCCACTGCAGGAATCGATTGAAAAATAATTCTTTCTTCGTTTCAGATACTGCTATTTGAAGACATTATTATAGACTGCTCGTTTAAATGAAAGGTATAACTATATGATGTACTTATCCGAAGCCCGGCCATATACAGGGTGTTCCTAAACATCATGTACATTCGGAAGGGGGACATTCCCTGGCGTATTTTACGACTAAAAGTTTATATAAACATAGGTCCGCAAACGATTCGTTACCGATATACGGGTTGTTGAAATTTCAAGATTTTTGTTTGTTTTTTCTTTATCGATCCTGCAGTTTTTGAGATATCTGGCTCAAATTTAAATCGTATGTTACGGTGTATGGCTCACATCGATGGACATCTCAAATATTTGCGAGAATCTACAAGGCGATATTTTTTTATGAGTCATTCCCCTTTTTCTCTCACTGAACTTTTTTGCTATACGCCGTTGGTGAATTCAAAAATAGAAAATCTATTTTTTGATTTGTTTGCAAACTTTTTTGTATCTTCTAGTTTTACCTTATCTTCGACCGTTATCGAGTAAAAAAATTGAAAAAGATTTTTTGTAATTCGCTAAAATTTTGTTTATTAGCAGCTGTCTGATAAAAATTAAAGCTAAAGGCGTTTGCAACAACGATTTATTAGTATACAAAATATCTGATTGCTATAACAAGGAAACTACGTTATAACAATTGTTGAAAGTGACCTCCTCCAATCCTTATGCATACGTCTGCTCTTCTTCTCATTGATGCCCGTACTCTGTCAAACACCACCGGAGTATTTGGTCTCAAATTCATTTAATATTCGATTCCGTAATTCATCAATCGTATTTATTATTATTGTTGTATACACTGGAGATGTGAGATGCCCCATAGGAAAAAATCTAGGCTATTTAGGTCAGGCGACCTGGGGGGCCATAACTGAGGTCCAGCTCGTCCTATCACTTGTTCTCAAACACTTCGTCTAAATATTGCCGAGCCAAAACAGAAAAATGTGCTAGGGCGCTATCGTGCATGTAAAACGAACGTGTTAACAGGGCTGCTTCTAATGTATCGTACACACAAAAAAAAAGTTTTCAAAATAAAGCAGCCTGCATTAGTCGAAGAAATTTATTATGTTATATATAATCGATAAAATGTTTCTTTAATTGAAAAAATCTATTTTTTCAGATTCATTTATTTGAATTGAGAATATTCATTTTGGAACAAGAATTTTACAGGGTTCAAATCAAAATATAAAAACTTCTATATTTCTTTTTTACAAGAAATCATGTTTTGTCAGCCCAAGAAGTGCGTTTACTCTATCCAAGAAATTGCATTTTCTCTATCCATGAAATTACGTTTTCTCAGTTCAAAAAATTATGTTTTCTCCGTCCAAATAATTATTTTGCTCCATTCAATAAATCACGTATTCTCTGTCCAATATATTACGTTTTCTTTTTTCAAGAAATTACATTTTCTCAATTCAAGAAATTACGTTTTCTCTGGACAAGTAATTCCGTTTCTTTTTTCCAAGAGATTACGTTTTCTCTGCCCAAAAATACGTTTACTCCATACAAGAAATTAAATTTTCTCTACCCAAGAAATTACGCTTTCTTGATCTTAAAAACTGCGTTTTCTTTGTACAAGAAATTAATTTGCTCTATCCAAGAAATAAAGTATTCTCTGTTCAATATATTACGTATTCTTCATTCAAGAAATAATGTTTTCTCTGACCAAGTAATTAAGTTTTCTTCATCCGAGACGTTATGTTTTCTCTTTCCAAGAAATACATCTACTCTATCCAAGAAATTATATTTTCTCTGTCCAAGAAATTACATTTTCTCTACCCAAGATATTACGTTTTCTTGGTCTTAAAAACTACTTTTTTTTTCGTACAAGAAATTAATTTGCTCTATTCAAGAAATGACGTATTCTCTGTTCAATATATCACGTATTCTTCATTCAAGAAATAACGTTTTCTCTGTCCAAGTTATTACGTTTTCTTCATCCGAAAGGTTATGGTTTGTTGGTCTTAAAAACTACTTTTTTTTTCGTACAAGAAATTAATTTGCTCTATCCAAGAAATTACATATTCTCTGTTCAATATATTACGTATATTAAGTAATTACATTTTCTTCATTCGAGAGGTTATGTTTTCTCTTTCCAAGAAATACGTTTAGTCTACCCAAAAAATTATATTTTCTCTGTCCAAGAAATTACATTTTCTGTGTCGAAGAAAATACGTTTTCTGGGCCGAAAATACTAATTTGATCCCTCCAAGAAATGACGTACTCTCTGTCCAATGTATTCAGTTTTCTTAATTTAAGAAATTACGTTCCCTTTATTCAAGAGATTACGATTTCTCCGTCCAAGGAATTACATTTTTTCGAACTTAGAAAACCAAGGTTCTTGGGCGGAGTAATCGTCTTTACTCAATTGAAGATGTTTTTGTTCTTTTTCTGATTAAATACAACCTCTTGAAGTTGAAAAATCAAAAGGTTTGAAAGAAGTAATCATGTTTCTTCACTTGGAGATAATAATGCACTCCATTTAAAACATTACACTATTTCATAAAGAAAAAAGTATTTTGTCAATACAAAACAAAACAAGCTTTTTTCGTCAGAAGAAAATTAATGCAAGGAATAAAAACTACCCAATTACCGTAAATTGTGTATTTGGGTAATTCAATACTAAATTTCTTGGATTGATTTTCTCCTGTTGAAAGAAGCTTGTTTTGTTTTGTATGGAAAAATAATTACTTCTTTATTTATGAAATTATGTAATGTGTTATATATGGAGTGCCTTTTTCATCTTCAAGTAAGGGAACATGATTACTTCTTTCAAAGCTTTTGAATTTTCAGCAAGAAAATGATATCGTTGATATGGAGTTACTAACAAAGCCTATAGAACACTTCTGGTTAAGGACCTCGGTCGATGGACTTTTGATAACTGACGATTTTTTTGAAAATGAAAATGTATACGATATCATCCTCAATGGAGGACCTAATAGGTAATTTCTCAGATACCTGCACAATTTTCGCAATATACCTATTACATTTGCATCTGAAAAAATGATATACTCACCACAAATCTATTCGAAGCATGACAATTGTCCCTTAAGTCAATTCAAGTAATTCTCAAGATACGTCAACTGTCAACTCAAACATAATCCCCGAAAATCAAACCACCAAACGTCATGTTCACATTTAATGAAAGAGTTGTTTCCGAAAGTATCCCCAATAAAACGGCACAAACAAGTCACAACTCGCACCCTCATGGTACAAAATTAATGAGAATGGTCGGAAATTGTCAGAACTTGACGACGACGACTGTAGTAATAAGCTCTAATTCGAAATTAGAGTTTTGGTGACATTTCAAATAAGTATACAACTGTAGTCGAAACAGGAGTTTCATTTATCATTCAGTAACGTTTGATACGAAATCTAATTTCGGTAAAATTATTCACAGTTAGTTATACATTTTGTTTGAAAATAAGATAGGGAGTCCAAAGTTTTGAGTCTGACTAATTAATAAAATAGAAGAAAGATTCATTCTCGAAATGATTGTTTTGAGATTTGTCTTGAATGTAATGTTCTTTCCAGGTATCTGATACAACGTTGCCAAGCTATTCAGCATCTTTAATTATTGTACGGCATTCACAATTTTTTATTTTGCAATATAAAATAATAATTAACAATTACAATGCCATTCATATCAGATGGAACATAAGATACGATGCTCTGAAACCGCATAAATAAAAAATTCGAGCTTTTTTTTTCTCAGTTCAATGTGTATTATTCTACTATACCTGGCAGTTACACTCAACCTCATCCATCGTTGCCAACACCTGGTCCACAAAAATCCCCGACCTGGCTTCGAGGACGTGTCCGGTTGGCTCCCTCGCCATTGCAGCAGCTACCTTCACGATGATTTGGGCTGGTTGTGGGGCAACGGGCTGGACAGCTTCGACGGCGGGTGGTGGTGGGATGGCATTTTCGGCGGGTAAAGGTATATTTGCAACTGTTTGTTCCACTATTATAGCTACAGGTGCAACCTTTTCAATAATGGGTGCAACTATAGTTGCAATGGGTGGTGCAACAGGGTGCGCAGAAGAGGATACTGACCATGATCCTTGTTGGTTTTATTACAGTTATTCCGATACTTGTTAATAACACCAAACTTACACTTGCTTTGGCCATATGGTTTTCGCGATGATGATTTCTCACCACTACCACTCGGCTTCGGTTGTGGCATGAATTGATCATCGTTGTCCCCAATCTCTATGGTTTGGCATTTCAATGACGATTTTGCCTCCCTTTTACGGACCTTACGTTTGGGAGCGACAGCGTCAATGAAATTACCTCCGTTTACCCTTACCTTACCTCACCTTACCTTACCCTTACCCTCACCATGCACTTCTTGGGATGCCATCGGTGTGAGCATCACCGGGACACTAACATAATTCCTGATACTCGCCATCACATAATCAAATTCCGTATGGTTGATGGTAGATGGGTCCGACGGCGGTGTCACCAACTCACGCTGCCTCTCTCCTGCCTCAGCCTGCAAGATGGCGAGGACTCCCGTCATCGTCAAAATAGTATTGACTGCTGCTGCTGCCTGATCCAATGCTAAATATAAAAAAAAACGAGCTCCTGAATATATTAATGTGAACTTACGTTCTGCGCGTATTGGTCGACTGGTACAAACTGGAAACTGGTGCTGGTGGAGATATTGTCTGCTACAAACTTGAGACTGGTGCTGGTGGGACGTTTGCTTGAGGACTGAAACTCAACTCAAGAATATATGGAGGTACCCTTCCTTTAAACACTTGATCCAACTTTTAGGGCTCTCCCATCTCCTAGAATATACCCACCCTCTCTTCCCCCATCCTTCTCTACTACCCCCGAACTGGTAAAAAATCAATGCGAGCTCAGATAACAGTATCAGTCTTCCAAGATGCCTCTTCTAGACTCCACCTCATCTCCGAGACGCTGCGTGAGCTTCGAAGAAGATTTCGAAAGGGAGTCAATTAGGCAAAGAGACATAGTCACCATGCCACCTCTGATTCCAATTTTGTACCCCATCCAACGGCAGCTGGTTTACCAGGGGCATGAGGAGTATTGGGATCTGGGTGATAGAGTTCCCAGAGAACCTATTCAGGTTGCGGAGGTAAGCGACTCCACGGATACGTGGAATTATCCATGCCCATCTCCATCGTCATCAGATAATGAAATGGAGGACTCTGACATCTCGGAGGATGATCAGAGGTCGAGGATGACGCAGAGGATGTATTTGTTGGGATCGCGAATGAGGACATGGATGACCTCCCGGAGGAGCATCACTTGAAGGACGATGACACCATCATCTTGGTGTAATCATGATGACGATGACGATGTCATCTAAGTCCCCTAAACCATGGTCGTACCGCATAAGTATGCGGGATGCACACAAAGAACACAAACAAACGCCACTTAATGGCAAAAATGTACAAAGTCTCTATAACTTGAAAAGTTGTAGATGTTCAGTGATCTATCATCTCATAGATTAAAAATTTCTAAGTTGAAATGATTGAAACTCTTTGGATGTTGATGAGTTAATTGTAAAACCTCAAAAACACCAAAAAAAAAGAACACCACTCCTTATTCCTACCCTTAGTCATCTTATGAATTAGTATAAAATCAGTGTTAGATGGGAGTTCAGAATCAGTTTTCTCATCTTGTCCGAACCTGATTCAGGACCAGTAACAGCTCCAGCAGCAGCCGTCAGCCAGGACAGTGAGGCTGAAGCAGCACCAGCGCCTGGACAAGCAGTGTCGTCGGAGCCCACTCAGGTTACCACTCAGGTTATTGAATTCGACGTGGCCCTTAGTGTTTAGGTTCGGTCAGATTAAGGACCAGGGGGATGAGAATGTGCACCAAAACGATTGTGGCCTCCCCCAAGCCCATTTTCGTCTTTGTCGGAAGATGAAGGTGCCCTGCCCTCTGCCCGCCGACGTCGTCGTCTCACATTCCCTGACTCTTCGAAGCAAAACAGTCTTTTTCAGGGCTACAAAAACAATAGACACGCGCATCGCATGTATGTGAATGTGTAAGGAACATAAGGTTTTGAATTGAATTTGAATTAGAATTAGAATTAGAATTAGAATTTTTGACGTTTTTCAATGAATGAATAATTGATTAATAAATAGTCCATGAAAGCTATGAGAAATAGTTATTTATTATACAAGAGAAAAGGGTATCAGATTTCAGCTCGAGGTTGTGTTGTGAGACAAAAAACCGAGAGCTAAAATGTGTATAATACACAATTTTTTTCTATGACGATTCAATAGTGAAAAAAACAAATGTTTACGGCTTGAGACCTTTCGGCTTGCCTGGATTGCTGATTACTACGTAATAGGTATGTAATTCAAAGCGATAGTTGGTTATTTTTTTTTTTTATTCCATCAACTTTTTTCTAACTTAGGAATAAAGGCCGGTTAGGTTACTAGTGTGCAGATTTAGTGATGAAGGAAGGAGGTTGGGTTAGAGCCCCGAGCTGAATATCGGTTGCGTAAGAGATCAGCTTTTGCAATAGCAGATATTTTCCTTTCCTTTTGTATATATCTGAGAAAAAATTACTCACTTTTTTTTTTCGGGGAAAAAAGTAAGTTCATGAAAAGTCATATTTTAGTACCTGCCAACGGAGATGAAATGTCAAACTTTTTCCCGTCACAGACAAAAGGCATTTATTCAACGAAGTTATTTTCTGAAGATATTCCATAAATCAATGATTGAAATGTGATCTAGAGAAAATTTCTATAGTTGGTATATGTTCTGCCCTGGGCAAAACATCAGGAAGAACAGCCCTATTCATGAATTCTGTAGTTAATAATTTTTCTGAGCTCTTCAAAAACTCCCAACTTCCCAATTAGTCACCTTGCGGTGTATAATTGGACTCGAACGCGAAATTTAAATTTTTCCTTGGAAAGTTGAAAAATTAAGAGAAGGACGAAATATTAATTTTAATTAATTAAACAAACAGTGGGTGCGGTGAGAGCTCACTTCAATATTCGGCTCTCTACCGATTTTATAATTCTAAACAAGTTCCGACGATCGATAATTAATTTTCATTTTGATGAAGCATGAGATGATTCTCATCAATTATAAAGAAAGGAGAGACTGAGAAATTACAACAATTTAGTTTTTTATTTTATTGGTATCAAAATCACGATGGGAAAGTAACACTAAATCATATTCCTAATGATTCCCTGCATTTCTTGGGGAATGTGTTGACAGTCAGTATCAGTTTCTTCATACAGCTGGTTGATACGTATAAACCCGTGTCCCTTGACCAGTGGAATAGTTAAGTATCTCTCGGATCATTAATAATTTACCCTCATCGGCTGCAGTAGGGCTTCGCGAGACCAAGACTAAGACTGATCAGTCTTGGTCTTGGTCTCGAAAAAATAATGTAGTCTTGGTCTTGGTCTTGGTCTTGGTCTTGGTCTTGGTCTTGGTCTTGGTCTTGGTCTTGGTCTTGGTCTTGGACTTCCTTGATCAGTGGAATAGTTAAGTATCTCTCGGTTCATTGATAATTTTCCCTCATCCGGCTGCAGTAGGGTTTCGCGAGACCAAGACTAAGACTGATCAGTCTTGGTCTTGGTCTCGAAAAAATAATGTAGTCTTGGTCTTGGTATACAGTGTCTTCCTTGACCAGTGGAATAGTTAAGTATCTCTGGGATCATTAATAATTTAGCCTCATCCGGCTGCAGTAGAGCTTCGCGAGACCAAGACTAAGACTGATCAGTCTTGGTCTTGGTCTCGAAAAAATAATGTAGTCTTGGTCTTGGTATACAGTGTCTTCCTTGACCAGTGGAATAGTTAAGTATCTCTGGGATCATTAATAATTTTCCCTCATCCGGCTGCAGTAGAGCTTCGCGAGACCAAGACTAAGACTGATCAGTCTTGGTCTTGGTCTCGAAAAAATAATGTAATATTGGTCTTGGTATACAGTGTCTTCCTTGACCAGTGGAATAGTTAAGTATCTCTCGGATCATTAATAATTTTCCCTCATCCGGCTGCAGTAGGGCTTCGCGAGACCAAGACTAAGACTGATCAGTCTTGGTCTTGGTCTCGAAAAAAGAATGTAGTCTTGGTCTTGGTATTGAATGTTTCAAGAGTAAGAAGTCTTGATAGTCTTGGTCTTTGATCAAAGTGCGTCTAGGAATTTGAATTATTCAATTCAATTGTCACAAAAACAGTTGAAGATAGGTATAGAATAATAATAAAATATTCAAGCTTAAACTCAAATAGGTATGCATCAATATAGAGGATGACTTATTCAAAATAAAAAATCGTTGCCAAGTTTAACTGGAAGTGACAACAACGCAGTATCAAAAATGTTTCCAATATGAAACCATATGAAAAATGAATAATTGAAATAAAATGCCATAACATTTTTTTTTATCAGATTTTTCATAATATTGAGTAGATTCATTATTCATTATTTTTCTTTCGAGACCCAGATCAAGACTCTCGGTCTCGAAAGACAAGTCTTGGTCTTAGAAAGATTTATTAAGTCTTGGTCTTGGATCAAAACCAAGACAAGACCAAGACTAGTTTTTGGTCTCACGAAGCTCTAGGCCTATAGATTTTACAGTCAGATAAGAAACGAAATGGAAAATCTACAATGAAATAAATTTCTAGATCACAGTGGGTCTCATTACCTCTATAAAAAAGCCAATCTGAAGAAAAAATTACGAAAATATTATTCTGAGCAACTGAAAAACACAAAAACAGTCCAACAGCAATACTTAGTATTAATTGAATAACCTGCAGCGGTGTACTACGCAATTATTTAGTGATTTTTTCAAATTTGGTTTTACTAAACCGGTGGTTGATGTATACATTTTTTTTGGTGTTGAGAAACATAGAAACATATTGAGTGTTATTAAGCAGAGAAACTTTATTTTTCTGGACCTCATCAGGTGAAATCCATCAGATTTGATAATTCAAATAAACAGATGAACTGCGTACAAATGATTTTCGGAAAATCTCAAAAAAAAATCAAAATCTTTAGTATCAAATGAAGAAGTAACTTACAGTTTCTTTCTGCAGGACCCATTTCCGAAGATATTATCCAAAATCTGAAAACAAAAATGTGTATCATTACTATCATTAGCAAAAAATATATGTAGGTATGCATGTATGCAAATCGAATGGAAATCAGATGGTATTGTTACGAATATTTAGACCTCAGAACGGGTCGCCATCTAGTGGAGAATAGCAGTATAATAGCGGTCCCTAGACTCGAAGGAAATGGAAATTGAAGAATACTCTCGAAGACGACTAGAAAAAAATGTTTCTTACTATAAGGGGCCGTGCGAGTCGGCGATTGACAAGTATATAAATTAACGTGTGGAATGAAGAATTTTAAAATAAAATTGCAAAGTTCTTTACAGTATTTTCCTCTGATAAATTCTGTAAGATTTGAGACACATGAAAGGGAAAGGAAACAAAATAGAAATTGGACTTTGTAGGCTCGAACAAACTTCTTGAAGCAATGAGTTCCAAAGTATCGCCAAAATGAAGTTTTCTTGACAGCAGTTCCTTCGGATTTGCAATTGAATATATATGGATCATATCAGGAGGTTGATACTGACAGCGGAATGATAGTCGAAACGCTGAATGTGAAATAATCGATGTTTCATATTACCTACAATGAAATTTATTTCACTACGAGGTATAAGTACGTACTATTTGTTCTGAAATTGCAATCAACCTTATCATAAATTAAGAAATTTTTGAGAATGCATAACAATTTTTGATCGATGTCATATTGTCATTATTGTTGAGACACCGGCAAGAATTTTCCCGGACCGTTTTCGATACGGGAAAGTTCGTTGTCATTGTTTGTTCAAAAGTGACTTGGGCGAAAAACCAGGCCAATTGTTAACTCAAAATTGGTAATAATAATTAGATAATAGGTTTTTGAGCATTTTGAGCAAAATTATTAACATACTCGGATTCAGAGACCCAAAAAACATATTTAATACAGATGATTCCAGCTCTGGACCTAATTTGTTCACGTCAAGCCAGCTGGCCAACAAACTAGTATATTTTAGAGAAAATTTAGTGAAACTTCAGCAACGTTGTCTACCTTTGTCTTTCATGAGATTAGTGCGGGATAACTTCTTGAGAACATTTCACACATATTAACATTCTTTAATATTATTTTGGGACAATTTTTCTCGCGCTACTGATTGCCATTCCCAACGTATCTGAATTCCCAACCCGAGTTGTGACGGCCAATACCCATGTCAAATATACCCGATTAGAAAAAATAAATAAAATCGCACTATCGGCATACGACTGCACAGAGCGAACCCATAAATAACAATTCGGGACCGTCTCTCCGCCGCCAAATAATAAAATTCCTATAGTCAACGCAATCGAAGGTCCAGAAGAACATTTTTCAGGATAACTGCCGTGTCGTCCACTCGAGCTTCCTCTGAATCAGAAAAAAATAGTGGAATTCATCCTAACGGAACGCACTCTCCAGTTTCTGGCCAATGATAGAATGTGATGTGAAAAGGTGTGTTAATGGCACTAAAAAGGTTTTATGTTTAATGGTTGCAGTTTCGAAGAATTTTCAGTCTGGTCTGCAGATGTTTCTCTAGGGTCGAATGAGAATGAGGATGGACAAAAATCACCCTTTTAGATTTTCCCGTTCTTTTCTACCACGAAAGTCACAAGGGAGTTTCACAAGGTGAAAATGAACAAGACGTGCCTGATATAAAAAATATTTTGTCACATTCACATCAGACTTATGGGACATGATGATTACGTTTATCTTCATTTTCAATATAATTCAACCAACATTCAACTCTATACAGAGTGGTTCATTTTTTTTTGTGGTTCTTGATATCGTTACATTTATTTTTCATTGTTATAGCTATTCGTAAATGCTGTTGTGATTATGAAAATGTAAAGGATTTTAAACGATTCTTTAAAAAACATATATTCGCTCACATTTTGTTGTGTGAAAGGTCCTGAAATTTGCTTAGATACGTAAGGTAATTCGATGACTTTTTGTTTAACGAGTATCGTAAAAAGAGAAAATGCCCATGACAGGTCTACATGTCAAAAATAACTTTAAAGTTCTTGACATGATTTTTTGGGTTTATAACCTTCCACAATCTGGAAATGAAAAAAATTTTAATCCCAAGAAATCTGTACAAGTGTAGAAGGGCAAATTAATTAATTTGCCCGATAAGTTACTGCGTTCACAAGACTGCTGTCTTGAAAGAAATTAATTTTTGTAGTACACTGAATTTGCCTATCTGAAAAAATGAGATCGAATTAACAAAGAATACTTCTCTTTTTTTGAAAATTGTTGACGTTTCGGAGGCTGTATCTGAGGAGAATTTAATGAAAAATGCTTCTCTGAGAATGGCCTAGCTTGTCTTGAATGAAGAAAGAACTCAAAGTATAATCTTCAAAACTGCTCAAAATAAACACATATACAATAAATGTACCAAAATATTGCAAATTACCAGGTATTTAAGTGGATTGAACCTTGAAATGGGATCCTCAAATTGAATATGTGTTTTCCAAACTCTTCTTGTATTTATTCTCTCAGGGTTATTGCAAGAAATCTTCTTGATGTCAATCTTCCTCAAATATGGTATGATATTTTGGAGTAGGTCCTTCAGATATTCTATTGTATATCCTAATGTTGTGTCCATAACTCGTATTTCATTGACAGTGTTATGATTTATTGGAAAATTGTCAGCAGGGTACAAATATTATGTGCAGTGGAACTGATTTTACTGATTCAGACAATAAGTTTAAACATTTGTATTTATGAAAAAACTACAACACATCAATAATAGCAATCATACAGAGATGGATATCACATATATATCAAATATTTCACCCTAGTGCGAAATACCTAATTTTGTGTACTAGTTTACAGTGCAAAATGATACGTATTTCAAATAGGTCGTCGGAGAAAACAAATTAACACATTTTTACCTCAGTTTGCCTTCTTGTTTTGTGATCTAAACACCCCGCTTCTCTAACATCGAATCACTCCCTATTTGATTTATCATGAATCTAGAAAAAAACACATTTTCTCATCGATATAGATCCCTCGCGACTGTTGTAATAGCTATATCTTATTTTTCACCCTAATTGAGAATTTCTGAATTTTCTCGAACTTGGAATAACACTCTCGAAAATATAAAATGGATTATCCGTAAGCGGTGCTGATATTGCCAACAGGCTCGAAAGCGATCAGAGGCAGAAAGTGAACTCAATTGTTTTAGCGATACGTATCTGAGGTAGCGATATTAAATGAAGTTTTGTTGAGTGGAAACAAAATTGAATAAAGTTTGCATTCTGTTCGAATGAACTTTCCATGCAATGTTGAAATCCATGCCATTGGAAAGTATTTCATGAAAATCTATGAGCTCGACTGCCACGAGTTTTTTTTGGTCGAACAACATATTGTGTACCTCTGAGTAAAAAAAATGTCACTCACTTACCTTTGTACAGTCTTATATGCCGATATATACCTAGCCACCACGTTGTAAAAAAATATATGTATATAAAATGTAACATGCAAAATTTAAAATGTAAAATGTAAAATGAAAAATGTAAAATTTAAAATTAAAATGTAAAATGTGAAATGAAAAAATTAAAATATAAAATGTGAAATGTAATGTAAAATGTAAAAATATTATATGAAAAATGTATACCTACGCCCATGCACAAGAGAAACTTTTTTTCTCTCTGTATTTATGTACCACCATTATTTAATATTGTAATTTTGTATACAATAAATAAATTTAGTGATTGATTGATTAAGTAGCCGCGGGGTCAATTTTCCAATTCAACAATGGAAAGTAACCAGGAACCCATACTATCATAACGAAATAAATTAAGTATATAAAGAAACTGTCATATTTCACAACACATTTATCACATAAAAAAATAAGTGAATATTTATATTGGTATCCAACGAATTTTCCGTATACGCGAACACAATGTTTTTTTAGCACAAATTACGAGGTTCGGCTAGAAACTGAAGGAACTGGATTTCTGTTATATAAACGGCTCGACTAGACCAAGCTATAGACGTTTCTTCACCCACAAAATCAAAGACGCAAATGGCCCATGCTAATTTTTATAAGATAGTTCGTTAATGAAAATGATATATAATTCCATTTGAAAAAATTGCCGATGACATCACTCCTCTACCAATGACACATCAAAAAAATACACACAAAAGTGTAGAGTGAAAACCCTTTTTTTCGATAGTTTTAATACTTATTAACTGAGAAAAGTGGGAGGGTCCATACATTTGACTAAATCTGTACTTATATAATATCTTAATAAATATCAAATAAATAAAACATCTTTTCCATCAACTGCAATAATTCCATTGCCAAGGTAATGATGCATTTGAAGTTCAACAAAATCTCCATGTAAAGGCAGAAGCTGAGACGTTTGTTGCAGACATTAGTTATTGTCTGCAGAGACCTACCCTATCCTGATGAGGGCAAGAACCCAGAAATCGATCTATAGGTGGTCCAAATGTTTCAATGAACATTCCCATGCAACTAGCAATTGCGGAGACATCCTTGTAGGACCCTGCACGGAAATTCATTAGATGTAATTCAACGTTCGTCGTGGTATTAGCCAGGAAAGTAGTTGTTTTCTGATGGATTTTCGACCCAATTATTCCTATTGTATAGGATTATGGCAATAAGCGTCGTCCTCGTAGTGCAGGACATCTTGTTTCTCTCTTGAAAAAATTGGTTTTTAATCACCCTGTATCTCGAAAACCAAGCCGTTTGGGACATATGTTTATATGAACTTTTCGTCCTGAATACTTTCAAAGAATCTTCTTCCCAAGTTTGTCAACGTACTTAACACCCTGTGTAGGCGTCCTTCAACGTATTCCATATAACCTTGAAAGTCTCTGGTACAATCCGCCCAACTGTTGTCTCTTCCCGTAAAATCCCAATAAAACGAATATATAGTTGTGAGCAAAACCGGTGCCGGTGTGTGTGCAAACGCCCATACAGCAGAAAAAGTCGTACAGCAGTTATAGGCTATTGTGAGTCAGGCTTGTAAATATTAATTGAACTTCTTATCGAATTTGACAAGTAGTGTTAAAATTCAAACTATTTTTGTCAGTAACGCGCCTTCAACATTTTTCTAGTGCAATTAGTGCTATGCTATGCTATGTACGACTTTTTTATGATAAATAATATAATATTGAAAACTTTTTGTTATAGCGGGTGAATGCAAAGAAAAATGGAGAAATTGACGAAGTACATTTGTGAAGAACCTCAAGCCCAAAGTGAGTGGTAGTGGAGCAAGAAAAAAAAGCCGTATTACCTGACGGAAGCTATGCAGTTCGCTGTTCCCTTCGTCAAGGTAGCCGGCAACATAACTGGAAATTTGCCAGAAATCTTTAAAGAAAGACCTTCCCCTTCCACAACACCATCAATTGTCGAAATGGAAGTTTCCCAAGTGTAATCTGTTCTTTCGGATGATATACTTTCTGACTCCCAATCGTCATTGCCATCATCTCCCAGTTCCTTATCTACACCTTTACCACATCCATCACCATCGTCAGCCAGGCCTGTCTATACTCAGATGCCATCTGTATCTACGGGTGAGAGACAACGAGGTACGCGTGGCCGAAAAAGGAAATCGCAAACTAACCAAAGTGGCGCTGATAAAGCCTTTGCGGAATATTTTGCAGCCAAAGCTCTGAAAATATCCAAATGTCCTTCCACAGATTTTAAACGAGAGGGTATACAAAATTTCTTGAACAGCCTCATCCCCGACCTCATGCAGTTGAACGATTGTTCAATTGAGACTTTACAAGAGGAGACCATTGCTCCTCATAGATGAGATAACGGGAACATTCCCAGAAATGTCAAATGCCCGTCCTTACGAATTTCCTTTATCTACACAATTAGAAAGTAGTTTCGTTCCATTGCATTTTGCAAAAATAAACTTTAATTCATGAGTATTTTCTTATTATATTAATATTATATCAATTAAAATATTTTCATAACGAATATACAGTTTTTACCCACCTCAATGTTATCAGTATGCGTTCTTCTGCACTCAGTGCACTACAATTTCCACTAGAGCAATGTTACACTCTTTTGACATTCCATAGAATGCTGAAAAATGTTTGTCACTATCTTGTAATTGTTTTGCCGCAACAAACAACCGACAATGGACATTCCACTCTATGTACGTATGTACTCATACTTTCGGTTTCCTTTTTTATATCCAACAATACATATAAAGAATGTGAACTGAATTGAAGACTTCAGGGCAAGAACATGCTAACTCACTTTGGCAATAATTTTCAGGAGAGCGTTCTTTAGATTTGGACTTCTCATGTTTTTTCATGTATATGGTTCACAAAAAATATCTTCTGACCCGACACATTTTTTCCCAGTACAAATATCCCAAGTAGCAAAATAATTACTTTATGAAACTGAAATATTTCATAACTATTTTATAATACCGAATTAAGAGTATTTCATCACTGAGTTTGACTGCAACATTTTTGTGTTTGTAGAAAAACGTTTCTATAACATTGTCGTATACTTATTTATACAATTCGCATTATAAAACTGAAGCTTGGTTTTGGCTTTAAATAGCTTTAAAACGCATTATGAGGCCGCTTTAAGATGCATCAACAGCGCGTCACCACGAACGCCAAATTTCATCATTGCGCCGCACATCTTAGGTATGAGGGAATATATTTTTCAAGAATGATGGTGGAGATAATGAAGCACCTGTTCCCAACAAAACTACGTAGCTGGGAGCGCCAATAAGCTAGATAGCTCCTAATCGTAGTTTCGGTTTTGCGTAAAAACTAATGATTTTATAAAAAAAAAACCTCTAGTTGTATAATTTCCTTAAGAACCCGGGAAACTACCTATTTTTTTCATTTGTCAAACCTTAAAAAAAATGTTTTCTTCAAAATCATCAAAACCAAAAATCAGTTAATTTCCCGCATTCTTACAAACAAATTAAATCATTTGTACACAATTTTCGCAAAAAACTAAAACTGATCGCTCAAAACCGAAACTCGTTTCATCAAAGGTATTGTTTGCTCTTAAAACCGTTTTGAAAGAGTGTTTTAGCTGCTTTATAATGATTATATGGTTTCTCTATACCACCTTTTATTTCTGTGTTGAAAAACTGTTTTGTATAAGCAAAATGTTGGTTTTCGACCACATAAAGCGTAGATTTGATCAAAGAAGACATAACCAATCATCCCTGATGAGATTTATATTATAATTAAAGTATGTACCATTTTTGCTTAAGCCGGTGCTCTTCGCAGAGCTGAGCTTATGAAAATCACGCTTAACGATATTCAAGATAAAGGAAACCTAATTACTGTGAAAATTTACAGTTCGAAAAACCATACTTCAAGATTCTTCATTATATCTGAAGACATAAATAATGGAACCTTTTTGAAACTCTATAGAAAGTACGCACATTTACCTCCTACCATCATGCACCATCGTTTTTTTATCAATTATAAAAAGGCATATGCTCTGCTCCGTGCGTGAACACATTTGGTAAAATTCCGGCAGAAATCGCTACCTACTTAGGCCTACCTAACCCAGAACGTTAAGCCGGCCACTCACGTTCCGGTAGACCTGTGCAGGTGAAACTGTGCAGGTATACCGGAGACCTGAAAAGTCCACATACGCTAAAGTGAAATTTTAGATTTTTTCTAAGCTGCCTCCCTTTGTCCAAGATAGTGGCATTCTTTGCTCTTAATTCGCCATAGACAGGACTCAAAATAAAGTTTTATAAACTCGGCTATCACTCTACGTTGGTTATTTTATACAAAAATCTATGTACAAACACGTGTAAGTATAAAATTTGATAAAAAAACTGAGACCTGTGCAGACTTGTCGCCACACACATTCCGGTCCAACGTACGACAGCAGTCAGGCGCAGGTCGACCGAATCGATTTTCAATACTGCTCCGGTCGCCTGTACAGGTCCATGGAACTACACAGGTTTGCTCAAACACACGTTGCGATATACCTGCGCAGGTGTTCCTGTACAGGTCTACTTCACAGATCGCCATAACGTGAGTGGCAGGCTTTACACAGGTCACAGTTTTAGATGATCCTCGGCAACGTTTCTAACAGATTCAGGCGAACGGATAACCAACATAAAACGTCTTGGAGGCTGAAAGTCAACTGCTGTTGCTGAGGATTATTTGGAAGACTCATTAGAACAGAAGAAAACCATCTCGAATAAAATTCTTTCTTGTACTGACAACTTGCAACCGATGCCGTATCCGTCATCTCCATGCACCTTGCAGTCTACGAGTGTTACTCTTAACTGCCAGTTACCACTAACTCACTTCTCTGGACCGGCTATCCTGACTCATTTACAGAATGCAACAAATTGTGTTTGTAACATTGGTATCAATAAAAATTTGTGGATTTTCATTGAATAATTTGTATGTTGAAAAGATATATATATATATATATATATATTTTCGATGTTCTTTTTGAATCTTCATGCCCTGGACCGCTTGTGCGAACTCCGTTTCGCGTCGTTCGGTTCAACGGCAGTCGCGTGCGGAAAAATACCACTTTTCGCACTTGTCAGGAAAATAACTATTTCGTCCCAGTGTTTTGATGAATATTCTAAGTGAAAGATCCTGCGAATATGTAAACAGTTTATACAATGCTCAAACCACAATTTAAAGAACAACGTGTGATCGCTGCGCTGTGGAATATTTAAAAAAAGTTGCCAGAGTCGAATACATTAATCAAACAACCGAAAAAGGATCTCCGTTGGGCCGGCACAAAATTATGCAATGTTTTCGAACATAGAGCTATTATTGAACACTAATGGTCGGTGGAAATAATAATGAACATGGCTAACAAACGCGACGATGATGAAAAGTAATTGATGAGCGCAAATGTGATGTAAATATTCAGTCAAACAAAATCTACCTCATCATACAATTTGTTATTAGCTCAGCTGACAAATTACCACCATTTATATATCATGGAATAGCATAATGATACCCATTTATTTTCTACTCTTTGTTGTATGATGGACGAGTTTCAGCGGGGTTACTACATATGGTGAAAACGCTAAATTGTTTCCATTTTTAGGTATCCAATATACTATTTTTGAATGCATTCTTTGAATCAAGGTAGCTTTGACACGATTGCTACATTGTTCTAAAATCTGTTCTCTCATCCGGCTGCACCCATATGAGCAACCTTCAGAAGTTTTCATGAGGCTAGGAATGACGAGGCTATTACCTCTGAACGTGCGATCCCAAAGCCAAATGAAAGGCAAACAGGCAAAAAAAACTATGCTTGAAAATGAATTATACGAATCAACGTAACATAGAAAAAGATACGAACAGGGACCAGTAGACAGAGCATTTCCTACGTCACAGTGTATATCCCAAATATTTCAATGTTTGGACATAACAAGAAGGACTTAAATCATTCATTTATTCAAACAAATTATAATTTTTTTTGCTGTTGTTTCGGAAAGTATAAGATTTTTCAAGAAACAATTTCAACAAGGTGAAAGATAATTCAATTCTCCACAAGAAATTTCTCACAAAATGCACTCGTTTTCTCAGAAAACCTGATTGAATTCCAATATCAAATTTCAGGCTCGCCTTAATCCGCCACTGCAATTTCCGGCAGGGCCGAAAATAAGATTTGTCATAACTTTGCTAAAAATTATAATAGAACGAAAAGAAAAAGTGTATATCATTCCTGAAGACTTCTACTTCCTCGTGCAAATATAACATGTGAGTATCTGAGTACCTAAAATGTGTTTTGTCCCACTTCACATAACTCTTCTACGATATTTACGGAGGATCCGAAAGTCATGGATATTTCAGTCGATATGAAATAATTATACTGAAGCAGGAATCAGTACCCTCTTTGGACCATATGCAACCATTTTAGACAAGTGAGACAAGTCTCACTTATACGCCAAAGGAAAACCTGGGTTTTACTCCTGCCTCAGTTTTCAACTTACTCATGATCACGAAAATATCTTCAGTTAATGTTGAAAATAATCGCTCATACACATCCTACATAAAAAGTGAAGTATGTGATTTCAATATTGAAATTTGCACTTCACAATAGTATTGTTAAACATATATAGGATATGAATGAGCGAATATTTTCAACATTTACTGAAGAGAATGCAGGTTTTATGGGTAAGTTGAAAATAAGGTAGGAGTTAAACAAAGTTTTTTTTGGCATGTATAAGTGGGACCTGTCATACTACTCTTAAAATGTTGTATTTAGTCCAAAGAGAGTATGGGCTGCTGCTTCAGTATAATAATTCCATATTTACTAAATTATTCATGATTTTCGGATCACCCGCAAACATCTCAAATATCTACCTTTGCCTATTTGTACATATATCCGGGAAAAAATAACTCACTTTTTTCCCGGTTCTCGGGGAAAAAAGTTATTTCATGAAAAGTTATATTTTATTATCTGTCAACAGACAAAATGTCAAACTTTTTTCCCGATACAAAAAAGAAGTATTTTTTTCCATATGTAGATTCAACTACACCAAGAATGACATTGAGAACGAGAATGTTTAATACAAAAGAACACATATGAAGATTTATACATTTATTTTAGATGTGTCATTTAAATTAAAAATTAATAATTAAGAACTTGGTTAACTTTCAACATATCCAAGAATTGAGAAAATATCCAAGAATTGAGAAATTTTCTTGATGAAACGCGAAACGCGCAAATGTTTCAATAAATATTTGATATAGGTAGATTGTGAAGATCAAGACGTTCCGAAAATGATGGGTGCTTTTTGATTCTGCTGACAACAGTCCTCACAGTTGGCATATTAAAGATTGTTTATGGTAAAAAATAAAGTTTGTAGCTTCAAAAATGATAAACAACAGTTTTTGAAATACACCCAAATGAGTCTAGTTTTTACTGTATTCTGGATAATGAATCCATATTGAAAGTTTCTCAGGATACAGATTATATTTGCAAATCCTCTTTCGTTGAGGCATTTTACATTTTATATTTTTTTATTCAGTTAGGGGGTAGAAGCATTAAGCCATCAATCCTATGGTTGGAAATAACAAAAATTACGTGTCCAAAGGTCAATGCTACTGTCCTTACTTTTTAAAATTAAAATAACTGCAAGATAGACACTGTGAACCCATTCCATGTATTCGTTCGACTTCTGAATTTATTTTCAAAGTAAACTAAAACTTACCTGTGAAAGCTTCGAGTATGCTTTTTTCCCCACAAACACAGCATTTCCATACCATTGTAGCTTCCACACAAGACAGTAAAGTAGAGAGTCGAGGTAATAAATTCAGTCACTTTTTTCGAATTACACTATAATTATTATCACAAACGCACAAAAATAAAAATAAACTAAAACTATCAGTAACAAATAACGAGAACGAACGCCAATGGATCATTTTGTTGGGGCCAAAGCTCATTGTTGTTGTCATGGAATTAAGGTTGACAGACCTCGAATTTTGAACTGAGCCAATCTCAAACTATTGTTTCAAAACGTAACCAATGGCTGTTTACTTTCCCAGTATCCAATCAGACTTTGGGGCTCAAAACGAGCGCATGCGCCTTAAAAACTCATCTACATGAAAAGGCCTAATGTATTTTCGTTGACTACCCGGTACATTATTAAAATTAAAATTATATCCTGCATGCGGAGAACTTTATAGAATTGAGACGAAGTTGAAAATCATATCTCTTGTCATTGTTGAATTCACAATACAAAATCGAGTTCGAATTGAGAAAGCGTTTTCCACCGCACCGCAATATAATTTGTACATTTCGAATGAATTACCAATTTCGTGCTTTAACTCGGCGCGTGCATTGTAGCGAAGCTTTTTAGAACTCGCTGGTTTGAAGTTTCGTAAATATATCAAAGCATATCGTTCAAATTCAGAAAGGCGCATCAAACTCCAAGAGACGTTAACAAAGACAATTTGGATGCCTGAAAGTGGATTCAATTCGAAATGAAACAGTCGACCAATAAAATAGATGGGAAACACGTTTCAAATATTATTCAACTAAAAAAAAAACGTCCATAATCATCCTGACGTTACAAAAGAAGAATTCGTTTATATTCTTATCACGCGTTTCCAGTTAAATAGGGTTTCTCCTCGGCACTAATGCCAATAATCCTGATCCAGAAAACAAAATACAGTCATTGCGAGTAAACAACATTGGAAACAGTATTTTTTCGTCGACCTTATCCAATTCCTTGAAGAGGGGTAGTCTTGATTTTCAGAGAACTGCGTAAACAAAAATAAGAAAGAAAATAATATTTAAACAAATTTGTACAACAGTATCACTATTTTGAATCGGGTTTGAAGGCCGTCGTGGTTTGGAATACTTTCCTAACGTTCCGCGGAGTAGAACGAAGATGAACAGACCTCTGAAGAAGCTAGCCACTCGCGCTAGCGAAACGTTAGGAAAGTATTCCAAACCACGACGGCCTTCAAACCCGATTCAAAATGGTGATAGTGAAAATTTCGGCCGCGAAAGCCTTAGCCAATTTATTGTACAACAGTGTTGCTTCCTGCGCACGTTTTATATTTAGAATAGTAATTTAATATGTATCAAGTGAGTAAGAAATGTTGACGCACGACGCCGTAGGCGGAGTGCGGCATTCCAAAAAACACTTTACTCACGAGTTCCATACAGTATTTTTTCTACAACTTTCAAAAAAAAATAATTCATATTTTTTTGCAAATATGAAAAGAATTTGGCATATTTTTATTGATTCATCATTCGAGCAAAGTTCGAAGAGTTGAGTTTTAAACAAATGAAACGAATAATTTCGACAGAAATCCCTTTCTCTCCACACTATCCCGCAAGATGGAAAATTTCAAGCGAATATTAAAATAACATATTCATCGAGGTTATTATTATTATTAATGTTGACTTGACTTTCGAATAACTAGTCCAACGAGGTAACTTTTCATTTTCTTAGATTTGTATTCAAAATAAATAAGCAATCCTCGTGAAGCAACGAATACCTTTTTCTTTCTTTGAACTATGTCAAGGAAATCTCATATTTGCACTATCCACGATTTTCTCCGTTCAATCTTCATCACTTTTAATTTCTATTTAAATTAAATTTACAGTTATCAAGAATTCGTTATCTGGATAGATGCCCAATTTCGCAAATTTCATTAATTATTGTTGTCAACTAGTTTCTGACAGCCAAACAGCCATAGCTACCTTGGATTACCTAGTGTAGATTATAGGTCCAATAGTTCCTTAGAGGTATATGCCATTATTTTGAATATATTCGCCGCGATAGTTTGGAATTTTGATAATACTTATTTAATAGTAAGAATGCTAAGAATATTATTGGTGAAACATTTGTATATCAGATATTCATAGGTTATTAGTTGCCAAAGAAAATGGGAACTGGCTTTATAACCAGGATTTCGTTATTATTCGGATATGTCACTGTTGTTGCATGAAACTGTCGGTTGCCTAGCAACAGCCGTTAAAAAAGTGCACTTTTTTACGCTTTTCCATTTAATAATGAAATCGTATTTTGATAGTGAAATATTTTAATACTTTACGCACACTAAACACACAAAAAAGTGAACTTTTTTTGACAGTTGTAGAAAAACATATTTTTTTCTACAAGCGTGCGTATTTCACCCTATTCCCGCTTACAATTAAGTTTGGAAAGTGTATTTGAATAGTACAATTTACGCCTGATGGAGGAACACGGCTATGGAAATAATCCCTAGAAGCACAAGAAGGATTATTAACGAGGTCAAGTGGAGGAACTCGGTGACACCGATCTCTATAGTTTAAGCTACGAAAATTATTCGACGGCTCGATGTTTTACACTATTTTCAAATGAGGAAGGGGTCTGAAACGATCTGATTTTTTTTTATTTCTACCTGTTCTATATCTAGTCTTCTTGAGAACGAAGCAAGTTACGTAAAATCTGGTAATATTAAAAAGTGATTCTTTTTGTTGACCAAAAGTGTTAACCTCAGCCAGATAACGATAAAGTGATGACCGCGTCATTTATTTCTGCCGATATAATAACTAATGTTCGGGAATGAAATCAACTTTAATTGGATATGGGAGAGGATTTTTTTTTATTTCGCAATAACACGTTCTGCGTTATTCATTCGTGCTATTAAAAACATCGTGGCTTGATAAATCACCTGAAATTTCAAATTTACCTGCAACTTTGCCCTGATTTATTTTTTGAAACGTCTTTTTATTTCACATGTTGTGCCCATTATCTCCATCCACCCTTGGAATAAATCAAATACGTACAAATCATCTCATATATTCCAAAACATATATGATGTGATAGTAAAAACAGAGTGTTCGTGAAAAAACGGGAAAAACTTGTACATACGAACTCAAAAGAGATAATTTAAAAATAAGTTTTGTGAAATGATTAGTTCAGTGAGTGTTGAGAATTTCCATTTCTCTTAGAATCACCTGGATTTTGTAGTTTTTCGAAGTGACTTCCTAATTTCACTCCCAAACACATATGCATTCCGAAAAGATTTAGCAGAAGACGCCAAAAATTCCCAGGAAGATTCAACAGAACTTGGCTTTTTCAAATACGTCATTCGAAAGATGTGAAATAAAACAGAATCATTTAACAATCACGTAAAATACTAATTTCCAAGAATATCTTTAATATTCACGAGAGTGAAGTTATCCACATCCACAAAATACACTGAGAAAAAAATATCGAAATTCTAATTTCGATAGTGGAGACTTTGTATACCTCTAATCATTGAAAATGGTTTTCCTGGCGGTCAAATCTGTAAAAACATGGTGCCTCGGTTTTTCAGACAGCCTCGAAGGGTGGAAATGGGGTTGAAAAAAAAATGTAATTCGAGAAGTAGACTGTGTACACCATTCATTTTCAAATATGTTGTTCCCCGTGATCGAATTGACTAGGAAATGGGGTGTCTGAGTTTGTCAGGCCGTCTAAGGGGGTGAAAATGGGGTTGAAAACTTGAAAAAAATTATGATATGGAAAGTTGACTTTGTTCACCTTCCATTTTCAAATATGTTATTTCCCGTGATTGAATTGACTAGGAAATGGGGTGCCTGAGTTTGTCAGGTCGTCTTAGGGGGTGAAAATGGGGTTGAAATCTTGAAATAAATTATAATTCGTAAAGGTGATATGTGTTGTTTCTCGTGATCCAATTGACTAGAAAAATGGGGTGTCTAAGTTTGTCAGGCCGTCTAACGGGGTGAAAATGGGGTTGGAAACTTGAAAAAAATTATAATTCGGAAAGTTGACTTTGTTCACCTTCCATTTTCAAATATGTTGTTTCCCACCCACGACGCAACCTACGACAGCTTTTAACCGACCACTCTTTCACCCCATTTTAACCCCCTTAGAGCGCCTGACAAACCCCGGCATTCAATTCTTCTAGTCAATTCGAGGCCAAAGACAACGCTTATAATGATGCCATGAACTGAAATTGCCGACGTTCGCCAGCTGGAAAAAGTTGAAAACCTAATTACGGCTTTCATCAAAGTAAATTGGAAGGTCTTGCTATACTCTGCAACTCCGTGAATACTCTTGAAAAATCGTTCCGGTTTATTAAGATATATAAGCAAGACAATGAAAAACGAAACATGTGAAATTACAGAACATTACGTTGGCATCAAGTTGCATGTAATAGTTTTTTTTGTATCTAATGTGCGAGATGATCGACTATTTGTTTCAACTCAGCTACGCCTCGTTAAAATAAAATCAGTTCTCGATCACCAAAGTACATTCGCGCACTAGATGCAAACAAATTTTTTTCCACAAACGTCAAAACATAAAATTAGGTAGTAAAAAATTTCGTCACAATTTGAAAAGTGTTAAGAAGCCTCACTTAATTATTGTTAAACATTCAGGAATAAATGATTTCTTGGATTTTTGCTTGATTGAGGACCAAATTCCATATAGTTTACATGCAGTGTGCGAAATAGATATTTCGCACATTACTTCGCGCACGGTGTCATGGTAACGAAGGAAAATGAAAAAAAGTGTTACTTCGCATTTTTTGTTGTCAATGCGCGAACCTTCATTCTTTGACGTTTGTAGAAAAAAATTATTTTTAATATATCCCTTCTGAAATTACATACATTTGTCAATAAGACGTACAGTTTGGCAAATCTATAAAGGAATATACAATACTAGAAATCCGCGCGGAAAATTTCGAAACTTTTGACTCTGGAAGTTAGGGAAGTACTACCCTAGAAAGAATTACACTACATACTACATTATTAGTTTTATTTCGACCAGCTTAGCGTCGTTGACAATTTTTGCTACAAGCCCGCCGACTATTGATTACCATGACTCAAAACTCTACCTACGAATGAATATTGAACAATGTGTGTTATGTTTATTCAGCTGAACACAATTATTTAGTAAAGCAATATTTGCTTCCGCTCTGACGCATTGGCCGTGGCGAATTCGCACAACCCCCAGAGCTGCTCTGCGTTGATAACTCATTCCATATTCCAACGATGTATATACTACGGTGCAAATAGGGTAATCCCATCAAAATAGACAAAAAAAAATTCTACGTATGAAAGGCATATAGCTGTGGAATAATGTCGGTTTCTATATTATAATTAATTCGTAAGCTCAATTTCCATTTGTTTGAAAGTCGTTGACAGTGTCAGTTTAAAAAAATCGTTCAAGACTTCCATTGCCTTAAGGTGGCAGTTTAATGTCATGCATTCTGGGGTCACTGGATATAGAAGGCTTTGCTTCTACGGGTACGGCCAATGGGAGGAGTCCAATAGTTCAAATCTCTTGTAGTAGTTCGCATGTCAAAAATAACCCACAAAAGCACCAATAAAAAAGCAACAAAAAAGTTGGGTTATAATATAAAAAAAGAAGATTTGACACTCGTTTTGACAGTTTTATTCTTTTTGGTTTTGGTTCAGTATAATAATATTTCATATTTTACTCTTGAATGGATATACACCAGCTACTAATTCTAATTCTGTTATTGATTGAAATTGAGAGTTATACAATAATCTCGAATTTCAAAGAAGCGTTGGTCGATTTCCGGGCCTTGCCAAATACTCTGCAAGATTTTGATTAGACTAGGAGAAAGCATCCATGATTTTGCTGTGAGTAGATGGAGGAAGTGTGTCTGACGATGTCCCCAATTAATAAAATGTGAAGTGAGAAACAAATAAAAAAAATAAAAATGATAAGACTGCGGAGACCATATATTTAAAATAGTTTTCAGGAAGTTTTTCCATCTAGCAGGGTACACCTTCCATTTTGAATGTGAGATACTTGGCAAAAGTCTTTTCTTGCTCGATAGCATTTATGTTTTTGTCATAAAACTTCTTACCAGTGAATAAATGGCTTTGGAAGGCTCGGTGTTTTTATATTGTCTTTAGTTTTTCATAATGAATCCTAACATCCTCTTAGTTGATTTGACAATTTCTCAAATATGATAATCAACGGTTAGTTTTTGATCTACAAAAATTCCCAGATGTATTTTGACCAGTTGAGTTTATCATCTATTGTGATACCTGAGTTTCACCCTATCACCACTTCTGAGGTATTTAAGTAAAATAATCAAAACATGTGTTTTTTCAAATTTGAGCAATGTGCCATTGTTACTTCTGAACCAAAATTCTATACTTCACTTTGCAAAATACATTCAGTGTCACAACACAATATTGAAGAGCCCATCAATCTGTTGAGCCGCATATGACAACCGAATAGGTAACTTTTTTTACTATATGAGTCAATAATAGTTATTTATGGTACTAGTGTGTTATGTTGAAAATAAGTCACGCGAGGCCGTCAGGCCTAAAGTGACTTAGGAAACATAACACATGTGTGGCATACAATGATTTATCCAACACATGACAGTTATGACCCATTATTAGTGTCATTTTAGACAAGTAAACTATCAAATAACACACTAGTGAGTTATAATCCATAACTCACTAGTGTGTTATTCGATAGTTTACTTCTCTAAAATGACATTAATAATGACAGTCATAACTGTCATGTGTTGGATAAAAAATAAAATTGGTTTAATCTTGTCAAATGTGAGAATGCTAATGACTGTCTCGATCTGCTCTATAAAACAATTCACATTGTTGGAGCAAGTCATAACGAAGTATCCAGAAAAAGCAACTGCAGATAAACCCAAATATCTATGCTCGACTTTACACTTTAAAAACTCAAATTTGGCAAATACATTTGGAAGATATTGGAGTAGTTGTTGAATATTCGCGAAATGCGTTCCCGCTAGGTGGCGCTAAAACTTTAGGCGCGAAACAATATAATGGTGATCACCTGCTAAATTCCATAAGAGACCATAGTGTTTAATTTCAGTCTCATTCAAATTTTATTCACGACGACATTGCCATGTCTTACATAACTCTTTGTTTTTTAATGAAAAATAATGTAAAGAAACTTTGTCTTTGGTACTATTGACAGTATTAGCATTGCAGCACTGAGCAAATACGCTTATTAATGAAACTTTTGACTTCTGCCGTCACTTCAAGTGGACTTATTGTCCAAAAATCTTTTAATAATGAGAAAACAGTTGAAATAGATACACAATTATTACCGCTTATGGCAAGAAAGATCTGATCTACATTGTATTAGTTCAACCAAATAATTATAGATGTCGCACCGCTCGCGCAGGCTGCGAATATCGAGATTAATTTTTTTCCAAAAATTCGTGATTTTTTTGGGGGATACCAATAAAACGATAAAACGCACGTTTCTGTATTATTTCATGTCAACAAAGAGATCAAAACCTAAGCAAGACTTCACACAACGTTGTTGACGAGAAACTATGGAAGTCAGAATTTGGCGGCAATGTACCAAAAGATAGCAAATTTATAAGAAATTGGCATGACGTACCAACTTTGTCAATACTTCATTTTGCAGATAGATGGCGCCAGGGAGAAATTCATTGGACACGATAGAAAAATTGTAACCTCTCAAATTGAAATGACAAAGCATTTGGTACAATTGGGAATCAATCAACACTTTCTCTTCATCAACTTCTCCGGCAAGAATAGTGTCCTGTAATATTCCACCATTACCTGAACAGAAGACCAATTCAGCTTTGACGTAGGAAGCTTTTATGGTAACATTCAAGTTGAAGACGCCCTACCGATATTCCAGAAAAAACTATAGAAGGACGAAAAACTGATATACAACAAGCCTTGGGGTGTGACTGAGATATGTGGATGATACCTTCACCATATGGAAAATGAAGTCGAAGAACTTGAGGCTCTCCTGCACCACATGAACAAAGTGAGAATTTCTATAAACTGCTCAATGGGCCATGGTGGCGCGCAGGTAGTGTTCTCGCTTGCTATGCCAAGGTGCGCAAATTCGAATCTCCGCGCCGTCTCCGACTTCGTGCATGGCATCACACGTTAAAAGGTGAGGGCTGCATCTTCCCCTGGCTCGTATAAGTCTCTCGAGGACTTCTGAGGGTTGATGGAAATAACGACTTCAAAAATTTTTAACCTGTTAGTCCGAATGACACAAATACTATAACAATATCAAAATATTCAACACATGGCAACACGAATGGACAAACAACGAATCACAATTAAAAGATATCATATCCAATATTGCAGCCATACGACTTCCACGACTAGGTAATAAGAATTCAACATCCTTTGTATGCTGAGAAGACAAAGACAACGATACTGTGGAGTTTGCCAAATCTTGATGAGGGTTGAGCGCCTTCTCTTAGAATGCTACGAACAAGCTGCTCGACAGGAACATAATTTACCAAATAGTATCAGATTTTGTCTCGGTACCAAATATCGTTCAGATATCCTAAAGAGCTGGGCAGCAGAAGGGGACACAACAGATCTTACAGATCGCAGAGTGTATTGATACCCCCACTAAATTGGCAAAATATAAGGCGTTATTATACAAAAATGATAATGACCACAGTAGTCGATGCCAAAACCTAAAAAAAAATTTCGTGATAACTTCCTACTCAGTTCACCAACACCATTGGAGAAAAATAACTCAGAAGCTTCTTGATTATTCATTTGCCATATGTAGGGTTCCTTCATTACTTATTCAACTCCATTCTCCTTTTTTCAAAAAGTATTGCTGGAAAAATTCACCTAAAACAAATTCAACCAGTAATCATGTTATGGAATTTAATTTCTCAATATTTACCAGTGGGTAGTACTGCAGGATCTCTGAATTAATTCATTCGAAATGCTGCATGTGAATGGAACGTTTCCAGTTACACTTTTTATCCATGAATTGTTTTATTTCCCTCTAATTGTTTTATGGCCCGGCATATTGTGTTTCTCCTGAATGAGTAAAAGCTGCTACTCGTGATGAAAATTACAAGTTTTGACCCTACTGTAGAACGAGCTTTGCCCTAATTAATATTTCATGAAATAATACACGTCGGAAAACGGACGAAACACAAAAGAGGCTTCTGGTAGTCTCTTAATGAATATGGACTCGACCAGGCATTGAAACTTCAAAGTTTTCCACTCTCCGGAACCCTTCTTAATTAATTACATTTTCCATCTGCTGTATAACTCTCATCTGTCTTTGGTTGGGTATATACGACAATATAATGATTAATTTTTGTAGGTTTTTCTTTTGTTTTCTCTTGTCCTTAACTTCCATCATACCAGTTGATTGTATAAATTGATGATAACAAAATAAATCACAAGTTGTTTCTTCGCAACAAGTATTATAGAGTACAAAGAGTATAAAAAGGACCCCGCACCAAATATATGGGAAAATGGCTTTCAGCCAATTTTGATAATTTTTTGGGATATTGTAGTACAAGTCACTAGAAGTTACACATGCAAGTTTAAATTAGTTTCTATGTCCAGTTTCGGAGATACGGATTTCGAATGCCTGGATTGGAGAAGTTTGATTCATTTTAAATTGATTTTTGAAAACTTCGAAAACTTAATTTATTCACAATAACTCTGGAACAAAAGAAGATACGTAAAAAATATCCGATTAAACAAATTGGTTACTTTACACTCGTACTAATGGACTCGTGCTTTTGTCAATACGTTTGTTTTCTTTTCCAAATAAACGAATTTGAGTGATGAAATATGTATATGTATATTATGATACAAGTTTTATAAGACACCATTTTGTCGCACGCGTTGTTTGTAGTACGACGAGCGGAGCGAGGAGTGCTCCAAAAGAACAAGTGTCTTGTAAAACTTGTTTCATATACAATTTTTTTTATTTGACATTTTTTTGTAGTTTTTCATTGGAAAAAATTTGATTTAATATTAATGAAAGATATCTTAAATATCGAGTTGGCAACATTGATAACATATTTAAAATTAGAAAAAGGCGTCAGGTTATTTATTTATTCGTATAAATTATTTAAATTGTGAATGCAAATATCAGTGAATTGCCTTTTTTAAAATGACTGATGAAGGAAACTCAAGTAGCACCCTGAATTGAGAGTAATTGCTCAAAATCTTGTTCAGTTTACGAAAAGGAATCCCATCCCTCTTGTCTGACGTTCATCTGACAGTTGATGTTACCAATCTCGAAAAAATTTAAAATGCGTATCGAAATGGCTTCTATTTCAGATTCATGGACGATTCTACACAGACATGTCGTGAGCAACAATATTACGTCCGGCTAAGATGCCTAAAAACCCTGGTGTACCGACTGATACCTGCAAATCTGTGAGATAAAACGAGAGACATTCGCCAACTTGATTACGAGAAAACAAGTGAATCCGTGGGCTGCTTTTCGAATATCCCGTGACACTTGAGTGCACCGCCACCATCGGTTTTCTTGTTAGGGTTTCATGAACAAAAGTTTGAAGTTTTGCCCACGATTCACGACCATAAAATTAATAAAACAATATATAGGTGGTCGGTGGTCTGGCGGTCTAAGGTGCAGGCCGTTCAGAACTTCAGTATAGCGGTAGTCGGTTCGAGCCCGATGTAGGTACGAGGGATTTTTTCTCAAATACTCCATATCGAAATCGATAGACGACCACAGTCCTTGTTGAAAGCAAGTGTACTGTGTGTTGTCTAGATGCCAATCTCGGCTATTGTTAGCTTGGAGTGCACGCCGGCCACCCGAGGTGGTGCTGTAGGTTTTCCGGGTTTTCCTGCAGCTGAAAAGTGAATACGCCACCAAAAATCAGTAAGTTGCCCCGGAGCGCCACGGCAAATAATAATAATAGCCGTCCTCTACCCGCACAGGCCATGCCTTTGGGTACACTCTACGAGTGTTTATGAGGGAGTATTATTATTATTATTATTATATAATATAATTATTGGAATATACGGAATCACTGTCCCCTATCAGTTCTATTTGTTACATTTTCGACATGATTTATTAATTTTTTTGCTGAAATATTTTAAGTCACATTTCACATAGAAGTATTGCAGTTCAGCTGCATCGCATGGAAATTCACCATTAGCACCTGTCAATCTTATGCGCAGCGCATGCTCTGGCGTTGATATCTGTGTATTTGTGCCAAGTTTTGACTATAAGCTTTTTTAAATAAATAAAGAATAATTTTGTGGCTTTGAGTTTAATTGCAGTTGGGATTTGTTATTTGTGATGAGTTAATATGTTATATTGTTCTTCCACTTTTAAAAAGCCGTTCAATATGACATGTTAATAGTGAAAATATTTCTATTGTGCAATTTTGTTCGACAGAAAAGTGTATTTTTTGATCAACTACACTAAGAAGATTTCACCATTTCAAAATAAAAGAAATGGAAAATAACCAAAACCTCAACAAGCTTACTGAAGACAACAATAGCGATATTCTTTTTACCAATTTTAACTGAGATCAAGTAAGATTCTCAGCACAGCTCAATTGCTCAGTATATGACAGTTATCAGTCTTAAGTAAATGTAACATGTCATTAACTGAGCTATTGAGCTGTGCTGAGAATCTTACTTGATCTCAGTTAAAAAGGATACTAATATTGATAGATTTCAGTGGGAATGGAGAAAATTTTATATTTTTTACTTTATCGCGAACTTTCGCTACTTATGGAAGATTTCAAGAAAGGGTATAAGATATAAAAACGCATCCAGAGTTGATAGAATTTATTTGAAAACATTTTTGCCATAAAATATTGTCAACATGCATGGCGTTTTGAAATAAAATGTCTGTTTCGAAGTATGTTCAGATTCTCAGTGGTGAGTACTCAAATTCTGTACTGAATAGAAATTAGTTACCTAATTTGTTCATCTTTCTGGATTGTCGGCACAAAAAATTGCCCACATTTTTTTTTATTACACCACAACTATTGACTTTCTAATGGTTTTTAGATTTTTTTTGGGAAAAATTACACAATTTTAGTAGTGTCATTTTTTCAATATTCCACTTCGAGTATGGACTATTACTTTCGTATGGCATACAAAAGTTTAATAAAATTCCTTAAAATTCAATTAGCAATCACAATCACCATGTCCTTGGAATGTTGACAGTGTTGACACGAGAAAGAGGACGCCATCTCTGGAGTCGATTACAAAAGTAGACCACTAATTCATTTGTTTTGTCTTCAAAAAATTCTAAACAAAATCTAATCAGTCGGTACACCAGGGTTTTTAGACATCTTACGTCCGGCTATATTGAAGGATATCACATTATTAGTTTGTCAGACTAATATATCCCAGTTGTCGATCAGGCATAGAGCTCATCAAACTGGAAATTCGATCAAATTCCAATCAGTCGCAGTATTATAGATGTGTCAACCCCAATTACATTACGCTGCCCTAGTTCTGAACAAAATCTCAACCAATTCAATATATCTCACAACGTAACAAATATATTATTGAACTTTCCAACTTCATGGTAAAACTGCGAAAGAAAAGTATAAACTTTAAATTATCCACGTTGCTAGTAACCAGTTCTCGTTGAAGTTTCATTTCAAAAGTGTTCGTCGAAGGTTCCATAAGCATCGGAGTATATTGAATAATTTAAAATTTCTTCGAAAACTCTTTCTCTCGGAGAAAATTGTTATTTATATTGCCGTAGTTTTCAACTTGAATGAGTGTTTGAAGTAATCTTCAATTCAATCCCAGGTAAGCACTCTTATTGGCTACTATTGATTTCATTTTGGGCCAATATGGATAGATTGTAATTGTGAAAAAATATTATTCGTCTATATATATATATATATATATATATATATATATATATATATATATATATATATATCAATATGGGTGAATAATACGAAAAAAAATATAATATTAATAATATTGGAGGAATATTGGCTCAACGTAATCTTAAAGTGAATTTTGTCACATATAACTACTTAAGTTAACTACGAGCAAACTCGAGCAAAAAGTAACGAATGAATTGTAGCACTCTAAAACTCGACACATGATATCTCGACATCATGTATTATTAGAAAAAAATGTGTTCACCAAAAAATCAAGGGTGGATTCAGACACATATCAATGTCAAACTTTTCATTTTGGCAACCAACACCGCGATAATTGATAAACAAATGAATAGGTAAAAAAACAGTAGTGTATTTGTCGAGGGTAATACCACAAGAGGTTTTCTATTTTATCGGACAAACTTTCATTTTGCACGAAAACTTGGTTGCTTTGGTAATTGACGAGAGCAAATAACATGATAAAATCACGACACCGAAGATGGAGAGGGTTTATCTAATGTTACTTGGTCGAGTCATATTACAAGCTACCAAGTTTGAGTGGAACAAAATTAAAGTTTATACGATGAAAACAAAACCTCGAGTGGTATTTAGTGAGATAATTTAACGAATCAAATAAATGAATTATTAAACAAAAGTGAATAGAACATAATTTACTAAATTAAATCAATAATTCATTGAACAAAAAGTACATTTAATAGAAAATATTATTTAAATGTACAATTAGTGAAAGTACAGTTTTGGTATACAATCCTACCCGAAGAAAACTGCGGAATTTGATTATTTTCCTCTCTTAGATTTGTCACTAAAGTGGAATGATGCTGTGAGTCTAACTGAAGGTATCGCTTCAGAGAATTGGGGTTCGAATGTCCGGTTAGCTTGATAATTTGTTGTTCTGAGACTCCAACTTTGGCAAGAGTAGAAATACTGCTAGCCCTATGGGAGTGAATAGTAATTTTATTTTCCAGATCTACAGTGTCCTTCATAAAGTTCGCATCATATGGGAAAAACTTTTATTAATAATTTATTTTGAAATTCGACTTGGGCGTTAAGTTGTGCTTGAAAAAATATGAAAAATGACCTACTTGGATGTGGACACGTGACTTTCGCTACCTGTCAAAAGTCATTTTTTTTCAAAATTATCGCTGAAAATAGGCTTATTTATTCGAATTTCAAAAAATTTTGAAGGAAAAAGTTGTTTCTTTTTCGATTTTACACCTCCATCTCGAATTTGAACGTTCTATTGCAACTTTCACCTTTTGGCATTTTTTTGATAATTACGAAATTTCTGTAACATTAAAAAAATCGTAACTTCCACCAAACTGTTTTATACCACTAGCTCTAATGTGCAACTAACTTTCAATCATGAATCATCAACAAAAATATGTTTTTCTCAAGAAAATGAGAATTACTGCTTAACATTTCTGTTATGTTTGATGCAAAGTTGACATATTTTCAAGCATGTAGGATAAAAATTTATTTAAGTGGATTTTTTCAGTATTAAAATGATACCAAAGTCATAATTCAAAACATCACAAAACTTCTTTACGTGTCTAACCAAAGTTTACGACTTTTCACGGTACAAATCTCAAATTAAATTCTTACCCCTCCGGCTATGAAACTTTCATCAATTTTGTGAAGTAGGCTATGGAGATAAATGAAATTGGTAATCTATGATAAAAATTAAATATATTTAAACAAACTTACAAAAAAAATATTGTCAACCTCACTCAATTAAGAATTCTAGAATGCAAATAAAGTCAAACATGAAAAATTCAAACTTATTTAATAAAAAACACAAATTATGAGTTAGAATTTTCTGAGCCTCACTCAACTTTACATTTCTGTATGCCGCCCTTCTCTTTCAATACATAACATGGTTCTTCTGTGTACATCTTTTACTGCATTTCTGATGAACTGTGGGTGTATATTCGCTACACACTCTCGAATGGTCTGCTCCAAATGGTCAATATCGTTGAATGGCCGGTGCTTGTATACCTGCTGCTTCAGATAACCCCACATGAAAAAATCCAGTGGGGTTAAGTCAGGAGAACGAGGTGGCCAATGATGTTCCCAATTGTTGCCAATTATTTTACCTCTAAACATTTCACCAAGAAAATTTCTTACTTCTGTGGAATTGTGAGCAGGTGCACCATCCAACTGAAACCACAAATCTTGAATAATTTGAAGGGGCATATTGTCTACAACTTCACTTAGTTCATTTCTTAAAAAATTCAAGAATCGCGCAGCGTTTAAGTTCTCTCTGAAAAAATATGGCCCGATAACTTGATTATTCAATATACCACAAAAAACGTTCGTTTTAAACGAGTACTGGTCGCGACATTCAATAATAAAATTAGGGTTTTCCTGAGACCACCACCTGCAATTTTGTGAGCTAACAGTTCCATTTGAAGTGAACGTTGCTTCATCGGTCCACAATATTTTATATGGAAATCTGTAATGTTCGTCACATTCTCCCTGATACCAAGCTGAAAACCCATAACGGACATCAAAGTCCCTTTCCTTCAGGGTATTAATAAATTTCGGCTTGAAGGGCTTGAATCTATTTTTTCTTAAAATTCTCAATACACTGCTCTCGCTTACATTCGTTCTTCTGCTAATTTGAGAAATACTGGACTTTCCGTGTTGTACAACATCCAAACAAACATTTAATTGCACTTCCTCAATGTTTTTCGAAGGCTGATGTGGTTTTTTGAAATCAGTTAAAACTGAACCAGTACTTTTGAATTTTGTCAAAATTCTACTAACAGTAGACTGCTGTATATTTTTTCCTGGGTGTCGTATATTAAAATCTTCAGCGACTTGTCGATGCGGTGTACTTTCTCCACACATTAAAACAATCTCAATTTTTTCTTGTACAGATAACATTATTACGTTTTTCTGAATCAAACGTATTGAACTGCGTATTTAACTGTCAAACAATGCTTAATATGAAATTGTCTCCATTGACTACCTTTTTCATTTGTTTCCAAAGCCTACTTCACAAAATTGATGAAAGTTTCGTAGCCGGAGTAGTAAGAATTTAATTTAAGATTTGTATCGTGAAAAGTCATAAACTTTGGTTGGATACGTGAAGAAGTTTTATGATGTTTTGAATTATGACTTTTGTATCATTTTAATACCGAAAAAATCCACTTATATGAATTCTTATCCTACATGCTTGAAAATACGTCAACTTTGCATCAAACATAACAGAAATGTTAAGCAGTAATTCTCATTTTCTTGAGAAAAACATATTTTTGTTGATGATTCGTGATTGAAAGTTAGTTGCACATTAGAGCTAGTGGTATAAAACAGTTTGGTGGAAGTTACGATTTTTTTAATGTTACAGAAATTTCGTAATTATCAAAAAAATGCCAAAAGGTGAAAGTTGCAATAGAACGTTCAAATTCGAGATGGAGGTGTAAAATCGAAAAAGAAACAACTTTTTCCTTCAAAATTTTTTGAAATTCGAATAAATAAGCCTATTTTCAGCGATAATTTTGAAAAAAAATGACTTTTGACAGGTAGCGAAAGTCACGTGTCCACATCCAAGTAGGTCATATTTCATATTTTTTCAAGCACAACTTAACGCCCAAGTCGAATTTCAAAATAAATTATTAATAAAAGTTTTTCCCATATGATGCGAACTTTATGAAGGACACTGTAGACCAATTTTTTCTTCAGAAATTCTGGTCCACTCTGAAATTTCGTTTACACCAATGGGCATATTTTTGTACCATCCCTTGGCATTTTCATTTTTCCAAAACGGATTTGGTGTTAGAAACAATCTATCTGAAGAAATATGTTTGTTTCGTTTTTCTAGAAGCATTTTCAACAATCTTACAGGACACACGTTCAGATTTTCTTTATTTGTAGTCAACTACTTACTTTCATCGCACCTTTTATCTCCACCTTGAGCTGTTTTAGAAAAGACCGTGTTGTACTCGACTCTGCCTGTCAATGTTCCATTATTGTATTTTTCGGCTTTGAAATAATAAATTTTACACTGCGCACTTTCACCACCTCTCCAGGCTAATTCAAAAGCGGCGATATGAAAAAGTTTTTTTTGAAGTCCCATTGGAGTATTTTCATCCCACTGCTCTGCCATTTTTATAACTTCTTCTCTACTTAATGCTATAGAACCTTGTCTTCTTTTATCTAAATTGCTCTGCAGTTGCTTGCGTTTGGCATTTTTAGCGTTTCTAGCGGCTTGAAATGTCACATCTTTGAATGGGTCAAATCCATATAATATTTTTCTTGAACAATTTTGGCTACAGTATTCCACATTGTTTCAACTACGTACTCCTTGTAGTCATTTCCGTCTAATTTCTTCATATTATACGCCCAATCTGCCAATATGCTTGAGATTTCCGGCTGCGACGTTGAAGGTAATAGTTCATACCCCTTTTCTCGACAAAATAATTCAAACTGCCTCCAAATTGATGATTTGGTTTTTTTGGTGTTTTTTGGAGTGGCGTTGTCTATTGCAGAATTTATTAATTGAGTAGTTGCACTACCAAATCTAACGTTAACGCTCATTTGAAATTAAAAACAACACTTTATAACAAAAAGTATGAAAATTTGTTGTCATTTGACTTTGTTGACAGCAACGCGTCTTTGGGTACAGCGTTGGATTCAATAAAGTTATACGACAATTATTAGTTCTTGCCGTGGTGAAGGTAAATAACAGTTTATCCACTTGCAAACAGTTACGTTCCTATTTATCCGATATCAAACTGCCAAAACCAACGTTTCTTATGGACGATTTTATACATGAGTTGAATTATCGGGGGTAATACCACGAGTGGTCGCAATACTATCGATAATTCTGTCAGAAATCAACGAGATCAAATTGCTTGGTAACACCACGAGTCCCGTAGGGACGAGTAGGGACGAGTGGTGTTACCTCAAAGCAATTTGATCGAGTTAAAGATTTCTGACAGAATTATCGATTGTATTGTGAGCCCGAGTCGTATTTATTGAGATAATTTCACGAACCAACCAAGTTATTATTTGAAATTTGATCGAGTAAACAAAGTGAATTCTTCAATAGTTGCAACTAATGAATAATAAACATGAAGTCTGTCAACCTGACCTTTATGTCATATTAGATTACAAGATGTATCATTGCTGTTTATATTTGTGGTTGACTTGACGACGTGGTCTTTCCGGATCGGAAAGAAAGGAAGCGAAAGGAAGCGTGTACTTTCGCGAAATCCCATTCTGATTGGTCCTCATATCGCAGGAGACGCGACTTTCATATAGTGAGTGAAATTGTCGCTGTAAAAATTAAAGCTAACTTTTGCCGCTGTGAAAGTGACAATTGCACTGTGGCATATGCGATTTTTTATACATGAGTTAAATTGTCACAAATAAAAGTACTTTACGTCGGTATAGTTTTTGACACCTTCCGTATACAACAACCAAGTTTTGAGATTTGATAATTTAAAATTGAGTTCGAGAACATACAGAAATTTTCAAGTCTTCAACACAAAACGACTACTGTCCTCTACGGCCGTTGACTTATGTCTGACAGATTATCACTGGAGTTTTTAGTAAAAACTGCTCTGCGGTGTTCTATTAATATTATTAAAAAAAGTATTCACTGCGAATTACTGAGGAACGGCATTGTAGTCACAATAGTTATGTTTAGACTGATTATAACTGGTTAAATTATGGAATAAACGACCCAAAACCAATACACAAATCAAATTGATTATAGAAGAGCCTGAAAAATCATTTTCAAATTGGGTCTTGCGAAAACTTTGCACGGCTATCTGATATGTTTCTTTTGTTATTTCCAATGAAATTTTGATACTATAGGGTCTGCAAAAATCTCTGATTAGGTCAATTAGTTCCTTATTTACTGGCCATCCAACAGGTGCTCTTTTCACTCCACTCTCATTCCTTCAGATGCTAAATGTATTCATCCTTATTTCCTACATGTATACAGCTTAGGAGACATTATTTCAAATAGATAATTTCTCTTTGTGCTAAATATCGCTAGGGTTCACATTGCAAATAGGTAACTTTAATTAAAATCGTTTTATCACTTGCCACAAACAACGATATAGATACCATTCAAATTTGATTGCGATCACTTATAATTAGTTACCTATTTCGACAAAGATCCTCCACCACCAACGCCAAATTGTTGAGGTGGAAACGGCAAATTCCTAAAGTCTGAAAAACTCATTTCCTATCTCTGATCTGTTCAATTAGTTACGAAACTTTCAACAGATTTCCAAATTACGAGATAGGATTGCTTTCACAACGGCAGAAATCACTCAACTTGAAAATTTTTAGATTAAATTACTTACTGCAACCCAGCGTTACCTTGATTTGCTCTCAAAATGCAGAATATTTCACTATTTTCGGTCGCAAATTGAAATGAAACCATGATAAAAAACTGATGAATTTAACAGATTCACCGAGCTGTAATAGTTATTTACGTAATCAGATATTGTTCGATGAGTGTAATATTTGCCAAAACGAGCGAACGGAGTGAATGAGTTTTGCAAATTACGCGAGTCAAACAAATAAATATTTTCATAACGTATTTCGTACAAAATTTTATCTAATGACCATTTCATGAATATAATACAATGGTTTTCTCCTGATATAGGACAGTGGCATTGGCACTTGTCAGAATTTCTTATTTTCTTATTCTATTTCATTACACAACTAGTTGGTTAATGGTTATTTAACGAACAAGTGCATTAATAAAGGCGATTAACAATCGAGATATTTTAACGCGCTCGCTCCGCTCACGCGTTAATGTTTGAGATTGTTAATCGCCATTTTAATTCACGAGTTTGTTACAAAACTTTTCCGTCGATCGTAGTTTTCAAAAATATATCTTACTTTCAATGTTTATTTATTTAAAGATACGATAGAAAACAATCCCTATTCCCTATTTATATTAACTCAAAGACAGTTTAATTTTCCTTCGTGGTAGTTTTATTTTATTTTTCAAATTGAAAAAAAAAACAAAAAGAAACTGCCTGATGTGGGTTTGAACTATCGACCTATGTATCACGTATCAGCTGTCCGCCCAACTTTACCATTACGCCACGAGACTCATGTAATTTTACGCTACAACTACTGCTATATTGAAGATTCTCTGAAATTTTATTTGGGAATTGACAAATAAATAATGACAGATAGTACTAACCAATCTAAAATGTATTAGAACAATGTATATTGGGTTGCATATAAGCAAATCGTTGATTAATAGAAAATCATTCATTAACAGGGGTCATTAATCAACGATTTTGAGTGCGTTAAAAAACATCATAAATGAACGATCGACGGAAATAGTTATTTAACGAACAAAGTGTATTAATAAGGGCGATTAACAATCGAGATATTTTAACGCGTGAGCGGAGCGTGCGCGTTAATGTTTGAGATTGTTATTCCCCATTTTAATTGACGAGTTCGTTACAAAACTTTTCAGTCGACCGTAGTTTTCAAAAATAGATATATCTTACTTTCAATGTTTATTTATTCAACGATATGATAAAAAACAATCACTATTTCCTATTTATATCAACTCAAAGGTAGTTTAATTTTATTTTTTCGAATTGAAATTAAAAAAAAAAACAAAAAAAAATTGCCTTCGTGTGGGTTAAACTATCGACCTCAATATCTCCTCTCTGCTGTCTGACTGAATTTACCATTACGCTACGAGACTTCTTTGATTTTATGTGACAACTACTGGTGTATTGAAGAGTCTCTGAAATTTAATTTCAGAATTGACAAATAAATAATGACAGATAGTACTAACCAATATAAAATGTATTAGAGCAATGTATGTTGGGTTGCATATAAGCAAATCGTTGATTAATAGAAAATCATTCATTAACAGGGGTCATTAATCAACGATTTTTAGTGCGTTAAAATACATCATAAATGAACGGTCGTCGGAAATGAAATTACACAACTCATTTTCACTTGTTTCAAGTGACAGTTTTGAAAAAACTGACGTTTCATAATTCATAAACATCATGTAAAACCTGACTTTTCGAAACTGAATTAGATAAACATATTTTAGATTTTTGTAATAGACAATCCACTTCACTTAATGTTAACTTAACAAATTCGGTAGTTCAGAGAAATATATTTGGAAGAAGGGGAAAAACACGTCGATTGCAATTTTTCGTCAGTTTCATGTTCATAACCAAAAAATAAAATTCCACCCCACTGTGTAATGTTTTTGACGACTAAAACAACCTAGCGGTGAAAAGAAATGGTTTCGTGAAATATCACATTTCTATCTACCACGATCTATACATTTTTTTTTAGTAATTGAGATTATAAAACGAAAAAATTATTGTTCGAAAATCGTTGATCTTGGGTAAGTACAGGGAATAAACATCACATTAAAGGACACTAGAATTTAGTGAAAAATTCAATAATGAAATAAATACTATTTGAAATACAGCAATTGACATCTACTTCTAATATAATTTGAATTTTGAACGTAAATTGTTCCTATTGAAATGACCATTGTTGATGAAGTGAGATTCATCACTGTTCGGTATATTCTGATAGAAATTTTTATTTTCTGTTTTTTTTTTGTTGTGCAAGCCAGTGACAATACGCAATACTCCTATGCGCATCAATTTCTTATACCAATATTGATGAATTCGACATTTGAATAAACGATACTGGTGTTTTTTCAACATTTCCTAACTGTATCTCTAGCTACCCCTATCCCATATTCGATCAGCATCAATGATGTATTCGGATCAATTCCAACCGCTCGCTGTTAGAACAATGATCTCCGTATATTCGCTTACAATAAAATGTTCCCCATCATTATGATTATTCCGTTCTCTCCTGAATTGTGATTCCACAGTTGCAAAATTATTTCTACTACTAGGTCGCGGATGGCTAGGCCACAGCAAATAATAATAGACGTCCTCTACCCGCAAAGGCTACCCAAGTAACAATTTAAAGTCATTTGGCTTTATCCTAGTTTTATGAAAGTTATATGAAGGTTAGGTAATATCCAATTTGATTTATGGTGGTCATACATTATTATTATAGAAACCAAGTTTTATAATGGTTTTATAGCACTCCTCAAGTCCATGCAATGGTTCTGTAATAAAACTAAAACGATGAGGTAATGATGTTATGATCCCGAGAACCGCTATAAGATCAAAGCATAAAACTATATCTACTCAAACGCCAGTAGCCCCCTTTGAACGGTAATAAATAAAGCATAAAGGTTGCAAACATTTTATGAGAACATTAAATTATTCAATTCATCTTTTCTATGGTCATCATAAAACCGAACGAAAGTGATGAAATTTCAAAAGTCAAAGTTATATCGTTGTTATTTACCATACAATATGTACCAGAATTTTATTTCATATCAATAATAACTAAATATTCAACAAATTTGACAAATTTGAAACAATGATCAAAATCATACTAACTTTGACTTACACAGCAATTGATGGTGTACATACAAATTGGTTCGACATTTCGTCACTTGGGTGCAGGTAAATATCTGATTTTGAAGTCTCAAATGCCGAGGAATCGCTTTAAAAATATAAAACAGACGAAAATATAATTTCCAAACAAATGGAAAACTGTTGAAAGAAGTGGTTATTTCATAAGACAGGTGAAGAAAAAGATGGGAGTAGAGACACAGAGTACGCATTCCAGATACGTCCATCATGAGAAGACGAATGTAAGGCAGGTTTGACATGAATCTCGATCAGAGAATTTATTTGAAGGTTTTGGAAATTGGATTGAATATTACCAAACATACCTTCTTGGAAAAAAATGATTTTAAAATAGTTTATCATGAGGTAAAATAGGGTAGCCCGAGGCGGAAATAAATAATAATTTTTTGTATACCTAATGAAAGTAGTACAGCAATCACCTGTAATGAAAAAGTTTTGGGAATGAAAGATGATAGCCAGCAATGTATTTCAGTTAATTTTGGTGCTGAATCTCATGTACCATATTTTGATTAGCGTAAATTATTCACGTAAAAGTTTCATTGGCTAATTTGTAATGGCCTAGCGGTCTAATCATTTCGAGAAGAACATGAGTCAAAATAATTATTAATTTTTTTTAGGTATATTGTTTATTTTTTTTTTCTGCGTTGTTATTGAGGCGTGTGCAGATGTACCACCTATACGATATAATTTTCAAAAAAAAATTAATTCGCAGAAGATATTCATTAATTAACGTTGTTGAATAATGAATGGATATATATACTTACTTCAAATATCTCTGTCAGGACGCCATCAATCAAAATATTTTTGACTTGTGATTAGTAGTAGCTATAACTGCCTAATTAGAATAATTTGAGTCCGTTTTGGCTACAGTTATTAATGGAAAATATTATTCTAACCCAACTTCCATCAAAGGAGATATTTTGATGCCAAACAGATTATTTCAAGAGCATACAGGCTTATATGGTTTTATGATGAACTCCAGTAGGTTATTAAGAATCCGTCGAATAAGGCAAAAAAGTTTTATGCTTACATTTAAAAATAGCCCTGAGAACCTTCATAGGAGTGGGCCCTCGTAGACTTATGACAGCTTTATAAAGGTTTTATGGATGTTGTTACAAAAAAAAAACAATTTTATCGTTGCTGTGATTGTTGTGGTCTTCAGAACCTTCTGAGGGCAATCACAAAACTGAAATTGTTACTTGGGTATGCCTGTGAATACATTCCAAAAGTGTTTATGAGAGAGTATTATTGTTATTACCCTGATAGTAGTTGTTCATTTTACAAATGATTACTTGAAAGAATTAGCAACTTTCAAAATGAAAAACTATTTGCGTCAACAAAGACACAAAACACTTCAACAAATTTATTTCCAAGCTAACTAACAAACAATTAAAGGTTGAATACAAATGTAGGTATAGCATAAAGATAATCTTCACAAAGAATAAATAGGGGAAAAAACAAGTAATTCTTCTTATGTTCTGTATTTCAATATAGATATAGATATAGATTTCAACCTGCATACAGAAATTGTATGAGCATTTAAAAGAGTTAGTTTATTGGTACTGAAAAAGGAAGAAAAACCGAAATCGAGAAAATAGTTAGTCTGCATACATTTCATAGTGTGAAAACTTTGACATCGAAATTTTGTTACTCACGTGCTATTGTTTCATCTTCCATAGCAAAATTTCATGAAAATGTTCCGTTACGGGAGGAGTTGGAAAAGTATTTTATTTTGATTTTTTTATAAAATCTTCTATCAGTAGTATGTGCATTGGAAATATGACTTTGTATATCGTCGGAAAGGAAATTTTGTACATATCCGTAATCGTCGTGCCTGTTTTAAAGACTCACTTGTACACTTGTACCATAATATACTATTTTTAAACAGTGAACTAATCCTGCCTCTCTGCAAGGTATAATTTTTCTATAACGTTGTTGGGGAATACCCTAAATCCTGCCCTTCAACCCAATTTCGACTCGACTTCAATAGAAGTCGTTTTGGAAAGAGCTATTAGAAGCGAAATATATATGACGAAACTCGAATAGGAAAACAACCCCTTGAAAGAAACTACTCAGACTTTCCCGGTTCGCGAGGGTATTGTTTCTAACGAACGGCGAACATTAACGAAATCTCCAACATCGAGTTTCCCCAGACTGCGCTTGTTAACAATTCATTTTCACCGTTTCTGGCTGGAATTTAAGATTTCAATTCCGTATAATTCCGTATCTGTGCCCTCCAGAATCAAGGCATAGCGTATTAATCCTCCTTCTGGATCTAATGAAACTGTAAAGGCATCTAGTAATGAAGAGTATGTCTTATTTAAAGGAGCCGAGCTCAACGCCCACAATTCACGCTAAACAGCTTGATCTCTGCGATAATTACACTGTTTCGATAGGGCAGACGACTTGGATCATGGTCGTAGGAGTCTGGATAGTATTTTTAGGTATGATTGAATTTTAAAGTGAATTTTATGAGGTGCCAACATTGGAATAATGAATGTCAGAATGAATTTCTCAATTTTATTCAAATTTATATGCTCGCTAATAAGTACTGTAAGTACTGAGCTCTTGAATTTGTTAATTAATTCAGTGGTTAATATTACATCACAGTGATATTTCTTGTCTTGCTCCATCGTTTTTTTTTAATTCCTAAAATTCTCGAGTTTTTATTCCAGTCCCTTGAGATGCTGAAAGTAGGTGCTTCGTATTTTTACCTACAGGGTGTTTCAAATTCGATCCTCACCATTGGGATCTCGGAAACTATGAGAGATACGAAGATGGTTAAATTTGGGCAAAGTTGCACATTTACCTGACTAACAATATGCCGTTGAGAAAGTTCTGAAATTCCGCGTCTATCCGGAGATATCCGGAGATATCCGGAAAAAACAGAAATTTCGAAAAATGCTTTTTATTTTTTCTTGCTTCATTTTTCGAACGATTCGAAAAAAACTTGCACTTCCACATTGCCACTTTTCCCCTGATACATAATGGTGTTTTCAGATTTGCTATCCGACGTTTCGTCTTCCGGCCACCATCATCAACTTTATTTTTTCTTATGGGCGCTACATTGGATTCTTTCTGTTTTGAATAGAACCAGACTTTACCTTTTCAATGACGTATCATAAGTTATCATTTTTTTTTTCAAAAAATATAGATATTGAAAAAAATTAATTCTTATCATAATAGGCTTTGACTTTGATGTTTCCAACTTTGACTTTCAATTTGTTACACTCAATAACATTCTATTTTTGTACAAGTCATTTAATTTTTGGCGAAAAATGGCTTTCATGAATGAAGAAAAAAGAGATACGATACAAATTTATTACAAATACAATAGAAACAGTGTTAGGACATCGGAAATGTATTTAAACTTGTATCCCGAAAGACGACAACCACATAGAACTATGTTCAAGTTATTGGATCAAAATCTCACCGAGTTTGGTTCATTTGAAAATCCGAGGATAAAATACGGAGACAGAATGGACCAGGAAACTAAAGAAAATTTGATAAATGAGGTATGTATGAGGTAAATTAGACATTGTGTACTTTACAATAAAAATTAATAATTTGCAGATAAGCATGAACCCGGGGAAATCTACACGTCAAATTTCCTCCGATATGAATATTTGTCATACAAGTGCTTGGAGACATCTCAAAAAAAAGCGGTTTAAAATGTTACAAAATACACATATCTCAAAAATTGCATCCAGGTGATCCCGAAAGGCGATTAGAATTTTGTAATTGGCTAATAAGAATACCTTATTTTCCTGTTTTCTATCACCAGTTTTTAATGTCGATTTTCGAAGACTATTTGGATGATCTACCTTTGGCTAACTATAACTACATCTGGTTTCAACATGATGGTGCTCCACCGCACACTACCAGACGAGTATCCAATTACCTGACTAAAAGGTTTGGTGATAAATGGATAGGGAATAATGGGCCGGTGAGGTGGCCAGCAAGGTCTCCAGACTTAAATGTTATGGATACATTCCTATGGGGTACACTGAAAAATAGAGTTTATGGTCGGAGGGAATATCAAAATATTGAGGATCTTCAACATAGCATTGTTAGAGAGTTCGGAAGATTGAGGAGGAGGGAAATTAATCGTGCAGTGAATAATATTCGAAGAAGGGCACAGTTGTGTTATCATGAACAAGGCCAGCATTTTGAGCATTTGCTGTGATTTACTTTTGTCTTTACATTTTAGTTAATTATTGTTATTTGTCCAAAGTTTTATTTTCATTGAAAAGGACAATGTCTAATTTACCTCATGCACACCTCATTTATCAAATTTTGATGGTTGATTCTATCTCCGTATTTTTTCATTGGCTTTTCAAATTAACCAAATTCGGTGATATTTGGATCTAATAACTTGAACATAGTTCAATGTAGTTGTCGTCTTTCGGGATACAAGTTTAAATACATTTCCGATGTCCTAAAACTGTTTCTATTGTATTTGTAATCCCATATTTCATTTTTCTTCATTCGTGAAAGCCATTTTTCTCCAAAAATTGAATGACTTGTACAATAACAAAATGTTATTGAGTGTAACAAATTGAAAGTCAAATTTGGAAATATCAAAGTCAAAGTCTATTATGATAAGAATTGATTTTTTTCAATATCTCCAATTTTTTGAAAAATAATGATAACTTATGATACGTCATTGAAAAGGTAAAATCTGGTTCTATTCAAAACAGAAAGAATCCAATTATGTAGCGCCCATAAGAAAAAATAAAGTTGATGATGGTGGCCGGAAGACGAAACGTCCGATAGCAAATCTGAAAACACCATTATGTAGCAGGGGAAAAGTGGCAATGTGGAAGTGCAAGTTATTTTCGATTCGTTCGAAAAATTGAGCCAGAAAAAAATAAAAACCATTTTGAGAAATTTCTTTTTTTTTCCGGATATCTCCGGATATACGCGGAATTTCAGAACTTTCCCAACGGCATATTGTTAGTCAGGTGAATACGCAACTTTGCCCCAATTTAACCACCTTCGTATCTCTCATAGTTTCCGAGATCCCAATGGTGAGGATCGAATCTGAAACACCCTGTATATTCAGTATATACCAACGACGGTTTGCACAGGTACATTTTTGGGTAACTGATAAAAACCTTTCGAGTAGATCAACATTTTCAAGATTACATGGTGGTACTGTATTTTGCACCAGGTGGAAGAGTTTGGATAGATGGGTATTTCGACATTCATATCATTTAACTGCTACTCTACGGCGAACATTTTTAGAACTTGGTTCAAGTTTTCGCAATAACCCTTCCTGGAGTCTTTGATACGATTGATTGATTGTATAAATCGCGGAGGAACGTTGCACAAACATCTGGATGATGTAGTTCAATGTCCGTCGTAGTATTAGCTGGGGAAGCAATTGTGTTCTGTCAGATGTCTTGTATTCTACACTTTATGGAAATGTTTGGGAACTTCGACATTGTCGATTATAATGAATACATGTAATTGAAACTCTCCGACAGATAAGTTTCGAATATGTTCGAATTCTTGCAATTACTCTTCCCACAGCTTTTGCTTCCGAAGAATGCTTCATGATTTTCCTCGCAAGGGGCGCTGCGACAGTAGTAGTAATAGAAGTAGTAATTGCGGGAAGGCTGCTACCGCAGCCGAGCAAGTAGGCCCCATTTTATCCTACTCTCCGCATATACAGTGCTAGTCTAAAGTCCGTTCCCCCCCTACTAATTTTTGAACCACCTGCAATATCGCAACGAAGTTTGGAAGGCTCAAATAGAAGATAAAAACCTACTTTTTCATGAGACAATTCCAGCTAAAAGTTTCAAAATAGCAGCTGAGCCCCATCTTAAATCATTTTTTTAAATGGAACACCCGTATATCATTGAATGATCAGTTAGGGACGATCATGAGGAATCCAACAACAGTTTGATGCTATTATCTCCAAAGACTATGGAGATATCACCTATTACTTTCTCCTTAAGCCGAATGAGAGTGAGAGAGAATTTATTGACCCGCCAGAAAAAGTTTCTCTCTCCCACTCAGTTGTCGATTTTATTCATATTATTTGGTAATAACGGACTAGATTTCATTATGTTTTTTCAAACCTAGGATGACATTTCGGAGACTGTATATGCCTCCGTTATCAACACTCACGGAAAACTCTTTCATTTTATTTATGACCAGTCAATATATTTTGAAGATTTCAACACAGAGAGGGAACAAAGCAATTTGAATATTTGCTAAACGAACATCAGACAACCTGAGTAGGGATTTGAGACCATATCGTATGTAATTTGAAATTAATGAAGACTGTATTTATAGTATCGAACGAGTATAAATATAGCCTATTTTGTAAATAGGTTTGTTTAGTTCAATCTTCCTCGAGATGGTCGTTTGGAGACATATGACTGTTAAAGAGATGGTCATTTGGAGACATATGACTGTTAAAGAGAGTGGTTTCGTATTGAGATAAAACTCCAGCAAAATTATAGAAGAATGGTTCCAAATCAGTTGTAGAGCAACTGACGTTGCGTAATAGTTATTTATGCAACTAGTGCAAAAAGTAAGTGTTTATTGCACTCGACGTGAAATTGTTCGACGAGGCCGTTAGGCCAAGTGCAATAAACAAGAACAAAAAATGCCTGAAGAAACCAACCTTATCGTCGCTGAACCTTAATGCATACTTTTCTTTTCCTACAATTAAAATTTCTTATCTTAACTGCATTTCCTTTTATGGCTCTTTGTCGCCACAGATATGCTTTTCCATCTATTATTTTCAAATCTTATTTCCTACAGGACACGCTTTTCAGTTGTTAAAAGCGGTAGCAAACGCTCATTGCTTGGAAAATTTCATTATCGCGGCATACATGAAAGAGCCATCGTTTTAGTACAGTTGACTTTTTCTTTATTCCTTGTGCCTTTTGTTCTAGCTGGCTACTGATATGGATTGGAATATGTTACTATTTGTAACCACGAACTTGTAGTTTTCATACTTGTGCAAAAGTGTCCTAAAAGCGGAACAATATTGGTATATACGAATGGAGTTTACATTTCAAAACAACGAGGACCAAATAGACCGTCAGCTAGTGACAGATTTAGGTGCCCCATTTTCGCATACAAGTCTCGAACAGGGTTGAAAAGTATATCGATTTGGAGTAAAATGAAGATATTTTTACGAGTGGCTCCTGGGGATAACAAACCGAGAATTCGATTTTTCAGAACAGTGCTTATTAGTGGGACAAACTTCGAATTATTATTTTTTATTAAATCATTTGGGGTACCAACAGGTGAACATCCTTTACAGTATCCACTGGTGCAATCTTCAATTCGAAGTTAACTCATCCAGATTCAACCTGTTTTAAGAAAAATACATATGTATAACATATTCAAATGTAATATTGGCGAGATAAAAAATGTGAACGTTCTTCGATATTGAGGCCAACATTATTTGGATAGGAAGGAAAGCCATAAATTTGTAATTGGCTTTCTGTTTGTTCACTCGGTTTGTTCGTTGTTTCACCTGCGACAAAGTGTTGCACATCCTTAAACTCTTTTTACCGTACTGATGAGATCCTCTTAAGCTCGAAACACGTGTCTACGTTTACAGTTTTTCCAGAGGGCTTAGTCCGACAATTTCACTCACTATATGAAAGTCGCTTCTCCTGCGATATGAGGACCAATCAGAATGGGATTTCGCGAAAGTACACGCTTCCTTTCTTTCCGATCCGGAAAGACCACGTCGTCAAGTCAACCACAAATATAAAAAGCAATGATACATCTTGTAATCTAATATGACATAAACGTCAGGTTGACAGACTTCATGTTTATTACTATTTTGCCCCCTAGTATGTTTTACCGTAAAAATAGGTTGTTTCATCGCGAGTGGTGGGCAGTGTATATCACTTAGGCCAACCCAATTGAGGTGGTAGGTTCATTTTGACTATTTCCTTCTGTTTTGAGAGTTTCATAATTCTAGCTCAACTATTACGGAAGATACGGGGGTGTTTCCATAAGAAGTGAGACAAATTCGGATTTTTCAGGACTGAAATTTTTTCAGGGAAAAGGTGTATCTGTAGTAGGTTAGGTTAGGTTAGGTTTAAACGTGAGTGAGCCCATACATCAGGCTCTCCACTGCGGCCAATGGCCTATTGTGGCTCACCCTATGGTTATATTTCTCCCAGCATATCCAATCTCTTAACGAAATTGAGTAACATGTTGGGAGAACAGTTTACCAGATCTTCTGGCCTTACTTTTGTATTGCCAAATATTGAAAATCTGGTTCTGGCTGCTGCAGGGCATGTGCACAGGATGTGTTTAGCCGTTTCATCATCCTCCATGCATAGACGGCACTCTGCATCCTGTGCAAGTCCGATTTTATGCATGTGGTGTTTGAGTTTGCAGTGGCCAGTGAGCAAACCTACTATAACTCTGAGATGTGCTCTACTGAGTTCTAGAAGTTTGTCAGAGTCCTGTTTTTTCCTTGTATAAGCAATAAATGCTTTGGAATGGGCTAGTCCTGGTAGACTGAGCCAATACTCAAGTCTTTTATTGTCTGCCCAGGCGGTTGTAGCATTCTTGGCAGTGCTATATGCTAAACCGATGACCGGTTCTGGCCCAGTGAACGTTGTTTCGGCCCCCCCTTTTGCTAGGGCGTCCGCTATTTCGTTTCCTTCTAGGCCCGTGTGACCTGGTATCCAAACTAGGGTAACGTTGTTGCCTTGTGCTAGTCGGTTCAAGGTGTCTCTGCAGTTCCATACTGCTCTGGATTTAAAGCAGTTGGATTCAAGCGCTTTCAATGCTGCTTGACTATCTGAAAATATTTTTATTGTTTTTCGTGTGAGGTGTCGGTTTTCCAGCTCCCTTGCACACATTTCAATGGCATATACCTCTGCCTGAAATATCGTAGCTAATTTACCCAAACTGAATGAGCGTTTCACTACTGGGTTCATACCATATATTCCGGCTCCGACACCTTCCAAAGTTTTGGAACCATCGGTGAACCACCTTTCATTTGCCCTACATAGGTCAGTTTCATTCCGAACCCAGTCTTCTCTTTCAGGGAAGACCACGGTGTAGGACATGTTGAGGTTAGTGGTTTTAGGCATGATGTCTGAGGGCATTCCCAGAATGTTGTGAGCTATTATGCCTTCCAGCATGCTGCTGCCTCTCATGACACATGCCTGCGGTAGACTAATGGCCGCTTGGTAGAGTCTGTATGTTGCCCATCTTGCTTCTCTCTCCAGAACTATGTGGAGAGGAAGTAGTCCAAGAAGAGCTTCCATTGCTGCCGTTGGCGTGGAGCGAATGGCCCCAGTAATCGCCAGGCACGCTTGTCTCTGTAGTCCGTTAAGTTTAACCTGGGCCATTTTTTGTTGGCCTTTGTTCCACCAGACTACAGAGCCATACGTGATCATTGGTCGTATGACGGTCACGTACAGCCAGTAAATTTGTTTTGGTGACATGCCCCATGTTTTGCCACATATTCTGCGGCATGTCCATAATGATAGGCTAGCCTTTCGGATAGTCTTTTCCAAATGCGAGTTCCAGTTCAGCTTTTTATCTAGGATTATTCCCAGATATTTTGCCTCACTCGCAAATGAAATTGTTACACCATTGATGGAAGGAGGTATTAAATGTTCCAGCTTCCTTTTCCTGGTGAACGGTACTATGACCATTTTGTGGGGGTTAATGGACATTTCCTCCCTCTCACACCATTTATATATGGTATCCAGTATCCGTATCTGTAGTAAGTTTACCGTAAAAATGGGTTGTTTCATCGCGAGTGGTGGGCAGTGTATATCACTTAGGCCAACCCAATTGAGGTGGTAGGTGCATTTTGGCCATTTTCATCTGACCTGAGAGTTTCATCATTCTACCTCAATTATTACGGAAGATACGGGGGTGTTTCCATGAGAAGTGAGACACACTGTAATTCTCCCTGCAATTTAAACAGATCTAATACAATGGAAATTATTAGGCCGTTACTGCTATTGATGTATTTATTATAATAGTGGATACCGAACCTACACATTTTTGGTGACCATTTTTAATATGTTCACAAGAATGGCCATTAATCCCTACACAATATCCTCTTCCCTTCGATGTATTTAAATTTGAATAATTACCTATCATAATCAGGTAGTTAAATCCTTCCTCGCCGGAAAAAACATTTAAATACTGATGTGATTCACTTCATCCTACTATTGCACATATAGAAATTAGTGATGCTATATATATTTTGAACCAAAAATAATTGTTAATCCTGTTATTGAAATAATCGCTATCATCCGATTACTTCGTTAAAGTTATTAATGGAATGAAATATAATTTTGTACGGTAACCAGGTACCACGATGCATTGAAATATCATCATCAATACGAATAGAGTGCTCGAATATATTCGGGACAAACCTCGGTTCTTGGTCGGTCTTGTTTCGTGGCTAACCAAAGAACACGACAAAAAAACTGTCAAATGAACTCGATACTCGACTCGATATATCATAAAAATATTAATAAACTCTAAAGGGTCAGCACATACTTTCCATATATTCGTTAAATGGCATGGCACAGCGAGTGAACACCTATCAACAGAACATTCCCAGAATGTCCCATAGTTGGTCCATTAAATTTTTTATTAGTAGTAAAACTTGGTTAGGTATTATATGTCGCAAATTTCGAATTAGTAGGAGGAAAATCGGATAAAACCTTCCTGCCACAGAACATGATAGAAAGGTAACAGACTTGATGTCTGACTAGGAATTATATAAATAATATAATAATAATAATAAAAACTTTATTCAATTAAAGTGTAATGTTACTACAACGAAACAAAGCGAACAAAGTGGGGCAAACGATAAGTGCTAGTGCACTTGTTTCGTATATATGAAGACATCATGATAACATACGCGCTCACGGCTACTATGATTTGTATTTTTATAATGCAACTGTGGTTATAGAAACGTCAGTCAAAAATTACTTCTGACAATTACAGAATTAAAAGTTTTAAAATGAGTATTATTAATGGAAAAATAGATGAGAACTTATTACAATTTTGATTTTTTTTTAAGTCATTAATGTACACAAAACTCTACCCTTTTTCGAAAATGTTCTCCTTTAACAGCTCACACTTTCAGTAACTAAAATTCATGCATTCTATATTTCTTTAACAGTTCTTGAATAAATGAGAATGACGGTCGAAAGTTATTACATTTGGCATCATTAATTATTTCTGTAGAGACATTCCTTTGCAGGTAAGTATAGAAAATTTATCATATCAGACATAAATATTCAAAAACTATAAAATTTACATAGGACTGATTTGATTTTGATTTCAAATAATATTCACGTTCTCATTCAATCTACGAAAAACGTCGTTTACAAATTTCTAAAATTTAAGAGCAACAGTTTGCAATAGTTATTTACCTAACAAGTGTGGAAAGTAGTACTTTTCCGCACGAGACGGCCGTTGCACGAACGACGCGGAGCGGAGTTCGGGCAAGCAATTATTCAACTCGTGCAAAAAAGGCGGAAAAGACATTTTCCGTAAGAGTTAGGTACAATATTTTTCCTACGAGTGTTTTTGTCCATCTTATTTATGAAAAAACAAGGTTTTTAATAAACAAGTTTTTATAATAATGCTGCAAAATGACTAATAAGACAGAATAGTTACATAGATCGTTTAGTTAGTCCTAAATTTTCAAAAATACAAAAATCGTGCGGAAAAGTAAAAATCGTACGGAAAAGTAAAAATCGTGCGGAAAAGTAAGTTTTCCGAACGATTTTAAATCGTACGGAAAGGTACAACTTTCAAAACGAAAAATCGTGCGGAAAAGTTTCTTTTCTGCACGCTCGTAGGGAATGGGAATTTCCAGCATCTTGAAATATGCACTTTTTTCACATAACGTCATGGAAGGCAGTTTATAATAGTCCTAACCATTTATCCACCCTAAATTTTGAAAAACTGATAATTATTCAATATTGAAAACGTGATCTCATTATGTGTAAATTCAAACGCTTCCCAGCTCTGACGTCATTGCCTTCTTGTAATATGATTGGCTGTAGTATGGGATGGTGCGGACATGGCTGAAAGTGACCAATCAGAATCACTCGCGCACTGACGTACATGCGAGGGGGAAACAACTAGTCATATTTGGAAAACCTAATGAAAGTAGTGCAGTAATTACCTGTAATGAAAAATAATGAAAATAAGTCGTGGAATTTAGGTGCTGAATCTCATATACCATATTTTGATTAGCGTAAATTATTCATGTAAACATTTCAGTCGTAAATTTGTAATGGCATAGCGGTCTAATGCTTGAGGCAAAATGAGTAAGAAAGTAACGAAAATGTTATGATATATACCTAATGCGTACATGGTTTCCCGTCTCTTCTTCTACGCCTCATAGTTTGAATTCGGTAGTTTAGTTCGGAATTTTCAATAATTTTTATCTCGATAAATTGATGCTATAAAAAAATTGAAAACTGGGAACGAGTCACGTGAGGATGCAATATTTCGAAATATATTTTTTTCGTCGACCTCTACAAAAAAACATAACGTACTCATTTCCGGACGATAAATCGACTATTTTTGAAGCCAGTACTTTTCGTCCGCAAACAATTTTCGTCCGCAAACGCTCACTATCTCGTATCATAGTGAGCACAGCGGACGAAAAGCGTTTGCGGACAAAAAGTATTTGCGGACAAAAAGTATTTGCGGACGAAAAGTGTTTGCGGACGAAAAATACTTGCCTAAAAAAATAGTTGATTATTGATTCGAAAATCGGAAATCAGTAGGTATAATTTGAAGAGGTCGACAAAAAAATGTAATATGCACCTCCGCAAACACTGCTTGCAGGCTCGACTATAATAGACAGTTTTTCGTCCTTGGTACATAAATAACTATTTCCGACTGGAAAGTCTCATTGAGTGGTGTTGCGTGAATATCTTCGTATACCTATCTACTGATTTCTCATAATGTTGATTCTCTTACCTTTACAGCTCTAATCAAGTTCTCGATCGAAAACAAACCCGTATAATAAAATATCCAATAGCCCATTAGGTATTTTCCTCCGATATAAAATAAAACTACATCAAAAAATTGGCACCGTTCCAACCGCCACACCACTGTCACCTAATATTTATTTTCTCCTCACACAATATCCCCACAAGGGTTGTTTAAAATCAAACGCGAAAACAATTCCAGGGAGCAAACGCGATTTTCTTTGATTTTTCCAGAGCGTAACATCACGGGGTCTCTCAGTCCTTTGTCGTTTACCACAATGCAGAAGTCAGTTACAGGAATTTATTCGGCCTTGCTGGCATTGTTGGGATATTGCTGGAGCAGGGAATTTTTTATTGGCGAGTAGAAATAAGCTCCTAAACGAAATTGGACCAAACCTAGGGGAGTGTTATGTCACCTAAGATATAGAATTGGATATATCAATTAGTCAGTACTGAAGATTATATTCAGGATAAATCGAGGGAGAAACAACTAGCCATCTTTTGTACACCTGATGAAATCAGTGCAGTGTTACAACCAATGAAAGATAATTACCATTCAATTACTCGGATACGTTGTATGGACATAATTTAACTGTTATACAGTGTGACCCATTTAAGATGGAAGCAGGTAGACATTGAAAAAGTCCACCAGGACACCAAATTTCATGAATAAATCTCCATTTCCAGGGCCAACTCATCTAATTTTTCAAGGTAAAAAATCTACAAAAATTACGAGCGATTTTTTCATAAAAAATCTGACTGCACCACGGGATTCACGGCATTTTCAAATGGTCCGTATGTAAATTACGTTGAAAGGCGTCAATCAATAAAAAAGTTATAATGGAATGACATTTGAAAAATATTTCGTTTAATCGCTCATATTGATAAATAAAGATAACTAGTCAAAACACATAAATTTGGCGTTTATAATTTAAATCATTATTTTCACTTGACAGATACTAAAACAAAAACTAAGCAGGTTTATCACCGTGAAAATACAGCGACAAGCTATATTTTCACTGTAGTTCCGATTCTATTGGTTGAATTTCAAAATTTGAAATCCACTCATTGGTTGTTGAGCAAGGAAATATATTGTCAAAATAATAGCATATACCTCTAAGGAACTATTGGACCTAATCTACACTAGGTAATCCAAGGAAGCTATGGCTGTTTGGCCGTAGGCCGTCAGAAACTAGTTGACAACAATAATTAATTCTTGATAACTATAAATTTAATTTAAGTAGAAATGAAAAGTGGTGAAGATTGAACGGAGAAAATCGTATATAGTGCAAATATGAGATTTCCTTGACATAGTTCAAAGAAAGAAAAAGGTATTCGTTGCTTCACGAGGATTGTTTATTTATTTCGAATACAAATCTAAGGAAATGAAAAGTTACTTCGATGGACTAGTTATTCGCAAGTCAAGTCAACATTAATAATAATAATAATATTGACCTCGATGAATATGTTATTTTAATATTCGCTTCAAATTTTCCATTTTGCGGAATAGTGTGAAGAGAAAGGGATTTCGACTCTGTCGAAATTATTCGTTTCATTTGTTTGAAACTCAGCACTCCGGCATACTCTTCGAACTTTGTTCGAATAATGAATCAATAAATATACCTATCACAAATTTATTTCATAATTGCAAAAAAATATGAATTGGTTAAATGAGAAGCAATTAAAATTTGATTTTAATAATGAATTCAATGAAAATTAATTATTAATTAATGAAAATGTTATGATGAACACCTGAATGAAGAGTTATTTCCTCCTCGGGATAAATCAAGTTAAATGTTTCAAAAGACACTTGCTAATCTGATTCAGAATCAAGAGAATTAAAAAATTGTGTCAAGTCACATCATAATTAGAGTTTAACCTTCACTTATGAAGCATATAAAATAACCTAGTGGAATGAAGTCAATCAATCAATCAATTTATTCAATTCAGATACGTATTGTTACAAATAATGTATATCGCTTATCTTTATGGTAATAACAGTAAAAATTCAAATAAATAAGTGGTGGTGTTCAGTTCTTGGGAAACGCCTAAGCAAAGCTTGTGTTGCGCATTTTCCCAGACCTGGACACAACCATGAATGTAAATAAGAAGAAAAAAAAAAAACTATTCATTCCTTTCAGTAAGAAATAAAAAATTAAAATAAAATAAAATAAAAATCGACCATCAACCCACAAAAGAACTGGATTAGAGAGTCACGAAAAAAGGGAGACAGGTTTGAGTTAAATTATAAGTCACACCAGGCACGATTCAGTTGATTGATTCAAATGTTTTTTTTAAGCAATCAAAGTTGTGATCAACGAAGGATCTAATTGTTTTTTTGCGTTTTTTAATATTTTTTATATTTCTAAGTTCAATGGGAACTTGATTGAGAAGTTTTGGTCCAAAGTAAGTAACAAACCTTTGGGTATATACATTTTTACAAAAAGGAACACTAATTGTTCTCTCGGATCTGGCTCGGGTGTCATGTGTGTGTGTCAGATATGTAAGGGGCGAGTTCATCGTCCATAGTATACAGTGATAGGCGTACAATTTTCTAACGTTGAATAAACTAGCCTCCTTATATAAGCTCTCAGTTGAATATCTTCTATCTTTTTTCAGTGCTATTTTAAGCAAAGTGTTTTGTATTACTTGCAGATTATGTAAGTGTGTTTTATTCAGCCCACCCCAAACAATAAGACAGTACCTTAAAACTGATTCAGCTAATGCATCGTATGTCATTAATAGTAAATGTTTATTAAGTTTGTTTCTGAGTTGGTAGAATTTGAAAATGAGTTTCCTGAGTCTTTTCACGACAAAATCTACATGTTTGTCCCAGCGTACATGCTGGTCAAGCATCACACCCAGATATTTTATTGAATCAGTTTTTTTTATACACGGACAAGAACAAATTATAGGATTTAGGCAACTGGAGGTATGTATGAAAATGTTTTCCTCTAGTGGTTGGTCTCTTGTTGTTGATGAGAAGGTCAAAAATTTTGTTTTGTCGACGTTTAGGCTCAGGAGACTGGAATTCAGCCAGGAAAATATAATTTTCAGTCCGTTTTGTGCTTTTGCATAAGTAGTGTTCCAAGTATTACCAGAGAAAATCAATGCCGTGTCGTCAGCAAATGAAATAATATCAGCTTCAATGTTTTTCAGGTTGTAAATATTGTTGATATATATTAGGAACAGAATTGGACCCATGACAGTACCCTGGGGTACACCCATGGCGACTGGTTTAGCCTGGCTATAAGTCTCATTTATTTTGACCCTCTGGGTTCGGCCTTGTAAATAATCCGCTAATAGTTCCAAAGACTTACCCCTCACCCCCATTTTTTCCAACCTCTGTAACAAAATATCGTGATTGACAGTGTCGAAGGCTTTGGCCAAGTCTAAAAACACCGCTAGACATTTTTGCTCTTCATTAGCGTTATTTAGTACTTTACTTACTAGATGAAAAACGGCGTTTTCCGTTGACATATTTTCTCTGAATCCATATTGACATGGTGATAGAATTTGATGTTTTTCCAGAAAATTTACAAGTCTATTTTTCATGCACTTTTCAAAAAGTTTCGCAAAGTTATTTATTACCGATATAGGTCTATAGTTTGTGGCGAGTCTTTTGTTTCCGGATTTGAAAATAGGCGTTGTGATGGCTTCCTTGAAACTATTTGGGATCATGCCATTTACAAAACATTGATTGAATATATGACTTAGGGGATCAAGAAAGTATTGGTGACATTTTTTTATTAAATAAACGGGAATTCTGTCAGGGCCAGCAGAAGTATTGTTTTTTAAACTAGAAATCAGATTTATTAGTTCATTGTGTGTTACTGGATGGAAAAATAGGGACTCTTGAATATTAACTTGCTGAGCGGGGATGGGAGTAGTTTTTCTATTGATCTTATTTGCCATGTTTAGGCCAATGTTGGCAAAAAATTTATTGAAATAATTAGCTTTGCTTAAGTCATCTGCAATTTTGTCCCCGTTTTCATCAATTATATCATATTGAGTGCTGTTACTAGATTGAGTTTTTTTATTTGTTATTTCATTGATTTGCTGCCAAATTTTTTTTTTATTTTTCTGCGCCTCTTTTATTTTATTCATATAATATTCATTTTTGGTTTTTTTAAGAAGTGAGTTGAGAAAATTTCTGTACGTTTTATACTCTAATTTAGAATTTATAGATTTAGATTCATTAAACTTATTCTTCAGTAAATCTCTGTGTCTGATAGAATAAAGTAGACCCTGTGTCATCCATGGTTTTAATTTCTTCTGATTTTTATTATTTGCGTTTTTATTTATTTTGCTACATTTTAAAATGGTATCAGATATTTTATTTATAAATTTGTTGTAGGCTAACTTTGGATCCAACGTTGTTAACACATCATCCCATTTTTCTTTTGAAATAAGTTTTTCGAATTTGAAGTAATTGATAAAGGTGCTTTTTACTTGTTCCTTTCTGTACTCAGTCTTTTGACTGGGAAGTTGGATAGATAATAACAACATATAATGATCAGTCAAGTTTATAGTGAATACAGAAGAGTTAAAACAAAATTTACTTTCGACAGTTTCATTGGACATTTTCACGAATATATGATCAATCAAAGTCGAGGATGTTTCTGTCACTCTGGTTGGTTTATCAATATATGAAAGAAATCCTTGTTGTGCCATAATACAAATATAATCATTAACGTTTTTGTCAGTGGTATCCAGGATATTAATATTGATATCGCCTATAAAAATTTTCACATCGGCACTGGCTTGTTGCGAAAAGTAATTCTCTAATTCTCTTAGATAAACTTCCAAATTTAAAGAGGGTGGACGGTAACATGTCGTTAGTATAAATGAGATGCCCTCTAAAGTATACAGAAATTCTAAGATTTTAGTTTCACTGAAATGTTTTATATCGGTTATGTAATCTAGACCATTTTTTATATAGACAACGACACCGTCGTTCTGATTAAAGTAGGATTCGTTGTATACAATATCAAAATTTGGTATTTCAAAGTTATTAATATCATCCACTCTCCACGATTCCGAGAGAACAATTATATCTAAGTTGTTAACAGAAATAGATTCCAAATACAAGAGTAATTCATCGAAATTTTTTTTCAAGCTTCTGATGTTCAGATGAATAATATTGAATATATGCTTACCACTGAACCGTTCTTTGTTTTCGAATATACCATTACATACTGTTGCTTCCCTCTCCACGTGCTCATCCAACTCAACGAGAAAGTCGATCATCGATGAAAAAATTTATACACTAATGAGAAACTATATTAAGACTAAGAATATGGAATACAAAATCAAATTATTTGAATCATTATAATCAGGCTCCTCCATTCAACATTTAGCTCGAAGAGTAAAATTCTATGTCACGATGGCTATAGATTTTTTTAGTGATTCCTTCAATTTTTACGTAGATTTGTCCATTAAAAGACCATGCATTTTGTTTTCCAAAAATATCTTTACTTTTCATCAGTAAGGTTTGTCTGCTTTTCACCAGGTCTTCAGCTATGAAGATGTTTTTACCTTTTAGTTTCTTTGCATTCTTCAGTAAGTTCAATTTACGGTCGTAGGATGTTAGTTTCACTATGATTGGTCTTGTTTTGCCTTGAGGGTGATTGTTGGCTTTGCCCACTCTATATATGCCTATCATGTGCTCCTCCTGTAGGGAGGAGTCAATATTTTCGTTGAATAATTTCGCTACTTTATTTTTCAGGTTCTCCCCGGTTTCTTCATTCACCCCGTATATACATATATTATTAATTCGTTCTTGTTGTTGAAGAGAATCGACTTTAATCTCTAACAGTTTCATTTTGTCGTTCATAGTTTTTACTTCTTCTTTAAGTTGGTTTATTTTTTGTTCGATCCTAGTTGCTATGGTTTTTGTTATATTCATGACGAATTCCTCACTTGAGAATAGCTCGGTGATGGTGTCTTTGATGATGGATTGCAGCTCTTGTTTGCTTCTTGTGGAACTCATTATTTTATCTGCGAATAGCTTACACTTCACTGAACAATCCGATCAAATTTTTATAATAGATTTAGCAATTGGATCGACACAAATACGCGTTTTGTTAGGAGCTGATTTACAATTCGACTACTCGATACGTATCATGGAAGTAACTCTATTTTATTACAGAAATGATGTCCCTTCAGATCACCGGTATGCCAGCTATATTTTCAACTATCTACGTTTTTATAGACTTCTATAATAGCCTTCAGCATAAAATACTTGCAACACATGGATGAAATTGCATATTTTCTCTTGAAATTCAAGAATACGATAGCATGATTTCTTCATTAAATATCACATAACCTTTTGAATCCATTCGCAAATTCGACAAGCGCTTTTTCATAATATTCTATGGAATTCGCAAGTAATAATTGTAGAGTTGTTTCTTGAACTTCCTCAAAAACTACAGAACGAAAAAAATCATTTTCTTGCAGGTTCTAAAATTTCACAATCAATGCACCGTTACAACTAGTAATACACCAATCAATAGAGCATAAAATGAGTGATTTTTTAACAAAAATACTAGTAGGAAACCGACTGTGGGATCACATGAAAAACAGTCTATTATGTTTTATACTCGCAACTGTCATTTATTAACTTGTTCAAAACGTGTTTTTTTCAATGTCTTGCTTATAAAATGAAAACTAATACAGCAATCTAGTTGCTCCAATAAAAAGAATTAAAGAGAATTGAAATACAAATAAAACCGGAAAATTTTGCAATTTTTTAAAAAATCACAACTCCGCCATTTTTCAATTTGTATGGTTGGCCCTTTCCATGAAAGTATTGAATTATGTGTACTCCATTTGTACGCAAAACATGATGAGAAGCGAAATGTAAAAGGATTGTCACGTCCCCTCATCTCTTGATCTCTTCTACTACTCGACCGCATAGGAGGGCTCTGTCGTTTTCACTCAGCTTTGTGATAATTTTTCACATATTTTGCGGCATTGTAGCGGGAAATGAGAATATACTTTTTGTTGTAAGTACTATACTTTCACTTTCAAAATCTATTTCAGAAATTGAAATCGGTCCATTCAGGCAAGCTGCAAGATAGTGAAAAAAAATTTAAATTGCAATTGAGCCAAAACTAATGGTCCGACAGAGCCTGTTTTGCCATATATATCCCTACTTTCGTGAAAACCTACAAATTGAAAACTGGCGTTGTGAATTTGAAAAGGAATTGCAGAATTTTCCGGTTTTTCTAGTTTTCCTCCGTTACTAATAAACAGATTGTTATTTTATTATCTTTATTATTATTATCTTTATTATCTATGAAACAATCAAATATTTTTTATTTTATGAGCAAAACACAAAAAAAATTGTACTTAAATTAACAATAAAAACTCCGCTTGCACCACTCCGCTATGACAAATTAATAAGTGACAGTTGCGAGTCTTGGTGACGCGCAGGTAGTATTCTCGCTTGCTATGCCAAGATACGCGGGTTCGAATCGCCCGCCGTCACTGATCTCGTGCATGGCATCACACGTTAAAAGGTAAGGGCCACATCTTCCCTAGCTCGCACAAGTCTCTCGAACAATTCTGAGGGTTGCTCATAAGGGGGCAGCCGATTGATGGAAATAACAAAGTTACAAAACATGAAATAATATAACTATACAGACTGTCTTTCATCTGATGGTACAGTCGGTTTTCTAATAGTATGTTTATTACGAAAAAGTCCTTTACTGATTAGCCTATAAGTATGAAATGATAGGTAATTACTATTTTTTTTAATTACGTTTCAGATAAGTCCATTCCATTGATAGATGTGGTGACTGTTCAAAAAACGTTGTATTGAAAGCTTGTGCAAATTGAACTTTCAAAAACGCGCGTTTTTTAAGTTACCATGGCCACATCAACAACTCGAGAACCGTAAAGTCTAAATGACAATGTGATGATTATTAATCTGACAGGAGTACTTTGTAACGTCAAATGAAATATTACAAACAAATGCAAAACTTTTATTCAAACGTTAACGAAAGGTATTATGATCATAACATTGTAATTCAGACTTCACTGTTCTCGAGACATGGAGATATAGACATGGAGTCCCACTAGAATTACATTCTGATCAAGGACGAAACTTCGAATCTGAGTTATGGCAGGAAATGATGAACATTCTAGGTGTGAAGAAGACTCGTACCACAGCCCTACATTTACAATCAGATGGTATGGTTGAACAACATAATAAAACCATCAGCCAGTACCTGTCGAAGTTCATCTCCAAAAATCAAAAGGATTGGGATGAATTGGTCCCACTATTTCTCCTATCCTATCGAAGTTTCCAGCATGAGTCCACCGGATATACCCCTTCAATGTTGATCACTGGGCGAGAAATGAAACTACCATGCGATCTGCTGTTTGGAATGCCACCCAGAAGTACAGTCCAAGAGTTGCGAGAAAGACTGGACCAAGTTCATGAATTCTGCAGACGTCGTCTTCAAATCTCCAGTGACAAAATGAAAAACAGATTCGACAGGAAGAGTCCAGGGACTATGTTCGAGCCAGGTGATGCCGTTTGTCTCTACCAACCTCAAAGAAGGAAAGGAAAATGCCCCAAGCTACAGAGAAATTGGACAGGACCCTACGTCATCATAAAGAAAATCCAGCTCAATCCAAGTAGTAAACCCAAAGTTGTTCACATCGAGAGGTTAGCAGAATACCGAGGCCACGATCCCTCAAATTGGTTCCAGAGGGACAACCAAAATGGTGATGCTGTTATCCGGGACGGAATAACCTAAAGGAGGAGGCAGTGTTACAGACCTGAAAGTTGATAAAGACTTCTTGAATTGTTCGAGATCGTTCGATGAATTAGATGGAAAAATCTAGAACCACTAACTTTTGTTCTGGATCAATAGTCAACATTCTTATTGTATTCTATTGATTTCTTAATTTTTCTGGAACTTCATTTATATATAAAAGCAATGCATTTGGAGATGAGGTATAAGTTACCTTGGATACAAGTATTTTGGTATCAGTTTTGACAGTGACGTTAGTATTGTATTACAGTGTTGTCAAGTGAAGTTTGAATAATAAAGGCAAGTCCACTCTAGTGTACACTTATTTTTGAACCCGAAAACGCAACAATACATATAAGTTCGTGCTCCTCACGGAAACTTGACCAAATTTTGTAAAATCATTAACAAAGTCATAAATAGTGTGTTACAGTTACTCCAGTCATTAGATGAAAATAAAACTTATCTGCTCTTCTAATAACGAGATAATTTACAAAAAAAGAATCCGTTCAAAAGACTGCGGTAGGCTCTAGGTTGATTCTTATTGAAACGCTCTATTTTTATTAATTCATTCTCTATTTTTCATTCACTTTCATCCGAGAAACTTCAATTGAAAGTTATTTTCTTGTAGAAGACGATACTTTCAATGGAATAATATTCCTTTAACAGGATAGAGTCACTTACCAACCGCGATGTTTTGTTTTCCAAGTAATCCCAACTTTCGCCATCTCCAACATAAAAAGAAAAAGTAATGAAACTCGTAAGAATTTTTACTCTACAATATTTATTACTGTGCACCGTTATGTTTTCCTTGTGTATTATATCACGTATCAAATGGATTTGTTCATTAACGGTGCAACAAACGAACAAACTACGATGACGGATTCCTGATATATTTGAAGGCTGAAAGTTCCTATGAGCATATTCTGGAAGATGTTACCGGGTGTTCTTAAGTGGTACGAAAAATGTTGTTTAGAAAAACACGTAACGGCACAACATTTTTCCGTGTGATTTGTTATGTCATTATATATCACTCGGTTGAAATTCCAATGCTATGCACGTGTCTGTAACTACAAACAGTAGCTTAGGGCAGTTGGATATAGGGCTTCGCGAGTCCAAGAACAAAACCAAGACTGATTAGTCTTGGTCTTGGTCTCGAAAAGTAAATGTAGTCTTGGTCGTGGTATTGGTCTTGATATTTCAAGACCAAGACGAGACTGGCTCAGTCTTGGTCATGGTCTTGACACTCTTCGTCTTATATCAAAATGCGTCTAGAAATTTGAATTATTTAATTCAATTGTTACAAAAACAGTTTAAGATAGGTATAGTAAGTGAAAACAAAGCAGTATCAAAAATATTTCCAAAAATTTCATATTCAAACCAAATTAGTTTCATATTACATTTTTTTTCTATCTTTTCCATCAGATTTTTCTTAATATTGACTAAATTTACCAAAACCAAGACCAAAACCAAGACCAAGACCAAAACCAAGACCAAGACCACAAAACCAAGACCAAGACCAAAACCAAGACCACAAAACCAAGACCAAGACCACAAAACCAAGACCAAGACCTTTGGGAGAGATTCTTGGTTTTAGTCTCGAAATTCAAGTGTTGGTCTTCGTCTTGAGAAGATTTATTCAGTCTTGGTCTTGTATCAAGACCAAGACAAGACAATTAGTCTCTTGGTCTCTTCGACTTCCACGCAATGGATAGATTTTGTCCTCTCTTTCTTCATTCTCAATTGTTTCTATGCAGAACTGGAACAGGTATCGTGATCCAAAATGTCAATGGTTTTCTTGATATTGAATACGTGCGTACTTGAGTGATTTAGAGACTTATTATAGTTGATTATCGTGTAAGAGTTGCTGTTATTTCTTTTGAATAATAGATATTTTTTTGTAAAACACTTTCTTGTTATGAGGATATTATAAGAAAATTTCACCATATTTTTCAATATATTGCTGCCAGATATATGAGACATAAGCAAGTAGGTAACCGGTTGATCTCTGGTGCCGGGAATCATATTGTTGATCATTGATAATTCCTGATTGTTTTAGATATTTCAAAGCAATAATCTAATTTGTAAATGAATTAGATTTATCAAAATAACATGAAGTTTCGGATCGTGTACAAGGTTGCAAATTTGTGAATGTATCAGAATAGATGTTTTCAAAATTTGCAACAAAGTTTCAAAATTTTGCGTACTTCAGAAGAGGTTGTGAACTGAGATTTATTGCTTTCTCGATAAAGCATTCACTTGACCAAAGTTTGAAAACTTTTGGACTCATGGTTAAATTTTAGATTTTTCATGTCTATCTCTACTGACCTAAGTATATATATATATAATAAGATTTTCATTTAATCCCAGTTCCTCAAACTTTCCAGTCTGTATGAGAATTTCGCGCGCCAAGTCATTTAGGAAATGGCCTTCTTAATAACGACGACGATTTCCTTTGTTTAAAATGCAGCTTTTCTCTGATTATCAAGAGCTAGTTCGCACTTGGCGTTCATTCGAAAAAAGTGTTAAAATATAGCCCTTGTTACGAAACAAAGAACAATTCGAGGGAGAGGTGCTGACAAAAGAAAATGGATTGCTTGAGAACACTCCAATTGCATTCAGTTTGATGCCTTGAAAAAGCTAAGTACCTACTTTTACGACATGCGGCCTTGCTTAATTCTAATGAAATATTTCCAGTGCAACAGAAACGTGATATGATCCAGTCAGGATCTCGCTATCAAGATCGTGTTTGTTCATAAATATCTGGAACGCTCGGGAATAAATTGATATTGATTGATTCCGTTATAAGAATTCAATGGGCGAATCCTAGCTTACGTCTTCTATAAATAGCAACTATCTATCGAAGAATAAATTTAAAGATGGCACACACTATTTTTTCTAACCAGTAATTATGATTAACAATAATAAAAAAATCAGGTTTAGGAATTTTATTTTACAATTTAAGAAATATGATAGAGACTGAGGAGGTAAACTTTCAGAACCGGGAATCTCTGAACTATCGGTGGTTTTCGGAATTGTTGATTGTGGTCTCAAATTATTCTTTGTTGTTGGCGTTTCCAAAAGAAAATTCCCCGCACCAAATACATGGGAAAATGGCTTTCTTGATTGAATAAATATGATCTTGCAGCGCAAAACAATTGCACCGTTAAAAACCACAAGACCATAAACTGTGTGACTATTAACGGCGTGGCTGATCATATTGAGCAATTACTATAAGTCTTTCTCAAATAGTTTTGGCTCCAAAGCGAATTTATTGACTCAAAAAGGCTATTTTGTGTGGCTATTGTTAAAAACATGAAGTATAAAAAACAAACATTTAAAAAAAAATTACTGTGTTGTAAAAAAGTCTAAACTTTTAGAAAATCTTCTTGTCGGAAGAAAAGAATCCCAATAGATATTTTCCTAATGAAAAATGCTCGGTCTCACCATAGGGACCGTTGATAAAGATTGGCAAAATATCCTAAATTGTCGCTATTTTTGACCCACCCTGTATAATAGATGGCTTCTTCTATCGTAACGACCGACTAACTGACATGACATTCGACTTTCTTCAAACCAGCAATGCTACTATTTTGTTACTCATCTTCTAAAAAATAATACTTTTGGATAAGTGAACCTTGCTATGTTTTGGTAAAACAACAATTTTTATGATTTTAAAAAATTCGTATCTCCGAAACTGGACATAGAAACTAATTTAAACGTGCATGTGTAACTTCTAGTGACTGGTACTACAAAATCCCTAAAAATTAATTGGCGGGGTCCTTTATGAATTTTCGTATAGTCGTAGAGAAAGTCGCTTACGGCTCGTTTCGGAATCTTCCTCGAGAATACTATCATTATACGCTCCTTGAAGAATATACTATTCCCATATGTACTGCAAATGAATGAATAACAACACCAAAGTGAGACTTTATATCAAGATATCTGCAATCAAACAGAAAATACCGAGGAAAATACGAATGTCAACAACAAACATTTCCTCAAACGGTTTTACCGGGTCCAAAAAATATTTCTACTCAACATCGATATCGTAAATCACTCTGGTTCGTTGACAAATTGTACAACTAAATCAAATTTACAGGTCTCAAAGGCATATTCATCAGTGTTCGGCTTCGGAAATAGTTTGTGTGAGATTTATCATCGGAGTGTATGTCGACGTAGAATTTTTGTTTCAACATGAAAGAATTATCGGTAGAAGTTTTTAGGTCAACGAAGTATGAAGGACGATCCATCATGCGGGACAATTTTTCTTGTGGTATTGGATTACGCTCGATTAACTTTTAATGTAATGTATTATTTCATCCAGTCCAACCATTCTATTGATAGGTACATCGAGTGGAAAATGATTATATTGAAACGTGATGAGATCTTAAATTTGATTATAGCAAAGTAAAAAATTGGATGCATCTATGAAAATGAAAACATGTTTTTTTTTTATTTTTCTGACTTTAAACACGTAATTTTTATTTACGAAAGCATGGCCCCCACATTCGATTGTGGGCCCTGGACCCAGGATTTCATTGACGACCAACTCCTGCCTATCTTACAGTCGCGTCATATATTATAATTGCATGGTTATTTCTTACTGATACTCATTTTAGACTGTAATTTAACCTGAAAATTAATACAACTAAACTTTATTTATAAAATTATTTTTACTTAAAAACTATATAAGTATCGATGTGTATGGATGCACAGAAAATTTTTCTCCCTTTTCACGTTTCCCGTTAACCTTTTCATGTTTCCCGTTAACCTTTTCATGTTTCCCGTTTCATGAATGTTTCCCGTTTCGTGTTTCCCGTTTCATGTTTCCCGTTACATGTTTCCCGTTTCATATTTCATGTTTCAATGTTTAAATAAGTAAGTACTCATTTCTTCTATTTGCAAACATCACATGATACTGCGATATTTTATTAATGTTTGTTATGTACAAAACTGAACTTCTAAAACATCATTCATTGGATACCAAATCTGTCCAATGACTCTCTTACGCAACAATCTCACAACCAACGCAAAAATATCGATTTTAAAATTTCATTTCATGGCGAAGTAAGTGGCGAATGCGCTGGCAGCAGATTTCAACTCATAAATTAACAATTAACCAAAAAAAACATTTTGTAGTGGACCCATCTGTGACTTCAAACCATTCCCGAATTCACTTAACACACACAAAAAGTTTCATCAAAATTGGTCTAGGAGTTCAGGGCCGTATGGATGCACACAATATTTTTTATATACAGGGTGGCCCATCGAAAACGTACCGCAAGGCATTACAGGCTGGGAAAGAACATTTCGATAAAATCGGAAAACAGGTCAAGTTTGTTTGTCAGGGGGACACATTTTGACGTAACAAGCATAGTAAAACCTTCAACCCCCTAAGTAGGGGTGTCACCCCAAATTTTTTTCAAATGGGAAGGAGGGTCAAGCGATACCTCTTTAGAAGGGGCTTGTCATGCCCTATATAGTGCTGCTTAGATTTTTCAAATCGATATACTCTTTCAGAAAATATGGAGCGTTGAAACTCCAACCATCATGTAGGACGAAAAATACAAAAATCGGTTCAATTGTACTTTATTGCAATAAGTTCCTTCAAATGAATTCGCTGTTTTGCCGATGCACAGATTTTTTTAGGCTCATTTTAGAGAGTAAAAAATGAATAAGATTCATTTCTTCACGTTTGAATTAGGTCAAGTAATTGCTAGATACCTGTCGCGGTTGAAGTGTTTACGAATTGTTGAAATTTATTATTATGGTGTATTCAATTGCAGACAGAGTGGAAATCATTGAGCTTTTTTTCAAAAACGATGAATATGGAAATCGGGTCGCGGAGTTGTTTAACCAACGGCATCCTGACAAACATGCCTCTGGAAAAATTGTTCGCGACTTGGTGAAAATTCGCGAAACAGGTTCAGTTCATAACAAAAAGAGAGAGCTTGAAAATCCAGTACTAAATGAACCTACGGAGATAGCAGTATTGGGGCAAATTGCAGTTGATAGTACGCTAAGTACAAGACAATTGGCCATTGCGACGGGTGTGTCTCGTACCAGTATCCAACGGGTATTGAAAAAATCCAAATTACATCCTTACAAAATTCGCTTAGTGCACGAACTGAATGAAGACGAATTTGATCGTCGCTTGCAATTTTGCGAAATTATGAGTGAGCGAGCGTTACACAATGGTAATTTTCTATTCAATGTGTGTTTTTCGGACGAGTGCTCCTTCTTCCTCCATGGTTTAGTGAATCGCCACAGTTACCGGTACTGGGCTGACACCAATCCAAGGATTTTCCACGAGACACACACGCAACACCCCCAGAAGTTAAATGTGTGGGCTGGTATTTTTGGAAATTCCATTGTAGGACCTGGCGATATGTACTTGGATTTACTACAAAATGCCATCGACCCAGCTCTAACAAATATCATTGAGAACGATCCCGCATACCATGAACAGGAACTGATTTTCCAACAAGACGGAGCTCCTCCTCATTATTCCCAAAATGTGCGCAATTATTTACATGAAACGTTTCCAGGACGATGGATAGGACGATGGAGCCCAATAGAATGGCCACCTCGGTCACCCGACTTGAGTCCTTTAGATTTTGTTTTGTGGGGACACATCAAAAGCCTTGTTTACAAAACACCACCAGACACATTAGAACAGTTGCAACGAAGGATCATTAACGTATGTCGCGAAGTGACACCCCAAATGCTTCAGAATGTACGACAACGGTTTGAAAATAACTTATACCACTGTATGCAGATTGACGGACAGCAATTCGAACATTTACTTGACTAATAAATGAGTTTTGAAGTACAATTGAATAAATTTTTGCATTTTTCTTCACACATTATCGTTAGAGTTTCAACGCTTCATATTTTCTGAAAGAGTGGATCGATTTTGAAAATGTTAGCAGCACTGTGTAGGAAATGACAAGCCCCTTCTAAAGAGGTATCACTTGACCCCCCTTCCCATTTGAAAAAAATGTTGGATGTAAGATAAAAAAGAACTCCTCCAAACCTCATGCAGTTCGGAATATTAAAATATCAGAAATATTGACGACCCACAGTTTATTTCATAACAGAGTCAGGACAATATAAATACGGCAGCTTGGACGCCTTTTTTTAACTCTTATCCAGAGAGTAATAAAGTTATCTTCCAGTTCGGTTCATTTAATTTTATCACTTTCAAATCTTTGCTTTCAAAAGGTTCAACTGAACTCAATTGTGCAAATGTATTATTTTGTGAATTCAGAACTTTCTCGACGAAACTACGAGAAGAACAACTAAGTGAACTGCAGGTTCACAAAAAGTAAAATAAAGGTGGAACAAATTCCGGCATCGCACATCGAAACATCACTCTCTCGAAACATAAAAGACTGACCGAAAGCATGAACTTTGGATCTCATCCAATATCCTATAGAATGTTGAACTTTCCTGAAAGTAAAACAATGAGCAGTTTGTTCCAGATACTCACAATCTACGAAGCGTTTCTGATGAATCCAGAAGAGAATCTTGCCGATAAGAGAACGAAGGCAATTGGGTAGGATTTTACATCGAACACAAAGTATTCAAGTTCCATACATGATATCGTAAAAACGGCAATAAATGCTAACATTTTCAGTGATATTACGAAGATATCCCCAAATGTAATAACATATTTGTTCCGTCTTCACCTCATGTTGTAAATATATGTATATATATATATATATATATATATATATATATATATATATATATATATATATATAAATATAATTATTTGATGTTTATTTGATTATTTACTTTTTTGTCCCTTCGAATATATCGCGATTATGACTGTTTTCCCACTCTTACTGGACTATGTTGTGCTCGCGCATCCCAGGCCTCGGTAGTGAAAACGCTGGCAGAAAATTGCGAGCTCTCTCTCTCGTTCGTCACTACGAATACGGTGTACCTGTGCTCTATAATTATGTTGGATGAACTCTTATCCGCAAAGACCACCTACCTTATCCGACTCGAGTCTCTGGAGGAAGTAATATAACCAAGGTAAGGAAACCACAGCCTCGACAACCCCTTTTTTACAGTCTGCTAAAATATCGAATCGGAAACATGGTCCTTCGAGCCGGATATCGTGTTTTCGAATTGAAAATTACCGTGGTTGATTTATTTTCTCTCGAAGAAGATTCAAATATTCTCAAGTAAACACAAATAATCTCATTACATTTTCATTTTGGGGTTTTCATTTGGTTACAACTCTCTACAAGAATTTTGATTCATATCAATAATCATCGATATTAGTGTCCACAATGGATTTTTTGCTCTACAAAAAACGGAAACTCAGCGGATCGGGCAGGTTGGTCGATTTCAGCGTTGATCTGCATAGAAATAATATTGAATTAATTTGTTAAAAATTTATTTCTCGGGATGATCGCCACTTCGTGTGATTCTAGTTCTTCACATTTTGTTCTCAATAGTAAAATAAGAGTCTTGAACTGTTCAGATAATTCATTAGAACAACAGAATAGGCAAGGACACGAAAAAATATTTTTGCTCCAAATGTGTTGTAAAATACATAATGCATATATAAATGTACCCAGAAAATATTGTTTGAGTCAAATTTCAATTACAACTGGTCTAATTTCGAATCTACTAATATTGGCGCTCTTGGTGACGTATGTGCCCGAGCAGCCAATAGGCGTAATTGGGTTGAACGTTTAACGGCAACGTTGCCAAGCTTCTAAAACTATAAACCAGAGAACATAAAACCATAGAGATGTGACAGAAGACACGCTATTATTCCCAATGTCAAACGACGAGGCGGATTTGAAAGGTGTCAAAACCACATAGAAATTATAATATATAAAGTATATATATTATAATTTCTATGGAAGACCACCGTGAAAACATTCATAAAACAATATGTTTGAATATAACAAAGAACTCGATAGTTTTAATATTGTGAATTATTGTGGTCCATAAAAATGATGTTCGAGAGAGCAAGCTCGTTATTTATTTTTGTTTTGTCTCAAAGGTATTTCAGAGTTTGAATACTTTTTTCCCGTTAACTAGTTGAGTGAATGACTATAAACCTCAGAATAAAACACATAGAGATGCTCTGTCTGTACCTAAACAAATAGCTGTGAACATGAACTATCCTTTTCTATTCAATTTCTGGGCGTGGGGGGTTGAAATGTTTGGACAGTTTATTTACATTTGGAGTAAGAAGGACCATAATATAGCACCGAAGAATGACAACTTGATCCGAATGAAATGAGCGGGCATACACGAAACTACCCGATTGAATACGGACTTAACATGTATTGGTTACGTGCACAAATGACAGATCCTGGAGGTAAAACAAACTCAATCGTAGAAAAAGAACAAGAAATAACCTCACTTTTCCATTTCGTTTCGTTTGCTGTTCTTCTATTTTTGAACAATTTGTGAAAATTTCTGATTTTTTTACTGAAAAGGGATTGCGTTTCTATTGAAAACTCTAAAGAACGTTTCCGCTATAAATAAAGCGGATAAGTGGGGTTAGGCGAGTTGTCAGATAGCTTAGGTTAGGTTGTTTTACCTCCAGGGACTGTCAGTTGTGCACGAAACCAATAAGGCCATCGCTTGTAAATAAACAAGGTTATGTTGACTTCAAGACAAGGATGGAGAAGGCATCTCTGTGGTCTTTTATTACTCTGGTTCCAGCATTTGTGTTTTGTGGACATACAACATACAACAGTGGGATTGGTTGGCTCGGGGAAGTACGTCACAATGGCGCTGAAAAGAAGTCATTTGAAATTATAAACTTTAAATACTTTTTTTTCATGTTTCAGACAACTCAACAAAAAAAAGAACATTGTCACTAGAGTGTTCATAAGCTGTAGAATCCATCAAAAATATTTTTAAAATTTTGTGTCCTCGCCTATTGTTGGGCACAGTTCCTTTTTCGTTGATTGTGACTTACAAAAAGGGGGTTCTCAATTAGGTTTTTTATGCTCATTAGAATATTAAAGTTCAAACATATATATATACGAGGCCATTATGAGATACAAATACATTATTTTATTTCGAAACTTTTGAACTTTATTCTGGGGATTCTTTGATTTCTCCGGCATGGCGGCGGCGAATAAGATTAAACAGTGCAAAGCAATGCAACAAATAAGCATTGATCGGATGAGCAATGGCCGCTGCTGCAAAAACTGCTCCTGACCTTCATTCACTATTCAAAGCTCGTTGTACTCATTTAGAAGATATTTGTCTTATTTTATTTACACACTGGGCCTTTTTAAATAAAAAATCATCATGAAATTTGGATTTATATGGTGGAAAATCTACGATGAATCATATTTTATTATTGAGAAAACAATCCTCCTATGAAATTTTATATTGCTGATTCCAGAAGAATCTCTTAGTCACACGTAATAGGGGATATGGGGTGAAATATAGAACGATAATCAAATTTACATCACATCCTTCCCGATCAATGAAACTCCCAGTCGCAAATAATATAAGTATTCGAAGAATATGTTAGGCATTTATATGACTTCCATGCACCCTTCTGGAAGTCGACCAGGACAAGAATACCAAATGACATCTAAATGGCTTCTGAATTTTTCCACAGACCGGAAAGTTTCCCTGGCAAATGCTGCACCATCTGTTGGCTTCTACCGAAATAATACTTATAGACGGAGAGCCACGCTGAAAGTATTCTTTGAATTTATTAAAGCTGGTTTTTCTTTAAGTAGGTATAGACCATGTGTCCAGAAACATACTCTGGTCAGTCAAACGAATCGTAGAACTGCAGACTCAGGGGCGACATCAAAGATGTAGCATTTACCGGGGTAACAAAATGGATTTATTGAAGCTGAAAATTGTTATACAATTTCTATAGTGCATATTTATGAAAGTTATGTAGGTTAGTAACTCATTAGTTAGAACAGAGCTGGTCAGTCAGTCCGAATATACAGGGTGTCTTTGTTATAAATGAATACTGATCCTAAATGGCGATAATCCATCATTGATTTTAAGAAATATTTTCATATGAACATATTTCCGGAACCGCTTTATTTATAAATTACAGAATGTTGAAATTTAACAAAAAAAAATCAGTTCTCCCCCAATATCTCTAAAACCGCTTTGGTCTTTTTTTCTCCATGATGAAAATTTTCTTAGTTTTCATCAGTGGCGTCCCTGTTAACGCCTTTGTGGACACTAGGAGTTCGAAAGACGTCAAAAAATCATCACCCATTTTTTCTACAGAATCGAGTTTATTTTCGTCCTAATGTGACGAATTGTATGGAATAAAAATGTTTGTTTCGTACTTTTTGAAGAAAAATAGATGACGGTTATAGCACTTCTGTCACACTACACGAAAAAATGTCTTGTGTGACGGACCTGCTACAACCATCACAAAAAAAAATGAAAAACAGAAGGAAATTGGTGATTTACAACTGAAAGAACAATCCCACAAAATATAGCAAAAGATATACTAATGCTAATTGCAGAAAAATACCGTTTTCCTCTGTCTAGCGCTCATGACGGCTATAGCAGGTGTTAACATTCCCCGCCATTTTTTCATCAAAAAAATGATACGCTACTGTTTGTTTCCAAATAAATATTATTTTTGTAATTATTCTCTACCTATCTTTCCATAAAAATGGTCACTTGTCTTTTTTTCGTCCAACGAACGGTTTTTTACCAAAAAAATTAAATACCTTCATTTGCTTGTACCTATGCCAGTTTGTGTTAGTCCTAATTTTGTTTTTTAAATAGAAATTTGGTCGCTGGACGAAAAAAAGGCAAGAGACCATTTCTATGAAAAAATAACGAAAATAATTGAAAAATGATGCCGTACCATTTTTTTGATGAAAAGTATGGCGGAGCATGTTACCAGTGACGACGCCACTGATGAAAATTGAGAAAACTTCATAACGGGAAAATTGCATTTTTAAGCGTACTCTGCATGTACCAAAATTGAAAGAAAACCCTATGGCTTTGGAGATATTGGGGATGAACTGATTTTTTTTGATAACTTTCAACATCCTGTATCTCATAAATAAAGCGGTTGCGGACACTTATCCAAAGTTGGCGCCAACTTTTCGCAAAAACTGGAGTTTGGAGTTGAGAACATTTCTTAAAACTCTTAAAGGATTATACCCTTTGAGACCACCATTCGATTATGAAACACCCTGTATATTCGGACTGACTGACCAGCTCTATTCTAATATACATATGACTAACTCACATAACATTATAGAAATTGTATAACAATTTTCAGTTTTAATGAATTCATTTTGTTATCCCGGTAGATGCTACATCTTTGATATGTCGTTCATTACTGTATTTTTCTACGATCCGCTTGTCTGACCAGAGTATGTTTGTGTACATATCGTCTATAATTAATTACCGAAAAACCAGCTTCAATAAATCCAAAATATATTTTCGGCTCTGACTCCTCAAGTATTCATTCGATGTAAAACTGGTCTGTGGAAACATTCAAAAGCTATTAGATATTCTTGTCCTGGTCGACAAAATTTTCGGCTCTAACTTTTGAACTATTATGAAATGAAAAAACAGTCGAAAGTAATAATGAAACTAATGTGAAAATGAGCAATGACAACACATTTTGCTTAATGAGAGTAGACAACGTAATCAACCTAACTGTGGTGGTCATGACGAGTAATAATAATTACAAAATATAATAACGTGATCATGTTTTGATTATTATATTCAATCACATTATTGTCCTTATTCATTCCGCTCTATAAACAAAACTGATTTTATAGGGACGATGTGAAGGATTCAATACATGTATATGTGTTCCTTCATCAGAACTAACAATATTTTCAATAATCTGGTTTAAACAACCAGAAAAAAGTAAATTTCGCAGTATATTGAAAAGTTCATTTATTGAATTCCCCATAATCATTCCTAACTATCATGTAATAGTATGAATTCCCTTTCTTCCTAACCGTTTTTCTTTGGATTTTTTTTTCGAGTCATAATGTATAGGAACCCGACAAAAAAATTATAAAAATAATTTCCCTATGACTGAAGTTAATCGGTTCAAGAGCAGTAAACTAAATGTTCAACTATCGTTTTCTCCTTTTTTTTTATCTGATCGGCAGTATAATAACGGGATCCTTTAGCAAACTATGCATTTCGCATGACCAAAAGGACGTCATGGGAATATCATAAAAGGAGGCGACATCTGCTTGGGAGGATGCCTCTGCGAATATTGATAAAGGTGGATGAAGAGAATCCATAAATAGATTTAAACGTGTAAGCTCTATTTATGTGTATAAAGGAACTGATGGCAATATGATACCAATGATTGTAGCTTGAATACATTTCACTCAAAGGGCAAAGGTGACAGAGGTAATGCATCAATTATTGACAACAAATTTAATGTACACTATAAAATATCGATACAATTTCACAAATTATTTTATTGGCCTTTTGATATGATATACACTGTAATTATTTACATATTCTCAGGGGTAATATAATAAGTGGTATGATTATTACCGATAATTTTTTGGAATATTAATGAATTGCTATCCCAAAGCTGAAAATACAACGAGTCCGCAGGACGAGTTGTATTTTCTTGCATTGGATATATATACACATAAGTTAATGTACCTACATATTTGATTGAATCGTCGTTTTTCCCGTCACAGAAAAAATAGTGTATTATACACGGAAAAAAGATTAGATTTTATCTCTCGGTTTTTTGTCTCCCCCCGCTTTGCGTCGGGAGACAACAGAACCTCGAGCTAAAATCTAATACTTTTTTCCCTTGTATAATAAATAACTATTTTCTATTTCATGTCTTACGGAGGTTGATTTTAGCCCTTTAAAACTATTCAAAGCCAAAACCAAGTTTCAATTTTATAATGCAAATTGTATAAACAATTATATGACAGTGTTAAAGGAACGTTTTTCTACAAACACAAAAATGTCGCAGTCAAACTCACTAAGTGATGAAATACTCCTCAATTCGGCATTATAAAATAGTTATAAAATATTTCAGTCCTATAATTATTTTGCTACTTGGGGCGCCGTATGTGTATGCCTAGCATTATATCGCACCTGAGTGATATGTGGAATAACACGAGATAGCTGAAATGAATTCAGATGACACACTTGAAACTTCAGCTGGAGAGGAAAAATACGAGGAAAAATATTACGGTTCCGTGTTCCAACTACAAAACAGTAAAGTTGTGAGCAGAAGGATATTGATTTGGTGTACAACCACTGCCAGCTCTGAAGGTCAAATAATCTCACTTTCCCATTATTGCAAAATTGATTTCCATAACACCACAATCCAATGGAATATAACAACACATTAACTAAGAAGCAATGGCAGAATTTTCTTTGAAATCGGTTAGAATATTGAACCCTGAAGCAGAAAAGTGAAGTTCTGCCTTTTCCTAAGGTTAATGAGAAAGCGAGAAGTAGGTTGTTTTAGTTCCAGACCTATCAATCAATATACACTAAACCAATAACAGAAAACGTTTCGTAACTTCGTGACATCAGTTCAGCTATCCAGCTGATAGCTGTCATTTAGTATCAACGAGTTATGGGTCGTACAGATTATTGGAACTCAAACAATATTTAAATTAAACGATTGGGTGGTACTGCACTTTAAATTTATATAAGGTCATTTCATGCATGTTCAAATTAGAATGTCCAAGGTGAGTACAGGAACTGAAATTCGAAAGGCGACCTACATGATATGACAAAGTTATAATATTGAAAAAACGGAAAAAAGAGTGTAGAGTTTGTCTCAATTGACATAAAATTCCAGGCCAAAAAATAACGGTTATATAATTTTTCAATTATTCCCTCAAAACTTATTGAAAGGACAAGATATACGATTTGACTATTTGATTAGCGTAAATTATTCATGTAAACTTTTTCAGTCGTAAATCTGTAATGGCCAAGCGGTCTAATGTATGAGACAAAATATGAGTAATGAAGTAATGAAAATATTATGATGTACACCTAATGAACAAGTTGTGTGCCCCTCGTTTTCAACATTCACTGAAGAGAATGCCGGTTTTTATGGGTCAGTTGAAAATGAGGCAGGAGTAAAGCAAAGTTTCTTTTTTGGCATGTATTAGTGGGACCTGTCACACTACTCTAAAATTGTTGCATAGAGTCCAAAGAAGAAATGGGTTGCTGCTTTAGTATAATAGTTCCATATTTAGTAAATAATTCATGATCTTCGGATCATCCGCAAACATCTCCGTGAAGTGCGACAAAACACATTTTAGCCTACTCAGATACTCGCATATTATATTCGCATGAGAAGGTAGGAGTCTTCAGAAACGATATGACGTTCCTTCTCCGATAATTTTTATCAGAGTTATGACCAATCAAGTATTCGGCTCCGCCAGAACTTTCAGCGGCGGGTAAGCGTGAACTGAAATTTGGAGTTTGGTGTTGCTACAATCGATTCTGGTCTCAAAAAACATTTATAATAAGCCCAGCGTTATTTTCAATAATATTTCCTTGTATGTTATAAATGTTTGGCGTTAGTTTTCCTCTCCCAAACTTCCGAAATTTGAGAGTTCAGTGTTTAGGTAACAAATTCCACTTCATGCTCATAAACAGCCATCGCCCACTTGATTCACGTACTGCAGACAAAACTGTCGATGAACCGGGCCGTGCTGCAAAATAATACCGGAGTAGCCGAGTGGCCAGAAAACAAATGAACTTTTAGTTTTATCTGATTCCATAGCCACCACGGATCATCACTTTCATTAGTCTCTGATGAGATTCGAGTCGAGCAGTTTTGTCTCTGCCCAGAATGGAGCGAACAAAGAATTTCAGTTAATTCCTCTCGCTTAATTTTGGAATCGGGAATTGGTTTCGCTTGATGAGGGGATTTTGGAGATGAAGCAGGAGATTTGTTTCGGGTCGACCACCGGGTAGGCGGTTTTGTCCTGCGGAGCAGCAGAGCGGTCACTTGGAAGGAAAATTGACGCAAGTGTGGAAACCTGGAATAATTATTTGATTTGGCATCAGAATGAATCCGAATCAAAAAAATATTTAAGTTAGTATTGTTCCATTTAACATTTATCATCTAACATTAATTCAGCAGTTTTTTTATAATATCCGAATTTCAGTTACATCTCGCGTGATGTTTAAAAGTGGTTGACAATGTTTGAAATTGAAAAAAAAATCTCTGAACTTCCATTGTATGAAGAATAAAGAAACCTTATTCACTGCATTTTTTGCTGTAAACACAAGAGTGACAAAAGTAATGTTCCCCAAATGTTGGACACAATACTTTTTCTACAACTGTACAAATTTAAAGAATACAAACAATGTAACTTAATATTTATTTTTTTTAACAATTGAATAAATTATTTAAAATTGACTCAATAAAAATATCAAGAAATAAATTAAAATAATACAAATAGCCTAGCCCGGCTGTCGAACCCGAACTGCCTGCGTGAGAAATAAATAAATAAATAAAATTTTATTGCCCTTCCATTATCTAAAGCCTGCGTGACAAGCTGATTCACAATCTATTATCCCATGGAGCCCTTGGTACTTTTCATTTGTTTAATAGTACAATACGTATCTAACAGAAAATATCAATAGGATATTCATAAAATCTGTTGTGGAATCATCTGCGGCTGAAAGACAAACTTTAGTCGCTATTTTCCATCGTTCAAGATAACCTCTTAGGAGGTATTCATGTTGAAAAGGGGAACATTCTGCATGAAAATTGAAAAATGAAAAAATGTGATTTATTTGTAATATCTAACAGAAAACAACTACTTCCCCGGCACAAGCCACGCTGGACATTGAATTACATCTGATAGATATTGTGAAAACACTCTAACTGAAAAGAAAAGAAAAAATCTGAAAGTGAAAATTCACATTTTCATTTAGATACAAATATAATGTTTGAGTCATCTACAAAAAGCTATTTTAATTCGAGGAAAAAAGCGAAAGAAATTCTGAAAATAGTTTACTTCTTTAAAAAAAACACGAATAAAAACTACCATAAGAATTGAAAAAACTTCTATAGGTAGCCTGACAGTTCTTGACAGCTGTGAAAACTATTTAAAACTGAACAACAGCCAACTAGTTTTTGTCCATATTTAATGATTTTCCATAAATGTATGTGGTGTGGGCAAAATGACGTGAGAAAAATTATTTCTCACAGTATGAAAGTAAGTAAGCTATGAGAAATATGCTACTTTTCATAGCAGTTGTAGAGAAAATACTATCTCGAATTAATCATATTCATTGGTTGATTTGAAGAATAGCTATGAGCTAAACTCCGCCTAGTAAAATAAAGTCCATTCATTATATTACTAAGTATTATTATTATTATGTTGTCACTTATTTGACGAAATATTCGAAATCATAATTATTCTTGAACAAAAATAAAGTTATGAATGAGTTATGCTTGAGAATATGGGAGATTGTTTATTACTATAAGTTGTTTGCTTTTTAATTACTAGGACAGACACTTTGTAGAAGAGTTAATTTGTTTTTAATGGATATTACAATGTGACATGACAAACGAACTACATACAACTTTTTCTGATACGTAATAGTGAAACAGGTAACATTCATTATAAATCACGTTCATTAAATTTAACTCTCTAAAATATGTTCAGCGAAAATACGGCTATTCAAAACTAGCAGCAGTATGAAATAAATGACGTAGTTTTGATGGTTATTGAAATCGATATCTGTTATCCATGGCATAAAAATTATGCGACTACGCCGATTCATTCTATGATTTATGCCGATAAATTAAATTTTGCCACAGTCATTCGGAAAATCCACGCCAACAGTGTGAAAAATGGTATCGGATTAATTCAGCTGTTTTTTTATATCTGAATTTCAATTACATTCCACGTGATATTTAAAAGTGGTTGACAATGTTTGAAAATGAAAATGTCTGGAATTCTATTATATGAGAAATAAAGAAACCTTATTCTTTGCATTTTTTAGAGATACGACGTTTCGACTATTAACATGTATAATAGTTATTTATGATACAAGTGTTAAAAGTGGCATTTTATTTTGTGAGTTGGGAATATTGCGAAACGAGCGTTAGCGAGTGGAGCAACCCCACGAGCAAAATAAAATCACTTTTAGCAAATGTATCATACACATTTTTTTGTACAACAGTGACTGCTAGTAAGAAAAAAAACAAAAAAAATATAAGATTCATGAGGATTCGAACACACGATCTTTGGATTACAAAGAGGCTCCAACTATAATAAACCCCAACGCACTTTATTTATGAATGTCATTATTTGTCAGTGATGAATGACCTTCTTAAAAGGACTTACACAAACGGCCGAATGCATGTGCGAACTTTTATAAATAATTCCTCTTGAGTAGGTGTTCTGATTATAATATCTAATTGAAGTGTTTCTATTAGAGAGATCTATATTACTGAGGATCCATCATCTCATCTGTCGTTTTACTTTTAACACTAGTGTTAGAAGTATTTTTAACACTAGTGTTAAAAGTATTTTTAACACTAGTGTTAAAAGTGATTTTGTGAAAACGTCAGTTTTTAGTTCATATGTCAATGAATTAAAAACGTCAATTTTAATGACAGTTGTACAAAAATATACTTATTTAAATTTATGTACTTAATTAACGTGAAAATTAATTACCTGCTATTAGGTAAAAATGCTACTCATCCAAGGCCTTTCCGGTAGAAAAATCTGCGATATCAAATTTCAAGCTCGCGTGAACCCGCCACTGTAATATCCGGCAGGGCCGAAAATTTGATTTGTCATAACTTTGCTAAATATTATAGTAGAAGGAGAAGAAAAAGTGTATATCGTTCCTGAAGACTTCTACTTCCTCATGCAAATATAACATGTGAGTGTCTGAGTAGCTAAATAGTTATTTGTTTTACTAGGCATAAAAGCACAAGATTTAATGCCGCGGCTGGTGTTTCATAGCCGAGCGTAGCGTAGCGTGGCGTAGCGTAGCGTAGCTTAATTTTAAATATTTATCGTATCATTTAAGTTAAATCTTCCTAACAAATCATTAACATAATAACAACACATACAACATTAGTTACAATATAATACGTAGGTTACTTATAATACCGTACTAAATGGCAAGCTAAAATGACAATAACGTGAAATAACCCAAGTTGTTGATTTAATATTCACATCATCGTTGTCAGTGATACGATAAAGCTTTGAATGTAACTTGATTATTATGCAATTTAAATAAACCTCGGAACTTGCTCAGGCAACATCCTCGAATCGCATAATAATCCAAGTTTTTTATACAAATTCAAATGGAATTTGAACAACGAAAAATTATTTCGGAACAAGAATTCTTCTAGAATTATTTGGGTCAAACCCAAACAAGCTTTCGTCCTATCGATATTGTAGTTCAGCTAACAAAAAATATTTCGTAATGTAATCGAATAGGTACGCAATAATTGCGGAAGAAAGCATACAATAGTAATTTACGTAACAAGTCCGGAAAACACTGTTTTTTTGGACGAGTGGACAAGATTCTAGGACGAGCGTAGCGAGTCCTGGAAGTTCTGGGACGTGTTGCGTACACAATTTTTTTCGGCAACCGTTTAGAATAACAAATTGAGACACATTTATTTTTTATATTTCTTTGTAGAAGAAAATTTCGAACATTTTAATTCTTATTTGTATTAAATATCTAAATGCGAACAGAAGATAGGTACTAACAGAAGCATTCTAATTCTTATTTATATAAATATTTATATTGAAATTCGGGCATTTCCCGGACTAGTCCGGAAAGTACGTACTTCCCGGACTAGTCCGAGAAATGATACTTTCTCAAAGAAAAATCGTCCGGGAAGTAGGTACTTCCCGGACGGTTGCCGAAAAAATATTTTCTTATCCTGATAATCTCTTCTTGCATGTTAAAATATCATTTCGCAAAAGTTCCATCTAAAATTTTCATTCACTGAAGGAGTTGGTTGGGGGCTATATTTCACATTTGACTACCATGAAATGTAGGCAAGGAGTGTAATTAGCTAACTTCGGTTCAGAGAATATAATTCATAAGTGAGTTTATTTAAAAGGAAAATTCATCCGAAGAAAAACTTCGGTTCAAAAGAGCGGAAAATTATGATGAAAGTTAAGGAAAGAGAGTTAGTTTTCTGCATAGTTTTCCATGTTTGCCAGAAAAAAAATCTATCAGTGTGACTCCAGGTGCATGCCAGGACATTTTACGAAAGGGTGTCTAGATAAACTGGATTTTTCCAGTACATCAGAAATAATATCAGGAGTTACACAAATAATTAATTAATTTCCTTCTGACAGTCAAGTATGAGTGTGATGAATAATATAACAGTTCGACAAACATATTTGAAAATGTGAAATTCACAATTCTTGCCCGAACTTTTTCACTTTCAGCTACGTTTGTAAAACTGTACATACCTAAATATTCTGTATCACTCATTACTTTTTGTAATTAAACACTTTTTTTTCGAAATTTATTTTTTGATATAGAGAGCTATGGGTACAGTCCTGAAGTTTTGGGAAAAATACAACTTTACGGTTTTTGGACAAAATGCATCTGCTGCGTGAGATTTAATATTCAAATTATTATTACTATTTTTATTCAGAATTTCGAATGGAAACAAAATAAGTGAAAATAACTTTTTTGCTTTTACCCCTATTTTTTACTATTTTTTTGGTCATGCCGTGAAAAGGAAATTAGCTACTCACCTTCTTTCTAGACGATAGAAAATAGAATGATAATTCAAATTACGTGAAAAACTTTAAACAATGAAACGATGGAATATTGAGGGATACTGTATGTGAATACAAAACGAAAAAATTATACTTAGGACTTATATCCGATTATTTTCCCGTTTTGTACTAAATATACCTTTTTCGAAAACTGAACTAAAATGTTGACATTTTCGTTGAAATCTCAGTTAGCGAAGTGTCTCTTCTTCGTTCTAGAACATAAAAGACTTTTATGTTCTAGAAGGTAAAAGACTTTTATGTTCTAGAACGTAACTGAGTTTTACTTTCTAGAACGTAAAAGACTTTTGCGTCCTGTTTATTATTATTACGTTGCTACCATACGAAAGTCGTGCAAACAGTATCACCTCTTAAGACTTTTATACCCCTATAGGGGTTCTACAAATCCCCGCCCCAATGAAACTGAGGGGACATATACTCAACGGCACACGTGACATGGGGTGGCGCCTAGACTATTATAAAGCCTTATAAGAAGACCCGTTCGAACAGATGGCAATATTCCTTGTCTGAGTTGGACTCCGATCATAACCCAGTCATTTTCTGGCTGGGTCATGATCCGATTCCCCGGGAAACTCAACTGAGGAAGTTGACGGACTGGGAGAGCTTCACGGCGAGCCTCGAAGGTGCATATGTCGCGCCTGAGGAACTCCAGACTACAGCCGAGTTGGAAGACGCCGTACGGCGTCTCGAGCATACCATGAGTGACGCTATTGAGGCCTCCACGACCAGTGAGCGGGGTCCTCTGAAATCTTATAACGAGTTCCCGATGAGGATTAAAACCCTCATCAGGGAGCGAAACCGCCTCCGACGAGTTTTTCAGAGGACACTGTTCCCTGGAGACAGGATAAGAGACCGCCAAAAGGCGCAAGAAGTCAAAAACGCGATCCTAGATTATAGGAATGAGAGGTGGAGCGAGTCTCTCTCTGGTTTTGAGACTGGAGACAAGGAGCTATGGCAACTTGTCAAAAGTCGAAGGAATCCGAGAAGAGAGATTCCACCCATTCATGGTCCGCACGGAATGTGTTACGCGTCGGCTGACAACGCGGAAGCCTTTGCAGACACAATGGAGCGACAGTTTATGCTGTACATCGATGAAGAGGACGACATCGTGCGCGAGGAATTCGTGGAAACACGGGTGAGACGCGTTCTCAGGGAGGACGACGACTACGTCATGCGTCCTACTAGTGTGGATGAGCTGAGGGCGCATATTCGCGGCCTCAAAAAGAGGAAAGCTCCGGGAGTGGATTCTATCTCCAACACCATGTTGAAGAAGCTCCCGGAGTCTCAAGTCGAAAGTTTGCGAAATATCGTAAACTGCTCAATGCGTCTGAGGCACTTCCCTAGTAGGTGGAAGCATGCCGTAGTTGTTATGATCCTGAAGAGCGCTCAGGACCCGATGTTTCCTCAAAATCATCGGCCGATCAGTCTTCTGAGTTCGGTGTCTAAACTGACTGGGCGAGTTGTGCTGGAAAGGTTCTACGACGAAGTCACTGACAGGAACATTCTGCCAGACGTTCAATTTGGTTTCCGGCCGGGTCACTCCACGGAGTTGCAGGCCTTGAGGATGGTAGAGGAGACCATCACTGAGTTAAACAAGAGACACTCAGTCTTCTTGTTACTACTAGATGTAGCGAAGGCCTTCGACCGTGTCTGGCCTTCCCTATAAGATGCATCTCCTCGGGATTCCTCGAGGTCTGTTGAAATGGTTGGGCTCCTTTTTGCAAGGCAGAACGTTCCAAGTCAGAGCCGAAAATGTTCTCTCGACTACGAGAGACATTCAAGCGGGAGTTCCACAGAGGGTGCTGTTCTATCCCCGGTCTTGTATTCTATCTATACTAGCGACATACCGAGGACCAATCACGTGAAGGTCTCCCTTTACGCCGACGACACCGCGTTGCTTGCCGGTTCCGCAAATCCGGAGCTTGGGGTTGGCTATCTGCAAAATGCAGTGGACAATCTCGAGCAATGGTTTCGGGACTGGAAAATACGGGTCAACCCAGCGAAGACTCAGTTAATTTCCATGGGAAGGAAAAGAGTCCTACCTCAGACGAGGGTGACGATCTCGGGAAGGGGGATCGATTGGCAGCCGCAGTACGCAGGTCAAGCCTGACTATTGACCGTCGGCTCACTTGGGGCCCACATATCACAGAGTCGGGAGCTAGACTGCACTCCAGACTAGCCACTCTTTACCCGCTCCTTACCAGGAGGAGTAAGCTAAGTCTGAAGAACAAGGTAGTTCTTTACAACTCAATGGTCCGATCCGTCATGATGTACGCATCAGCTGCCTGGGGGCATGCCGCCCACTGCCATCTTTTGAGTCTGGAGCGGGTCCAGAACAAATGTCTGCGGATGTTAACGAATGCTCCGTGGTTCGTGCGAAACGTGCGAATCCGCGATGACCTGAGACTGCCTTCCATACAACAGTCAATCCACGATCGTAATCAGCGTGTGTTCGATTGTGCGGAAGCACACGAAAACCCGCTTGTCAGGGCCGCGGTAGATTACACTATCGATGACCCTACTCGTTTCAAGAGACCGCGGCTATCCGCGGCCTAGAAACCCCCCACGTCCGTTGAAACTGACTGAATGATGCTCCTTCATTCAGTGACCCCTATGAGGGAATCTTCCACTACAGGACGCAGAGCCAAAAGGCTCTGATGCCATCATAATCACATTCTTAGAGTTGACTTCCTCGTCACATGGCGACTCCGTTTAAAGAGCAAGAGGACAAGGTCCTGTAAGCTCGACTGAAATAAAGATGATCCAAAGAGATGATCCAAAGATGGCAATAAGAGTGTCCATCCAACTCGATCCAAGTTCTTCATCATTCGAAATGGATTGGTGCTTCAACATCTTGGAGTATCGAATCCTGACTGAATTCGTTATCCTCAACCTGAAAATTCCTTGGTTATAACCAGGAAAATATGTAAGAAATGTAGATCGTTCGAGAGTCACTCGTTTCAAAATACCCATTCTTCACGATCTCCAAATCTCGACTAGGCATCAAAAGGAATCAAGGGTCTGTTTTTAATATTCTCACACATTTTCGTCCTGTCTAAGCGGTCTGATACAGATCAAACTGTCGTTTGAGCAAAATTTGCAGTTCAGATGGCATGTAAACTCCATGTATATCGTTTCCAGATAATTTTAGGATAAACGGTTTATTCTCACACTTCCATGACCACGTTTTTCCTTTTTATTACCCTTTATTTCCGTTAGTGTATATTGCTGTTGTAGATATAAGTAAATTTATATGTACGGCTGCGGTTATAATTATTTTCGGTAAGATATTAATCTTGAGAATGGCGTGTCTGGAAATTGTACCGAAAATGTTAAGTCTCATGATAAATCGGTATACCACCTACAGAGTTACTCAAATGTATGGACCCGCCCATTTCTCAGTTGGTATTTGGTATCATTGGAAAACTTCTTCTTCTTTTTTAGTAGTAGTACTACTATTATTTCAACTTTCTCGATAGAAAAAAATTATCCAGTCGGGGAATGTAGCCAGACGGATATTGGAAATCAGACAGTGGCACACGTAATTTTTCATAAAAAAAGTTTTTAAATGCTAAATCAATATTCTTGTCATTATGAAGTTCCACTTACGATGCTTGGGATGATTCAAAGTATCACAAACTTGGAATAAATCCATCAATAGTTGAAGAAATAGTTGATATAAAAAGAAGAATCATTTTATTTTGTTTTTGAACAAAATTTGTTCATTGGATTCAATTGTCCATTAGATCTGTCGACAAAGACAATATTTTTGACATGACCTTATAGAAAAAAGTAAAGTAGTGTAAGATCTGGACTTCGTGCTTTTTTTCATGATAACATACGTTTGCACGAATGTATGTCAAGTTCGACATAAGTAGTTTTTTTTATTGATGTTCTGAGTACCATTTTTTCCCTTTTTACATTTGTTGATTGAAGATTTCCTGATTAAAAACTCATCGAAACATAGAGTTCAACTTCCATATATTTAAGATGCACAAAATCAACATCACTGAGGTGAACATTACATCATCTAGCATCTTCGGAAGGAATACATCACACTTCAAAAGTCCACTCGCTGTTTCAGTGCAAGCCCTTTGACAAATGCAACATATGAGGTTTGGAGAAGATAACATTCATTCCGATAGCGAACCCATTTTCTATCATTTGCGTTACATTATTAAATTTGTTATTATAAACACCTCAAATTCTTGAATGTACTTAGGTCAAAATCTATTCCTGTGTAATGAAGCTAGTTCATTTCTTCTCCGGACTGACTCAATGTTCACATAAATTCCCCAGCAGTTCACTCTCATTATATCATTTGCAAGCCCTTTGACAAATGCAACATATGAGGTTTGGAGAAGATAACATTCATTCCGATAGCGAACCCATTTTCTATCATTTGCGTTACATTATTAAATTTGTTATTATAAACACCTCAAATCCTTGAATGTACTTAGGTCAAAATCTATTCCTGTGTAATGAAGCTAGTTCATTTCTTCTCCGGACTGACTCAATGTCCACATAAATTTCCCAGCAGTTCGCTCTCATTATATTATTTGAGATATCAATAATTTTGTCTCTACTACAGGTGGTTCTAGTTTACCAGTAGAAAAATACAAAAAAAAATTAGACCATTGGTGAAACTTTGTAAATCGTTTCATTTGACCAAGAGGGAGACATCTAGCTAAAATGTGTACTCAAAATATTTAAAAGACTCGAAACTCAAGATTGGAACTGAAAGGACACAAAATGAAATCCATGTGACTCAAGATTGGGAATGAAACGATTGAAACATAAATCCTAATGATTGGAAGACTCTATCGCGACTGAGAAGACTCAAAAAGCATATTTCAATAATTCAAAGACTAAATATTGGAACTGAAAGTATGAAAAGCCTACATCAGGACAATTCCTAATGATCCTATACGCGCGAATACATATATAGACAAAGAATCAAGGCCTTCTTCAACGTCTGCTTACGAATGGCAACGGACGCTCCATGCCAAACAGGTTCATCTACCGAGACCTAGATATCCAACCTGACTACATCGACAGACTGAGACCACGCGGGGACCACTCTGGAACAGTGTTGCCAGACGAATTTTTGAAAATCTTCAGACAAATCGACTAAAAATCCCTAAAATTCCTCAAAATAGAATACGGTGATATGCGCATGCGTCGAAAATAAAAACAGCTGAATTTTCACTATGCGCATGCGCGAAAACCAAGGTTACGAATGTTCGATGCAAAATTTAAATATTTTCCTGAATCTATAAATTTCTTTTTTCAAACTACGAAGTAATATATGAACAAAATAACTTTTATAATTTTTTCCTCATGGATATCAGGTACATAAGTATAACAAACGTTTGGAAACAAATAAACTGAACGGACTAGATATTCCAATTGAAAGTGAATCAATCCGACAAAATAATGAAACCTGATAGATAGCCAAATTTTTACTATACGCATGCGCAAAAACCAAGGTTACGGAATATTCAATGCAAAATTTCAATATTTTACTGGTTTCAACTGCGAAGTAATACATAAAACATTGAATTTATTTATTATTTATTTATTTTCGTCACTGATGGTAACTAACGTTAAATAATAAATAAACTGAAAGAGCCTAGTACATTTTCCAAATAAGAGCAAATCCCATGCAATGGATAAACCTAATACAAAAACATATATTACATTAAAATATATTCAGGTATTTGTTCCTGATTATCCTGCCTCATTATATTATTGAATGAATCAAAGTTATTGGCTTAGTATACTTTTCGAATAAATGAATATTTGGAACCTTTGGTGCGAATACAATTCAAGATTTAGAAGCTACCCAAAACACCAAAACTCGTCACTTTCAGTAGACGCGTTTTTCGTAATGAGCTTATATAGCTCTTGGGAATTCCAATTTTGTTGGCGATAGGCGTATCGAGAGGCAGTGACGTAGTTTTAGGGTTTTGGGTAGCTTCTTTCTTGAATAGAATACTCATACTTAACCATACATTTCCTCTTTCTTTTCCGATGTCCCTATCACCTGATGACTATTTTATTTTATTCTCTACTAAATTCGTAAATTCTTCATTTAATGGTCGATCGGTCAATCATAATACAGTAAAATTATGATAAATGTGATATCAATTCTATGTTTTATGGTTGGAAATCAAGGTGTTCAACGAGATTTAGTTCCATTCCATAACTCAAATATTGGTTTTATAGGTGCTACTAGTTTTTCTTCAGATTTCATTGATTTTCAATCCGAAATCCCTATTTCTTCAAACATTCGACAATTTCTTTAAATCTAAGGAAATTTCTTTGCATATGGCAACGCTGCTCTGGAAAGAGTAGAAACCCACCCAAACCCGCTACTCACGGAACTGCACGAGCACAGTCGTAAGAAAGACGAGAGAGACAGGGACAAATACAGGCGACCTTCACACCAGAGAGACAACGACGGGAGCTCTGGCGACTGCAACGTCTACTTCAATAAGGGTACAGCTAACGATGACTAATAATATTTTCTTTTTTATGTTTCAGGTTCCTCGCATTGGAAATCCAGTCAGACAAACTAGGGCCGTCAGCCACGGCATTAGGGTCTTCAGCCAGTTTCAGGGGGGCATCATGCACAGTAAATAAAGTCACAAGTCAGTTAAATTCAACTCAAGATATAAGGGAGTTCAGGTGCGCAAAGGCTGAGCACTCCATATAAAAAACGATCAGATAGCATTCTGCTGATCGCCAATCAACAACGAGGATCCGCTCAGTGAGAGCGGGGGCGGTGGAAGGGGGAAGGGAGCGTTCGAGCACGTAAAACGTGCTGGGGAGCTCCTTCTTCAGGGCCTCAGCCTTAACGGGTGCATGATGATGGAAAGCCTAATTCCACTTGACTGACTGCGACTGAAAGGATTCAATTGCAAGTTCAGTAACTCAAAAGACTCAACATAAGTATTCACAAATTAATCGACGCGTGACATAACAGCAAATACTACACTTTTTCAATGGAACAAGGGCTGGCATGAGTACAAGTATATCAGTTTTCAAAACCTTACAAAAATATGAAATTTTGCCAGAATTTTAATCTGCTATACAGGGTGTCCCACATAATACTCCGCGGGCAAATATCTGAAAAATTAAACAGGATATCTATATTTTGTGAAAGCAGATATTTTTGATGTCAAAGGTTCCTCTTCTTTACGCAGAGATTCAGCAATGGGAGTTATCCGTTAGGGCGTCGCGACATCGACGCCAACTTTTTTGAATGGCACCCATGATTTTTTTATACCTCTCACGATTCTGCATCAAATTCTGAATTCAGCCATATAGCATATTCATAGTTTTCCTTGAATACTGATGCACCATAGCATCTTTATGGCATAATATAAAGAGGGCCATGAAAGCAAAACAAATGCAATAATACGGGTATTCATTGATCTGTCAGCAAACCTGGCAGATTTTACGGAAGTGTATTCAGTTTTGTGCCGGTTTTTCGTGAAATTGAAAAATGGTTCAATTTTCGAATGCAGAAAATATGGATATGATAATGTATGTATTTATGGCAAAGCAAGAAGGAATGCAAAGAAGCATTCGAAAATTGAACCGTTTTTAAATTTCACGAAAAATCGGCACAAAACTGAATACACTTCCGTAAAATCTGACAGATTTTCTGATAGATCATTAAATACTCGTACTATTGCATTTATTTTGACGGTTTCATGGCCCTTTTTATAATATGCCATAAAGATGCTGTGGGACATCAGTATTCAATGGAAACTATGAGTGTGCTATATGGCTGAATACAGAATTTAATGCAGAATCGCAAAAGGCACTTCGGTGGCGTCGGTGTCGCGACGCCCTAACGGATGACGCCCATTAATGAATCTCTACGTGAAAAAGAGGACCATTTGACATAAAAAACATCTGCTTTCACGAAATATAGATATCCTCTTTCATTTTCCAGATATTTGCCCCCGGAGTTTTATATGGGACACCCTGTATATGTATGTATGTATATATGAAAATGTATCACTGTTCTCTGTTTTCATGTTTTTAAAATAGATGGATATTGATAAAATATGGGACACCCTGTATATGTATGTATGTATATATGAAAATGTATCACTGTTCTCTGTTTTCATGTTTTTAAAATAGATGGATATTGATAAAATATGGGACACCCTGTATATGTATGTATGTATATATGAAAATGTATCACTGTTCTCTGTTTTCATGTTTTTAAAATAGATGGATATTGATAAAATATGGGACACCCTGTATATGTATGTATGTATATATGAAAATGTATCACTGTTCTCTGTTTTCATGTTTTTAAAATAGATGGATATTGATAAAATATGGGACACCCTGTATATGTATGTATGTATATATGAAAATGTATCAGTGTTCTCTGTTTTCATGTATTTAAAATAGATGGATATTGATAAAATATACGCACTCCATATTGGCTTTTGAAACGCCAAAAACATACACGTATATTCAAAAGTCGGCAGACGGAGCGTGCGACACACGTCGTGTTGTACGTTCGTGTACTCCTGGCCTTAAAACGTGCTATGTGCTATAGCGGTTTGTTCGTACAAAACTTTATGTTGATTTTTTTTAAATCCGTTAAAAAAAATTCTCTCTTCTGGTTAGAAACGTCAGAAAATTAGAATGCACCGTCACACACGTACCATTCTGAAATGCACTCAAAGGCAAGTGCTCTTCGTCGTCGCCTTGAACATAAGCAATAATTCTACAGCCGGCGCTGCAAAACTGCATTTTACTTGTGAGGAGGTGCTTCGAGAATGTCATATAATTTACTGCGACTCTGGAAAGTAACCAGATCCAGCAAAACAAGGTGAAATAATATAAATATGAAAGTTTCGCACAACTTCATATGATCAAAGAAAGTATACCGAATAACGAATGGAATTTGTGAAGTTATATAGAAGTCAGAATTGGTGGTGCGACTAGATTCAATATTATATAGTTATTTACGTAACAAGTGCGGAAAGTAGTACTTTTCCGCACGCGACGGCAGTTAAGGGCGGAAAAGACATTTTCCGTAAGAGTTAGGTACAATATTTTTCCTACGATTGTTTTTGTCCAACTTATTTATGAAAAAACAAGGTTTTTAATAAATAAGTTAAGAAAAAACAAGGTTTTTAATAAATAAGTTTTCATAATAATGCTACAAAATGACTAATACGACAGAATAGTTACATAGATCATTTAGTTAGTCGTAAATAAGGGTTCGGAATGAAACTGACCTATGTAGGGCAAATGAAAGGTGGTTCACCGATGGTTCCAAAATTTTGGAAGGTGTCGGAGCCGGAATATATGGTATGAACCCAGTAGTGAAACGCTCATTCAGTTTGGGTAAATTAGCTACGATATTTCAGGCAGAGGTATATGCCATTGAAATGTGTGCAAGGGAGCTGGAAAACCGACACCTCACACGAAAAAAAAATAAAAATATTTTCAGATAGTCAAGCAGCATTGAAAGCGCTTGAATCCAACTGCTTTAAATCCAGAGCAGTATGGAACTGCAGAGACACCTTGAACCGACTAGCACAAGGCAACAACGTTACCCTAGTTTGGATACCAGGTCACACGGGCCTAGAAGGAAACGAAATAGCGGACGCCCTAGCAAAAGGGGGGGCCGAAACAACGTTCACTGGGCCAGAACCGGTCATCGGTTTAGCATATAGCACTGCCAAGAATGCTACAACCGCCTGGGCAGACAATAAAAGACTTGAGTATTGGCTCAGTCTACCAGGACTAGCCCATTCCAAAGCATTTATTGCTTATACAAGGAAAAAACAGGACTCTGACAAACTTCTAGAACTCAGTAGAGCACATCTCAGAGTTATAGTAGGTTTGCTCACTGGCCACTGCAAACTCAAACACCACATGCATAAAATCGGACTTGCACAGGATGCAGAGTGCCGTCTATGCATGGAGGATGATGAAACGGCTAAACACATCCTGTGCACATGCCCTGCAGCAGCCAGAACCAGATTTTCAATATTTGGCAATACAAAAGTAAGGCCAGAAGATCTGGTAAACTGTTCTCCCAACATGTTACTCAATTTCGTTAAGAGATTGGATATGCTGGGAGAAATATAACCATAGGGTGAGCCACAATAGGCCATTGGCCGCAGTGGAGAGCCTGATGTATGGGCTCACTCACGTTTAAACCTAACCTAACCTAGTCGTAAATATCCTCATTTTCAACAATACAAAAATCGTGCAGAAAAGTAAAAATCGTACGGAAAAGTAAAAATCGTGCGGGAAAGTAACTTTTCCGCACGATTTTAAATCGAACGGAAAAGTACAACTTTCAAAACAAAAAATCGTGCGGAAAAGTTACTTTTCCGCACGCTCGTAGGAAAAAATATGTGCGAGTGTGTAGTTATTGTCAAAAACCCATTCATATTTTCCGCCTGATACAATCGAGCCATACGGCGGGGGCAAAAGGTCGAGTCGTTCTGGGTTTTTTATATGTTGTTAGGACCTCATCAAATATTTAAAAACCAGATTTGAAAATTTACAAAGTGCTGTGCGAGTGGCGGTGTACCTAAAAAACAATGAAATTTTTGGACTTTTTTCGGTTTTTTCTCAATATCTGAGTGAAGGAAGACTAAATTTGCTACCATTTGAAACTGAAGTGAGCTTTATACAGCCATTGGTTCTTACGATAGAGTTCTTCGAAAATATAAGCCATTTTTTCAAAAAAGTTATTTTTTTTTTTCGAAATGGACACTTATTTTATGAAATATCTTCTAAAATACGCATCCCACGTCAAATATTATCTGGAATGAAATTGTATTAAATATAATTAGCTTTCATTTGAAACTACACCAGTATCTGTAGGCCAAGCGGTTCTCTTAAAAACGGCAGATAACCAAAACCATAAACTGTTCTCGCGTCTTTTTGTGGTTTTATTTATCAAACCGTTGACATTTATTTATTTTCTTTAGGTTAAAATATTGTATGGTGAAAAAAAATTCTATCGGAAGTTAAGTCATCAATAAACATTGTTTCATATACCAACATACTAAAATGCTTGTACAAACATCATGGGCAAATTACACTTACACAAAAAAAATGGAAGTAACATAATTCATGTAGGTAATTTGTTTTGATTGCCAAATCATGTCTTCCTTTGTATCTTAGATGGCCTGGGCTTGGGCTCGCACGAAAATGGTGTCTCAATGGCTGTGATGGACGCTAGGAGAGGCACCCGCAGTTCGTAGTCGGGTCATCTTCATCGTCCAAGCATCCCAGCTCCACATCCTGGACGTTACTGCATAATTTGCCACCACATGACTGGCATCATGCATCATGACTGGTAGCATCTTCAGGATAGCCGTCAAAAATGATGGAGACGTTCTTCCCCAAATAGTTGCGGACGTAGGTGGCATATATAACGCGCCAAAAGTGCTCGAACTGTGCTCTTCCGCTGCCACACGACCTTGTGCAAGAGGTCATCCAAAACGACGTAAGTGCTGGCATCTATCGGCGTATGGCTAGAAAGACGAGTGGAGGCAGAGTAGATTTTAGGATGAAGTGATAGATGCCAGGGTGGTAACTTTTTTTTTTTTTTTCGTTTTATTACTATCTTGTCGTACATGAGCCCCACAATGTCCATCACTCCATCCGTTCCAACCCTCTGGGCTTTGCGGCAATTATCTCAGGACCTGCCAGTTAACCACTACTGATATAGAGCAAACTGTCAGTTTCGGACGGTGCATGGAGAGCAAACTACTATTTGAGTATTTCTACATTGCTGTTATCTCTGATGATTCGAAAAAAGGTCTCATGTCTACATGGTGCTGTTCAAATTCATCGCATATGTTCACAATGAGCACCATTCCTGTTGTCTATCTTACCAGCACACTGTCGAAGAATCCCCTTCCTTGGGTCAACCCACCGTAGGTCTCATGGATCGCGTCAGCTTCTATTCAATTTACAAATCAGTAAAACGCAAAGTCGTCTCCACAATTTAATTTCCCATCTAGTTCAAAAGGAAGTTGAAACGGTGAATGACCGCTATCAATCAGATAGCCATCAAAAAGTAGAAGTAGAACATGTTTCGGTCCTATATAGAACCATCATCAGCTATTCAAGAAAATTCTACAATAAAAGAAAGACTATGTTCTAAAGACAACAGGCTAATATAAGGCTATACTTACATGGAGAAGAAAATAAAGTAGTGTGATATAAAATGTTAAAATATTATGTAATAAAATAATTTTTAAAAAACCACATTGTTAATTATTGTGTTGAAGTGAAGTAATAAGTAACCAAAAAATATTTTTATGTTGGGGAGGCTATGAAGCCTTGAGCCCCTTAGTCTTATAGGAGAATTAAGTAGTTTAGACATCAAGCAGAAAAAAGTTTGAAATTGGATCAATGCACGTGATTGTTGACTGTACAGACGGATATGAATTATAAGATGAACTGACAGGGTGACAACTGACAGCAAAGCCGGAACCACTGTCATGATTACTCTTATGTCAAAATTGACACAGAACAGTGGCGCGAGACTATCGCTCACAGAACAAAAGAAGGAAATGATTCCACCAATACTATTCCGAGCCTGAGGATCTCAAGTCACACAACTGTGCCAACAACAAGCGGAGTAATCAGTACAATAGGGACAAATCATGAAACTAAAGATACAATATTAGTTAGTTTTATTTTATTTTTGTGGAGGACCAAGGCAGGAACAAATCTAGTTTTTTAGAAAATTAAGAGAATTGAAGAACTTTTTGCAATCGAACTGTGTTTGTTCATTGAGGGAAACAATATTGGGATTATTGATGGCCCAATATTGTTTCCCTCAATGAACAAACACAGTTCGATTGCAAAAAGTTCTTCAATTCTCTTAATTTTCTAAAAAACTAGATTTGTTCCTGCCTTGGTCCTCCACAAAAATAAAATAAAACTAACTAATATTGTATCTTTAGTTTCATGATTTGTCCCTATTGTACTGATTACTCCGCTTGTTGTTGGCACAGTTGTGTGACTTGAGATCCTCAGGCTCGGAATAGTATTGGTGGAATCATTTCCTTCTTTTGTTCTGTGAGCGATAGTCTCGCGCCACTGTTCTGTGTCAATTTTGACATAAGAGTAATCATGACAGTGGTTCCGGCTTTGCTGTCAGTTGTCACCCTGTCAGTTCATCTTATAATTCATATCCGTCTGTACAGTCAACAATCACGTGCATTGATCCAATTTCAAACTTTTTTCTGCTCGATGTCTAAACTACTTAATTCTCCTATAAGACTAAGGGGCTCAAGGCTTCATAGCCTCCCCAACATAAAAATATTTTTTGGTTACTTATTACTTCACTTCAACACAATAATTAACAATGTGGTTTTTTAAAAATTATTTAATTACATAATATTTTAACATTTTATATCACACTACTTTATTTTCTTCTCCATGTAAGTATAGCCTTATATTAGCCTGTTGTCTTTAGTACATAGTCTTTCTTTTATTGTAGAATTTTCTTGAATAGCTGATGATGGTTCTATATAGGACCGAAACATGTTCTACTTCTACTTTTTGATGGCTATCTGATTGATAGCGGTCATTCACCGTTTCAACTTCCTTTTGAACTAGATGGGAAATTAAATTGTGGAGACGACTTTGCGTTTTACTGATTTGTATATCCATACCACTCCACTTTGAGACATAATGGACTTCTACCACAGGTTTCTATTCAATTGTTAGGTCTGACCACAACAGAGACCAAAACTTGTCAAACCGGCGAATGGTGAAGGATCCTTTTGTGAACACGTAGTATTCACTTTTATCCATCAGATCGTATAGAGCCATCATATCCTGAAAGTAAAGGTGCGCGCTATTAGTGTAAATGAAATGTCCAGCTGCGTGGAAGAGATGGAGCATCTTGTGGACAGTGTACAAATGAAGGTTCCAATCACCAGCACGCTCTGCCCGTATGAATAGTTTGATCGAAGTGGCCATACGAAAGTATTGAACTCACGACTCTGAAGATGATCTATTTGCTTCAATTTTCTCCAAGTAACTTTTAATCTGTTTGATAAATAGAACTATGGTTTTAAAAAACGTGAGAGCGGTTTATTTGCATTCCCCCAAAAACCTACTTTTTGGTTATCCGCCATTTTTGAGAGAATGGCTTGGGCTACAGGTACCAGTCTGGTCTCAAATGGAAGCTAATTAATTTAATAAAATTTCATTTCTGATACTTATTTAACGCAGGATGCGTATTTTAGAAGATATTTCACAAAAGATGTGATCATTTCGAAAAAAAGTCACTTTTTGGAAAAAAATGGCCCATTTTAGAAGAACTCTATCGTGGGAACCAATGGCTGTATAGAGCTAGCTTTAGTTTCAAAGGGTAGCAAATTTGGTCTTCTTTAAAAGTATGTATAGTGACTATACCGGTCAGACCCTTCCTTCACTAAGATATTGAGTAAAAACTGAAGAAAGTTCGAAATTTTTAATGTTTTTTTTTTGTACACCGCCGCTCGTACAGCACTTTGGACATTGTAAATCTGGCTTTTTAATATTTGTTCAGGTACTAACATAAAAAAAATTCAGAACGAGCCGACCTTTTACAAGCAAGGATGTATATCTACTAAGGGATTTACTTTAAAAAGTGTGATCCCAAGCATGGTCAAGAAGGTCTGTCAGCGTTGCTAGACTTCAACCGTTGACAGTACCAAATCAAATCAAAATCACAGTACCCGACTTATCCTACGCAGTTGTTATCTCGAAAGCTGCTTCTGGTCACTCACCAGTTTTTATGATCAAGGTTAATTTTATTCATTATCATCATTAATTATCAATAAATTGGTAATCCGCATATCATTTTATTGTTACTACTGACACGAACGATAGGGACATAATAATTCATTATTACATCAATTCACGAGTTATTACTACTCAGCTAATGCGTTCAATGCAAATTTTACTAAAACAATAATTGAAAATGAAATCTCCTTGTACAAAATATCCAAATAATTGACATAGTTTTTGTTATTAAAAGTTGGTGAGAGTGACGTCTCAGCTTGTCTCTTAATTCTAATATTCAAATGCTTATGGTGATGACTATATCTCTGATGAATTGCTGAAAAGTTTGCCGCCATGAACTTTGTCATCCTATGGACATGATTGATAGAGCTGCCTTCTGTGGATTGAATTTTTGCAGCAAATTTGAAGTTTACAGCAGTGCGCCCATTATTCAAAAAATGTGATGAGAATGATCTAGTTAATTATAAAGCAGTAAGCACAATTCTCGTTCTAGAAATCTGATGGTCTTTCAAAATGATCATAGAACTCGTAAGTATGAAAAAAGAGTACAATTAGTGTAAATTCTACAATATCCTGACGATAGCTACTGAAAATTCTCCGATCATTTATGACTCAAAAAGTTAGCTATTCAGCTAAAAAATGTCCTTCATGTAAACAAAAGCTCTTAGGCTTGGTCTTGAAAAGTTAGTTGCACGCTTCTAAAAATGTTCTATACACCAATAAAAAGCTACTTATGAATATTTTTTTTTGGTTTTATTGTGATCTTTCAAACATTGTGAAATGCAACCCCTATTCCATTTTTCAACAGAACTTTTTATCTAAATCAAATTTCTTCATTTAAAAATATTTGTTGAAAAAACCACTCAATCAACCATGAATAAATCAATTATATTTGGGAACACCCGTGAAGTACTGATTAATCTGATATTACTATAATTATTAAGTATAAGACACAAAAGGTATACTGGAATCTGTTCTGTTTTTATAACTACTTTTAATTCTTTTAATTTAATCACGTCAATGGCGTCCAGTAACTGCCTCGGTAACTGCCAACAAAACAGTACAAATAAATAATATTTGAGTGGCCAATCAATGTTAACTGAGCTCTCTGAACACAGGCAAAGGTTCAGGTAATCTAATTTATTGGCCCTACCGTGAATCTCGTACGATGTGAAGAATACTGTTCGTTCCTTCTCCACCCGATTCCGGTAAAATATCTGATACAATTCCGATAAAATACCCCTCGAACCTCCCCGGTTTAGGTATATTAGCCTCTTTCTCTGTAGACGATATGGCAAAAGGAATCTTTTGATCATTCATAAGGGTTGACTGTCGAGTTCTGTGAAGCTGAATTCGTTTGAACATCTTGAACATATACCCACACGACATCCTCAGAGTAGAGATTCGATTCGAAAGTCTTTCAAGAATGATTTCCGTACAAAAATGAGTGAGCTCATTTTTATTAAAAGTAGAAACTGAAAAATATGAATGAAAGTGTATCGTACAGCTGGATATTCTAAACATGAGAAATACATACATGGTATCTAACAACACGGCCGCGTGATATGCAAATAATTTGTATTTAACGAAGCTCGTTGCCGACCGATGCTCTACCCTTTTTACTCTCAGTCACCAATACAGTGTAGAATATTTTTTGGCAATATCTGTCAGTTTGAGTTATATCAAATAGATCAAGCAGATGATGAACCCTCAGAAGGCGCAACTGTATTTCGAGTATTTCGCCATTGTATACAAAGGGCGCTTGACGTTACCAACGGGCTCTCATAGGTTTAAAATCATAGCTGTCTAATCTATTTCCAAAAATCATTTATTATAATATAAATGTTACTTCTTTCTGGTGCTGAACAAAATAAGATAATCTTTATCACAGTCACTTTTTATACGCCTTCTTATGTCGCATCCTCATTAAGTCGACATTGCCGATCAACATTTCGAGTTCAAATTGAAGTAATTTATGTATTGATTAATTCTCGATATAATTATTGATTATCAATGCAAACACAAAAAATAATAATGACCGAAATAAGTTCATTTTTATCCCGTGGGGACTCGGGGATAGAAAGAGTAGATCCCAGGTAAAGTCTGTCGTAAGAAGCGACCAAAAGACCATTTCCGCAAGGGGAACTGAAGCAGGGACCTCAAGAACCCATTCGAGAGGAGACAAGCCAAACGTTCCAAGGGCGTCGATCAGAGGAAACCACAAGGGTGCCTCTGAGATGGCAAACCTAGGTGCGGAGGTGTGCACCTCGAAAAAGGTAATCAAAGTGTCCGAAGGTACCGTCAACAACAAGAACCTTCAAAGGGACCCCCGTAACCATATCCCTGGGGACTTTCTAGCTGTCGTAAGCGGTGACTGAAAGACCACGCCTACAAAAGTAACCCAAGCAGGGACCTATGGAGCACATTCGAGAAAAACCAAGCCAACCGTCTCGAGGGCGCCAATCAGAGCGTAAGCGGTGACTACAAGACCACGCCTACAAAAGGAACCCAAGCAGGGACCTATGGAACCCATTCGAGAACAAGCCCACCGTCTCGAGAGCGCCAATCAGAGGAAACCCCCCAGGGAGACTCAGACAAGGCAAACCTAGCTGTGGAATTGGGCACCTTGGAAAAGGCAACTAGAGGAACCGAAGGTTCCTCTCGAAACACAACCCAATATGGAATCCTCCCAAATAACTTTCAAAACTACGGCTGGAGGAAACTACACAGGTGCCTCCCAAAACATGTGGGAATCCGGACATCTCTGTCAGAAGAAGAAGAAGAAGAGTTCAATTTTGTCAGGCTCCTTTTTATATGAATATTCATTCATTTAGATTTTCCATTCAAAAATGATGGTAGAAAAAATGTTCCATATAGACGGTATATAAACGACTTGATACCAACAGCCCCATTTCTCAGTAGTAACTGGCACAAGAGCGCTACATATAATTGGGCGCAGAATATTATCGCATATTTCAATTTAGCGGTTATGAGGCTTGACGTTCAAACAAGGCTTTTTTCGTAATGAAACACTCAAAACTTTAATATCTCCGACTTGTTTACGCACTAACGTAAATATTCGACAGAGAACGGAAGTACTTAGAAACTTTTTGTTTACTTAGCCAGCGGAAGTGGCAATATTAACTCTCGTCGCTTTATACAACACTTTGGGGTAAGAAAGCTCTCTCATAAATATATTGATGAATTTAAACCATAGTCGTGGATATTTTTTACTAGAAGGATGTCAGAACGTGACTGCAGGTTTCGCTGCAGGTCTTCGAACACTCTAGTGATTATTTTTTCTTGTTTGTTGAGTTGTCTGAAACATGAAAAAAAATATATTTAAAGTTCATAAATTCAAATGACTTCTTTTCAGCGCCATTGTGACGTACTAACCTGAGCAACCAATCCCACTGTTGACAGCGTCAATTGATTTAGCAACGTTGCCATACCTATGTTATTTATGTCCACAAAACACAAATGCTCTAAACGAGGAAATTTTGAGATCTGTGGTCATGGACAGGTAGTGCAATAATGCGCATGCTCAAATCGGTATCGTACAAAAGGGGTGGTCCTTTTTCTTCAGTTTGCGTTATATTTATTCTGTCATTCTGTGGTTGTTTATTTTGTATTAAGAAGTTGCTCTGTTATTTTTTGTATGTATTAGATTTTTCAGAATGCCTCTTAAAGTTTGTTTGGTGCCCAAGTGTTTGAAAAATAGTGAAGAGAGCAATAAAGTGTTCATTTCTATTCCTAATATTATGATTTTAAACTTTACGTTGATTAGAAAGTTGTCAATTTCAGAAGACGAGGTGACATATCACATAATTACCATAGTCTCCTCTTGTTTTCACTATTACCAAACTTGGTTAACCGAACGTGTGAACAAACTGCCGATGATTGTCGTTCTGTGATTCTAATGACATACTGGTGACTTTTTTTCCAGGAACCGCTTTCGTAAATAACCAGATGTGGGATTACGTGTACCATAGAATTTTATTGTCCACAAAAAAAAAAGAGATGTTATTACCATTGAATTCATGAGATAGGCAGAGATAAAACTGTCGACTATAGAATTCTGTGGTACACCAATTTTATGGGTTTGTAGCTCAGAGTAATGAAAGACCATAGAGATGCCTTTTCCATTCTTTTCTGTAAGGCAACATAACTTTGTTTGTTTACAAGCGAGGGCCTTATACATGTTAAGTCCGTATTCAATCGGGTAGTATCGTGTATGCCCTCTCATTTCATTCGGATCAAGTTGTCATTCTTCGTTGCTATTATGGTCCTTCTTACTCCAAATGTAAATAAACTGTCCATAATATTTCAACACCCGTCACGCCCCACGCCCACAAATTGTATAGAAAAGGATAGTACATGTGTTTTATTCTGAGGTTTACTCAACTAGTACCTATAAACGGAAAAAAAGTATTCAAACTCTGAAATACCTTTGAGGCGAAACAAAAATAAATTACTAGCTTTCTCTCTCGAACATTATTTTTATGGACCACAATAATTCACAATATTAAAATTATAGTTATTTGTTTATATTCAAACATATTGTTTTATGACAGATTCAATGTTTTCACAGTGATTTTCACACATTTCAAATTGTCGTTTGACGTTGGGAATAGTGCCTTCTGTCACTTCTCTATGGTTTTATGTTCTCTGGTTTATAGTTTTAGAAGCTTGGCAACGTTGCCGTTAAACGTTAGAATCAACCCGATTACGCCTATTGGCTGCTCGGGCACGTACGTCACCAACAGCGCCAATATTAGTAGCCTCAAAATTTGCTATTTTTCAGACCAGCTGTAATTGGAATTTGACTCAAACAATATTTTCTGGATACATTTGTATATGCATTATGTATTTTACAACACATTTGGAGCACAAATATTTTTTCGTGTCCTCTCCTATTGTAGTGTTTATCATTTTATCGGGTTGCTTGATGAAAATTCAATCGATAACAGTGCCGCCATATCGATTTCAGTAAAAACGTCTGCTGTGTCGCCATTTTGACAAAAAATGTCTATTTGTGATGTCATTGGCAAGAAAATGTACAGAGTTCCTTTTGAAAATATCGACCTAGGTCGATTTCCGGTTTTCCGGTAAAACAGTTAGTGATTTGGAATTGTTTTTTCATGGAAATTATGGGTTCTAACTTTATCTTCGTTCCGAATGTCAAGAGTATAACTTAAACAACAACCCATGGATAGTATTTAGATAAATGTTGCATACATCCGTTATTTCTGATGAAGAGGTCAGAAGTTGGAGGATTTCATAAGATATAAGTATACAGGGTGACCCATCGAAAACGTACCGCAAGGCATTACAGGCTGGGAAAGAACTTTTCGATAAAATCCGAAAACAAGTCAAGTTTGTTTGTCAGGGGGACACATTTTGACGTAACAAGCATAGTAAAACCTTCAACCCCCTAAGTAGGAGTGTCACCCCAACATTTTTTTCAAATGGGAAGGGGGGTCAAGCGATACCTCTTTAGAAGGGGCTCGTCATTCCCTACACAGTGCTGCTTACATTTTCAAAATCTATCCACTCTTTCAGAAAATATGGAGCGTTGAAACTCCAACGATAATGTGTGACGAAAAATGCAAAAATTGTACTTCAAAATTCATTTCAAAAGTCAAGTAAATGTTCGAATTGCTGTCCGTCAACCTGCATACAGTGGTATAAGTTAGTTTCAAACCGTTGTCGTACATTCTGAAGCATTTGGGGTGTCACTTTGCGACATACGTTAATGATTCTTCGTTGCAACTGTTCTAATGTGTCTGGTGGTGTTTTGTAAACAAGGCTTTTGATGTGTCCCCACAAAAAAAATCTAAAGGACTCAAGTCGGGTGACCGAGGTGGCCATTCTATTAGGCACCGTCGTCCTATCCATCGTCCTGGAAATGTGTTATGTAAATAATTGCGCACATTTTGGGAATAATGAGGAGGAGCTCCGTCTTGTTGGAAAATCAGTTCCTGTTCATGGTATGCGGGATCGTTGTCAATGATATTTGTTAGAGCTGGGTCGATGGCATTTTGTAGTAAATCCAAGTACATATCGCCTGTTAAATTTCCAGGAAGGAAAAAAGGTCCTACAATGGAATTTCCCAAAATAACACCCACACATTTAACTTCTGGGGGTGTTGCGTGTGTGTCTCGTGGATTGGTGTCAGCCCAGTACCGGCAATTGTGGAGATTCACTAAACCATGGAGGAAGAAGGAACACTCGTCCGAAAAACACACATTGAATAGAAAATTACCATTGTGTAAGGCTCGCTCACTCATAATTTCGCAAAATTGCAAGCGACGATCAAAGTCGTCTTCATTCAGTTCGTGCACTAAGAGAATTTTGTAAGGATGGAATTTGTATTTTTTCAAAACCCGTTGGACACTGATGCGAGACACACCCGTCGCAATGGCCAATTGTCTTGTACTTAGCGTACTATCAACTGCAACTTGCCCCAATACTGCTATCTCCGTAGGTTCATTTAGTACTGGATTTTCAAGTTCTCTCTTTTTGTTATGAACTGAACCTGTTTCGCGAAATTTTTTCATCAAGTCGCGAACAATTTTTCAAGAGGCATGTTTGTCAGGATGCCGTTGGTTAAACAATTCCGCGACCCGATTTCCACATTCATCGTTCAACCACGACAGGTATCTAGCAACTACTTGACCTAATTCAAACGTGAAAAAATGAATCCTATTCATATTTTCTGAAAGAGTAGATCGATTTAAAAAATCTAAGCAGCACTGTATAATGCGTGACAAGCCCCTTCTAAAGAGGTATCGCTTGACCCTCCTTCCCATTTGAAAAAAAATGTTGGGGTGACGCCCCTACTTAGGGGGTTGAAGGTTTTACTATGCTTGTTACGTCAAAATGTGTCCCCCTGACAAACAAACTTGACCTGTTTTCGTATTTTATCGAAATGTTCTTTCCCATCCTGTAATGCCTTGCGGTACGTTTTCGATGGGCCACCCTGTATACATATAAAACATCAAAAAATGTTCACAGACATTCAGCAAGTCTTGAAACCAAATTTAATAAACCGCATCGAAACTTCCGAAAAGAAACGCCCAACATCACGACGATAATGTAATTTATCATAGTAGGGAATGAGCAAGAGGAAAAACACTTTCTGAACGTTGAGAGTACCTACTTCGTGTTGAAAACAAATTTCCTAAGTGCAACTACACTGAATATTAAACGAATTTAAAATAGAATAATCCTGAGCTAAAGCTAAAACGGGCAGTATACGAGCGCAACCTCATATATCCCCGGGATTAGTACGATTGCCAGCATTGTGTTCCTGAATGAGATCAACTTTGTTCTCTTACATAATTGGATTGTAGTAAACTCCAGGAGTTTCGCTCATTAAATTATGTCGCTTGATAAATTATTTAGAACGGACGGATATGAATTACTCTTTTGGCCAACTACTATAACAGTAGGTTTACAAAGTGTTTTACAGTATTTATGAGGGGCTTTCAAAAATCTCATATAATTTTTATTGCAACTGAGAACGTTCAATTTTCTGCTAGCGTCTGAAAAATAGGAAACAAAATAACTTCTTTGCCAGCAATTTATCAGACTGGCCGTGAATATTATTCATTGATTTATTTATTTATTGCAAAACAAGAGTAGAAGCATAGCTTGTAAACTCTTTTTTGAAGAACTACATAATGTACAGTTCATAGTGTGGTGGTTATAATAAGTAATGAATAACAATTTACATCTGAAACAATACTAGGTTGATAGAATAAAATAAATCTAAACAGTTCTTGAATGCATTCACTGACGGAGAATCAACCACATGTGTGGGTAGTTTGTTCAATAATTCAAAAGACCTATTGAAAAGTGTATATTGTCTGAGGCATTTGAGGAAAGCTTCCCATTTGGAGTGTGAATCGGTGTCCACGAAGGTGATCATCCGTCCGAGTTTCGTAAAACAAAGACAGGTCCACACGATACCGGCCTATATGTGGATTTTCACATGTAATGAGATGGGCAAGTTCGTTGTATTTCGATGAAAGAGAGCATAGATTGATTGGTATAGAGAATCGAGTGGTTATTCAATCAAGGCCGTTTGAGGTTTTTTGTATTAATTTTGATTAGAATGAGAATTCTGGTTAACTCCGCGCGAAGATCTTGAAGGTATTTGGTTTGGGATGGCGTTAAATCAGCTCTGATGTTGACACGAGGAAATGCAGATTTTCCTTTCAGTTTGTTTTTTAGTATACCGAAAGCGATTTTGCTATCAGAGAATCCAACTTTAAGGGGTCTTGGGTTGGCTGCGGGTTGTCGACCTATACGATAAACAAAAGTGACTTGAGTCTGGGATCCAGCCATGATTGCAGATATAACTGATTTTGCGAGGTTGGAGTCCTCTTGTGTGTTGTTGGTTTCAGCGATACCGAATATCAAGACATTCTTTTCCCCTCTCCATTCTTGTCCTCACTTCGGTATATATCTTTTCTGAATTAACATTTGTTGGGTTTTCCAAACCATCAATTCTTTCTCTCAAAGTATTAATTTCGGTAGTGCAGTTGGTGATGGAAATGTGGTTTATGTGGGATTTGAACCCTCACCCCCACTATCCAAAACCTGAATGTCCCCTCACTGTTCACTTGCTGCTTCGAGCTCACATAATAATATGATGAAATTAATTGTCATCAATCTTTATATTGGAATTAGCGGTGTCAATGTCAAATCATCCTCACTATTACTACTCATTTTCGATTACTTATTGTTTTTTAACGAATTTTGTAAATACTGATGTGAAATGTCGAATTATTTATTAGAAAGTTAACAAACTTGATTCGATCTTATATTATTTATGATCATAAAAATGACAGTCTAGTAGTTCATGAAAGTCGTGGGAAATGAAATATCCT